>CP085827.1:5013333-6266666 GCA_020809705.1 Calonectria ilicicola | reverse complement strand
CGGTCATAGCCCTTGAAAGATTGTGTCTCTATAGTTTCTTCACTCTTGTGACCGCGGAACTCAAGTGCCCTAAAATATCAGTCTGGTACTTGAGAACAAGAATAAAAAAGTTGAAGAAGAATAGAGGCCAAGGTAATCTTACGTACAATATCCATTTATGAGCTAGCTGGGACATGATGTGGAAAAGTAGAAGGCGTACAATCTTGCAGTGGCTGCACTAGGCTCACTGCGAAGCCAGCGATCTGTCCTGCGTGATGACATAGGGATCCATCTCAAACCCCAAATGACTCTTTTCATCATATCCTATACATCTTCAAAAACTCAGGGTTTGACCCGGAGCTTGGTGTCCCATCTCTTACAGCACGACTTGGTGCTCTGTAGCCTAGGATGGAGCCAATGTTGTTTAGGGCCCGCGGCATGATGTATTTCGAAGATGACAAGTAAAATACCAAAGCCAGCACCAAGTTAATGCACAGAAACTTATGGAAATGATGAACGTGGTTTCATTCATAAAGATGCGCGTCTCTTCGGATATTCTACTGCCACTGATGATAGTGTCGCTTTTTGGTTACTCAAAAAGACCAAGGTTCAGGCTTAGAAATACAGCAAACAATTGACTGTACACTTGTTCAATGACGGATACCAGTTCGTTTGCATCTGACACTGCGTGTTTCGGATTGGTCAAGTTACAAGACCCAGTGCTCAGATAAATAAAATGTGACATCCAAGTTTTCGTGTATGAAGTGTTACTCCATCCAGTCAACTCAACTTGAATTGAAGTAATAGTTTCTTTAAATACCGATTGTAGGATTTCTTGAACTGGAGTAATTTAATGTAGAGTCGAGGTTATTATCCGACCTATTGTATTTCAGAATATATCCTTGACTGTCAATAGTAACATCAAACATGGCCGTTTGGAAATTGGCCGGCAGACAATCAATGTTGCTGCCTACAAGGCTGATTACGTGGATTGCGGCTGTTGGAGTGTGGGTGGGCTCTTACGACATATTGCTGGGTTGGGTTAAAATACTGTGCCTGATTGACTAAAATTATGACATGTCTCCATTTAGCCGTATATAAACAATCTCCAGGTCCTCAATCTCTCAGATAATCAATCGCTGCAATCAAAAATATAGCCCTCATCTTGGTGCTTTTTCCAAAACGTCTTTAGTCTCTTGTCAAACTCATTCTCAAAATTAGGTCCCAAATTAAACAAATCAATAGCATTTCGTGAAAGCATATTTGCCCTCTCCTCCCATGTTAAAAAATTAGAAAGCTTGTCTTCATGACACAACATTTTTCCAGCCATTGGTACTTCTAAGGATAACGTTAGAATGTCACTTTCTGATGTCGGCTTTATGAATTCACGTACCACCTAATGGGAAAGGGTAGTCACTTCCCATAACAATGCGATTCGATCCAATTTTCTTGCACAAAAACTCTAACAAATCCGGATCGTGGACCAGGGAATCGACCCAGAAACCTCCTCGAGTGACATGATCGGTAGGGCTGACACCACCGGCATTTTGAGCAACGAGATCAGGACGGCAATCATACCCGTGTTGTATTCTCCCAAGTAAGGCCGGGAATGCACCACCAGCGTGTGCAAAACACCATCGCAACTTGGGGAATTTCAGAAATATTCCCGATGAAGTGAGGGCTAAAATTGAAAGCGCGGTCTCGGATGGCATGCCAACCAGCCATGAGCCCCAGTACTTGGCCCATCTGCCCTTATTTTCTTTATTCAAAGAGTAGCCCAGGGGATGCACGAAAATAGGCATATCCAGTCTTTCGCATGCAGCCCAAAAGGGTTCCAAGCTTGAGTCGTCCAAATTGACATCCCCGATAGTCGTGCCAATCTCCACGCCCTTCAAGCCCATCAACTTGGCCCTGGACAGCTCCCTAACAGACTCTGCCACATCTTGTAGTGGCACAGTAGCCAATCCAATGAATCTTTCTGGATATTTATGGCATGTTTCTGAAATGTGGTCATTTAATGCCCGCGCTAGCACAGCTACAGGCTCTGCCGGCTGGTCATAGAAGAATAAGATGGGCACTGTGCTCAAAACTTGCACATCGACTCCCGCAGCATCCATTTCAGCAAGTCGAATCTCAGCATTGACACAGTTGGGTTCTACCGTTCTGAAAAAAGCATCGCCCACATACATGTCAATTTGATCGGGGTCTCCCGTTTTGGAGGGGCGTAGACTTAGCCATGGGCTAGACTCTGAATTCATAGGGTAGGAAGAGAGATCTGGAAGAGTCTGTGGCATAATGTGTGTGTGAATGTCAATTCGATAAAGGGAAGAGCCATCCATCGAAGAATCAGATTGGCTAGAGAAACGTCTCGGTGGTTGAAATTGACCGCCTCGGCCAGTAGTGCAGCAGTCACGACCACTGTCCATCGATATACGGGACGGCGCCATGATTTCTTGTCTGCAAATTGTGTTGTATCGCGCAAAATCAGAGATTTGAATGGTAATTATGGACGAGCTTAGGTCTTTGAACGAAAATGATCGAGTTAGAACGAATGGATCCACGCTGTCGTTTATCTCGAAGGGCGGTTGCACGGTCCAATGCACTCATGCGGTGTCTGGGGTTCGGCCCGTTCCAAAGGAGCCCATATCTAATGTGGATCGCCTTGCGGAAAACTCCCCATGGACCCTAGAAACAAGCAAGGACAAGGCATATGTGGTCATTACCATGACGTCCATGGAATGTGCAAAGTTATGGGAAATGACGCATTTTGAACATGATAAGCAAACCGGCTCGACCTATTTCATCTATTTTGATTATTCTAGATTTGGGTCTGTGATGGTCCCCGGCTTTGGTATCGAGCTCGCAATCTCGCCACATTGGGTACATCTTCGCGTGTCCTCACTGGACATGAAGGCTTCAATAGCGGCCTTTATCTGAGTCCCTAAATCTACGCAGTGGAATGACGCTTCATGCACAACCGCTTTACAGCCTTGGCAGTACCAGCGTAGTCGATCGATGCTAGTCTCTGGTCGTTTTTGCTCGAGCACGATGCCCACTGTATTTGCAAATCTGACTGGATTGTGGGGGGTGTTGGCAGGGAGTAGGAACATGTCGCCCTCTTGGATTATTATATCTCTGAATTCGCCGTCATCCACAACCTTGAGAGTCATGGCACCCTTATACTGATAGAACCATTCAGGTGTTTCATTGATGTGGTAGTCGGTCCTTGCGTTTGGCCCTCCAACTACCTGAGCATTGGGTCAGTCAATGACTAAAAGGCTAGTTTATGGATCCACATATTACCATGACGATGAAGCCATTATCGTAAACGCAAAAGTTATTAACTGGTGGCTTAAGAAGATGCGAATTTTGGTCCAACCTGTAGCCTGCATGTTAGATAAAGGCCATGTTGATCCACTTGAGAAAGAAGCTTTTACCATTTAGGCAAGTTTACTGGAGATGAAAGCATAATGGTAGAAAAAAAAAGGCGTGTGAGAATGCGTCTATTTCGTGTAGCAAATAAAAGTCACGAAGAAGAATGTCGGATTTCTTTTTAGGGAGATAGTAAACTCTTTGTTTTGCTCTTGTCTATATTTTCTCTTTAGGGTAAGCTGGCGTTTTCTGTCGGGGACACTAGCCGCACCACGACGGCAAGTGCACCTTACCGAGGGAGATAGCCGATATCTGCGATCCACAATAATGACGTCACATGCTATTACCTGGGGCTTTTTGCATCAGCTAGGAACTGAGACTAATTGAATAGAAATGTATGACTTTTATCTTCATTTTAAGCCCCTGAGCATCTACTCTACCAACAACGCGGTGCATTGAATTTCGACATTCAGTTTCTCATTGGGTAATGCTGCAACCTGAATGCATGTTCTCGCAGGCGCGTTGGCTCTGTCTGGCCAGATTTTGTTCCACTCCGCATTCATGGCGGCGTAATCCTTCATGTCTGTGAGAAAGACTGTGGCATTTACCACGCTTTCAAGCCCGCATTTTCCACCGGTGGCGCCATTGATGATGTCTTTGATGTTTTGCAGGACAGCCTCTGTCTGCAGGCCCGCGTCCAAGGTGTGCTTGCCGTTCTCGTCTGTGGTGACGCCGGCGTATGTCCCGTCGCCTCGACGTGACGATGTGCCCGAGACAAAAATGGTCTTGCCGGATTGAGGGATGATGCGGGCGTGAGGGTAATTGGCTAGCCCCTGTGCCCTGTTGGCAGGCAAAAAGTATGATTCTCCATTGGATGAAGCCATGTTGGGCCAAGCAAAAACAAACTGATTGAATAATCAAGTAGGGTGTTGATTGTAACTGGATGTCTTCTGAGATGGATCTATGTGTATGGTCTTATTATTAGTGTTGTGCGACTTATTTGTACTGGTCTGTTTGCCCCTCAGCACTTTGCCGCCGCCACTTCGTATCCACCCAGTCGTCAATCAACGGCTGCCGAGTTGATCACTCCTTGGTAGTTGAAGGGCAGTACAGTAGATACAATTAAATAAAACGTAGAAATATGATATATATCATTACTGCAATTGCATCAGTGATATTTCTAATTATGAAATATCGCCAAAAATACTGTGTGCTGTGTAATGTCACCACTGTGTAAGATGACGCCCCCTTGCCGATGCCCATTTCCGTGTCTCTGACCCACTACACCCCGTTGCCGACTGCTCGTGCAACATCGTCGCATGTGCCTCAAGATAACAAACATCTCCTCGCCAGTGTATCCTCCATCAGAATATCCTTCTTACTAGCCAGAATAATATCACGGCTTTGACCGCAGCATGAATTTGGAACAGAATCACGATCTTCACCCCGTCGCCAGGGATCTATGGCAATGTGACACATTGGAGAAGGCGACTGCATTTATCAAGGACAATGACAACCCTGGAAAGATTGTATTGCAAAATTACATGGAAGGCGAGTTTATTGTCGTATCAGACTCAAACTACTTGGATTCGGTGGACCCCAAGACAGGCCAGGCATTTGCTAAAGTGCCGATAAGTTCCTCTTTCGATGTTGACCGAGCCTTGAAGAGCGCCACAGACGCTTTCAAGACATGGAAGAACACAACAACAGCTACGAGATCAGGACATCTACAGCGGGTGGCACAATTAATTGAAGAGAATAAAGAATTGTTTGCGGTATGGGAGAGCATCGATCAGGGCAAGACATTGGCCCGCGCTAGGGCTGAGGTTGATCGTGCTGTAGCAAACTTTCAGTGAGCCAAATTCCACGAAGAGCCTCCAATGGATGTGAAATGTGCTAAATTCATCTCAGGTATTTCTCTACTTTCATTCTTCACCAAGAAAATGCTGTGAGAATGATGGATGGAGACGTGTTGACATATGAGCATCGATCACCCGCTGGTGTATTTGCTTTGATTTCGCCATGGAATTTGCCCTTGTATCTTCTAACCTGGAAGATTGCCCCGTGCCTTGCCTTTGGATGCGCTGCAGTCGCCAAGCCATCAGAGCTTACGTCAATGTCGGCTTATCTGCTCTGTGAAGTGTTTCGACGTGCAAAGCTACCATCTGGTGTTATAAACATGGTTTTTGGCGACGGGGCGACTACTGGTTCGGCTCTAGTCAAGAGTCCGCTCACCAAGGGAGTCTCATTTACAGGTGGAACTGCCACTGGAATACAAATTCGCAAAGATACGGCGGAGCACATTTACAAGCATATCTCCCTGGAACTGGGAGGCAAAAACCCGACAATCGTCTTTGACGATGTAAATTTGGACGAAGCTGTAAAAATAGCCTCAGCAGCTGCATTTGAGAATCAAGGAGAAGTGAGTGATGAACAAAATGCTTCACGGTTCAACGCATTGACATGAGTTAATTAGATTTGCCTCTGTGGATCACGCATTTATGTGCAATCAAAGATTTACGATGCATTTGTTGATGCGTTTACATCGTATTCTATTTCAAATTACAAGTGCGGGGAGCGTGTGGGTGCAGTGGTTTCGCTGTCCCATTTCCACAAAATTAGGTCTTACCTGGACCTGGCGAGGACAGAAGGGGCAACTTTCAGATCGGGCTCGGTTCCATCAGAGAACCCACAGAATGGCTACTGGATTGACCCAACTGTTCTCACCGAGGTCTCTACTACGTCGCGGATTATGAGAGAGGAGATATTTGGCCCTGTTGTGACGATCGCCAAGTTTGAAACCGAGAACGATGCCATTGAGCTTGCAAACGACAATCCCAATGGACTCGCAGCAATTTTGCTAACCAATGATGGCAAACGGATTAGGCGTGTGGGGGAACAACTTGAAGCTGGGCTCGTATGGGTAAATTGTTGGCTGCTGAGGGAATTGGGAACACCGTTTGGTGGCATGAAAAACTCTGGAACTGGGCGCGAGGGAGGCAAATATAGCCGAGAGGTCTTCACTGTGCTAAGAACGCTACATGTTACTTGTTAGAATAGCTTCTGGTACCGATTTGCTCTTCATTTCCCAACACCTCTTATTCTAGAGGTCAATGGCAATTCCCTTGTGCCTAATGTGCCAAGGTTGGTCCGGGCTATTCAATTCTCTTTCTTAATTAATGTGTTGAGTAGAGCCGTATGAAAGCGAAGGGGGATTTCACCCGATTGACAACACCATAGATTCACGCGTGTGACAGTAGGGAGAGAAGCCGTAGGATATAGTCGTGTTAGAAGGGGGGAGAGAGGCATCTAGATACAATCCTCCTAAGTATATTATCATTCTTTTTCGTCTTCTTTCTTAAAATAGGCACCCTGGTTTCCATATATCTAGATCTCAAATCATATTACCGTTTGATTTTGTCTAATTCTTATATATTGTCAAAAATCTTAGCGCCGGCGGCCCAGAGCCTCTTGTAGATTAGTCCCAGAAATTTGTGTGGGTGTCAATCCGTTTGTACGAAAAGGGCACCCCAGTCCATGGGCGTTGGCGTTATGCTCCCCGGCGGTTGGTGCAATCTCATTCCAGTTTGCTAGGCACTCCCAACAAAATTCGAAATGGCAGTTGGAACCTAGACAATGTCAACCACAGCACAAAAAAGACTTCCGACCAAAGCTTACATGTCATATGAAAGCAGTATTCTCCCTTTTGAATATTTTCTCTGCATCCGGGACATGCCTTTGTGTTCTCAGAGATCCAGTTTTGTGTTTGTTGAAACTCTGGATCACCGTGCTGTCTGTTGCTATCGTACTGTTGGCATGTTTGACCTTCATGCCAAGGCATCGAGTGAGTATAGCACATTTCAAAGGCACATTCTTCACAGTGGATACGAGGGTCGGTGGGTTCATCAAAGTCGTCCTCGCCGTATAGTTGACCACTAGAGCACTCTGGGCGAAGGCACCAGCGGAAGTTGGGAAATTGACTCAATGTGTTGAGGTTTAGATAGCGATCATACCTGGAATTTAGGTTAGAATGTCGAATCAGTTATCGCGAAATCACCACTTACAGTTCAAAAGTTGTAGAGTCTGCGTACAGTCGGACTTCGTCATACGTAAGCCGACGATTGCAGCCACCTGCAGGACAAGCAAGCTGATCGCATCTGCTCCTCCCATACTGCTCCAACTGGGTTTTGAGATGCTTCTTCAGACAACCCGTGCAAAAGTCAATTTCATGACTACATTCCAATCCAATTTTCACCGGGAATAGCAATATCTTCCACATCCAATCACCGTGGAAGCCGTTGCACAAGTCCAGCCATGCTTCCACAGAACCATAGTCGACATCATACAACTCATCCGTGCAGAATGAGCATTCCTTTGGAACCTCTTTTCGTCGGATAAATCTCATAAACAATGGAACTTTGACACTACCTCCATTGTGGTCTACTCGCATCATTACGATTTCACCTGGATTAAATGGGGGGATGCGGCCCGTGTGATCCGGCTCCTTGTTATTGAAAATTGGGTCAAATAATGAGTACATCCGCCCAAGTGACACAAGTTGTGTGTGCAGTTTGCATGCAATTGTCAGACTGTCCACGCTCAGTCGAGCCTCTAGTCTATTCAGGGCCCTTCGAAAAGCTATGATGCGATCATACCTATAAATTGTCAGTAAACCAGAAGAATAATGTGGCTAGGATCTTACATGGCGAGGCTATTTTCCATGTCAGTGTCACCCAACTGGCGGAGAAAATTCGCGAGGCCTTCTCTATGGCTAACGGGAAGTGGGCTGTCGCAACTTGGTGTTGGACACTGAAGCCAATTGTCTGCGCCCAAGTTTGTCCACCAGTTAGTGTTCAGAGCCTTTCTCACAGTATCTAAGTAGCACTCTGTACAGATAGATTTAGAGCAACATGAGGTTGACGGCTTGGTAAATTCGTTGATGCGTAGGCGAGGATTAGCATTGGGTCTCTTTGCAAGCTTTGGCCGTTGGCACAGGTTACAAACGACGAGTGTGATATCGTCCACTGCCGCATTGTCGGCAAACCTCTGCGTTTGCTCATAATTGAGTCGGATATCAAGTAAATTGTTAGTTAGCATAGCGAGGGTGCATGATTGCAAAAACATTGCGGAACCAGGCCCATTAACATGAATAGAGGCGCTAACAGCGCTCTGAGCAAACATTTTGTGAATCAAGACAAAACGGGGCGTAATGTCACTTCCCAACACCCGAGATGCTTCCTGTTTTTCTATATCATGCCTTTGCTGCTGCTCCTGGAGCTTTTGTATCATTCGTCGACTGGAGGCAGCTTCGGCAGACTCCATTTCCTGATGCAAATTCCAAATTTCCTCTGTCAACTCTTTGTTTTGCTTTTCTGATACCAAGATGTGCTTTTGAAGTTCGTCATAGGCCCTGTTCCCAGCTTCACGCAGAGATCGTTCGT
Organism: Calonectria ilicicola; assembly: GCA_020809705.1. Lineage (NCBI taxonomy): Eukaryota > Fungi > Ascomycota > Sordariomycetes > Hypocreales > Nectriaceae > Calonectria > Calonectria ilicicola. The sequence goes on along the minus strand of CP085827.1, from coordinate 6,257,874 downwards.
GCGATATATCCGCTTCTAAAGTCTTTATTCTCTTCATGTACTTGGCCTTCTCTCTCTGTATGTCGGCGATTGGCGAGTCGCTGTTTTGCAAGAGAGCGTTATTGTCGGTCTCTAATATATAGGCCTTTTCCTGGAGGTCTTTGTGGGCCGTGTCCATCTTGACGTAGAGTACTTGGTACTCTTTCAGATTTTGCTTCAGCTCGGCAATCTCTTTCGTATATGATTCCTCTTGCCTGCTATTGGCCTGCTTCAAGCTATCCACTATAGCTTGCTGTGTCTGGCTTGCCATTGAGTGATCTCTCTGGAGACGGGAAAATTCTCGCTGTATTCTCTCGGCTTCGTTCGTTTTCGTTCGGAGTTGGTCGTCCAAATGTCGAACCTTGTGGTTTAACGAGTCTCGGTCCTGCTCCAGAGCCCTGCTTCTGTAGCGCAGAGAGTCCATGACAGCCTGCTGGATGCTGTTTTCGTACTGGAACTCTTCCTGTAGCTCTTGGCCGAACATGCTTGGGTTGCAGAATCCATCCTCTGGAAGTTCTTGGAGCGGACTAAGCCCACCCGGAGTGGTCTGATCGCCCTTCTTGCTCTGGAATAACCCGGAAAAGCTTCGTTTCAATTTTGACATGATGGTCGGCGGCTTTGAGATGGGGCGGATGACTGAATTGGACAATCAATGATGGCCTGATGAAATGAAATCACAGTCTCGCAAAGCGGGGGTGCCGAGCCTAGTTTTAACGCCTTTTTTTCAGGCGAGGCTGACTGAGAAATGCACGGAAACGATTTTCTGAGACGCGGAACAGAGCTCACCGATGAGTTTGGTGGCGCCTGCGCGGCTTGAAGGTACCACCATCGGATTAGCCTTACTCATCGAGGCCATTAGACCAGTGCCTGGGCCGACCAGAGCGACAATGGGGCTACATTGTGGCTAGTATTGTCGTTGAAAAACTGTCATACGGAAGGATATTTTGTCTCCTCGAGATGCATGGCTTCGCGAACTAGGAAATGACTCGTTTCTCTGCCTCACGCTGGCCTGTATCCGGTTCAATCGCGAAACGCACATGTCTGAGATTAGATACACGGAGATCTCTTGGCAGAAGTCCTATCCAGCTGGTTAGATGCAGGACTATTGATCCTGCACGACCGAGGCTAAGGCAGACTTGATGGGCTGTGAGCACGTTGTGGCAATGCGTGGCTTGGTTGTATTGGCTGCCTTGACCGATGAGAGGATTGATGCCTTGGCTTTGCTGGACCCAACAGGGTTCAAAAGCGTTGCGCCTCCCACTCCAAGAAAGGGTCACAAATAAGGACTCCAGACGACAGAGCCGCAGATGCGGGCGAACTACATTTATTGCACAAACCAATTAAAAACTTGTGTTATCGCCAGGAAAGCCTACAGCCATGGAGCCAGACAGCGGGGCAGTGCAAAGCGATGACATCCTTGCGACAACTGTCTTCAAGCTTACCCTCACAAGCGAGGCATATTTTGGTTTGCATAAAAATAAAGTTCTGCACAAAATGGGCATGCATCGTGTTCATTGGAGACTCTAGCCCTAAATTCCGCCAGAACCTTCTCCCTCTGCTTTTTTCCCCCCTTCGCAAATGCTAATCACTTTTGTGATATCTATCAAGTGCGTCAGTGGAAATCTATTGCACCTCATTGTCCGCTATATTTAAAATGTCCCGAATATGTAGTCCTCTCGTTGTATTTGCATTCAAGAGAATTATTTTTCTTATCGAAATCTGCCTCTTCACTCTTTCATATTTTGCCTATCCTTATATTTAATCTGAAAATTATTATTATACAAAATCTAGGTTCAAATACGATAAAAGTGAGAAAGTTGGTGTATACTCGTTTAAGATGTATTCAACAATAGTTTGCCCTTATAGATGTCATAAATTTATTTAATCGTTTTCGATAAAATCGCTCATGCAATCCCTAACTTCTATGCCATGGTTTGATTATACAAGTGATCAACGTACTTTGTCATCAAGGATTGGTCAAAAAGAGGATATGACAGCCCTCCAGGATATGTCTCAAGTGCCCGCATCGTATTGCTATTATCATAAGTCGGCATATTTTCATGAAGCTCCCAGCGGCTGCGTCCATTGTGTACATTCTCAGCGAGCATGGGCAACACGGGCTGTAGATTTGTGACGGAGTCAGTCGACAGACGTTCAATCCATTTTGCGTAGGGGACACATTCTAGAGATACCCCACGGACTTGACTCAACAGCACCATGGTGTCTACTAGGTCGATTGATTCTGCACACTCTGGAACCAGATGGAAGGACTGGCCCAGTGAAGTCATGCAAGAAGAAATGTGCAACAGTGCAGCGATGACGTAGTCCACTGGCACAAACTCTTTGCGCTGACTGGGAAGATTCGGATAGCAACCCAACTTCAGGCTAGAGCGTATGCAACGACTGAAGAAGTCTTCTGGGTTGCAACCACCGGTGATGCTGTCCCCGGTGATAAACCCAGGCCGGTAGATGACGATGGGAAACCCGCGCTTGACGAGCCGTTGCAATAACTCGTCAGCGACCCACTGACTTTGAGCATACCCATGATCATACTTTAAGGCGTCTCGATGAGGTAGCAGCGGCTCATCTTGATAAACAGTTTGGGTGCCAGTCATAAACCCAGTCGGTCCAAAGCACGATATGCTGGAAGTGTAATGAAGCCCCTTGAGCCGGCCCGTGACTGCTAGCCGAGCTATATTTGCCGTTCCGATGATATTGGCAGGCCTGTGTAATGAGTACGGTTGTGTATAATTAACACGTGCACCAAGGTGGAATATGACGCTGGCCCAATCCGCAACATCATGGAAGCGCTCCTTGCCCAGACCAAGCCATTGATCTTCCAGTTCGCCGCATAGAGGGAAGATCTTACTCAAGTAATCTTCCTGCCAGAGATTGTACTTGCGTAAGGTCTCCCGCAGGCGCTTCAAAGCTGCAGCCGGGTTAGGTGCGCGTATGAGGCAGCCAACTTGGTGCACGTATGGCATTTTGAGAAGCGCCACCAGCAAGAATGCTCCAACAAATCCGGTGGCACCGGAAAGGAAGACTTTCCCTTCGGTATCGAGACGCCAGTCAATCACTTTAGTCTCTGGGAGATTCAAGTTGTCCCCCAGCTTGAGATCCGCATCCCAAATTGCTGACTCGTCACGGATGGTCTCCGTGGCTTTTCCCCAGTGACGATCTATGACGCGGGTCAGTTGGCCGAGTGTTGGATGATCATAAAGAGTAAGCAAAGAAATATTCGTCTTTAATTGCTTTCTGACGAGACTAATTAGCAGCGAGGCTTGGAGAGATGTGCCTCCAAGTGCGAAAAAGTCGTCCTCATCTGAATATTCTGGAACCGGGGTAGTGAGGATGGTGGCCCAGAGTCCGGCAAGGTGCTGACGCGTGCTCCATTGATCCTTATCGCCAGTCGACATGTAAATGTGATTGTTACGTCGATGATGATAATTCTGCTTCAATTTCTCAAGGTCTGTCTTGGCACGGCTAGTCAGTGGCATGCCTTGTATTACCTCGATATGTGGCACCATGTAATCCGGAAATGTCGCAGCCAGCACGTCTTTCGCATCCGCCACGGCGTTAGCTTTGGCATGACGTTGGAGGACGACAAAGGCGACAAGACTTGAGCCGGCTCCTTGTTCAGTCGATTCTATGCGCATGGTATACCCCTCCGAAAAGTGACCAGTTTTCATGAGTGCATCATTAATGCTATCGAGCTCGATCCGGAAACCACGAATCTTGACTTGGTGATCCCGGCGACCCACAAAATCATACTGTCCATCACGGCGCCGACGTACCATGTCCCCTGTGCGGTACATGCGGTAGGGCCTGTTTGTATGTGGATCTACCATACTGGAGACAAGTGTGAACGACTTCTTGTTCTTTCCAGGTTGATCAATATAGCCCGCAGAAACACCAGGACCACCAACTAGAAGCTCGCCCTCTTGGTCATCGAGGAGGACGTTGCCCTCATTGTCGCACACGCAACACACACTGCGACCGACGGGCTTACCGATGCTGACCTTGCCTGCTTGCACATCCTCTACGGATATTTCGTGCGCTAGGCTGTACACACAACATTCTGTTGGTCCGTAGATGTGGATGAAATGTTCAGGCGGGCCTGCACTGAAGACGGCCTCCACCGCACAAAGGTTGGCTGCTTCACCGCCCATCAAAACGACCCGCAGGCCTGCAAAAGTTTCTGGCATGATGGCGGCCACCAGGTTTAACAGCGGCGTAATTATTAGCATAGCAGTGATTCCTAGACGGTGAATGGCAGCGTTCATGGCGGGAATTTCAAGTAGTGTTGACTTGCTTAAAACACCAATAGAGGCTCCATTCAAGAGCAGCGGCCAGATGTCAAACAGCGCAGCGTGAAAACTAACATTGTTTATGTGGGCAACCACATCCGAACTTTGAATGAGTGTATGCTGTGACATGTGCAAGATTGACCGGGCAGCAATTTGCACTGCTTTGGCTCACTAGTAGTGCCCGATGTGTGAATCAGATGCGTACAATGATCCAGGGCCAAGTGAACTGGGAACTGACTACATTCCGTTCCCGAAAGCCTATCCAAATCGGCATCAAGATTTCCAACCAAAAGAAGATAGAATGGAAGGTCGCGCTTGTGGTTAGACTCGTCGGTAAACACATACCGGGCACCGAGGCGTTCTAGGCGTGAGATAATTTGCTGGTCAGGCATCACAGTGTCGAGAGGAACGCAGGTGCCTCCAGCGTATAGAATGGCTAAGTGTGTCACGGCATCCCAGATTCCATGGCGAACAAGGATTCCGACTCGATCATGAAAGTTGAATTCCTTCTCGGCGAGCTTCAGGGCCAATTCGATAGCTTTGTTGTGTAGAGCTTCGTCTGTCAGAATTTGGCCTAGATCATTGATGACAGCTATGGCCGAAGGGGTTTCAGCCGCTCGCTGTTGGAATAAATTGCCCAAGTTGGGTACATGAACATCATTCTCGGTGATTTGCATTGTTATTAAACCAATGGCGTAGGATTGATATCGAATGAGCAAGATTGAGTGATTTTTGTTCATGGTGACTGAAGTCCAGAATTGGAGTTGCTCCCTTTAGTGAAAAGATTTGAATGTTGACATGGTTTTCGAACACTAAAGCGTGTTGTGACATCCCATGGATGGCCTCAATTGCCTAGCTCCACCGACTCGGTGAGGGCCTCCAATTCCCTTAGGCCCAAAGTTAGCTACAAATAGCGTAAAATGAAGTGACTAGATTCACTAAACGATACTATTTCTGTCACAGGTGGCCTCAAGCCTTCGTCAGGTCTCTGTTGTCAACGGCGCATCACAGCAGCAGCTAACTTGGGACGAATTTGTCCTGAGCTAAGCAGAAATGAAACGAAGGCATGCAAATGTAACTCTTTACGTGTGCCAAGTCCCTAAATACACCTTATGCCTTTCTGGCTAGTGATATCTGTCTCGACTTTATATCAATATCTAACTACCGGATATGCAGATTCATTGAAACGGTGGATGGAAAGCACTAGCCTCTCGATTTGATACAAAAATGGGTAGGCAGGTTCTGACCACTACACCGAAACATTTGTCTTGATTAAAATACACCTACGCGTGGGATTGCCGATAGCCTAGTCTAGCCTAACCAGTAATGATCCATTCATCTCTTTCAACGTCAGTCTATGATGAGAACAAATCAATGCAGCATGGGAAGATAGAGGAAATTGATCATCTCGCTTTGAAACTTGGATACAGCTCGACAGAAAATGCCACATGGCCTATACAGATGAACGCCATTCAACAAAGCAAAAATATTATGCAAGTTCAGTATTGTTATCACAACTCAGCGCCTTGACGAATTCTATGATTTAACGATATGAGAAGTGAATTAGCAAATCAAGAGATTATCATGTTTCATAACCCTAAATAAACCTCGAAATTGCAGAGAAATAGGTCGGTTCTAGAGGAAGATGCATAGCCTAGTACAATGCAATTGCGGTGGCTAAGGTTTTGCTTGTGAGGATACCACGTAGGGTAAGTTTGGAGGCATTTTTAGTGGCAGTTGACCGAGGCTGCTTCTAAACTTTTTCAAGGTTTTTTTTTCTATTTATTTATTTCTTTTTCTTTTGAGTAAAAACGGGGGTATGAATTCCATACTCGTGATTGAATTGACGACATGTTAAGACTACTTGAGCATTTCCCCCATCTATTTTACGCCAACTACCACGCCAAAACGTGCATGTGGGATGTCAGCAAAAAACTATTGTTTGAGTCAACAATCAGTAATTTACGAGTTATCTGCACGCGAAGTTAGGCTATTCGATAATTCATGGCACCAGCTAAAAATGTATAAAGGGAAAAGAAAAATAAGGATTGTAAGTAGAGCGTCAGAAAATTTACTGTAGCGCGACTCAGGTTAGCTTTGAAGAGTCTGGATCTGTTAGTTGTCATACATTGTTACGCGTAGTTGGAGTAGAGCGAGTGAATTCATGAAGTCACACGGATTACGGTTACCGCAACCCTGCTTGACGGGCATACGTAACTTTCTGTCCATGCATGCTTAGCTGCTAGTGGCCAAATAAATACCCATACCGTGCCAAAATAGCATTGTCAGCAATATTTGAGTTGAGCTACGAGTTCCCCCAGATATCCTCATTTCATGTCGCACTTTTTTTGGTCATCTCGGGTAATTCGGTAGCTGCCAGTCCACTACCTTGTCCGAGTTCACCGGAATTAATAATTATTCAAAGTGGGTGCCATGCAAAGAGCTGGAAAAAAAAAAAAGTCGGCGCCATGTCGCTCAAGACACCAACATCCCTTTGTTGCATGCCAGCCCAGCTTGTTGCCGCTTAGTAAACGCCAGCTCAAGACCCCCAACTACGATGGTTTCGAAATACGAACTGGCATCAGCTAACTTTTAGTTTTACGACTTTGCTTTCTAAATTTCGAATTCTGCCGTATTGAGCCGGCGTTCCGAACAGACGAACCTGAGCAGCACTGGCCACTGACAGGGTATCTTTGTTAGCGAGAAACCATGATCAAGGATTGACCCTGCTCAATGATCCGCAGGGCGCTGACAGCTGCATGAACATGGGATCAGAGGTGATTGCAAACTTTGTCTGCTGGTTCAGAAGGGATTAAATTTGCGACGCCGTATCTGATAAAGTTATATAGTAGAAAATTCGCTCATGCTTTTTAGTTCCAAGTGTTCTACTAAAATTTCCCCCATTTTGAAGCCTTGATAGGGCCTGATATTGAAATGAGACTTAACATTGTCGCAATTGTGACGGCTCTACTCGGCAGCATACCTGCAGATGCCTTGAGTGTGCCTGCTGGAGACCCAAGTACTGAACGGCGCAACTTCAAATATGACGGCGGAATCGCACACCAATCAAGAGATGTGAAGAAAAGGGCAAGCTATATTTGGAGCGGGAGTGAGGTTGATGGCACTCGGTATGCTTCCGTGTCTGCAGAAGTCGTTATTCCCAATATCACATTCCCGTACGGATACAACTCTACTGCTTACTACAGTTCATCCGTTTGGGTGGGCATTGGCGGAGACCAAAACGCATGCGACGACCCAAAATTAGTCTATCAAGGAGGGCTTATCCAAGGAGGCTACTACTATCTATATGATAAAGAGGGCGATTTTGGTGTATTTGCATTCTACGAATGGTGGCCAAACCCTCCAATCTTTTTGGACAACACGTACAATATCACAACTGATATTGGGGATCATGTGCGCATGACAGTGACACAGAAGGATAATACCACCGGTACATTTTCTTGGGAAAACTTTACTCAAAACAAGAAGTGAGTAGTCGAGTATTTTGCTTTGTACCGATGCTTGAAGATCCAGACCCTGATATTTTTCCAGGTTTGACATTGACTTGACGGCTCCTGTCAATGGAACGTTGTGCACCAACCATGCTGAGTGGATCATTGAAAGTTTCATGACTCCCAGCTCTCCTGATGCGTACTTTCCGGACTTTGGTGAATTAACGTTTACCAATATTAAAGCAGTTTCGGAAACAGGACATGCAGCCTCATTATCTGATGCTTATGTTTTAGAAGCTGAGCCCAGACTAAATACATCGAGATATCTCACAAGCTGCGACATAATTCTTCCGGATTCTACGACTTGCAAATGGCTAGGCTATGATGGCATATTTGAAAATATAACAAGAGTATAGAAGAATAGCTTCGAATAGAATAAAAGTACAATGCAATATCGAACAGAGTATGTTCTAACGACATGACATGAAGCGCTTGCGGTGAACAAATGGCTATGAGGCTTTCATATCTTCTCAAGTTGCAAAAAGTTCTAGGTCGCGTACTTTGCACATGCGAGAATCATAGTATTAGACAAATACCACTGATTTGCTAACAATCACTGAGGTACTTCCCTGAGTGACAAAATTGGAGCTGCCTCTCAAAGATAGGACCATATCTATGTATAAACATAAACTTGGCATCCCTTGGAGTTATCTCCGATGTCTTGAGTATTTCGGTAATGCTGTGCTAGACGGTTCGTTATATCATAGGCCAAAGAATGGGCCAATAATCGCTGTCGCGGCAATTATTACAGCAATTAACATCACCTGAGAGCCCTGAAAGGTTAATCGAGCCGTAGCTGTTATAACCAGAACCTCGGCGCAGACTGATTACTGCACAGGCTGCGTCTTGTGTGGTGAGGCCACACACCATACATCGGTTGACCGGTTAGGCATCTATTTATGCGTTGACCGTAAGTGGAGCGTACTGGGACTGTTCCTTGCTCCACCTTCTTCCAACGGTTGCGACTGGTTGAAGAGTCGCAACAGTGACAATTTGGCAATGCGTGCGTACTAAAAACATTAAATTTTGAATAAAACGCAGTTGACTCGTGACGCAAGAAATCTTTTTCATTTTAGTCACTGTAAACAACTTGGTATGAGCCTCATAGTGTGCATTTCAATGTTCTTTCCCTCACGTCGAAATTTGATATTTCCCTCTGTAGTGAGAAAGTGCCTGTTCATAATAAAGAATACATTTAATAGTAATCAACAACTTATACTCTCTTATACAAGATGTATACTTCTTGTACCATCTCACAGTTGGAATAGAAGAAAATTTAGTCACCGCTTTCCGATCACCATACACCTCAAACTCTTTCCCAATCAATATGCTCTTTTCAAACTGATCTGTCCTTCTCCCTAGGGTCTACATCATTTTTAATTCGCCGCCAACGTGTTTTATACCTTCCTTGCTTCATTGGCTCGATACGCCGATCTTTAGTCTCGACTATGTTATTCCACCCTTGGCGATAATCAACATTCTCCTTAAATTGGCCCATACCCCCTTTGATCGAAAGCTCAGCGTTGAGTTTGCGAGTAAGCTCTGTACTCTTTTCTTTCAAATCATCAAAACCAAGATTTTTCTCGCCCCATTCTTGGTCCAAGTTCATGCCGTCTATAAGATCGGTCAAGTCAACCCGATTTTGACATAGTAATAGTGAGCGGGCGAATTCCGCCATCTTAGGATAGGGGATTTTGTTCTTGCTCAATTCATGACATTCTGGATTAATGAAGCACTGAGTAGATGGTACGAGGATAAACCAGAAGCTGGCATCGTTGAGTTGATAGATGAGATTCAGATGGCGAAAAGACTCGAATAACGGTAGAGGCGGCTTAGCAGGTTCACATTAGGGATGATCGTCTAGAGTACACCTTACTTCTTCAACTTTGGTAGTTGGAATGCAAAGATCCCACTCCTAGCGGACTGTTGATTAGACAACTATATCCTACAATACAAGAACGAAGGGAAGGTGATATGATATAAAATACTAACCCAGCTGACTCTTCCAGCACCGTAGTAGCGTAGCGCGCTCACACCAATAAAACAAGCTGGAGTATTTGCGGCATTGAGTAACTGGATGAGGTTTTGGACGTCTTCTATAGTTTCATTGCGGCCGTGAGGGCATCTGAGGCCTGGAAAAGCATCCACATTGTTGGTAGATACCTGTGTTGGCGGACTCGAATTCATTTCTAATGCAGTTTCTTCACTCAACGTAGCCGTTGAATTCGTGGGATTACTCAGCCTCACTCGTGATGTAAGGCTTTTTGTGGTTGCCTAATCATATATTGCCCTCAGGAGCGGGGTGAGCATGGCGTTTATATCAGTGATACAACACACGTGACTCCACTTGCAGCTCAATCCTCTGAATTCTAACAGGCCAACCAACAGTTCAAATTGCCAACAGTCCAACCTACTAACAGTGCCACCAATAGCCCAACCCATTACCCAACCATGAGTTTAATCTTATGCCAACATTTGTGCATAATTTCCTAGTAGAAACCATGCTGATGCATAAAAGTAGGTCGGTTCAATTTTCACGTGAAATAAGTTTACAAATGGACAGGGGCGGTGATATTCAGCTGGCATTCAGATTTTAAGATCTCTTGGTTAAGGAGTATATTTCATACATCACGAATTTAACTCTTTCGCTCACAATGAGGGACGTAAAAAATCACCTACATAACTGCACACAGAAAGTATTATATGCTAGTTACGTCCCGTGACATCCATCTCCAGAGAAGGCAACGGCAGTGTACCACGGAGTGTCGATTTCGTTTGCCTCTAGAAAGGTCAATAGCCTTTCTATTAGACTTTTAATCGCAGGCTATAAAATGAAGTCTCTTAGGAAGTAGGAGGTTTCTGTATACATTTATCTTGATGGATAAAATGCCATTTGATCACAAACATAACGAAGAGAAAAAAATGGTATTAATAGAGCCAAAAGAGCTTGGACTCGTACCTCTTCCGGAACTTAATTACAGCGCCCGTCAGCAAGGCATCTATTTACTTGCTGATTCGGGAAGAGGCTCATGGGAAAGCATAATTCATGACCACATAAAAACATGAAGATCTCTTGGAATGAGCGTTGACTTCTTTTCGTTCTGGTGATTCTATGCGTTCTATTACACTAGAGTAAATCTGCAACAACACTGCGGCCAAACATGTCAAGACACAAAAAGAAGCTCCCACAATCTACATATAGCACGCTCTCGCTCCATGTTCATCACCTCTTCGCAGTTATAGTTAATAACAGCTAATCCATATGAGTTCTTTTCTACGAATTTATATACGACTACGAACTATTTTCTTAGCCCACGGGTGTTGTCCATCCTCCTTCTCACGACAAACGTATTGGTCCACCAAAGTCGTATTAAGCAACCCAGGATGAGCTTCGCTCAACTCGCGGATTCCAGCAAGTTGCATGGCGATCTGTAATTCATCTCTGATAACTGTATCCATTTGATGAGCAAGACTTGTCGCTAGTAGCCTCAGGGCTTACCTACTTTTCAATGCATGTTCGACTCCAGGGGTTCCATATGTTGCCGCGTAAAACATCGGCCTGCCCAAACAAACAGCGCTCGCGCCAAGGCAAATCGCTTTTAGCACATCAGTGCCTCGTCTGATGCCACCATCGATTAGGACCTCCATCTTCTCCAGGATTTCGGGACAGTTGGCTTGGATCTCCAGCAAGGTTAGGATTGCGGGCTGAGCAGTATCCTCCGCACGTCCGCCGTGGTTTGAAATGTATATTCCAGCACACCCAGCCTCGTATGCCCGTTTAGCATCAGAGACGCACTGGATACCCTTGACCACTATTGGCACGTTTGTCTCTTCCTTTATCCATCGGATATCATGCCACGTCAAGTCTGATGCAATGCTGCTGTCGCCTGCGCTTCGGGCCTGGTTCTGCCAAGGAATCCCTTTCTCGAGAGCCACTTTGGCGTCGTACCTTTCGTTAGCCTCTCTCTTGGAAAATGCAGGAAGGTCAACCGTAACCATAATCGCGGATGGCTTGAACCGACACGCCTCCCTTAGATACTCTCGAGCGCGCTGGCGATCTGGATTGACATAGAGCTGGAAAAACCAAGGCTGCCCAGCGGGCAATTCCGCAACAATCTCCTCAAGAGAATAAGATGACAGCGTGGGGACGATGATGGTGCCTCCAACAGCCACCGACGCCCTGGCAATAGCCAACTCGCCTTCTGGGTGGGCCCGCATGACAAGGGAGGCTGGGGCGTTGAAAATAGGTAGAGCAAACTTGCACCCGAACAGAGTGCAGCTGACATCGGGCTTCGCTACATTCTTGAGGATACGAGGTCGAATAAATATGCGCCTGTACCAATCTTCGTTGGCCGCCTTTGTTAAGCAATCGTCAGATGCACCCGCTATATAAGCCCACGACTTTTCTGAAAAATGTTGGCTTGCAACCTGTTCAAAGTCATAGAGGTTGATCATCGTCTCCAGAGGCGGCTTCTCCAGGGCCTCTTTGCCTTGTGACTCTGCATCCTGAGGGTCTTGGGTTGTCAGTTTTCCCATTCGCTTTCCGTTACCCAAATGATTCGAGATCAGATTGGGCCCGTGGATATCATTATATACGGCGCTTGCGTCTTTGCCAAAATTCTCACGAATAATGTCCTCGCCGCCGGGATGCAGCTCGGCAAAGCCCGAAAAGTCCCATACTGTCCCGTTGACGGCAATCCATGCATCCTGCTCGTGTGCATGCTTACCAAGCTCCTCAATTGAAATCTCGGTCAATGACATGGCTACTAGGCGTGATTGATTCTGTAGGCTTGATACGGGCTTCTTGAAATCTTTGTCACAGGTCTGGTTGCGGTGAGGAGAAAGAAAAGCGCCCTCCACTGATCAATGTTTACGTGGCTGGGATGAGTCCTAACACAGGCAAGTCAGAGCGAATAGCGGCGTAGTATTTCTTGATTTGTGATTGCTATCCCCACAGATAAGCCATCCGGAGCTAGCCATTTTGGTTGCGTCGGGAATTTAGCCCGACGGTGATGCGTGATTGACACACGGATACGAATGGAGGTGAGATGGGAGATGGAGAAATGATGACTAAATTACGGTACAAGATGAGCCCAACACCAACAATTCCCACAATTCACTTCCCCATCCACCCGACGTGTCATTACCAAATCATCTAAGATGGTAAAATTATATCAGATTAAATATACGTCTCGGAAACTCTTATTCCCGAGCTTCACTGTATGACAACCAAGATGTTCAAAGGTGGGGCCTTACGCCCTCCAAAAACATGCCTAGTTTGCGCTTTGGTGGCAGTTGGGCAAGCAGCAGTGAATATGTACCAGCGACATAGACTGGGGGCTCTGAGTAAATATGCACAGAAATCCTTTAACATAATTCCACACACTATGTGGTGTCACATTTTGTGTGACAACTTTCTAGCCTACCCTACAGAAAGAAAGTTGTGCCTGGAAACTCCGCATTCCGCAGAATATGCGCGATTGTACCTATGGAAACATAAGTTTCAAGAGGTTTGAGCCTTTCAAAATGGTGAAAGTTGTTATAAAAATGGCTAAAGATTTCAATTGAGTGGCTATTCTAATAACAGAGCCGAGGTTTTGGAATTGATTATGGTTTAAGCTATGTCTCAGAGAACCTCCAATGCTGAAAACTAAGATAAAAAACACGATTTCCAATTTGGGCGTATTCCAAGAGTCCTTGAAGAGATCACATCTTTTCTTCGTGGTGATAGAGGTGGAATGAACGTCCCTATCCAACACAAACGACCTATTGAACAAATTTCATGACTGCTCAAAGTGAGCATCGTAAAATTCTTTCATAAAGAAACTGGGAATGATTGTCACGATCTACACTTTGCCTGTACTCAACCTGACTATGAATCTTTTATCAGAAGGGTTGTCAACACATTCCTCTTTGAGCGAAAAGACATCTTTCTCCAGGGGAGCGTATTGACAAACGCTTGAGCGTTTTGTGGTCGTCGTGTCCGCTGCTGACATCGCCTTTGACCTGATCGGCGAAGGAATGGACCTGTTCATACCATCACCATTCGACACAGCTCCGATGGTTAATTCGGTCTTGAGTCTTTCAATGACCTAAATATAGCCAATCGTCTATTGATAACGCAACTTTCTGGCGAGCGCTCCGTCTAGAAGGGGGTGGCTCGGTATAGGATGTTGACCATGTGATTTTCAAAACAAGCTATAGCCAGTTTCTTCAGTTGCCGGTCATACATGCATATTCTAATAGGGTGCAGGACCTTGTATAGTTTGTACCCTGACGACATGATCGTGCATTCTTTTTCTTGAGCGCCCTCGGGCCAGTTTGACTTCCAAAGTAGTTGAGTGGCAAGTAGTCTATGCAGCTAGACTCGTTGCTACACATGGAACGATACTGTCCGGCGAGGAAATGGGAAAATGGGAGGCGAAAGGACTAAATTATGGGCGATGGGGCCAAATTTGCATTGGTATTCTCTGATTTCGAAGATTGCTTTGAAACCTTATGTGAGTTGGCTGAGGACGAGGTACATCGAGTGGGCAGAAAGTTCCCCAAGCTTAAACTGGAGTGGGCCACGGCTTGCGGGAGGATGTATGGGACCAACTCAACCATTTTTTAGCACCGTTGAGGCACTCAGTCGAGCGCGAGTTATCCAACCCAGCAATTGTACTTGCCAAGCATAAACATACAGATGGTATTCACCTACATCTTGAATAAGTTGACCCTAAATCCTTCTGTTCTGCTACCTTCCCCTAAATTTGCAAGGTTAGCGTTTTGGCTTAAAGCTGTCGGATGTCGGCTTGCTAGCGCGCCTTAGTACCCAACTAAACCAGTGACAGGACGCACCCATTCGCCCTAAATAAAGGAGGTGGCGTCCACTATTGCTATGGACCGTAATTTTTCTTAAACAGTCTAGAACTTGTTCTGCGTGGAATCTCTTGTCAAACACAAAAGTAGTCGTTGGTGGCGTTTTGGAGTTTGGTACTAGTAGAAACTAGTTTAGGGGCGATTATTTATGCCTGGGAGTATAAGTCTTGGCGATCCGCCATTATTGCATTTCACCTTCTGATTGCACGACTGACATATGGCTGTGAGAAGATTCGCACTTACACAATGAAGCCTCAGACGCTCGCAATCCTATTGGCTGCTGCAGCCTCAGCCTATTCTCACTCCACGTGCAAAACCCCATCCCAATTCTGCAAGTATGTCTCCAAGGACCACGTCAAGAGATGTAATAAACTCATAGGTATGCAGCCAATGGTAAAAGTACCTTGTTTGACACAGACTTATTTTATCACAGATCTCAAGGGTCTTCAAGTTGCAACCTGCGTAGCTTCCGCACCTACAGTCACCACTACCCTTATAATCCACCCGACTGTCACGGTAACCAAAGTCCAACAGCCCTCGTTGATCACCAAAAAGGTTTACAAAACCGTCACAGAAGACGAAAAACAGTAAGAATTAGTTGAGCTCCGGGTATTGCTGATGGTATCGCTAATTCCTTGACTAGCCACCAACCGGCAACTGCCACTGTGACAACTACGTCAACTAAGGTCAAGAAAACAACAGCATACCAGACTACCGAATTTTCTTACAGGTCAACTGCTACGGTTACCACCATAGAAACTACATCTACTTCCTCCACTCTGTAAGAAAATCGCTAGTTGGACTCAATCGCCAATCCTAACACGTGGACTATCAGAACCGTCACAAGCACTACTACGATATCGTGGCAAGATCCCAATTGTAGCAATAAGAAGCGTGATATCAGGAAGCGCCACGTACGCCGTGCACCTCTCCCTGCCGAATGCTGTACTTTCCCCTCCCACCAAATGATATCTGTATAAAACTGACATTACTCTATAGCATGCTTCCTCACTACCACCCAGCCATGCCAATCCACCAAGACAGCCACAGTTAAAACTAAGGAGGAGCCTTGCACCTATACAGCTTACGAAAATAACTACAAGCCTCTCACCGTTACTGAAATTGTCACCGTTACCAAGGATGCTGCAGGCGTAATCTTCTATACCCCCAAGATTACCAAGACCGTCGTCAAGACCGTCACCGAAACTGACCATGCTCTAAGCACCATTGTCATGAAGAGACTCACAACCTTGACAAAAACAAATACCGTCACCAACACTCTTAACACGACTACTGAAACCACTGTTCCTACATATGAGGCGTGTTCTGATCTATCAGCTTTCGCCATCGATCAAGGATCAGGATTTTCCAGCGTGGGAGACCTAAGTGGTAGTCTAACGAATGCTTTAATAAGCCAAACATACAATGTCGATGCCGAGGGCTGCTGTAACGCCTGCTTTGGAACCACAGACTGCATTTACTATACATATCAGGCAGCGGCCAGTCTTTCATGCACCATGTACTACCTAAAAGGCGGCATACCAAATGGGTATTGTATTGGCCTGAGTACACAATGTCCAAACGGGTTTGCGACGAGCGACTTTGACAGTGAAGATGACTCCGATACCGAATATTACCACGGTCCTTGTCGTACCCAGTGAGTAATGTTTCTCTGAACTGCATTAAAGCAGAGCGGTGTAGTCTAGTTAATCAACACGCTCTTCTGGCTTGGCGGTTTTCTCCAATCAACATGCTAACAATTTATCTTAGTGGACAGCAACGTTGATTGAACTTTTATCGCAGGAGGCCGCTACAGAATTTCCAACATCGCGTCAACATTTGGGTTGATTCTGCCCAATCACTCATTTTAGCGAAAAAGTTTTTGTAAGGACTATTATCTTGGGGAGCCAGTTGACAATCCTCGATGTTTCTGCCACACCAAATCACAAGATATTTGGACATAATAGGTTGTCCCCATATAGTTGTCATTCCGTCAATCCTGCTTTCAGATCTTTTTGAATGCGACAAATAACGATTCCTGGATATAGAAGGAATTTGTTCTGTATTCCTTTGGGACTCATGCTGTGGCACCTGTTGGGGGCTTCTTGGGAGAAATGAAGGAAATGCGACACTTGGCGGTTCTAGCCCACCATTGTACATTGACTATAATTCAAGCCTAAATATGTGTGGTTACGAACTGGAAAGTAGAGGTGTAGGTTATTGCGATTTCAAATGTTAGTTCGAGTAAATTCCAACAGAGACACCTGGACTCGTTACAAACGGAGTGGAGCTTAAAAGACTAACCCTAGTGGAAAGTCGATGTGAATTGCGGCACTGTTATGTCCTAACAGGACACTGAAATGGATTTAGCCTATATCTGATGCGCGATTAATAATCAGGGTTGCACGCGTTCATATAAATCAGGTAATACCGGGTCAGAAATCGGCAATCCTGAAATACTATCACCCTTAAATACTGCACGCTAAAGTCAATCCACCTCAACTCTGTTCCCAAGAAACCTTTGGGAAGGATTTAATTTTCTAAGGGATCTCATAACTTTACTTTGCACGAGTTTTTATGTCTGTGTCTTGAAGTTGATTTGACACATTTGCCGAGGCTTCCCCGCTTTCAGGAAAAAAAAATGCTCACTTTGCAAACCAAGGTATTGCTGAATAACAATCAGCAGATTCCTGGCCTAGGATATGGCGTAAGAATACTCTCCAAAATAGCAAGGATCTGTTCTAACATGGGTGCACAATAGCTCTGGAAAACGTAGGCCCGGCTCATTTTCAAGAGTGGATTTGGACTAACTGTTTCAAGGCCACCCGAACAAGCACAGGAAGTCGTGGCTGAAGCGTTGAAGGCTGGATATAGACACGTAATTATTGCAATTACCATCATTTCTTGCGAATTCCTTCGCTAATTTGGATCCAGGTTGACTCTGCCGCGTCTTACAAGAACGAAAAGGGAGCTGGCAAGGCTATCCACGAGGCCAACGATATCGCGCGTTCCGATGTTTTTTTTACTTCAAAAGCCCGCTTGATCACCTATGACGACTGTAAAGCTCAGATTGAAAAAACCTTGGCTGAGACTGGCTTCGATTACATTGACCTAATGCTCCTGCACTGCCCCTACGGTACCTCCGATGGTCGAAAGGGTGCCTGGAAGGCTCTTGTGGAGGCCCAAGAGGCCGGGAAAGTCAAAGCCATCGGTGTGAGCAACTACGGCGTCCATCACCTCGACCAGCTGGAGCAGCACATCAGCGAGCTTGAGACCGAGCGCGGGGGAAAGGGCAAAGGTGGCAAGATCAATGTTGTCCAGTATGAACTCCACCCTTGGTGCCCGCGGAAGGATATCACAGATTGGTGCAAAGTGCGCGATATAGCCATTGAGGCCTACAGTCCGCTTGTTCGTGGCGAGAGATGGGGTGATCCACGATTAGTGAAGCTGGCTGAAAAACATGAGAAATCGGAAGCGCAGATATTGCTTCGCTGGAGTCTACAGAAAGGTTTTATTCCATTGCCCAAAAGTGTCACGCCTACTAGGATTCAAAGCAACACTGACATTTACGACTTTGAACTGAGCGAGGACGATATGTATAGTTTGGAGACTGATGAGTATGCCCCAGTTTGCTGGGATCCCACGGTTAGCCCTCTCGAATCAACACCTCAATAGAATAGAATATCAAGCCTATTAGGTTTGTCATAGATTGATAGAGCTGTGCTATTCTGTTTGACTTCTCCAGAATGAAAAAAGTTTCCTTCGCTGTTGAGTCTATAACTTTCAACAATATCCACCTCAGCCTGTGCGAGTGGGAGCTCGATAATAACGTCAAGATATATTGACGACCCGCTAGAATTTCATCTGGTCTGTATCTAATGTGAAATTGAGGAACCTTGCAGGGGCCTGTGAGTTACTTTGTCATATTCACCAAGCTACCGATTGCGCGCACGATGCTAGTGAACGTACCCTCGTTCACAATGCAGCTGACGGAGAGGGAAACCGTAGTCAGCGTATGGGTGAGTGCACAGTAAGAGAATCAAGCGCTATTGTTAGAAGTAAGAAGGGCATAGAGACACAGGGCGTGTGTACAAAAAGTCGATGCCTATTTTGGAGAATATGAGAGCAAAATTACATGTGTTCATACCGTGAATACTGACTTACAGAATATGGACATTTTACTCCACATTTCACCTTAATAACTGACATAGATGACTTTCGCGAGTCAATAAGGAAGAATGGAATGAGCACGGGTTCAACGAGATTAGTATTCCGGACAATTACCTTTTCCCAACGCAAGAAGACGTGTTACAATCTCCAAGAGGCGCAAGGGAATCATTCGAGTCGATGCATCGTCCTTTTTGTTTTATATGGGCCTGATGTTGAATAATAGATACCGCTTCACTACGATCGCGGCTTGTGGAGGTTAGAGGTTCCCATGGGATTTCGAACTTCCCCGTGAAATGCTGATTGAATTAGACGCCTCCACAGGTCTTCTTGCTATGTTTTCATCAATGATATTGTGATTTCTCTGCAATTGAGGAGGAGTGCCCGCGATGTTTGGAGACTTACTTCAAGCTGTTCCAATTCAAGAACTCAACCATCTCATCAAAGAAGAGTTACACTGGATACCCTAGTGCTCAGCCATTAGGCTCAAGGTTGATAACCTGAGATTAACCACAATTGCGGATTTTTGGCAACATTGATTTTGTTCAACAGCTATCCGATGAAATGGAGCGGAGTCGAACGCAGCGTAAACCACACACACAGCCCAAAGAGACAAAATGCCTTCTATTCGCAGCGGCTGCTAGAGAAGTTTCAAGTCAGTCACAGAGCAAATGGGGAGGGAAAATAAGTCAAACTTGGTATAATAAAATTAAGCAAAAATCATGAACATCACCTAGGCGAGCGGATAGAATGATCCGTATAAAAGAAAACCTTAAAACCAGTCAAAAAGAACTGTTGATTGTGGTGTGTTGATTTCTTCCTTGGTGTTGGGACCAGAAGCTCTTTATTACTAAGACTGGACTAACTATTCCGCCGACCAAAACTAATTTTCAAAGGGCCGAGGGTTCGGACCCACGTTCCTCATTACACCGACCTTGAACATTACATTGGATTTATGAGATGCAAGCATTCGGATAATACCTAGACCAACCACACCTCCAGTCACCCCTACCCTACAGTCCTGTAGAATAGCTGTGCTAGACTAGCGCAATTACTGTAGCACGCAACAGTGCCTAAGAGCCCCTATATGAGTGATTAGTCCAGTACGGGGCCGAGACCGTAACACCTGTGCCAAAGAGGCACTTACTCCGTACTTGGAACATCAACATCTCCGATTTTGACCCACTCCTGGTTCCACAAATATAAAACGGGTTTTTTGACGAGGTACAGAAGCTCCATCTCATTGGTCAGTTCAAGGCACCTTTGTCTGTTGGTCCATATTTCCAGCCAATGGGCAAACCTGGTGCAAGAGTCAACGACTGCCAATCTCGCCAAATCTGGGTGATGATCAAAGCTTCCTACATCCTCGTGGGTGGGTACCAAAGTTGCATCGTACGATCGGTTCCTTGTGTGGGCCGCCGGTCATCGCATGTACCCCGCCATGAGAAGGAACAGCCAGATCGTTCTACCAGGTACTTTGCCAAGGAAACCAAAGCATAAAACTTTTTGTAGATATCTATTGTTTGCGTTGGCGGCTGAAGTGCTTGTTACGCGGTGTGAGAATGCAACGCAGAGCGCTAGATCACGGCCGGGTGTTTCCTATTAAAGATGGATTGACCGCAATTAAATTTTACCCCACTCCAACCAACAGGGAATTTATAAGGGCGTGCGCTTGCTGCTGTTGCATCAGTCGTATCCC
The DNA here is from genome assembly GCA_020809705.1 of Calonectria ilicicola. NCBI lineage: Eukaryota > Fungi > Ascomycota > Sordariomycetes > Hypocreales > Nectriaceae > Calonectria > Calonectria ilicicola. The sequence continues at coordinate 6,237,310 of CP085827.1, read as the reverse complement.
CTTCATCCGTTTTGCGCAGAAATCCTCCCACAGAAAAAATGAAAGTTCGACCAGCAAAAGAGGAAGAGCTTGGCTATTTAGCAACCATTGGAACTCGAGCCTTTAGGAACCAGGCCGTTTATCAGCATTTATACCCCTTTCAAGATGAATACCCGGTAGACTTTTATGAGGGTATCCTCATGAATTTGCAAAAGACAATGGCAACGCCAGGACAGACTGTTTATCTCATTGAGCTGGAAGAAAGTGATCGAGCTACGTTGCCAGTTCCTCCACAAAGCAAAAATACACAGTTGATTGGATTTGCAATCTTCAAATGTTTTGGCTCTCCGGAAAAACAGATTTTTTGGAACACTGACAGTGAAGAGAAGCGTACGTCTCCACAAGCTTAGAAACACTAAACCCCTTCTTGCAGGCTTCTAACGATGATCAAAATCCAGGTATTCGACGGACACGTTTATTAAGACAAGAAAAAGAGAAGCCAAATCGTGCAATTAATACACAATCATTTCTTGAGCTCCATGAAGGGGAGCGTCGACTTTTGGGGAGATTAGACAACGCCGTTGAGCTGGGAACGTTTGCCATTGATCCCCGGTTCTGGGGAATAGGAGTTGGCGCTGAAGTGTTTCGCCAAGCAGAGTACTTGATTCACCAACAGGGCATGGAGATTGTGTTTAGCTCATCTGAGGCAGCCTTCCCTCTCTACCTAAAGCTGGGCTGCGAACTTATTGGGTCCGCTGAACTATCTCGAAAAGTAGTGAAGCAGGGAAGCGTTCAGTTTACTATTCCTGAGACATCTGTTCCAGTTTTCAGATGCCGACCTGCTAGAAAAAAGATAATAAGCCCTCGACTTTAGCCTGGGTTCGCTGTGTGGTTATTCTGTATCCTTGACTTGGCGTTTGAGCGGAGGTTGTTTGTATTTGGTAAGCGATACGTAGTTTACAAGGCCTGGTTGAGCGATGTAGCGGGGTTTCTAAAAATATGCGGCGTTGGCCGACAGCCTGTTCAATAGAGGGACGTTTGCAACCCACATGAACGCGGACAAATTAATGAGATGTTTTGTAGGAAGAACGCCCATGCTGGGAATAGTGCCGCACGATTTATGTGAGCATTAAATGCCAACACAATGACTCTATTGCAATTGGTTGGGATTCTGTACGGCTAGTGACTTTAAAACAACATAAGCATAAATTAGGCAATACAATCCAAAAATGGGTCAAGTGGCACACGGAATGTACGGTTGAGCGAAGTGGAATACCACACCAAGTGAAACACGGCACAAATAAGCCTATGAACACACAATAAAATGGGAAATGCGTTGAAAATTTGGGAAAACTAATTTTGAGCACGGCAAATAGGGATAGATTATACAAATCAAGAAAACTCAATATGAAACGGTCCAATAACACACCTTGACGGTGGTTCACTCAAGAGCCATTGGAGGGAAGATCTTTCCCTAAGCGTTCACTGCATACAATCTGCAACAGATTAGCACTTGAGAGAACAAGATGGGTCGCATACGCTGTAAAGGTTGTCAACGACGGCATGAGAGTTCCAGTCTTCTATCTGCGGTCTCAGGGTATTGATGCGGATTGAAATTGCCCACGATTTGCAGTTCTTGAGACCTTGCTCTTCTCCTTGTCATCAACGCTGGCCTAATATAAAATTAAAAATCGCTGTTCTTGTTTTCAAGTCCCGAGCCAAACGAAAGGCTGTCTCACTTGGAGAAGTATTTGAGTGATTCCGCTTATCTCGAGAGTTGGAGCCGGAGTAAATTACAGCGCATCTAAAGCGTATTTGGGCTTGTCTTGAGTTTGATCAGGGTGTTGAAGTCATAAATCTGGGCAAGAAATGGCACTTGTTATGAAAAGGTGGTAGAACTGGAATATTTGTGGAAGACAATGGAAACAGGAATCAATTTCCTTACCTGCACGTTTCCTTGGAAGCGCCACACAATCTCGATCAATAACTTGGAAACTAGGGGTAATGGGTCATGTACTTTATCAGACAAGTTCTCAAGATGCAAAAGTTGAGAAGATTAGTATGAGTAAAATGGCATCCGTCTTGTTTTAATGGAGCGAGCCTTGGCAAGGGAAGGTATCGCCACGTAGCTGCATATTCATTTCTTGACATGAGAGACAGAGATTGTAGACCCAATACTCTCCCAGTTAACACAAAGATAATGATGATCACTTGACTGGCGCAATGATATTGAGCATCTCATCTGAGGTGATAATGTAACGACAGGTCCTTTTGAGGCTATGCTATACTAAGCTTCTTTTAGTGTGTTGCGCTGAACTGCCAAGTTCTTGTCGGAAAAAGATGATACATGGCTAAGCAGTGCCAGAAGGAGAAGGAGTAGCATCCCAGCCACACTTGGTAGCAACTGCCGTTACCCCTTCACTATATTGTAACCAGAGCCCATATGTATTCGCACAATCAAGGCAAACTTCAACACGCCTATGCAACTCCTCCGAGCATGTGTTCTCATCTGCAGTGACATCCGAAACAACCGCTAATTATTTGTAAGTATAAGAAAAGCAATTCAAAAAAAAAAAAAAATTGACATACCGCAATAAGTGATGCATTTTCTACTAAGAGGATCAGCAGCGGCGATTCTGCTTCCAAGAGAGGCAAGGATAAAGAGAGCACTAGTCAATTTCATTGTGAAAGGTTTAATGTGACGAGTGGGATTCATATAAGACAATGAAGTTTAAGATTGAAGGAGATCATACTGTCAATATATATCCAAAAGTTGATGGTCATGTTGGCTGCGCTAAATTGAAAAACTCAGTCATAGACGATTTTTGCATATACGATGTTTGCATACACGAATTTTGGCCCCAATAAAAGGGCTCTTGGTGGGCTTGTAAGTCTGGCGATGTTTTACGGGCATTTAGTCTGCGCGATTATCTGATGATCGCGTAGGTAAAGCGTGGGGGAAAATCTAATCTTATCAGATGCTAGGCTGATACCTGCAGGCGCTACTCCAGTCAAGGAAAGCGAGTTAAGGCACTACACATCACCTACAACGTAATGGAAACTGCATTTGCACTAGTCTCCGCCAGATTAATTTGCTTGACTGCATTCGGAAGCGGTCAGGTCCGCTAGCGATCTTCAAGGGTCTCAGACATTTATGCTCCTCCTGGGGCCGTTTGAAGTTAGCGGTCCTGGCGTCATCGCCTTGCGAATAGATTGGCTGCGACTTGAATACAATACCCAGCTCCCGATGTAAAAAACTTTTGGAAGAAACACACGCATGACAAAATACGGAATACCTTTCGTTTCGGGCGGTGGGGTGAGTTGGTCTTTTGGTTCCCGTTACTGAGTAGGCCATGCTGGTGGGATAAATGAGAAAGTTTTTCGATGCTATGCCACGCTTGGAGGGCTTATCAACTTGTATGACTGGGTTGACTAGGTTGTAGAGTTGCTGGATACCAGAGGCTTCTCATCTGCCGTTAGATGATTATCAAAAGTAATTTCAAATCCAAATACTCAGAGTTTAACACCAACATTTTCCCTAAACAGTGGTTCGGACAATTGCAGGGTGAATTTGATGGAAGTATCAAGGGTTTGGTGAGGTCTGTCGTTAACCCTGTGCAACCAAGCTGCTATCCACGTCTGCAAGACCATCGAGCATAGAGCCCATAGCGACTGGTCTCTTGACTTTTCGGTACATGTAAAGGCCGATGTAGAAGCTCCAGTTGTTGCCTTTCTGTAGCTGCAATGCAAAGCGAGGAGCTCACTTTTACCAATCATCAATTGACACTAGCTCAGAAAGGCTGTGCTCTTGTGCTGTTTGACACGCTAAAAGGCGAGACACTTCCAGTTGACTGATTTTACAGTATCATAGATGACGTCTTTCATGCCGCTTTGGAAGAGCTGGCCAAGATTTGGATCCTTAACCCCTCTAGCGAGGGCCCATGAGTCATCTGACGAAGCACCTATGAGCTGGCTTTCACGCGCATAGCCATCCAAGTAATCATTATTTCGCTCGGGCAGATTGGGGGCGAGGCATAAGTGCAGATTCAAGTTCAAATAGTTTGGTGGTCCAACATATTTAAGTGGTTACTGTAATGTCCTCTGGACAGAGATTGGTGCGATAATATCGTGACCGAAGAGAGCTACGAGACCTTGCCATGAAGAATCAAGTTTGGTCATGATCCATCTAACATAATAACCTGTAACAGAACTACCCTATAGCGTTATCATTGACATCACACATCACCTTGCTTTTGCTCTGTTTCTAACTACTTGCAAACAATGTGCAATGTATTTTAGAAATAGCTATAAACCACGAGTTGAATTTCAAATTCCCATATAATAGCCTTTGTATTTCATTTAAACGATCTAGATACAAGATCCTACGGGCTCCTCTCCTCTCGCTTCCCTCCAACGGTTACTGATATGTACAAGTTCCTCACATCCCTTTAAAATGTATGCCCATTTCTTTAGGAATCCAGGCGTCGCTTCCCAATTTTCCTTTTCATGCGGCTCTCCCCATATAATAAGCCCTTGTTGACCTGAAGTTAGTTCATCTGTATCATTTTCGCAGACTATTAGCTGACTCGATGTTGGGAGGTTGTTCAGCACTCCTTGTTGTCCAAATGGTATATTGCCGAGAAGGCTGCCAACAAGATCATACAATAATTCCAAGTGGTTAAAAGAGGCTTCCCATTTGATCAGGTTATCTCTGAGTTGTGGGAATGGAATCATGTTAATCCAGAAAGAGTGAGGATGATTCATTTGTGATTCAGTTGGCAGGAGGCAGCTGGGAATGCTTGAGTGGATGGGGTAAATTGTTGCATGGCCCCAGCATGGTCCAATTGTGTGGGGTGCAACGGGCGTTTCTGCTTGCATTTCAAAAGACACATCCACCTTAATGGTCAAGAGATTGAGCATTGTTCTGATCGAGATAAGTCCTCGGAAGACATTGTACTGGATAAGATGAAGGAAATGGTCGATGCAAGGGGGAATTTCGACATAATATGAGTCTAATTCCGAAGTGATAGTGTTGTCTCCCACCTGATATGCCGCTTCCACCCCCGGGAACGACTGATGTTCGCCAGCGCGAGATGGTGGCAGACAGCTTGGAACAACATCTGTGCTTGCAACTTTCGACGGGGAGTGTTTGGACTGGGGGAGATTTTGTTCCGGGAATTGCCAACGCCACCGGTGGACCTGATACGGGCTTGGGCTTGGGTGCGTCTCCGCCTCTTTTGCCTTTAGTCGCATTCCTGAGTTTAGACTGGTAAGTGAATGTTGTCACTAAGGAAATGAAGGCGTAAATGGTGGGCTTATCGCATCTGATGTACTCACTGCGTGCTCTTTGATATACCCGATTCTGGGCCCGTTTCTGCTGTTTCTTGGCTTCGGCGTCCACCTGGCAAGCGTCGACACAACTAGACTTGCCATGAAAACATACGTGGGAGTGAAGTGGCGCCATGATGTATGTCGGAAGCTGGATCAAATATGAATAGGGTTAGAAAAGAGAACATGGACGGTAGGGGACGGTAGGGGACGGTAGGGGACGGAGAAAAACGGCTCGAAGTGTGAACCAGATGACCCCATCCAGCGGGCTAGGCCAAAATAGGACAAAACTGTCAAATGCAGGCCCTTGCATTTTAAGCTCCCGACAAAACTATGACTGGCTATACCCGAAAAGGAAAAAAATGTCAGTTGGGAGTTCTGCGATAGATATCTCAACCAGCTTGGCATCTTACTTTACGAATGTCATGAGGACTCATGATGTTGTGAATTGCGTAATCACAAGAAAATTGAGTGAACAGGTATAAATCCTTGCCTTTCCCCTCGTCTCCTCTGGCAATCTTGACGTTCAAGTCATACATATCTTGTATCCTGTTCATTTTCACCATCTGCACCCTTAAACACCAAGCAATATAACCGAACCATCCAAAATGTCTCGTTACGCAGCTGCCCACGTTAACCCCAATGGCGCAGGGGACTCTCGGCCAACAGCCCTCCAGATTATCAAAGACGAAGAAGTCGAAGGCAAGCTTAAGGGCAAAGTCATTGTTATTACCGGCACTTCCTCTGGTATTGGCATCGAAACAGTCCGTGCTCTGGCGGCCACTGGAGCTACATTGTTCTTGACCGCCAGAAGTCCTACCAAGGCCAAGACTGCCCTTACTGGCATTCTGGAACCGGCCCGTATGGATATCGTTGAGATGGATCAAAGCTCTTTCACTTCTGTTCGTGCTGCTGCACAAGTCATCCTTGCAAAAACGAATAAAGTGAATATTCTAATCAACAATGCCGGTATTATGGCAGTGCAAACCCTCGAGCTCACCCAAGATGGGCATGAGTCACAGTTCGGCACCAACCATCTCTCACACTTTCTATTCTTTCAGCTTCTCAAGCCGGCTTTGCTGGCTGCTGCAAACCCTGACTTCCCGTCACGGGTTGTCAACGTGGCCTCCAGCGGCCACCGAATTCATGGGCTCAATGCATCGGATAACTATAATTTCCAAAAAGGAGATTATGAGGCCATGATGGCTTACGGGCAATCCAAAACAGCAAACATTCTCATGGCAAATGAGATTGAACGCCGCTATGGGTCGCAGGGACTTCATGCAACGAGCTTGCACCCGGGTCTAATCGACACTCCCCTGTCGAAGTTCTTACCACCAGATGCAAGGGGTGCTATGCAGAGTGAAAAAACCTTCCGCAAGACCATGAAATCTCCGGAGCAAGGTAGTGCTACCACGGTATGGGCCGCGATTGGTAAGGAATGGATGAGCAAGGGAGGCAAGTATCTTGATAATTGTGCCGAAGCATTGCCTGCTACGAGCGACAGTGATCAGCTATCTCCTGTTTACGCTAGTTATATTTATGATGAGGAGAGCGAAGCTCGCCTTTGGAAAGATTCACTTGAAATTGTGGGTTTGGATGAATGATATACTAAGGCCTAGTGAATTTGTAGTCATGGAATTGAACCTAATTACTTTTTAAATTAATTAGCAAGTGCTGGAATAAAACAGGTTAACTACATTAATGTAGGTACCGTGCCATGTGTAAAGATGTGGGACCAAGAGGACCAATCAAGCACGCATACCGAATGTGTACTAGCGCAAGACGCTATAGGGCAAGGACGCCCACAACAGTATCATGTAGTGAGCGCAGCGAACGGTTCTACGGTTCGTCAAGTTGAAGTCTTGGTAATAAGAACAGAGGTCTATTGCGGTCCCATTCGTGCTTCACCCCAGTCGTGAATCCAGTTCGTTACACCATGCAGCAGGCTATCCAATAGTTCCAGCATGATTAAATAACCTATAAAGCTGAGTTTTGTAGGGATAAGATTATCTTTTCTTAATTTATAAGTATCTTTGATGAGATTGAGCGCTTGAGTAGAAACAGTAGCTGTGTTGGCGACTCTAGAGAAATAGGCGAGTTAGAAATTTTATAATACACTGCTTTAATATTAACTTTTTCTTAGTAAAAAGGAGGTTTATTTTTTTTATAAATAGTAAAAAGAAAGTATCTAAGTAGTAATAATCTACTATTATTTGTATATTTCGATAATATACTTAAAAGAAGCACCATCTAAAGTTGTGCTCCAGTCAAAAGACGTTCAGTTATAGAATCAAATACTCTTTTTAATAGAGTAATGACAGTTTTCCGCTCCTCCAGGTTGGTATCTGGTCGAAGGTTTGTAATTCTTTCTTCAAGATCCCATCCAAGCTCTGACTTTTGGGTCTGCTGATCTTCTTCCTGGTGTTGAGACCGGAATCCTTTTTTCACTAAGGCCGGTGTTGCAGCCGGACTAACTAATCCGTCGACTAAAGCTAATTTTTCAAAAGGCCGAGGGACCATTCCGACACCAAAATAAATGACAGCCTTTGTCTTGCGCCGTACGAAGCTTTCCACATTAAATATTGAGGGGAAGGTTATCTGCATTGTACATTTTTGCACGTGGAAAACTAGAATAGAAATTGCCACTGCGGCAATTAAACACATGGGGCTGGCTGAGTGATTGCGGGGTCGTGGTGGCCACGCGTTGCGCCCGCGAGTTAGCTCGTGTTAGGGCCTGACATAAGCACAACGCTGTGTGAAGAGCGTAGTGCGATATTAGTCTCACTCACCAATGCCCAATATTTGCCCAACAAAATGCAAGAATAGGAAGCCACAACATTGACCCAAGTCGTATAGCGCGACTTTGCATCATGCAAGCTTTTCTTGTATCGGTATGCTACTTCTTGCCTCTTGGTTTTGATTATATAGGGCTAGTGTTTAGGTAACCCTAATGACGCTAAACAATATGAATGCCATCAGTTTGTAGTTGCCAGCTGAACCTGCCAAGCCATTACATTGAAGTAGAGCGGTATGACAGCGTTCAGTCGTTGTGACATGGATTATGAAACAATCAATAAGGCTAGGTGGGATGAGCGGGCCCCTGTGGTGGGTATATCCAACAACTGTTGATTTTTTGTCTAAACTCTTCAGCATGCTGCTTCCCCTGACTACAAGGTCAACAACTTTCTTGCAGATCCGAAATCTATCAGCGATCCATTAAAATTTGACCATTCACTACTTGGCGATGTCTCGGGGCTAATTTGCGTTCACCTTCAATGCCATATTGGCACAGATACTCTTAGCCTTGCACGGCTGGGTGCCGCTTCAGTCACAGGACTTGACTTTTCCAGCACAGCTCTGAGTGAGGCGCGAAAGCTGGCCGCTGCTACAGAAGGCACCGGAGGTGAAAAACTAAGTTTTGTAGAAGCTTCAGTCAACGACAGCCTCAAGGTTCTGGCATCCAGCAGTTTTGATCTGGTGTTTACCGGGATCGGGGCGCTCTCTTGGATCTCAAGCATCAAAGAGTGGGCGAAAATAGTCTCCGGATTGTTAAAGCCTGGAGGTCGTCTCTTTATTCGAGAATTCCATCCAGTTCTATTGGCGATCGACTATGAAAACCCCAATCAACTTGTTCTAAAGCATCCATATTTCGAACAGCGTGAGCCGGTAGTTTCCGATATTGAAGACACATATGTTGAAACTAATGGTCATAAATTTGCAACAAAAACACTCGCAACCTTTAATCATGGCCTAGGAGAAATAATCCAAGCTTTGCTGTCTGAGAACATGCGTCTGTCGCGTCTTGTTGAGCACCAGAGTCTACCATGGCTGGCCTTGCCCGAACAAATGATAGGGGACAGTCGGGGTGAGATATAGCAGAAAAACTAGATTTATCGTTTTTCTAACATTTTACAGGTGAATACAGTTTGAAAGACAAGCCTTGGCGTCTCCCTCATTCTTACACCCTTGAAGCCATTAAAGAATGACAAGCCAAGCTAATAGCTGAACTTGTAGCCGCCCAGAATGTTTATCTATATGGCATTTTATTTCTTTCTTCTTAGAATATTGGATGATTATACCTCTCCCGTAAATTTCCTCACCAGCTTTTCATTACTAGTCGCAAGCAACAGACCGCACACAGCTGGCCTACTAGATGACAAAAGTGGTAATTTGAGAAATCTGGAAAGATATTTGTAATTAATTCGTGAAGGACAGGCCAACGAAATTGATACGGTATGGTTGGTAGTTGGGAGGTTAAAAGACATGTAGTCTGAAGGTTGATGTTTTTTTTATTTAGCTACTCTACTAGAAGACCCATCTAAGTCATGATTTAGCTGCTCAAAGTACGCCTACCTAGGAGGTTTAGTTTTTTGGAACCAAAGCCGTATCAAAAATTACCAGCTTGCTGAAAACTGTATTTCTTGTCGACAGTTCCGATTTTCTTTGCCGATGAACGCAAAAATTAAACGCTAGTATTTGAGTTTGGTAACATCAAACGAGCCCGGTCGTGATGATGCCAAATGCTTTGAATCCACTGAGTCATTCTTTAATCATACAGACCGCCCAAAACTCACCCACGCACTTTCTGGAGCCAATGGAGGCTTGATAGTGGTTACAAACGGCATCGCAGTCAGCCTGTCGTTCCGATTTTCATACATTACATCTGTTGTTGAGCACTAAACCATGCTGCGGAGTGCGCGTAGACAGTCCTCCCACACCCCCAGGAAGTGAGAAAAGGCCGATTCGATGAATCCCTGGAGAATTTTAATATTAACTTGGAGAGAGAAAACAATCAACACTAGACTTTTAGATACATCTAGCTTAGATATAAACATTATGAAATGTTATCTTAAATAATAACCAAGACAATTAGAATGAAATATCATCGTACTATGGTAACATAGCTTTGCGGCATGAATTCTAATAGCGAGCTATGAAACCCAGCCCTTTCTCCTATCCTATTAACATGCATCTTTAATAATCATCTCAGCTGCAATTTCAGCGATACCATAGACAGCTGTCTGTATATGTGCAGAAATCAAAAGAGGGATAATACTAGCATCTACCACTCGGATATTACTTGTCCCATAAACCCTCAATTCGGGATCTACAACACCTCCATCAGCCTTGGGAAGCATAGAGCAAGTTCCCATCGGGTGAAAGATGCTTAGAGCGGTCTGTTTAGCGTATTCCCTTCGTTGCTCGTCTGTTTGAACTTCATCCAGACCAGGCTCATATTCATCTTCCCATACGGATCGCATCGGCTCGGTGGTGGCAATCTTTCGGGCGTACTTGACAGCCTGGACAACAGCCTCGAGGTCATGTTCATTGCTCAAGTAGTTGGGGTCAATGACTGGGTGTGCTACAGGATCGATTGAATCGATGTGAATGCTTCCTCGGCTCAAAGGGTGCATGATGACAGAAATGAGAGTAAAGAAGCCCTTTCCGTACAGCGATGAGTCGGTTGCTGGATACCCTTTAACTCCAGTGTAACCGTCCGAGAAAATAACTTCCAACTGGGGGATAGATGGATCACTCATGAAATCAAGCTTCTTCTTGTCGACCTTGCTGCCATCCTTTGCAACTGCCTTTTTCGCCAAGTTCACAATGTCCTTGTCATTCCCAATAGCTTGTTTCCAAGTAGTGAAACTGTACGCGCTGCCAGTGTAGTCGTACATGGAAAATTTACCAGCCACCCAGAGGGCAAGTTGCTCCGCGGCGAGCACGGCGTTGCTTCGGAGGATATCGAACGAGGTATACTGGGGCTTGAGCTGGTAGGAGCTCATAATGCGGAGGTGGTCCTGTAGATTCTCGCCAACACCGGGGAGGTCAATAACTTGCTTAACGCCAACAGCAGAGAGAACAGACTTCTTGCCAATACCTGACCTTTCCAGCAAGCCGGGGCTCTGGACCGAGCCCGCTGACACAATAATCTCATTACGCACGTTGATTTGCGTTCCATTCTGGAGGACGACCCCAGTTCCAACTTGCTGTTTGCCCTTCTTGCTCAATGTGATGTTAGCCACTGTGGTTCCAGTGAGAATGTGTAAGTTTGAGCCTGCAATCGACGAGTAGGCATTTGCACTGTAGGAGCGGTGGTAGGTTGTCGGGTCAATACTGCTTGGCTGGTACATGACACCGAGAGGGTTACCGCCGAGAGACTCCAGGTTTTTCTTGATTCCAAGCTTATTCATTGTAGGGATCCAAGTCTTCTGGTGCTCTGGAATAAACCGATTGATGACTGCTTGTACGGGCCCTTTGTCTCCTACACCAGTCGACCCATAGGTATCGGTATTCTTGCCAGTAAAGGTCTCAGACTTCATCATAGCCCTGATCATGTTTTTCCAGTTCCAACCTGGGTTTCCCAGCTCCTCCCAGCTGTCATATTCAGCTACGGCGGCGCGATCATAGGTCATGAGATTCATCGTGGAACATCCACCCAGGACTTTGGCACGATTGATGGCGAATGACCGGTTATTGGCCTCAGGCTGAGGCACGGTAGTGAAGTTCCAGTCATATTTAGTCCCCAGGGTCGAGCCCTTCATACCAGGAACGTTGATCTTCTGCTCGTCCCAAGCGGCAGGCCCTGCCTCGATGAGAAGAATTGAGGATGATGGAAGGCCTTCACTGAGTCGGGAAGCAACAGCGACACCTGCTGTGCCACCACCAACGATGATCTTGAGATCGGATATGTTAGTCTAGAACTCGGTCTTTGCGCTACCGGTTTCAGACACAACGCAGGGGATGTGGCATATTCAACTTACATAATCATATGTCACCGCGGCGGGTGATGGGGCCGCCAGTACAGCTGCGGCACAGGCAAGCCCCGAATACAACCTCACAAGCATTTCGGTGTCTGTAACTGAGGATGGCGCACGGCTTGATACAAAAGTTAAACGCTCATTCCAGTAACTTCAGAATGCTTCAGGACTGGTGGGATGCAGCTTCATTTGTAAGGAGTCACGGCCCTTGTTCGCCGAATAAGACGATACAGGGAGCTGGGTTCCAAAGCAACACTGTCATTTTAGCACCAGATTGACTTGCGGCCCGGGGAACATTTCCCTGACAACCAACAGATACCCTGGGTAGTCATCGCTCGGCATCGGCGCATGGAGTGGGAGACCCCATGCCAAGAGGCATAGAAAAATATCACTTCCAATTCCCGTCCATGTTCTCCGTGTATTTGCATGGTTGACTAGCTCCAGTTGGCATTCTGACCCGTGCGCAATTTACCGTCTTTCGAGATACGGGAGAAGAACCACCAACAAACACGGGAAGCTCCATATCCAGGATCTTGACAGGCAGAAATGCGGGCAACAGGGTTCCTTTGGGATTAAGCTTCCGCTAGGCTCTTGGCAGACAGGGGATCTCCCTTGTAATACTACCCTATTGAAATGAATGCGACAGTCTTGTCAGCAAGTCATGCGTTAATTCCTTTGCTCAACTGAAAATTCAATCGCAGAGTCTTAATTTTGGTGCCGTCGTCGCGCCAAGATGTCCTGAGCATTCCCCGTTATGTAATCAACCAATAGTTTGCCATTTCATCATTGCATTGGCAAACAGCTCTTGAAATATATGAACGAATAAATAATACATCGGGCCGACTGTTGGTTCTTCTTGCATATCAAGGGGCTAGTTACACTGGAGTGGACGAAGTTGTTGGTTGACCCAAACTGCTGCGCCGGAATGCATTGACCAAGCCCCTCTCCCCCAATCCGCCAAGTCAATGTGCCAAAGTTGGCCCAATCTTGCAAGCGAGTCTCATGTAGCATGGGGTGCTGGATACCACCACTTGCAACACCCAACCGAACCTATCAGATTTCTCTATCCGCCTTAATCAACAATTGTTTTGGGTCCTAAAGCCCCTGTCCTTCAACTGTCTTGACCAGCTCGAAGCCGGTCGCCCCGACCCATAGATTGACATGTCAATCAGTCCCAGCTTTCATTAGTACTCTTATGTCACCTCTGCCACATACCTAGCAAGATCAGCATCATTGCCAATATTTCGACTGGCTTTCTCTCCCAAATCACAGCCGCCATGGCTGAAATAACTCCGCCAGATCCTCTGCCAGAAGACAGGAACGTCGGGCCCATCTTATTGGGTATTTCAGCAGTTCTCATTACTCTCACCATCATCACAACGAGCCTGCGTATTTGGGTACGGTTTTCGACGCACAGACTAGGTTGGGATGATTATTCCATTATTGTTGTTACTAGCCTCGGGATCGCCAGATTTGCGATCCAAGTTGCTCAAGTAAAGATCGGCAACGGAAGACACCGGTGGTACATTTCAAAGGAGAATTATGTCAACAACAATATGCTTGGCTGGGTCGCTCAGATCCTTCTATTCGCGAGCATATGCCTTCTCAAAGTATCCATTTTGCTACTTTTGCTACGGATCAAGGACTCCCAACGATATCAACGCGCCTCATGGGCAATCATTGCAGGGTTGGTTCTCACAAACTTTGGCGCCATCATCATTTTGCTTGCTGAATGTGATCCTGTCGAGGGATATTGGACGGGCGTCGGGAAGTGCTGGGACGCAAGGATTCGAATTTACTGGATTTACTTCACAATAGGCAAGTTCTTTCATCTCAAGAATATGGAGATCGATCCACCCTAACGCAACAATCAGCATACTCCATCCTAACAGATATTCTGTGTTCTCTACTCCCACTTCTTGTCGTTTGGAAACTAAGACTTCCCCTTAAGACCAAGTTGTCTGTTTGGGCTTTGATGAGCCTGGGATTGATGTGAGTCCATTTCCATGCAGATATACTCCCACTAATTTTATCTAGTGCTACTGGCTTCGGTATCGCCCGTGCAGCATCCTTAGGTATTGTCACCTCAGATTTGAGCTGTGAGTAGCCTTCCTGTCTCTCAAGTTGAAGTAGCTGACCAGCCTACAGGGGTTTATGCCATTACCGCCATCTGGTCCAATCTCGAATTATATCTTGGCATCGTCGCAGCCAATCTTGCTCTAGGCCGATCAATGTTTGTCTACTTCTTTCGAGGCGGAAATTCGAATATTGACTCCTCTTACGTCGTGTCCGGGTCGAATGCTGTCTATCTTAACAGTGGATACCGCGTCAAAAGCACCAACAACACCGCAGAATACATTCGGTCAAATAGAGTGCCGTCACCCTCAAGGAGTGATCATAGTGAAATACCTTTAGAGCCAGTCATTCAAAAGAGCAACAAAATATAAACAATATCACGAACGATAGGTTATGAAAGCTAACGAAAGAGACGCATCTAAACATCAAAATTCAGTTTCTTAATCTTAATTACAAAAAAAAAAAAAATCGACGCGTCTGTGATGAAGTAACTCATAAAATATCATGAATATCTACAGTTCCGTTTGTGTGTGAGTGTATATTTGAGAGAGGTTTATTTGAGCGCGCGTTATTGTATAACCCATCTCACGCTGCAATTTCACAGAAACGGTTAATCTTAACGCATCCTATTTTGAGGATTCCTTAGGCGATCATATCCTAGAAAAAACTTTCTTCATACTGTCAACAGTGCAGAGGCTTTCATCGTGAGATAGAGTTGCATTATTTACTCAAAGTCTGATACCAAGTTGTACAAAGTCATTTCTAATCTCTAACTTTAGGGTAGGGTAACAGTATCAAGGATTCGACGTAGTACAATCGCTTCACACTTAAGAGATATTAATTTTCATTTTTTTTCACTTTATCAACCCCTAGACTAAGTTCATAATTCCAGATGCCTGTAGATCCTAAAACCTCCCCATGCACATCCAGGCCCTTCACCTCAACCCAATTATATGGCGGAATATATATTGTCGTCTCAAACCCTTCCTTTGTAACAGTGTTTCGGTATGTGACTGTCACATTATCACTACCTTCTTCATCTCCGACATACTAGGCCAGCGTTAAAATGTATTTCTGACATGCTCAATGGGAAACTTACCACAGCCCACGAGCGAACTTCTGTCGCCCCATTCCAGCTTACATATACCTCATGGGCAGTCCAATTAGTGCTAATATCTGGGTCGGTAGTTGGGAAACCAATCCAATTTCCCTTAAAAGCTCTATAGCTAGAGACGGTACAACCAAATTTGTACCCAGGGCTGTAGGCTCCGAACTGGATGTCCATAATACACTTGCCATCTGGGGTGTATTCAGTCACGCCAGGATTGGAACCCCAGCCCACGACTAAATTCGCATCGGCCACACCTTCAGTGTCTAATGCCTGGAAGCTCCCCATGGAGCCACTTTGGACACTCTGTGGGTGGGCATATTCCGCATCTAGGCTGACCGTCATATTTTTGAAATTGAGACGAAGTACCATCGCTTTGCTGCAGGACTTTTTGCATCCTGTTTCCCCCGGTGTGTTACTTGGGTGATGGTTATCGAATAGGGTGATTTCGGTACCCTCATCGTTACGGAAGCGTGCATGGTGTTGCCAAGAAAAGTTTAGGGCACGTCCACCGGACACATCCTCAAATTGGTTCTGCTTGCCATTTAAAATCCAAATCGGTTTTCCAGGAGCATCCGCATTCCTTCCTGCAATGAGCGCGATTGTGTGTGTGTGTCGGCCTGATATGAGATAATTACCCTCGTGATCCTACTCGCCAATGTTAACAAGTAAACAACAAGCCAGTATACAAGGGCTTTAACCTTTTGAACTGAATTGAGATGGAAGAAATCATAGTTTGGCTTGTACCACTCATATGAGTCTTTAGGTGAAAACCATTGGCTAGCCGCCCATGAAAATAAGAGCTCGCCCGTTTCCACATCAATCTCTTGAAAATATGAATCCAGCAGTTGGTCGCTTTCCTTGCCCCCAACGCCAACAAGGTTATACGGTACCAAGCTATAGGCTGTAATTAGAGCGGTTCCATTGTGTGTAAGCTCGCACTCGTGAAGGTCTGCGCCGATGTCCAGATTTTGAGTCGTAATACGATATCTTTCCCGGTATGAAGAGTCATAAAGAATACAGATCCCGTTTCCACGGCCACTTGTATTCGATCCCTCCCAAAATGAGATGAACTTCTCGCCACGGTAATTTTGTGGCTGAAAGTTCATAGCTGCACTGCGATGCGCCGTAGTATCAGCCCAGATAAGCTCCAGGTCGGTAGCGTTCAAAATAAAAGGTGATGCAGAAGAGTCTGGCTCGGTAGCCGTGAGAAATAGGAATGGCAAAGAATGAGCTTTGAGTTTCTCTGCATCCCAAATGTTAATACCAAACTCCGGAGCCACAATGTTGGAGCTGCGAAAAGTTCGATTAGGATTATTGCCAAGAACACCTGAGTTGTACGTTTCTAGGTCATAAATCCCCAATGGCCTAGTTAATAGGGGCTTGGCTGCCTCAGACTCAGACGTCGTAGATGAGGTTTTCGCAGGTCCGGCCGTCACGATAAGAGAAGGTTGCTCGCGCAATCCTATTATCATCAGCAGTGCGATGTACGAGGCTGCAATCGCCACAAGCAAGATCATGGGAGTGGCCATAGCTGATGATGATGGTTGAGAATGGTCAAGCCGACAGCCCGAAGCACTTGTAGTAAATCTCGGGGTGTCGCTCGGGACATCGTTCAGAGCGTCGTCATCGCCATGTCGGAACACGCTCCGGAGATCCTCATAAGGGCTATTATCGTATTTGACAGGGATGACGTAGACGCATTTCCAACTGGTGGTTTGCCGGTGATGTTATGTGGAGAGGCCGCGTCGTCTAGTTACAGCCGAGTGGCCCCGTTTCATGAGGCTCACATCGGTGGAATCAAAAGGCAAGCTCAACAACCGAAGGCACAACCAGTTTCTTCCCACGCTGATGTAGTCGCCTTAATTCATGCAAAATGCACGTTTAATTGCCAGATTGTCATCAAAATCAAGCTTGAGATACCTGCATGCAAAAATTCTTAGACAGATACTTTTCTTAGGTCGTGCATCGGCCCCACCAATGGCCCTATCACAGGGATGAATTCAGGGATTGACAGGGAGTACGCCACGAATCCCACTTTAGTACACGTATACGTTGACGGTCCGCGTATTCTGCACCCGACGATCTGGGCGTGCTGCAAAATTTTGGTAACCTGTGAAACTTGGTCAAATTTAAAATTCAGTCTCAAAGGCAACATTGGCTCACCCTTCTCCTTGAGATGGCCGAGACCCCTCTGGTAGATAATCTCCAAGTTCAATGGCCCTGTTCCCCTAACTCTATAAAACCTTTCTACTAAGAAGCCTGTTGATGGAACTGGTGGGAGGTCACATGTCGGTGCTGAGCAAAATAATACGTTTGCTCCACTACTTCCACCATAGGTCATACTCCTACACAGCTCACGTTGTAGCAAGTTTGCACTGGGCCTTAGCCTTGCAATATTTTCATCATAATATAAAGGAGTGTGTTAATTACAATGCTTCTTACTTCGGGTCAGCTGTCTCATCCCCAAACAATATTCCCACACCTATCGAATTGACTTAGCTACGCCCATTATGGGACTATTGCACCACAAACCGGTCAATATTGATGTATGCTGCATTTCTCATTTTCTCTAGTCACTCGGTCTTCACTATAAACAGAAATGTGGTAGTTAGGCCAGTTGCAAATACTTGACCCTATTCTATAAATATATTGTTGCTTTCAACCTCACTTTTCTCGGGCAGAAGCTTGCGAACCTTATTGTTCAAAAAACGAGCTACGCATCAAAGCTATCGCGGTTCCGAGGACCAACTTGATACACGTTGCAACAGGATTCAAGCATAAAATCCTGATAAAAAATAATCATAAAAACATGAACAGGTCGATGCAACAACCTTGTTGTCAATATTCAAGCCAGTCAGAGCTAATAAACTTAGCCCGTCTAAGAGTGACGTGAATTTGCCATTGCAATTGGTCACTCTGTGCCAGTAACCGAGAAAAAAAATGCCTTCATTGTACTCAGAGACGTTGTTAGCAGATGATCCTCGTCTGAAAGGCCAGCAGATTCCCGGCAATGTCGGCACACTAATTTTCAGCTTTGGCAGCAGGGCGCCACAGCTGCTAATCCCGCACACCTTCGTTTGATCAAGCTTTGCCCTCATCAAACACAAAAGCGCCACATGTTCCAGCTTCATGGTTAAGGATCGACCCAGACCTACGCCATGGCGAATAGCCCGCCTATCAATTGTGACACCTCATGATCCCATTATGAGCTAGTCTCTATTCTCGGCCTCCTCCGGCGATCACTAACGAAGAGCTGAAAGTGGCCAATGTAACCGTAGATTATACCGTATATTCACGTGTCATAGATACAAATAAGCTTCCTTTATTCACATTGTTACACTATATATTGCTTTTCACCAGTAAAACTCAGCCCTTGCACCTGATGTGCTTAAATCCATGCGTCACCGTGAATCAAGCCATTACGCGAACAATCCACTCTCAATTTGTTACTCTTACCATGTCTATATTTCTATCTTTGCTTCACCTTTAACGTCCCCATGATAGCTATTGAGCAGCTGTGCACATTGCATCATCATTTCACTGAACTTGGCATCTCGTTATAGTGTCTCTACCCCGCTCAACGCCAGGGCTCCACACACCATTCAACGCCCACCCCCGTCTCGTACCCCAGGTGGCTTTTTTACATTTTGTCGAATCGCTCGTTGAAAAACTTTCCTTCTGATGCCGAATCAGCTGGCTTGGGGGCCTGGATCCATCACAGTGCTCCACGCCACACTTTGGCCCTCAGGATATTGTTCAACACTAAAGCTCGTGGCTTTAGGGCTGATTTAACGATCGTGCTTCCAAGTCAATCCAACGGCGACCGCCGCAAACCTAAAAGTAAAGATGCGCTCGATCAATGATCCAGGTCTCTTCTTCTCTTGGAATGGTAGAGTCATTAGTGACATCCACAGTATATTCCATTACTATATAGCCCCCCCCCCCCATCAATCTCAGCTCCTTTCTCAGCATATGCGATTTCTACTCTCTTTACACAATTGTCATCAAATTCCAATCTTTGTATTCTCATACGCGGGGAATATAATCTTCCTTGATCATCATGAAGTTCGCATCCTCACTTACTAGGCTCGCCTTGCTTGGCGCCGTCGTCGCTTCACCGTTTTCCAATCCAAATCATCCGAGCGGTCTTAAAGGTTTGCCCCCTTCACACACAAGAATACTCTAACACAATGCTAACTTATTTAGTCCGTGACCCCGAAATATGTCACTGGAAGGATAAACAATGCTGCGTTTCCCCCAACCATGGTCATGACTACAAACGCGACCCGGGGCATGACCAGGATCACAAATATGAAAAGCGCCGTACAATTCGAGTCGCACATGGTAAAAGCATCCAAAGTGCCATACACCAAGCTTCTCACGGAGATCGTATTTATGTTGCTGCTGGCATCTATGCAGAGCAGCTTGTCATCAACAAAGACGGGATCGATCTTGTTGGACATGGTGCCATTCTTGTCCCTCCTCCCAAGCCCACCATGAATGAGTGTTCAGGCTTGAGTGGCCCTGGTACAGAGACTGGCATCTGCGTGACTGGGTCTGGTGTCAAGTTAGCACCGTTTGTGGTCGAGCACCGCAAAGTCCTCTCAGTCGCTAAGCCAGTAAAAGACGTCTCGGTCACTGGTTTCGAGGTCCGCCAGTTCTCTGGCATAAATATTGCAGTCCTCGGAGCTATGAACGCTCGCATCGTTAACAACAAAATTACTAACGCCGGAAAGTATGGGTCTCTCACTGTTGGCTCATTCAACACTCTGGTCTCGGACAACATCGTATCATCAACGAGCCTGAGTCCTGGTATTGCCATCTGCATGGACAATATTTCTGGTGTCCAGGTTTCTAAAAATAAAGTGTCCAACCATGGAGTTGGCCTCTGTGTGCAAACGAATGGCGCAGACGTTGAGTATAACCGAGTCACAGGTTGCTGTGCTGGTGTCTTCGTGGATCCTGGAGTAAAAAATGCCGTAATTCGCCACAATTACATTGGCCCTTCCAATCCCGCATGTGGAGGAGCTGGTATCATATTAGATGGCGCAATTGACACACAAGTTGAATACAATACTATTGAGGGTCAAAAAGCTGATGGGAAGGGAGCAGGTCTGGTCGTTGTTGATGATGACTGTCCCCTCACTGGTCCCAATGTGGGTCTAACGTGCCTTGTTCTAAAACACAAGGCAGTGTCATCGGGTAACCAAATCATCCGAAATACTCTGCGCAATAACGACTTCGACATTTACGTCAACACCACAGGCAAGGGCAATGTTGTCAAATGCAACACTTGCTCTACGCCAGCAGAGCTTTGCGGTAAATAATTATCCGTCCTGGTAGGAATCTGGCCTGATTACTAGGTGACCAGGGGTTTTAAAACTCCGAGATTATTGGAACAAAAGATTACTAAATATCGTGTAAACTATCTCACATTCTTTCAGAGTAACTTTTGCTTTATAATTATATTTTTTGCGACGTTTTGATAATGACAGCGAAGCCTTTGTGAAAACCAGAGAAGCCCACAGTGACTCCCCTTCAGTATTATTCATTGTCCGTCCAAATAATCAGCGAAATCCGAGCTATCGAAATTAAATAAATTATCACAAGCTCATTGCTGTGAATCCAATGTAATCCACTCTCCCATTTCCTACAAATGAAAGTTTAATTTCCATTCCACCGAAAAGTCCATATCATAGGCAGCAAACAGTACCAAAAAAATATGAAGGTGTAATAGTTTGGCATCCCATATCAAACACTTATATACTAACATCTATGATATCAAATCGCTACTGGTACAAAAACATTACACATTCTCAAGACACCCTCTTATTTCCATCGTCATACATACTCCAAATACCTATGATACAATTTCCATTGCAAGCAAGCAAGCTGGATGTTTATTTTCCTCTTCTTATAGGGTCTCCAAAAAAGGATCCGTTTCAAGGAGGTCTTCAACCAAAGCCATATTTTTTATAGGCGTTGCAAAGTCACACCAGTATCCCCCTTGCGCTTTGCACATTATTGTAGTTTGATCTATTATGATCAGCATGTTTCGGTCAATAAATCTGACTCCTAGGTTTTCTTACGTCTCCTTATATTGGGGTGCCTCGCAATAAGTGAATGTCCCAAAACTAGCATTGAAACCCCACTGTGGGGCAATTTCTTCTCTATGCTCTCACCACAAGAATCTTTTTCCCCAGTACTGATCTGGGTCTCGGATCTGGACTCACTTGTTTCTATTTTCTCGCTGTTCTTTAGGATGACAGGCGAAAAGTCAATATCTCTCCAAGCCTTGGTCCAATTGGTTGTGGCAAAACTCGTGTCCCCTGGTTCGAGGATATGCATGCCTCGTCCATGAAGGAACATCTCTCGGCATAAGGTGAAGGAACGGTATATCTCGCCTGGCTCCGCAGCTTCTGCAATTGATCTGCGATTTTGATAGGCGATGTCTATGAGTGGCGTATCTCGGCTTATTGGAAATCTAATGCAGCTAAATCCTAAAGCATTATGAAGATAGGGCTTATCGGTAGGCAAACAAGGAAGCCGACCACGAGCTATAAATTGGTGAGATGGGGTACTTTGCAGCGGGGTGTTGTCCTCACCATTTACAGCACCAGTTAGAGTCAGCATCTTCGGCTTTTTTCTGTGTAATTTTCCCAGCTAATGCGATAGCGTCAGAAATGCAAAAAAAAAAAATTAAAAATATAAAAAAGAAGCTTAGAGGGTAAGAAAATTAGCAAACCTTGGCAAGCACAGCGATAACCACATCGCTACTCGTAACCTGAAGTGAGTCTGGTCCATATTTCTGCTTGAGAACCTCATTGAATTGGTCGCGTCGGTTCTCAACAAATGTAGAGGAGAGAAAAAGCATGCGGCGGTCGTCGATTTGGTGTTGAATTATCTCAGGTACAAATAGCATCAGAGCCCAAATTCTCTCCTCCCTTGACATTAAGCGAAAAGAGCCTTTCCTCCGAAGCTCTCGTCGTGGTAAGTTATTTTTTCCATCGAGTTGAACATCGCCCATTTGGAGAAAAGGATCCGGGTTTCCGCCGCTGGCGAGTTGGAGCCAAGCTGTAACCATTGATGCGTAGCCCATTTGATCAGCAACGGGATGAGGTAAACTTGTAGCAAAAACTGTCGCATCCCTATATATGGTGATATGAACAAGTAAAAGGGGTGTGTCTGGTGCTTCATCTTTGCGCTCTCGGGGCCAGTCGGACGGCGTCCACGCATCTTCGATGTTTGTGATGGAGGTGCCCCAGGTAACTGCGCTCTGAGAGGGCTGGGGAACAGGTACCAATTCAGCAGACTGGAACGCGGATGAAATAGATTTCGTTGACCACCAAAACAGTGGGTAACCCTCCTCAAAACTGTCTGGCAAGTGATACTCCAAAGCGCCATTTTCGCCAGTCGGTTTTATACGAGATCCGAGAATGCGAAGATGGTTCCTAATCAATAGATCTAGCGATTCTTTCAACAGTTGCTCATTTAAAAGGTCCGGAATGACGAAAAATACTCGTGAGCGGATCTGGTCCATGGGCTTCCACTGGTCCACCGCGTTCAAAGGAATGATTTTGTGGTCTGGCGACGACATGATGGCGAAGTAGTTTGATGTTTGTTACAAAACGTTTAATTGAGAAAAGTAACAACTATGTATAAGAAATTCGGGGTTAAGTGTAGTGCCCCTTGTGGGGTGCAATAAATGACGGTCCCTCGGATCATCATTAACGGTCCCCTGCTTGCCTCACTCAAGCCTGCACGACCGGGGCCCGCAGATTCCGGTCAAGAGGTTTGACCATTGATGCATTTAAGTTGCCTGCGACGCTAGAGCCAGACAGTGGGGGCCGTTCAAAGTCGTTTTGACAAGTCAGGCTCCTCATGCAAACCGTCGTATTGGCTTGTTCATGCCCCGACATGGGCCGTGAGCCGATTGCACTAAGCCTAGACTTGAACAAGACAAAATTCCGAAAGTAAAAAAAGAGAGGCAAAAGGAGAATAAACCGATAGTTACCATCGTTTGCCAATCTTTTTCTTGTGCCTTCCCAAGCTACCGCCCACGATTCTCCACATCTCGCACCAAGGTGCTCCTAACACCGTTCATGTTTGAAACTGAATGAATGTCATCAACGTGATTGACTGTGTGCCGACCAACCGTTCCATTCATTTCCCTCTAACCTCGAAGCTTTGCCGGCGCCAGCTTAGACCCTGTCGTCAAAGCGGAGCTCAAGGTCTGATCCACAATTAGCTACCTGGCCAAAGCGTTTGCCTGAATCTACAACGCGTTAGACTTTTCATGGCTAAAGCCGAGTCAACTGATTGAAACAATTACCCAGCTAATAATACGGGTAAGGCTTAGAACATTTATTCTTCTTTATTAATATCCCCTTATTTTAGCGAAAGGATGGATTATCCAGACCTCTGTGCCTTCAGGTTACAGCATTTCCAGACCATCAGATTGCACGATGGTGGAGATTGACCTGCGACCAAGATACGCGCCTACAAGATGATAGTTATTTAAAATGAGCATCCCAGCAGGTTGGTTTGAGTATTTTGGGTTTAGATTCTAGACCTCTAGGCATAGGATGCATTATTCTTTAATCCGAAGACCAAGCATGATTGTGCACAGCGCTGCATATTGCGACACGGCGGGACGTCATCGCGAAATCAATGGCTACCCTAGACTCACAAATATCTCAATCGAACCAGCCTTCAGGTCAAAATGTCCATTATTATAATTACAGATTAAAAAATGCAGCTGGCAGTCCGGATTCTGCGACTCCATCACTAAACCCTACTAGACTCTTTCTGTTGATGATCTCTGTTGCCCGGCGTTCCTATTCAAACACGTAAAGTGCACACACGGTGTGGGGGCTGACTCCATCAACTAATGAAGGCGCGTGGATCAGTTGAAAAAACCTTTGTCCTTTGCATAAAAAAAGGAAATCCACATGTCTTGATCTTTCGATTTAACGGGTATACACTACAATGACACCGTGCTGCAATTGGGGTCGTGATACTTCATTATAAATTGGACGCTTGAATGATAGTAAAGCGATAATAAAGGCATAGATTTGCCTGATCCGCTAAGAAGGCTAATCATGCTTCTTATGGCATTGTTTTCAATGCGGGTTGTGTTTGTTGTGTACACTATTTGCACGAAATCACGCATTGCCAGAGTACAGATAAGTAAGGGTTGGGTAGCATCACATGCGTTTGGCCTGATGTCAGCGTCGTATCTAACGCGAGCGTCGTGTTTTTGCCGAATGGCCCAGACGCGATCTGTGATGCACTGGTGGAGAAAATCTAGCGCGTCAGATGACGTAAACATACTGCTGAATAAGCCAGGACCACAACACATGGGTCACATTTTGGAGTCTCAGGAAGAAAGCCTGTGATATGTTGGAAGTGTTGCACTGTTGAAGGATGGTGATATTTAAAATCGCGTGCAAATAATCATCAAGTAGGGAGATTTCCCACCGACGAGGGCTTCGTCGTTCGTGATACCGAGCAGGGGTGGATATTGCAATTGGAAAAGGGGCGAGGGGGTGAGACCCGGCTGCGAATGTCTGATCGAGTGCCCCGTCTGGGATGGCTTGGCTATTATTGTTGAAGAAGTACCTGGATTTATTGAAGAGTTAGGGTCTCAGCGTAGTGAGAACGGTCAAGGCTGGTATTCTAGGCACTCTTTGTCGCTTAGGCTTGCGTGTTATACAGGGTTGGGGTTGTCAGCTCAAGTCCAAGGACGTTATCTATCCTCCTGATAAGAGTCAATGATGCTAACCACAGAATCATATGTTCTACCTATCATGGGGAATGTTCTAGCGATAATGATGAAAACGCTCTAAGAAACCAATATGATCTACGTGGGCGAGCGATACTCTTTGCCTTTGCTTTCTTGCCTCGACAAAAAACTAGGTGCCTCGTAATCAAAGCACGCGCACAACTAGCTAATATGTACCCAGTGAGTAACATTTAAAGTAGGCCTGCTAGAATTTCGAAATGATATTTTTACCTTTGCCCCTCCTCCTTCTGCGTCAGA
Organism: Calonectria ilicicola; assembly: GCA_020809705.1. Lineage (NCBI taxonomy): Eukaryota > Fungi > Ascomycota > Sordariomycetes > Hypocreales > Nectriaceae > Calonectria > Calonectria ilicicola. Next base: position 6,212,010 of record CP085827.1, on the reverse strand, counting down.
AACCCAGAAATGCACCCTATTGCGTATTCCAGCCTCGCAGTGTTGCTATCAAGCACACCTGCGGCCGGCGCGTTGGGACGATGTTGTTCAGTCTCCGTCAGCACCCCTCTATTGACGACAACACGTGCCATAGAAATCGCTTCATCCGCGACCGAAGTTGTGTCTCTTACTCCGCCTAGAACCTCGGATATCACACTAATCATCACCACAACGACTCCCGATATCAACATGACCAGGATATCAACACCGGAACCTTCGATTGACCCTGCAGTGACGAAGGCGAGAGAAGATGCCCAAGCAGCGGTAAAAGTAGCTTAAAAAGGAAAGTGGACGCATAGAAGTTTTTGACGAGGCGATCGAGACTTGAGAAAAGATCACACCGTACATAGCCCAAGTGCGAGCTATTGTAGATTAAGGAGTGATTGAAGCCACCGGGGTACCTTCAGGAAATGCAGAAGGACGACCGACACAAGTGGCAGAAGACCTCAAGAGTATCGTTTCAAGAATTCTCTCGGTTCAAAGTTAGGGACAAGGTGGAATAGCCCGGGCACAAAGTGGGATAAACGGAGCCACGCAGGCTTCTGAGGGCGCAGCCACCGTTGAGGAGAGAGTAGCATAGGCGACAACGGTAGAGGACACTCAAGTAGCTGCGAGAATAGCGAAAAAATCTGCAACTTCCGCAGCCGGGGCTGCACAGCAATCGAAAGGCGGGCTGGTATTGGTTCAGCAGTTAGTGCAAGACGTCGCGGATTGAGTGAAGCTAGCCCAAGAAGCATTGGAGTAGCTAAGGTAACATGACAAGAAATACTAAGCGGGAGTGACTAGAACTTCGTGCTCGAGGCAGGCCATCTAGGAACTGAAAAGTAGGAAATGTGGCGTCAGTGTTTGGTAAGTTATGCGACTTCACGCTTTCGCGACAATTTCCTTTCCGCTTATTCAGAATTTGTGGGCGACTTAAAATCAAAATCCCGAAAACCGAGAAAAAAATCCCCTTTCATCGCAGATGCAAGATTCAGCTCGCATTCAAATCGCCACCATTGAAATCAATGATCAGCGCCTAGTTCAGCCTCGCGCGTTAACAAGCTCCAATTTACGTGAATCGGTCTTGCGTCGAGAAGGCGAGACGCTAGCAGCGCCGAGCATGATGTTGAAGAGTAGCATTGGGAATTTATTTAGGCATCAGATCTAAATAAGCTCTGATACAGTTTTGGTGCCAACGCACACCTAGAACTCCTGGAACGCCCTGGTTGCTTGAGGTGGGTAAATGATGTCCTCCGACCTCAATACCTCTAATCCAGCTGGATTAGGCGGGCTAACTGCTTACTGCCTTGAGTGTATCAATAAAAATATTGGGTTCGAAATGGTTAGTCCGTCGTCAATGTTGTTCTCCACTTAATGATGTCCCCGTTCAAGTAGCCGACTTGATGTAAACTTCATCAAGTCGGCTATTTTACAGGTGCTACAAACCATTACTAATAGAATGTTTTGGACAGAAATTGATTATGTATTTATGTGGAATGAAGTTGGTTTAAATAGAGATTCAAATCCTTGCAAAATAAATACTGATTCTACTTCATTGGTACTATTTTTTTGGGCATTTGAAAAACATGGGTGAACCAGAGGCACAGCAATGGCAGACAAACCAGAATGGGATACAAAACCTCAAATTGGTAAAGCAGCAAATTCCCGTCCCTGGAAAGGACGAAGTGTTGGTGAAGGTCAAAGCAGTCTCTCTCAACTACCGCGATATCGAAGGTATGATTAATACATGAACGCATTGTACATTGGCTAATTTATCTAGTCTGTATGGGCATTTATGGCCATCACAAAACAGTAAAAAATGATGCTACCATTGTCCCTTGTTCTGACATGTGTGGCATCGTTGTTGGTGTAGGCGAGGGAGCTACCTGGAAAGTTGGCGACCGTGTTCTATCAATTTTCAACCAAGGCCACTTGACCGGAAAAATGACACCTTCAATTATGAAGACTGGCCTTGGCTTGCCTTTGGATGGCGTCCTGCAAACCCATCGTATTTTCCACTCTTTAGGCTTGGTCCGGGCCCCCTTTTACATGACTGACGAGGAAGCATCGTGTCTCCCAATTGCTGCAGTTACGGCTTGGATGTCGCTTAATGGATCTCGACCGCTAGGTCAATCTGGTGGCCGCGGCGAGACAATACTTCTACAGGGAACAGGGGGCGTAAGTATCATGGGGCTTCAGCTTGCTCATGCGGCCGGTGCTAAGGGTTAGTTTGAGCTTTGGCTTCATATCTAGTCAACAGAGCACTAATTTGAATTAGTACTTATTACATCGTCTTCAGACATTAAGCTTGAGAAGGCCAAAGCTCTCGGCGCAGACTATACAATCAATTACCGTGACGTCCCTAATTGGGATGAAAAGGTTTTGGAGTACACAGATCAGCAAGGCGTGGATATTGTTTTCGAGTGCGGTGGTGCCAAGACGCTTCGAAAATCCTTCAATTCCCTTGCCTTTGGGGGAATTATTAGTTCGATCGGATATCTCTCAGGCAAACAGGACAATGACGACGGTGGGGCGAATATCAATATTTTGGCCATATCAAAAACTGCGACTCTGAAAGGAGTTGTGAATGGCCCAAAGGATCGATTCGAAGAGATGATTCAGTTCTGTGAGAAAGGTCAAATACATCCTGTGGTCGATCGCGTTTTCACATTTGAGGAAGGCAAGGACGCTATCCAATATTTGTTTCAAGCAAATCATTTTGGTAAAGTTGTTGTAAAAGTGGATAAATGAGTATAAATGATAGTTTTAGTACGTCATAGTGCTTATGCAATGATCTGTGAAATAAGGAGGTAGCCCCTAGCCGTTACCCCAAAAGGTCTACCTATGCCTTGGTTAGGAGTAACACAGGATGTTTGGGTCTATATAGCACAGAGCTGTATCATCCAACTTTCTTTATTGGTTTGATTTGATCAAATTATAATGTGATAACTCCCAGCTCCGCATGTATTGAAGCTTGGGTACATTTTAATTTGTATTTAACTCAGGTTTAATGAGATGAACTTACAACAACTTTCAAGGGTCAGTGAGAATTTCCTTGGTATTATAAGCCGAAGCACAAGCTACACATGATAGAGCATAAGTTGTCACTTTTATGATAACTTTAGCCACTAGCTTAACTTCAGCTCAGCTATTGTTATGACCTGGCCTGCGGGCACAGGGCTTACAGGGCTCTTAGGTGCTGTTAGGTGCTGCAATAATTGCCGCAATAGCAGTTATTGACCAATCTTTTGCCCTATGGTATGGCGGTCAACAGCACAGCCGTTACAGGCACCGCGTCATCTGGTAACAGCACCCCAATATCGTCGCTCCAATTAGAGGAAGATCAACTGGGGGCGGCACTGGATTCCATCCATATGAATCAAGGTAGGATGACCTCTGGTTGTCTGCGGCAATTCGTACAAGCCCGGCTGTCCACATCGCGGCTTCATACAAGTTTGCGGGGTTGTCGTGAGGGAGCGTGGAATGAACACAAAGCTTACCATTCCGCAATTGACTTTGGGCGGATTTGCGCTCATCTGCAGTAACTGCGGAACCACAACGATAAACCGTACGCTGACCAAGGGAGTGACACAAGTCCTCCAATAATGCCCTTACAGATAACAGGGTCTTGTGTTGATTTCTTTTTTTCGATGATGAATCGCTTGCTGGTCAGTGTGCAGTGTTGTTTTCCCTTGACTGGATTTGTTCCATTTCCGCATCGGAGCATTTGTGTATTAGTTGGCAGAAACATCGAATCTCCAAGGTGTGAGATTAGTGGCTCACATATCAAGCACGACGCTATAGTGTCAGCCACAATGGCTGGTGAATTGTGTGCGGCAGTGATCTGCATCATTGTTTGAGGTGGATAAGCAGCGGCCTGTGTAAATACCTGGCTGATAGTAGCAAAGCCAAGTTGTCTTCCGAAACTCATTCCCACCCCGGAGCCCCAAGCCATCCCTTCCCCCCTCTTCCCAACTGTGGCTTGTCGCACGGACCAGCTGGAGGCCAAATTTCCCAGCCAAGCCTAAAAACGCGGGATATTAGGCCGCCAAGGGACAATGTCTCGTTGCCATAGCCAACTGCCTCGTATAATCTGGCTCCGTTTCCAGCTATGTCTCACCCCCTCAAGCACCACCGCCATCGCAATAATCCGGGGTCGAGGTGGTTATTTGGCATAGCTGCAAACTCTCAACATATTGCTAGTAAGGTATGTATTCTTTCCCCGAAGTGAATTGACCCTCCGCCATTCATATCGGTCGTGGACTCGTGTATCCCTCCAGACTGCGACCGTGAGAATGACGGACCGTGCGACTCGACCTTAAAAATTGGGGCTGAGATACTTTGACTTGACACGGGTTTTCTGCATGCATCTTGCTCTAGCCTAAACAACGAGCAGATAAAAAAAGATTGATGGCCGAAATACCCTATGGCATACACGAGTCATAGTGGTTAAATCTAGATTTAGAAAAAATAAAAAGCTTTGAGGCAAAGTTTCCGCCATCTCGCTGAAAAAAATCCCGCTCCCTAAGGCCGGCCCCATGCGAGATCCAAAGACACTGGCCGTGCCGTGCCCTCTGTACCACATCACAGCAAAAAAAGTTCCCTCCCCATGGAATTTAGGTCAATGCTCGTCACAATCACCATCTTTCTCAACCCTAAAAATACAGTAACCTGAAATAGAATAAATGCGTGTTGATGGCCTCCTCCAAACTCAAATGCAGCCCAATATTTCTAGCTCCTTCAAGTCGGACTAACGCGTATCTGATTGGTGTAGAACTAATTCCTGCATTTCATCATAGCTGATTGGAGTCCAAATGGGCATATTCGGTGACATTTATGGCGGTACTGTCCCCATGACCCAATCATGTCGAATTGCCACCATCAGCATCGGTACTCAGACCGGCAGGAATGGACGGTAGCCCAGCAATCAATGCTATAAAAAATAGGAGAACCCTCTTAGCTTGAAGGTTTATTTCAACTGGTAGTTCCTAAACCCCGCCTGTGGAGCTCGTTATTTGAAAGTCTATCACCGAGCTATGGAAATTGCTGTCTAATCTTATCGCCGACTAATTGCTGGACAAATTTCCTATACAAAAGGCAACCGGAAAAGGATATTATGGGTTCGAGTCAGTACCTTGATTACATATTCGTCAGGATGAGGAATAGAGGTGGCACAGTCGTGGTGAACTCAGTCAAATCGCCGCATGGGGGTAATATTGGCTGTCTAAAACCTAGTTATTGAAGTTTGGGCAAGCTCTGTGATGGATATATAAACGCAATAATGCGACCTATGGTGGTGATTACTCCAGCTTCATCCTCAAACCAAGCCTTGCATTGTCTGCACTCCATCATGCTCGCTAACATCAGTACTCCCGTCCCGTCCTTCAAGGACTTGACCATTGACGACAAGCGAAGTGATGGTTACTGGGTCGAGACGTTCAAGTTTCACAAGGATGACAAAGTTCCTGGAGTCATAACGTATGAGTGTCTATTCAAAAGAGGTTTCTTCGCTTACACAGCTATAGTTCAGGTCTTGTCTCCGGCGTTGTCGAATTCCTTGAAAACCCAAAGGCTGCGGCCGATTCTGCGGGTCAAAAGGACACCACAGATGCCACTAGCAGCAAGTCTTCAAGCCAACCTATTTATTTTCATAATCTAACACGTGTTGTAAGACTGGAAGAAACATACCATTGCTCACTTAGACAGCCCGGTCGCGATGTGTGCTGTTGATCTCACGGGCAATGGCTTGTCCGATTTGATCATCACCCATAACTACGGACCTTTTATGCTCGAGGCTGACCAAAAGGGTGGTTGGATCAGCTGGCTTGAGAACCCAGGTCGTGACAAGCTTGGCAAGGGACACTGGAAGCGCCGCACAATTGGTCGATGGCCTGCTATGCACCGCATGAAGCTGGGCCATTTTACTCAGAGGTGCGTCTGCTCTATTCATTACCCCTCATTAAATTTAGCTAACACTCATAGGACATTCCTTGAGTTGGTGGCTGCTTCGGTTGTCAACGGCATTGGTGCAGAGGGAAAGGTATTTGAACTTGATGCTTCCTATTTGGACTTAGGCTGACATTTTGAAAGAACGCTCCAATTCCTATCATTCGGTATCAAATGCCCGAGAATGTCCTTGAGGCGTAAGTGTTAATTACGGGTTTGAAGTTCATCAGACTGACCTAACCGAAAGTGTGGAATGGCCCCATGACATAATCGACGATGAAAACTTCACCGTAATCCATGAGATTGTTGCCAAGAAGTAAGTCGAGAGTCTCCAGCCGAACTTAATCGTCCTATTCACATTTCCTAGATTCGACGGCCCCAAGGGCCTAGACTCGCTCTTGGTCGCATCTCGTGAAGGCACCACATGGCTGCACTATGAGGATGGAAAATGGCAGCGTGACTCGATTGGAGTCGGCGAGCCTCAGACCGCCAATCAGACTACTGGATCCATCTCTCCTGGTTCTGGCGACCACTGGGGGTCGGGATGTGTGGACGCTGGTAAGATTGGCGATGACCCTTGTGCTTACATCGCTACAATCGACCCCTTTCACGGCACCTCTGCCTGTGTCTATACCAAGACTGGTAAAACTATGAAGGGATCTACTTGGAAGAGGCATGTGCTTGATGTATATGGCACTCCTACTCAGCGTTCCAAGCACGGCGATGGCCCTGGACACTACCTTGTCTGCGGTGACTTTGATGGTAAGTTAAAAGGCGATCAGCCTGAAGAATGCCACTAATAAAGATTGCACAGGTGATGGTGATGATGAATTCCTCGTGGCTCTATTTGGCCCCGTTGATCGAGATGAGAAGGGCGAGCTCGCTAAGGTATGAAATAACTGATTGATCGGAATAAAATATGATGTTGATATTCTTCATAGACCCCGGCGGGGCCCAATCCAAACAAGGCTAGTGCAACGAAACATGCTAAAAGAATCTTCTGACACGCCTTCTTTAGGGTATCATCTACTACAAGGCTATAGACATTGAGAAGGGTCTCTTCGCTAAGTGGAAAATCGCTGAGGAATCTACTGCTCGTATTGCACTCGGGTTCGTCAACACACTCTTCCGGCTTGACTAAGAATTGCACTAAGATTCGCAGCAACTTTGGAGACACCGACAAGATCGATATCATCGGTCTTGGCTACAACGTCAAAAACTACTACGAGGAGCCCAAGCCACTTACCAGCCTCTATCTAAACCAGACTGCTACCGCAAACCAGCTTGCTACAGCTGCAGCCATCGTACCTACCGTTTGGGACAATGAGGGAATGGTATATCTCGCCCGTCCCCAAGATGTGACCAAATCCTCCAAGCTCTCTCTCATCAATATTGCCGACTACGCAATTAGCATCGAGGTGCACCCCCCAGGCGCTCAAATCCAAGTCCGGAACGGCCACGGCATCAAGGTCATTTATGGCTCTATCAAAGACCGCGACAGTGTCCGCAGGCCTCTTGGGAACGCGCCTTTCCCCGCGGTCGTCACAGTTACCAGCACAGACGCTGCCCTAACCGCCGACAAGCAAAAGGGCGCCATCGTCCTCCGTCTTGATCCCATTCGCAAGCCTCGGGTCTGGTCCCGTGCCAAGGACGTCCCCGTTGAAACCACCATGCACGCAAGCAAGCTTGGACTCCGGCTCCCACCCTTGGAGTTCAAGAAGGTCGATAGCCTTTGGTGGGGAGGTGACTTCGAGGGCCTTGACTTTTATAACTTAACAGGCTTCAGTTTCCGTTTCCTCGAGGACAAGACCCAGATCGCTCACATGCAGTTTTGGACAGCCGGTAGTTATTTTCTCAAACACCCACACAAATTCTGTGCTGACTGTGATACTCTAGGAACCAAGGTTGATTGTGGCCTTCATAACCACAGCAATGACATTTTCCAGGAAATCCACATTTGTCTCTCCAACGGCACCAGAAATGGTGGAATGTCTCTACTTCTTGAGTCAAACAATCTGCCCACCGCAAAAGGCACCGACAGCAAGGAAAAGGAACAATTCCTACTGCACGTCCCACTTCCCGCCCTTTACGAGCATGGAGGTATATGGTACCGAGATGCCGCAGGCAAAGCGGTTCGGGGCGAGAACAATGTTGTCTCTTACCCCTATCACAAGTGGCAAGCTGGAGATGGCCCTAACATTGATGTATGGATGGCTCTCGAGTTTAACCCTGACTTGGACCTGTAGATTTTAAAAGTTGGTCTTTTTTAATTGATTAGTAACCTACCAACCACACGTCAATCTGTAACAATCTGACCGATTTCCCAAGGGATAAAACAATCAAAAGGCAGTGTTTTATGTTGGCAGAAGGAGCAGAGCGCGTATTGACGTACTTAGCAATAAGGTATTTATAGGTGTTGCTGTCGCACACAAAATACCGCATGGCAGGCAAAGGCAGACGGCTTGGAGAGCTACATACAGATCAGGCGCTTTTGACTTTGCACAGCAGCAACAGAGGAAAAGCGAAGAAATCGCGATATTATTGTGAGGAATGCAATGTACCCCTATGTAGAACCGGAAACTGTTGGAACTTCTGGCACCATATAATTTAGGTGGGGATTGAAGTACCCTCAATTTCTTACACTTTTATTGGCAACGATCCCCGCCCGTGACCTAACTGTTGCCTTAGCACAAGCAAAGGGATATATGCAAGTCTAACGGTGCTCAGTGAGGAACGAAACCGAGTCTTATCCCTTTGACTGCGTTATCCCTCCACCTACGTACCCCGCCCCACATGACCCCTGTCAGATGTATCAGAAGCTATTACAGGCTGAAAGCCTGGGAACATTGGGTTCAGCTATGCTGGACCCGGCAACACTGGATAACCTAGTGTCATAGCCTGAGGGTCTCAGGCCTATCACACGCAATAGCGTTCTTTAGGACTTACCCTATGGCTCCAAGGAGCCCGGACAACTGATCCTACGGATCGGAGGCGGCACAGCAAGGCTCCGCTATGGAGCCTCGTGTTGTTAATCGCCCGATCTCAATAAACCTTCCAGGCACGGTGACGTGTTAATATCCTCAATCAGGAACCTCCTTCCTTTATAGTAACAAAGGATGTAAATTCCTAACCCATAGGATCATGCAACCACTAATCTGATCCTAAATAATCAAGACATCAAGGAAGGTTAATTAACTCACTCAACATGTGTGTAATATGTGTTGGGATGATTAATGAGATTCGATTCAAAATAGGTCCCAACCCGATGTTGAGCTAAACCAAGTTCCTTTTCTACCCCAATGGTACCCCATCATTGTCGAGTCGGCTACTTAGTTACTGTGCTGATAAATCCGTGCCCCGCCCTACCCCACTTTGGGGATGGGCAAGGGGGAGATAATCTATTTGTTCCCCAGGATTTTTGGAGTATATACTTTTTTCGAATTACGGGAGGCACTAGTATGGGCTGCCAATTCGGCTACTCAACCCATATTGGTAATCTGGTTGATCAAAGATGACGACTAAAGTGGTCATAGACATCTCTCAAAGTCTTCTCGGGGGTTAAAATTCGTCCTCCGATAGGAAGTATGGTCCGTGATATTGCCGCGCGCTATTGACCGGACTCCTAAACTTCTGAATTTGGTCCTGTGGTACATTCATATTTCTTACTGGGTATCAAGCCTCTCATCATCTCTAATTTAAAATAAACATGGCTAGGAAGCGCATCCTTGTTACCTACGGCGTTGATGCTGATCCAGTTGCTGGTTGGCTGGATTCCTGTGGTTAGGACTCAACTAATCAGATAAGCCAAGGTCTGTCCATGTCCCTTTGGATTGATACCTATTCAATCGTCCGTCTCAATGAGCAAGTTACTTTCGCCGTAACAGCTGAAATCAACACCTTCTAAAGTTATTTGACAAGTGCAACATCAAAACCACTTGGCCTATTCCTAACCACGGCCTGGAAACTTTTCCTGACGATATGGTCACTGTGAGAGATATAGATATATTGGCCATGAGAACCTTACGTATATGACAATGGAATAGTAGCGTGGTTTTTTTTTTTTTTAGATAAATCACCTCGAATGTTAACTGAATTTCCTGATGGCAAGCCAGCCCGCAGAAGTTCTGGTCCTTGGTATCCTTTCTAATATACTTTTTATATCTCTTAGACTAATTCTTGTAAGATGAGAGATTAGCGCAGAAGGAGCACGGTTTTTACTTGACTATGGTATAGAATACCATCACAGCATGGGTCATTATGATTGTCAAGCCTATTATCTGAATACTGGAGAATTTGGGCCCAAGATAGATTACAAGAAAAATGTTCCAAAGTGAATGGAGCCTCTTGCTTAGTTTAGAGAGAGTTCTTTAGTTGAAATCCCATCTAATTGGTTCCAAAACTACCTACCGCCAATGATGTTTACTAAGGTGGCTGATAATACTCAAGGATTTGTAAATGTTCGTCATGTCGAGGATATTTGGAAGGATCATTTTGACTACCTCTATCGTGAATATGACGAGTTCATCTTTCCGATTTCGATCCGTCCAGATGTCTCTGGACGGTCGCATGCGACTTTGATGCACGAAAGGTAAGTAGAGCCGGTCGGGGGGGGGATTTTGGCTCCTGACACATCATATAGACTGATAGAGTGCTTTCAAGAACACGAAGGCGTCGAGTTTGTCACGATGGCAGAGGTAGTATATGAATTTGGGAAAAAAGAAGCTAGCTGATGGGAATTTAATGCTGGCACCAGCTGGATCAATGCTTAGGCAGCAATACTTCCGATTATGACTGAAATAACTTCAAGTGAACCCCAAATTGATACCGACTGACGACTCTTTTACTCTTTGTTTGACTCTTTTGTGTTCTCTGTTAGCTCGTTTCAGAACTCTTAATGTACTTCTATTATATGACTATCGGAGCATTCGCATTCCGAGCTTGTTCTGAAAGTTCCACTTGCTACTAGATTTGAGCCAATTCCATGGTTGGCGCTGGAGCCTCCCAAGGATACTCTGAAGAAACGGCCCCCAATTATGATCGCGTGCTGGACTTCAGCTTTTGGAGATAGGGTTACATTTGGTGGATTCACGACCAAAATAAGCGACGACAACGTCACATCGTAAATTCCCGCAACGCGCGTCGTATGAGACGATAGAAATAGTGGGACCTCTCCATTGACTAAAACAATACTTGACACTCTAGTAAATATCAAGGGCTTTCAAAGTCCCTTTGACTGATCACGTGAACCATGAGCTTTCTCGTTTGCTGACGCCCCACAAGATTTACCAATCCAAAAGAAATGCAGCGTATATTCACCTACATGCGTGTTAGCGCTTACATTTGAATTTCTGACCCTGAATTGCGAAGTGCAGTGTTGCATTGGCAACCAGATCCAGGCATATTTTGCAGAGAAGGCCTTGAGTGGTGGATTTTGATTCCATGCTTACTCCATATTAGCGATATAAACCAACGACTAGACGTTCTGGATTGGCTATCGGACTCACATCTTATGATCTACAGCTTATCAAATACCCGTTTCTTTGGAATCTCCTCTTTTCATATCCCACCATGGCGTCCGAGGACGCCTTCGAACATTGGTTTCCCTCGTACAGAAACGGAATAAATCGAATTTTGACACAGGACTGTGAGAGCAAGCTTCAAGACTACCATAATGGCTCCAGTTCACAATGTGTCAATGTAGACTGGCCGAAGAATTGTATTGCAGGCGTGGTTGTTGATTGTTTATTGACAAACATGCCAGAGTCTTGGAAAGCCTCTAGTATGTGTTTCAGAACTCCTACAAGACTGTTTAAAGGATGGCTAGAACAAATCTGACTATTCGCAGTGGCGGGAGCAACTGTCCTCCTCGGTGTTCTGCCGTCTCTCATATCTTTGCTTGGTTCAAGCACGGTTGAGTTAGGGCTCTTATCTTTACAAAGGCCTCTGCTAGCTTTCTTGTTGTCAATCGGAACGCCTGCCATCGGCCAAATACGCGCGTTTGACTATAAAGATCTTCCTGATCTTCTCGAAAAGAGCAAGGAGTCGATTACATTACCAAGAATGTCAAATATATTCGCCATTGCAGCCAGTGCATTCCAGTATATTATTGCCTGTGCTTGCATCGCGAATGTTGCTCTTGCAAATTGGCAGCTTTGCATTGCGACAGTCAGCAGTATTGCTCCAGCAACCCAATTCCTTCCAGCCTTCTGGCATTTAACGGCTCTCCTAGTGTATATTTTCGGCACTATCGCCGTTTATATTCGGTTCCGCATTCTTAGACAACAACCAACAGCACACGGCAAGGGAACTGGAAATTTATATCTCCTAAGTCGTGAATTGCAACCCTGCCGCCAACATGCAGAGGTCAGGATCCAGCCCCAAAAGGAATCTTACTTGTTCATTTTCATGGCCTGGCTTGCCTATGTTGGTGGCATTGCTCACATCGTTATAGCAACATTACTGTTTTCTAGTATGTTGTTCATTGGAATAGGGGATGCAGCATTAATCGTGATACGATACTGTGTTTCCACAGCCATTTGCAGAATTATTCTGATGTTTGAGATGTGTGGAATGCGAGAAACAGTCATTACTGATGAGAAAGGTATATACGAACGCACGATAGAGGATCGAAGTGAAAAGAAGCCGATGATTTCCACTAAAGGGCCTGTAGAATAAAATAAGTTCAGATCTGGTCGGCTTTGCTATTTACTAGAAATAAAGTCTGTTACAGAAGTTAATCCCTGGCCCCGATGGAGTGATGCGTTTTTATGAATAGAATACTATGCGTATGGACCTTAATGTATTGTAGCAAAGACTTGTTCGACGCATTTATGTGGGGAAGTTCATTGTTATATACAAATGGCATTATGAATCTGCCGTTGATGATAAAAATAATATTATATCAGTAGACAATACTGAACATACTAAATCGAATTCGCTCTTAAGCTTCTATAGGACAGAACAAGAAGTAAAAGTAAAATGGAGGTGATTTGGTCCATCGATTTCAGAGCCACCACTCAACTGCTGCATCTCTAAGCATGTTTGAACCGCAATGAATTTCACCAAGCAGAATATGATGTGATAGAAAGTCTTCCACCAAAATCACCTCCATTCCCGCTTTAGCATATGCTCCTCTGACACCCCTCTCAAAAACGTCGACCCCGTTGACAATTGGGCCCCAGGGCTTAGGGCTCAGGTAATTTTTTCCAACAACAATACCATTGACTGCTGCAGGGCTGAAGGACACTAATCGCCATTCACCACTCTTGACCTCATCTCCATTATGGGGGACGCCTTCATTGTCAAAAGTTGTGTTCCAGTCTCCAAGATAGAGGTTCTTAAACAGAGAAGGTACACGAATTATATCTTCCTGGTTCAGGGGAATGTCATCCAAAAGGATAGCCAAATTTTTGTCAATATACTTTTGAGCATATTCGTTAATTTCCAGAAACGTTGAGTTGGCAAGGATTTCTTCAACTGTGGTTTTCACATCCTCTTCTGTCGTTTTGAAAGATTGTGCAAGAGAACCATTAAAGGAAATGGCGCGAGTATTACCTGTAGAGATCGTTAGATTCACATCTCTCTTTTCTTAATTAGTGTCAAATGAATGTGAATGAAACGCACCATATCCCTGCTCTGACGTCTCTCTCAAAATACGTAGGGCCGATGAGGTGTCAGCAATGGCAATCGTGAAACCCAAACTTGTTTTGTTGCTTGGAACAAATTGCACAAATTCATCAACATGGCCAACAAGAAGCCAGCCAGCTTCAAGTATTAAGGGGTGTTGCATTCCTTGGTCTTCGAGGAACGCTATCATTGATTCGGCGGGGTATCTTTCAAAGTGTTTTCCTATCAACGATGAGCCGTCAGGGGATGACATATGCGGAAGATTTACTAACCATGAATGATTCGACCTGCAGGATATCTGACACCTCTTTTTGAAGTATATGGGGGGATTGTTTCCAGATTCCCAAGTCCGTTGACGTCTAATTTGCCGAACCCCCCTCGTCCGCCAAGAGGCTGAAACCCTCCAATTCCCTTCCCCTGGAGCTGTTCGAAAACCTGTCGTCCAGACGCACGTGTAGATTGAGCCGATCGAATCATAATGCGAATCGAGATTGGTCCTTGGGGCCCTGGCATACTGGCGAATGCTGGTTCAAATATGTCTTGTACCCATGCGTCATCACTCTGGTCTAAGAGAAGAAGGGGGTTTTCTATGCCGGATGCTTTTCGAGCTTCATCCAAGTGCTTTAAAAATTCAAACTGAAGCTGTTTCGATTCGTTCGCAGCGGTACTGACCAGCGTTTCGGCAGATTGTAACGGATGATGAGTTAAAACGGGAGCCACCTTTAGAGCAACTGAGTCGTGCGACCAAGTTCCGTTACTATACAGATCGAATTGCACTCGAACCTTGCCATCCCATTCTGAGGCATCGGTCACAAAGGCTTTCCCGTCAATTCCAAGGCGGATCCCCGTACGGATTTGGGAGACATTGAAGGAAAAGTTTTCATCCACCAAACGCCAAGATGACGGCAGATCTGCTTCGTTAGGAAAGTCATTGACAAAAAGACGCACATTCTTGTAAGAATCGCCCATGGTAGTAGGATAAATATGTGCGTAAGCATCCTCTCCGACTTCTATAGGTAAAGTCATCAGGGGAGCGGCCAGGCCAGGCTCCAGCAGTGAGTCGCCAGAAGCGTCATTACAAGCTGCCAACTCGCTGGCGCTCAGTTGGTTTCCCTTTAAATCTTTATGGGGGCAACGTCCATAAGTATCTCCAACATTTGGTAGGAAAATGGCGCCTCGATCCAGAGTCCAAGAATATTTGTCAGCATAATCGGCCACGTCGACTACACCGTCGCGATTGGTGTCGGCTAGAATAACAGGACCTTGCAAAATACTTTGTCCCAAAACATCCCGTATCAGGAGAGAAAACAAGATAATGGGGTATTTTTTCATAATGAAAGTCCAAGGTCGCAATTAATAGATCAAGGGCTTGTAAAGGATTGCTTTTGATTAATTAGTCGAGCTTCAGAACGATGTGACGGATATTTATATTCTAAATAGGTCACGGACGATTCCATCGTTAAGAATCCTGGCGCCATCAATCCTACTTCCGTTAATCCTGCTGCCATTAATCCTACCTTCATAATCCCCCCCCCCCCCCGCCACCGGTAATTTCAGGTGAAAATTTAGTTAATTATTTTGTTAATGCTAACATTCGAGAGAGTTTACTTTAGAAGCACAAACATTATCTAGGGTTATTTAGCCGCACAGGCCAGGTTCAGTGACATGTGCATATCTTCTGGTCGACGTTAATTAGCTTTTGTACCTAATGGAGTCCAAGGTATGACGATGCGTTTCCTGACAATGCGCGGGCCAGTTATTTGAGAGGATCAGGGAGGATAGATGCAGATTTCAAACAGTCAGGATGGTCGAATACGCTGGGAGGGTAGCCATCCCTTACAGAATCATGTGAACTGGAGCAAGCTCCGCCCCCTAAAAAAGAATTTAGGAAAAAGCCTGATCTGCATTTCCATCCACGGCAGAAGCCTAGAATACAGACAGGTCATGCGTTAGATCAAGTCTCCTGTCACCATCAAGGTAGAACAGATGACTCTCTTGGCATCAGGGCAGATGAACAGGGATCGTGGCTTTGAAAATCCGCACGTCAAGAAACTCAATTTAAATGAGGTTGCAAGTAGGGCGCGTCGCATTAAATCTGATACCGCATGGTGCGTGCGGGGTATACCTTCATTCCCAGTGACGCTTTATCTGAGATTGATTGGCTGGACACGGGTATAGCCGAGTCGGCAATTACGTATGCTTGAGCAGTAGAAAACGGAATTGCGGATAGGGCACAGCCATAAATTCTTACGAGGAGCCCACTGCATGAGCCCGTTTGTATTTTAGCCGATTTAAATTTACCCAAATTATAATTTTAGAGAACATGCTGCGGATCCAGTTATTACCCGCTGGTAGTGTCGCGTGCCGGCCAAACCTGCACCCAATGTAGTCCAATGCCTACTCAGTCTCAGATAATGACTGCTCACAGGTATCAGCACCAGGCTCGCTAGCCCCCCCTTTCTTGTGCCAAGGTGATTCAGATGATAGAGCATTTAGGCAAGAATTGAATCTTGTGTTCACGCTAGTTTCATTGCATCTAGTGTCGGAATTTCTTGACCTATTTTGCACAATCAGATTACGGATCCGGATCATCGGATACTTCAAGTGAAAATTATTGCCAAATGCAGTGTAATGGATTCGGATCTCCGGATGGCGCCAGTGAAGATTACTGCCCAGTACAGTACCCACCAGATTTTGCTAAGCTAATGTGCCAAGTGTTTATTCGCGTACTAAGCTCCAATCAACTTCGGCGAACCCTCCCCTCCACCGTCTCCATAATCTTAATTTTTTTCATGGAGACTGTTCCAAGCCTCATCACGTCATGTGACCTCGTATTGGATAAATATGCTTCATCCGAAGGGGTAGGGAACGGCTGAGGCGCAAGGGCGTTGCGCACAGATGCTCATCGCGAGTTTCTAGCCGACAATAGTGGAATAATTAACTTTTATATGCCATATCCTTTAACCAGTTGCAGATTAGACTGGCATCCACAGCACATGGCATCATGGCTATGCAACAAATGCCCACCTAACCGCTGAAATTCATTCTTCACCTTGTCCTAGGGTTCAATCTTTTCGAGTCTCTCTACTACACGCCCTCCTGGAATGAGGCTGCTATATGTGAAGGAAACATCATATTTAGCCCAGACAAATCAAGGAGCGCCCAGGGGGCCATTCTGGTTAGAAGAAAACCACACGATCAAATAACTCAAAGACAATTTACCTGTACAAACTTTGAAGAGCAACATGAATGAAAGATAAATTTAGACTGATTTGGGTGCGCCTGGCTGCTTGTGAAATCATCAGGTGTTCAATCTGTAAGCATGGCGATCTTCATTAGAAGCTGTCAGATTTTTCATCAATGTCGCACTGTGCTCTTGACTTTGCCGCCAGCCCATTGCTAAGTACAATGGGACCCTTTTAATTCACACTCTCTACACTAAAGTGACTTTTTCTCGAGCCGCTTTCCGGTGTGTGGGTGGTAGGTTTGGGGCTATTCGTTTTTTTCTGCCTGATACTTTCGGCAGGGTAAACCAAGGCATAAAAGTGAACACTGGGGCATTTTTTGGCGGACATAAAAAGCACGAATGAAGCACGTAAGATTACCACGCTCTTGTAGCGATGAAGGCCCCAGTATACTCTTCATTTTGCCGCCATTAATTCGGTGAGCATATTAAAGCAGCTCTTTTTGGCATTCCTGATTAGGTGCTGGGGCCTCTTCCTACTAGGCTAGTCCGGACAAGACCGATGTGGAGGCTTTTTTTCAGAGAGAGAAGAACTAAGAGATAAATTTAGTAGATTCGTATTGAAACATGGTTTGTGGTTTTCCCACTTTTGACGTCATGGTGGCTCAGGTTATCCACCATCGTCTGATGTGAAAGCCGCACCAAAACAACTTCGTTGGTACTTGGATCGTCATGAAAATTATGTATTTTAATCCTACAGAAATACCAGAGGGATCGATTACATGAATACTGTAGCATCCAGTTGTGTTGATGCAAGGGGGAAGACCTACCTTATTTCCGCCTGTCGACACCAAGTGAGACAGGATGGGTGGTTGAGATTTTTCAGGACCATGGTATACGGCTTTTCAAGCTAAGTTGATATTGTTATTCCAAAATTAGAGCATTATCACCTATATGTGACAATTCATATGCGCATCAATTGGATAAATATCTGCCAAAATTTCCAATGTCCTGTGGTAAATTTGGTAGCCATGTGGGTCATTCAGCCCTGTTACCGTTTATTAGGCAGCGAAAGTTCTAGAACGATGTCTAGTGGGGTCACCGAATGTCGGGTGATCGTTTCTTGGTCCTGGTCATGTCATATCCTCTAAATAATTTCCCACCATCCTCTCCTTTCTGAACGGAATGGAAAAAGAAAAAGGAATTTCTCATTCCCTAACAACATAATTAACTCAAACTTCAACGTTTAGTCGATCGCTGTCGAGTAACTTGGATTTTGCATTGCCCAAGTGATGAGCTTTCAAAATCTTGGTTGTTTAGGAAAACTGATGATTCATTCGCAATCGATAGTTACATCCTCACTTATGATATCGTGTAGTACTATATCAAATGACGATGCAATTTTTGTCATTGTAACACACATTTCTGCCTTCGCCATTATGTATTGGTGCTGGCATGATGTGAATTTGGACGTAACAGAAATCATAGTAGAAATCAACTTACTTCATGGAAATGCATGGCGGAGTGCCTTTTCTAAAGTTTAGAATAGATTTCCCTCTATCATCACCGGAGTCTTTGAGCTTAATCTAAGTTTACGAGAGGATCTTAACAGTTTAGCAACTAGATAAAGATCGAATTGGTTTTCTCATTGCCTCCCAGCCATGTTGAATACCTCCGGTGTCATTGTAGCGCTCAGTAAACCTCTTAGCCTGACCTCAGTCAGCACGACACGGAGACCACGTCGCACCACAATTTGTTATTTTGGTAAATCGTGGACTCGACCAAGAGGGAGCTCCAAAGCCACAACGGTGGCAGATACATAGGATAATGATTACTCTCTATTGTCTATCCGCTTTGATCCCCATTTCCTCAGAGACGGATGGAACGGGCGGGGTGGACACGGACACGGAGGACATGGAGCACAGACCCAGCCAATCACAGGCCTCCATCGGCCGATCCCTCCGTCCCGATTTCCATCATTAAAGACGCCATCAGTGCAATTCAGGTTACAAGATAGATCTATGGTTTTCAAGAACAACGCACTATTAACAAATTCAATTCTTATTGTGAGAAACGCCGACCTTTTTATATCTCGTCTCGTCACATCAAAAGGCCGACGCAGCTTTCTCTCCCGCATCTCCTCCACCCATTTGTACCGACATCACCTCCTTTTCCGGCAACAGACTACCTATCCAACGGGCATTCTCCAAACTGGCTTCATGAATCATATTCTTAAAAAGAACATGACGCATGCCACCGAACAGGCTTCTGAGCAGCCGCTCGGCACCCGGGACGGAGAAGTTTATGTGACCCCTAACCCAGGCATGAAGGAACGCTCGCCGCGGTCCGTTCATGGCTGGCGCATAGGTCTCTCCTCTAACAATGTTAATCATTATTTGCTGATACTTTTACTATAGTGGACTATAGCATATGTGGCGATGCTGTCGACAACCTTTCTCTTCACCTTGGACAACACCGTCGTTGCTGACATCCGGCCCACCATCCTCAACGATTTTGGAAACGTCGAGCTCCTCCCATGGATCGGAACTGGCTTTGCCCTCGGCACCATGTCCATTCTGCCATGGGGCAAGGTTTACGGCATCTTTGACATCAAGTGTGTGTACATCTTCAACATTCTCCTCTTCGAGGTCGGAAGCGCCATCTGCGGGGCGGCGCCCAACATGACCGCACTCATCATCGGCCGGGTCATTGCCGGTATTGGAGGCTCAGGCATGTACTCAGGCACACCTACCTACCTCTCAGTGTCTACTTCACCCAAAGAAAAGTCCGTCTATCTAGCTGGAAGCACTGTTGTCTGGGGTATCGGGAGCGTCCTTGGGCCAGTAGTAAGTAGCTGAAAGCGCAATGCAAAACGCAGCAATAGGCTAATGGCTATTGACAGGTTGGGGGTGCTTTTTCTGAGAGCTCAGCATCTTGGCGATGGGTAAGTCACGTTCTTGATCCCACACACCCCGAGAGTGTCCCCTGACAACCCATTCTTAGGGATTTTATATCAATCTAGTTGTTGGTGGTGTTTTCGCGCCTGCATACATCTTTCTTTTCCCGGGCGTAAACCCGCAGCCCGAAAAGACAACCTTTCAAAAGTTAAGGATGATTGATTGGATTATGACCGCCATTTTCCTTGCCGGCGCAGCTTGCTTAACACTGGCGATCTCGTTTGGCGGAATTGTGTACGCCTTTAGCTCCCACACCATGGTTGCACTATGGACCGTTTCGGGACTTCTGTTCGCTGCGACTGTAGCGGTTGTAAAATTCCATCCATGCGTCAGCAAAGAGTACCGATTATATCCTGCACACTTTCTCGAGCGACCTATTTTGATTAATATGCAGATCCAGGTGTTTCTAGCCTCTGGTATCGTCCCTGTAAGCCACAAAGCCATGAAATCTCCCCCACGCACAAAAGAAAAAAGTAAAGTCTCTAATATATTCAGGCAATGACTTACTACATTCCTCTTTACTTCCAGTTTGTCAGAGTAAGTAGCAGTAATAACTTAGCGAAGCTTGAATATTAAAGCTAACATGTGTCAAGGGGGATGGCGCTCTCGATGCAGGTGTTCGACTTCTTCCGCTCGTCGTCTTTTTAGTCATTGTGTCAATAACTAACGGTATTATTATGCCCAAATTTTCCTTTTATGGGCCGTGGTTTATTGTCGGGAGCGCACTTGTCCTAATTGGTTGTGCTCTTATGTGTAAGCCTCTGCGGGATAGTTAGCATGTCAAAGCTTGGATTGATTAATCGCATTCCAGGCACCGTCAAACAAGACACCCCCAATGGCCTCATATATATTTACCTGGTTCTTGTTGGAGCTGGTACGGGCAGCTATATTGTTGCCGGGTTCGGGATAGTGCAGTCTCTTGTGCCAGCAAGTGACGTTGCCAATGCTGTCGGGGTCATGGCAATCTGTATGTCTTGAGCACCACTAGTCCCATAAAATGTTGTATTTTTGCTAACTCTTTCTCCTCCTTGCGAAAATTGCAGCACAAGATTTGGGTATGGTTCTTTTTCTCGCCATTTCCGGCTTCACCTTCCAGAACATTGCTCTCCATAAGATGCCCGACATACCCACGCACCAAATTACTCAACTCATGGCTGGCACCAAGAGCCGTGCATATCTCAAGTTAACCGAGGACCAGAAAGCCCTCGTTATTCCAGAAATCACCAGCTCCATGAAGAGCATCGGGCTATTTTTCACGATCGGTGCTGCAGTAAGCCTTGTGCTCGCCATGCCTCTTGTGGTAAGTCTAAGCCACTAAGCTACGTTGTATATAACTAGACCATGATTCTAATGCATCTTCTCAGAAGCAACGTCTTGGAGGTATTCATAGAGGCAACAGACATGGGCCGTTAGTGTAAGAGTGACCTTTTGGCCCATCGGGGAGATATTGGAGGCTGCCACGCAGCAAGATAAGAAATGCCTAGTAGCAAAGCTCTCATTTTGGACACGTAGGATCATATAGCTCGTGTCCATTACTGAGTTGGTGGCGTAGTTACCTACTTAAATGAAGGTGTCCAGTTATAGCGACAAGAATATTCCACAGTACATGTCTGTTTGTTTTTATAAAGGCGGTACAACTGCCTATGACAAGAATGTTTTTTGTTTCAGGAACCAGCGGCATTGTGAGGAAGTCAGCATAATTATTATATTCAAATACTGGCATGATTCAGCCACTTAGATACAATGCTAAGGAGGATTCGACATGCACTTTGCTAGCTCAATTATTTAGTCTAAAATCTGTCTTTTCAAAGACTGTTGGGCTCAAAGCCGCTATTTTCTTCCCATTCTTGAAGCGTTGTCGATGCAGAGGCCGTAACAGTGTGCCAATAGCCACCAGGCTGTTCTGCGTGGTCAGGCGCGGTTTGAAGCAAGCGCAACGAGTGCGCAACGCCGTTGGACATTACATTCTGGTCGGATGATGCCAGGTCTCTGCTCAAGGCCTTCATAGCCATGACTAGCGGCCAAGCAATGAAAGTGGACTGCAAGGAGAAGACGCCGTGATCTGAGGAGCGCGTTGGCCAATGGAGTCGAACAGCATTTGCAATTTTAAATGCAGCAATCGTTGGAAGCCTGTAGCTGTTTGCGGCCATGTCCTTCGGTAGCTCCTGTCGATCTACTTCCCTGATGGCTGTTTCATGGAAAAATATCTCAGCAGCGCAAAGGTTCATATGCAGTGAGAAGGAAATGGGATCGCTCTCTACAGAATTTGCGTTTAGCTGGCTGTTCAACAAATTCGTTCGCTCATTAAACGATTTGACCAAGCTGTAGTGGTTGTCCCAAAAGCCTCCATTTTCATCCCTTTCATCTTCTCTCAGTCTTGCGTGCGCGAAGCACCGCAGAGCCAACTCGACCATTAAAATACACCCTGTGTACGAGGACATGGGCGGGAAGTTTTCAGGAGTGCTTTTCCTGATTTCGTTTAAAAACGGCATCTGAGTCGCTGAGAAACCCAAAGCTAAGCGGCCTGGCGATGGTAGTCGAATCTCAAAAGACTAGGGATGATTAAACGATCAGCTCGTACGCTAAAAAAGACTGTGGGTGGGAACATCATACCCTTGCATCTCCAAGTTCACACGGCATACCAGTCCACGTGCTCACGTAGCTCTCAAGAATGTACAGGCAGCAAAATGAGCGCCTTCGTTCCTCCAGCTCCAGTGAGTCGGTGGTTGGAAGCAAATTCATCCACAAGTCCGTCCCTCGGCCCGTTCGAGGTTCTGCTAGATCCATCTGATGTAACCCTAGCATCTTTGACAGCCTAATTGCTCGCCCAATTGTCATCCAAGCTCTAACCAACCGCCGGCTAGTAATTTCGAATCGTATGATGCATAACAGCGCTTGGAAAAGGTTCAAGTTGGCAATATCCTCCTCGCACTCATATTTTTCGCAGGATTCAACATATTTTCGAGCCAGGGTGTAGCATTCAGGTAGTAGATGCGAGTGCGTAGGCAACAGCGTGCTTCCCAACAAGGCCACAGCGTAGCTCAGGGCGAGGACAGAGCGAGGAGTTGGTTGAGACGCAAGCTCTGCAGAAAAGCGATCCTGGTTGAGAAACGGCAAGGCGTCGTAGATGACTTCAAAGTACGTCTGGTGAAGCACCGACAATTCAGTGACTGACACAAGACCGTTTTCAGGAGCGATGCTGCTAGACTCTGTGGCCCCACTGGGCATTGCTACGGTGGGCGACAGGGCAGAGTTGGAGATGGGAACTTGGGACCAGTCGAGACCAATATTAGCAAAAAAGTCGATCCCGTCTGCATATGCGCTGGAAACTGGTAGGTCGCTCGGGAAGCCTATGTCTGCGTCGCGTATTTCGACGTTGGAATATGAGGGCGTGTTTGTAACAATCGGAGCAGAGGCGGGGATTGTCGTAGCAGCAATCGACGTTATGGAGAGCGGTGGCAGCGGCTGAGGGGCTGAAAGCTGTGCCTCAGCTCTGGCAAGGCGGTCCTGAAGCTGGAGAAGCTGACCAGACAGCTCGTCTCGCGAGGTGTATCTGCGGCCATGGTAACCGCAAGCCTCTCCAAGGCGGGCGCATCGGCCGCACTTGGGTTGGGCGCGATCGCACTTGGTCTTGCGAGAGCGGCAGACATCGCAGGCCTGGCGAGCACAGTCGGATGGCGTCTCAGGGCGCATTCGAGTAAGGCTGCTCGCCATTAGGTGTCTAGGGAATGGCTCTCGGTGGTTGGAATCATGATGCTTCGGGAGTTATGCTTATCCCAAACGGTACACCCGGCACCTAAGGGGCGGATAAGTTGGTTGGTTGTTGGTCACAAAAAAGCGACCTCGATGTTGGTGGGGGCGGTGCCGAGGACGGGACCCGCTGGCGGGCGCACTGGGGCGGAGGGGAGCTTCCCAGACCACGCTTTGCAAAGATACTGCCCGCTTTTCACTCGTCAGTTACTCTAAAGTCCCTACCAACAAGGCTCAAATCGGTGATGATCCATCTCTCAACTGCCTTGAACAAGGCAAGGAGCTGGTTGGGAGGATGGCATAGCCCCATTATACACGCGACTTGATCAACATAACGCAATCCGACGCGTCGCACAAACCTGTACAAAGAATTTTTGGGAGTCGGTCATAGCGGGCCACGGAACTGGGAGCATCATTGAAGTAGGCCTACGCAAGTGTATTTTCAGAATTTGAGTGTGAGAAACTAAGGTATCAAGATGCACAGTAGACGAAGGTCTTATGCACGAAGCTTCCTTATTCACAAAGCCTATTCTTGGTCACAGTAATCGCTACCAATGTGATTATGGATGGATCTCTTTCTCCCCTTACTGTAACAGATTAAATGGATTCTAATGCAGAGGGCCGCCGGGCGAGCGTTGTATCCGGGCGACCATTTCTGGTGTGTCTGGCAAGGGTGATCAGGGTCGTTGTTTCGAGAGCGCCCGTCGCTCAACCCGTCGCTTTGCCTGCAAGTAACATGGCCATCAGTATATCCCTTGCTCCCCTCTCCCCCTCCGTTATGGTGCCTTTGGTTCGACGGATGTTGTTGGCCCTTGGCGCTGGCGACACGAAGGTAATGCTTAGCAACAGAAGTTACAGGTTTCCGTAATAGTGAACCCACCCGGGCCCAGAACTATCACACAAAAATGTGGCGCCCAGTGTGCAGAGCTGTGCTGCATTAAGAACGACAGGAAGATATTGACACAGGTCGAAGCGGTTAAGCCTCGGCAAATATACGGGCCGGTATGATTAACGAACACATTGTTGAATCTTTAGGCTGCAAATTATAACATGAAAAAGCTGATACTCTATTAAAGTCCCTACGATCAATCTATTCCCTTATATACCCTTCTGAAGTTATTCCTGCTGTTTGCGGTGCAGCCCGAATCCGGGCTTGATGTGACGCTCTGAGACTAGCTTACTTAAGCCTCCTAAAGCGGCGACCCTGTGGGTCCTTGTTATTCCGACACACATCTCATCAGTTCTCTCAAAGTCAAGCTAGGAAGCGGTAAATTAGTACGGGACTCGACAAAGGCTAAATGGTCTTCACTGTTGTATATTTTTGCCCCAATTCCATATTTATTGGATTTTAGCGAATCCACTGTGTGTATGAGACCCACATGGCTTCTTAAATATCGTGCCAAACGGGTAGACACTTGACCAAAACTCTCAGTCCCCCCAATTTTATTTTTTTTTTCAATCATGAATACAACAACATGAACATCCCTTGAGGATAGTATCATCACTCAAAAAGCCATTTCTCAGCAAATCATGACACATCCACAGAACCAACGGCATGGATGAAAGCCCCGATCCCCCAATCACCGAATAGAGTGGAGCGCATTGCTGAAACTCAGCTTCAAAAAACAAGCAACGATAGGTGCCCAGATTTGCGGGAGCCCCGCGCTAGCTAAAAATTGAAACCATGCAAGTCTCGTGGTTAGTATGTTTCTGGAAGTTGGCCCTCGGCATGTCGTAATCTTATGATCTGGCGCGGGGTAAACCCGTGTCAATCTGTCAAACTAGCATCAACGCAAGTAGGAGTCTAGGACATGTGCCAAATACATCCCATAACAAAGAAGATCGAAGCCTTCAGTGCGAACTATTGAATGTCTTATATATTATGATAATTTATCTTATTTAGGTGAAGGAAGCGGTTGGTGAAGACATTTTCTCAATCACAGTTTGCATCAAAGAAGCTAGTTTGCTAGGCGGAAACAGCCTGTTCGGTCAGGCGATTCATTTTCGTCCTACCACACCAATTTGCGGAGATATAGGGTTTTAATTCATGGAATCATTGTTCGATTAGATTTACGCCTCGGTTAATTCGTTAATTCGGCTTGATTGTCATTTTTTAGCCCAGCTCAATTCGGTGGCCGAGTTAAATACCCCACTCAATTCCCCTACAAGCTTGAGAACTCCATCGTCCAGTGTAACCACCGAAATGGAACCGTCGCATCTTGATCCGCAGAGTCCTTCTGCTTTCCTGTCCGCATCTGTAGTTGGAGTCCTTCTCCACCTCGGAATGTTCCGACATGGTGAATGGGACATCTATTCCAACCAGATGGTTATTGCCTTCTGGTTGGTTTACATCTGTCTTGCTTGTGGCTACATTTTTTACTTGCCTGCTGGGCCTGACGAGCCTTTGGATGGTATTATCGCTGCATCAAAGCTCTTCATTTCCTTCGTCGGTGGTATATATACAAGCATGATGGTCTACAGGGCTTTTTGGCACCCATTGTGCCGATTCCCTGGACCATCGCTGGCTCGCTTGTCTTCTTTCTACGGAGTTACCGTGTCAATGAAAAAATTCCATTTGTTCAAAGAAGTCCAGGAGTTACATAAGACCTACGGCGATATACTCAGAATAGGTACTCAGATCATGCTGTCCCTTATGCCCAAGTACACGCTAACCAAAACTACGGCAGGCCCAAACGAGTTATCCATTGCGAGCCCTAGCGCCGTTGAAGCCCTACACTCAAATACATCACCTTGTCTTAAGGGCCCATGGTATAACGTGTTTCAACCGCTCATTTCTCTGCACGCAACACGAGACAAGCAAGAACACGCGTATAGACGAAAACTTTGGGATAGAGGATTCAACGCAAAAGGTAAGAATTCTAAGGCAACTTACCTATTAATACCTTTGAATATATTCTTACAAACCAGTCAGCTCTTAGAGATTATGAGCCTAGAGTTGCCCAATACACACGGCAGTTACTCAGCCAGATTGAGGAAAGGTCCGGAAAGCCATTCGACATGTCCCTATGGCTAGACTTTTTTGGATTCGATGTTATGGGAGATCTTGCCTTCGGTCGAAGCTTTAATATGCTTAAAGATGGGGTTAAGCACTATTACATGGAACTCACACAAAAGTCTACCTTATGGGGCACACAATTCGGCCGAACGCCTTGGGCTTATCTCCTCATCAAGAATATCCCAATATTGAATACCCAAATCAACCAATTCAAAACCTGGCTCGAAAACCATGTCAAACATAGAATTGAGGTAAATTGGTCGCACAAAAAATCATTTCATATTTGCTAAGAAGCCAATAGAATGAGCCAGACCTTCCTGATGTCTTTTCCTGGGTTCTTGGGCCTTTCAAGGAACTCCCCAATCCCTCAAAGCAAGATGAAAACAATCTTCTTGGAGATGCTCACCTTATTGTAGTAGCTGGAAGGTAAGAGGTCTGCATCTCGAAATAGCACGATACTAATTGTCAATCATTGCTCAGCGATACTACTTCAGCAAGCATGACTTGTATTTTTTTCCAGTTGGCACAACATCCTGAGGCCTACAAGAAATTACAGAAGGAGATTGACGAATATTTTGCGCAAAACGAACAGCCAGATAACACTGCGTTGGCCAAGCTAAAGTACCTTCAAGCAGTTGTTGACGAATCAATTCGACTTTACCCAGCCATTCCTTCGGGAGTGCAGAGGATTACTCCAGCTAAGGGGCTGCAGATTGATGGAACTTTCATTCCAGGAAATACCATTGTCCAAATTCCCAGTTATACATTGAATCGAGGTAAACGTGTATTTTTTTTTGGTTACTGGCCGGAGCACGTTCTAACATTTATGTGTATCAGATGAGAGATGCTTTGTACGCCCTAATGAATTTATTCCAGAGAGATGGACAACCCGACCAGATCTAGTAAAGGATGCATCCGTCTTTGCCCCTTTTTCAATTGGTGAGTCATAGCAAGTTTCAGTGATTATTATGCAAGATATTTATAATTTCCAACACAGGTCGATATTCTTGTGTTGGGAAGCAGCTCGGACTGATGGAGATTCGATATGTGATCAGCCAGATTGTACACAAGTATGACATTAAATTTGCGCCGGATCAGACGCCTAAAGCATTTATGGATGGTCTAGCGGACGGATTCACGCTTGCATGCCCAGAACTAAATCTCGTCTTGGAACCCCGACAGGTGTAGCATCTAGAGCTGAATTTAAACACATTGAACTTGATGAACGTTAAAATTAGCGATTATTGGCACATCTTTATTGAGGTTGATGTCTACTTCTGTCAAGGAATAAACAACTATCCCCTTCTTGTGTTTAAGAATATATTGAGGGAAACCACGTCATATTTCCACTATCTTTCGTGACGGGATTTCATTGCAAGAATTCCAGAGAGGCATTACGCTGGTGGCGAGTTTGGCCTACTGACAACGTGGAATCCTAATTTGCAACCAAGATTAAACGGCTCAATAAAATGGCAATGATCGCCGCCGAGTTGTGTTAATAACTAATGTGTGTACAGTGGAAAATCCACTGACCTACTTCTCCAGAACGGGCAACATTCGTGGTCAACTGTGACGAGCAGCATGCAGCTGACTAGCATCGTATTTCGGATTAACTAAAGGTTTTACGCTACCAAAATTTGTTGGGATTGGGGACAAAACAATGCACATCTACATGTAGCAGCAGTCGCACACTTAGATCGCAAAAGCGCCATAAAGGCTAAAGTATTCATTTCTGATTTTGGGGTTCACGGTCTTGGCAAGGGAAACCACCTTAAGTACGACTATCTGTGGGTAGGCTCGGGCTATAGCCACATTCACGTTGCTTTGTAGCTACTGTTTTTGTGATTATGACTTGTTGTTGTTCTTTCTAGCTAGTCTAGCTACGCGTGCAAACACCCCGGTAGCCCAGTTCACGTGACCACACAGGGCCACTCCGACTTGTGTTACCAACACTATCTAAGTTTTCATGAGGGCATCAAGATTGTGTTGTACAGAGGATTAAGTTTATTGTATCTTGGTTGGGCAAATCATATGGCCAAACTAAGTTCTATCTGCTACTTGTGGTTGCGGCTTTGGAGCTCCCTCTCGGTCGAGCCCACGATTTACCAAAATTCATTTCTAATTTATCCGCAAGAATGGAATGAATCGCAATTAGCGCTCAGGGGGAAAACTACTTGCTTGGCATGTTGACCATTGGCGGCACTTGTACCCTCACTGCGCCCTAAAACCCCCTATCGGAGTGTTTTCAAAACCCGTTCTCTATGTCGGATACGTATCCGACTTCTATAATGTACGTAACCACAACTCCTTCACTGCCGGCCCAAATTATTACATATTCAAAATTTTATTTATTCAGTATATAAATTTATTATATTCCAACTTTTAGCCAAATCGTACCGTATCGCGGTGAGAAATTTGGGTGCATTTATGTAGTGTTGAGATATTACAGACACAACTTCACATGGGCTGTACCTCAATGCACGCACTCGTTAATGTAACGAACTGGATTCACGACTGGGGTGAAGCACGAATGGGACCGCAATAGACCTCTGTTCTTATTACCAAGACTTCAACTTGACGAACCGTAGAACCGTTCGCCTGCGCTCACTACATGATACTGTTGTGGGCGTCCTTGCCCTATAGCGTCTTGCGCTAGTACACATTCGGTATGCGTGCTTGATTGGTCCTCTTGGTCCCACATCTTTACAGTTAATAATTGCAAAAGGTCATATTCCCATGCAACATATATATAATATCAAATTTATTCTATTAAAAGTCATAATAAATTAAAAGATTCATTTATTCAACTCAAAGTCAATTGTCTCCATGTTTTGTTAAAATTGGACACTGAAAACGGTTTTGAACCTGACCTCACCTAGGCGAACTAGCACACTTTGTTAGCGACATCTGATATCCACCCATACATCTGGGCCCTGTCGGATATGCGGCTGCTCCAAAAGTAACAATGTAACAACGCTGCCTGGCACAAGCGCGTTTCTTAACCAAATATTCATCTGGTGCTCAAAATACGTGATATTATACTTTCTCTTGCACGAAAACTTGGTCATTGTTTATTATACACAGCACCTCGCGGTATCATGTTCATATCATTTCTCATGCAACCTGTGATTTGAACCCAAATTCTTTTTAACTACAACTCAGAAACAACTCAGAAACAACCGCCCTGGCTGCGCCACTCCACACCGAGGTTCGAAGTGCGCAAAGTATCGCAAATTTGAGATTTGTGCCACTCACTGCTGACTCCGCCTCCACCGCCAATCACCGGGGGGCCAAAGGGGAAAAAGGGACCCCGCAGACCTCAATCAAGGTGGCGTTCGTAGCGACCACCATGAACCCGTCATGTTTTTTTTTCGTCCTGCAACTCAAGTCGTGCTCCCCCAAACGACTTCGGGTTGACTCAAGATAGACTGCAACCCCAGCCCCTCGCTCGGCGAAAACTCCCATTTTTATTGTATTTGGAAATTGTTCCTGAAACTGGTCTGGCGCATGACCATCTGTATGTGTCGCAGGCCGATGGCTCGTTTCTCTTTTCGCCCACCATCTTATGATGCAAAGTAAGACGAAGCTGACACAGAATGCCAAGATTGAAAATTAGATTGTGGTGCAGAATAAGAAATTGGCCGGAAATAACAAGAAAAACAATTGTAAATTCATCTGTGGCCTCAATTACCCACGGTGCCAAGGAAGCAATGGAATGGAATTTCCAAAGGCCATAGCCACACTCTAGAGAGGGGACAATTGGGTGGAGGCCGTACCTGAAACAGGGTGAACTACAGCCACGACAACCACTGTGTGACTGCGACTTGCACGAATTAGCTGGCTGGCTGGCCCGTTTGGCTTTTCCTCCAGCTAACTCCTTGACCGCACCCTGGTTCCTCAGCCCAACCAGGCGAGTGGCGAATCATTTGTGGCAAGCATCCAATCAAACTCCCCTCCCATTATTCTGCTCGTGACCACGACGCGGGTCTAATCGCGCAACCATACCTGTCCCGCCCCTGCGCAATTGTATCCAGTGCGTATCCCCGAAAATACATTTCCAGTTCTCGCAAAAGCGTTCCCCCACCTCGCCGCATTCACTGCATGTCGTGCAAAGCAATTCTGCGCTGGTGCAGTGCACGCTAGGGGGTGAACAAAAAGATCAGACCAGCGGTTGTCAACCAGTCACCGCCCACCATGCCCATCCGCCTTGGACCGTCTGACGGAGTTTTGGCCCCCAGCCTGGTGTAGACTTAGCTTGCGCCAGTTTATGGCGACGACAATTTGATTGCGGCCACCTTTGACTGGAGTTCCCACTGTCAGAATACCCGATGCAAGGTTTTTCCCTTTTCTTATTTTTCCCATAATGGCGGGTTCCGGGGCATCGCCGCCTGCTCATTTGCGCACCACACAACCGTGCCGCTAATTGACTGGCGGCGATCGCAACGCGCCCCAACCTGCGCCCCTCGTGGAATTTTTTTTTACACTTCTTCAGACAGCGATGAGAAAATCGACTTTGCGCTCCTGTGCAGTTGCACCTAATAGTATAGCTATATATATCTAACATTGCCAAATAACTCGACTTGAAATTCTACCACACACCTACACCTGCATCCACACAATACCACAACAAGTTTTGTTTTCTTCGGCCTATCTTCACAATTCTTAAGCTCAGCAACCAACATCCACACTCCCAAAATAAGTGACAGTTGCTCGAGACACGGATAACGACAACAACCACCACCTCAAGTCACAAATCACATTCGAATAACAAAAAATATGACCTCTCCCTCTAGCAACAGGTAGGTTATCTTACTCTCCTCACAAAAGGGTTAATCACTGATTATGTCGTTTTATAGTTCTGGCTACACCAGCTACACTGGTTACCCTAGCAGGTCAAGCGGCCAGGCCCCCAGTGGCACTTTTGGTACCTGGATCAACACGCCAAACCCCGCTGAGCGCTTCTACGTGGACGGCACTAGCACCAACCGTGGATACTTTCAGCAAGCCGACTATGTCGCAGGATGGGATGAGAAGTTTCGCCAAGCTGGCCAATCAAGTCACCAAAGTCGATGAGCGAGTGTGCTTCCTATTGATCCATAAGTCCACCACAGGAGGCGGACAATTTGCAACCACGTGCCTGAATGCGGCTTCGTTCGCATTGAAATATTGACTAAATTAAGCAATGGCGTTAGGCGTCAAGATAGACGGTTTCCTATTTTTTTTCTTCGACAATCATAGAGCATTCAGTGGCCTGCTTTTATAGATAAATACCCAAGAATCTATTATTCTTCACTTTATTGGCCATGGCTTTCCCTAATCAGACTAGTAATCAGTGCACACTATGTAACTCCAAATAGCAAGTTGTCTCAACTCTGCAGTGTAATCATGATTCCCTAACGCAACGTGCAATCACCAATGGGGTTGACAACATGAGGGTACATCAATTAAATTCAAAGAGTAAATTTTTCTCAGTTTTAATAAAAAGTTTAGATGGTTCTGCTACGCAGTGCCATATGAGTCTGTACTGCTACTATATTGACTTCCGATTTGCCCAAGGCCTCATTCCAGGCCTCATCCCAGGCCATCGCCAATCGGTGCTATCATATGCCTCAGCTCCGTACCCGATTTCATTTCACTGTATTAAATAACCATATAATACTAATTAATTCCCCCAGGTTCGTTCGCCCAATACGCATTAACCCAAATAATTGTCAATCAAGCTAAACGTATGCCTTGGGCGTACTTGACGCCTCAACCATTTCACTGGTATGTTACACCACTTCGTCTCTGCCAATTTGCCTAATACCAAGTCTTTGAGAGAAAGTGAGTGTTGGTTAAACAATGCGGGCACCGTCTTAGTGGTAAGGGCGAGTCGATAAGCCTCAACTTTAGAGAGTTTCCCTATGTAGAATGATCAGGAGGAAGCATTTCCAACAACTGCCGTTTTGGAAGGCCGGAGGATTAAATTTAGCCCATAATGTACTTAATTACCATAGGTTGAACTTCTAGAGTTCACATCGCGTTCAGGGTATTGATCAAGATTTGGGTGGTGCAATTGTCATGCTATCTACCCTGAAGTACTTGCGAGTATGCAGGGAGTGCCAGGATGCGTGCACAATTCGGTCATGGGTTGATAAGTAGGGGGTCTTTTTAAATGGAAAGAATAGGTGCGGGAATATATTGTGCAGGGGAATGCCTATCCCGAGTGCGGCGACTGAATCGGGCATTCGGCAGAGCTCACGCTGTATGGCAGTATGATCGCCTCGTATTGTACCGAGAAAGGCGGCCTGGGCCGCTTCGCCATTGTTCCTAGTTCGCAGCTTACTTGGATTAAAAAAACATGATATAATGACTGGGATTTCCTAGTCACAATGCCCTGCTTCTGTTTGGTCAATTGAGCCACGACCCGCAGGGGGTAGGATGCGCTTGGTCAAGGCAGAAATCTGCCATGATCTTAGATTGGCGGGGGGCAAGGTGGGTTGGGTTGCGCATCTCGCGGGGCTAAAGCAGTCAAAGCTTACAATACACCCCTTGAAAGATTGTCCCACTGTGACTTCCGTACCTCGACCAGTATGGAACTCAGCGTTCCCAAAGATATCAACCTGATACTAAAGGAAAGAAAATAAATAAATAAATAAATAACAGTAAAATCTATACATAAATTACTTATTTAGTTTATTTATATAATATTATTTTATTTAAAATTTGGTTGGAAGATGGTGGGAAAAGGTAGAGGGGTTACGGTATGGCTGCGGGATTCGGGGTGCTGGGCATGTAGGCCACAGGGCGGCATTTCTGCTTCTATGATGCGCCCGGGGAGAAGCCGAGACGCAGCGCGGAGGAGCTTATCTCACCGGGTTGAAGGCCCGAAGTTGCACATACAAGTAGAGCGAGTTTACTCTGGCCAATCCCGTGGCCGCAAAGCCGACGCCGCCAACCAGAGGGCCAGGCACGTTGGTGAGCATGGCCTGGTGAATGGTGGGCCCCGTGCCGAGGAAAAATTGTCGGACTGGGTGTGTGCGTGAGAGATGGAGAGAGCGAGTGTTTTGGCTAGAGGGGCTTGCGGAGGTTGGGTGCTTTGCTTGCTTGCACGCTCAGGCTTAACTAGAAAGATATTTTCTCTCCCTTTTCTTTTATTTGTATTTTTAATTTTTTTGGTCACTCATCAATCTTTTCTTCTTCTCTCATTGGGTGGCAGTATTGTTCAGCAAGATTGACGGTTATTTGTGGAGACGTAGGTGATGGAGATTCTGAGCCGTGATTGCGTGCGAGCGAGTGTCTTAATTTGGGCCAACAGCACTGCTTTCTAGCTGAGCGACCTGTTTGTTGGGTAGCGGAAACGAGCGAACTGTTTCGTTGTAACACAAGCCTGGTTGTCTTCCTCAATCAGTGGCCAGTGGGGTACCGCGCAAAGCAGACAGTGCCAGAAATGCGCTATCGCTGGCCCAGCGCAGTTTGCTCCCCAGGCCCCTTGGCCCGGTCTGTGCGGACGCCGGCGCCGATTATCCGAGTATTCCCGACCGCCCAGACAAGGAGCCATTATTTTCCCTTAGCTCCCAAGCCAGACCGAAAAGAACTCACCTCCAGGAGTTCAAAAACTTTTTCTTCCCTTCCCCTTCTCCTCCTCAACCTCTAGACACTTCGTCGCCCGCCCGTCCGAATCTCCTCAATTCGGACTCTCCCTCCACTCAGTCCTTTGTCTCAATCGACTTTCTCCTCCTTCGCAATGGCTGCTGCTCAGGTCAAGGCCGAAGAGCCCAAGAAGCTCACCGGTCTCGCTCTCTACTCCCGATTCGCCCTCGCTGGTGCCGTCTGCTGTTCCGTCACCCACGGTGGCCTTACCCCCGTCGATGTGTATGTATTTTCCGTCTCTGGGCGACGCCTCTCTTCCTCCAATTGCTGTTTGGGCGCTGGCGCAACTTCGAAACGTGTCCGAATCGCCATGCGCAAATCTTTCGGCAGTGGCGGATAAGAGCAAAACCCTCACCTTCACCCACGCACAAAGCTAATCTTGCCTCTCCCTCTAGTGTCAAGACCCGTATCCAGCTCGATCCCGTTACCTACAACCGCGGTCTCCTTGGTGGTTTCCGCCAGGTCGTCCAGAATGAAGGTGCTGGTGCCCTCCTCACTGGTGCCGGCCCCACCTTCGCCGGTTACTTCCTCCAGGGTGCCCTGAAGTTCGGTGGTTATGAATTCTTCAAGCAGCAGTCCATCAACATCCTCGGCTACGAGACTGCTTCCCAGAACCGCACCGCTGTCTACCTTGCCTCTTCCGCTACCGCCGAGTTCTTCGCCGATATCGCTCTCTGCCCTCTTGAGGCCACCCGTATCCGTCTCGTCTCTGAGCCTACCTATGCCAACGGTCTCATTGGCGGTTTCACCAAGATGCTCAAGAACGAGGGTGTTGGTGCTTTCTACGCCGGTTTCGGACCCATTCTGTTCAAGCAGTAAGTTTGGCCTGTTTTCCGTATGAATTTCGCGCCTCTAACCATACAATAGGATCCCCTACACCATGGCCAAGTTTGTCGTCTACGAGAAGGTCTCTGAGGCCGTCTTCCGCCAGTTCCCCAAGAAGGACCTCTCCGATGGCATGCAGACTGTTGCCAACCTTGGCTCCGGTTTGATCGCTGGTTTCGCTGCCGCCATCGTCTCCCAGCCCGCCGACACTATGCTCTCCAAGATCAACAAGACCAAGGGTCTTCCTGGTGAGGGCACCACCTCCCGTCTTATCAAGATTGCCAAGGAGCTCGGAATCAAGGGTTCCTACACTGGTATTGGTGCCCGTCTCTTCATGGTCGGTACCCTTACCGCCGGCCAGTTCGCCATCTATGGTACGTACCCCCACCCACCATTACTGAAACTCCACCACCACTATCCACAGATCATGGCTAATAAAAGCTCTTCCAGGCGATTTGAAGAAAGCTCTCGGGGCAACTGGAGGCGTAGAGATCTCTGCTTAAATGTGATTTTGAGATAAGAAAAAGTGTGGTGGTTGGGTAGAGGGAGTGGTTCATGTGAGCTGCGGCCCGACAGAGCCCAAGAGCTGGGCCTGTGGAGTGTGCTGCTGTTCCACTTGCATATAGAAGCGGGCGGTATACGGCTCGAGGGGCAGTCCAGATAATCCAGATGGTCTGGGAACGTGACCTTTTGGGGCTTTGGGGGCGTTGTATTCGTCTCATGTTTGCCTGTGATAGAGCATAGAGTGGGCAGACGGGTGGCATCCCCGCCGAAGGGTTGTATAATAGTCCATTTTTTTATGCGTTCAAAATCAATCATAGACTTTACAGTTTACAATCAACTTTGTCATACATGATATCTCCTTTACAATGTCCTTTTTGCATTGCTGGTGAGATGAGATGACTACGTCGGCACTCACAAATAGCAAATGGCATTGCGGTGATTGTTCCACGGTACCCTAATATTTGGCTTTTTTTCTCTATCAATTGCACCGTGGTTCATCTAAACAATCTGACCTATTTAACAGCGGTGACCCTGTTGATGGCGGGATATAGTTATATTGAGGCTGGCGTAACCTTGCACTGGTAGTATTTGATTCAAAAGGATGCCGTGCTGTAGTCTGCCGCGTTGTACAGACGTACAATACACCCCTTGAAAGATTGTGCCCCTTTGACGTCACCTTTAGCAGCATAGAACTCAACCACCCAAGGAAATCAATCTGATAGTAGGAGAGGGAAAATAAATAAATAATAATAAACCCTAGATATAAATTACTCATTTACTTTATTTATATAATATTTATTTATTTATAATTTAATTTGGCCAAAAGATGGTGAAAAAAGGTAGATGGAGTACAACCTTTAAGGTGTGCTGTAGTCTACTGGATTAATAAGGGTGTGATCGCGAGTTCCGGCAAATTTTGTTTCTGTGCTCAACACAGAAAACAAGCACCTTTCCTATTCAAGATAAGATCCTCACGTATAAAGTAACGTAATAGCATAATTAAAGATATACTGGAATAGCTACCTTAAATTCTTGTGCTAATTTTGCCGGATGCAAAACACCTAACAAAAATTGCACACTGGGTATTTTAGTGCTCCAGCGGGCTCCAGCAGGCCCCAGTGGGCTTCTTCCAGTGGGCTCCAGCAAGCTTCAGTGGGCTCCTTCCAGCGGGCTACAGTGGTCTTCCGGCTCGGCTGGTAGCGGTACCTGCCAAAAAATACGCTAACCTAAGTATCTGCATAATTTGTTGTGCATTTTTTGCTAGAACTCGCGATCACACGGTCGCACATTAGAGCCACTTCCTCAAAAGTGCAAATGAACAATTGCTCAAATGCCCAACTAACTAATCTACATAATAATAATATATAATTGGAAAAAGAAAACACCTATATTAAAGTGCACAGATTTAATTCTAAAAGTGAGAAAATTAGATTTTTATCGACTCAAACCTGCTGATGCAAGGCTACCGCCGCCACAGCTATTGCAGGCTTAACCCAGCTTGCAAGAATGACTTGTTAGACTTGTGATGTATTGTATTGTGTGTGTTGTCTAAAGAAAAAGTGTTCTGTGTGAAGGGAGCTATAAGAGATCTTCATCCCTTGGGTTTGTCTCTTGTTACATAAGCCTCGCTTGGAGCGTGCGAGACATTTCCAACATCGAATGTACGAATAATGTACGAATGACTTCTAGAGGCATTTTCATCGTGCTTAAGCCCACGGTCACCACACTTCTGGCACTGCTGCTATTGAAACGGATGGTGATCCACTTGCCGTGTTGGATTCTAAGTTTTGTGTAAGGGGTGTTCGTAATCTCCGCGTCGTGGATGGTTCTGCCTGGCCCTTGCAGCCGGGTGAGTTACCCGTCCTAGGTACCTTTATGTTGAGCGAGAAGGCTACAGTGGATATCCTACGTGACCTTTAGGGAATTATTTTGACTATAGTTTGTGCCAATCTGTGGCACGCCGGATGCGAAAAGTTGGATGCCCTAAGAGATTGAGACTACTTAAATTGGCACGTGAGAATTCACCAGTGTGTTGACTATTGTGAATAGCGAGCAGGCAACAAAAACATTCATTTCCACACAATCTGTCCTTGGATATTAGCTCCGAATATGACTTTTTGACTGCTCATTTTCGTTTGTTTTATTAACTCTGAAGGTATTCATGTCCTCTTCAACCTAGATCTACCCTAGAGTGTCTCGGATTTTAAATCTTGGTATATACCTGCTTTTCCGAAGGATTAATCATATCGAAGAATGCGGGCAGAGGAACGATCGAAGTGTGATTTGATCAAACTTATTCACCTGGGACAATATATCATTTTATCTCAATCAAGACATCCGGGTCAGACCTACGTATCAATTTAGTACAGAGCCGGCACGGTGGATCCGGGCGGAACAGAAGAAATGCAGCTTTAAAAGCGCGTCCATTGTCACCAAAAGCTTCCATGGCACTTATTACTGTGTCTGGGTGTAAAAGAGGGAAGAAATTTATGTCTAGACAAAAACTGTCTTACTTTTCTTCGTAAACTGCATGCACACGCTGACATCGGGTGCTGTGCGTTGACTAAAGATCCTGAGCCACAGTGAGGATGCCCATTGTTATGACCTCAATCGACCTACCCAGTAGTCAAACCGAAGGTAAAATCACTAGGTTGCAAAATGTAACATGAACATCAGATACCCTATTAAAATTGCTATGATCAATATATCCCTTATATATCCTTCTGAAGCTATTACCAGAACCATAACACTCTTCCTGTAACGGTTCGTGTTAGCAGAGGCGCCGAGGGGTCACAACGCCGCTAAATGCAACATAATATATTTTTTTTTTGGAAGGGGTGGGGGGGTACCTTGCGATAAACGAAAATAATAAGATAGGAAGATCGGGTGAGTAGAGGGGGAATTTTTGGACTTTGCCATGGTTGGGGCATTACAACTAATCCGCCAGTTTGTGAGGTGCACGGTCCAGATCCAAATGGCGGTGCTATCTGCTGGCGTCGTGGTGATTGGTGGCCAGGGTCAGGATGAATCTGCGCGTGAACCTGCGGACAGATTTGACCGCCCGACCCCGAGAGTGAATGGACGATACGAGAATCCGAGAAGGGAGTAATCGGAATTTCTATGCATAATGCCTCCAAAATTCATCTTCCAATTGGTCACACAACTCGACCTGGGCGCGTGTCGGGACTTGAGGATCCACACATTGAGACGCGGGAGCTAGACTCGACCCACTCCGCGCCACTTCCCGAAACATTAACTGCAGTAACTTAGCTTGGTCTTCCTTTGCACAACACAACTAGCTGGTATAGTTTAAATGCACACATTTCTTTCTTGGTGTTATGGTTGGTCCGCCATTTCGGCTATCTCGAAATCGACTTTTTCCGAAACCCAATTTTCGTATGAAATCGGCTATTGCAGTCAATCTTGCCGTATTGTCCCCACAATAGGCGCAGGCGCAACTCGACGTGGAGTCTTGTACGGACTCTCGGGTCCATACTGCACCCGGGAAAGGGTCGTTTTGAAATGGGAATAATCAAATAAGTAAATAAATATCATGTTGGAGTATAAAATAATTCATTGTCTTTGTAGAAGAGCCCAATATAATTTTGACCTCACTGCTCATCCATCCCTGATAGAGCCTCTTGCATTCATAAATTTCTCTCTTCTTCGATACCTATCTTCATCCCCTCAAGGTTGGAACCTAACAGTATGGGGGTTCTCATGTACCTGCCGCCGAAAAACGATGTCTCCGCCAGCACAATCCTGATCTACCTAGCAATAATTGGAGTAAGTGATCGCTGAAGACCATTCAGCATTAAATATACCGAATTCTTATTGGCTTTGTGGGCCTTCCAACTGATCACGGACAATAGATTTCATGGTATTTTATTGGGAGCTGTCTCTATTACGCCTTCTTTCATCCTCTATCCAAGGTTCCAGGTCCCAAGCTTTATTCTTGGTCCCAGATACCCTATATTTATCATACTCTTCGAGGCGATTGGCATGTTGTTTTGAAAGACTTGCATGATCAGTATGGACCTGCCCTTCGGTTTGCACCGAATGAGGTATCAGTCATCACTGTTGATGCAATGAAGCAGATATACGGCCACAAGACTGGCGGAGATAAAACATTTGAAAAGGATCCTATCCATTACAAGTTGAACCGTCAAGATCCCCAAATATTGAGTGCCAATAATGAGGATCATAAACGTATGCGTCGGCTCCTCTCTCATGCTTTTTCGGAAAAGGCGCTGAGAAATCAGGAACATATTATGAAGCATTATACCGATCTATTTATTGAGAAGCTCACAGCCAAGGCTCGAGAAGGATCTATCATCGATATTGTTCGGTGGTATAACTTCGTAACCTTTGACCTCATTGGTGATCTTGCATTTGGGGAACCTTTTGGGTGTTTGGAGAGCGGGGGCTACCATCCTTGGGTAAGGATGATATTCGAAACTGTGAAAATATTAGCATACACAGAGTTACCAGATCGGTTTGGCTTTGGAGCACTGGCTGAACTCGTTGTTCCTCCAGGGTTGAGGCGAAGCTTTGATGAGCACTTTCAGCTAAGTAAGACAACTGTAATGAGGCGATTGGACACTCAGAACACAGAACGAGAAGACTTTATGTCGTATATCCTCCGTCATAACGACACTAAAAAGGGACTTTCCGACGCAGAAATTGTCGAAAATGCTAATATTCTTATTATCGCTGGAAGCGAAACGACAGCCACCTTATTGAGCGGTACTACTTTCCGACTTTTAACTAACCATCATTGTTATAATCGTCTGGTCAAAGAGATCCGATCTACCTTCAAGTCGGAAGAAGAGATTACTATTAACAATGTGAACGAGTTGAAGTACTTGATTGCAGTTTTTAATGAAGGATTCCGCATGTGTACGATGCCATAGCAAACAATAATCCAAGTTTCAATTAACTAACCTAATTCCAGACCCCCCAGTACCTAGCAGTCTTCCAAGAGTCGTCCCAGAAGGTGGTGAGATTGTTGAAGGCCATTATCTGCCTGCCAAGGTAATGAGTTGGCAGACACATTTATTAACGTGGAAATTAAATAATAACCTTGAACTATAGACGTTGGTATCTATATCTCAATGGCCGGCATTCAAGTCTGAGCGGAACTTCAGAAACCCTGAGTCTTTTGCACCAGAGCGATGGATGGATGACCCTGCGTATGAAGGTGATCAAAAGGGTGTGTTACAACCCTTCTCAATTGGGCCTCGCAACTGCATTGGCAAGAAGTAAGTGAAGTTCCTGAGTAACACTACTAATACAATCATCAAGTGGCTAACTAAAAAAAAAATTCATCTAGCCTTGCGTATGCTGAGATGCGGATCATTCTTGCCCGTTTGCTGTGGAAGTTTGATCTTGAGATACAAGAAGACAGCAGTAATTGGGAACAGCAGAAAGTCTTCGTTTTATGGGAAAAGGGAGATTTGAATGTGCGCTTAAAGGAGGTGAAGCGATAATGCTACGGTGATATTCGCTATATAGAGGGTGTGTCCTCAATATTGAGAGACTTTTCTAGTAACAACCGGTGTGGTTCTGAGTATCTGCGAAATTTGAGTGACTTGGAATTAAATTGAGAAGAGAGGGGCGAATGTTTACAAAACAACCCAGGTGCATGCATCCTTGAGGCGATGAAGCTTTCATAAACCAGCCAGAATCGTACAAACTTTTCGGTAGATAATATGTACCGAGCTGATCGGAGTATTCACTGCACCTTGGGTCCTCGGGACTTGACTAGACAGAAACAGCTTCAAATATCTGTAGGGAATTTCTCACAAGCAGGTCTGATGGGATATGTACACATTGAATAGCATTTTCAATTATTATAGGATGCAAATAAAAACCGTATGAGGGATGTGAACTAGTTCGGTTATACATTTGGCTAAGACTCTCTGCTGTATACACTAATGGGCGCAGCATGATCAGCAAAAGGGATAAATTGATTACAGAAATAGGCCAGAGGAAAACCCAAATTAGGAAAATGGGATAACTTGAAATGGTCCCTGCATGGACTAGCTGATTCAAAGCGTATTCAGCACTAGGGGTTTGGTGACCCTGGAAGCTTGACGCTTTGTCCTCTAGTTCCTTAGGCCAAATCCAAAACAATCGTAAAAGCCAATAAACTTCGGCCATTGGTTTATGGACACAAGACAGCTTTCTGTAGCCGATGTCATCGTCGATGTGTATCATTAACCGAGCGACCTTTAGTGCTCGGACTTGCAGCGATCTGAGCGGGAAATCGCTAGACAAGACCATCTAGCACTAACCCCACGCAAAACAGTCGGTAAGAACTTCTGAAACTTGCCTATGCGTTCAAGTATAACAAGAATTTGCCCTTTTCTATACCAAATTTGATAAGCGAGAAAATTTGATAAACAAGCTAAAGAAAATATGTGGATTACTGATGCCTTTAGCAGAATAGTAATAATTTCTAGATCAGGTAGGTGAAGGATTACTATATGCAAGTGCATATACAGGATAGCGAAGATAAAAAGGGCGTGATCCGGACCTAGTTGAGATGTAAATTAGGAGCAACATTCTTCCAACAATAACAACAACATTATCACCATTCTCAAAAGATCACCAACTATTCATCTCATAACTAAAGAATTCATTCTCAAAAAAAAAATACAACCAACACCATGAAGGCCACCATCCAGCTTACCCTTTTGGCCACCATCGCTAGCTCCTACGCCATGGTCATTGAACGTGATACGCCTGTTAAACAAGCTATCATCGATGTTACCACTGCTATCAATAACATGGGTGCAATTGCCAAAGATCCTAATGGCAATGTAAATTCTCTTCTCAAAGCTTGCGATAGCGTCATTTCCTCGATCGAGAATGGACAAAAGACATGTCAGAGCGCTGCTTCAATTGGTCTTGGTGATGCTGCTACCCTTCTCGGTCCTATTGAAGACCTCGATAATAGCGCCAGCGCCCTTCTTGACCACATCAAGGTTCGCGTGAGCGCCGTTGCAGCCGCTAAACAGTGCGGAACCGCGCGCAGCAAGCTTCAGGTCATCGACTCCTCTGGCCACCAGTTGATTCAGACTGTTACCAATAAACTGAGCTCTGATTTTGCTAGGAATATGGCCCAGCAGTACGTCAGGGATACTAATGGCATCCTGGATAAATATACTGAGCTTTTTTCTGCTGCCAACTGTGTTGATTATAACTAGAAGTTGTTTGGTGATGAGTTATTTGGATGATCAAGTTAGGGCAGGCCCGCTGGAGGATCAATAACTCATATACATAACTAGTAGCTAGTATTATTTTAGAATCGATTAATTAACACCATTTATCTCATTCATTTCGCATATATAACAAAGTGACATAGGAAAAGACAGTTAGGCAGGGTAAACGTAGGTTCCTATTGAACGCTGGACTAAAGCTTGATCTGTACTGGTGCTTTTCGAAGAAGAGTTTTGTTGGAAATGTCTCGCACGCCCCAAGCGAGGCTTATGTAACAAGAGACAAACCCAAGGGATGAAGATCTTTTATAGCTCCTTTCACACAGAACACTTGTTCTTTAGACAACACACACAATACAACACATCATAATTCTAACACACCTCATTACTGATGGGCTCAATTTGGGACCATGTCAACCTTATCAAAGAGGTAGAACAGTAGTAAATGGATGTTTATAACTTGTCTCACGATTGGCTAACTTCCCCGCCTACCTCAGTTCAGTGGAGTGAAACCAACGCGGAGGCCTATATTTATGATTAAGTGCTACTCTTTGTGGCCGCTCTTCGTTCCCTTATGGTAGTACTACTAATTTTAGTACTAAAATCCTCGGCCTTAGTCCCATCTCCCTCGGCTTCATCTTCAACAATATCCTGAGCATCTAGTACCTTAATTTCGTAGACATCCAATGGATGCCATCCCTTCTCCGTTCTTTTATCGTTGATGGCTTTTCCTCCACTACGAGTCTCTGCTGATACGACGATGATGTCCATGACTTCTTCAGCAATGGTCGGTCCAAAAGGATCATGGATATTAACACAACGTACGACTATTTTCCCGTCTCGTAGAGTAGCAACCAATTCATCTGGCTTTGAAATGGTGGAGGGGTTTGTATCTGTTGTTTTGTATTCCAGGAGTGTGCAGAGAAAAGAAAGAACGTTTTCAGCACGTTGATCCCAAGACTGAAGCTCCTCGGCATGTTTCTTGTTTACGAGTAGCTCATCGCCAGAAATCCCGACAATTAATGTGCATGTGTCGGCAGATTCTTTGTCGGGGACATCAAGAAGAAGGGCAGTTGCGTGGAGCAGGAGCTTATGCCCAGGATGCAGGTGATCAAAGGTGCCTCCTAAGCAAACTGTCCCACCAAGCTTAGGCTGATCTTTTGATGAGGAATCAGAGGCTTTTTCAACCATTGTGATTCCACCGTCAACAACGACAAGCTGCTGGTAGCCAAATGACTGCTTTCCAGCAAAGTTAAGAAAAGCATTCAGCAGTCCATAACCGGCTTCTGTATTTGGGTGAAAGACGGTTTCCCAAGGATAAACCTTTGATGCGAAAGAAGCAAGATCAAGGACCGTGGTGCGATTAGTTTCATAATCACCATCATACGAAGGCGAATATTTGCGGTCGGGTTCGTGGTCAACAAGGACAATGCGAACATCAACGCTTCCTGGTCCAGCACCTACATCAACATCAATCGATTCCTTCGCACAAACGGCGGACACGAGGGTGTATAGCCCAGCCAGCAATGACTGCGCATCAT
Organism: Calonectria ilicicola; assembly: GCA_020809705.1. Classification (NCBI taxonomy): domain Eukaryota; kingdom Fungi; phylum Ascomycota; class Sordariomycetes; order Hypocreales; family Nectriaceae; genus Calonectria; species Calonectria ilicicola. The sequence continues at coordinate 6,167,785 of CP085827.1, read as the reverse complement.
CCCACCGCACCGATTTGGATCGACGAGATGGCCCTTGGAGGATGGGACAAGCGGCAGCAATAACAAGGGTTGATGACCGTGAGGAGGTCTTGAGCTTGGTGAGAACTGCGGTAAGCGGCGTTCGATAGGCAGCGGAGAGAGCCAAAGAGGATGGGGGGCGGGGTGGTGCCGGGAGGAGAAGCAGGGATGGTGGAAGAGGGCCTGAGTGAGCCGCGGTGGGCGCCATCTTTGCTCAACTTGCGAATTTGTTGGACGGGAGCTTTTAGGCGTACTGTGCGGGGTGCAAGGCCGGGTTAACATCAAGCTTGGCCTAGGTAATTTGAGACAGGCGCCCTGAACCAAAAATTCGTCAATTGTGAAAGCAAAGATTCTTCATATCGTTCCAGGTGCACGTCATGGATGAGACCTTTGTTTGAGAGTTTGCCCAACCACTTTTGGATCAAGTGGGGATCGCTTTCTTGATTGGTAATCACACATTAGCCAATCAGAGAAAAGTAGTCCATTCTCGCAGATCTTTAGTCCTGAAAGAAATGTTTCTGGATATGGTTTGAGTTCTATCAACATTAAATTAGCTAAGGTTTGTGCTATGTAACCGAATTATTTTCATAAAATCAAGCCAGCACAAAAACATGTGTATTTGGTACCAGGGCCGCCAGTATCTGGGTAGTGAGAGATGGACGGACCGAACCCCGACGCTCCAATTGGTACAGCATTCCGTACACCGTCGCTTCAAAAACCCCCCACTTCGTCAAACCAGTTGAAATGCGCTTCGAATTGAAGCTAGCTCAGCAAATGGCAGTTTGAACACAGGCCTGATTTAATTTGCATAGTAAAATATATAGATTTATGCCATATCCTTTCTACTCTGCTGTTCGTCTTGATAAGATTACTTGTTTAGGTGTGATTGAATAGAGGTAAGTTTGACTCTTATAGGGTAATCATACCTAACGATGAAAATATCACTAAAGACAGAGCCGACTAGTCTATCATTAATAAAGGTTTTTTTCGCTCTCCCCCATAAAAAGAAAGAAAATTTGGTTCATTCAATTTCGTAGTCTATTCATCTAAAGTGCGATCATCCTGAAAGTTCGGGGGGGCTCGTTTTGGAGTTTTGTCAAAATTGGGCGTACTAACTAGAAAGCGAGGTGAAACAAACCTGGTAAGCCAAGAAAAGACTGACGTTCACATGAAGGACGGAACGAAACACATATGAGCCCCCAAAAAGTTTAGCAAAGCCCTGTGTCACACGTCGAACTACTAGAGCACCTTACATGTGCGGCCGATGCTTCTAAATATACTTTAACGGATTCATTTGGGCTGCACTTCTGTTGACTGGTAGCCAAAAGCTGGGCTTGAATGATGGTTGGGTCCGTGTAACGCCATGGCGCACATGACTGGGCGGCTGGGTACGTACCATACTGAGCCAGATCTGTTTCGCCCCCTAGCCGCCTGAACCAAGACCCAGGGCTCTAGAACGAGAGCTGAGAGCGTTGGTGGAATGACCGGACTGGGTTAGGCTTGTTAGCTCTCAGCTCGCTGGTCATTTGTCGCCGTGAATGTGGTAGTTTTGCAGATCACAGGTGGTTGGAAAATGCATGGGCTTTGTTTGCACTTGTATCGTGGGGGTGTACTGAAGGCTGTTGGCGTGGAATCGTGTTGACATCGTGTCCGAAGTTGGTCTTTTCTTCTGTTGGTTACTTGTATAGAATTGTACAACCGCAGCGGCCCGGACCTAGAGGTTGGCCAAGGTTGCTTGGCAGAAGATTGCCAACCATACTTCGGTTATTTTGTCTCCAAAGAGGCCTAGGATGGTGGCGATTTCTGCCTTTGGCCCCCAACTCGCTAATGGCAATCGGAGGTGGCTAGCGCTGCATTTTCAGAGGAGCGAACGGAGCAAGTGTGTGTCCACGGTCACCAAGGAGACTCGGCGATGTTGTGGAGTGTGTGTGACGTCTGTGATCATGTTCTGATCCATGTCATGGGGAGGGATGAGGGAAGGCAGCATGACCCCAGCGACTCGCGAGAGACTGGGCTGGGTGGGCGTGGATGAAGGAATAAAAAAAAAGCCTGAATGGGCGCCTTGCGTGGCGCAATGGCTTGTTCATAACTTCATACTGTATTCAGCCACAGGGTGGATACACAGCCTCCGCCAGCGGGGCACATTTTGCGGCGACGTAGGAATCTCAGAGGCCACCGGAATTGTGACATGGGCATTGGTGTTGTTGGAGATGGAGAGTGGCTGTTGATCTCATTGCATACAGACAGACAGACGGTCTCTCTAACACACTTCATGTTTTTATTCTCTTTGCTTTTTCCGATGGACAGTGTTGCGGTGTTGTTAAGCGCATTGCACTGTGCATCGAGGAGGATGTCGATGCAGGTTGCAAGCTGAGACACACATGGGCGCTTAAAGAGGGAGGGACTCCCCCCCGACGTTCTTCCAGCCGCCGAGCTTTTCTCTGTGGCAACAACGGCACATGGTTTCGAGGCGCGATGAATTGACTTTCCCCCAGATTTCCCGGAACTGATACATGGGAATTACTGAAGAGATTTCCTTGGCTCATCTGTCGTGCGAGAAACGGCTTTGAGATCGCTTGGATCATCGCGGAAGGCGAAAATCTCGTTAGGCAAACAGCCAGCCTAGCAGGCCTCCGAGCGAGGCGCAGCAGCCGGTTGGCAGCGCGCTAGGTCTAAAAGACACACCTCTTGAGGAACACGAGCCGGGTGTGACTTGGTGCAACAAGCATGGCGTCGAAAAGAGACAAGAAATGAAGGGGGGACGGTGAGCACGTAGTTAATCCAGATTTATCATTTGGCAGATTTGGTAGCAGCCATGCCGACGGCAGTACGTCAGGGCCCGGTGGCCGAGACCTGACGTTTGGTGGTGATCGATTGGATGTGGGGGACTCAGCGGTCGCGAGCTGTTGGCCCGCGACGGGTGTTCCTTGCGGGTGCAAGCAGGACAATGCAACGAGAAGCTTGTCGGATGGCTAGCTCCCGCTGGGTGATGCTACTGCTGCTGCTCCCTCTTGGTGACATGGGTGAGATGCACTGGTTCCCGCGATGGCATGCTCCATGCTCCATGAACGCATCCATGCAACTGGAGCCGATTGCACGATGCTGTACAGCCCAGCGCTTACAGCACAGTACGGGCCACTGAAGCGACTGCACACGCCCCCCCACCAGTCTCACCTGGTTTCACACCGGCTCCATCCCATTTCTCACTCTTCACCCATCTCACTCACTGTGCCCACCACCACTGCCTCCATGCGGCCGCGGACCACGGCCAGCTTTGCCTAATGCACTTTTTACATCTCACCCGGCGCTCATTCCTGGTCATTACCTCCCGCTAGTTCTGGTTCCCGCCCTGGCTCTATTCATTTTATAAACCAAACCGTCCCAGCGCCCGCCTTCTTTCATGATGGCGCTACTACTCGCCTCTCAACGTCACCGAGGGGTTGTCCCTTGCTGGTAACGGCTTCTCGACCATCAATCAACAGCCAATTGTCCCATATACTGCGCCTTTCGCTGCTACGTCGTTCTCCTCTGCTTCTACATCATCACTGGCCATCAGGATGAACGGGGGCGCCACCTCACCCATGGGCTTCGGCTCGAGGCGACCATTCTCGTCCGCGTCACCCTCTGGCTCAAACAACACCAACACCGGTCGCCCTCCGCTCTGGACCAGCTCGTCCCAGCGGAAGGTTTCGCGTCTCTACCTCTACACTACGCTGCCCCTGCAAAAGATCATCGAGGTTGTCCATTCTAAATCCCCCGACACTGCTCCTGGGTATGTCATGTCCCTGCGCTCATCATGGCATGGTGAACCCCACCATAGCTTGCTCCCGATCTTGGCTCCCGCCCACATGCTATAAATGCGCCGTCTAACGCTTTGGTGTCGCAGAAAGGAATCGGCCAATAAGAAGCTTAACAGCCTTCTTGACAAGGAGCCGCGATGGCTTCATCCCCGAACCGAAAGCGACATGGGCCGCCGCCTCAATGAGTTGGCGCTCTCGCCCACCCGATCTCTCTCAACTAGAAGCTCCGAGACTCCTCCTCCTCAGATTGCCCCCGAACCCGTCATGCTCCACCCGAACCCAACTCCTAACATGAAGCGAGAAGCCGGCACTAGTCCAACTACCCTCGAAGTTCCGCCATTTCACCAATTTCCTCCTCCAACTTACACCCCGCCTGCCCCAGCCCCAGCTCCAGCTCAAGGCCCTCCTTATGGACAGCGGCAAACTCGCCCGCCTACAGAGCCCGAAAGCCGCGGCCCCTTGAGCGGGTTCCTTCGCCGGACCACATTCATGTCCAATTCCACCCAGGGAACCACAAGTTCTCTCCAGCGACTCTTACCCGATTACCCAGCGGATTACGTCAGGATCGTCAAGCGACTTGTCAAGCGATACACGGCACCGATCAACCATCGAGGCGACAGCTTGTCGCCTATTTCTGATATGGGACCCGATACTCAATGGACCGGCGACAGTGATGCTCCTCCGATTTTACCAAACAAGCCTTACTACTTGCCTGGCGATTTTCTCAATCTGGATCAGCTACTACATCAGCAGGGGCAGTGCTTCCCTGAAACAGAGCAACACAAGAGAAGGTCCTGCTTGTGCTTTGCACGCGATGACATTGTGAATTCAAGATTTGTCAATGCTATTGGGCTTACCTACGATGCTCAGCAGCTTATTCAACGTGGGATTTCTGGAGTCGATTTAGGAATTTGCGATGAATTCAACAACACCATTCTTCATTTCCTTGCTGCCCGTGGTATGGATACAGTCCACCACCTCTTTGAGGCAATCGGCCACTGTGGGCCCATTCTCAACAACCGCAATACGGCTGGTCAAACATTTGTTCATGTGCTAAACCGTGGCTGGTTCTTATCTCCCGAATACTTATCTCGGTTGCTCCAGATCTTAAGACAGAGGAACTTCGACATTAACGCTCGGGACCACTGGGGGCGGACTCTGTTCCATCTTTTACTCGCTGACGATATCCCCCGCCAAACCTTTGACCAGCTCATCGCGCATTATCCTGAACTTGCCGATTATATGAAACGTGATGCATTCAATGTAACACCCCCTGCGCATGCATCTGAACCTGTCATGGGCATTAGACCTGTGTACACGCAGACTATGGACCTTGACCCGCCGCCGCCACCGTCCCCCATTCCATCCAACGCGCCCGAGTTTTACACCGATGCTGCGGTTGCTAAGGAATCGGACCTCCTTGCTTTTATCGCATCTGCGTCCAATAATCCGAGCTTCGAATATGTTGATGGACGAAACGGGTTGCACTGCCTTGCCGCAGCCACTTTGAGCAAGTCTAGCGTCGTTAAGAAACACGGCCTTGAGAATGTTCCCCTCCAAGGCGATCAGAAGCGCAAGAGAACCAAGGAACCCCGCGATCTTGATTCGTGCACTGAGCGGCTGAACCTCCGACGGCAACTTCTTGAGGGTCTGCTCCAGGCTGGCGTTGATCCCAACCACTATGATTCCGAGGGTAACACTCCGTTGATGGCCTTTGCCGCCTTGCTTCCGGAGGAGGATGATTACAAGGTCGGCCCAGAAATCCTGGACAGACTAATCGCTGCAGGCGCCGAGGTCAATGCTCGCAACCGGTCTGGCGAGACAGCGCTACATATTGCTGTGCGGTGCGGGCGCAAATTGGCTATGCGCACACTGGTCAAGAGGGGTGCCAACGTGCATGCGCGCGACTCCGCAGGCCGTAGTATGCTTGAGGTGGCAGACGTCAAGATGCGATCTACGCGCGGAGAGAACCCCAAGGAGTACGCGCACTTTGAGGCATGCCGCGCTTGGTTGAGTGGCAAGGGCATGGCGGTGCAGGAGCCCAAAGTGACACAGGAATGGGGGCCGGTGGCCCAAGTTAGTAACGCATGATGGACGGTGACAATGTGAATGTATGTATATACGCTTGGGAGGGCAATCAATTGGGTGGCGTCTGGGACATACGGGGAAAATGAGCATGTATATGGACAGGCTAAACTCGACCAATATTCGGCCTTGGGAATGATATAGAGGCGTTCTGACAAGGGCCAAAAATGGCATCGGATGGATCATGTTTGCGATTTTGTTTTTCATTCGTTTGTACATATTAATTTGACGTTGGCGCTGGTTTTGCATCTATTACATCTCTTTTCTGCTCATGCCATGGTATCCCCATGATGTGCAGCACTGCCATGGCGATCACCTAATTGTGCTATGACTTCCCAATGTAGTACTCAGGTGGGTTTGCCTACCTAGTAGATGAGTCTTACTGTCAATCGCTTGATTTCACGTTCATCTATTGCATCGCAGTCGTGGCCGTTACTAACTGGTTCTATGGTAACAATCTCACTTTTGGCTCATTTTCGAGTCGAAATACGAACAGTGCTACCTTGCTGATCACTTTTAAAACCAAAAAAAGTCTTTTCGGTGAAATGGGCTTTTAGAATGAGCGGTGAGCCGAGTTTATTGGCTTCAAAGGATTTTTGAAACGCATTGGACTACTTGACGCTACATCAGCGAATGGTGCTTTATCCTCGGGGCTTTTCCTGCGCCCGCACATAAATTTTTTGAAGGTGCACAGTAATAATTGAAAAAAAAAAAAAAAATACTACGGCAGTGGTCTTTTGAACTGACGTTAAATGCGCTGGGCGATAACTCGGATGTTCCTATTCACATTGCTAGTCGCTCTTCGTCCATTTCCAGATTTTGTCTTCCGTGGTATTTTTTGGTAAATCGTGGGCTCTACCAAGAGGGAGCTCCAAAGCTACAACGGTGGCAGATACAACTAAGTTTGGCCATATGATTCGCCCGACCAAGATACAATCAACTTACAATAATAAGGTTGCCCTCATAAAAACTTAGATAGTCATACTTGAGATGGCTTCCCTTACCAAGACTATACATCCCAACACACATCCTCCACCACCTTTAACACAATATCATTCAAGCGCTACATCCTCTATAACCAAAACCACCCATCTACCAAGAGGTATTCCAATAACACTCTCTACAAGCGATTACCTCTCGTATCGTATACCAAGTACCAACCAAAGCTTATTAAAAATAAGCTAAACACAAACATCAAGATCAACTTCACAATCTACCAAATAATAAAGCTCATTATATACAAGCTTCAAGTATTCCGTATTCATACTAACAACCTCAACACAAATAATCAATAGTTTAGTAAAGAGGAATACCAAGCTTTGGGGAAGATGATGCGAAAGCACGACGGGCTCAGGTTCAAGAAGCTAGATCCAATAGAGGAGACTTCCGTGGTATCTGGTACGACTGACAGTATTATGCAGTCCAGGCCATTTCTCGCAATATATTTTCATTTTGCTTAAAAAAAAAAGAATATTCACTACGTAGTCATGGCCTTCTTCTAAGTGCAGCCTTCACTGAAGAGTAACTGTGACCAGGAAGTTATCGGGCTTGATCGGGGGGAATTCGGCAAAGTGCGGCATTGTACCCCGAACAGCGAAATACGGAATGTGAGTTGCAGTTCTAAGGAAACGATTACTTCGCTGTTTTCATGTCCACAACATCACACAGAAAATTTTCTTGCTTAATTTTTTCCCTCTTTTTTCTTCCGCTAATTGGCGATCGATGCATGATGATTGGGTGCTAGAATCTTTGTCGGCCCTTGTCGGACGCATTAGAGCGATGAGTCCGATTAGAGGGGCCGATCGGAATAATCATTGCCCCAACTGCGCTATCTTCGTCAAACCAGATATTAAGCTAGTCCAATAACTAGGTAGACGCATGGTGGGATTAAGGCGGGCACTTATTTACCGTTGCTTTGAATCTTGACTTCAATCCATTTTCTGCAACTGAAGTATCTAGACCTCTTTCAATTTCCTGATTCATAATAACTTTTAAGTGAGAACAACCTGACCCTGCATTCTTATATTCTCCCTTAGTCTGAGGCCTGCCGTCCAGGCAAAAATGATGCATCCTCTCGACCCCCTCACGTCGGCTGAGATCACTCTAGCCGCTGAACTCGTCAAGAGTGGCAACCCCAACAACAACGTGCATTTCAAGAACATAGAACTTATTGAGCCACCTAAGAAGGAGCTGAGGAAGTTCCTGACAGCTGAACGAAAAGGCGTTGCTATACCCGCTCCCATCCGTCAAGTCTCTGCACTGTATTATCACCGAGGGACTGCCGATCTGTTCCTGGCAAAAGTAGATCTGACAAAGTCGAAATTGGAGAATGTAGAGAAGCTAGATTCTCGATACCATGGGCAGGCTGATATGGATGAGGTCCTCGAAGTGAGGGACAAGTGCTTGAGCCACCCCAAGGTGCTTGAACGGATTCGAGAGTACGGCCTACCGAACGACCTGGTCGTGGTATGTGATACTTGGCCGTATGGCCGAGATAATGGTAATCCATCTCGAAGACTGTCCCAGGTATCATTGCCTCTGATGTCCCGGCTACTATGCCCAACGCTGACGCGCCATTCGTTTCTAGTGCTATCTCTATGCTAAATATCGATCGCACCCAGGCTCCAACGCCTATGACAACCCTCTTCCATTTTCTCCTATTCTCGATTACATCACCAAAGAGCTTGTTGATATCATTGAGCTACCCATTGGCTCTGATCACAGCGCGACATCAGACGCCAAGTACACCCCCCACGAGCCCAAGGAATGGCACCATGACCTACACACTGAGCCCAAGCGAACCGATCTCAAACCTCTGACTGTTCATCAACCTCTCGGTGCATCCTTTACAGTGGATGGGCACCTTGTGCAGTGGCAAAAGTGGCGATTCCGTGTTGGCTTTAACTGGAGAGAGGGAATGATCTTACATGATGTCACCTATGATGGGCGGGAGCTGTTCCACCGTCTGAGCTTGAGTGAGATGTTCGTGCCATATGGAGACCCCAGGACACCCTACTCGAGAAAGAGTGTATTCGATGTTGGTGACATTGGAGCAGGTGTTGCTGCAAACAATTTGGCACTGGGATGTGACTGCTTGGGTCTTATCAAGGTAAGCGCTTTAGTCCTGCCTTAAGAAGATCTATCACTGGCTATGAGATTCGGCTTTCTTGAGCCATCGCTAACAAAATGCCCTTGACAGTATTTCTCTTTCACATTGAGCGATTCAAACGGCAACCCCGTACAGAAGCCCCATGCCATTTGCATGCACGAAATCGATGATGGCATCGGCTGGAAGCACACAGATGGCGGTTCGAAGCAGGTGTCGATTGTGCGTTCCAGAGTCCTGGTGTTGCAAACTATCATTACTGTGGGTAACTACGAATATATCTTCATGTGGCACCTCGACCAGGCCGCAGGACTCCATTATCGAATTCAAGCCACTGGTATTCTCTCCACGGTTCCCATTGCTACCAACACAACTGTTCCATGGGGCACCAACGTGAACCACGGAGTAATGGCTCCTTACCATCAGCACGTGTTTTGCTTGCGGATTGACCCTTCCATTGATGGAGACAAGAACAGCTTCATCGAAGAAGACTCCATCCCGATGCCCTTTGACGAGAACAACCCTGTTGGTGTTGGTTACGTTACGAAGAAGAGGACATTTTCCATCTCTGGAAGCTCCAAAGCTGCACCAAACCGAGTTCACAAAATCATCAACCCTTCCGTTATTAACAGGATATCTGGACTTCCAGTCGCATATTCAATCCATAGCCCGCAAAAGCAAATGTTGCTTGCCCATCCTGACTCATGGCACGGAAAGCGAGCCAAATATGCACTGCAACCGTACTGGGTCACTTCCTACCGCGACGGCGAGCTGTATGCTGCTGGCGACTATACCTATCAATCCCTTCCCGATGAGGAGATAGATGGTCCTGGAACGGCTATGAAAGGCGATCTTGGTACATGGGCCGCCCGGGGTGATAAAGTCAACGACGAGGACATTGTTTTGTGGCACTCGATCAGTTTGACTCATAACCCACGCCCGGAGGACTATCCTGTCATGCCGTGTGAAACCATGGTGGTAAGCCTGAAACCGAGTGGATTCTTTGAGCAAAATCCTGCTTTGGATGTCCCACAGAGTACTCAAATTCGTAACCAAAGTGTACTATATGAGGAACAACGGAAAGGGAAAACAGCGGAATCATGCTGCGCACCAAAGCTTTAGTGCTAGAATCTAAGATCACACAACAAAGGACTCATCGGTTTCTTGTTTAGAACTAGCTATCCTCAATTAGTCGGCTATTTGTATTATTTAGAGATGCATTTCTTGCATAGTGAAGTCTGCGGATTTTCAAAAAATATTGATCTTATTCGTAGACTACCTCAATTAAAGAGGAAAATATATTTGACCTGAAAATGAGCCCAAATCAGAACTAGGATCGAAGCGGGTTTCCATTTCGAGTGATGAGGGATATGTCGGATCAACCCCCCACTGCAAGTCGATCTCATCCACAGGTGTGGTTTCAAGTTCTGGAGTAAGGATCGTAGTGTTGCTTAAAAGATCTGCTGTAGTTATATCATTATCGTTTATGAATGTTTCCGTTGCCATTTCTCGTATCATTCGCAATGTTGGACGATGAATGACAATTTTGCTCATCTTTTCCCAATTCTCATCAATTCCAGTTTTTCCTTCTTCACTCATTGTGATGGGTCTCTCCCACGTTTCTCCAAGAGGTACTTCTCTTGCCAATATTTCAAAAATATCTCTGACACATTCGGCCTCGGCCCAACGTTCTGCTAGGATCGCCAAAGTGCTAGAACAGGCGCGAATGGCATCAGAAACATCAGGGGATTTGTAGGACGCCTTCCACCGACATGTCGGAGTTGCGTAGAAGCAATATAACAGAGTGACACCAATTTGAAACTGAGTCAAGAGCTAACCAAACAGTAAGTAAGATTCAATCGACTTCGGTATCATACAGTAATTTGTGGAATTTAATATAGAGGAGATAAAGCACGACTTACACCGAGCCATGGCTGGGCAATCTCTCTTGCCATCTGGAATTTGCGAAATAATAACAATGCTTGGCAACACGCCTGAACAGACCAATCACCAGCTACGCCTTGTGCAATAATTCTGGTTGGTCTGTATAACATCATGATCTTATAGTAGTATATCATTTTTAGCCAGCCCAGACTAACGTAGCCTTTTTGGGAAGGCTCAGAGGATGTAACAGATTGTCGATTCCACTCCTTCACCTTCTCCAACATTTTGGTTCTCCACGTGAAAGATTGGTCTGAATGGTTGACAAAGTCTTTGGAGAGAACCATTTCCTGGATTTCAGATTCCAGCTGTCGGCTTGTTAAAACATGAAGAGATGGTGATAAATTAGTTGGGGTCTTGAGGCCAACGAGCCTCAATGTGGGATGAGAAGATGATGTGACTTTGAGAAGTTGATCATCATCAATATTTTCATAAATCTACAAATTGTTAACATGTGTAGCTCTAAAAAAAAGATCTTTTACTCTACTTACAGGAACTGTAATCTGATGGTCTGGAATTGAACATGGAAAGTCATATGAGCTGCACACTGCTCGGTCGATTGAATAAGCACACCAGAAGATCTTGCGACGGTGTTGGATCTGGATAAGGGCATCGCAGGTTGCAGAGCGAGACTCAGTCTCGGCCAAGTGCAGTTGTGACATTATACAAAACCGCATCGTCCAAGAAGACAAGGCAATAATATTCTCCTGTGATGGCATATGCAGAGCGTAAATAGTGAGAAGAAGGAAGCCCTGGGCGCGTATGATGGGGTCAGGTGATGCAACTAGATATGGAAGATATGTTGATGTTGCTAATTTATATAACAACTTTTTCAAGATAACCATTAGCATATTTCTTTTTTTATGACAAGAACGCCACACTTACTTGAGACTTGATTGCCCCATTAATCCGGGCTTTGGTCATAAGAAACGCGATAGAATATACCTATTGCAAGGTACAAGTCAGCTGGTCGTTCAAGAACCTTAGGATGGGTTTATTATTAGCCAGACCATGTATACAAAGAACCCTTTCCATTGCATTGATGACGGAAGGGCGTCTTTATTATTTCTCCAAGATTCTACCCATTCTAAAAATTGATGTTTAAGGAGGAAGGGATACTGTGAATGAGCCATGTCGAAGTAGGTTTGGATAAGGAATCGCTCTGTCTCCAGGTCTAATTCTAACCCATCTGGCGATGTGTGGCGCTGTAGGGTAGGGAGAGAATGGCTCAAGATACCTGAAAGAGTACCAAATAAACCAGGGCTCAAATTATCTAGAGGAGTGTATGAAAATGGTATTGATGTGGTAGGATTAGTTCGTTCATGCTGAATAGGTGATTCGATTGCCCTCGGAACGTTTTGGCAACCATTGGAAGGTTGTAGAGAAGACTAATGAATGCTACAATTAGCGCCGTCGAGCTTTTGAAGATGTGCGTGACTCACCTGAATCTCAGCGACAGGTGTGTTTATTGACTGGGGTTCTGGATGCTGAACACCATTAATATGATCCAAGCTTTCTTGAGGAATGAGTGATTCTAGTTGTGCTATTCGCTCCTCTAAGCGTTGCACATAACTGAGCAGCTTGTTAGTATACAGAGAATGAATGTGGCTAATGCTATAGTGGCGTAACGCACTCTGGCTCTAGGGGTGGCTTTGAGGCCACTGACCGAGCAGGGATACATTCTGTCGATACATTAGAAAAGCCTATCCATCGGATCAGAGTCAGATCAGTGGGTAGTCGTACCGGCCCCGGACTGGGTACAGTTTTCGCAGGGTCGCTCTTCGGTACACTTGAATGACTAGTCAGAACTGAGGTACATGGCGGGGTTTGCAAGACATAACACGGCAAGGGAACACAAGATAGAACAACACGATATTCACCTTCTGCTTTCTGTGACGACAACGTGCGCAAGCTAAAAGCTTCGGCCTTTTCGAAGGACCCTGCTCAGACTGGGCCGACATGTTGAGAGTTTGCCCTCTGGCTCTTGCCCTCCAGGCGGGTTGGCATGAGCACCATCAACCCTCCCACCTTCCAACTGAGCGCAATCTATATTGTGGGGCTTACCTGAACATACTAGGAAAATCATTGGCCCGACCCCGGCAAGTAATCCACCTCATGGAGTTAATGTGGAGTCTAGCTTATCACACATGTTATCGGAGTGGAGGTCCGAACAAGTCAGGGTGTCGGACTTTGTCGGATGCGCACAATGAGCTGGCGGCCAATTCTCCGACAAACATCCTAGGTCTTGATCGCTGCAAAGAACCTCAGCCCCCGACACGTTCTATGGATACGGAAGGTCCTAATAGCGAGGCAAGAATCGCGATGGGCCAGTTGGGTCAGAGCTAACTTTGATTAAGCGCGAAGCTGGTAGATGATGTGATGGACTATTGAGATTAGCAGATAAATTGATGGGAGGAATACTTTGAAGATGTGATTTTCCTTTAGATTCCCAGGCTTTTATTTGTTAATCATACCAAATACGCACGAGAGTGGAACGTCTCTATGTTGAATTGCGGCTATACCTTCGCAGCCATCCAAAAGAGGCAGCATTTTATCATGGCATCTTCGCTTCGCTGTTGTAGACTGTGGTATAATGTGGTCATGATGAATATTTGAACAGGCCTAAGTTCAAGCTTGAAACCACAGGATGAGACACTGTGAATCAAGCATTATTTCCAATTCCGGATGATATTGATGTCATCATAATCATCGGCGGATCCCCAAATGGCGCGTGTCAAGATTAGGAGTACATACAAATGTTAAGACAATGCTCCCTGGGTATGTCTGTGACTTACTTATCATGATTGAAAAGAGGAAACCAGCAAGATGAACAAGACTGGAGGTTCTTGAATATTGCCATTGGTTTTCGAGGCCTAATAGGCGTAGAAAAATAGTTCTATTATTCGTTAAATTGAAGGCTCGTGGCGACAGAAAGTTATGTTGGTCTGCATTAAGGCTTTATTCCAGTGCTAAATTCAGTTTATTATTATTTTCGTAGTGTCTATTATATCATAAGAATTTTATTACATGTCTTCTAAACCCTCTAAAATGTTTAATAGTCTTGAGAGAATGATTTGGCAAGTAGAAGGGACAACACGACAAAAGCCAGTTCCCGCTGTAGCTATCCATAGATTTCAGTTTGAGGAGAACACAAAATACACATATAAATTACTCTCGTCACGATTAGGACTTGCGAATATCAACGGCATTTTACTTTCTGCCTCCACATTTTCGGCCTCCCATGATGAGGGATAAATCGTGATTGGACATGTTGCTACACTGCGAGGCTTGAAGCCTATCGATGCAGCCAGAAGAACAATTGGATTCAGTGCTCCTTGTGTTGAATTCGTTCTGAACCAACGCTATTTCATCAACCTCGATAAATGAACTCAAGCCATAAAGACTTCGGCGAGGAGTCTTTCTGAGAGGCATTGTGTTTTGGTGTAGTTCCGATACTTCAATCTCGTCTTCTCTTAAAATTTGGCCGTTGGGTTGTTGATTTATTGCATTGGGGAACCCGGGTTCTGAGTCACCTCGGTGAAAAAGGATATCGGCAAAAAACATGCGGATGGAAGGCATACATGTACAAACAGCCCCCACAAAGATCTCTATAATAGACCATATAATAATAGACATATAGTTCCAGGTAGGATTTGTATCATATGTACGGAATTGAATTGCCGAGTGGAGTCGCAGTATGCTTACTATTGTGACGCTGGTGAGAGTTAGATATAAATTCATTTAAAGGAGTGTAGCTGGGTCTTACAACGTGCCGACAAAGAACATGCTCGCAACCAAGAGTTTGTTCTTCCAATCAAGTGCTAGTGATTTGAGCTGTGATAGTGGGACAACCAACATCCAAATATCTAGGGCAATACTGCTGATGGCCCCCGAGATGCTAACAGCATCCAGATTAAGACACCGTCCACGGTGCTCTCCATCCCAACCTGTCCCAATAAAGTTCATTGGCCAACAAATAAAGGTAATAACTAATGCATAGATAATTCCAACCAACGCGCAGAAAATAATCGTTCCCCATAGGAGATAGCGGATAATTTGGGTTGGGAAAATCCGAAGATAGAAAAGAAGAAGAGAAATTTTAAGAAGGTTGATTTGGATAAAATATAGTGCTGCAATAATTTGAAAATATCGTAGAAATGCAGTAATCTGGTCTGGTGTTAGAGTATAGATATCATGTCCAAAGCCGTTCTCAAGAAGGCCATAGAATATCAGAAAAGCACTAGCATAAGCACTGAGGCCCATCAAAAGAAAGACCCAGTCATCAGCACCTAGACCAATTTGTTTCAAGTGTTTATAGAGAATTCGCTGCAGAGCACATAGACTGCCCAATGTAAGTAGTGAAATTAACACTATTCGACAGAAGTGTGATTTATCCCGAATGGGAGCATTGCATAACGACATCGTTATGTTTTGGGTATCTAGGCACCATCGCTTGGTTACTATCACACACGAAAGATTTGGCTCAATAATGAACGTACAGAGGGCTTGCTTAACAGAACAGCCGCCTTTAACGCAGACTGTCATCTCCGTTACGAAGCGCTTATCAGTGCAGAGGCAGGTCTGATTTGTCATCGGGCAGATGGACGTAGGAATATTCTTCATGAAACAATCTAGCTAAATAGGCACTGGACCATTAATAGATGGATACAATAACCTTGGATTAGAATATACTCACAGCACAGTTGGGTATCTTCGCTATCTCAGCGCCGAGAGAGGATTGGGCGGTCACAATTGGTAACACGTTAAGGCCATTCAGCCACCATAGCCACAGCGATGACCGCATGCTGATTGTGCTTGTGAAGGATGGCTCTCAATACACCAATTTCCTGAGCTTGTCGGATTTAAGTGAAAAGAAAAAAACTTGGAAAGGCTAGAAATCCATTTAAGACACCCATTCCTTAACACAGGGCTCGGGTCTCGGCTTGTGGATCGATGCGCACGGGAGCGATGTTCGTAAATCATACGTTGTCTAGTGCAGCTTTGATGAGGGGCGGCCTAAGCAACTCACAACTAGGAAGAATACGGACTGGTTTACGGACCAGTTCGCGATTGGCAGTAGTGTAAGGAGAAACGTTCAGGGTCTGTGCGAAACACGCTTCCTATCTATGTTTTGACTAAAATCAAATTTGGAAAGCGCTACAGTCGGTTACAAGGCTACTAAACGCACTATAGAGTGCTCAGACATTTGACGGCATGCGCTCGGGTATATTTTGTGGTAGTCAGCTTATTCGTTTACTTGCTTTAGCGCCGGCGCCCACTCGCTCACAAAAGGTCAGGTGCTGACCCAAGCAAGGACTGGTTGAATTCCTCAGGGCATAAACATTGTTACTCGGAAAAGTTCGTCAAGGTCATTGATAACTTTCGTTAAGATGTTATCTGTAGAGGTTTCATAAAACTTAAGCCTATAGATATGTCACATGGAATATCGGTCAATATCGCACTACGCATTAGTGGAGTGTATATTCCCTTTTGCTTGGTGCAACGGTTATTTGACACTATAGGCTGCCCATCGGTCCTTTTCGCGTTGATAATAGTGCTCCTTGAGTGGTCATGTAATCGATGCTGCCTTTCAAAGGATAGGATGGTCATCTAGATACGCAAACGAAGATTAGGCGAGATAGTTAGGTTGGCCATACCATAGTCTTTGCGGTTGGAACACGAAACAGTCCGTCATACAACTGAATTCTTGCTGCTATCGCTCATTCATTAGTCGAAGCTATCGTGTTTCTGATGAAGTCGTGGCATGGTTCTTCGTTTACAACTCACCTACTTAGAGTAGCAAAATTGAGGATCCAATACCCAATAAGCCTATCAATGATACCCAGGCTGTTGATATATTTGGCAGATAGCCTTTCATGCGTGGCTAGGTATCTGTCCATCCAATGCAATTGTAGACTGCCAGGGGCACTTTCTAATCTTGATACTCCTTCCTGTCACTACTCAATCTTTTTTTTATTAAGCAACAGACAATTTTCTGGGGATCAGAAATTGGCAGTCCTGGTTCGCCTAAATTTGCTCATGTGCATATGCCCGGCCGCACCACATGACCCCGTTTGCCGAGACGTGGAGACTGATCGGCTGGCTAAAAGTGCATCCAAGACATCTGAGCCTCGGCAATTCAGACTTGTAAATCCAGGTCATATGCTTCTGATTGCTTAGACGGGACGGGGATCCTCTTTTATGAATTGGGTTCTTTAGCGAGCTGCGGGTGTGGGGATCGGGGGATCGGCCGAGTGACCCATTCGTAACAACCACACACCGACAAGACCAGTGCGAGTAATTATGTCTCATTAATATAAAAGTCTTTTGATGCATAAAAATGTATTAATTAGGGCCTTATTTGATTGAACCAGGCGCTTAGCCAATCATCTATCCCGAGCGCGTTGTTCCAGAGCTGGGCAGACAATTGAAAATGTACGGTTTGTCGAGCTGTTTGTTTTTGTGGCTATCCCTATGGGCAATCATCGTGCTATCTACTCCACTGTTGCACCCCCGTCAACAATATGATCTTGTAGTTGTTGGAGGTACTGGCCCGGGATTTGCAGCTGCGATTCAAGCTTCTCGTTTAAATCTCTCGGTCGTGCTTTTAGAAGAAAGTGCCCATATTGGAGGCATTGCGATCGAAGGTGCAGGTGGTGCCGACCTAGACTCTCAGGTGAGATATAAGCAGACCGTATAGACACCAAAACTGTGTTTTCCTACAGAACATCAGATGCTGGTCGTGTTATTCTTTTCGCTAACTCCGACACCGCACAGGACAACTTCCAAAATTCGTTGACCATTGGGCCTCTGGTACTGGAGCTTTATCAACGAGTTGCTGCGGCATATGGCCGTTTACAGGAATTCAACGAAGCTTGGGCTAATCATACGAAAGATAAGTCGTTGTGGCGTTACGAATGCCATGTAGGAGAACAGGTTATCCTCAATTGGCTAAAAGAAGAAAACATTGAAGTTTTCTTGAATACTCCAATTAAAGGCACCGGAAATGGCCAAGGTGTCGTCAAAGAAGGCACCACTATCAAAAGTGTGATAACGGAGAATGGAACTGAGTTTTCAGCACAGTTCTTCGTTGACGCAACATATGAAGGTGATCTCTTTGCGTCTGCTGGCGTCAACTTCACTATTGGACGAGACTCAGTGACGGAATATTCCGAGCCTTATGCGGGTATACAATATAATTCGACTTATTCGAACCTTCAAGTACCGGTTGATCCTTACCTGGAATCTGGGAATTCTGAGAGCGGTCTAATACCTACGGTTCAAGATGATCCTCTTGGCAATGCTGGAGATGGGTACGTGGCCTCGTTCTGGTAGACGGCGTTAGTCGTTTGTACAAAGCAACTGCATTGCTAACTTCGAAACCTTGTGGTGAAAAAAGGGACCATCGGATCCAGGCTTATTCGTGGCGTTTGTGCCTGACCAATAGAACCCAAAACCAAGTACCATTCACGAAGCCTGATAACTACGACCCCTCTCAATACGTTATTTACAACAGATATCTCGATGCAGGCGGTGAAATTTTCTCCCCATCCATTGTGACACCGAATGATAAGACAGATCTTATCGGAAGTACGCCACTGGGCCTCGGTTTTGATATGCCGGGGAGAACACTTGAATACCCCGAGGCTGATCGAGCTACTCGGTTAAAAATGCTGAAAAAGCTCGAGGATTGGCAAAGAGGTGAGTGTTTCCTTTGGACTAGAAGGACCGTAATCAACCCTGACATTTGCATTTCTAACTCTCTCTAGGTCAACTCTACTTCCTCTCCAACGATCCATCTTTGCCAGCTGAAATACGCGATGAATGGAGAAAATGGGGTTACGCAAAGGATGAATTTATTGACAATGGCAATTTTCCTCGTCGAATGTACGCTCGAGGGACCCGCCGGATGATGAGAAATGATTTGGTCGTAACTACTCACTGGCACGATTATGAACTGCCGGCAGTTGAAGTTGAAGACCCAATCCAAGTTAATCTTTGGCCCCTAGTAAGTGATCATTTACATACCTATCAGTTGTGTTCGGAGATCTCCTCAGCCTTCTCCTCGTCACTACATATAAAAACTACAAAAGTATTAACTAACAATGGCAAAATAGGATGTTCACGCTGTTCGCCGCATCGTCAAAGATGGTGCCGTCTACGACGAGGGCTTTCGTTGGAACGAGGGCCCACCATGGAAGCCGTTCCTGGTTCCCTACAAAGCTATTGTACCACATGCAGCTCAATGCAGCAACTTATTTACACCCGCATCGCCTTCAAGCACGTACTTAGGACATGGTCTTCTTCGTACTGAACACACATTCACAACTATGGGACAAGTTAGCGCATTTGCTGCTGCGGTGGCAATCAAAGTAGGTTCGCCAAGTGCGGAGGAAATCCCTTACAGTCTTCTCAGAGAACACCTCAATCAGGCCGGATTCATTCTGAATGTAACAGCCAATGGGATTCCACAAAAGGTTATTAGTCCAGTGAGGGATTAATGACTTCGAGCTCTCCCAGAGGTCGTTTACCAAACACTTGTATTTCATAGCTTCTGACGTAGCTTAATCTCCATCGGCTTCGGGATCCGTCTTGGCACCAACGAACATAATTTCCTCAGATGATTTCCCCCCATAATTATCCCGATGATATTCCGCTAGAGATCGGCAACCCATAGTTGAATGTCTTGTCCGCGTGCCGGTCAACCTTGGCTCCTAGACCCATCGGCCGAGACCTAAGTCTTTTAGAAGTCTAGTGGCGAGAGAATGAGAATAGTGGAGCTACGAGGAAGAGTGGCAGCATTACTGTTTCCCGACGGGCGTCTGCAGGGTTACTCGCGTAATCTAGCCAATGAGGGGTATTTGATGGAGAAAGAAAGATTCAGCTGGTCAGTTGCTCAATTTACTCAGTCGTATTTTGCTGGCCCACACGGTGTTAAAACCACAGTATTAAGTGATGGATAAATCTGCGTTCTCTGATAGTTCTTGTATCCGATGCCGGGGGCATATTAGGGCTACCATTGCCAGGTAAACTAATATGAAGATAAATTAGGATTACCTAACTGGCTCCTTCCAGGGTTTGCCGTTCATTACTACCAATGGCTGCCATTTATGACGTCGTCGTGTACGGGTCCACGTCAGGCGCAGTGGCCACCGCAATCCAGGCTGCTCGCCTGGGTCGTTCGACTATTTTGGTGTCCCCTCAGGAGCATATTGGTGAGCAAGAATCGGATCCCAACTAGGTTAGCAATCACTTTCCCTAATCACGCGAGCTTAGGTGGAATTCAGATCAATGGGCTTGGAGCCACAGACATTGATAATCAGGCCGAGTTCCAAAATAGCACCACCCTAGGTGGTATTAACCTAGAATTTCATCAGAGAATAAGTCAACATTACGGAAGACTTGATAGGCTTAACGAAGTAGTCAACAGGAAATTGAAAGATCCTGATGTTTGGAGATTCGAGTCTCGGGTGGCCGAAGAGATCATTGAAAATTGGCTGAATGAATATCCATCTCTTGTCGTTGTCAAGGTACAGTATCGATCCATTCTACAAGCGACATGCTGCGAGCCAAATGTTAATTCCCAGCACAGTCTGCGTTAGCTGAGAGCGGTGGAGTCGACAAAGAGGATGGTGTTATTAAAAGCATCAGGCTAGTGAATGGTAATACTATTTTCGGCAAAATCTTTGTCGAAGCATCATATGAGGGTGATTTCCTTGCTGCCGCAGGGATTTCTTGGATACGCGGTCGCGAGGCTTCCAGCGTCTACAACGAGAGTCTCGCTGGAATTCGAGATACGACAACGTATCGTCAGATTGATGTGGACATTGATCCATACATCCGTGCTGGCGAACCTGGAAGCGGGCTTCTGTATGGAATCTCTGATGAACCTTTTGGCGAGCCTGGAAACGGAGATTTCCATTTGCAGTCGTATTCATATCGGCTGCCGCTGACGGACGATCCCACAAACAGAATTCCATTTCGCAAACCTGAAGGTTATGATCCATGTCACTATGAGCTGCACCGCCGTTATATTGATGCTGGAGGAGAATTTTATATGCCTCGTAAAAGACTTCCAAAGCAGAAAACTGACCTCATTGGCTCAGAAGGAGCGCTGTCAACAGACCTTCTTGGAATGAACGATGACTGGCCGATTGCTTCATACCAAGAAAGAAAAGAAATTTTAAATGACACTGCTCGCTTCACGAAAGGCTTCTTGTGGTTTATTTCAACAGATCAATCTGTCCCTGTAAGTAATGGCATTCGAAATTTCAACCAAAAGAACTTGTAGTTTCTGACTTCCATTTAGGAAAAGTATCGAATAGAGTGGTCTCGCTTTGGCTACTGTCGCGATGAGTTTCCGGATAATGACCATTTTCCATATGAGCTTTATGTCCGTGATGCTCGACGTATGGTATCCGATTACATAATCACTGAATCTACAGCCTCTCGAGACAGTGGCGAGCCACTTGTTGAGGATCCTGTTGCTGTGGCATATTGGCCTACTGATACACATAGCGTACGACGGATTCTAAGGGATGGAAAAGTGCAGAATGAAGGCTTCATCTTCAAGGATGGACATAAATGGAGACCGTTCGGTGTCTCTTATCGATCACTAGTGCCAAAGAGAGACCAGGCATCTAATTTTCTTACTGTTACTTGTCCTAGTTCATCCCATGTGGGTTATGGTAAGTTCATCTCGTAAATGCCGAATCTCGATTCGAACCGTCGCTAATTCATGCATAGGAGCGGTGCGGCTTGAACATCAATTTCATGCTATCGGCCAGGCATGCGGCAATGCTTGTGACATTGCCTTGTCGGAAAAAATAACTTTACAAGACGTTCCTTACAAGACTTTATATCGAAGGCTGTTGGATCAAGGGGTCATCGTGAACGCAGCCGTTGTTGGGGTACCTTCGTTTGAAGATGGAAATTAAAATAGACAAAATTACGAGAGTCGTCGTCATCAAGGATAAGTTGAGAAGGGCACAGATTCAATATTATTTCGTTTATATTCAACATTTATTCCTTATGTTAAGGCTGGAGAGCAACAAAAAGAGCGATGTAGGTTCTGAGACTAAAATCTGACAAACCTTTTGCATCCAGTATGCTCGATAAAGATCATATTTTGATTTCAGGTATGCAACTTTAAGAACCCCTGATGGTGTCGCACCTTTTGCTACGGCGTAGCTACAATAGCTACTGGGCACGATGTTTTGTACGAGGACACCGGGTCAAAGAACCAAGTCGACGGTGTGGGAGAAGCGATGACTAGCAATGTATGTCCAGTTTGACAACAAATATATTATTTCTTAATTAATTACCCAAGGGAAAATTAATGTTGTAATGATGATAAACTCAACATCACTCACTGTCTGTGACGACGCTAGCTGAAAAGGTGAAGTGCCTCGGGATGCTGGATAATGGCTTTTCCATCCGAACTCATATTTGAGGTGTGACCCTGACTCATGAAGTGCTGACCCAAACCATCTTGATCATTCTAACCGTGTACGGGTTCCAAATGCTGGCAATGTTCTCCGGCAGGGAACACAACGACAACACCAATTCAAGCCCCCGCACAGTGTTTTTGCGACGGTGGGAACGTGTCCACAGTTCGGCAATGCACCCGGACAAAATGGCCCAAAAGTAGCCCTTTAGGAAGATGAGGGGTCAGGGTTTGTGGAGTCTCGGAGGAGAACCCGACTTAATTCATCGGCGAATTGGGTAACCCACTAAACATTCACACGGAGACAGCACCAACACTCGACAAATACCCCGGAAAACTCACACCCCAGCAAGCAGCGGTGTGGGGTGTTGCAAGGCGGGGGAAATGCGGGGGTCAGCTTTGTGATAGCCCTATAATGGTAATTCGTGTACCTAAACGCGCAAAACTCCTTTAGGTAGCGGTCCTGCGAGGCCATTTTCGCTTCTCGTCGGTTAGAATCTGGTTGCGAAACTAAGGGTTTCAACACAACAGAATTACTGCCTGAGTTAATCTTTCCATCGTCCCAGCTTTTCCTTGTTATCCCAATGGCAGGAGGTGGCAACATCTTCGCCAGCAAGGCGGCATTCGCCACGGCGACGCCCCGTCTCATGATGTTTTGCATCATATACGCCATGGGAAGTGTTTTTTTTGGCTAGTATAATCACCCAAACACTTCCCCAAATATTCTCAGAGATTAACTTGCAACAGTGATGGTGCATCTTTTGGCGGAGTTCAGGCCATGACTCCCTTCCTAAGGAGATTCGGAAAGTACAATGCAACAACGGAGAAGTACTCTCTCACAAGCGAAACCACTTCCCTCATGAATAGCATTCCCCTAGTTGATAAATTCACTGGAGCTGTCATTGTCGGACCCATTATCGAGAAAATTGGCCACCGGAGAACCATGGCACTTACGTGTCTCATCCAAATCATTGGGCCAATTAGTAAGGCTAAAGAAACGCGAGAAATATGTGCAAAGTCTAATAGACTTTACCAGTTCAAGTTATGAGCAAAAGTGTTGCACAGTTTATTGTTGGTCGAGTCCTTGTTTACACGGCAGTGGGACTGGTTGAAAACGTGAGTTTTGAAAGATACCCATCGGCGAATATCACTCACAGATCACGATCAAGGTCGTCCCAACATATCAATCGGAGCTCGCACCAGGTATCCTTCGCGGATTTTTCGTTGGCTCCATTCAACTCTGTCTCACATTTGGATCTCTAATTGCTGGTATTGTTAATCAGTTCATGTCAAAGAAAACCGATGAGGTTGGTTGGAAGGTCGCAACGGGTATCCAAGGGATTCCGGCGGTTCTAATTCTCGCCTGTCTTTGGTTCACACCAAATTCGCCTCGGTGGTTGGTTTTCAATGACAGATCCGATGAGGCCTTGGAGGTACTGCGAAGCGTTCGTCGGGAAGAGGACGTTAACCGAGGAATCCCAGAGCTCGAAATCGCGTCCATGAGACAGGAAGGGCAGGTCGGAAAAAGAGAAAAAGGTGGCTGGAAAGAGCTTTTGAACGCGTCAAACAGAAGACGCACAGCGTAAGCTTCTAGCGGTTTGCGCATCATTATTCCAATACTGACAGATCGCAGAATTGCTTGTGCTATCATGTCGCTCCAGCAGTTGACTGGCGTTACTTTCAGCTCATCCTATGGACCCACATTCTACAAATCTGTCGGATTGTCAAAAATGGCATTCGTGTATGCGGTACTCAATAATGCAGCCTCTGTTGTGACCGCTCTTATGGCCATGGTATTTGTTGATGTGTTTGGTCGCCGAACGCTGATCATTCATGGCGGATGGACTCAAGGAGCATTCCTCATCGCTGTCGCAGCACTTGGGCGTCTACCACAGAAGTCTACAGATGATAGCAATGGTATCGTGGCTGGAATGATCATATATAACGCTATTCTACACATGACTTTAGGTCCCATCGCTTATATCACGGCTGCTGAAGTTGGCACCCAAACCCTCCGTGAGAAAACAATGGCATTCTCGGTAAGTCTAAATTGATATATCCATAATTTAGACCTACTAATGATACAAATTCTAATAGACCGCAATCAATGTTGTTGTTGGCTTTGTTGTAGTTTTCGTCACTCCCTATCTCCTTGCTGATATCGGAGCTGGTTTGGCCTATATTTGGGGCGCGTTCGCTTTCATTTCGACATTATGGGGATGGTTTTGCATGCCAGAACTCAAGGTCTCTTCAATTGATACCATATGACTCAATTAATCATTGACTAACTTCAAAACAGGGCCGAAGTCTAGAAGAAATTGACCAACTATTCGAGGCGAATCTTCCAGCGTGGAAATTTCATAAGTTCGAGACACAAGGTCTCAGCCACGAGCTCACTGCACTCGAACATGGTCAACCCTCTCAAAAGCAATTACAAATGGGATATGAAGAGAATGCCGTATGAAGTATAAAATGAGAGAAGGATGCAAAGGATCTAGGATCGCACAACCGTGTTAGAATGACTGGATAGTGGGCGAGTTGGTAGCAATTTCTAAAATTCTAAAGCCATACTGTATTTCATCTGAGACGAATTTGGTAATGCAATTGGTAGTGACTTTCCTTATTAATATCATTCAAAGTTGCAGGCTACAGTTGCGTATTACTTTTATCCAATGAAATCGGAATCTGAAACTGTGTTGCGCTCGTGCAACTCACTGCCAATGCAAGTCTCGCCACATCCCGTTGGCCATATCATCTGTGTTTAACAGAGTTCGCCACAAATAAACTCCAATTTAACGTTTATTACCCCTGTGGCCTCTAAGCAGCTAAGATAACTGGCTTTAAGTCTCCCTAATTTTCAATTGGCCGATTTAGTCTCACTCCAAAAGCGAGGAGCTTGGACTACTTCAGCCATTGGCAAAGCGTAAATTTCAAGCCCGAATATGTCGCTGGGGCTCATGCACCCCTGGGGTCAGCACATAGCCCTACTGTTGTAGTATGGTGCAGACCCCTTTCAAGTCATAAATAAACGGTGAATGTGGCGGTGTCTTGTGCACTCGAGATCACTTCGGCAAGCTGATTGAGCGAGATATTCAGCCCTGCGCCACTTACCGGCTAAGGACGCCACGACCCATTTCGGGGAACACAGGTATGAATGAGCATCATGCTCCCTAGAGCTAACGCAATCCACGTGAGCGCTTATTATCTTGGCATTCATTCATAATGCATAGCTGAAGGTCTAGACCAGCGTGGCGTTCGGAGCGGCACACTCCCTCAGGATGTTTGATCAGTGCCGAATGCTACTTCAGCCATCAATTCCCCCGAGCGGACGACATGCGTACATTTCACCATCTACAGCCTTTTCCATTCAATTCTCTAGATCACCATG
Source organism: Calonectria ilicicola (assembly GCA_020809705.1). Taxonomy (NCBI): domain Eukaryota; kingdom Fungi; phylum Ascomycota; class Sordariomycetes; order Hypocreales; family Nectriaceae; genus Calonectria; species Calonectria ilicicola. Next base: position 6,142,001 of record CP085827.1, on the reverse strand, counting down.
TGGCTAAATTTGGCAGTTTTAATCTCACCCTGGCTTTTTCTTGCCGCATCAGCCGTAAATCTCGAGTCAGATGTGTGCGTGCCTCTCAAGGGTGTGGTTGGATGCACAGGTACCCTGGTGGAGCCCTATGGCTCTAGGGAAAAGTATTGTATGCCATTGCCCGTTTACAATGTCGCCCCTTTGATCTGTGGCAGCCTGGTAGAATACTGCTGACTATTCCATAGGTACCCGCAATGGGCAAACCACCATTTGTGGGGTTGAGATTCTAAAGTCAGAGACCAACATTTGCACTCGCATTCGACAGGCTCTGCCAGGGGAGCCGGGAAACACATTCGTTAATCTTGCGAGCCCCCTATGCCAGTTCGTTCCGGCAGCAATGAGAATGGCAGCCCTCCAGAAATTTCAAGCAGTTTATACGTACGGGCCTATTGCACGAGATACATACGATGTTGTCAGCGCAGTCAAAGCTGTTGATTCGGTATGAGTGGAGGCTACCTCATTCTGATTTGACTAATCAGCGACAGTGTATTGTCAACGGAAAACTTGCGATCGGGGATGCGAAACAAAGCGCTCTGCAGAATGAACTTGCATCGAAAGATGGGTGGACTGTGGTTCAAGGTGCCGATGTAAGTCTGCAATCATCCAAGAAGTGCTGGGTGAAGCTAACCGTCGTTTTCTTCCAGATAAATGTGGATAACTACCTTAATCTAATGGATGCCGTGTCGCGGTGTTATTCGTCATCAGGCTGTGACTCGAAGAAGATTCGGGACTGGTATTCGAATTACTACGCTAAATCCATTAGTTTAACAGATGGGCAGCTTGTCCAAATACTCAGGGACTGGCTGAACTCTTATCCTCTCCTGTCAAAGCGTATTTCGGAAGCTTCCCAAGCAGCTAAGACCCTACAAGATAGTTATCTAAAAGTGTCTACTGATGTCTCAGCTACTATACAGTCCATTTGTGCAGGTGGTAACTGCAACGGGCCCACTGCCAAAGCATGGCTTGCAAAGGGTAAGGATTTATTATGATTACTTATATTGTTATATATACTTACATATAATAGTATCTCAAACGCTTACTACAGTTCAAAGTGTTCAGGTCGTTATATCGGGAGTTCCTAGTGCCACCAGCGCCATTTCAAGTCTAACGTCCAACACCCAGCGCGGCATCTCATCAATACGTGATGTGCCTGACCAGACATACTTGAGCGCCCTCTTTACCTCCAATCGGATTACTCAGATAAGCCAAATTATCCAGGGATATGGAGGGGTTTGGTATCTACCCACTATAGCTTCAAACCTGAAGAAGGACGTTGCTCCGATTAGTCTCCTTGCTGAGCATGAAACCAAGTTTAGAACAGCTCGGACTCAACTGGGCGAAGTTCTCGCGCCGGACTGGATGAAGCGAACAGATCTCTTTACAACAGCTGCTTCTCGAAGAGTCCGCGATGGATTTATCAAAATCCAAGCCACCATGAAGAATGGGCTCAGCATACCGTTGGATGACGTTATCGAAACTCTCCAAACCCTCGGCGCCACTGTAGATCAATTTCCCCTGCGAAAAAAGAGCATCGAGTTGCAGTCTGGAGCGGCCTCATACAGACGCTGGAATGTGAACTCATACTGGGCACCTTGCGCTTCAAAGACCAAGAAGACGTACACACATGGCACTTATTCAGAAACTATTGAGTATATTAAAATCGAAGGGTGTCAATACGGACCTGAGTGGTACTACTTGCCTTCATATCATATTCCTTACATGAAATGGCGATTCGTGTAGAAGGTTCGGGCTGTCGCCCGAGGCTACGGGAGAAACAAAGTAATAGTGTAGGATGAATCAATACTTCAAACCACATTTGATAGTATTATGAGCTCCCACAAATGTGCAGGGTCCTTTATTAATCAGGTTCTGGAACTTATGTTCCCAGACCGCAAGTGACGAGTAACCCATCAGGATCAGGTCGATAAAATACCCGGTTGAATCGTTGACGACGAGAAACTCCAATGTGCAGACTTGTTGCCTCATTAGTGATGCTATGGTAATCTTACATGAATACTCGCTGAGTTTGTGCAACGAATATTCACTTACTCAAGCGTTGAACCTTTCCATGTGTCAGCTCTACGGGGCTTATATTGAGACTAGGAGCAAACAACAGCTAATAATATTCATTTGCAAATAATGGATAGTTTATTGAGGCCGCTGCTGATCTAGAAACGCCACCAGCGATATCTTCGTCTTTGGAAATGTCACCTTCAAGCCTCCCGATAAATCCTTGAAGATACCAGGGTATCCGATCAATATTACGTTACTCCATGTGAACGCTGGATGGCGATATTTCACATGGATATCTAAGTCGTCAACGCTATTATCCGATGTGGGTAAACAAATCGTACTTTTCCCTCACAATCTCTGCGGTTTTAATTGTTACACGAAGCTCATTCTAGATTTCCTTCTAGAGACACCAATTACGCCAGTAAGCCTATGGAATCGGCCAGCAAAGCAAATGAGAATTGGTTCAAATTTGTGAGAATCTTGAAATACCATCTGTTGTCCGCCTCACCACCATGCCACTATATCTCACTTGTTCTCAATCAAGATATTTCTCAGCCGTTTAACCCCTTCTACAATGGTGTCTTCGTCGTGATATGACCAGCATAGTCGTAGAGTACTTCCAAAACCAGCTGCTGATCGTTGTTTACTTCCTGCATCTCCTTTCACTTCGAACATCTTTCCATAGGCAAACTTTAGTTCATGTTTTTCCAAGGAAATCTTAGCCAGGGCTGGAACATCGTGGAAGCTTTCGGGGAGAGTAATGGATAAGAAGAAGCCCCCTGCCAGTTCGACCTCAAAGGGTCGGTTTTCCTTGTCTAGGCCCGGAGATAAATACGGCTTGCCAGTTGCGATTTTGACTCCAAGGGGCTCAAGGTATTCGCGGATAGCACTAACCATTGTATGATAACGCGCCGAATAACAAGGGATTAGTGTGTTTTGGATATGGCTCTCTAGCGCGCCCGAAGAAATCATTTTTTCTACAATTGTGGATGCAAGATGTCCAGGATTTCCACCCGAAGACGAAGAACCGCTAGCAACATGGTCAGATGATTCCTATATTTCAGGGTGAGACTTACGTGTTTGCAAGGAATGTTGCGAATGCAGGAGTACCCTCCGCCCATGACACCCTTGATCCAGGAGCAACGAGCTTTGAGAATGAACCATTACTCATTGTGTTTCCCCATTTGCTGTCTGGGTCAATCTCTCGATTAACATCCACAAGGCGAGGAGGCAGTTTAAATTTGGTATTGTCAAGACTAACACCGTTTTCCTGTGGCCAGTAGAGAAAGTCATAGACATCATCCGAAATAATCAGTGCGTCATATTCCATAGCCAGCTGGACAAGGCCATATCGATGTTGCAGCGACATGGTCTTTCCACTAGGATTTGAAAAAGTGGGCACAAGATAAATGACATGCTTGAAAATCTTTTCATAGCCATTTGCAGGTGTCTTTCGTTTTGGCGATGCGAAGTCACCGCTTCGGGCGACCTCGGCCTCTGTTTCAGCTAAAGCCTTCTTGAGATATTCTAGATCGATTCCTTCATCATCTTCAGGAACTCCACACAATTGCCCAATGAACCCACAATCCTCAAACACGGGACAGGCTAGGAAGTACGTTGGTTCAACCATCCAGATGCGTCTGGTGTACGATGGATCCGTGAAGCGAAGGAGGGCATTGGCCAAATTCTGGGAGGCTCCTCCTGCGATACACACGCGGGTTTCCTCGATGGCTTTAGGGTTGTTGTGATATTTAGAGCCCAACCACCGGGCGACCTCGTTCCGGAGGGGGATATGGCCACGGTTAGGGCCATACACCAGAGCTGTTGTGGCAGCGTCAAAATCTGTAAAGATGGCATTTGCACCTAAATTGAGATCCGCTGAAGGGTACAAGGCTGGGGACGGCCACCCTAGTTGAAGGTTGATCTGCCCCCCTTTTGGCAAAGCTGATGTCATGGCTAATATTCAAGAGTTCGATTAAATTCAAGATACGATAAGAGAATGGATGCAGTTTGATTTTCCGAAACTTGGGCTGGCCTAATGAAGTTTTAAATCGTCGACCAAAGGTTGAGAGCACATAAATCGGCAATCTATGCATCTTGAATACTAAATGACAATCACCCGGAGGGCCCACCGAAAATCTGGTATTTTCCGAGCAGAGTCCATCTTGGGATGTCGTCGGGCAAGAGTCCGATGGATGGACCCGCAGTCCGATGCCAAATTCTTCCCGTTCCGAATCGGTGAAAGAGGTGCATGACTGACTAGGCTGATCTGACCCACCAACTAGATAACCCTAAAGTTTACATGATTCAACATATCCTTCAATCGCTTGTGTGTAATTTCTGCAGCTTCTACAACTTCCTCATTATTCTGTTTGGAAGGGTTCAACATCGTTTACACAGTGGCTATATATTGGTTATGCCTCTAAGAAAAAGAATGTCTCAGCAATTACCATTTGAGGTATGGTATCAATGCGAAGTTTGAAGCTGAGGTAGGATCTAGCTTGCTGATAATAAGACGTAGTTATGCCGACCCCTGCTCTTCAAAGACAAATCTTTGGTTGGTGGTAATTTTATTGAAGCAGCATCCGGGAAACGATTTAATGTCACAGGTTAGTGGAAGTTTATGAACACAACAAATTCCCAATTAACGGATTTAGATCCGGGTACTGGAAGTGTCTGGGCATCAGTTCCGGATAACGATGCAGGTGATGTGGATGCCGCTGCAAAGGCGGCACATGATGCCTTTCTCACTTACGGCAAAATTAGTCCTCGCGTCCGTTCCCAATATCTTGCCAAGTGGAGTGCTCTTATCAAAGAGAACAAGGAAGACTTGGCGAAGATTATCACATATGAGACGGGAAAGCCTATTGCGGAGTCCTTGGGTGAGCTTGATTACGCAATCAACTCTTCATGGTGGTTTGCGGGTGAAGCAGACAGGATCCAGGGAACTGTATTCGATTCCGCAACCCCAGGTAAAAAAGTTCTGACAATCAAGCAACCTATCGGAGTGGTTGCGGCATTGGTTCCCTGGAACTTTCCTGTCGCGTGAGTAACAGTGTGGCACTTCATTGCCACTTCAGCTAAAAATGGACAGAATGGTCGTGCGGAAGGCAGGGGCTGGTCTCGCTGCAGGCTGCACGATGGTTATCAAGCCATCTCCAGAGACACCTCTGTCGGTATTGACACTCGCTGTCCTTGCTGAGGAAGCCGGTTTTCCAAAGGGCGTTCTAAACGTTTTAACGACGAGCTTGAAGAATACGCCTGCATTGAGTGAGGCTCTGTGCCGCCATCCTCTTGTCAAAAAGGTCACCTTTACTGGCTCCGTAAGCTGTCTCCCACATCAACCATTTGAACACGAATTACTGACACACAAACGATAAGACTCGAGTAGGTAAGCTTGTGGCAAAGATCTGCTCAGATGGCCTCAAGAAGGTGACATTGGAGCTTGGTGGAAATTGCCCCTTTATAGTATTCGATGATGCGGATCTCAACCAAGCAGCTGACGGTAAGAAGGGAAATCTGGTGCATCTGGAACCCGTAATTAATCTAGCGTGATAGCACTCATGGGGCTAAAATGGCGGAATGCTGGCCAGGCCTGTATCAGCGCTAACCGAGTATACGTTCAGTCCGGCGTTTACGAAAAGTTCTTAGCCATAGTGAAGGATCGGACTTCGAAGCTTGTTGTGGGCCACGGCAGCTCACCAACTTCCACATTGGGTCCTGTCACCACACCACAGAGTATTGACCGAGTGTTAACACAGGTAGAGGATGCTAAGAAGCATGGGGCGAGAATATTGATGGGAGGAGAAAAAATAACGAGGGATTCTGGGTATTTTATCCACCCTGTAATAATTGCCGATGCGACAAAAGAGATGCGCGTCACTGATGAAGAAACCTTTGCGCCAATTCTGACTTTGTATAAATTCGACACGGAAATTGAAGCCATCAAGGCCGCGAACAACACGCCAGTATGCCATTCAATCCCGCAAACTTCTATTATCTTTCAATTTTGACTGACTAGGAACATAGATGGGCCTAGCTTCTTACGTCTTCACAAAGGATTTAGATCGGGGATGGAGGCTTCTGGAGCACCTGGAAGCAGGCATGATTGGGCTAAATACCAGTATGCATATTCCACAATTCGCACTTCGTGTTTGTCTGTGCTGACCGAAAAGGTGCAATTACTGGTGCCGAGTCTCCTTTCGGAGGAATGAAGGAATCAGGGTATGGAAAGGAAGCAGGGAAAGATGTCGCTGTGGAAGAGTACCTGGTCACAAAAGCGGTCTCGGTGGCACTGTCCAGCCATCTTTGATACGAGAGTTATCTTAATTGGCTACTAATTAAGAGCCCTCAATTAGATGATGCAAAATGGTTGAAATCATTTTGAGTGATTTATGCGACATTTACTTTCGTTTTCTTGTATGATGACATGGAAATTGCTGCTGGCAACCAAAATTATTGATGGCGACAAACGGAGCTTGAATGTGGACTTTCCTGAAAGCAGAGTGCGATATCCTAAACCAATCCTTCATCACAATCAAATTTTGATATCCACCTAAAAAAAGAGGGATCACAAGTTAATCGAGTGTGTTCCAATTTTTTTTTAATCTTATTTTAGAATGAATCGTTGACAAACGGATAATTATTCGGCCTGACTGCTTGCGTGAGTCTGGCCTGGTCTGTGCGATACACATTTCTCCCCTCAGTTGGTTTGAAGGTGCTGATAAGCCATCGGGGCTGTCGGAGGACAAAGCTCGCGACATGATTGGCCGTCGGGCTGCTTCGGACGCCACCCTTTACTCCACCCAGGTGACGATTACTGCATTGGGGCAGCTTATCTGTTTTAGTGGCCAGTCGACGCGGCCAGCCTTAAGGAGGCGTGATCTCCTCCAGAAATGAGATTTTATGCAGCTAATCTACTGAACCTTCGGCCTTGAAACTGTTCATTGGGGGATAGATATATCATCAAGTTCCACATCTAGTGGATGCAACCGTCCCCTACCTGGAGTGTTAGACGAGACGCCAAAGCAAAGTTGTCAATATGGCGGACGCGGACTCTAAGGATATTTCCAAGGCGATCAATGACACGACCGAAGTCGATGTCGGAAAGGTCATCTCCACCGACGGTGATGTCATCATTGATGATGGTGTTCGTCGTGCACTCAAGTCGAGGCATCTACAGATGATTGCCCTTGGCGGTGTCATTGGTCCAGGAACATTCTACGCCACTGGATATGCACTGCAATACTCTGGCCCCGTTGGCTCGTTGATCGGTTACATTATTGTTGGTCTTGATGTATTCTTTGTTACACAGTCCCTCGGCGAGATGGCAACTATGTACCCATCAACTGGCTCTTTCAACGAGTTTGCCGGACGTTTTGTTGATCCTGCTCTATCTTTCGCCCTCGGATGGAATTACTGGTACATGTGGGTGAGTATCAATTTCGCCATCCTCTCAATCTTCAACAGCATTTGCTCATATTTTAACGTGTTAGGGAACAATTCTAGCCAACGAATACAACGGGGCTGCCCTAATTCTCAGTTATTGGACCGACAAAATCCCCAACTACGGTTGGATCTTGATCTGTTGGATCTTTTTTATGTGTACATCACTTCTTGGGGTTTTGGTGTACGGAGAGATGGAATTCTGGTTGGCCTCGTTCAAGTTTGTGGTGACCATTATTCTCTATCTCGTTGCCATGTAAGTTGTGATCGGCATCCAGTTTCAAATGATGACAATAACGAACCAACAATAGTCTCATCGACACAGGAGCCATTGGTGGTGACTATATTGGGTTTCGATATTGGAAAGATCCCGGCCCGTTTGCAAACGGCATCAATGGATTTGGCAAGGTGTTAGTCCTGGCGGCCGTCATGTACTCTGGTACCGAAGCCGTTGCCATCACCGGCGGAGAGTCTCGAAACCCAAAGAAGGATATTCCAAAGGCTCTTAAGCAAACATTCTGGCGTATTCTAATAGTATACGTGGGCATGGTATTCTTCACTGGCTTGATCGTTCCCTCCAACTCCGAGGCTCTGTTGAACGCTGCTTCAAAGTCAGCCTCCTCACCCTTCACCGTAGCACTGAACACGGCTGGCTGGGCAGGTGCTGGAAATCTTATTAACGCTATAATTGTCATCACCCTTCTATCTTCAATTAATTCCGCAATCTACGTCGCCAGTCGCACCCTTTTTGCACAAGCCAAGGCTGGTCGAGCACCATGGTTCTTTAGTAAGACCACTTCAAACGGTGTTCCCGTCTACGCGATTGTGTTTACAAACCTGTTTGGATTGATATCTCTTTTAAATATCTCAGAAAACGCCGGAAACGTCTTTAGCTACTTGTTGTCTATCTCAGGCGCTGCTGCGTATATCGCCTGGGCATTCATTGGTCTGACTCATCTTCGGTTCCGAGCTGCTATGAAAGCCCAGAATATGCCTCTTTCGTCTCTACCTTTCAAAGCTTTGGGATATCCATATGTGCCCTGGATCCTGTTCGTTGCGAATATATTCCTTGTGCTGATCTCGGGTTATACGACTTTACTGCATCCCTTCGATCTCAAAGGTTTCATCTTTTCATATCTAGTCATTCCGCTGTTCATAATTCTATATCTTGGGTTCAAATTATGGCACAGTAAGTTTTGTTTTAAGGATTTATATTCAGCCTTTGTCTAACCTTCGCGAACAGAAACCGAGTGGGTCAATCCTGCCCAGGCAGATCTTGATAGTGGCAGAAGAGAATGGCTTGGGTGCATGGATGAAGAAGAGACTCGCCGTGGCTTCTTTACGAGGTTCAAAAACATCGTTGTAGGATAATAGCGTGCGGTCGGCAGAACGTAGTTCATCACTGGGAATATTGTGATGGATTTTCTTTTAGGGTGGTTGACATTCGACGACGTGAGAAATAATTATGGTCATACTGCTGTCATAAAATTTGAACTCATTAATCTTGCATTTTATATGGTTTCAGAACCTCTAACCAAGATGTAACACAGTTCCACAATTCATTAATGATGGAATTTTAGCCTATTTAGAAGGTATTCATACGAGATAGCCCATACTAACGCAATTATTTACTTAAATGACAACCTGACTGATTGATTCAAGCATATTAATGCTCAGAGAAAGCGAATGTAGAAATAATGGTGTCGGTTGGATATACATTTCCTGCCGTCGCCGAAACATCGTCGGTGTCGAGTGCGATGATAAGAGAAGGGCCCACTCTCCCCGTCGGCGGCATTGTCCGACGCCTCCTCTAACTATCACACTAGGTTATCATCCACTCAAGCAGCTCCTACTGCTACACGTTCATGGTGTCGGAGTAAAGGTGGGTCCGATTAGCAAGTACACGGAGTAAGTGGAGTAAGATACATTCGTCTCATCACCGCGTTCCACTGAAAGGACCAAGTTCCAGTATCTCCACTTTGACGTGATCTCTAATATATTACATCGTCCATCAGCTTTGATAGCTACGTAACCAATGTAGATTATTTAGACAGCTATTATCATCTGTTTCACCCTCAAGCGTCATATCCCATATCTTTCTCGTCGTCTAACTACCACCAACTGCAAGATGGCCCCCAGTCCCAAAGTTTTCAACAGCGACGATACAGTCCTTGATCCTGCTATTAAATCTCACATCGCAACTTTATATGCTGCTGTGGATAACCGAGATCTGGAGACTTGGGGTGCTCATTTCACCGAGGATGCTGAGTTGAAGAAAGGCACTTCCCGTGTCAAGGGAAGAGAAAGTAAGCTAGCCATCTTCTCATGCCACCGAACTGAACCTAGTATTTACATTTATCTCTTCAAGCGCTTGTGGATCTTGTAACCAAGTCCTGGGCCAATTTCCAGAGCCGTGACCACATTGTCTATGCTGTCTTTCCTTTTGGCCCGAAAGCTGAGGAGGTTATGATGCACGGAAGAAGTAATAATGTGTCTAAGGATGGTGAGCCCAGTACTTTCACATGGGCAGCTCGAATGCATTTCAGGAGGAGCGAGGATGGAAAGGTGCTGATTGACCAGTATACGATCATTCCAGTAAGTTTTGAATCTCAAGTCAACCTGAAACAAATATTCACGGGCACTTGCTAATAATTGCAGGACCCTCACCCTTAGTCTTGTGACATATTGACATCTCCAACAAAGATATTATTTAAAACTCACTGACCAGAGGATACTGGGTACCACACTGAACAAATCATAGCATAGCTTTAAGATAAATATATCTTAATAGAATGACACGTCATACTTGAATTTCAATTTAAACTTTCTCAGAACTACCGTCGTTTGAACACATCTCCCATAACATTCTGGAGGTTGTACGATGAATGCCGCTCTCTTCTAGTTTATTTAGTAGAGAGGCTAAATTCTGTCTTACTTCCTTGGGCAAGCTTCCCAGAGGCTGACTTCGAGGAATTGATATGGCCAAAAGCTCAAAGCAATCACGATAATGTTCTGCTTTAGGCCATCTATCGGCAAATATGGCCAAGACGGCACTGCAATCGCGGAATGCATTGTGTGCTTCTCTTGGAATAGGTATCGCTCTCGCCCAGACTATATACCAAAGAGTCACGGCGGCCCGAAATTGGGATAACACCTGATATTTTTAGGGAAGAACATAAGACCGAATAGAATTACTCAAACTTACAACGAGCCATGGTTGTGCGATCTGCTTCTTCTTTTGAAGAGACCGAAAAGTCGTGCAGGCCGCGGAACTTGCTTGAAGCGCACTGTCGGCCATTGAGGAAAATATGTTAGCTCTGTTTACAAAGCAGATTGAAAGCCGAGTGAGATGCCCAATGTGTCGAAGCCAGGTAGTGCTCTGATACCCATAGCTATCCTTTACACTGTCGCACGAATATTAGTTCTCTTGAACAAAAAAGAAAAAGAAAAGATCTATCCATCCCATACAATCTAACATGTCGCAAGAAGTAAAACCTACCTATGTCTTTCAATAGCATCTGGATCTTCCCACTCTCTCAAGCTTTTTAGCGTATGCATTTCCAAATCCAACGGAACAGTCTCTTCCAAGTTATCTTTCTCTACCATGTGCATAAAAAATGACTGAAGAGCCCTGATTTTGCATATATGCGCAAAGGTTCCTAGATCGGAGTGTAGCGCGTCTTCTTTTGAAGTGCAATCGGGGAGCCAAGGAAGGGGAGATTGGCCATCTGGAGAAGCCTCGTATAAGGGTGTGGATATATACATGTCAGGAAGACTGACCGGAGTTCCAAGAGCTGAGCTTACAGCCCTGTCAAGACTAAAATAACACGTTAGTTTTATCCCAATCTAATAGATATCTAGAATAACGAACATGTAGATACATGACCATACTCTAATAGACATTAGGTTGGATGGGTTGTTAGAATCCTTTTTCAATCGATGAAATCGGTGCAGGGAGGCAAACTTCATTATGGCTCCACTTATGTGTGCAATTCGCCAAGTGCTCTCAGCATGGAGGGCGAACATCGCAGATAACAGCATAGCTTGCAGTCGAATGAGAGGAGTCGAGTGGGAATCAGCCATAATGGATTGCTCTGCTTGGGCTCTGGACTTGAGATTTTGATACATAGGATAAGAAGAGTTATCGGATTTGGATTCAATGAGCGATCCAATTGCAAAAATCTGAGCTTTGTTACCATATGTGTCATTCCAGAATTTGAGATGCTATACCATGTTAACAAAGAAGGTGGGCCAACCTATATACGTAGAGCTTGAACCATTCTTCCACAACATGTAGTATTCTGCGCATAATTTAATATCCAGGAACGGATATTGTGGATGAATGACGTTGAAATATGTCTGAAAAAATGAGGCTGCTGTACGAAGTGGGATATCATTCGGCGAAACTCCTGGATTTCTATGAATATCAATGCCTCCATTCAGAAAACGTGACAAATTTGTCGATATTATGCCAGCCTCTCCACTTTGTCTCTCAAGTACCTCATGACGATCGAGAGACGCCAGGCTATGTGCACTACTTCCAGAGGAAGCATGCCGTATGGTGCGGCCAAGAGTTTGCGAGTTTGGTGGCAGTTGCCATTGTATTGGGTTTTCAAAGCCTATACGTTGGGACCCGTGGGATTCGGATGCCGATGGAGGCGTGTTGACATGACCAACTTGAGGTGGTTGGGCGAACAACTGGGCACGGTAGGACTGGTCCCAACTTGTGGGAGAATGATGAGGCAGTGAGGGTTGACTACCAGCAGAAGGTGTCGTCATATTACATACTGTTGGCATTGTCAGCGAACCAAATTGTGGTCAAATACGGTTAAAGCAGAAATACCAGTGCCAGCCAAAAGACAGCTTTGGCAGGACGATTCTTCATCAAAGTTGCATTGCTGGTTTTTTCGCCTACACCGTTCACATGTGCGCTTTCTCTTCCCAAGCAAGAATGCTCCATGGGAAGTGGCAGACATCCTGGCGAGTGTTCACTGATGACACTTGGAGCTATTCAGAAAATCCAGAAGTTGTGTCCTCCGACCTAAAATCATCATTGGATCGAGATAGTGGAATAGACTGGATTCTCTGGATAGAACAATACACAGCAATGAAGCCCTGATAACTCGTCAAACCTTCTGTAACCAAGAGCATTAGCATGGAAAGACTACATGAATTGGTGCCACTATCATCGATGCGAGCCAATTAGGTCGATTCATTCGATTCTTGGGGAGTTTGAGTGATTTTCGGACGAGGATACGTGAGATAACGCTAAAGAACCAGCGGCTGACTAATAATATGTGCATAGTATTCGTGAGCGATAAGGTATTCACTAGCATGGATGCTAGCTTCCCAACATCCGCCTTCAGCAATCGGAATCCCACCAGCGATAGATCCGGTTTAATTCTTCACAAATATCTTTTCCTCAAGGCATTGAACGAAGTAGAAACTGGAATTATACTTTAGGCGAATTTGTGATTCACATCTATGGCGCGATTTCTTGCCCCGCGACGGTGGCAAAGAAGGCATCAGCGAGGTATGAGCCGGCATAACTAGCCTTATGGAATCCGTCGACAATGGGAGGGATTTTAGAAGGCTTGGTGATTGTCTCAATGTACCCAGCGATCCCTTCCTCCTTCCACTCCTTAGCAAACTTTTCAGCTGTGATATTCAATCCACCAACAGCCCAAATTGGCTGCACTTGCCAGACAATGCCCAGCTTGGCCATGTCGTCACTAAATGTCTTGACCTGTTCCGCACTGAAGCCAGCCGCCTCATAGTTGTACATACCAGTGAAGCCAAAGGCAAAAAGTCGATCTGGATATACTTTCCGAACTGCAGTGTGAAATTCAACGATGTCCCTCCAAACTACCTCAGGTTAGTGCTTGGTCCATCAACAATTGGTGCTATATCTCACCTGGCGCATCCATTCTTGCCCAAGTCATATCTCCAAGTGGTGCGGCCAAAATTGCTCGCTCAACAATTGTCTTTACACTTGGGCGCCACATGTATGTGCCCTCCTTTGATCTCGGCAAATCCCAGTCAAAAAAGACTTCTTTACCTAGGATGGACTTAGCGACCCGACGTTTCTCTCTTATAGAGGTGCCGTAAGCTGTTGCAATGGAGCTGTAGACTTGATACTGTTCTTCATTTGCCCTTTCTTTAACGGCTTCGTCAAAGGTCATCAGGCCACTCCTAGCCTTCCACTCATCACGGGCTACCATATATGTTTTCCCACCAGCCATACCGGCGGCAATTGCTTCAACCAGAGTTTCTACATCATTGGTAGCACCAACGATGTACTCATGATCCCGTGGGTCAATGGTGCTGGTGATGAACTGTGACCTGTCAGTGTCACACCGACACATGAGCAAAGTGTTTGTCCTAAAGCTCGGTCAGTATGGAGGTGAAGAAAAGGTCTCTCAGCTTGAAGAATACCCCATAATGTCGAATTGCATGCGGACAGCAGCCAGTCTCGATAAATATTCGCTCGTTGGAACCACAGTTCGTCCCTCTCCAACCGTAAACTTTTTCAGCCCAATTGCAAGATCATCCAGATGAATCATAGCAACACCAGCTTCAACGAATAACTTTGCAAGCTTGACAGTTGTAGTAAGACCACCGAATCCCATGTCACCGTCTGCAATTATCGGCGCCATGAAATCATAAATCTCAAGACTCTCTCGTTGATTCTTAGTGTGATGCATTCTAAACTGCTTTTGGCGTTGATCATGCCACAATTGAGATTTAAAAATCTTTTCAACTACCTTTGGTACAGTGTCCCATGGATAATCAGCGTGGTCACAACCCGGGTGCTGGACCTCGGAAAGGCCACACAGAGCTCCCGAAACATAGATAGTCTGCCAAGACACAGATTGTTTATCAGATAACGTATTCAAAAGAAAAGAAAAAGGCAAGATTTGGGGTATTTTTCCATACCTCCTGATGTTTGACCATTTGCGATACGACTGTCGGTTCAGTGGTACCAAAAGTCTTTTCACAAGTACCATTTTTAAGATGTTTGGTGAGAATGTCCCAAAGCTTATCGCCTTGATGACTTGAGGGATAGGTAATTGGTATTGTATTTCGAAGAGCTGCAATTGACTTTGCTGAGTAAGGTCTGTTTCTACATTAGTTAGGAGTTCATGCCTAGGTCATAGAATTCCAATGAACCTTTTTAAATGAGCCCGCCTTGGGTTTTGCCATTCTCTCTCAATCGCAATAATCTGTTCTTGGAATGCGGCATCCTCGGCATCTAAATCGATCTTGACTTTTGACATGATATCGTAGTGAATGATGAGATGCCTTCAGCAAAATCCAAAAATACAGAGGACAGATTCGGTTTCAAGTTTCTAATTCACAGTATGCTCCTATAAATCATTTCATAGCTCAGCTACTTGCCAGTGTGTCTTTTTTTAACCAACCACAATACCATCGGCAAACTGACATCAAAAAGTTATCTGGTGGGGGCGGACATTAGCCCGACAGGCTCCGACAGACCGCAACCCCGATTTCCCCGCCCCTCGAGTCCGATGCAGCCGATAACATCCCCACTACACTCTACCTGT
Source organism: Calonectria ilicicola (assembly GCA_020809705.1). Lineage (NCBI taxonomy): Eukaryota > Fungi > Ascomycota > Sordariomycetes > Hypocreales > Nectriaceae > Calonectria > Calonectria ilicicola. The sequence goes on along the minus strand of CP085827.1, from coordinate 6,126,939 downwards.
AAAGGGCAACACTCACTCCTTTCACATTCCGCACCCCACACTCCCATACCATTTACTAGGTGCGGGATTGGTTCATCTCATGAATACAACTATGAAATGTGGGCGTTGATATCGCCAGAGCGTCTGGAGACTTCTACAAAGTTTAGATATGATGAACGATTGAAAAGGGCTTTAGCCAGTGAGAGCATATAAGGCTGTGAAAGTCATTCGGGTCTTGGCGCATAAATGGAACGTGGTCGGGGCGCTACCTCTCGAACTGACAGCCCCTGTTGCACGATGCTCTTTCAATCCCAGCAACGATGATAGAGAGGAAATGGAGACCTTTGTCGTTGATTTCAGCCATCAACGCGCAAAAAGCCTCGAAGATTCAATTTATGGAGGTATTTCTATATCTTTTCCATCCTTTGCCCTTACTCCTTCACAATTCGCAATCTCAAATATTGGAGTAGTGGAGACATTTCAAGGGTTGGAAAATGTCCCAGATTTTGACGATCTTTTAGCTGGTGCGAACTTTGATTTTCTATGGCCAGAGTTACCCAACGACTTTCAAGAACCCTTAAAAGAGAGCTGATATGTAACAGGGCGACACTTATTGAGATAGTCAGGCAGAGTAAACGTAGGTTCCTATTGAATACGAGACTAAAGCTTAATCCTTCCTTCTTCTAGCTATTCCTCTTACTTTTAATAAAGACTGAAAAGGCTACTGTGTCCTGTTGTGCCTACAGGGCCCGGGTCCTGTTGTCTTAGACCTCAAGGGATGAGGTTATCCCTTCGGTTGGGGGAGCCCGCGTTACACGCACATACACTGTAGCATAATTTTCCCAAGATTCAACTCAATTAAAAATAGTTAACTAAAATGACTTCGGCTACATAGCTTTATTTAGACTTTTGATAAAACTCAAGTGGGCCCCATGAATCTTGATTGAAGGAACCTATATAGCTCTGGTTCGATAATAAACTAAGTGCCTATCTGTTACCACCTAGACAGTATCGGAGAATTTGCATATTTCATCCTAAACAGCTCAGCTCTCTTGTACAGTTTATCATTCTCATTTTCATCATATTCCCTCCTTTCTCAGGTCAGTTACTGACATGGGTGGTCGCTGGCCGCGATATTGCACTGGTGCATGATTCTTGATCCATACGACTTAGGAAACTCGGTCTAAACAAATCTTAGTTCATCACGTTACCAGATCTAGTGGAAAATGATTTCTCACAATGGTGTGCCAAAGGGCTCTATTATACCATAGAATAACATCCCCCTCCTCATGACGGTGGGCGTAGATATTCTCAGGCTTTAAAGCAGGTCTCATAATTCTGCAACTCTTGCGTAAGCATCGGGAATCGATGGCTTGATGGGTAAATACTGAAGACTCACCTGTGCATAAAGCCACGAACCACTTTTAAATCATCGACAATTCTCTCCTCGGCATCTGGTGCATCTTTGAGGTACAGTTTCAGAGCTCCTTGACCATGCACTTGAAGTGACTTCTCACCAGTAATTGGGTTTGTCCACACCATTGGGTAGATGCAGACTTGTTTCTGGTCCCATGGAGGCAGCTGATCAAGTGGTTTCTCAAGGCCCTCTGTTTCAATCAGATGTCCTAAACGAGAGCTGTGCGCTGTGGACATCCATACAAATGCATGCGGTGCGTACTCGATGCGACTGTTTAACACAATGTCTCGAGTCTTGGCATCAAGAACTTCCAATGCACGGGAGCCTGCAACCATAGCCGTTGAACCTGGAGCCACAGACATCTCTGTCCCTGTGCCATCATCCCAACGAATTGTCACATCAGGGCCCTTGGGGGTACGAACGGCCAAAAGGCACCCAACTCTAGGAGGTGGAATTTTGTATAAGGCGCCATCGAAATGCCACTGGTAGAATCGGCTTGCACCTCTCTCGCGCTCTTCATGCGAAATATGTGGTGGCAGATGAAATTCTTCATGATTAATACCCTGAATTTCGAAACCTGGGGGGAATGAATAATGGTCATCCGGGACAGGACCACGACCGAGGATGTGGACCTGGGGCTGAAAAGGAATAGCTGGACGTTTTGGGATACCATAAATGTTCACACCATTGTAGGTTGTTAGCAGCGGGTCAACGCCGTGAGCAAACCCGCCCGTTTTTTCATCGGGATCAAAACTATATCTGGTTAGCTGCTTACGTCGTTAGAATTGATTCGATGAGATTACCATGCTGTGAGCTTATACTGCTGCTCAGGGCTTAGCATTTCAGGCTGCTCCTTAAATACAAGCAGTTTGTGATGGTGCAAGGCATCATGAACAAAGTCAAAATCAGCATCAGTGAGGTTGTTAAGATCAATTCCAAAAACCTCAGCTCCAAAGTCGACCTTCTTTTCAGTGCTATGCCGAATAGGTACTATTTTTCCGTTTGTGAACTCTGCATGCGGCAGTTCAAAAGCAAGCTTTTGAGGTTCAAGGTGGAGATTATTAATCTCTTCAGTGATGACGGCTGTGATGACCATGCTGATGGGTATTTTTTAATGATAGACTAACTCATAATAGCCTTTTCATTTCCTGGATCCAATATATAGCAATATTTTAGGAACGATCTTCCTAAACAGCACCGCCAAACGCCATTGCTTATGAGCTTGGCGTGGGATTGTGTGGGATTTTGTGGGTCCTCGGCCGAGCCTTCGGATTGATAAGTCTTAGCTCGGCCGATGGGCCAATGAGTTTGGTCGGATTCGGGTGGCCCTAATCGACACAGACAAGGACGTCATTCGCGAATATTTAGAGAACTTTGAAGCTATGGTGACATTTTGCGTGCATTTATTGGAACTAGGACAAAGTAGAAAGCAATCAAGATCAAGATGAGCTCAGTTTTTTTCGAAACGAGTACTGGACGAAAGTTGCACTGTCTTCAGAGCGGCGACTGTCACGGTCCTTTGGTAATTTGTCTTCACGGTCTAGGAGGCTCTACCAACACATTTACACCTATTCTCCCACAAATTCCCCAGTCTTGCAGAATTATTCTATTGGATTTCCCTGGTTTCGGGAAAAGCCCCCCGCCGACTGATCGTCCAACAGTACCTAGCTATGTCGCCGACCTACACGATATCATCGCATCTTTACAGGGAGATACTTGGAAAGAGGTAGGTACCCAAAAGGTAATGAAGTAGCATCGATTTTGGTCCCAATGATTCATGCTTATTTTAACAAGGTCACCCTCATCGGGCATTCTCTTGGGTCGGCGATTGCTTTGCACTTTGCTGTCGAATTCCCATCTCGTATTGCTGGACTTGTTCTCATTGGATCTGCACGATCAGCGTCACACATCCCCGTCGCGCGACAAAGAATGCAAGATATGGCAGCCAACACACGGAAGATGGGAATGACTTGGGCTGCACAACTAGCATCTACATCAAACTTCTCTCCTGCAGGAGAATACGACGTTGAAGAACGTCTACGAAAGGAAGTTTACGACGCCGTAGTCTCCTCAGACGCAGAGAGCTATGCGTTGACATGTGAGATGATGGTAGATGAGTCTCACAAGGATCCAGACTATAGTGTCCTCAGGTGTCCTACCTTATTGATTGCTGGGGATCACGACGTGATAAGCCCCGTGGAAAGGTCACGGGGCCTTGTTGAGCTTATTGGTTCTGAAATCTGCTGGGTAGAAATTCTCAAAACGGGGCATCAGCCAATTCTGGAGGAACCCGACAAGGTTTCCAACCTAATTGTCAATTTGCTACAGAAAATCCCAATTTAATCTTTATAAAGAAAGGTCTTGACTAGCCAAATAGAAAAGATTCTCAATGCTTCCTTCGTCAAATGGTCCTGATTCAAAAAAGCAATCTGAAAATAGGGCAGAATTCCTAGTGAAGTTTTGCGTGTGAGAAGTGTGCTGTGAAGGTGTTTTTTTATCTCCGCAGAAGGATTTTACAAATTCCGGGACATTAAAAAACCTTCTTTGTTTGCGAGGTCGAGCATTATCATCATCTACTTCTGCGCCAAGACTCCGTTTCTTACTGCGGGTAAATGTCGCTGGTGTTTCGCTTAGCAGGGCATTGAGAAGTTTTACCCCCCGAAGAGCAATGGCACTATTATGGCACCTGTTTAGTATCTCAATGGTGTCATAAACAAGATGAAAATGCTCGACGCTATTCGGGTCAGTGGGCTCAGAGTGAAGCAAGTCGAGTATTAAGATTATTGAGGCGGCAACCGCAAAAGCCTGATATATCCAAAGAATCGGGCCATCTTCTTCGATAACAAATTTGTACTCTTTAATGATGGTCTTTGATGCAGCCAAGCAGGTCCTTCTAGTAAATGCAAAAGCTGGGTTTGAGAAGCTCCTAGAAAGGAAAGACCGATGGATCATAATAATCTTGTGTGATGAGGAGATTGCAAGTGACCTTCGAGCCCATCGCACGAATATTGGCCAGTTCGGGTCAAACGGGCTATTGCACAGATAAGCTGGACGGCTCCCAGTGGCTATAGACCTTAGTTTCTTGTCCCACTTAAGGACTTGTTCGTACTTCGTATATAGAGTATTGCAGGACATCAACCCATCCTGTAGACGAGGCATAATGCTCGCTATTGATCCAAGAAATCTAGAATAACCAGCTACTGTCGGGATCGAATCTGGAAGGGGAACGAGGTCCTCATCGTGACAGTTACGTGGCAACTCCGACTTCGAATAAGAAGGGTTGATCAGATAAGTATCGGAAAAAGGTAAGCTGAACCAGTCTTGGCAGCATATTTGATGCCAGACTCGACGGCCTGCTTCCTTTTCTACATCTCCGCCAGAGATGTCGTCGGTAAGTCTATGAAGACCCAGGCTCTGAGCAATTCTAACCGAGGCCGCAAGGTATGTTGACTGGAGATTTGAAAACCCAAGCATATGGGCCGACAGTGTAAGTGTAGCGATGGTCTGGAGGGAGAGAATAGAATGGTGAGATGCAAAGTCGGCTCTGTTGAGGCAGGTTATCGCAGCCCGGAACCACTTTTTTGACAAAGTTTCTCGTTCGGGCTCCTCAAACCCCCATTTCTCTACTGCTGAAGATGGCAGGCAAGTTATACTCCCCGTAAGCACAGCAAACAAGAATGCGACCCATTGAAGACTGACATCTGGATGCTCGATTGACCCGTCATATTTGTCGTAAAAGTCTTTGAGCTGGCTTCTAAGCGATGGGGCAAGATATGAGCAATGATACCACAACAGACATTTCTCGTGCCACAAAACCAAGTCCCATGTCCGTTGGTAATCTGGGAGCAACAGCTGAAGCATTGACATTTGAGGAATGTCATCAATACTTCCGCCATCTAGAGGACTGACATCTGATTGTGTATTGGAAATCTGAATGTCACCAACAGGCGACACATGGATGACAGCCTCTGGCGAAGCCACTGGCGGTAAATCGGGGTTTTTTCGTCGGCCCCAAGCCAGAAATTCTAGTATTGATGCAGCATCCTCGGCCACGGTATCACAAGATAGGGTTTGTTTCTTGTTGGCCGCGGCTCGGGCCACGGCTTCGGGATCGCTCCTACAATGTTGATACGAAGCGATTTCTGAGAATTGTTCGGTGGGCAACGGCGATAGGCTTGGTTGTTCTTGGGTTCTACCCTCGAGCTCGGCGACTCGGCGTCGGAGGATCGACAATTCGTCTTCATCGGGTCTTTCGGTTGGCGACAATAGGGAATCGGCTACTGCGATAGTCTGGAAGGCAGTTGTCACAGCGGCATTGGCTGGTGCATCTAAAAAAGTTCCACATGTATCATGTTCACCTCTTACCATGTTTCAGTTTCGGATCGGAAAACCGAGCCCCTCTGCAATGGAGACTCGCATGAAGGAATGCTGCTTTACTCACCTCCTTAAACAATTGGAACACGGGACTGTTTTTGAGCATTTCACTTTCCGTCGCGTGCAAGACGCGCACGCGAGGCGGCTCCGAGAAGCATTCATGAAGGTTTTGGGTGATGATGGGATACGTCACGGACGTGCTGTTCAACACACGAGCGCCGCAATAAGGCTCGGGTCTAGATGCTCGGGGTCCAAAGCTGTTTATCAGCAGTGGCACGCTCCTTATCGCGATCCGGGTGCTAATCTTTGCAGGGGTCAATGGCGAATGGGTGCGTTTGCAATTACAGCACCCGATCTCATGTAACGGTTATCGAGCGGGGTTTCTCCGCAAGTTATCTTTAGTCTGGGTTGAGGGGCCTTGATATGCGGCATAAGCCCCTTCATCGGAGATAACTCCAGCAAAGGTGGGGAAACCAGATAATCTTCCTCCATGTCTCATTCAATTAGAGTGCTCCGGAAAAGGACAAGCCAAAACATCTATCTCGAAAGTGCGATCGAGCTATAATATATTGGACGTGGCCCCCGAGATATTCACAAAATGAATCTTGAATATTGTAGTTCCATGATTAATCACAAGACCTTGATCGTGCTGCACCTGCAACCGTCACCCTCATGAGTCTCTCAACAATGCGTAGTCGCGGCTCCGCCACAATTTCCTCTGCAACTGCAAAAATTAAACTTCGCCTGACTGATGGCAGTAGTTGGAAACTCCCAAAGCAGCACAGCAGCATCGCGCCGCCAGACGTTTGGACCAACGCAGACCAGGATCCTATCCCACCAGAAAAGCAGACATGGACAGAAGCTACCTTCATTTCATACTGGTTCAGTGATCTGGTTACAATAAGTGGCTGGGAAGCTGCTAGTTCTATTCTAACAACAGGTCTTTCTGCCACTGATGCAATTTTAATCACGCTTGTAGCAGGTATTTGTAACTCAATCCCCACCGTGCTGAATGGCGCAATTGGGGCAGATTTACATGTTCCGTTTCCAATTGCGGTTCGCGCGAGCTACGGTTATTGGTTGAGCTACTTCTGTGTCATCAGTCGGGCAGTCCTGGCTATGTTCTGGTTTGGAGTGCAAAGCGTTGGAGGTGGACAATGTGTTACGGCAGTAAGTTAGCCTGCATTCCCAACCAAACTAAACATGCAACTAAACAATTTATAGATGATCACAGCCATCTGGCCAAGTTTCCAGAATATTGAAAACACTCTTCCAACATCCATCGGGATAACTACCCAGGGGATGGTCTCATATCTCATTTATTGGCTTATTCAGACACCACTTCTTCTCATTCCAACACACAAGTTACAGTATCTGTTCAATGCAAAAGCCATATTAGCCACGCCCATGGCTCTTGCCATGGTAATTTGGATCTCAGTCAAAGCAGGAGGCCAATCTTCAAACTTTTTCTATGCGCCTGCCACTGTTTCAGGATCTACAAGAGCATGGCTTTGGTTGGCTAATTTGGTATGTCCCGTGGTTCTTGGCTCGCGCCCCAAAATACGTTGCCGCGACTGATACATCAACTTCAGACATCCGTCACTGGAGGTTACACTACTTTGACAGTGAACATCCCTGACTTTTCAAGATTCAGTAAAACCGGCGGGGCCAACTTGTGGCAGTTGCCAGCCATCCCCTTTTTCAAGGTAATTGTGGGAATATTTGGTATCATCGCCGCAGGTGCTTCCAAAGAGATATATGGGGAAGCGCTCTGGAACCCCATCGACATTATCAATAAATGGCAAGGCTCTTCTGGTGGCAGGGCCGCAGCCTTTTTCTGCGGATTCGTCTGGCTTCTTGCACAAATTAGCGTCAACATTAGTGCGAACGGTATATCATTTGCGAATGACGTGACAACTCTATTGCCGAAATGGTTTAATATTCGACGCGGTGTCATTCTTGTCTCTTTTATCGGGGGTTGGGCATTGTGTCCATGGATCATTATGGCGTCAGCGCAGGCATTTATGAGTTTCATGTCTGCCTATGCCATCTTCATGGCCCCCATAGCTGGTATACTCACCACCGATTACTGGCTTGTCAAGCGTCGTAAATATGATGTCCCGGCACTCTATGATCCTCAGGGAATTTATCGCTTTAGGTGGGGTGGTAACTGGAGGGCCTTAGTGACGACAGTTGTTATCATCGTCCCTTTGTTGCCAGCTCTAGGCCACAAAGTTACACCCGATCGCGTTCCAATACCCACAGGACTACAACGTCTATTTGATTTCAATTGGCTTTATGGATTCACGACTTCAGTTGTACTCTATTACGGACTAAATCTACTTTGCCCTCACCGAGCAACCCTCATCGCGGAGACGGTTCCAGGCGATCACATTCCAATTGAAGGGGTTATGCCAGGTGTGCAGCAAAACACAACTCATGAGGATGAAATCTACAAATCAAAGTTATCATTGAGTCTAGCAGCAGAGGTATGAATAGTTTTGTAGACTGGTGGAATAGACATACACGACCATCATGAATCATGTACTAAAATAGATTCGAGACGGAAATTTTTACATTAGACATGTAATCGCATTTCAAATTTGAATCAAAACCATTAATATGGCGTCGAAAATTGATGGAAATCTCTTTTTGTAACCGCAACCCTAGCGAACCACTTCTAGCTGCTTGTAGGATCACAATTGTGTTCGGGATCTTTCATCTAGGGTAAGCGGTTAATGAGAACCGAGGTAGCAGTCGTAGTTTGCTGATCATGAGGACCGAGCGGTGCTTTGTCATGCTTGTTGGCCCGTCTCACTCGCAAGCAGGGGTTGTGATGAGCCAAGGCAGCCAGGTGGGGTAATGGACAGGGATCTGAAATTGCACCCCTTTTCATTTTTATCGTGACCGTGTCTCGTCCGGCTTCCTCGAATGCTGTTGATTGTCCTAGATGATTCCTTAATACATGATGGAATTCCCAAATAAATAAGAAGAGCCAAAGGGAATGGGAGACTTGGAAGTTTGACGCAATGGTTTGTTAAGCACGACGATGAAATCGCATTATCTGTTAGGTCCACTGGGTTGGTGGCCCTTGCCATGGCTAGCTGGCTAACTTAGTCTACAACCCCAAACATGGCATGGTCAGCTCCCTTGGCCCCAGAGGCTTGGTGTCGAGCTCGTGGTGAAACACAAATATGCTCTGAAGGGACAGGTTTTCATTGCAGCCTCGAGATCGGGATGAATGGGCCGTATGAAGAGAATTTTCAATATGTATGATCTCGGACACGTTAAATGTGTGAATGTGTACAAAATTTGGACCTGTAATGGAATAACTCTTCATCAAAGCCAGGAAAATACGATTGGCTGGGCTGGTCATAAATTTACCACTTGGGTTGGTTATGTCTTGGGTACGCCACCTCGGCATCTGGCTGTTTTGGTTGCTGCTTTATCGATCATGCTTCCCTGCGTTCCTTTTTACGCTAGGATTGACAAGGGCCTAATGATAGCAGGAATCCAACTATTAGCCAGGCTGGTGAACACGCATATGACATCCATCCAAGCGCCGAGTTGTTCATGTGGATTCCTGTCCTGAAGAAGAGGGAATATAGTATGCGGCGCGCCAAAGATACGGCTCCTAATATAAATCTTACTATCGACCCGGGGCGCGGGAATTTGGCGCTTAGGATGTTAAAATCCATGTACAGTCCTAAAACCCGGGTGTATCATTAGGTATGTGAACTTTCACATATTTTTACGTCATCACCTACACGATCTTGCTCCTGTCACTTAAAGTTTGTGACACATTCTGTTTCTAATTCCCCAAATGACATCTTTACTTGATAGCTCGTGAGTTGACCGATACAACCTTTGATGAATCCCGTGCTGATTCGGTGGTCGATTTCATTTCCTCCCAACATGAGTGATGAAGCCCGTCGAAGTTGTCAATTATGACTACAAAATGACCATGACTAAATGACAAAAGGAAATCTCTTCATCTTGTCCTTCGCATTTTCGGCATCTTAAATCTGCAGAATGAAATTGTGATCTCTCTAGAGACCGCTTTGAAACACACGTTTTGGGTTCCAAATTGCTACGCTTTGGATTCATTTGGCTCCTTTTGTTGCATTGAAGTGGTGGTTTCGTTTGATCAGTTCTACTATAAATACTTCTCCAGAGGTTGGGGACGTGAATATTTAGGTGATTTAATGAATCTAATTTATTGTTCAGAGGCTTTCCTCGAACCAGGCGTTTATTTTCAAGGCAAGAGAGTGATTTATGTGCTAAACTTACACATTTAGCTTTGAAGATGTTTCCTACAAGTTGGGGCGCGAGGTGGTTTCAAATATATGATGACGCTCCATTTATCTTGCCAAGTTATTTTGTGTTTGACACGATCAGATACCAACGTCATTGAATCGGCGTACGCAATGAATGCTACTACACCAACGCACCCTGGGGTCATATGTTCACATCCGAGCCACAAGAGTGTGGAGAAAACAGGCTTGGTGATATGGATGTCCCGTTGGGAGAGCGATGTGACAGCTAGAAGACCCACCGCACATGCGTAACGACGCCCAACGCCTCGGTGAGGAACTTTACCCATTGTGGAATCTGGAGTCCGTGTGGCGGGCTGCCAAGGTAGTTTTTTGAGACCTTGTGGATCTGATTGACCTACTACAATAAAATGAATTCTCTCGGGTCTACCGGCCTGTTCTCTCTGGTTGTTGGACTTTGTCCTGGATGGCAGCTGAATGTAGCGGACCTGTGTATGCAAATAGAGGTAAAAGCCCCGAGCGGAATATTTTCAAACATAGATTTATTTACTAGACTAGCTAAAGTCATGCGTTATGCTGGTATCCAAATGGCTCATAAACATTCTTTTCGTGATGACGTATCACCCATTGAAGCCTCCATCTGCGTGCAGTCTTGCAAAGCTCAGGGGTCCATTTGACGTTGCAATCCGACACAGGAACCGGCTCAAGCTGCTCTAAGAAATTATAAAAGTCCTCGAATGACTTGTTATGTTGAAGCTCGCCTCCTTTTAGATTGAAAAGATCATTGGGATGAAAGACCAATCGTTGAGTTGGTGAGATGGGATGACCTTGGTCGTTGACAATATCATCATAGGTTAACCAAAATGACGAATAACCCAACAAGGCCACCAGCAACTGTAGCCTTGAGAATTCAGGGTCATTCCAACGTCTCTTTCGTGAAATAAAATCGTTCGATGCGTACGCGTCCCTTACGAGGGGAGCTGCAATTGAATCATTCTCTAGAAGAACACACTCGAAATAGCCACTGGGCCCCAGCCAAAGTGAACCGGGAGCGACCAGAGCATCATCTCCCAAGTACTCAAGGCGAATAGCCATCTCTCGAGCTAGTATCTTGAGCCTCTCTGGCTCTATGTAACATGGACAAACGACCATTGAGAACCGGAAGTTGGAGGTGTTGATTGCGTCGGCTGAACCTAAGCGACAAATTAAAGATCAGCCATAATTCGGATGAATCTGGGCCACAAAAGTAGAGTATGGGAAAACCTCAGATTAACAAAAAAAGAAAGAAAAGCAAGCCATTTATACTTTATTTCTTAAGATCGAACGGGCTTTTGAGATGTGACTTTGGACTCCTGGAAAATCTGAAGGGGATTGAGCGCGATGAAGAAAGTAATATGGGCTAGCTGGCAGATGATGGTGTTTATTTATCCAGTTAAATGGAGGATATTGAATGATGTCGCTAGACCAGAGACAAAAAGAATAATGCAGGAAAAGAGCCTGTAATATCTACATCTGACCTGTGGATTGTGGTGATATCTAGTCACATGAAATGGTTGGTCTGCTTGTCAACTTGTCGTTCGGGTCTCGCAGCCACTGGCCGTGTCCACATTGTGGAGCTGAAAAGATCGGCGAAGACCGTCTGGGTCACCACCATGCGCCTGGACAGTGGGTGTGGAACTGACGGCACCCAACCCCAAGGTGCCAAATCAAAGTTTCATGTAAGCACTTTGTCAAAACAATCGGCATTTCTAGGCCGGTGAGGGTAGAGCCATGATGTGGCGGTAGTTGTTGATTTCTTGTAGAGCGAGAGAATGCACACCAGACCCAACTTACGCATGTGCATGTTGGCTAGCAGCGGCCGAGCAGACTGCCAAGATATGTTGGCTTCGAACTTTTGCTAGGGTCAAGCGCCAGGGCAATAAAATTGTTGGTTACAAACGCCTCAATCGGCCCCTCTTGTTGGATGAACGTCAGCGAAGAGTCCAGACTGGTCGGCGAAGCGAAGCGAACATGATATGGCTGTGATTTGTGACTAGGCGCCTGATAAGTGGTCACCAGGGGAAAATTTTGTCAGTTGGTTCTTCAAATACCCCTTTTGGAACAACAGCCATCCGTATTTCTCGCTACGACTCGCCGCAATTGTTGGCCTGGTCTGGCCACGCACAGTCCATGCGCTGAGGCATCGTCATGCAAGGCGCGTAAAGTAAGCCTTCCCAAAATTTGGGCCTGTACCTGTATTTCGCTCATTAATATTTCCATTTCACGTTTTAGGGGTCGCGCTATTCTCAATTGCGGTGACGTGCCGAAATACAACACAGTACAATCAGTGTGGCGAATTGAGATCTTGGCGCCACAGCCCATGTTATTTCTAGCACCAGTATCATTTCCATAAAAACAGCTGGTGATGTGTAGTTAGGGACGATTAGACCAGTTGAAATATTAAATATAGATATTTCAGACATAAGGAATATCCTAAATATTGATATGAAATAGCTAACGGTTGGTGATCAATGTGGCCAATGCTACCCCGACACTCATACGTCTCCATTAGTCGCTCACTGGGATCGGAAAAGGCCCAGTAGGACCAGAGGAGGCCCCGATGTTTGCTTGGTGCATGGTTCGAGGGCCATGCGAATCCGGGTAATCAATGGCCGTGTGAAAGCACTGCCAATTTGCCCACATGATGATGTCCCCCTCTTCCACACTGGGGAGGATAATGTACTCTGGGCGTAAGATTCGTTCCTGAATATTTTTGAGCCACTTTCGGATCTCGGCAACATCCTCCACTACCTGGGGTTCTTCGGTGAGTGAAGAACGCAAGTACATCTTGCGAACACAGATCCCATGAACCATAAAAGCCTTGTCTCCAGTAACTGGATTGATCCAGACCATGGGGTAACGCTTAACAGATGCGGGGTTCCAGTCACCTAAACTCTCAATCGGCTTTTCAAGCCCCTGGCTAGCAACGCCAAGGCCATTGGGGTTTCCCCGACAGGCTCCCATCCATTGGTATGGATGGGGTGCATATTCAACCCAGCTATGGTCTGCAATGGCCCTCTCCTCGGGGCTCATAAGTTCATAGGTTTGTACGTTGCTGAAGAACGCCGTCAGCCCGGGCTCGACCTGCATGGTTTGGCCAGAGCCATCGTCCCAGTGAACGGTAACTTTTGGCGACATCGGTCGCCTGATGCACCTCAAGGTGGTAAACCAAGCAGGGTCGCGTTCATACAGCGGTGCATCTATATGCCAACGCTGGAACCTAGTGTGGCCGTTCTCAAAATCTTCCTGTGGAAGCTTTGTAGCATGCCAGTCATGGCTGAGCGGCTTCTTTACCGTCTTATTCAGGATACCATAATGATCTGCGCCTTGATATCCCTTTCCAATAAGACGAACGTTTTCGGCACCTGGGATTCCGATAACGTCACGGCTCGACTACGGATAATTCTCATTAGCCAAGGCGTTCGACTCAATCATTCGGTAAAGATAAAATGCTTTCACCTACAGACAAAAGACCACCACGTTCATTAAACGCCTTGATTGTGCCGTGTGAATGAACCTGTGGGGCATCTGGGTCGAAGCGAGTGACAAGTTCCCACTGTTTGATCGGAAGGAGGTCTTTTTGGCCCTTCACAACGACGACTGTCTTTTCCCAAATGGTTTGTTTAAGTGCCTGCACATCGGCATCTCGATGACGGTCAGTGGGATCCTGCCCATAGAAAATGGAATTTCATTACCACTGATGTTGCTCAAATCTAAATTTTCTATTACTGCACCGAAATTTGTCTTCTTCCCTGCTTCTTTTGGAAGAGGCTTCACAGTAAAAGAAGCATCAGTTGGTTCAATCCTAGAGGGCATAGTGATGGGCGCTGCAAAATAATGAAATGATGAATAGTCACTGTCTGAGCGGGCTATGCGGGTACTAAAACGCACACAACTATATTTTTGTCCAGAGGCTCAGCGCCCTTCAATACCATTCTTGGGATATAAGAGGCAGTTTTCCTATTGAAGAACGCTGTTTATCACGTACTGATAACGCTTCCGCTCTCAGAGGACGGTCGGCCGAAGAGTCGGCCGAGATACGATATACTATTCGGCATCTAAACGTTCCCGATAAGACCAATGCTTGAATTATGAGTTGTATCATGCTTCAGCTTTTATCTGATTTCCCTTGGGCCGAGGGATGGCAGTCCAAAGCCAGCTAGGTAAACCAAATTTCAGGAGTAGTGAGATTCATGTGTATCGTGCCGGTAGCAACATCTTTACACAAGTATTTCCACCAGTCAGTCAAAATCATAATCGTTTTCAACATATGCCTATGTGAGTATTTGGAGCGGCAGTTTACTGAATTACAAAATCACAAGTCAGTACTTTGTTGCTTTTCCTGAGGAAAAGAAAAATAACCTCACACTCTTATGGATGTAAACGGCATAGGCATAGCAATCACTTTGACTACTCGAGAATAAACTAGTCATTCATTAATTCCTTCACAATTAATTTAAGAAGTAAAATAGATTTTATAGGTATCAACCCCTCTATACCGGCTTAATAGAGCCTTTCCAGTGGGCCTATCGATCACTAGCTACCCCTCAACCTCCACAACATATCCTGCCTTCTCTGCTTGATTTATTGTAATCTTTTCTCTTTGCTTTTCTAGGGTTCTCTTTAATGCTCTGTAGTGCAACTCCATTGCATTAGCCGTAAATCGTTCACCTGTTACCATTGGATACTTCTTTTTGGGTCCTTGAATAAGCGCATCCTTGCATGGCTGGTTGAAAAAGGCAATGCTGTATCGTTCTCCATAATAGTCACCTTCTTGTTCGGGTGCCTTGACTCTATGGAAAGTGCTTTTGAAGCGGTCATCTGACCAGCTCATCAGCAGATCGCCAATATTGCAGATGATGCTTCCAGGTTCAAATATAACTCTAGTCCAGGCATCGCCGGTTGCCCACTCAGTGACTACCTCCCTACCAGGACATATTTCCAATCCTGATTGGTCTCCCCGTTGAAAAAGAAGCGTCAAGAAATCCCAGTCTGCGTGGGCTCCAGCACGATGGGTGATTTCGCCATTGTTGGTCTTGGGAGTCTCAAAATAATGTAGCAGACGAAGAACTGTTTGGCAATTGGGTTTGGAGATGTCATGGGCTTTAATGAAAAAGTCATCTGGAAATCCCAACCCCCTTGCAAAACATCGCATCAACTTTTGCGAAACGTTCTGAAGAGTATGCATGAACTCCAACGATTTCTTTTGGAACCCCGGAACGTGGTCATTTGAAATCCACAATCCGTCCATGTTTTCTCCAAATTGCAGCTGGTAGGATTCCTTTTGATCAGGAGCGCCTGTTGAAGGTCGGATCTGTGATCGACACTCGTAGCCAACATTTTGGGGGTTCCAAGGAACGCCCATTTTGGCAGATTGGGGTAGGGAAAAGAAAGCCTCGGACGTAGCAAACATGGAATCAACGTAGTTCTGGTCAATGCCATGATCTACAATGGCAAAGAAACCGACATTTTCGGCGGCGGTACAAAGCTCCTCTGTTATTTGATCGATACGTATGTCGAAGTTGGCAAGTGAGATCTGAGCACACCGACAAAATTAGATGATGTCACTTTGTGAAGAGGGGATTAGAGCAACCTGAGGGATCGAGCGGGAAACGTATTTAGTGCTCATATTCGTTTAGTTGGCTGTAAAATAGTCTGGAGAGATCGGGCGATATTTCGATGATTGATTTGATACGGAATGGCAGGAATATAATCTAGATAATTCTCTTTCAGTAATAGCTGGTGCAGCCTTTTATTGCGATTATATTGGTTTATCACTTCGGTAAAGATGGAGAAGCAAGGTAGATAAGATAAGATTCGAATCTCTTGTTCGGCCGAAGATGCTGAATCAGCTGCCACGGCTGACCAAGCCGGTCCGCCGCAGTTCGAACCATGAACAAACTGCTTAATTATATCCTCGGTTTACTGATTCTCAAAGCCCCAGAAGCAAAAGAGTCAAATTAAACGCGTCGCATGTTTTTAGTTTCTAGATTAGAGCATCTCAATCATAGCTTACTGGAGTCAATTTCCATCATAAGACATTCCCTCTCCAATGTTTATTTCCGCAGTGCAGCTAATTGGAATGAAAGCAGATATCCCGTTGTTCCAATGTTTGGCTAGAGCGACGGATAAAAATGCGTTCCTTCATTCCATATTAATACGTCACAAAGCAATGTTTTCCGACAGAATCAACTGTATACCAATCGGAATTGCTGCCGCATCTGATCGTATCTTATTTTCTAATGCGGCTACGGGAGTCGATCCGTTTCGTCGGGTTAGCTCCCGACTAGGTAATCGCACTTATTACACTCCATCATGCTGGCATGATTCCGGGGCAATTGGAATATATAAGTGTATTGCATGTAGAGCTGGAATTTACGTCCAGTGTCGCAGCAGCATATCCACCCTCATCTTCAAGACACACCTATTACCACTAAGAAATCCAAATCCGAGGTCATGCAAATTACTGAGATTTCTGTTTTCAGTTATGATGCGAAATACTCTGGTGGTGTTTATTCAATGTCTGGTGGCCGAACTGCTACCAAGCAATCGTCTATCGTAATTCGTGTTAGGACTGACGATGGTCTTGAGGGCTGGTCCGAGTCAGCGCCGCTTGGTAGCGATTATCTGCCTAGTTCATTCGCTAGTGAACTGGCGGCTCTAAAAGAGTTAGGACCGAATGTGCTCGGCTTAGACCCTCGGTCACCGGCAGCTGTTGGTGCTGTAATGGACCGCACAATGATGTCTGGTACAGCGGCTAAAGCTCTTATTGACTTTGCATGCTGGGATTTACTCGGAAAAGCAGTCGGGTTGCCGACCAGCACATTACTTGGCGGACAACTTTCGACAAGCCCACCTGCCTTCTGTGTGATCGGTATCTCCGACCCGGAAACAGGCGTTAAGAAGGCTCTCTCTGAATTGGATAAGGGGTTAAAAGCTATGCAAATAAAGGTTGGGGACGATCCTTTGGCTGATGCCCGACGTGTCAAGGCCATCCGTGAGGCTATTCCGGATAGTGTGGAGGTCTGGGCTGACGCCAATGCTGGCTGGAACCTACATCAGGCGCTCACATATGCCCGGGCCTTGGGACAGGATATTGCAGTGCCACTAGAACAACCCTGCCGCTCTTTGTCTGATTCCATTGAGGTCGGTCGCCGTGCGGGGTTATCCATCATCCTCGACGAGGGCATTGTGACAATGGCTGATCTCGTCATGGCACACGCAGGGGGGATTACAGGTGTCAATATTAAACCCTCCCGCGTCGGTGGCTTTACCAAGGCTCGAGCTTTACGCGACGCGGCTGTTGCTCTTGATATGATGGTCACTATTGATGACACATGGGGTTGCGCCTTGTTGACAGCGCAAAACCTGCAGTTGGCGTCTTCTACGCCCCGCAACCGGTTACGTGCTGTCGATCTCTTTGCTGAGTGGACCGAACCTCTAATCGCCCAAGTCCCACGTATGCAGTCAGATGGCAGAGTTTCCAATACTACTCTACCTGGAAATGGCTATGGTAAGGTTGATGTGGACTTTTTGGGCAAACCCCTGTTCCAGATGAGGGCTTAAGAAGTAGATAGGGTGCTATTATATCACATTATATATTGTCAGAAGGTGCCAAAAGCCTCAATACCATAAGAGCAACTATCAAAAATTTGCCTCGCAGTATTCCTTTTGTCCCAGCCAACGGATCATAGCGGTCGACATCTGTGTCAATATTATTGTTAAATATTGGCTTTGGAGCTCCCTCCCAGTTAAGCCCAGCGCTGCGGTCAATTCAAATCGCCTCAAATCAATTCAAATCAATTCAATTCAAATACAACGATCAATTTGATTGAGTTGATTGAGTTGGATATAGGGTATTTAGTATAGATATGTGATTTTTTGGCTGAGTTTTAGTATCTTTGATGTGATTTACCCAGGAGGAATTTCTGCTTAGTCATTACCTAAAGCGGTATAGCACAGGTTACATAACGGCTCACATAACCATGATTTTTCAACCATGAAGGAATTCTCACTAACCTCACCTTTTCCTGCACATCACACACAAAACACCCCTCCACAAGACCACAAAATACAGCCATTTTTGCCTATCGCGTTATTATGCCTTTGTTTATGACATTCAGAACTATCATGTTGGTCATTTTCTAGCCTCTCCGATCGCCGCCAAGTCCACGTTACAGAGAAAAGGCCCGGTGCGTCTACGTCTTTCTCGCCGTAAAGCGTGGCAGTTAGTCGAGGAACGAGGGGTTAGCAAAATGACCTCTGTGGTCATTAGAACGCATAACAAGCATGAAGATGACGATATCTTCATATCTGACTCTTTTTCCTATGATCCAACGCCCTCAACGCCATCAATAACCTCATCCCCAGTCCCAACCTCGACCTCAACCCCGACCCCAACACCGACCCCAACACCGACCCCGTTTTGCTTTCGAACCCAACCGAAGGCACAGTCTATGACTGTGCAACTTGAAGATTTCAACCTTAAAGATACTCAAAGTCTGACTATTCAAACCCTCCCTCGAATACGATTTGCACATAAGAGATATTTCCTCTATTCCTAGCTGCACCGGCGCCATAAGCTACGATCCTTTATTATTGAGCACGGCTTTAGCCTCATTGAAGTGAATGGAAACACCCTTGGCAACACCTTTTGGCTATGCCGTTATTGCGACCGGCGAGGACGAACACACGACTGTTTATTTACTCAGTCAGCGACTTCGGCAGCAATAGCCCACTTACAAAGTCAACACTCTATTACCAAGGGCCAAGACCAAGAGATAACACTGTCGCCAGCTTCTTCTGCCCTCGCCAACCTTCATTCACATGCTAGGTCGCCCGCCAAAGAAGAATCTGATGCTTTTGGTGTTGCTGCCGAGCTGAAAGCTGCTCTTATTCACTGGGTTGTTGAGTCAAATATATCCTTCAAAGCAATTGAACATAATACCTTCCAACGCCTCTTACGAACGCCAAGTCATATCATCAACGACGCCTTGCCAACACACCAGTCAACTGTGAAGGCCTGGGTAATGGATGACTTCAAAGTTCGCCAACAAACGATTAAACGCCAGCTTCAACGTGCTCAATCACTCATCCACCTTACCTTCGATGCTTGGACTTCCCCTAACCAACAGGCCCTCTTAGGGGTCGTCAGTCACTTCATCGACTGTGCCGGCAGCCCACAAACTAAGCTCCTCGCCTTGAAACGCATTTCTGGTGTTCATTCAGGTGAAAATATCGCCCCTTTAGTATTGGAAGTCATTAAAAACTATGACCTTCAGAGCCTCGGTTTCTTCACATTGGATAACGCCCCTGTTAACGATACGTGCCTTAATTATCTCTTTTCCGACCACCTTCCTGCTTTTCCAAGTCAGCCCTTATTTACAGAGCCTTCAATAATTCGATTACGCTGTTGGGGTCATGTCATCAACCTTGCTGCCAAAGCCTTCCTCGAGCCCACAGAACAAGCCCGACTTGCCTCACTGAACAACGAAGCTGTTGTACGGCTGACTCCCGAGGAACAAGCCAATTTAACTAGCTGGCTAAAGAGTGGTCCGGTAGCCAAGCTGTCAGATGTGGTGACATTCATCCGTCGGTCCCCTCAACGTCGGGAAGCCTTTTCTATCCAGGTTCAACACCAAGTCAACGATGCCGATGACAGCTTATTGGAGGTCAACAACAACATTCAACTATGTAATAATAATGAGACGCGTTGGAATTCGACTTTTTATATGATTGAACGGGCCCTTCGCCTCAAGGAGTCAATTCAGTCATGGATTGGGGTCAACTCAATGGAAAAGGAAGATCGAAGGCTGCCAACTAATAAGAGGTTAACCGAGGAAGACTGGGAGGTCTTAACAGAGGTTCATGATCTTCTTCTTCCCTTTCAAGAGGAAACAATGAGGTTCCAATCCCGCCGCCCCGGCGATATTGGCTGGGTTATTCAGAGCCTCTTCCGATTAATAACTTGGTTCAAAGAACAACGTGATCATCGTGCCCCTGACTCAATTACAGTTGACGAGCCTCGACGGACCCTTCGAAATACCTCATCACAACGCTCATACAGTCATAGTCAAGCATCCACAATGAAGCCGCGGCAACGGGCTGATGTGAAGGAATATTTACGCCTCTGTTGCCAACTATCGATGAACCAATTGGAACGTTACAGGAGCCTATTCGACCACACCCCAGTTTCTTGGGCTGCCGCTATCCTTCATTCCTCCCTAGGGGCCCGTTGGGTCACCCGTGTGGAGCCATTTAAAGCAAATCTCATCATAGACCGATTTCGACCCTTCTTTTTTGACGGTTGGGCTATTAGTGAGCAACATCAACAGCCCCAGGCCACAGATTTCCCTGATCAACGTGACGGTTCCCTGCCTGACCTTCTTCCCAATGATTTCTATGAGAACCCAACCAAAAGCGATGGACCGGCTGTACACGAATTGAACACTTGGCTTGGTAGGGCCCCGTAAAAGCTGGATAACCCAATCGCCTTTTGGCAACAGCAAAAGCAGGCTTTTCCTTTAATAAGTCGAATGGCGATAGATATCCTTACAACACCTTCAATGTCAGCCGAATGTGAACGTATATTTAGTCAAGCTAAGCTAACAATAGGGTCACAATGGCACAGCCTAGCTGATGAGACCTTGGAAGCTATTGAGTGTTTAAAACACTGGATGACTGACATGTGATACGGCACGTGATTCAAATTATCTCAATTCAATTCAATCAATTCAAATCGAAAGCCCTCAATTCAAATGCGAATCCCTTCAATTCAAATGTGAAAATCCTGTTTGAGATTTGAATTGACCGCAGCGCTGGTTAAGCCCATGATGTACCAAAATATTAATCAACCTTCGAGTTGCTCTCCAGAAATATTCATTGAGGATTAAAATCATCTTGACCTAACGGCATGCTCCCAGAAGAAAAAGTTCTTACTTCATCGACTGACACTGTATACAGTTCTATTTCTGATGATGAGACTTCATAATATTAGGGGGGAATGCCCTGCCGATACCAAAAATCCGCAAGGAACAAATCAAAGTGGAGAATGGTGATGAGGCGTAATAGGAAACCTGGTTGGCACAGCCATCTCAAACAACACTAATAAACTGCGCCACAGTTAGTCAGTGCTGACTGATACGAATCACCTCAATATATTAATCATGTTCATCCAGCCCAAAGTGAAGAAAAAAATTGCAAGTTGGGGTTTGATTTATATTGTTTCATTTCGATTTGGGTCTTCTTTTGTTTTTTCTTTCAAGAAACGACATTAAAAAAATGGAAGCTCCACCTGCTGAAGTTGCTTCAACCGATGGTCTTGGACCATTACCTCCTTACGAGGCGATCAATGCCGACCGGCATAATCATCAATTGCAACCTGAAGAATTACCCACGTTAGTTCTAGATGAAACTTTGATTTATTCCAGATTAAATAAAAATCGCCCTTTATACAAAATCAACAGTGCGCCCTACGAAGCCCTGCTGCCGAAATACAACCTCCACAAGATTCGGTATAGAGCTTCAGGGGTGAACGGCATTACCAACATTCGGTCCCGCGAATATCATATATGCAGCATCATTTCCGATTACGTCAGTATTGGTCAAAGAGGTGTCAATATTTTTGGACATGCAGATTTGAAGACAGTCTTTCGCGAGATACAAATGTCCCAAAGCATTGGCCCTTCCTCGTTCAAGGTTCATGGATATTTTAAAACGGATCGATCAACCAAAAATCGACTGCAGCACGGGAGTGATATTTATTGGAGGGATACGAACGACCAAATAATCGCCGTTGAAACCAAGGTGGAGCGCAATGGGGAAGGGAATATTCGGGAACTACCCCGACTTGAGATTAAGAGAAGCATGGATGAGAAGATCCTCGATCTCTTGGTGGCGTGTTGGTGTGCACGACTGTGGAAACAGGCTGAAAAGGAATTAACAGAGCCGATATCATGGAACTCAAGTAAGTTGTGGGGCGAGATTCGTGACTGGAGAACTAATCGACTTTCAAATAGTAAAAAAGACGATTGGGAGATATTCAACAAGAGGCAACATATGGGGTGGATATTAGCAATCTTTTACTTTTCGTCGATTATAGACTTATGCCTTGAGCAGTACCCAACGACCATATCAGCGTATCATGCTTTTTTGTATATAAAATGCTTTGAATTTAGGTTTCGTTTAGATATTATCCATTAGCCCGGCAAGCGATTTTTCGGTCGATTTTAGAGGTACGATCGAAAGAGCTTCTGGTACTTTTTGCGTGTCCTACGGTCACCTTCCCATACATCTTTACCACTATCCACTGCCTCAATATGGGCACCGACATACGTAGCCACCATTCCGCCACCGAAAGCTTCCTTATCAATGAATACACGCTCATCAGGCTCAACAACTTCGAGGTAGTATGAGTGAGCGAGCATTGCAGTCAAGTCTTCAGAGCTCTCGTATAGAAACAAGGCAATGCCATCAAAATCCACCAGTTGGTTTGACGCTGGCTCATCTGCGCCTGCCTCAGTGGGAAGAATTTTACCCCCGACTTGTACCTAGAATGCAAGTTAATTAATTAGAGCTCGAGAGTTGCGATACCCGATGCTAAAGGAAATGGATTTGTATCGTGAAATCGATTTGCCTGCTGATAACGGCGGATGTTGAAATGGGTGGCCAGAGGAACAACCTTTGGCGCATGCTGGGTCTGCCAGTATTCCCAAAAGTCCTCACGGGTGTAGTTAGGACGACGTTTGACATAAGTAACCATCTGAGTTAGCCCAGTGTTAGAGTCGTGAGAGGCAAGGACCCCTCCTAGTAGAGTGGCCGCGATTGCTAACTTTGACAAGAGGT
Source organism: Calonectria ilicicola (assembly GCA_020809705.1). NCBI lineage: Eukaryota > Fungi > Ascomycota > Sordariomycetes > Hypocreales > Nectriaceae > Calonectria > Calonectria ilicicola. The sequence goes on along the minus strand of CP085827.1, from coordinate 6,104,013 downwards.
AAGCCATTTTGTTTGAAGTTTAACAGCCTAGATTCGCGGTGAAATATTTGTTGAAGACAGAGAAAGGGAATTGAAAGCAGAAAAACACTCACGAATGCAAGAAATATCCTATGCATGTTGTGTGAGCTGCGGAATATCCCCGCGTGTCTTTACTGGCTCTTTCCTCGCCTTAGTGCGTAGTCAGCTTGCATTAGAGGCTTCGTTGGTCGCTTTGCGTGGTGTCTCGGCTTGGTCCATTGCAGACTGGAAACCAACAAAGTGTCGTCAGGAAGGTAGACTGCCACATTTTACCCTTCGTTGGTTGACACCATTTTTTTTCCTCGATAAATTTGACAATGCCTATTTAACCCAGTATTAAGAATGATCTACGATGATGCGGTTCACACAGTCTTCCTTCTCGTTCATCTTGAATCTGCCAAGAATTTCCTGTATGCAGTTCTGCATGATGCAGGGGCTAAAGCTCAGATATCGCTTACGTTACTTATTCTTGGCCCAACCTCTCATTGGCCCGGAACAGTGGAAGTTGATTTTCTCCAACATGGCCACAATTGATCTGAGCTGTGTTGTAGGGTTCAGCCGTGCGCTCTGCATCTCTTCATGCAGAATGCGAGATATTAGTAACAGAATGCAAAAACATTTGGTGTGGCGTGATAAGCAATGCGCCAATTTCTTTGTCTCCTCTCAAAATGTTAGACGTTTGTGCGCGCCGGAAATTTGTATGCTGATTCCATACCCTCTTGAGCCTTTTTCTGAATTCCGTCTTTTAAAAGACGCTAGAGCTCACCTATCCAAGCCAAATCCTCAGCCGGACAATCCGATGAGTGCCGCCACTTAATTTGATTCCAAAAACTATTATTTGTCCTCCCAAAATCATGCACCACTTTTGCAGGAACCATGGATCTGCCGCCCAACTCCCCATATCCCAAGGTTGCATACAATTCAAGCCATGTTCATGGCTAGAGTCACCCATTTCCCAAACCGTAACTGAGATCCTCGATGCATAATCCAAAACCTCTGGAGAAAGTGGGATCTTTATTCCAATGTATGTAAGAAGCATACATGAAGATTTCAAGATTCCGGCCGAGATTTTAGATGCTGCCGGGTTCGTGGGCGATTTTGGGTATGCGGCTGGGGTTAAAGGAGTAATTATACCGACTCAACTCAAACCTCATATTGCCCTGCCCAGTCATGAAAGACATGCTTAGAAAATAAGGATTGGTTGGGTTTTTATTCAAATAACTCCGGAATGTTGACTAATCCGACCAATTCATTGGATACGTCTCACTGTTTTTGACTCGCTGTCAAGGTTGGTTATCCCACCTGCTCAAATAGGTCGGCCTTCAGAACAGATACAAGCATATAGATACAATCTACATGCTAGCTACTTTCTAGGTCCTAAAATTAAAGCTTAACACGCATGTCACCCGCTTCCGTGTGTTAAGGTACATTAATTTCTCAGACCTCGTCCCTTCAGCCGCCAGCCCAAAATTCCAAGCGATGAACAGAACATCATAGCTCCCAAATACAAAATAAGGGGCTTGAACCTTCCCATTCCATATCCGGAAGTAATAGGTCCACTCAATAATGCAGCCGTAATTGGACCAGTAGCAATATTTCCAACACCCTTGGTGAATGCCATGAGACTATACACTGGCTGCGGGTCATCCGCGCAAAGAGTGCCAAATTTGGCCCAGAACACGACATATGCGCCAGCAAACCACCCATAAATGAGTGAAAACATCAGGAGACCCTCAAGGGAATGGGCGAATCCCCATATAGTAAATGAAGCTATTGATGAGACAAATGTGGTAATGAAAACGAGCAGCAGTATGTTGTTAGTTCGGTCAGACAGGTACCCAAACCCCAATTGCCCCATCACTAACGCAACGTTATTTGCAGCGAGTATTAAGGCTCCCACTCGACCAGAAAGCCCGATCGAAACAGCAAATGTGGGCAAATAGAGTGAGGGTATATAGTAAGCAAACCCTTGCATCAGGTTGGAGAATATGAAACACCAAAACAGCGGGCGCCAGAGGAAGCTAGCATCCATGATTCGCAACGAAGCATGGCTTGATGCAGGGAGTCTACCTTTTAGAAGAGGCAGAATAGGCGCAACCGTGACGAACTGACCCACTGCAACCACTCTTAGGGTGGTGCGGTAACCATAACTTGCCAGAAGCCATTCCAGCAAAAATGGAAGGCCAACACCACTCACACCTCCACCAGCGTAAAGTACGCCGTACGCGAAGCCGCGACGTTGCACAAACCACTCATTTAACATGCAAGTAATTGGGAAATAAACTAGCAAGAAACCCATGCCATAGAGGACCCCTTGGGTAGCAATCAAAGCATAAACTGAACTGGCGAAAGACGCCCCCAAGACGGATGCCACGCAGATAGCAGAGCCAGTTATTACCATATGCCTCTGCCATCGCTGGTATTTCTTTACCAATGGGGCCGCAAAAGGCGCGCCGAGAAAGTAGATGCTCGTTGACACAGTTCCAATGACAGCAATATTGCCATCGTTCGAAAATTGTGGCAGCTTGGTGTAATATTCTTGAAAAACACCAAAAGTCATGGGAAATCCTGGGAGGTCAGCTTTTTAGACTTGCCTAGGCGCCATCATCAACTCACCCCATAAAAATGCTTCAATGATAAATGACCCAAACAGAAATTTCCATGCCTCGGGTCCGTTGTCCGTCGGAGGCAAAGATTGAACAGGGTGCGCGTTGTGATCGCCTTCGCCGGTGGTTGAAGGCACTGCTTCTCGCGTTGTACCCAGCTCAATAGACATTCCGACGCATTCGATTGTTAAATTTCTATTCAGGAAGAAATCCGTTTCACTGATGTGAAGTTTGAATGATTCAAAGCCACAAGCAATCATCCACCGCTTCGTCATGTATTGCAAGCCGGTATCGCACATCAGTCAATCATAGGGCGCGCCCACGATACCAAGTTTAGCTAGCTTCAGTTTTAGCGAAAAGTCTTGACATAGGCACAACCATAAATCATAACTCCTGTGCTACCCCATTGTTTGGAGGTCTTTATCTTATCTTACCCACACCACCTCCCCTCCCTGGAGTCTAGAGGTGCGCGAGGCCCATTTTTCATAAAGATGGAGGGTGTGAGCGGATCCATGCAGTAGAAGTAGCTAGGGGAAAAGTCTGAGCCTGTAAAAGGAAAAACAAGGAATATATATAATGTCAATAAACTAAAACGCCAGGTACATTTGAATGTAGATGAGAAACTGTCTCAAATAATCTCTCACTGTAATTTTTCACATGGTGGGTGTGGTGTGTATTTCGGAAGGCAGGCGAGAAGAAAACTACAATTCCACAATTCCGAGAGCACAAACATCTATACCCATCAAAGAGTTGGGGTCATTTTGACACTACGAGAGTGAATTAAACAACATGAAATGATCATTTTGATTGATTGCTCCAAGTTGTTGTCTACCTCTCATGCTTTTCGTGGTGTCGGATGTATCTACTAACTAGTATCAGCATCGTATATCTTCATGGGGAATTGAACGAAGCCATATATTCCTTACAATTCATACCTTGATGGCCAGATCAAACCGTAATGTACCCCCCCCCCATCCCTTTTGTGGAGACCCTTAGCGTTGAGGGCATTCAACCCCCAAAATCGGTGAGAACCTTGATAGTACTCTCAGCTTTGCTGTGAGTGCAAAAGTCCAAAAATGCAATTTGGAAAGTTGTATGTTTCTCATTCCGCCAACTATTGAAAATCACTTACCAATGGCATCAGAAATGGAAGATTCTTCAACAGCGGTCCAAATCACCCAAACATGCGATTCAAAGATGGAGAACCGAGCGCGGAGAAAGTGAGTAATTTGAACAAGATAAGTCACTTGAACATGGCTGAATATTTTACATCAACAGGGTTGACTGTTCAATCCTTTTGCTCCTATTCCTCGGCCTACTAGTTTTCCAACTAGATCGTATGAACCTGGCCAGTGCTCTCACTGGTGGTTTCGCCACTGACGTTGGCATCAACCAAGCTACTATCAACTTAGGAAATCAGTTAATGTTTATGGCCGTTGTCATATTCGAGATTCCATGTAACATGGCCCTTCAGCGTGTGAGTAGTCATTCTTATGTTGCCATCTTTACATTTATTCTAAGAATATATAGGTCGGGCCCAGAAAGTGGATAGCAAGCCAGGTGTTTATTTTTGGCTTTGTGTCAGCCATGCAAGTTTTGGTACACAATCGAACTGGGTTCTTGGTGACTCGTCTTGCGCTTGGACTCGCAGAATCCGGTTACACGCCCGGTGCCATTTACATCATATCTACTTGGTACAAAAAGCGTGAACTCGCCAAACGAGTGTCGCTTTTCTTTTTTGGGATGTTTGGTGGGAACGCCTTAAGCCCAACTTTAGCTTCGGGGATCCTAAAACTCCATGGTGTTCGGGGCATCAAAGGCTGGCAGTGGCTTTTTTTGCGTAAGTTTCAGCGAACCCCCCCCCCCCCACTTCCCTCTCTGAAAGACTACAGTTGAAGGCTCATTCACCATTTTTATCTCGGCCCTTTTGCTTCTTTTCTTGCCGCATAGCCCAGAAAACCCCGAGTCCGTCATTCGACCCGGCCTCGTGTGCTTCTCAGAAGCCGAAAAAGCCGTGATACAAGAAAGACTTAAAGAGGATTCTGAAGACAAAAAGTCAAACGGTCATGGCTTGGCTATTGACTGGGCAGTTGTATGGAGAACAATATCGCACTACCGTCGTTGGCCACATTACATATCCACATTCGCAGTTTTTTCAACATTTTCACCATTATCAACATATTCACCATCCATAATCATGTTAGTACCGAAATTCCGTTGCATATAGCTTTTTTTTATATACTGTACCGTGACGTTGACAGGAAAATACCAGGTCTCTCGGGTTTGAGCGTACTTCAGCCAATCTTCTGGCTGCTGTCGGTGCCTCGCTTGCTCTCCCCATCGTTTTCAGTTTTGGGTACTTGAGCGATAAATTCAATCGTCGTGGAGCCACAGTGGTCGTGGCGCAGATATGCTATCTGACTACATTGATTGTAGCTCACCAGGTCCATCCCCACGTTGGCAAGTGGTCAAGATGGGGTCTCTGGACGGCCGTGAATGGCTTCGCAGTAGGCTATCATCCTGTCCACAACACTTGGGTTCAGTTGAACTGTCACGAGCCTCGTGAGCGTAGTATTGCAATCGCGTATGTTGAGCCTATTGCACTACATATTCTGTCTAGTTAACACTTCCAGCATGTGGGTAATGTTTGCCACTACCGGGATGATGGTAGGTACCCAATACTTTCAGGCAAACGATACGCCTTTGTAAGTTTCAGCTCTCTATCTGTAGAGGTAATTGAACTAACAGAAGTTAAAGTTATCACACAGGGCTGCGCACTATGATTATTATGGTCTCTCTCGGAATAATATTTGCAGCTATCCAACTTCTCGTTTATGTAAATTATAACCAATCAGTAAAGAGAAACCGGCCCGGTATAAGACCCCTTTATGTTATTTAACTACATATTTTGACCCCGCTTGGGGGGGACATTCGTGTCTCACAGGTATTGCATTGAGGGTTGAGTTGAAGGTTTCAATTGATCCGATTAACTTTTCTCTAGCCTTTGAATAGACCCACCAACGCCACCCATCCAGTCAACCTTTTGCGCAGACTTTTCCTCCTCCAGGTCCCTCAACCGCAGGTCATTCGTACGAGCTCCACTGCACACAGCAGTTCCTGGAGCCACGTCATGTGCCGGTCCTTCTTAATCGTATCCAAGAACTCGATTTGTTCGCCCTGTAGGCGGCCCTCCTGGCAGTATAACAACTCCGTGAGCAGATATTGCTGCTCTTGAATGAGTAGTTGTACGGGATGTATTGGATTATTATCCAAGAGCAGCCGGCAGCCGAAGAGCAATAGATTGAGGTGCATCTCTCTTGTGAGACGCATATCCATTGCTAAAAATGGTGGGAGATTGATGAGGCCTGTGTTTTTGATGTATCGGATGTGTTTTTCGGGACGGATATCCGTCCAGCCGCCCTTGCAGCCGTGTACGTACTGCCCGGCGAGGAAGGCATCGCGTGTGTAGGTTGCTGCCGGCCCAAAGGTCGCGGGGTTCGCAGCAGCGGCGGTAGCACCAGCAGCGATTTGTGCTGGGGTTGGGAGAAGAATGTGACGATAGATAGGAAATGCCATTTTATCCATCGTACGAGGGTTTGTTTTGGTGATGGTTTAGATTGTGCTTTGCTCGCGGGGGAAGCCATTCTTATACTCAGGTCTCAATAAGGTTAACAGGAAATGTCTATAAAGGTCATTGAAAACCTTCACCTCAAGGTTTTATCTGTCATAGTATCGTACGGCTCAAAGGGTACAGGCTGCCGAACTGCCATTCTGGCTCTAATCAGAGTGCTCCTTGGGCAACCAAGTCTGAGCTACCTCTCAAAGGAGGGGACAGTCACCTATATACACTACATATTTTGATTCTATGAGATTTTACTCGCTAAAGGATTGAATAACTTATAAACGACATTATAGTCACTTGAACCACGGGCTCATGGTGTTGAGATGAATGCGGCTTTATGAGGTCTCAATTAATAATAGGCGAGCCTCTCCATGTCTCCATCATTTCACTCATTATTGAACTTATTCACTGCATTAATTTATAGTAATAAAATTGATCTTCAAATAAAATATATATCAGCATATCAGTAAGGCTCTGCTAACCCTCCGCCGGATAAAGAGATAGTCTCTCCACCCAGCCAGCTATTCGAAGGCGCGCTGGAATTATAATACAACTTGTACCCATTACTAATGATGTTGGTCAAATCCGATTTCTCATTGACCAAGTTTTGAATTTTAGAAGATGCCGTCAATGTCCAGTTGCTAGTGCTGTCCAAAGAAATATCAAAGTACGCATCGCCATAGCCTGCAGTAGCAGCACCTGTCCACGAGCTGTAAGATTGGAGATCCCAGAAGATATAACTACCATTGTATGCAACTATATCTCCGGTTAACTCTGATTCTTTGATTGAAATGCTGAGTTCTGCGGGTTGAAGATTACTATTATCCTCGTATGATGCGTAATGATCGAAGTCTTGCGTAATTGATGAAAAGTTTGCGACAACAAGGACTCCCGAGTCAGTTTCCAACTCAACATCGTCCAGCGTAACGTCTGCAATAACGTTTCCAAACCAAAGGCCGGGTATTCCATTCACGGTCGTGAACTTGGTCTTTTGTAGCTTCAAACCGGCGCCAGATCTTCGTTGAGCCGAACTAAAAATCGCCACGCCTCCCAAAAGACCAGCTATGGCATCGCAATTAATTAGTGTTGCATTCCGGCTACCATCCATGAAAATTACCGGACCCTTTTCAGACTCGGATAGGACATTCTCAGCATGGATAATTCCAAGGGCGTAGTATGTAGCGGATCCGATGCCAGCTGTCCTGGCAATCGAGTCGTACACATAGACATCACCCTTTGGCTCATCTCCAGAAAATGCAGAGGATCGCATTCCGCCGCTGTAAAGGTCGATATTTCTTGCAATAATAGTGCTATTTCCAGCAGCATAAAGGCCATGAGATACTGGTCCACTGCTGTACAGCCAGGAGTTGTTGACGTAGACAACAGTGTCGCTACCATACGCGTAGACATTAGCGGCTCCGTTATGAACAGTAATGTTAACTTCATCCAAGTACGCAGTAGATGCATTGGCCTGGAATTTAGTGTCAATCCCATCGCCTACTAAATTGGTAACTTGGTCACCACTTACAATATTGACGGCAGCATTGAAGCCCCAAAAGCTTGAGGCGTACAAATTTGATGCATAACCATACTTCAAGATTTCCACATGGTCCATTGTCAAACTGGATGCATTGGTGGAAATAACAACACTCGTATCGTTCGCATCAACTGAAAGAGAAACATGATCCAGAGATTTATCGGTTTCGTATTCATAAGCTGCAACCACTGCACGACAAGAATATTTAGTCATCGAGGGCTAACACATACGGTCGAAACTTTTGACCGACTCACGCTCAGAGGGCATTACAGACGGAAATGCGACGCTATAGTCAGCGACAATTGCATTGTCTACCGCCCAAAGTTCAGGGTCGATTACATCCGATGGGTCATTCACACTCAGTTTCGCCAAGACGACCGTGGAGAATAGAGATGCAATAGAGAGAAGTATCATCTTTAGTGATGATATGTTTGAAAGATGTCGTCTGAAAATAAGTGCAGTCCTCGGGAGGAGTGTTTCTCTAGGCTTTGTCTGTATAGTCGGTAGGATCTCACGATACCTATATATACCTATTGGCGACGCTACAGCCTTTGGGATTATTTCTCCGTGATGATCATCCATGGCCTAGGAGGGTTTTCGGTATGTGGAGAAGGAATTGTTATTTAGCGTTGACGTTGGACAATTTCCCGACTCCTTATGGTTGAATGCGGGGGTAGACAAGGTCCCCTTTGAGGGGCAATAGAACTCGGCAAAAGGTTGAGCACCCTGAAAACCGCCATCGCGGGGTAAGGACGGTTTTGGAAACACAAGGTATCATTCGACGAACGAACATGCGGTTAGTGGATTCTGATGCCTGAACACTCAGCCAACATGAGAACTAGAAGTATGTCACTCATTTCGTCATGAAAGTGTGAAAGAATCATTTTTTATTAACACAGTAATATGAACTTATAAAGATATGCCCGATAGCATACCAAAGTGAATGATACGCGACATTGTCAATTCCTAATGGTTTCACAACCATAGATCAGCATTTGAGATAATAGACTAAATAGGACAATTATCCAAGTTTACTAAACAGCGGTTGAAATGGGGCCTCATCTCCTTCACTCATTTTCTGTCTCATTTGGTTAAATTCACCCACTACCTCACATTCAAGCATACAATTGAGCGTAATTGTGATTGCGCGTCAAGTGGCTAATTCAATCACCCTTTCCGAACTGTTTGCTTATTGCCACCCTAAATAAGGGTTGAGAAATTACACTTGGCATTAATGGCTGTCAAAAATTTGTTTAGGACCGTACACAAGGCCATGCTATTAATTTATTCGTTGAAAAGACAGGGGGTTTCTCAATTCAGATTCGTGCAATATTGTTATATTGCTCCATCACTTCGGTCCTTTTTCCGATTGAAGAAAACAATGTACATGGCTCCTTGACGATATCCTGGTAGCCAATCTGACCAAGACTCTTAATTTCTTTACATCGGGTTGTGGTGCCATCCGGGATCGTGGCCCACCTCGGGTTGTGGTTCAGATCGGCACTGTGGCCCAGCGTTTCAACGCACAACGTCGTTCCACATGCCGATCACGACACGATTGGCGTGGTGTATTCCGTCCACTGACGGAACAGAAATCAATGTAATATTCACAACCCATGATCACATACTTATATATAAGATTTGCTACAAACAAAGACTAACCACTGAAGCTGATCCAAGGCACTCGTTCATGTAGTGGTATCAAATATCATGCATACTAGACAATTATTGCAAATTCATTCTGGTTGAAATAATATTCAAGTAGATACAATAGATAAAGTCCCACTCCAATTTCCTCGGCTCAAAAAATGGCGACTATGCCTTACCCGCTTCAACTGCTTCAGCATGAAGAAGCTGCATGTATGTATCCTTCATGGTTTCTTCCAAGGGCCTATACTTCAAGCCAAGCACCCTAGTTACCTTGCTTCCATCTACCTTGTACGTATCCTCGACAAAACCTGGTCGACCCTCGGGCATTCTGGACCGCAGTTCCGGAATCTCTGCCCTGGCTGCATCCACAGCACTCTGATAATTAAAATTTTGGCCGACCCAGAATCGCTGTCCTCCGGCTTCTGGTACCTGATATCCTAGGATATGTGCAGCAGCTATTTCTCGCACATCAACATATCCCCCGAAGTCAAATGGTGGGATATCCTTGGCCCCGATGATACCATAGAGAGCCTGGATCGATTCGCTCAGATGTTTTGTGCTCTTCAACTCTGTCACATAGGGCCCAAAAATCCAAGGGGGGGTCATCGCAACCAAGTCAAACTTGGGTCCATTCTTCTTAACCCAATCCCACATGGCTCGTTCAGCCAAAGCTTTGGAGGCGCAGTATGCTATAACTCCATCGGCTACTGAAGCCTCTTCAAAGGTCACCGGGTTCCAATCCTTCTCATCATAGACATATCCCGGGCGCTTCCCCTTTGAGAAGTCACAAACCGAAGCATGGCTCGAGGTAACAACGATGCGACGAACAGAAGGTCCCCATTTTTGGGCTGCCTCCAGAATGGCAAGGGATCCTTGAACCGCAGGGTCCAACAAGTCTTTGACATTGTCTTCAGGCTGCAAAATAAAAGGTGAGGCCGAGTGAATGATGCCCGTGATTCCTTCCAGGGCCCCTTCGTAGGACTTGGACTGGGTAATATCCGGCACAATAGCATAGGAAAGCTTTTCTGAGTATTGCGGAAACTGGCTGAGAACCTTCTTAGCAGATGATTCACTCCGAGCAGTGGCTCGAACATTATATCCCTTCTCCAGGGCCGCATTAACGATATGGCCACCCAAAAAACCGCTCGCACCGGTTATGAGGAGTGTATCAGCGGTCATTTTTGAATTTCTGTTGCTTTCGGGTTTGTTATGTATGGATATGAAATATCAGGGACAGATATTTAAAGAGAATCCATAGCAGACATCATGGATCTCTGTCCTCCACTTTTGTACCTTTTAGGGGATAATGGTGTCTTCAGTACCACAAGAATTATTCAGCATGGATGCAGGCTGACATACTACCCTGCCAACAAAGATTCACAACGCCCGCAAGTCTACACTAAATTCTTCAATGCCCTGTAAAGTGGCGTACATACCAAGCCATGATTGGTGACGAACTAACCTCAGGAAGCTGAGTCGGCGAGTACAACCTCATGATAGCGCTGTAACCTTATCGGCCAATCTTAGGCATAAGCACGGCAAATAGAGGCATCATATCTTACCACGCAGCACAGAAAGTATGCGGTATATGACGGAAGCATAACAATCGGATGCTCAAATAATCTTTTTATTCGCTTCCGGATAACCTGAGGCGGAGCATTGGATCCTTCCCGTCTCCAATTTGGATTAGAGTGTTTCATAAGATGATGGATGGCATAGCACGTAACCACTAGAATGGGTTGATTTTTTAGATACGACTGTAAGCTTCGCCGAGGAAGATGAAGCTTCGACTCTTCGGTCATAGTCAAGGGGAAGCTCCTATGACAGGGCAGCATTCACATCTGCAGCAGTTCGCCAGCCAGATGTGCAGTTTTCGCTAGTGTTTCCACCCCTCGATGTAATTGGGAACAAAGTTGTACCGAGCCGATTTCGTAAATTATGAACACAACACAAGGATACCATGAAGGAGATAGAGAACAACGTATACCAGATTCTAGGGGCACGAATATTTGCAGAGAATTACTACAGATATTTCTATTCATATTTCACACTATTCAGTACTCAGATATATTCTAAAGGCATTCAGAACTAAAAAGAATACGTCAAAGAACAGGGAGAAAAATAGCTCTAGGGTAAGTTGCTTTAAGAGATTTTGCCTCATTCTCCATCACTTTCTGGAGGCAGTAATGTTTGAAATCGGAATTAAAGATAAATTCTTGTTGTGGGATATTCTTCAAATATAATTAAATGAAAAAAAAAAAATAAACACGAAGATATGGCTTCGTTGACGTGAAATATTTTTATGATCTGCCATTTATTACGTGAGGGTATGATTCCCCCCTCCTATTCGCACATTCTACAAACTATCACGTTTCAAGAAATAGAGTAAAAGAAAATAGATAAAGCCAGGGAAAAAATATTCATGTAGACTGTTTGTACTGAATTTCCATATTCATCCATCCCAGTCGATTTTTCTCCATGTATTCGGTCTCATCATCAAAGGCTGGTGAGCACGGATGACGCGGACAATCATCTCCTAGCCCAGCCCCATCCAGCGACAAGAAAGGCATAGCGTAGTTGACATAAATGGTTAGCGCAGGATGTTCACCTCGCTTGGACACAGCGGTAAAAAGTAGACCGAGGTCTGGACCCCATGCTCATTTTTCGATCACTCTCTTCAAGGTTCATGAGAAGTATGATGGGCCTGGATTGAATATTTTGGGTTCATTTTCACAGTTGCGATATCTAGCCACGCGTATCTGGCTAATCATGGCCAGCGCGCACCAACAACCTGTTGTTATTTGCTCATTGGTGACAAGACCCACTAATTAAAAGACAGCCCCGTAGGGCACTGGGTCAAGCTAACCAATTCTGGTCAATATCACTTTCGCAAATTAATCGTAAATTGAGTGTCTGGAACAAATGGCTAAATTTAGGATGAAAGTGTTGCATAAGCGCGCGGAGATCAACTGAAACGAAACGTTGAAATAAATGGCTTATCAGTCTTGTGAAATCACCATTAAGGGCGACCACTTTCAGTCAAAGGTGAAAAAAAGACACATGCACAAGAATGGTGAAGATAAGATAACATCAAAGCTCATTACAACTATCCTCGTATTATCTATACCGTACTATATATACAAAGAGAAGCTTATTGGAAAAAGCAGTATTTCAGCCTTACAGAATGAAGGCAAGGAGACCAGCAGCGGCAACGGCAAGCTCCCAGCCACCAGCAACGCGGGCGGCAGCACCGATAACATAGCTGCCAGAACCAGAGCCGGACTCAGTAGGAGCAGCAGCAGAGGGAGTAGCGGCCGATGGGTAGGCGGCAGAGCTGTTGGAGCCACCATAGCCACTAGAGGAGCCACCGTAGCTGCCTGAGGAGCTGCCGGAGGAACCACCGTAAGCAGGGGCAGAAGCAGCGGGAGCCTCGTCGGCGCCGGACTGGCTGGGCTGAGTACCGGAGCTGTCACCACCACCGTAGGCAGGAGCAGAGGCAGCGGGAGCCTCGTAAGCACCAGAAGGCTGCGAGCCGGAGCTGCCGCTACCAGAGCCGTAAGAGGGAGCAGCCTCGGAGCCAGATGGGTAACCAGCGCTGGAGTCGCCACCGGCAGGATAGGTCTCGGCAGGGCTGCCAGCAGGGGCAGTGTAGGTAGCACCACCAGCGGGAGCAGTGTAACCGGCGCCACCAGCAGGAGCAGAGTAGCCAGCACCACCGACGGGGGCAGAGTAACCGGCACCAGCAGGAGCAGAGTAGCCAGCGCCACCAGCAGGTGCAGTATAACCAGCAGCGGGAGCAGTGTAGGCCTGCTCTCCGACGGGGTAGGTCTTCTCACCAGCCTCCTCAACGGGGCAGACGGTGGTGGACACGGCGTAAGTCTCAGTAACGACGCGCTCGGGGCAGTCGGTGACGTAGGCGGGGCACTTGGTGACGGTGTAAGTCTTGGTGGCATAGATGGTAGAGGTGGTCAAGGGCTTGTAAGAATCCTTGGTGATGGTAGGGTTGGCAGCATCATAGTAGCCGCCGGTCTGGCCAGGCTGCTCATAAGCGCCAGACTTGCCGGGCTGGCCATAGTGACCAGACTTGCTAGGCTGCTCGTAAGAACCCGACTGACCGGGCTGCTCATAAGAGCCAGACTTGCCAGGCTGCTCGTAAGAACCCGACTTACCGGGCTGCTCGTAAGAACCAGACTTGCCAGGCTGACCATAGTGACCGCCGGGCTGCTCATAGCCACTGCTGCCGCTACCGGTGTGGTAGGGAGCCTTGCCAGTGGCAGTGGTAGTCTCATCACAGTCCTCAGTCTCAGTGGGGGTGGCATAAGCGGTGGTGGTGCCAGTGACGCCACTGGAGGAGCCCTCATCGCACTGGTAGCACTCCTTGTCGAAGAAGGAGATGCTAGAGCCAGTGTTTTCGGACTCGTAGGCTTCGCTCGCAGCGCCAGTGTAGAGGGTGCATGCATTCACACTGTCGTCGAATGAGAAAGACTCGCAGTTGCCGGCATCGTAGCAAGCCTTGGCACAGCCCTCGGTGGTAGTAGCACCATTGTGGCTTCCAACAGAGTAGCCAGCGTTGGCCTTGGTACCACAGTCGCAGGCTCCAGTCTCATCGGTGGAGATGAGCTTGTAGGAATCACAGTAGGTAGAGCTGGCGGCGGCCAAGCTGGCGAGTCCGGTAATAACGACGGCGGTCTTCATGGTGAAGGTGAAACGAAGGTCGCAAGAACGAATGTAAAGTAGTCGTGATGACTCTGATCAAGGTGAATGAGAGAATGCTCCTTTAAATGGAGGGATGGATGAGATTAAGAGTGAGGTGAAAAAGAAAACAGCAGTCCGACCCCGGTTTCTTAAATGCATTGAGATCGCTTCGTTGGCGCCTTGCCCCTGGCTGTCTCCGCCGCCTCTTTTGGGCTTCGGCGATGCCATTTGGACGCTTCCTGTGGTGGCTGCCTTAGCCTGTGCCACTATTGACACAAGTGAGGATGCCAGGTTAAAAATTTCCCCATGGCGCTGAAAACTAGCGGCTTGGACAGGGCTAGCGCCTGCAACCCCTGACTAACCCAAAAGGCGGCTGTCCCAACGGAGCCATAGTTGGGACGCCACAAACAATGGTTCTCAGCTACTCAGGTTGGCTGAATCGCATCACCAGGGGTTAGTGTCTTCGTTGTTGGATCAACGTGCACAACACGCACAATGCCATTCATGCCTCCGGATGCCGATGAAGGGGTACTAAAAACGCGAATGCCGTTGTTTAAATACACATGTGTCGCTGAAGTAAAAGTTGCCGCATTTTCTGGCATCAGCATTCCGTCGCAAGGCGTTACAAAATTCAGTGTTTCCCAATCCAAGTTAAATAAGGGTGGCGTCTTTATTTGCTATTTTAGAATTATGACCCAGCAGCCCAGAACCACGTTCTGGCCGCACTACTGGGGCAGCCTGGGCCAGTGGCGTGGTTACGAACAGGCCCGTCACACCGCTAAAAGTTTCCGCCTGGCCTCGCAGCCAACATGCACTAGCCACAGACCTGTAGCAATATCCTGCAATCTGCCCCTGGCCTCGTCCCCTTTGGCACCTACAACCGCGCTGACAAATGCGCGCTACATTCTGCTTCAGTGGACCTTTAATCATCCATTTTGAGGACTTCTTTGGAAGTTAGTGAGGATGGGCCCTAGAAATACGAGATTTTACCCGTCCCTTTCGCTTAATGTAGTGCAGTGGGCGATTATCTCTACGGATATTGGGTCCAAAACAGACGTGGCTGGCATGTTGTCAACCGCGAATTTGTCCAGATGTTCACCTAAATTGGTGAGGTACGCCAGTGGGAATACCTTTTGTTGTGTTTCATGTAGTTCCTATCTAGTGGCTGCAAAAAGACGCATCGAACTGTTGGCTTGGTCATGTGTTTCTAAAAGCGACATCTATTATGGCGTACAAATCGTTCTTGACACCGCAGCCAATGCCAGGACTTGCAATTTACAGCCTGTTTGTACCGAAATCATTCGCCATTTTCGATGGTGAGGCTGGTGGGAGCCCGTTCAAGCTCCGCTGAAAGCTACTTTTGGAAGAGCCTGGACTTCAAGCAATCATTTGGAGCAATGCATAGATGTCGGCCAGGTTCTGTAAAGCTGGGCTATTCAAAGAAACACTTTATTGTGGCAAAAGTAAAAGTCTGAAGAGAGTCAGAACAAATCTTGTGGTGAGATGATTGCCAGAGGAGCATTGAGTGACGTGTCTCACTTGACAAGTTGAGTCGAGCAAGAAAATGCATTGATGTTAATTTACGGTGTCCTGAAATTGGTATAAAATGATGATCTAGATACTGAAATATATGGGCTGTCATTAATTAGAAACAAAGAGGCAACGTGAATGCTTGTTGAATATTGAGAGAAGCGATGTCAAATCTCACTATTTCTATGTGATCTGCTTTGTATAATAATATCAAGAAATAGCCTACTCCTCTTGTTTATTGCATAATAGTTTGTCCAAGGCTTTTTTTTTATTTTCTAATTACAGAAAAGGTCACTGTAGCCCGCCTTATGTGGATTCTAGTAGTGGCCTCTTGCCTTGCATCCACTTGGTAAAGAATGCTTGGCCACCTGTGAACAACGGAGGTATACATCTGGAACCCCTTTTCTTTTGTGCGAAAGCCTCCGTGCTCGGTATTGGGCTTAATGCTAGCACAGATGACTACAGCACCCTTCCAAAAAAAAAAAAACCCTGAAATGAAATGGCTCTGCCGAATCCCGAGGCCGCGCCGGTTAATCGCGACATTGCCTGAGAGCCGGCCATGGGTTGGTGGAATCGGATTGTCCGTGTTGTCGATTGCTATAAAGGTCATTACGGATCTTCAGCTGTGAAACTCAAGAATCATAATTATTTTTGCTCAAGGAGCTGTTAGAGAAAACACCAAGGACATTCTTAGAGGCCTTGTAGGATTAAGACCTTGTAGAGAAGTCTGGTGATGTGGCCTGGTCTGCCTCAAAGTCTAATGTCATATTAGATCTTGCTATCCCCGTGTGACCTACCTGTTTGTGATTTCGTTGGAATTACAACGCATTGATTTGGTGGGTATTGTGGCGCAGCGAATAAGGTCCTGTTTCGTGAAATAAGAAGTGCGGATACTTATGCCTTAGATGCGGAAACATACAACTAACATCCTTCGTTCTACCTTTTACTGATACAGCTTCGATAACACTTGAAGATTGAGAAACCACCTTTGTATCTCCTCCATGCTGTGTTAACCTGTTTGGTAATAGTAAGAAATTTAACTTAGGTCTTTGTGATCTCTTCTCTTTTATTAAAGGTAGTTATAGCATTTCAAGTTCATTAAATTTATTGGTGCAATTTATTTCTTTGTACATGCACGCTTTCAATGTAAGTAACCGAAGTCAGGTTTGAATATATCCCACAAGCTTAAAAGCATTGCGTAATTTTTGGTTCATTTCTAGTTCTAATATACAAAGATGTGCAGTACACAGGCAAATGGAGGGAGAACCCTTTTATCTCGGACACTTTATTCGAACACCTAGAACGTCAAAAGTCTCCGCGCCGAAGTGGGCTCGGGCTTAAAGGTTTGTGAAATCAAGGAGGAGGATGTTTCGTTGGTTGTAACCGGCAGCCGAGGAATCCGGTTATGGATGCCGAGACGTCCGAAGACTTCACAATGATTATTAGCTGGTATATAATGAAATCAAGGACCCGAGCTAAGTTGTATTAAGTATCAAACTTCACATATCTGAAATCACAGTCTTTTAATATCTATCCTTGCATCCGATATGTGGGCAAAATTTATTCCTCTTCTTGCAGGAGCGTCTGCTACAGTGGAAACATCTTCCATATCGTCACTGAATTCACCAAGCATGCTCTCATCTCAGAGCGGTGTTTCTTGTGTCTCCTCGGAATTTCATGTTCCTAATGCAGATGGCACGGAGATTATCTCTCTTGAAGCTGAACATCTGTCCGACGTTAACTTGACCTCCATGCAAGGGTTTTCTATGCCTGCTGGAAATTGGACTGTTACATTCTGTAATGTTTCCGTCGTTTACCATCACCCAGGTCTCAACGACTCGGTTCGTGTTGAGGTTTGGCTTCCAGAAAAAGAAAATTGGAATGGTCGATTTCTAGGTTTAGGTGGTGGAGGCATGAACGGCGGATATCCTTTATATTACCCCAACTCGCAATATCCTTTGGGAGCCAACTACGCTACAATGATCACAGATGGAGGACATGCGTGGCCACCGCCAGAGACTGAATATCTCGACCCGTCTGAATGGGTCTTGCGCGGCTCCGGAGTGATCAACTTCAATTCCGTGGCAAACTTTGGCTCCGTCACATTGAATGACTCTGCATATTTTGGGCAGGCGATAACTGAGATGTACTATGGTACATCGGCTCATCACAAGTACTTCAACGGGTGTTCACAAGGCGGCAGACAGGCTCACATGTTAGCACAGAGATACCCCAATGCATACGATGGGATTCTTGCTGCTGCACCTGCAATCAACATTCAGACCATCCCAACGCTGCTGTGGTCTCAGATCGTGATGCACCAGGAAGGAATCTTTCCAAATCCATGCGAGCTTGCCGCTATTACAGAAGCCGCGATCGAATCTTGTGACACTTTGGACGGTCTTAAAGATGGGATAATCTCAGATATCGACCATTGTTGGTTCAATGCCGAGGATGCAATTGGCCGACCTTATAATTGCTCCGGACAAGCGATAACCGTGTCTTCTAGTGCGGCAAAGGTCGCTAATGCTATCTGGGAGGGACCAAGAAATGCCGATGGATCATTCCTCTGGTATGGTCTTGCAAGGGATGCCGACCTTCGCGCTAATACCAATACCACTTGCTCAAAGAACAATACCTGTGTTACCGGAGGCTCCATGCTCGGAGAGCAATTTGTCAGTAATTTTGTTTTCAAGCGCCCCAAAATTGATGTTTCAACGATTACCTATAGGGATTTTGAGGATATTATGCGTATTGCCAATCAGGAGTACGATTCAATCATTGGAACGGCAGATCCTGATCTAACTCTTTTTAAAAGGGCTGGTGGGAAGCTGTTGGTTTGGCATGGACTGGTCGATGAATTGATCCCGGTCAACAGTACTCGGAACTATTATAACCAAGTACTTAAGCTGGACGACATGGCGAATGATTATTATCGCCTCTTTGAAGCTCCCGGGGTTGCTCATTGCTATTCTGGTCCGGGACCATATCCAGATATAAGTCTGGATGTTTTAGTAGACTGGGTTGAGAACAAAAAGGTACCAGAAAGGTTGCCATCGCTGTCTCGAGGAGAGAATGGAAAGGGACTACGTCAACAACCACTGTGTCTATATCCTTTGGTATCTGTTTATATTGGGGGTGATGAGAATGATTCTAACTCTTGGGAATGTCGGGAATCATTTTGATAAATATAGGAATAGAGTGTTAGGAATCTTTGCATCGAATCAAACATACTCATAATTATTTTCTCATCCGCTTTGATTCACTCAACAGGCTAATTATATTTCGTTCTTTATGTGATATCGAAATCGGTATATTTTTCCTTTTAGGAACAGCCCAGAAAGATATAAAGACTTTCGAGCGGTTCTGGATATAGACTTTCAAATCCCTTAGTACAATAGCCCTGGGCCAATTTTGAAGCCCAGGTGCAATGCAAGATGAAATACTCAGGAGATACAAATACCGTACAATGGAAAGACGGCTTTGCAGCTAGGAATACCACAACGGTCACTAAAAGAATACTCTCCCAAACACACAACCGCGCACACGTATAAACACAATATCGTATCTTTGATATGTTGGCTTCGATGATTGAATCAAGCTGGTGAGCAAAAAGTAGGAAGAAATTGTAGGACACCATTCGCAAGGCATAATCTTCGCCCCTGTTCTGAAAATTTCAAAGGTCTGAAGCCAATCCCGCCCGTTTATTGGGTTCTTGAATCTATTTTTCGATAAGGACTCTAGGTAAAGACGAAGGATATCAGCAAGATAGCAACTCTATACCCATTTGTCGAGAATGCTAATACATTCTTTAAACTAGTATCTCGGGAACTTACCAGGCAATTCAATGCCCTTTACACATGAGTAACTCTCAACATTGAGCACTATTCGCATTATAATATGTGGCTTTATTCACATCATGACAACGCGAGGCCCCCAGCGAACCTGGGTTTGCTCATATTGCTAAAGTTGAGGTTCACTGGCTTGGCAGAACTTATAAAATGAATCATTATTTTATTTCTAGTTGAGCCAGGTAAGGCACTAGGTAGAACCAACGCAGCTTTCCAATGTGACTCCCCGTTTCCCATCTCTCAGTGCGACAAGTTCATCCATGAAATCTTTTCTCCATGCTTCCTCCAGTCTAGTCGGATTCCATCCCAGCAATTTCCTCGCGGCCGTGCCCTTCATTGCTTTGTGGCCGGCTATTGCCACCTCGGCGTATTGAATGACTCCGCCCATCGTCTCATCTGCAATCTCCTTCAATCCAACCAGGCGAATCTCCTTTTCCTTTGGCGTGTCTTCCCGGGGAAGTACCCCTGCTTCAAAGGCAGCATCAAGACACCGCTGCACAATCTCTGTTCGTAACACTCTTCCGACAGCAGGAAAAATGATGCCCTTCTTTCCCGAGGGAAGATAGCCCACACCACGGTCTTCTCGCTCCAAGATTGCCCGAATAAATAGAACATAAAGCTCGGCCAGATCTTCAATATGAACCCAGTCAAAGTTGGCCGTATCGTTGAGCTTGTAGCCATATCCGCGTTTGATCACGTATTGCATGGACATCGGGATAGCGAGACCCTGCTTATTGAACAAGCCAGTTCCCTCGCCAAAGATGCAAGGAACATTGATGCTGACAACAGGGACTCCAGTTTTTTCGGATGCTGTGAGGACTGCAACTTCGGCGGTTCGCTGAAAATAAGGCGACTTTGCATCCTCGCTCTTCAAAAACTCGAAAACGGCCTCGGGATCCGCATCGTCCCACTCCCTATCCGGGTAGGCTTTATCTGTGAGCGGTCTATCGGCCAAATTTGTGCAGCCAGCAATGTTTAGCATCCAAGGAATTGCGTGCTCGCCACCAAGTCGGCGAGCCAGCGCATCAACAAATGTTCGAGCGCCAGCAGGGTTGAAGCCGGTTCCAGTATTAATAACAATATCGTACTGGGAAGCAGTCTCAAGAATCAAGTCGGTATCATCCAGCCCTCTCCACATGATGATATGAACACGGTCGCCATAGGTCTCGCGGAGCTTTTGAGCCTGACTCTCTTTTCGAATGAGCAGGCCAAATGAAAGATGTTGAAGACTAGGTTCGGTGCTCTTGACGAGGTGGTCGAGGACGGTGCCACCGATGTAGCCTGTGGCACCTGTGATCAAGATCTTGTTTCCAGTCATGATTAAGGCGTGTAACGTTGAATGCATTCGATAAGATTGAATATGGATAACTGGGCGTATTTAACCATCCCAGAAGTGGCGGGGTCTATCCACCTGACCCCACGTAAAAAAGTTTGGAGCTTGGGCCAATGCAACCTCTGGTGTGTATGTGTGTGTGAGTGCTAGTCATGACGATTACGGTATTACTTAGATTGATTTGGCGAATGACAATCAGCCAGGCTCAGTTCTGTTGTGCATAAATTGATGATTGAAGATCTTGATTTGTCAGTTAACTGCATGATGGCTCAGTCCAAATAGAAGTCTCTCGTATTTTGGAGAAACTGGACTGGCGGTCTGGGTCGCTGGCCCACTGATACGCCAATGAAATGGACCAAAACTTCGGCGCCGTTGAGCTCTGACGCACACCAAGCGCTCTAATTTTGTCAAAGCCTCGGCACCGAGGTTCTTCTGGTCGGTGGGTCAAAGCATGCTTATCTTGGCTGATGAAGTGAAACTCACCTCCGTTTGCGTATTGAAGATACACAGTGATGTATCTTATTCCTAAATATCCTAGAATACAATAATTATCAATATTAAAGAAAATAAAAATCATAAATGCATGAATTGAAATAATCCAGGATAACCTATTAATTAACCCAGGGCAATGCTAGAACTACCTTTCCAAAAGTACCAAATGCCCCTACTCTTGCAACCTGTTCTATTGCATCTTCTGCTGAACCTCCAAATAAGCGAACAGGGGTCTCCTGGAATCCATTTCCGAAATGGCGAACCACCCACTCAAGGACTTTCCACATCCTATCCGCCTCCTCTAGGTTGGAAGCGATAGCAATTTTCTCCCCATTTGGCAAATCGAAAGATACATCATAGTGGCGGGCACCGATACAACTCATGAATCCATCATGGCCCACTAGCAGCACTGTTACGAGGCGGACATTTTCGCTGCTCGGAATGGATTGGGCGAGGAGTGTCTGAGAATCAGGTGTGCTGTTGGTACCGATGGCATCGAATCCCCAAATGGGACCGCTGCCGGCATTGTGTAACAAATCCTTGATCTTATCTGGCGTGCTTTGATCGGCGTAGTCGTAGCAATGGGTCGCGCCGAGAGACTCGAGGAATGCATGCCGCTTCGGTGACGCAGTGACGATAATGGAGGTAACGCGACTGGCACGCGCGAGCTGGACAGCAGCCATGCCCACCGAGCTGGCGGCGCCCCAAATCACCAGAGTTCCATTTATAGGACCAGCGACCTCGTATGGTAGAGGTAGACCGAGCCGGTTGAAGAGCGCATTATTGGTGGTTTGAACAACGACAGTGAGGGCCGCAGCATTGGGGTGGGGGAGGTTGTCCGGGACCTTGTAAGCTCAAGACGGCGGGATGGAAATATATCCTTGATGAGTCCCATACCGAGCGGGGCGACCATTACTGCCGTTTGTATATCCGGCGACAATATCGCCGGGCTTGAAGGATGTGCCTTTCAAACCTGGTCCGTCGAGCACCCTCCCGCAGAACTCGTTACCGAGCACACGCTTTCGACAGCCAAGGAGTTGCACTACTCTGAAGTCCGATGGGTTCACGCCTGAGTACAGGACTTGAATGAGGATTTCGTCATCACGTGGAAGTGGAAGTGGCATGTCTTGAATTACGACTTTGCCTTCGGCATTCGCATAAATGGCAGGAATAGGCTTCTCATGGGGCGTTATCTTGGAGCTGTAATGGATTGGCTTGAGAATATGTGATCTTGGAACGAATGCGACGAAGTGTGGTGTATTGGTGATTTAATTATAAAGTGCGTATTTGAGAGCGCATTATATACCCATCTAAATATAGCTCTAATCACCTAGAATTCAAGTCCTGGCGGAGTTGTGTGTGTTTCCAAGGATAACTCCGCTCACGAGTCACAGCTATTGGCGGAGCTCTTGATCCATGTGGTTGGTGTTGACCACCCGCTTCCCAATTGCCACCACCATTATTGAACCTTGTACCAACTACTACGCAGGTTGAGGAAATAGAGAAGCGTTCATAATGCTACGATGTGATATGCTCTGTTTTCGCGCGCGGTTCCTCGAGACCTCAAAATTTTAATCATGATCGCCTTATGGCCCCATGGCACGGTTACAAGACTTGCTTTTCGTTCTAATATACATCACAAACTGACGGTTAAGCAAATAAATAATATGTGATCCAAGCCTCGGGGTTTTCGGATGTTATTTCCACTAGTTACGTGTGATTGCTGCACGGGAAACTTAAAGAAATGAAATTCGGCCGAATTTACGGACCAAAATGTAACCTTATTACTTCATCATCGTCACTCTGCAGCCTTCAGTCTTCTCTCTATGTTGGTACCATCATATTCAAGTCTCTCTAAACCGGAAGCAGGAAAAATAACTCAGATAAATGATTTATCTTCTTCAATCTGTTTATTCAATCTTTGACAACGCGATCCTAGTTCTTGATTTCTAATTGTTGAGTAGCGGTCAAGTCTCTGCTACTCGATCCTACAGACAGCTTATAGGAGCCGCTCTGTAGCCTCCATTCCTGTACGGTAACGTCCCATACGCTCAGATCCCTTCGTGTCAGTGGGAACTTGACAGTCTGTGTTTTTCCAGGGAGGAGTCTCACTTTCTGGAATCCCCTAAGCTGTCGAATAGGCGTTTGGAATTTGTCTCCAGGAATGCCTACATAGAGTTGTGCGACTTCGGCAGCAGTGACGTTGCCGGTGTTTGTCACCGACGCTGTTGCTGTTGCAACAACCTCCCAGAGCTCGGGGTGTCCTCCCTGTTGCACAGTGATGTTTGGATGCGGAAGGGGCTGAATATTTGCAAGTGCGTCCAACTCGACTTGCAAATCACTGATTTCAAATGTAGAATAAGACAATCCGAAGCCAAACTCGTAACGCGGCTCGATTCCTTCCTTATCGAAGGCCCTGTAATCGATGTAAAGACCTTCGGTAAAGTCCTGTTGGGGAAAGGCGTCAAAAGTCACAGTGGAGTTGAGAAGGTGGCCATAATCCTCTTCCTTCTTCGCGACCGTGAATGGCATCTTGCCACTGGGGCTAATATCACCCCAGAGCAAGTCAACAAGACTGTTACCGCTTTCCTGGCCAGGAAGCAAGCCGTAGACAACTGCGGTGACGTTGGGGTTCTCGACCCAAGCATCAACCACCCGAATTCCTAATCAATTAGCTCAAGTTAAAGTGTCAACGCACAGAGCGAAGCTTACCGGCTGAATGAACAACCACAATGGTGTTTGAGCAATTGGCAGCGACATTGTTTACTAGGTTGTCGCCAAACTCGTCCGTCAAACTCACACGATCCCACATTTCAGAGGCAAATGAATTGATGAAGACGAGACAGGCGTCAGAGTTTACGAACTTGGGTGAGGGGTTCTCGGATTCAAAGTCCCAGCGCAGGATTCCGCCATCCCGGGCAACCCGTTCCCGGATAGCCTCAAATGGGCTTACAACATACGGGGGGGCTGCACCTCCGGATCCACCGCCAACGACAAGTGTTCCATCAAACGTGTTCCAGCCCCAGCTTTCGACATAGTTTCCTCCGTATCTAGCAGGGTCCTGCCACGGGCGTCTTGCAGCCGGCGCATCAGGACCATAGATGCTCACGAATCGCGGCTTTTTCAAGGGTAGCGCCCCGTTTGTGTTCTTGACTAGAATGGTTCCAGCAGCACCAATCTTGCGGATGAGGGTGACATGATCACCGCGGACATCCACGGGTTCGTGCTCTGTTGTGTAAGGGTACACGTTGTTCTCTGGGTATCCATTATCTTGGCCAAGATAATACCAAGATGCAAGAACTCTAGTGGCCATATCCGCCACGCGTTCGGCGGTCACAGATCCATTTTTAACAGCGTCGGTGAGATTCTGTCCCCAATAACCACCATCTGGCATAACAACATCCAGACCAGCATTGGCCGTCGCAACCCCAGCGTGCTGTGCACCCCAGTCACTAACCACAAAACCCTCGAAACCGAGTTCTGTCTTCAAAATTCCATTCATCAGCTTTGAATTCTGGCAACCATATGAGTTGTTGATGCGCTGGTAACTGCACATGACAGACCCGGCTCCTTCTTTGAGGCCATTCATGAATGGGAACGCATAAAGTTCGTGGAGGGTTCTGTCATCCAGGTTGGAAGAGATAGCTTCACCTAGCCCCACAGGCTCAGTAGGCCTTCGTCTCCATTCCTGTTCTTGGGCCAACCAGTGCTTAATTGTAGCAATGACACCGGCCGACTGCAAACCCTTTGTGATCAAGCCTATTCCCTGGCCTGCCAAATAAGGGTCTGCAGAGAGTCCTTCCCAATTGCGTCCTCCCCGAGCCATTCGCCCCAGTGGTCCGGCGCAGGGGAGAAGAGCGACGTTGATTCCTTTTCCATGAAACTCTTCGCCAAGCGCTTTTCCGTGTTGGTAATATAGATCTCTGTCCCATGTTGCAGCAACATGGACAGATCCTGGAAATCCAGAGACGAATTCCTGTGTTCGGACACCAGCAGGGCCATCATGAAAGCAAAGGCTAGGAACACCTAGCCTGCTAACCTCACCAGAGTTCCCGATGCATCGACCGGTGTAACCACGAGTGATGTTGGCTCTCTCCTCCAGCGTCATCTGGTCTACAAGGACCTTGGCGCGTTGGTATGCACGCTTCCATCCATCACTAGTCTTCCCAGACCCCTCGGCTAACTCATGTTAGTCAGGTTGTTCAGGCCAAGTCATCGACAGGGAATACTAACGAGTTGGGTAGACAGGTGGGCTTAGTCCATAGTAAGGCACCTCGGACTCATTGGTGTATTGGCCAATGGCCCCAGACACCAAGAGACTCAGCACGACCTGCTTCGAGAACTTCATCTTGTGTGTGCAGTTTCCAGTGTGCTGGTTCAGAGCACATGTCCCGACGGCAACTTAAATGGACAGCTTGAGAGCGATTCTCGTACCATCCTCGACACCGAATAACCCTGCTGCAGGCAGTTTGGGGGTATTCGGCCCGTCTTGACACAGAGATGTTCGATTTACCAGAGGACTCCGCAACTACTATTTAATCATGGTTAAGCGTGCGGGGAGGTTGCACGAAAACCATGGTCAAGGTTACAAGGACTGGCCGTTAGTCAACACCCAAACATTTAAGCTTGTAATTTACACTCCTCCGCCACTTGCGGGAGGGCAATTGCAAGCGCTGTGCCGGAAACTCGCCTGTCTAGGGTCGTTTCCCGTTCGCATTTCCACGTTTATTTCCAAATGGCTTCGCAGGCAGCCAACAGCAATGGGTCCTACTGCACAAGGCCAGGTTCAGCATGCCGATATTCGGACCTTTTACTCGCCAGCTGTTGATTGTGGATTTGTAGAATGTCCCTCTAAAATAATTGTGCGCATGTCCCGCATTTGCAATAGCTAATGCAACCTCGAGTCATACGACGATGGGGACTCCTCCACAGAAGCATCCCGCCTGACATAAACTTTCCCCGCATCAACGATGATCCTTTTGCTGGGTCCAGTTTTCGGGCTATCTTTCCCCGCGAATATTGGTCTTCATTTATTAATCGTGGATCATCGCTAGTACCCCGCATGACCCCGTCTCGGAGGCACCTGGAGTCTTGTCAAATACGAAACCTGGCACGTTCAATCAAACTGGAGTTCAAACTCAATTCAGCCAAATTGCCAACGATCTTTCCAGTATCTCTCCGATGTGCTCCACGTCTCGTCTTGCCGCAGAAGAATAAATGTCGGTTTAATACCAGCTGTTGAGGGAATTAGTTTCCTGCACGATTCAAGAATTGTCCTACCATGGTGCAACAATAATACGAGTGTTATTGGCCATATCTGTGCAGTGCACAGACTTGTATATGTTTGCATAATATTTATGAATCGCGCCGGCAAGACTCGCTTGCCGAGTCAAGCGGGTCCAGCATTATTGAAATGGAAAGCTACTTTATGGACAAAATACCGGCCTAAATGAATCTGATAGACGCAAATATTCGCAACAAAAAAAAACTCCGATCTCTTATTTATGTCAAACCTGGACCACTCAAAGTCACAGGAACTTGAACTGGAGCATATAGACGCTTGAACAAGCATTTATCCCCAGTACTTTTGTAACTCACGGCAACTTATTCAACATGATGGTCTACATTAGTAACGAAAAGAACATGCCCTAGATATTTTTAATCTAGCAACGCTCTTCATCAAAATCAAGCTATTAATTCCAGATCAAATTCAACGAAGAATGTCCCTGCTTACCCTATAGAAGTCAATTTGCACGAGCGAACTCTGGAAGTGATGAAAGAGCATAAATAGAGTGTTTTGCATATCAAAAGAACTAAGAACGGTCTTTTTTTTTCTTTTGGCACACTACAGCACTATCAGAGCTGGCTTTCTCGTTGAATAATGTGCAAGTTACACACAGCTGGTCATCCTTGTGGAGACGTGGAAGAGGTGCCCATTGGTCGAATCTCGGTATCATTTCCGCCCTAAAGCCGAGAAGAAATTTGCATTTCATTTCCCGCATTCACGATTCAAGCAAACTGTAGAATAGAAGAGTCAATCTATCGGCATGGTTAGCCAACCTGGATAAAAGGATTCAAGTAATAGTTTGAAGGATAAGGAGGAGGTGTGTGTAAATTTGAATTTAGCTTCTTGTTTTACTCCACTTGTTTCAAACAGTTTCGCATCACCATATGCAATGCTCTTGGCCATGTAGGTACTATGACGTTTAATATTTGTCAGAAATGAATTTTCCTTCTATGAAACATGACCTTAAATTCCTCTATTCTATGCAAAAGCAAACGCGTCCGAAATATTGTGGCTAGAATTTTATTTTCCTTTCTCCCCTCTTTTGGCGCCAGTGGTTTGTAGCCTCTAGAATATCCCCACATCCCTTCAACAACCATCCCCATTTTTGTAAAAATGCAACGCTGGCCTCCCATCCCCGAGGGTCCCAGGGTTCACCCCAGACGATCAAAGATGCATCGCCGTAATTTTCTTCGTCAACTCGAAAGAAGTCTTCACATATCAGATCCTCATCAAGCCCGAGCTCCACAGCTCTGAGTAAATTATCTCGAAATCCCGGAATAGGAATAAGGTCAGACCAGGGGTGGTGTACCATTGCAAGCTGAGTTGGTGTTGGTTGAAGTGCTGTTGGATATTGTACTTCTGGCATTGTGGCGGGAAGCCCGGGACCGCTCTGATTGAATGGTGAAATGAATTCTTCTGCACAGAAGCCTTTTAGATCCCAGCCGAGCAATTTGGCGTTGTGCGTGACAGCATTCAAGACATTGATACGGATCAAGTTAGGTAGAGCTACGGGACTTGGGCAGCCGGCTGAGAAGTCCTGCATTGCCCTTCTAGCAAAGGTGAGTGTTTTCTCCTCCCTGCTAGGACAAAGCCAGAGCAAGTGCTCATCAAATTCAATTTTGGGAAGAGAGCGCGTGGTGTCGTTTGAGCTCTCTGCCGGAACAGTTGAGTTCGGTTGAGACGGCCCAGCTTCAGTTGTTTCTTGGTTATCTTGTCCAGTAAGCTTCCTTTTTCCTGAGCAGACATATTAGCGCGATTAAGCAGTTTGGACGGGAAGCCAACTGTATGCTCTCTGGTTTAGTCGATTCTGAAGGCGTTTTCTCTGTTTAGTGTCTGTTACTCCAGTCCAGTCATCGATGGAATCCTGTGCTCCGATTCTTTGTGACATGGGAGCTATGGGTATAAGCTCGTTAGATGCCGGGTTGTTGGTCGAATCCATGACTGCGGAAATATAGCCTGACCGGATCTGAAAATGCGGTTGGACGACACCTGTTGGAGGACGATGTACAGGGATTAAACCCGGACTGGGTAGAAGGATATTTTCTGCATAACTGCATCAGATATAAGTACCGGTACCAGCAGGGGTCAAACCCTGGTCAATACACAGGACTTTCAACATTACTGAAGCCCGTGACAACACCCTCATACTTATTAGCTCCCTCTTCATGGAATTTCCCCACATAATTTGGTCTTATTGGATGGAGATAGCGGCGTTTAGATTTAAAGTTGAAGCTCGGCGTGGCGAATACTAACTAGATTAGGTGGCGAGTTTGGTGGAATGAAATTAAACATGTCTTGGCCCAATAGGAGTTTACGGCCTATTGGCAAATCCAATTCAGAAACTTGTGATTTGGAATGATGATGTTACAAAGACGTGCCACTTCAATACTTTCCGGGAATTAACTAAAATTTGGCTTGGGCGACGTGTTGAGAGAATCCAGCGAGCCTGGGGCAAATCACGAATTTTGTTCAAAGTCCTAGATATAATTTAATTGGATGGGTCCCTTGAAATTCCTATAAATCATCACACGCAATAAATAGGCATGTTAAGGATTACTGATAATGCGATTAACTAATTCTAATCAAATTTAATTTAAGCATACGAATATTCACACTGGTTGCTCTTCCATCTTCCGAAATGTTGAATATCCAGTCATCAAAGGCTACTTTGCCATAGTTGACCCCATCCAGACTTGCCCAGGCTCCAATGCACTGGTCTATAATTGTACCAGGCAGATCCAAAGATGTACTCCATGAGGCGCGGAATCCTAAGCGAGATTCATATGTCCCATGTCCATTGGAGTGGCGTGTCATAGTTCGAAGGGTAGTCGGGTATAGCCTGGTGGTGTTTCCAATACCAAACCTGGATGCCATCGGACCCTTTGGTGAAGAGCCGGGTCCAATTAGCGGGATGCTTCGACTTACAAGAGATCGAATACTGAGGCCTGGATGCCCTTTGTATCCTGCCACGATTATTACAGAACTGTTGGTTGCTTGGTCCCGATACGTGCCATTAAAATTGACCCCTGCTTCTAACCTGGCTTGTTCTTCGATAGAAGGCATGAAAATTTCTGCTAATTTTATTTTTAGCAAATTTCTGATCCTGGCCGCATTAAGTTCTCGGGACCCAGCGGTAAGAATGGTAAACCCGATATCATGTTGTGGAGACAAGACGATTGAAGAATGATACGCAATGAGATCTCCATCCTTGATGTAATAAGGCACCAATCTATTATTGGGCGACTGTAAGAAAGTAATTTCCCAAGGTGCACCGACAGCGGCACCTAAATATCCCGTCATGACTTTTGGCTTCAGCCAGCGACGAGTGAGGGCTGGGTTCAACAAGGTAGACTGTAAAATTGCTTGACCAGCCTTAGTTAGATCCCCGGTCGACATGTATATGGACCCTGCCGCGTTGTCTGTACCAAAGTCAACGGCCCATGACGTATTCACGGCGTCTCCAGGGATAACGCCGCCAGCTGGGGGTGTTGATTTGTAGCTGCTATGTTTCATACCGAGAGGTTTGAAGATAGACTCGGCCATGACAGTTTCTAGACTTTTTCCAGTAATTGTCTGAAGGGCGTAATCGAGGAGGGTAAATGCGATGTTGCTATATGCCGGCGAATGTGCCGATGGCCAAGTTGGTGACTTTTTCAGTAAAAGGTCCAAGAATTCTAAATGATACTTGTCAGCAGTGAGTGTAAGGGCAATTTCTCGAACATGGCGTGCCTTTTCTCGTGCATGGTGGCTGGGTAAGATTCCCTCCACAAACCGGAAGTTCAGCTTTGTCCAATACAGGGAATCCCAAACTTTCCGGGCTTCCGCCAGGGACATTGAGCATCAAATCAAAAAGCCCCACTGGAGTCTTTTAGCATTATAATATGCGATGGTTGGCTGAGTTCGGACCTGTAACTTACCATCTCTCGCTATCCCAGCAGACTGGCTAGCAAGGTCCCCCAGAGTAACATCTTCCCATCTAACATTTTCGATATCATCGTACTCAAGGTGAGTTGCGTGATTAGTCAATTCGGGAATATATTTGGTGATGGGATCATTGAACCGTGAATCCCCAATGACTGCAAGTATAGTCCAAACAGTAAAGACTTTAGTCACGCTTGCGACGCGAAAAATAGAGTCTCGGTCAACCTTTTCAACACCAACATCGATTGAGGGTGTATAGTACCGCTCGTACAACGTTCGATTCTCCTTAGCAGAAAATATTGCAATGGCTAGTGCGGTGTCATTGGCCATTATCCCGAGGCTCTTTATGGCTAGAAATCGCTCAAACTCAAACAATGAATTTAAAAATAAGGGACTACTTGAGAGACGTGAAGGCGAAGGAAATGCTGGGCCAGCCAATGGGCAATCTGATGCTTTGCCATTTTGTGATGGCAATATGTCAAGATTTCCATATGCATGGACTGTAATTGTTATTATTACTAGAATGAAATGATGAAGATGCATTACGATGATGAGGCTGAACTCAATGACGCCGAAGAAGACCGTGGGACAGTGGGAAAAAAAGGTCCTATTCAAGGCACCTAGATTTAAAAGTGGAGGAAGAGGGCCACGTCATAGACACATGATATTGCCACAACCGGTAAGTTTAGTGTGATTTTGGCCATGGCTTCGGAAATATCGGTACCAGCACTATTTTCGCTGCCTATGCCACCGAGCCATCAATATGAGAATATGGACTATGTCTTGAATATTTAGTTCCATCCTTTCCCATCATTCCAAGCTTAATGGAACAAACTCCTCTGGCAAACCAACTCCCTGTACCCAGGCAGATATTCCTCTTCCGAGTAAATCGGGATCTTGTACGTGCATTGCATGTCGCATTGAAGGCACAGCCACAGCGGCACCCCCGAGCAAATGAGCCACTAACTTGGCGACATCTTCACTATCGTTGGTGGGCAATGGTCCCTGTTTCGTTGCCGCAACGGCTAGCACACGCACTCCCTTTTCCTTGATTTTCTGGGCCGCCATGTCCGAAATGATATACCGTAGCGGTGTTCCAGTGATTGCTACAATCTGCTGGCTTAATTGCAATGAACGCAAACCACCCCATGCGGCTTTTACGTGCATATCTTCTCTTGCATCGATAAAATGATTGATCAGTCGCTTCGGAAGTGCTGAAATCAAAAGTCCTTCTAGTGACATGCCATAGGGCATCAGCTGTGTGTTGGAGGTTTGGGCAGTCCCAGAAACATAGACAGATAGTAACAAGTCAGGGTGGGTAATCGCAAAATGGAGAGCTAAATTGGCGCCCATCGAGTGACCAACTAGATGTGCTTTGCCTTGCCGCGCCTTCTCAGTGACAAGTTTTGCCAACAGAGCTGTTGTGTACTCAAATGTAAGGGGTTTGAAGCCGGAAGATTTGCCATGTTGTGGTAGATCAGGAATCAAGAGGTGATGTGAAACTGATTGTTCAAGATGACCCCAGGTCTGAGAGGAGTCAAAAGCGCCATGGATTATCAAAAGTGACGTATTGTACTCCTCATTGAGAGAGAGATGAGAAAGTGTTGTTTCAGCACCGCAAGCATCCATTATGACTGTGTCACTCACTTGAGCGAAGGAAAGAATCAAATACGGCTGAAGGAAAATCACAGCTTCGTTGAACAGGCAGTGTCGGTAATCTGAGGTAGACCCCGCTCAACACCCCTAGTGCTGACGCCGCGTTTCGTTAGCTTCGCTTTCCACCCAACCCGTTATTCAAAAACAAATAAATCTCCATCCTCAAAAGGAGATTGCACATGAATCCCATCTGATTAAATACTATCGCCTTCGATTGTGAATGTAAAACTATGATTTAATACGAATCTTTCTAACTATTAGAAAAGGATTCGAATGGCTTGGGGACAGATGCCTTTCTAGCGCCATTTTCTCCACTAAAGTAGCAGGATTCTTTCCGAAGCTTTGGTAATGCCCTAGAAGAGAATAAAACAACTATTCATTGATGGAAGACCACTGTCGTGCCATTTCAAGTTTAGATCCCCTTCTTCCTTGCGTAGGGTCCATAGCTGCTGAACTAATATTGCCAATTGTGTGACAACGCCCAAGCCCGATCGGTCTGCAAAGGTCCTGAGACAATTTAGAATACGGTTCTGCAATACTGATCGTTCTGCTTCAAAGGCTATTATTGCAATAGGCCAAAGACCTGGGCAAAATGGTCTGTTGGTACACAATGCGAGCGATTCAATATGTGGTAAGGATTGTTCAACCAAAACTTGAACCTCTTCCAGTCGTCTATCCCTGACCGTCCGCTTGAGATAAATTAGTACTCCAAAGTAGTAGATATATCCATAGTGATGTATTAAATCTTCAAGTTCCTTGCCCATAGTCAATTGAGGTCTTTTCGGCAATGAAAGAAAAAGCTCGACTTCTAGCGCATCTAACCTTTCAGAAATCCCAGCGTCAGAATCCGGATTTTGGCCGCGGCACAACCCCCACTCTATTCTGAGCTGATTCATTTCATAAATAAATTGTAAAGTCGGCCGAGACACACCATATGCCGCCTCGAGCACGTATTGATCTGGTTGAAGTTCCATGCTCGGAGAAAGGTCCCACATGGCATCGTCAAGATCGCCTGATAGAAATTGGGACTGGGCAAGAATTGCCATGCCCATGAAGAGTTGGTAGACTGCCGAACCTGATTCAGACTGGTGCCACATCTGAGGGTTAAACTTTTTAACCCATTCTATCGCCCCGCGAAGATGAACATACCAAAAAGGCGTAGGTACTGTCACAGCTTCAGTTAGGATGCACATGAGCAGAGAGGCGAGGATGGATATGCATTGGCTCTCATTGTGGGGTTCGTTTATATTTTGACCCAAGTGAACAATGCCTAAATGATGATGCTCGAGGGCAATCTTTTCAAGATTACGCTTCGGATCATGGGTTCCTCTGGCTGATAGGTGAAACGCCGATGCTGAGCATATCAAATGAAACAGGGCCGTTGCCCCCGTAGATGTTGTGGAATCTGCTCGGGCTCCCTCGAGTGCAATAGGAATGAATGCCGTACGAATAATGTTATGGGGCCCAGGTACAGGATTCAAAGCATCAGAGACACAATTTGACCAATGCTCTATCAGTTGGCATTGCAGGGTTATATCCGGAACAACATCCAAGTGTCGTAAGCCAATTATGGCGTTAGTGTCCACTGTATTTTTATTGCGAGGAATCCAGTCAGACGCTACTTTCGAATTGCGAGGGTATGAATGAGGTTGAGGAAACCACGCAGTGTCGGTATAGCTTGAATCACATTCGTCGAACTGGAGAGGAGTGTCGATTTTCTCAGTGTTGTTGTCGTCGATTTGGGCGCCCGTGGGTTCGATTTGGCCTTCTGATAGGCTTACCGAGAGCGGGTATGAAATGTCTCTCGAGAACCCTTGGCCGAGGGTTCCGTAAGAGCGGAACAATTGATCACACAAGTCATCGGTGATCAGATCATCCTCCAGAGGCGAATCTTGTACAGGCTGGGGTGAAATACCTGCACCAGGTCTGGAAGGTTCCTCCACGGTCGCTGTGTCTTCATTGAACGGCGAGTCGTCTGTTATCGCTGGCTGAATCCGAGTGGTCGATCGTTGATGAATGGAACCGCGCCTACAAAATGTAATGATGCCGTGGGTGGGTATGTGGCCGGTCTTCCTTTTGGATGATTTTGACTTGAAGTTCGACGGGCTTCGCACCGAGGTCCATGATATCTTCACTCCATAGCCCTCACAGTGCAGCTTTAACCGACGGCATCGGTTACATGTTGGTTGCGCCTCGTCGCATTTCACGTGCTTGGCTCTGCAGGTCCAGCATCCAGAGAAGGTTCTAGCCCGGCTTTTTTGCGGTGAACCCGAGTCGACGACATTGGGATCCGCGATTTTGGCCATATTCCCAAAAGTAAATTTGATATCTGCTGGATTTTGATTTGAATTCACAAGAGAAAGGAGCAAAGGCTGGAGGAGAACTTCTGCTAATGTTGCAAGACCCTGGATGAGATGATGTTTAGCTAGGCCCGATTTGGGGTTTCATACCGAGCTGCTGACCCACTGGACTGGGTCTCCCAAAAAGGAATTGCCTAAAGAGGGGACAATTGACGATGAGTTCATTGGGGTTATCATCGTGGTCATGGTCAAGTTGACGATGTGACCATGAAGGGCGTGACAATCGGATCGCCGTTACGACCCGCGCGAGTGTGTGATAATCTACACCTAAACCGGATTTGCTAGAACTCGAACAACATTATGCAGCTTTATTTGGTCTCCGTGCATCATCGAATAAAAAAAAACCAATTCGATCCTCTTGTCAATTGAACTCCAAAAAGAAAGGACCGAACGTGGATCGAACACGTGACCTAGAGATCTGCAATCTCTCGCTGCGAAGCTTGTTAATATGCTTGAACTTGCATCTGAGACATTTGAATTCAACTCACCTCTACCACTGAGCTATCGATCCGATTTTTACAAATTGCAGGTCGATATTTGAATTAAGAGCACTTCCATGGATTAGCTCCTTCTGCATTTCAAGATAATAGAATCGCGACATTTTAGACAGTTCACTGGATCACTATTTGGCCAAGGTAGAGAAGCGTGCCACTAAAACTAATTGGAACGAGAAACTGGAACATATAAAATGCAATGTAATAATGGTCGTTTTAGTCTCTGAGCAGTGAGCCTTTGAGTTCCAGAATCTTGGTTGGACTAAAGTCGATACAATTGAGCGCTTTATGCGGTGTTTGATGGCTGGGGGCCCAGTTTCTTTGGAACGAATCTAGTAATTATTCTTTTGGCTCATTAATGATAATGATGACTGAATTTTGAATGAGTGAATTATTACTCGGTTTCGTTGTATTGAGGTTATTTTGTTTAGTCCAGTCTGAGTTACTACTGCCCTGCTGGAGGAATCGTGAAGAATGCACCATTCAATTGCGATTGATGGTACTTCAATGTAATGTTAAAAATATTTCGCAATTGAGCTCATTTCTATGCACCATTTTGGTAGCCAAATGATGGATAGATTCGCTGGACACCAATTATGCCTTGGCGGTGGCGATGCACCGAAAATCTCGGCTAAGTCAACTGAACTAATTAATTCGTTCCATATTTTTCCATGATGGATGCCTAGAGTACTCACATGACAAATTTCATAATTCGATGTAATGATATAAAACAAAGCCATCGGCTTCAGAAACATACGTGATCGCGCTTGTATCTTCCAAATTTCAACCCTCTCTTCACTGTCGAATCACCGCCCAGCACTCAGGCCACAGACATTATGTGTCTCCCATTTTTCATCAAGGAAAGGACCGACGCAATAACAGCCAAACCGGCTTCTTTGGCAGCACAAGTTGCTCCTAAAGCAAGACATACTCGCGAGCCCCCTCGCCCACAATATCCTCCATCTCATGCTCATGCCATCTCTAACCATGGGCCGCAACAGAGCACTGTGATGCGCAACGAAGCTGCTGCAATAGCTTTCAACAGTGCACAACCACAAGCACCACCAACGCTGCCACCATCATTTGGAGGTTGCTAAGCCGCAAGTTTCAGGGCGATTTGTGATATTGTGTATGTCCTTATCATGTATGCCGCTCCACCAGTGTACAAGACTTCTTACCTGAAGTTGAGGAATCCAGTTGTGAAAGTAATGGATGATTGGAATTGTGTTGAAATATCTATTTGACCCTCAACTAACGCCAAATCTGAGGATTGCTTTCGGCATAGCGCCCTTCCATCCCAGCTTCACGGCCAGCTTCGATGAGAATCATCCGAACCCGATGAACGAGTGGCAAATAAAAGAAGGGACAGATTACACAGCACTAACCCTGGCGTAGCAAGCAGCCAAAATGTGGCTGGATTGTGGCGCGACAACCATTTACCTCTGAGGTGGGAAATCCACACCAAATTTCCCCTTCTTTGAGTCAAGTCGCGTCACAGCTAAAATAAATTGAAGCCATTTTCATTCAAAGATTTAATCGGAATAGCTGTAGTAAGAACCTGATTTTATTAGCCTGTTAAAATATGTGCTAATTGTACAACGCTTCGACAAGTGCAGGAATCAAAGATTCCACAACCGCCTTTCCATTGTCCAAGTCTGCATCTTCGGACAGTGGCGGTATATGTAAAAACACGGCATTTCTTTTACCGTCTCCCCTCTTAGCCATCTCTGCCAACGATGTGTAGTACAACAAACCGCAGACATAGTCACCCACATCATCGGATAGTTTCATTTCGACAGAGGTGACATCGGATTTGCCCTTCCCTCTTTTCCCACCTGCACCCGACCCCGAAATAGCCTTGAAATTCCGTTTCCACGACTCAACAACTTGTTCTAGATCCATGGATGTTTCTAGTCTCTCTGCGCTCTTCTTTCCCCAGATCTTTTGTCCCTCTAGCTTGGAAATCACTTGACGGTCCACATCGGGATACTGATGATAACCATCCCGGAAAGCGCCCTGCTCGACAGCAAAGTAGTCTCGTTCAACTGCTAGGCCGATGTTGAGCACTATGTCTGGGTTATTATCATGGATCAGTTTAGGAGAAACCTGCAGCAGCGAACGATACGCCGCTTTCATAGGCTCTGGGTGGGCCATAATTTGAATACCGGGTAGAGATTGGGGCAAACGCTTGATGATTTCGAAAGATGGGTTCGTGGTCACATCTTGAAAGGCCTATTGGTTTAGGTTAGAATTCTGTCAGTAAATCGGAGTGGGGAAACTAACACCAAAGCCTGTGACGAGGACCCGCACAAGTTGATGGTCAGACATTGTGATCGAATGGTGGGTGAGCGCGAAAAGAATATTATTGATGAGGTTTGACTCAATCCTTTCGTAGATCCCGGTGATGAATATAGCATCAATAGAAAATTGACTTGATGGTTTGAAGATGGCACCCATTTTATTTGCGTTTAGTACACGTATAATACTGAAGTCTTACCGCAAGATCGGTGTATGACTCATACCGGCTTACATCAAATGGGGCAACGGATTATGGTCCTAAGCCTAGAGCATAGCGCGTTCTCACTCACATTTCCTATGACTATAAATAAACCATATTGTATTTTGCACTTGACGTTTAACGTTGATCATACAATCAGATACCGTTGGTCATTGATATGTGAGAAGTGGAGGTGCGAATTCCGGTGCTAGTTATTTTAATGAGTGGTAAACCATTGCCAAAAGATGGATTTGTTCAATGGATGTTTCTTTTGTGGGAATGAATAAAAGAAAAAGAACGAAAACAGCAAATTCTACTTAATCAAGTTGAAATTGGGATTGGCCACTCGAAATCTACACTGGTGAGGAGGTGACGCCAGGACACGCCAGAACAATGTTAGAGAATATTGGACTTATTTGTTCTAATTTAGTCTATGAGAATAAAAGATTTGTTAGAAATGAAATTTAGCACTATCACTATATGAAATTTTATACTGTTCTGGCATTGGGTTTCTGTTGAGCCTTGTGACAAGGGAACCCACCTGCTGTCAGCCAATTTCTTTACATAGGGTATTTGAATTGTTCAAAAAGGGACTTTCCCTTGTATTGTTTTCCGCCTTCAATACCACCACTAATTGGTCCGATATAGCGCTGATAGATCGTAGTCTCGAAAACAACAAGCTGAGTGCTAACGTTGAGGGCCAAGATTCCCTCGTCGCCAAGATCGTACCTGATCGTAAAGCCATCTGGAATGCCGGACTCAGGAACGGGAGGATACTCGCTATTGTTGCCAAACGGCCGAACCTTGACAGCCTCAACGGCACAACTTTTCTGAATGACCCGGCCATCTTTAGCAACATATCCAGAGTAGTATTCCTTCCCATCAGGCGTACGAGTGTCAAACCACACAGCCGAATACGGACCCAAACTAGCATGGCCCCAATACCATGACTGGGTTGAAGCATCGAGAGGGATGGTTCCCCAGTTTTTGTCATGATAGCCAGCGCCCTTAAACTTCAGCTTGGTATCGCCAATGGTGAAGTCAGCATACGCAAGCGCATCAGGAACCGCGTTTGACCAGCCAATATGGGGAATAATCTCCTCACTGACACCGGGGACATTCATTGCGCATGGGTAATGCGCTGGGGCACGAGAGCGTAGCTTGAGCGAACCGTGGAGGCCGAGCTCCGGATTGTTGACCTTGAGCGTGTAGGTCGGGTTCTGGGATGCAAGACTCGTTCCAGAGAAAGAGAGTCCTGTCCCTTTGTACTCTCCGTAAACGCCATCTTCACCATAAATAATCGTCGCGTCATCAGTAGCATCAATGACCCACTTGAAGAGAGTGCCGTTTGCGAAGCTTCCACTGAAGTCAATGTACAGCAATTTGGGTGAAGTCGTAACTAGAGCTTTTTTCCCAGATACGTAGAAGACAACAGAGATAGATTCGTTGGTGGACGAAGTTGATACAGCGTCGAAATACCACCTTTTAAAGATGTTAGTTTGATAGCAGTGTTTTCATGGATTCTAGACAAGTACCAATCAAAGCTCGTGTCATTTGGGCGAGGACTGATTTTTGGTCCATCGAATCCTCCTGAGACTGAAGTGAACTCTGCTTCAACTGTTCCGTTGTAAATCGTGTTTGGGATCTTGACTAGATTGCTCTTCGGATGGGCTGTTGACAGCATTGGCACAAGTGCCGCTGCGAATACTGAAGAAAATCTCATTGCGGATTGAGCTACCGAAGGGCTTTTGCAAAGTACAGATATTCTGGATATCTCAATGTCATGAAAGGATACACTCAAATCCCTTTTTATACTTGTCTCGTTGTAGGGCTGAGAAAATTAGACAAGTAATTTGCTGACACATGATGGAGCGATGTAAGAAAAATCTGACAGATTAGCAAACGACATCGAGTTCGGATGCTTTTTCAATGTCGCACTAACGACGCAATGAATTAAGGTTTCCGATGCAACCGTACTGGGCTGCAGTCACTAGGAGGAAAAGGGTATGAGTAAATGCACAAGGGGAACCCTGGGAAATAGCTGATACCTGTTGAGAAAGCTATAGCGCAGAAATTATTGAATGAAAGTGGGATAAATTTTTAATTTGAAAGATTCTTAAGCAAGAAATATGACAAACTGCGGTATTCTGTGAATATTTTAAGAGACAAGAACTCAGGTCTTGAAACTTGACGCGGGCAAGCTGTCGGTTCAGTCCGGCAGAATTCTATACCGTTAATCAATGCTAACACTGTTGATGTGAAAGGCGACTGGATTTGCGTCATAGTCTGAATCGAAAAGTCAAGTTGCATATTAAAATTAAGATCAGACAGGCACTCACGGAGTCATCTAAGTGGGTCAACGTGTGCAACAAAAGCCTCCGGTGCTCTTTCGCCGAGGCAGCCCACACTACCCATATGTGGGGATGATGTGTCCCTTGTCTAGAGCCATCAAAAGCCTCCGGCTTCTAGGCTTGCTAGGTTCTCAAACGGTAGTGCGCGGGCATCATGATTTCGGGTCAGTGTTAGCTAAACTCCAGACATACATTTAGCACACCACCAGATTTACGCATTCACAATAGGCATCAAGTCTCAACGACAAACCAGCTTGCTCCCCTAACCTACGGGTACCATGAAGAAGACAACTTGCATTTTAAATAAGAAAACAAAAAGAAAACCTCAATTTAAATTAACCCCAACCTAAGCCGTCTATGTCTAGAGGACATCTCTGCTTGTAGAAGGCTCTGAAATTAATTACATGACCTTTCCTAGGTCTCATGGCAAAATGGGGTGTCTGAACCTTTGACCATGAAATCCTTCAAAGATCTGTCGGTCGTATTGATCGTATGTATAAAGTTCAAAACCAAGATGGTAGCTGATCTGTCCATCCTGTGTTAGTGCTCGGCATTAAAGACGCGAATTTCAACTCACCTAACCCCCCACGACTATTTCTTCAAACTATCAAAGCTGGCCTGCCATTTATTGCAATATGACGGTACGTTCTTGTCTGAAGTATTAATCCCGAGCGGAATTCTCTCAAAGTTCTGTGGGCATTGTGTATAAAATTGTATACTGGATACCCGAGGGATCTGATTAACATTGTCTCTCGTGAGAAGGTCGGCGGGAACGGAAAATGACGATGAAGGATTCTTGGATTGACTGAATTTTATGGAAACGGTTAAACTATCAGTGCTGATACACATCAAAATGCCTTGACTTACTTTGGAGTCTCCATATTCGTTTGAGTGGAAGTGAAAAAAGGACGAGGTGAATGATTATAGAGTAGTGAATGAATAAAGAGCAAAATATATTGTTGGGAACACGAAAGAAGTATTGATAGGTAGAGTAGCTAAATATGAGTTCCGAAAACTACTAACACCCACTTTATTGCCGGGCTGAGGGAGGATATGTAGGTTCCAGTGATCCAACCCTTAAAGTCCACCATAGGATCAGGAAAAGAATACTATGTTCCATCCTGGAAAAAGTGAAAGAACCTTCAGTGATAATATGGGTCAAGGCGTACCGGTAAACGGGAATACTAGTAGGGCAAATACAGCTCCGAGGAGGAACTTGCAAACATGCTTCCCCTGTCAAACGTCCCCTGTCAAACTTCCCTTTGTCAGGGAAGACCTAGGGACATAACAAAAACGACCCACTCCAGTGAAATGTGTCACTGATCACTGCATAATTAGACTTCCAAATTTATACCTTGTTTTCAACATTAGTGCCGTCAGCGTTGCTGTTGAGGGAGTGTTGTTAAAATCTTTCTCGGATTTCGCGAAAAGTCTTCTACTGTCGCCGTTGAGACTATCAGGTGACTAACGAACTAGGCTCTTGGATTCTCCAACGGGTTATCAATATGCTGGTGTACTGTGTGATGAAAAATTCTCGCTAGATAAATTGTTTAAGCACTGATCGCCATGCTTCTCACACTAAAGGCACAAGGGTTACAATAATATTAAAATGGAGGAAATTAAGATGATCCAGTTGATGATAACTAGTGACATAGCAGAAAATTGATGCTTATTTGAGACGTTAAAGCGGGAAACTTTGAAGCTAACAAAGCAAGCCATCGCTCACTATCATCAATTGGTATTTCACAAAACAGAATATTTCTTTTCGACTAGGGTGGCGAAACGTCCCATTTTCCATGCTTATACTATTTTCTTCATACTTTCCATTAGACACATAACCCCCGAAGACTACTATAGTTCTTTGGTATGTGTACTTTCCTTCGACCTGACAGGCCATACCCTAGCTCTTCATCCGCAGGTCGCTTTGAGCGTTGAAATATTGATCTTGAGGCACAGGGCCCAGGACAAGAATTCTTTTGGTGTATTTTCAAGTTATCCGAGCGGCTTATCTTTTTTCCACAATATTCGCATGCTATTTTGTTGGCGCTGTGAATGATCATGTGCTTTTTGAAATACGTTCTCCAATGGCTCTTTTTCCCGCGGGGCTGATACCCACAGAGATCGCAAATCAACTGATCAGAATCAGCGGGTGGGGTAAAGCCTGCGGGAGGACTTGTGGATATTAACCCTGAAT
The DNA here is from genome assembly GCA_020809705.1 of Calonectria ilicicola. Taxonomy (NCBI): domain Eukaryota; kingdom Fungi; phylum Ascomycota; class Sordariomycetes; order Hypocreales; family Nectriaceae; genus Calonectria; species Calonectria ilicicola. The sequence goes on along the minus strand of CP085827.1, from coordinate 6,061,919 downwards.
CAGTTGAATGTGAAATAAAATTTTCCTGCTCCACATACTCTGTAAATTCTGGGTTTGAGGACGCCAGAGTAGCATCAGAACCAAATGATGACCATGAATCACCAGATCCTTGCTGAGATTTGACAGACATTGACTGCCAAGCCACGGGTGCGTCATATGAGTTCTGAGACGAAAAAAGAGACCTTTCCATGCTTGATCCACTGGTTATTTGGTTGCTCGCTGAATTCCCATAGGTTGACTGGACTTCGCCTCCGGTCTGTGATGGAGAGAGAGATTGAGGCATCTGAGTGGCTTGGCCAAGATATACATTGGGCCCTAGAACTAAATTGTCTACCCGAGGTCGACATTTGGAAGAAACCTTGGTGGCGCTATCAGAAAGCAGGATCGAATGTGGAAGGGTTTCTAAAATAGAATAATCCATCATTGATGGGGAATGCGTGAAAGTTCTGTCAATAATTCTTGGAGGGGATGGGAGATCCTCTGAAGACTCAGACATTGCAGTGGGGAGCTCTTGGGGAATGATTCCACCAGACAGTTCCCATCGTCCCAAGAAAGCATTGGACTCTTGGGGTTGATCTTCTATAGATTCAGGTGGAGGAGCTGTAAGCTCCGCAAGATTCCCTCCTAAGGGAGTAGTAGATACTGCAGCGGAGGTTTGGCTTTGTTCGTCAACCTCTTGGCTGGAATCTTCATGGTTGACGCAACCTGGCGATGATGCCCTTGAACCTACCCGACTCAGATTAAACATGCTTGCTGCTAGTTTGCGAATTTTATTCGTCTTTTTTCGCAAAGCTGTCTCGCCGCATTCAGGGCTTTCGCATCCACAACAGAATTTGAAGTACTGATTGTGGGGTGCGAAGCAGTCGTATCCGCGGCAACTATTGCAGTAGACCTGGTCGCTCGAAATATGAGGGCAAGTCGGGACGTGGCGCATCAGCATTTTGGCATCCACGTAACTTTCTTTGCAATTGCTAAATGGGCAGGCCCAGTTCCATCTCTGATTATGATGCTTGCCATCATTGACGAATATCTCCAGGGCCATCATGGCGATGACTCTTGCCTTTGCGCAGCTGTCAACTTTTTCAGCCAAGGTACGCATGCTAGACAGGTTAGCTAATATTTCCGTGTAAAGTATTCAAAATAGCATAGTAGAAAATACGGGCAATTTGACTGGATGGTAGAGGACTCGGTCGAAAAGTGTTGCAGCCTGGAAGGTGGCTTCGGCGACTCAACTTCTCCAGTTGAAGACCAGGGTGTCCCAGGCATCTCAGCCAAGAGTAAACCGGAATGAGATTCTGTCATTTTCTTTACTGTCTGAAAATTCCAAATATGAACTGTAAAAAATGGCAGGAATTTGGTACAAAGCTGGCACTGGCATGTGCCCGGCGAAGCTCTTTTGAGATGGGCAAGAAGTGTCCCTGGCACATCCCTTTTTCCACTTAATTCCCTTAAACCACCAAACTGGAGACCTGCAATGAATAACACCATCTCTATTCGTTCGTTCACCATCGACGCGTCATCCCAGTGGAAATATCGGATCTCAACTTCGCCCTGCATAAGGATAAAACGACGGGTCTGATTCCTAGGACCGTATTCAGCGAAATGACGCAAATGAGCGTGCTCGAGACCCAAAGTGCATCCCATCAGGGACAAAAGTAGGACAAGTGATTGAAATTGTGTTGTAATTTGGCTTCTTATTGCTCAGTATCAACGACCCACTTCGTACGGATATCGATTGTTATTGGTGCAACTACCACAATTGTGCGAGGCGACCACCCTATTTCCTAGAGCTGGTTGCCTTAATGCACTACGTTGACTCATGTTAGCCATGGAACGCATTAGGAAATGGCCGATAAATGAGGTCATGCGGTTAGAACTGAAAACCCGGTGCTTCCGTGCACGAAGGACGAGTGCGTGATATAGTGAAAAGCCTCTGATGATGGCTTGGCGGGTTTATCAAATTAGAAACAGATAATAGAAAACTTCTCAAGTCGATTGCCATCGTGTGTGCGGACGGCTTCAGATTCAGTTGTGAGGAGGACGGAGGGAGCACGACATCACCTTCAAGACCAGGACGATGGATGTGGAAGAATGGAGATATATATATATTCCACTGCTATTTAAGCACTGCCACCACTAGCGACAATCATCAGCCAAATATGGCATTTGTGGGGATAAATACCGACAAACAATTCGCTGCCTGTCAGACATAGCCTCACCAGGCTCTGGCAACACTGCCTCAAATGCCACTACCGCTCCTTACAGACCAATCAACGGCGCGATTCTGCTGTAAACCTAGACTCTAATGGCTTAACGTGATAATGAACGTAAGATGGCCTGCGTGGATGTGCTTTCGTGAATCATGGGAAAATCCTTCGCCGGGCTGTGCCTGCAATGTGCAGCATGCAAAAGAAAGGGGCGCGCATCATTGTTGAGCCGATGAGACTGCTACCAGACATCGAATCTAGACATGATTGGACTAAACCGGGAGTAGATCGGGGCTAGTAAGGGAAAACTACGGTACGGAGTGAAAACGCCACTAATAAAACCACCATCGTCAAAGTCCGGCCACGTTCATTCATCTCGTTGACATCACCAGTCTTCATTCACTCTAATCGCTCTAATTATACTTCAATCTTAACAGCAACATGCCTTCGATCCAAACCACCGACCGCACTGCTACGGCAGTTGTTACCCTCTGCCTCATGCCTGGCATCGTAGGTATCAACTCCCTTCTACGGCCAGGCCATGCCCTATCACTATTGGGCTTCCCGACTCCCCCGGAAGACGACGACAAGGAGATAGCTCATGCGCTCGTCCGAATGTCTGGTGCACGAAACTTGACCTTGACTTTGACAACACTTGCCGTGTGGTACACTGCAGACCGGAAGACACTAGGCTACACCCTCCTTGCAGCCACACCAATTGCATTGATTGATGGGTTTATCAGCAGATCCTTGATTGGAGCCATGGAATGGGGTCACTGGGGGTTTTTGCCTGTGAGCTTGGGATTGGGCGCTCAATTAGTTGGATGGATTTAATGGCTCTCATTCCGTATTGCTGAATTACTTTCTTGTGAGTCAAGGGACACTCGACCTGTTTGAAGATCCGGAATAGCTGACAAAAATTTGGTGAAGCATCAATCGGTATTTTTTTTTGCTTTTCAGCAACTCGTTAAACAGAAAATCCGGATAACGTGTCACATTTTAATTGGAATTGATGTGTATAACATGCATGCGTGCCTAATTATCGCCCAAAAAATAGTGTGATCTGTTCAGCGCCCGACACGTAAACTGTGAGACGTGGAATCCACCTAACATCGCGCCCAAAGACGCGCTACGAAATATGTTCCACAACAGCCCACTCAAAGAGCCATTGCTGCCCATTATATCTCTCACTCAGCAAATATTATGCATGCCTATTCTCTCGAATTTTTAACGTCGGAGGCGGGGCTCAGACAATTTCCTCGAGATATTTCGACCTTCGATGAAATCGACTAGTTTAAGTCATCGAGATGACCCTACATCCAGATTCTCAATTGGATTGCATTATTGTGGGTAGTGGCTTTGGTGGGTGCTACTTACTGCAAAAGCTCCGCAACGCTGGTTTCAAATGTTTAGTGCTTGATGAGGCTGCTGATCTCGGCGGCGTTTGGTTCTGGAACTGCTATAGAGGTGCTCGTGCAGATACTCCTGTACCCCTTTACGAGTTTTCAGATGAGCGCATCTGGCGTGATTGGACATGGTCGGAAAAGTATCCTGGCAGAGACGAGATCCGTCGATACTTTGATCATGTTGAGTGTAAATTGGACTTGAAGAGAGACATTGTTTTCAACACCCGCGTCATTTCCGCCCAATTCGACCAACGAAACAATCGCTGGGATGTTGTCGACAATGCCGGCGCCCGTCGCACAGCTCGCTACCTACTCCTCTGTACTGGCTTTGCTTCCAAGCCATATGTTCCAACGATTGATGGCGTGACAACCTTTGCCGGGTTTTCCTGTCATACCTCGAAATGGCCCCAGAGTGGTATAAATTTCAAGGATAAACGCGTTGGTATAGTCGGCACAGGACCAAGTGGCATACAAATCATTCAAGATGTGTCGGCTGAAGTGGGCCACTTGACTGTTTTCCAGAGAAGCCCAACCTACGCGATCCCAATGCGCCAAGCACTACTAAATGATGAAAATCAAATCAAATCGGAATATCCAAAGACTTTTGAGCAACGCAAAACAACATTTTTTGGGTTTGATGTTGAACCGAGTCCCAAGTCCGCTGTTGCAGTATCTGATGAGGAAAGAGAAGCTCATTTTGAACACATTTGGAGAAAAGGAGGAAATTCTATTTGTCTGGAGACATTTCATGACGTCATATTAGATCCAAAAGCCAGCGAGTACGCGTACAAATTTTGGCGCAACAAGACATTGCCGCGACTGGAGAAGCCTGGGGTCGCTGAGATTCTCGCACCTCCAACATCAACCTACCATTTCGGAACAAAGAGGCTCGCGCTGGAGCAGCGATACTACGAAGTGTACAACCAAGAAAACGTTGATCTGATTGACATCAATATTAATCCTCTTGTTAAAGTGGTTCCAGATGGGGTTGTCACAAGAGATGGAAAACTTCGGCCCCTGGATGTCCTCATCTTTGCCACTGGGTTCGATTCGGTCACTGGAGGTCTCTTGTCCATCGATATTAAAGGAATCGAGGGTGTTTCCTTGAGGGAGAAGTGGGAGAATGGAATCTTTACTCAACTAGGATTAATGACGGCTGGCTTTCCAAACATGATGTTTCTATATGGACCCCAAAGCCCAACGGAGTTTTGCAACGGTCCCACCTGTGCAGAGGTCCAAGGCGACTGGATTGCAAACACAATTATCCACCTTCAAGATCAGAAATGCCAACATATAGATGCCACCGTCAAAGCGGAGAACGAATGGAGGGAGCTCGTTCATCAAATTGGGAACACGACTCTGTACTCTCAAACCAAGTCTGAGTTTATGGGCAGCAACATCCCAGGCAAGCCTGAGGGTAAGTACTGATCATTGTTGTGAAACCAGATGTTAACACTTTTATAGAGATGCTCAACTTTCTTGGCGGCTTACCCGAGTACACCAAGTATATTAACGAAGCTCTCGACGGCGGGCTTGAACAGTTCACGATATTCTAAAAGGCTCTCCTTAATCTAGTCTAGAAGCTTGTAGGTAGATACACTCGATTGATTGGGCAAATCCACTGCGTGCGTTTAAAGCGAAGTAGACATCTGCTGTCGCGTCTAGTACAGGCAAATGCGAATGTTAAAATTTACCTCATCCACAGATTCAAATTTTCGGTCAATGAGTAACCAAATGTTATTAATCTGCTCGGAAAATAGAAAATTTTGCACTGCCCAACATTTCTCTGCCTTGCCACGCTTATCTTTTCTAACTAACGAGCTTTCACCCGATGACTAGCGGCTTGTTTCGCAACCATCCAGGCGGTGGGTACTTCGGCCGAGAAAATGGGGTTCTACGTCATGTGTGGATCTCCATCATCACAGTGATGTCAAGACGAACCGGTTCAAATTTAATACCCTGGAATTGACTAGTTGAAATAAATCAATCGCTCGCAAATTTTCTAGCTTTTTAGGCACTCGACATAATTATTTTCTAGGCTTCGATAGGAACGAGTATATGTCATGCAGCATAGCGCGGATGTTCCAAAACACAGCGTGCACCGTGTGGGATCAGTGCAAGACAGGTCTTGCTGCGACTCGTCAGTATGCTGACGACACGGAAGATGAGCTAGATAAGGTACAGATGCGATCACTCTGACCCCGGCCTCAAGGGTTCACAAAGCTTTGACCCTCTAAATGTCGCAGAGGATTTCTAACAAGAACTTGAAGAGGAGAAAAATTGGGACAAGGTCAAAAAAGGCCCATCCAACAACTCCACGAGTGCCGGGATCCGGTCCACTAATAGGGAATAAATGCAACCACGGCGCTCACAACAGCGGGCCTTGCGGCGCCACCAGAACCACCGATGATCAAAGAATTTCAATTTGAGCGTTGATCAGCAAAATTGGCCAACGCCCACGTTGGAGGTATTTCTCCCTCTCTAGTATTTCGGACCCTCCAATATCCTTCGACGTAATGCCATGCCCCATCAGCTGGGCCGACAACTGGGTCAACAACTGGGTCAACAACTGGGTCAACAACTGGGTCAACAACTGGGTCAACAACTGGGTCAACTGGGGTTGCTCAGGATGCCTAATACTCCCGTCATCCTCGGCTGCGCGATAACAAACGTCAAATCTCTATAGTTTGCCATGATCTCGATGACGAAATCGCATTCGGTCATTACTCGGTGTACCCACGTAGACTCCAGATTTACTTCTTGGCAGGCATTCGCCATCATGTCAGCAAAAACAGCTTCGCTGTGCGTATATGAAAACCTGGTCTCGACTACGATGTCTTCCCTGGACGACCTGGAATCAAACTATCAACTTCATCACTAAAAAGGCCTGATATCAGCAGAAATACATTGAGAACGATAAGATTTGTTCATCCACAATGGCTCACGTCGACAACGAAGCCGGCGTGCCCACATACTGGGGTAGGACCGGCAAGGGCCTCCAGATGCTCATCACAGCCGTTGCAACTACGGACTTTCTGCTATTCGGATACGATCAAGGCGTCATGTCTGGAATTATCTCGGCACCTGCCTTTGTTCATGACTTCCCCGAAGTCGACAACGATAGCACGTATGAGGGTTTCGTAACTTCCATCTACGCGGTCGGTTGCTTCCTTGGTGCGGTCTTTATTCTCACCTTTGGCGATCGCCTCGGTCGCCGCAAGTCCATCTTTCTCGGAGCTACTATTATGATAATCGGCGTTATTGTCCAAATCGCGTCCGTCCCGCCATCAAGAGGAGCTACGGCTCAATTTATTATCGGACGATGCATCACAGGAATCGGCAATGGAAGTAAGCACCCCCACTAGAGCCCTTGAATGCCTTGAGTCAATCCTAATACTGGCGCTCCCAGTCAACACTTCGACCGTTCCAACGTATCAAGCAGAGTGCAGTTCCTCGCACAACCGTGGCAAGCTCATTTGCATTGAGGGTGGTAATGTTGCCATTGGAACACTGATTGCGTATTGGATCGATTATGGCTGTACATACGGCCCTGACCCTTTCGTTTGGAGATTTCCCATCGCGTTCCAGTGCTTCTTTGCACTTATTGTGCTCGGCTTGATGATCAAACTACCTGAATCTCCTCGCTGGCTTTTGAGCAAAGACCGCCACGACGAAGCATCTACTGTGCTGGCTGCTCTCGCCGGCAAACCGCGCGATGACGTCGAAGTTTTGACACAAATTACTGCCATTAAGGCTGCTCTCCGGGCCGCTGGGAATGATGGGGGCCAGACTCCCATGTCTTCTCTTATTACCGGCGGCAAGACTCAGCACTTGCGACGTCTTATCCTCGGTGCCTCTTCTCAGATGATGCAGCAGCTCTCCGGTTGCAACGCCGTCATCTACTACTTCCCCATCCTGTTTCAAACTTCAATCGGCACTTCTCATAACCTCGCGCTTTTGCTTGGTGGTGTCAACATGGTGATTTACGCCATTTTTGCGACAACATCCTGGTTCGCTGTTGAACGTATCGGTCGGCGCAAGTTGTTCCTTATTGGCACCGTTGGCCAATGTCTTTCCATGGTCATCACATTCGCCGCATTGCTTCCTGGCACACCAGAAGCTGCAAGAGGTGCAGCCGTCGGTTTGTTTACCTACATTGCTTTCTTCGGCGCTACCTGGCTGCCTCTCCCGTGGCTTTATCCCGCCGAGATCAACCCTCTCAAGACTAGGGCGAAGGCAAATGCTACCTCAACCGTCTCAAACTGGCTGTGGAACTTTTTCATCGTCATGATTACGCCAGTCATGATAAAGGGCACTGGAACATCTGGCTGGGGCACATATCTCTTCTTTGCAGCCATGAATGCCATCTTTTTTCCCATCATCTATTTCTACTACCCTGAGACGGCAGGTCGCTCCCTGGAAGAGATTGATCTCATTTTCGCCAAGGGCCACCAAGAGAATATCAGTTACGTCAAAGCGGCTGAAGAACTTCCCCAGCTTCAGGATCATGAAGTGCACGAGAAAGCGCGCGAGTACGGCTTTGGTGTTGATGAAGAAGTCAAAGCATCTCATACTGAGCGCGAGAATGTCTTGATGAGTGACGACAGCGTATAATTGGGACAGGTGGATAAAAGGTTAAATCCGTGCTTGATTGGCCATCAATATTTGTTCCGTGGAGAAAAGCCAGCCTTTGTTGATTCCAGAACATCGCGGTTGCTTACGTCGTATGACAAACCAACATCCGGCTTCCAAGTGCCATGTAATTTTGGAACCCCAGCTCTACGAGGTGTTATGTGGTTTATAGCACTCAGAAGTTAGCCACGGGGATTGTTCCCGGTGATGGTACTGTGCCGAACGCTTTCCCTTCGTTACTCGATGTTAGGAAATATGTAGCCAAGATTATTACCGATCCCAGGACAATCAACAAAAGGTTCTAGCATTTGCGGATCTCTTAACTGTGAATGAGGCGTTTGACTTGATGGGTGAATCAAGTGGTGAACAGACAGTTAGGCAAAATGTGAATATCAAAAGCATTAGATGCATACTCGCTCAGACGTAAATTCACACTGCTAATCCGATCCAATAACCTAGCGAAAAAGAAATCCAAGCTGCCATTTTTGACGCCAACGAAATCCTAAAAAGTCAACCTGAAGATGTTAGTGCATGGCTCAAGAAGGGGTGATTAATGAGTATTTTTTCCTCATGGAATATTCGAGGCGATGACCAGCCTGCATTGGTATCTAAATTTCAAGGAACTTTACCCTGAAGTAAATGGTAGAACTTTGAGGTCCATGTACCCGGAGGTTTTGGACGGAAGTTCCGTCGGAATATCACAGTAAGAAACATTATCTTTGCTCAAACTCGGGTGCTTGGCCGGCGGTGGAAACCTTTGCTACCTTTCATCATTTGTAGAACATCTAATACTGTGCGGATCTCACCAGCGCCACTGGTAAACGTGTGGCAAATATGACACAAAAATGTCACGGATAACGCCGTCTCACACAGTTTTGCTCATAATCATAACTGCCCAAGCATTGGTCCAAGCTCCAGGAAAAATCTTACTGCTTTCAGACTCCAGAAGAGAATCCCACCGCCCAAGTAGCCCTCGTCTGTTAGCTAGTTCGATCCGCTACAGCGTTTGTTGGGCATGTACTGTTGCGTGGCGTGGATTTATTTACGACAGAATAAATCTGCCTTCCACTCCTTGATACCATGCAAGTGATGAGGAGACCAAAACTGTGTCTTGACGCAGAATGAGAAATGCCTGAGTGATGACGTCATAGATGTGTGGTCGGGGAATGCTTCAAATGCATTTGAGTTGCAATGTGAGACTAGTCAAGATAAATCTTTGATACGAATTTACTCCGCCTTGCTGAGAGTTTCCAAAGGGAATATGGCTTAGCATTGCAATGCGCATTAGCAGAGCGTTCATTTCAGTTCTACTGTAGCCGTCAATGGCAAGACATCATTTAATATTTTGTACTGGCTGAGGTAATTCATCCCGCCCCTCGGCCACAATCAAAACAGGAAGCAAGAGCCTTAGGGATGGTTTTTAGTAAGGCTGAATCGAGCAGTTTTTATCTCAATGCATGCCACTGTCTTGTTTTTGGATGCGAAGCGATTGGCTGGCTATACGTTGGGGAGGTGATGCAAAAGTTATTGATAGTAAAAAAATGCAACCTGATCATCTGAAGCATCAAAATCAGCTCGTCTTGGAGATCCATGACATGGGGGCGATTGCTTCTTAGCGTCTCTCATGGTTCCGCCATCGCCTCTCGGGATTCAATGGTCGCTTTTCATTGTTTGGTTCTGCTCCAGCCACGGCTCCCACAGGCGCTACCGTTTTCTTTTTCTTTTCCGCCTTTCTCACGTTCTGACACTCTGACATAAGATGTAGAGCCATCCTTCCACACCACATTCCTCACTTCAGCCAATCACAGCCTCACAAAGTGAAACAAGCCACGCTTTTTGATACCTGTAAGCGTCACCTGCTTCAGTTCTTGTTGATGAGGTACAGGTTGCTGGATAACTGGTGAATTGCGAACGATATGGTCTATCTAGTTATTAAATACAAACAAGGAAATCCATGCTATAATTCTGCAGAGTCATTTAGACCGTGTTTGATCTGGCGCGCACGCTCTCCACATTTGTTCCAATTGCTTGATGTACAGCATCCCTACCTTGTCTCGCATCCTGCAGCCCCCAATTTCCAGTTTCGGAAGACTAAGGGGTAGCTATCTAGGGCGGCTGTGTCTGGTGGGATGCGTGTGGGTGTGTCATCAAAGGCGGATGACGCGCCAACATGCGATACACAAAATGTCGGGTGTGTTTGCTTCGACAAGTGAACGACTGGTCGCAGCCACGAGTGTTCTAGACCCTTAGACAGCGCAGAAATCGTGGAACGCCGTGGTTTACTTATATTTGGTCATTCCACCCCTCCTTCCGTCCGGTCTTTTCACTGATATCTTCATTGTGCCTTGTATGCTCCCAACTTGAATCCAATTTCACAAATGAGTGACGCCAAACAACTAAGCGAGTTTACCTACTCCAACACCACCTTCTCCAGTATGGGTGGCTGCCCGTCAAAGGAGCCCGCGAGGCCTCGTTCACGGATGCACTTCAAATCAAAATCGCTCAAGTACAAATTCAGAACGCTCAAGTTCCGTGTCCGAGTTTTTCTTGGCCCCCAGAACACAGAGGTCGCCCAAAAATACCGAAAAACACGGCGCTCCGAACCAAAAGATTTGGAAAAGCTGAATGTAGTGGCAAATGATTGGGGGACATCGCAATGTGGGCGATGGTGATGCATGTCTCGGGCGCTCCGTCGACAAGCAGGTAGGCAAACAAAAATACCACATTTGGCATGATTCAAGCACTTACAAAGAGAACAGTAAATATCTTCATTGACCACAGAGGTCAAAATATACTCAGAATAAATACGGGGAGGATCTTCACACTCGCCAATAGATGTAGCTGCACTCTCCTGGTTCTATCCGGTCTTTATATTGGAGGGCTGGTCCTCTCTTTGGCCGCTCTCATGGGGGCCATGAACCTTGAACCGTGCTCGTTTGGGTCCCGCGATGGATAAATATGGAAGGGATATGCGTTGTTCATTCGGATAGCATAGATATAAACCTCTTTGGGCAATAATTTACCACCTTATTTACACGGTTGCATCGCCACTGCATTCAGATCCTTCCGGGGGCGTCACGCGGGGCATCCTCCCTAAATTTATAGCGCTTAGCTCACATCTTTCACATTACACGCATCAATACAGACAGACATTCTCAACAAACACAAAGTATATATTAAAACTACTGAAATCACAAACTACCAACCCATACAAAGGGACTTATCAAGGAGTGTTTTCAACAAAGGAAACCGGGGGACGCAGGCATCCCCGTCGACATGCGGCCGAGGACGCGACCGCGCGTGGCAGTGCCTGCGTATGGGCACAGAAGAAGGCGTTAGATTGCATCATCTCGACAGGGCACTCCCCTCAAAATTCGCGGTAAGAAATGGGAGAAATTCCCTGGTCATTGAACACGTCCAGCCACTTCTCGCAGGCACTCTCCACGTGCTGCCACTCAGCGTCCACCTCAGAAGCGTGGCTGTGGTCAAAGGCCAGAGGCGCAGCGGAATCTAGTTGGCCCACGTGTTTCTCACACCTCTGCTTCATCTCAACGAGGATCTCCGACACCCTATTGACACCGGCCAACAGCTCCTGCAGGGCCTTCTCGATGCTCTCAAGAGTGGCAATGACGAAACCAACTTTTTGCGTCTTTGACATGTCAGACTGAACGCTGGCCTCGGCAAGCTTAGCCTTCAGACCAGTAGTGTAGCCTCTAATCTTCTCAAGGGAAGCCTCGTGTCTGTCAGCAATGCCCTGGGGAACATCCCTTCCACCAATTGAATAGTTGTGGGCGCGAGAGACTGTGTTCAAGGTGCTCTTGAGGAAGGCATGCGGTGTCACCTTGCCCTGGCCCGCCTGGCGGGAGCGCAAAGTCTGAAGCTGCGCGAGGGTGTGAATCTGGTCGATGGTCTCGTAGTTGGTGGCCGCGACGCGCTCATAAATGGAACGAACATTCTCGACAATGGCTGCCACAGTCACCTTGCTGCGGTCTTGGGTGTCAATGTAGGCTACGAGATCGTTGATGTCCGTCTGCGATCCGAGTTTGGCCAGAAGTTCGACAATGGTCCGCGAGCTGCTCGATTGAACCTCTAGCTGCTGGAATAGGGTTGGGTGTGGAGAAACAACCTTGACTAGGCTCTCATCATGGCTGTTCTGGACAACGCTATTTCGAACATCACCGTTTTGGATAGTTCGAACTGTTTCAACCTGTGTGGTGTAGGTGTTCGTGGCGAGCGGGTTCGTGGTCAGCGAGTTTGTGGTGAGAGGGTTCGTGGTGAGCGAGTTTGTAGTCAGCGGGTTTGTAGTCAGCTGGCTTGTAGTAAACTCGCTTGTAGTGAGAGGGTTTGTAGCGAGGGTGTTAGCAGTGAGAGGGTTTACGATGGTGGAGCTTGTCGTGGTCGTGTTGACGCTGTTGACTGTGCTAAGCGTGTCGGTGGCCAAGGTCACCTGGCTAGTCGAAGCTGATTGGAGCAACTGAACAGTCTCCTCTGCCTCCTTGCTAATCTGTCGCCACTCAGTGACAAAAACGGCCTTGTAAGAGACGTAGCCAGTGTTCGTGTCATCCAACTTGAATGTGGAGGTCGACAGCATTTCGTAAACCTTGCCTAGGTTGGCATTCACCTGACCGCAAAGCTGCAGCCAAACCTGCGAGACATCCACCCATCGGGCGCAAATATCCCTGGCCTGGGCGAACTGGGAGATTTTAATCTTGAGATCCTTCATTTCAGCCTCGATCTTGACCTCTGCAGCTCCCGCATTGAAGACATCTCCAGGCTGGTTCTGGCCGTGCAGCTCCCGCAGCCAAGTTGGGACCCAGACCTGGTGCTTGATGTCCTGAAGCTCATGTCCAAGGGCTCTTAGCTTGTTTTCAAGGACTAGGACATCCTTCTCAATGTCAAAAATCTGGGATCGCGCTACCTGGCTGAGCTGTGCTACAGTCTTGTTGGTGAGTACCGCATTGTCGACAGCCAACTTGGACAATCCATGGGTCTTCTCGTACTGAGTTACTTGGGTGTGATCTGCCTCCGGAACTGTAACCTGCTCAATCTGGCGGACCCAATCCCCAAAAGCCACTGTGAGGTTAAACGTAGAGCTGACTAAAGCAATGAATTCTCCGCGCCCCTGGACAATCAGAGGCTTCAGACTGCTGAGATAGGGCACTTCGGGCTGGAAGCTTAGAGTAATGTTGTGCAGCTCCAGGAATGACTGAATAGTCTGTTGCAAGAACCAGCCTGGCGTGACGATGGGGTATGCAGTGGTCTTTTCAAGGACGGAAATCAGCTTGACTTCTGGGACGGGCTCCACAACAGTCTCTTGAACGATGGTCCTGGTCTCAACAACTTTGTCAACAGCATCGCTCTTGACCCCTTCAACAATCTCTACTTTGGACTCGGTGGTGACCTTTTCAGTGGTCTTGGTCTCAACTTCGTGCTTCTCAATGGGCTTGGTGATCTCAACGAAAGAGCCCTCTCGAATAATGTCTTCCTTGTCGGTAAAGGGTTGAACAGTCTCGGATGGGGGGCTCACGACGATGACTCGGTCAACAGTCTTGGGCTCCACCTCGACAGGCCTGTGGTCATCTTCAGCCGCGATAACAAGGTTGGATTGGTTGAAGACAGCCAAGTACCTGGAACGACCATCCTCTGATCGTTTGATGATTCCTCGAGTGAGGTTGCCGTTGTCAGTCTTGTCCGAAATAAACTCCTCGCCCTTTTTATGGCCCGCTGCAAGGTTGAGTCCCTGCTTCCAAAAGCGTCCAAGGGTTTCATCATAAGTATCCTCAAAATCATCTTCGTCATCTTCAACCAAAAGCTGGAGTTCTCTGAGAAGTCTCTCAAGGCCTCGGGCGCCGTGGCGTCGGTTGGCAATTCGCCCGATTGGAAGATTTCGAAGGAGAGTCTCGACTTCCTTCTGAACAACACTGTTTTGTGCGGTTGTGGTTGTAGTCTCGGTTTTGGGCCCAGTTCGAGTGGTCTGGATATCGAGAGACGTGGATCTGGGGATCTCAGTCTCGGAGTGTGCAATGGTGATGTTGACATCGCCATTCACGCGAGTCACCTTTGGAGGCTCTGGAACCTTCTCCAAGCCGAGATTGGCGTCAGGCGAAACCATTCCAAGATGGAGAATTCCGTTCTGCCTGATCCACTTCTCCCAAGTCTTGGGCAGCTCAGAAATGTGACCGTTGAGACCCTGAGACGCCTGGACCTGTCGGTAGAGCCAGCCATCTCGACGAACTCCTACCAGTCCACTATCAATGGCGGTAAGTTCATAGACAGCTTCAATTGGCTTCTTGTCCTGCACAGTAAAGGTGTGGTTGACAAAGTCTGGAGTGAGGTTCCAGATGTTGTTCTCGGCATCATAAGCAACGATGTGCTCATCGCCGTAGACCAGCTTCTTGAACTTGATGCTATTGTTGCTAGGATCCTTGAGCTCGACAAACTCGTTGCTTGCGGTGAATCCACCTCGTAGAGCAAACACACGGCCCTCCTCGTTGAGGATGACAAGGTGGAACTTGATCTCCTCTCCAGAAGCCTTGACGAAGGGGACAATGCTGCTGAGATACTCGCTGGGGAAGACATCTTCTCCAACACGCTCCCACTCGTTAATGTATTGATCTGGAAGCTCGGCCACGAAGTGATCCTGGATCTTGTGGTACTTTCTCCAGACCTCTGTGCCAACAGCCATGTAGAAGTGGCCCTTGTAAGGAAAGAAGTGTACTGCCTTGCGAATATCGATGTTTGCGTCGTGGGGGATCTGGGAAAAGACGGACCAGGTGCTCTCGGTCTGTGGTTCTCGCTTGCCATTGATGTACATGATGTTGTCGCCTTTGAGACCAACCACTGCCATAGTGTCGAGATCGGATTTGCGGAATTTAGGCACATACTTCTGCTTGAATCAAGTGTTAGCAATTATGAAGGCCAACATCTTTTAACAATGAATTACCACAATATTGTTGGAAGCATCGGTCACGGAAGTCACCTTTGTTGTCTCAAAGTTGTCAGTCTTGGGCAGGCCAGACTTGGTCCTCGTTCCAATAAATTCGGTAGACTCGGATAAATCAACAGCCGAATCATCAGTTACACTGTGGAAATCCTTGTCGCTCTTGGATGTTTCCAAAGACCTCTCGACATCTTGGACCGCCCTTTGAAGAGCCTTGAGCATCTTTGTAATGTGTCAGAATGTCATCAACTTCTACGGCCGTAGAGTTGTCATACCTTAGCTCTTTCCGAAACTGAGAGCTTGTCGTAATCGGCGAGTCCATGCTCACCAATTGACACGGGCTCAGGGGTGCGGCTCATCTGTAGAACAGACTGCATTTTGACTAGAGTATAAATGAGAGGATTAAATAATGAGTAGCAGTCGCAACTATCCAGGAAGGCGGTGGTCCACCTCTGTCGAGCTTTCGATAGAGAATACAAACATCAATGCGTGCATCATGGATGCTATATATCTTTTCAGAAGAAGGCCCTTGAGGCTTGGAGCGGACCCTATTGCGCGTATCCTCGGCCATGTCCATGCTTGGTCTCAGCTGTACGATAGCTCCGGCCTGGAGACAGCCTCATGCATTAGCCTAGTGTCCCGATCCAGAGTTCTCAGCTAGCCATTTTGCGCCCCTTACGACTTCAATGTCAGTAGATTGTCGAATGAGGAAAAGACTATTGGAGCTTGCTGCCGCCAATGGCTCAGCCCACAACGACGCTGGCGGAGACACCGGGATATAGGACGAGTAGCATTGCTCAGCGTCAGCCTCAGGCATAAGACGGCCTTTCCGACAGCTCGAGCGCGTCAAAAGCACACCTAATTTCAGGAGTTGCGCTGAGACTAGTACTGTATTCAGGAGGTCGAATTGGTGGTGTGGGGATGTATGCGATTCCAGCCAGAGCTGCCTCTCAGAATGAAGACGGTCAGGTGTATGGGTAGAAGGGATCGACGCCACAGCGTAGGATAAAAGGGGTCAAGACCGGGGGTTTCATCGTGTATGTCAATAGCTTCGTTCCAGGCCTTTATTGCGCCAACTAGGTGTGCCTGTGTCCACGGAATGTGACGCCTCTAGGCAATTTTTGGCGGGGCTGGGGTCAATTGTGCAGGAAGGAATGCCTAATTAGTTTTTTCTTCTAGGCCCAAAAAGCATGCAATCAATAAAATAAAAAAGAAGAAAAAAGAGTGTGCCAGGCAGAAGGTGAATGATAAGCCAAGAAGAAAAGAAGAGATGCTGGTGCTTACGAAGTGGCTTTGCTGCCAAGCAGATCTAGACTCCGGATTACCATTGTTTGCCGATCACCAGAAATTTAATGCACAAGGAATCTCATAATTTGCACCATGCATATGAGCTTTGTTCAATTTAGTCATGAAGCATCACTTATGGTTTCATTGGTTCTGTCAAGATGCAAGGCAGTCAGCGCTGTGTAGTTCGTCAGGGCTTGGCCCGGTTAGATGGTCATGTGCTCCGTACAATGTGAGACAGGTACACGGCTGAAAAGGCCGCTCACATGTAAGTGATGGTGAAGTCTGCGAAGCCCAAAAGGTAACTCAGACAATACGACACAGACAGCTAAGACATGTATGCTGCTCCACAAAGGGAAGAGCGGCCGTTTCCAAGCCACAATGGATAGCTGAACAAGTGCTCCGGCTTTAGCGCCTGTGTACCTGCAGTGACAGGCGAATCAGCTTCGAGGGCAATTGGGCAATAGACGGCGGGAAAAGTCGCGTTCAAAGACGCAACATGGCATCAATATTTCCCCACATTATACGACGACGGTGCGGACCGATACTAGCCATCCAGGCACTTTTTATGAACCAACATTCTAGCTTGCGATTGAGATATCGCAAAAAGGCAAAAGCAAAGACTATATTGAAGTGGTGTGCAAACGTAACCATTCGCAGCAGATACGCGTCATGCAGCCAGCCACATTTTGACCAGACATCATGTCTTTGCCTCCACCTGGAAGAACTGATGCTTGCCCCACACGTCTGAAAATGGGGTCACCACTTCAAGCTGGGAGGTTTGATTGAGAACGCCACTCATGCAGGCAAACAGCTGAACGGGAATTGGCGTGACGCATCACTATGGCCGCGAGCTAGGGTTCCGAGGGTGAGGAAACGTTCGCATAGACACGGGAAGTGGGCTCCAAGTTCAGAAGTAACAGCGGAAATTAGCGGATGCATCTGAGGTAGGACTTGGCCTCGGACACGGGAACGATTTTGACGACCAAGACATAATGAAACGCTCTATTATATTTTTTTCCTTTCTTCACAATTTTATCCTCCTTGTTTTCAATTCTCGCCAAATGCCAATTTTATCTACGAATATTTTATGCCCAGTTATTAATTAGTGTGAATAGAATAGAGCTGAAGGTACTTTGCCTATGTCTATCATGCACGAGATAAGCGTGCTACTTCATTAAAACACGTTCACCGTTCATAAATAATTTCCACCACGAAGTCCAGTAAAACTCGCATATCAATCATAGTTTATTCAATGTCGTATAATATAGCAATCAATCCTTTTTTACTTGGTGACTCAATCCCCAGTCACTCTACATCCATCCAAAATCCTCGCCATCTTACCCTAAAGTGGCCGGAACTTGTAAATATGCCAAGAACTTCACATTGGGCATCAGCACAAACCGTTGTGGAAGCTGTCAATATGCATCGCCATACATGCCCCAGCGCGCGGACGTATTCCAAGACCCGATGGGACGCCCGACATAATGGTGGTCAGCGATCCGTCAATAGCTTCATGTACGAGATGCGGGGCTCCCCACAGTGGCATTCCAGACTATCGTGTCGTGCATGTCGCTTACGGGTCTTGCGGAGGAGAACAATTCAGCCCTCGCGAGGGGGAATGGCCGAGAGAGCAAGCAAAGCAATTACAC
Source organism: Calonectria ilicicola (assembly GCA_020809705.1). Classification (NCBI taxonomy): domain Eukaryota; kingdom Fungi; phylum Ascomycota; class Sordariomycetes; order Hypocreales; family Nectriaceae; genus Calonectria; species Calonectria ilicicola. Next base: position 6,043,798 of record CP085827.1, on the reverse strand, counting down.
GGAATTCTACCGCGAAAAAGAACTCATAGGGGCGAGAGGAGGAGGGAGTGTGGCGAGAGAGAGCGGGAGTACGGTACAGTGACAAAACGAGCAGAGGACACAGATGGCCTAAATTTACATTTACAGCTCAGTACTTTGGTCCAGGACCACAGGCGGCACCGTCACGACCTGGGCGCTTCCCATTTGGCCGCCCCGGAATGCATAGGTAAATGTCCAGCCGCTTCCGGCAGCTCCGTGCTCGCCCTTGTTGTTCACAACGACAATACCGCTGGAAATAGCAGGGTATTTGGCCACCATGCGCCGGACAGCGTCCTCCGCAGCCTCGGTCGGCGACATGCCACGCCGCAGGTTCTCAATGGCCTGGTAGCAGGGGAGGAAGCGCATCATGATGTCGCCATCGCCTGTGGCACCGCAGCCGCCAACATCTCCGTCGACGTACGATCCACTACCCGTGATGGGCCCATCGCCCACGCGGCCGGGGATTTTGTGTGAGGCCCCGTTGGTCGTGGTTCCCGCGGCCATGGATCCGTCTGCGTGCAAGGCAATGATGGAGAGCGTGTCGTGGGACGCTTGGCCGGAGTGTTCGCCCACACGTCCCTGGGACAAGGGCGCGTAGGGCCCGCACGATGCGGACGGGTCGGGGCTAACGTTGAGTCGGTAATTGGGCTGACACCGATCCGCCTTCCAATCGCTGCATATCTTGGCTGACCTGTCTGTCATCAAGTCTTCCTCCTTGAAGCCGTTCTGCAACGCAAAGTCGGTCGCGAAATCGCCCGCCAGCATGGTGTGAGTCGTGAACTCGAGGACGTGCCGCGCCACGCCTATCGCGTTTCTCACCCTGCGCAGGGCAGCCACGGCGCCTGATTTCATAGTGGTTCCGTCCATGATCATGGCGTCCAGCGTTGTCTCGCAGTTCTCGTCTGGAGATCCGCCGTAGCCGACGGTGCCATCGCATTGATTGCGCTCGCAGGTGGTGCAGCCAACCTCGACGGCATCGAGGGCCGACCCCCCGTCGCGCTGCAGAGCGGTGAATGCGGCATCCGTCGCGGCCGTAAAGTCCCCTCCCCACGTATTAATCACCATTGGGAGCCCTGGTGAGGGGGTTGTGAGACCAGGTGCGGCCAGGGCGAGGAATGCCGATAATCGAGATGGACGCATTGCGACTGCCCTGGGGGACGGCTCTGACGGGCGTTCCTGGTTTCGACTAATTGATTATTGAATATGAGTGGAATGAAATCTTCTTTCTTCTTTTTCTTCGCATACATAAATCCAGCCTTTAGCTCTCATCCCAACCGTCCACGCATTGCAGAGGCTGGGCCCCATTAGCGAGTGATAACACCGAACACACTAAAATCCTATCGGAACCAAATAACTCCGTCCCTCGCTACTAGCCACGTGAACCTGTGGATAGCCGCCCGTATAAAACGCGTACAACCCCCTGTTCGTCCTACAGCCAAAATCCCTTTTCTTACATTTGTCCGCTGACGCTATTGCGAGGCAAATTACTGTGACAGAATTGAGCACAAAACGTACGCGTAGAGTTACAAACGTAGAAATTGAACCAGCACTGGACCCATTACATGCTATAAAATGGAGCCAGCTGCAACCATCCCCTTCCCCGACCAGCCGATTTGGGATGCCATCACCGGCTTCTTGAAAAATGCTGTCGATGTTTATCGCGTCACTCACGCCGTCCATGTTGCAAACCCGTCTGGGTCCATGGTTGTTGACCATGACATGGAAGAGTTGTCTGGCACCCTATCGCTTGCTCTCATAGGCATGATCAAGCTATTCAAGCAACCTGCAAACGCCGCTGGCAATTCTATTGCTTTGGGGTTGATGCATCCTTGTGTCAAGATCGGTCAAGGCCTTGCTATTCAGATCACTCGAGCTCGCCCCTCATTCCTCGATACAGATCCTCCACAGATTAACGCAAAACAGTTTGTCACCCTCTGGCCAATAGAGCATGTCATGACGCTACATGAGCAACTTTGTGACATTATTCAGCAATGGAAAGAATCTCGACCATCAGGCAGGTAGGTTCTTATGGCTATCTAGTCATCATCTCGATCACCAGGCTAACTGCGCGCTCGTCTCAGTAGTGATTCTGTCGAGCTACCAGACCTGCTCGGTTTCTCCAAACTGACTCTTGTTGACAAAATGAAGGATGGTCCCAGCGATGGCGAGAGTCTGGACATGAACAAAGATTCTGAGGAATTAACAGAACCTAAACCAAAAGTCGCTCCTAAATTCAAGTGTGGTAATTATCAAAGACAGCAACCCCGTCAAATACTTGCTGCCGCTCCTCTGATCAACGACTTCCTCCTTGAAAGCCTTGCATACAAAAGCATGTATGACCGCGAAGAAGAGGTTACGGAGGCACATGGACAAACCCTGAAGTGGATTTTTAATAATACCGACATTGACGATCCTCTACGAAAGAACTTCAGCAAAGAATTCACTACATGGCTAAAGACAACTGAGCTGGGGCCCATATACTGGATTACTGGCAAACCTGGTTCCGGCAAGTCAACTTTGATGAGCTTCATCTCCCAGAACCGCCATGCTCAAAAACATCTTCGAAAATGGGCAAATGGCCGACCAGTTTGCTCCGCAGGCTTCTTTTTCTGGACAAGCGGCACTCGAGATCAAAGGTCACAGACAGGACTATTGCGCAGCCTCCTGCACCAGTTCTTATCGGCTACACCAGAGCTTATTGCTTCTGCTTTTCCTATGCTCTGGCAAGACTTGAGAAAAATGACAACAAAAGAGAGAATTAATTTCACCATAGATTGGACCGTTTCCGATTTGATGGATGCCTTTCATTTGTTTCTCGACGCTGCATTGCCGACAACGAACATCTGTCTGTTTATTGACGGACTGGATGAATTTGACGGAGACCACGTTGGTATCGTCGAATTCTTCAAGTCTCTTTCACAGAGAACCCATGGCCAGCATCTCAAAATGTGCCTATCTTCACGCCCGTGGGCAGCGTTTGCCGAGGCCTTTCAGAACAGCGTACCCAATGGTCGTCTTCAAGATCTCACACATGACGACATGTATCGCTATGCAAAGGAGGAGCTCAAAGAAAATCCTCACATCCGAAAATTGCTCGAGACCAGTGCAGATTTAGAGGCTGAGTTTGTTGAGAGTGCTGTGCAGCGAGCTGACGGTGTCTTTTTATGGGTGCGCCTCGCAATTGAAAGAATGCTCGTTCTCTTTAACCGGACTGATGACATGCAGAGGCTCAGAGAACTCCTGCAAGGTTTTCCTGGGGAATTGGATGACTTCTTCCACAAGCTAGTCTTTGAAGACCAGAGCAGTGCGCATGTTGCCGAAGCTGCAAACCTTTTCCAGCTTATCTGTGCTCGAGAAAGCGTTGCCGACTTTCTCAAAGATGAATCATCCAACTCCTTGACTGTGTGGGAGCTGGCATTTGCACTGAATGAAGAGGATGATGATCTGGCTCTGCAACGCAAGGTTGAAGAAGCCACTCTTGATGAGATTACTGTGCGATACGCTAAAGCTGCTGCTCATATTCAAAATCGCCTCTCGGGGCTCTTGGCTCTTCATCGAAGACGCAGATTGGGAAACCTGCGGGTTCCCAAATTTGTGGATGATAACCATCGAACAGAAACTGACCTTGTCTTTGTCCATGATAAGGTCACTTACATTCATCGCACCGTCAAAGATTGGATGATGAATCCGGATGGAGCATACAGTCGATTAAGCCAACTTTCAAGCCCTCAATTTGACCCTCACCTACATTTACTGAGATCCTACACTCTGCGATTGAAGTATCCACTTGAAGAGATTGAACATCACCGAAGACTCGACGAGTGGTATCCGGACATTGCACTGGCGATGTCCCATGCGCGCTACATTTCAAAGGATGCCAAGAACCTCCAGAGACTGTTTATAAATGAGATGAACAGCGCTCTCTCTTGGTACTGGCTCTCCAAAGCGTCAGATCCCCTCGACCATTGGGCTAGAGCCACGTTTGGTGCCTATGAAATTCGAATGAAGGCTCCTCCAATTCGCCATCCGTTCCTGTACCTTGCAGCAAAATTCGGATTGACACAATACATAATTGAAGAGCTTGAGGCATACACAAATGAGGGCAAAAAAGCTGCACTTGATGAATCTCCAGATGTCGGGGAGCCAACGCCGCTCTTGTCCTACGCAATCGAGTTTCTGTGTTCGCGAAATAAGACAATCTTCCCAGTCTCAGATCCTCGGCTGGTTGAATTCCTTCTCAAGAACTCTTCGGATATTAATCCAGGGCCTAATCACGCATATGAAGATTTTGTTACGCATGCAGCAAGAACCCCATGGCTGGCATTGCTCCGACATCTCCGCGACGCAAATCGAAGAGGATGGATCGTGCAACACGATACTGATCCGGATGGTACGAAAAGATGGGCAAAAATAGTGCGGCTATTCATTGAAGTAGGAGGAGCCGATATAAACGCAGTGGTTGCCGCCGACAGTTGGGATCCAGAAATCACTGCAGATGGGGTTTTGGACTTGGTCGAAAAGGCATCCGCAAACGAAGACGTGAAGAGTGTTCGTCTTTTGATGAAGGAAATGAATCATAGGAACTAATCAAGTATCTCATGTATTTTAGCACATCTTTCTACCGTCGTTTAAACGTGGTTCATATTCGTGATTCTAACTGCCGTCATTACAAGTCAAGCAAACTATTTATTTCTTAATATCCATTTTTGCGGTTCACAGTATTGATTAGCGGACGTCCCTCAGTTATCCTCTGAAGATTTATCTGAAAGATTTCCAGCAACCTCACAAAATATGCTCTTGATGAGGCGCTAATGTGGGGGGTAATGGTGATGTTCTTCGCCTTCCACAAAGGGTGGCCTGCAGGCAGCGGCTCTGGGTCTGTAACATCCAATGCTGCGCCACGAATCACATCGTTGTTGAGGGCCTCGATCAAGTCTTCAGTGTTGACAACTGGTCCTCGTGAAATGTTGGTCACAAATGTCTTCTTTGCGGCCAAAACCTCAAATTCGGCCTTGGAGATCAAACCCTTGGTCTGGTCGGTAAGTGGCGTAGCGATGACGAGAAGATCGAGACCGGACCCAAGAAACTCGTGAATTTCTTCCTTAGAGCCACCCGAGAACCATTTGCTCGGGAGAACGCCATCAGGGTCACCGAGCCCACTGGGAATATACGAGTAGTCTTTTCGCGATTCAGGCGTAGGGCGAGGATGCAAGGTGTAAGCATGAACATCCATGCCGAGAGCCTTGGCAAGACGGGCTGTTTGACGGCCAATGCTTCCATAGCCTAGAATTCCGCTGCTTCATGTTAGAATTGCATATCCGGGGCCAGATTGGCTTTTCTTACACTCTCTGGGCAACTGCGTCATCTACAGGTTTTGGTTTGGGGTTGGCATTAACGCCTTGCCAATTTTCCTCCTTTTGATACTCATAATAGGTAGTCACTATTATTATACGTTAGATGATTCTCTAACATATGCCAGAAAACGTACAGTTGTGTTGAAATGAGAGAAAAGTGGCAATGATCCATTCAGATATTTGAGGGCTGTACTCGGTATTAGCTGGCCTGACTCCTTCATCTCGTTCCAAATCAAATCGCTCACCCATGGACACCATTGGCCGTGCTGAATGGGATTTGAGTCTCTGAGAAGTAGGGGTGGGAGAGGATATGGTTAGCGCCAGCGCTAGAGAGCTGGACGTATTGGATATGAGGGGCCTTTTCAATAGTGGGCAGCACAGTCGAAGTGAGCAACAAGGTCGTGTCCTTCCATTCATCCTCAGAAAAGTCACCTCCGACCTCTTTTGAGCCCCACGGTACAACGCGCTGGATGATTTTGAGATCGGGGAATTGGTCGCGAATGGCTTGAACGGATGCCTCGGGGAGGGCCACGGTCCCGAGCAGGACAGCCTTGTGGCCCTTGAGAGTCTTGTTCGAATTGAGTCGAATCAGCGTCATGACTACCCTTTCCTCTCAATTTAAGGCGATGATTTGGAAAACGGATGGATTGGTGATAAGATATACGACTCCGCGGCCGAGGTCAACGTAGGGCAGGGAAGCTCTTATCTAGATGACAAATCGCCCGACCATGACATCCCCGATTTTAGCGTCAATGTGGGGTAAACTGACGCCTTTCTAGACAAGCCCAACTGGACACACACAGGCGCAATTGGGGGGGTTTCTATCAATTTGGGGCAGATGGTGTCATTATTGAGGTGGGATGTGGGATAATTGCAGGTGTCAGTCGTCTATTGCGAGTAGGGCGCGGCTACTTGTTTGTGCAATAGGTGGACCACCCCTGCAATGTTCTTGAGGTTTGGGAATTACTTAATTGTACAGTCAGGCTGTCATGGATTCGACCAAAAGCGGATGCAAATAATAGCAATATGGATTTTTACCTTTTCTATACAATATGGTGCAATGCAGATATATCATGGATGCAAAAAACAGGTGTTTCGAGAGCCGCCATAATGGTTTCAAGTATGACGTACTGCTGTGCGATCTGTTTGAGCCTCTTTGCCAATCTGCCTAGCAATGCCCATTCACTCAAGCAGAAGCCTATGATCCAGAGCGAAAAAAAAAACAAAAAACACCATATCTGCTCACGGATATCAAATGCATAAGGAACAAAGCCTTTCGTATTTTATCGGACAGGGGACAAATGACGTAAATAGGCACCTCACCCCAGTTGACATACGACATGGATTCCAGAACCAAGAGTCATAATATGGCCCATTCGCATTTAGGAGCGGGTCTATATTCCCGTGAAGGAATCTCTGGCTACCAGGCGAAAAAAAAAAAAAAAGCCAACACTACATCCAGTGTCTGAGCCGAGCAAACACCACCATATAACCACATTCAACAGGCGACAGGTCTTGCATCCTCTAAACAACTCATTTGCCCGAAATTTGCAAAGCGTAGTAGATTCATCAGTGTCAGAGTGCGGATCCATCGGCGCGCGCCCAAGACTTTGATTGCAATTGCCGTGGATCGGGAAAATATGCTGTTTACATCCATTGGCTTCATAATGCTGGAGATTTGTCTGTTAACAATCCACCAGCGACCCTAATTCTAGAAAATGAACAAAAACATCCCATCAACAAAACGCCTTCGCTGTCTAGGCTGTATATCTACCCTTAGCGGCTGCTCCACCATCAAAAACATCTGGTGAGATGGCCGAGTTGGTTATGGCGTCAGGTTAAGGTCACCTTAACAACCTCAACTTCCTGATGGAGCAATCCTCCTGGGTTCGAGTCCCAGTCTCATCATTTTCTTTTTTTTGCATTCGAAAGAGGTTTAATTGGGTGTGGAGGGCTAATTTTTGGGGTTGGTGTGGGTGGGTATGCGGCATTTCTGGGCGTGGCTGGGAGATGTCTCAAGGCAGCCCCACCATGGTGGAAGAGTGAAAGGAGGAGAGGATTTGTTGCCTTACTCCGGATTTTTGGACGGCAGAGTGTTGGAGGTGTTGATTTATTGGAGTGTGGGTGGTCTGTTGGACTGCGATGGTTTGAGGATCATCCTTCACACCATTGTGTTGGGAAGATCAGAGGTTGGATCAAACACCAATAGTGATTTTGAACTGGACGTGTAATGAATGTCTTATAGGCGATGCTACAGAAAGGCGATCATCAATTAATTGTCTCACGACATCAATAGTATCCATTTTGTAGCGTCCCCTACTTTATCGCCATGCTCTAGGGTAGGCGAAAAGATATTGATGACACGAAACCTCGTATTTTGTCGCAGCTGCGATTAATTATTTTACGTCTTGCATATTTACCCGAGTCCTGGTGAGAACTGATCGGATTAAGGCAAGATTCGCCTTGTTCCCCTTGTTGCACTTGAAATTGTCGTTGGTTGTCTGATTGAAGACCCAGCTTAGCGCACCAATCACCCAGGGTTCTCCGCTTGCTGATACTAGTTGTCCATCTTCTACATCAACTGACATGCAACTTGGCATTATGTGATGTTGAGTATTTTCCCATCGTGAGAGTTTTTGTGATCTGTGAGAAGCGATATTTGGCCAAACTAAATATGGGCTCATGCCCAGTCACAAGCCCCGGATTTGCGGCCCTGGTTCCGGAACCGAAATGAAGCGATTCAAATCGGCGCTAGTTCCTGGCACCAGCTCGCACTGGCCTCGTGATCTGCCATTTGAGGCCTTGCCAAGGCAAGTCTTCGGAGTCTTAGGTTCCATTCGCTTTGTAGGGGTGTGCGCTTCCGAACCTTCCACAAACATGGACCCAACTTGATCATGGGGAATTAACATGATTCGCGGGGAAATTGGTGTAGTCAATATTGTAATTAGCCTAGATGGCTATGTTGTGGACTGAACATGTGCGATAAAAAGTTTACTGTTAATTAGTATAGTTGAAATTGATATAAAGCGTGGCAAAGTTATAATAGCTAGTTGATATTGGAAGCAACACCAACAGGCCCAATAGTCCTGGCATCGTCGCCATGAAGCTGCTTAGTCTCATCACTAGTCTTGTGGCACCTGCCTTGGCCGCCACAAGCTGGCAAAATGTTCGCATTGGTGGTGGTGGTGGTTTTGTCTCTGGCATCATCTTTCATCCTACCGAAAAGGGTCTAGCATATGCTCGAACTGATATTGGAGGCATCTACAAGCTCAATAGCGATGACTCTTGGACCCCAATCACGGATGGTATTGCAGATAGTGACAACTGGTAGGACTCAAGTTCCACTGTCGCAGTCATTCATTCCCTGACCCTGGCATTAGGCATAACTGGGGCATTGACGCTCTTGCGCTTGATCCTCAAAACCCAGACATTATTTATGCAGCTGTTGGAATGTACACTAACAGTTGGGATCCGAGCAACGGGGCCATTATGAAAAGTACAAATCGAGGCGCCTCATGGAGCTTTACGAACCTTTCCTTCAAGGTAGGTGGCAATATGCCTGGTCGAGGAACAGGTGAACGTTTGGCGGTTGACCCTAAAAACTCAAACATTGTGTACTTTGGGGCTAGAAGTGGAAATGGACTTTGGAAGAGCACAAATGGTGGCCAGAGCTTCCAAAAGGTTTCCTCCTTCAGTGCAGTTGGGACCTATGCACCAGACCCAAATGATCAATACGGGTACAACAGTGACAAACAGGGTCTTACCTTTGTCACATTTGATTCAACCTCGGGCACCACGAGCGGCGCAACTTCTCGTATTTTTGTTGGCACTGCTGACAATACCACTGCGTCTGTATATGTCTCTGAGGATGCTGGATCAACGTGGAAAGCTGTTTCTGGTCAACCCGGTACATTCTTCCCCCACAAGGGTCGCTTGCAGCCTGATGAAAAGGCTCTGTACTTGACCTACTCAGATGGAACAGGCCCCTATGACGGAACCCAGGGAGCTGTGTATCGATACGACATTGCATCGAGTAAATGGACCAACATTACTCCAGTGTCAGGGAGCTCTCTGTACTTTGGCTTTGGTGGACTTGGTGTTGACATGCAAAACCCTGGCACATTGGTTGTTGCCAGCTTAAACTCTTGGTGGCCTGATGCTCAACTTTTCCGGTCCACTGATTCTGGTGCCTCTTGGAAGCCAATTTGGGCATGGGGATCAAGTGGCGCCATGGACCGTTACCACACCATGGATGTGTCCCTGGCGCCATGGATCAAGACTGACTTTCTTGATGTCGACTCCAAATGGCTCGGCTGGATGATTGAGAGCCTCGAGATTAATCCCCACGACAGCAACCATTGGTTATATGGCACTGGATTGACAATTTACGGTGGGCATGACTTGAGTAACTGGGGAACATCTTCCAAAGTCACCACCAAGTCACTTGCAAATGGAATCGAAGAGTACTCCGTCCAAGAGGTCAAGTCTGTTCCCGGAGGCACCGAGCTCCTCGCTGCTGTTGGTGATGAATGCGGCTTCACCTTCAAGGCTCAGTCTGACCTGGGAACTTCACCAAACTCAGCCTGGGATACTCCTATGTGGACCACCGCAAGCAGTGTCGACTACGCTGGTAACAAGGTCAGCAATGTCGTTCGCGTAGGCAACGAAGCTGGTAACTACATGGTTGCCATGTCTAGCAACGGTGGATCCTCTTGGTACATCAACTATGCAACAGACACCTCTAAGTATGGTGGTCAAGTCGCTTATTCTGCTGATGCAGACACAATTTTGTGGTCCACCTCGTCAAGCGGTGTTGTACGATCCTCCAATAGCGCCACTTTCGCGTCTGTTTCTAGCCTTCCCTCAGGTGCCGTTATCGCATCTGATAAGCGCGACAACAAATACTTTTACGCCGCGTCTGGCAGCACATTTTATGTATCTTCAAACACTGCCTCAAGCTTCTCCCAGAGCGGCTCACTCAGCGGGGCCGGTGCCATTCGTGACATCGAAGCCCACCCCACTACAGCTGGCGAGCTCTACGTGTCCACAGATGTCGGAATTTTCCATAGCACCAACTACGGCTCCAGCTTCACAAAGGTGTCGACAGCACTGACAGACACGCATAAGATTTCCCTCGGAAAAGGCTCTTCCTCTTGGAACCTGTACGCATTCGGCACAGGCAGCAACGGAAAGCGATTGTATGGCAGTGCCGATGGTGGATCTACTTGGACAGATGTACAAGGCGACAGTCAGACATTTGGTGCAGTGGACAGTGGCCGTGTGGCAGGAAGCGGCAATGAAGCCAATTACGTGTTTGTAGGAACAAATGGTCGTGGTGTATTCTATGGTAAGGTGACCATTTCAGGCGGTAGCAGTGGCGGTGGGTCTTCGTCTTCTTCAACTCTATCAACTTCAACCACTAGGGCATCCGCGACAACTTCTACGACACAAACTACGAGAGTATCGTCGACCACCTCTACTGCCCCGACCACCACAGAGGTAGCCAGCCATTACCAGCAGTGCGGTGGTATTAGCTGGCCGGGCCCGACGGTGTGCGAGAGTCCGTACACGTGCACAAAGCAGAATGATTACTATTGGCAATGCCTGTAGTAAGCAAGCTGCTAACTGCTGGCGACTTTCAATTCCAGTATTTCTGATTGTAAATAACTCTTCTTCGCTTCTCAGTTTGTCATGTATATATGTCTTGCCGCTTTATTATTTTTCTTGGCTAGCCATCTAGTTGTCTTGTATGCTCGATTCATTTTGCAAATAATGATTCAGTCTAATCTACTGGCAAAACGTACCATCTATCTTAAGAAATAACAAGAAAAGGGACGCATCCAATTTGTTGAATGTATCGGACTTGAAATGGGAAACGAGTTTGATACATCTTGTTTCCGCACGCTCTGTTTGGATATTTTCTTGCTTACTTCTGAAGTCTACCCCCCGACCTGATTGTAATGTGAACAGAAACACAGATAAAATAAGTCCCAAAGCGAGTTAATGCTAAAATAGTTGGATGATTTTCACCAAAGAAATTACACTGGACCTGCCTCACTGATGGATGATGGATCAAAAGACAGGTGTAAATTGTCGGACTAGTTCGGCAAATTACGGTGTAGGACGAAATCGCACTTTCGCTGGCCTATCACGTGATATGCAGCTAGCCTCTCGTGGCTATAAGAGATACGTGATCGGAGCTCGTTTGTGGATCTGAAAGTTACCAACCGCTTCTACATACTTCTACGGGCAGGCTGTCTCTGCATTTGGAATCTTGATTCATTTATTTCCCTGGTCTTCGCAATGTCTAGACCGAGAAAGCGCCAAAGTAACCAAACAAAGTCCGATGCGATCAACGCTGGACATGGCGGTGCCAATGCCCACAACATTGCTTCGGAGACCGCGGGCCAAAGTCAAGAGGTAAAAGATCAGCTCAAACGAAACGATATTTGAGACCCGAATTATTAATGATACTCTACTCATATATAGATACGACGTCTTGTGGCAGACCACGACGTCTGGCTGGAGACGTGGTAACCTGTATTCAAAGACTCAGGCTCGTTCATCAGACATGCTGGCGCGGAACGTATAGAATCCATATACGCTCAATTTGGTCCTGCAGAGAAAAAGAAGCCTGGTCACCCAGAGGAAGTTTATGTTGCAACCCGCGGTATTGCTGGCGAATATACCGCCCTTGAGATGGAATGCCTTGGAACTTACGACAATGCGGCGTGGGCCAATGATCACATCATCGAGTATTTCGCAAAGAATCACCAGGATATGTTACCCGGATACTATGAAGGGCGAGATACGGACGAAGATGACGATTTGTTTGTGAAGGTAAAGGAACCTAAAGACCACCAAACATGCTGGGATTTCAACAAGGATAGGTGTCTAACTCTTCTGTGCGACATGGAAAGCGAAGGGTTACTCCAATCAAAGGTTCAAAAGCAATATATTCGGAAAAAGCCACCAGGCTCTAGTGCTCCAGGATTAGGAGGTGTATCGAATGTGTCTGAATCAGAAGATGAATCCGAAGAAGAGTCGGAAGACGAATAGGAAGACGGAAAAGATTATTGACGGACGGGCATCAATAGCAGCCACCCTACCAATGAAACGGGTCAGAATATAACATGGGCTAAGGCCTCAAGTTTTATATAACGAAATTTTGCTGTGAACTCACTCGGTTAACAACACTCTTTTAGGACCCCCTTTTCAGTGGTTGTCTAGTCATTAATGGGATTTGTCTTGGATTCCGGTCTCCCCTTCGGCTTCGCGGGGTAAAGGTTTGCCATCGCCTGATTTTTGAAACACGCATCTTAAAGCCTAAGACACCATTTATCTAACTCGCGCACCAGCTACGAAAATCAGAAACATTCCATTCCACCGTCCAATACCAGGCCTTGCGAGCCGATGTCAGACTTCCCACGACCCCAAACCTCTTTTCATTATTAGGATTAGCGCTACTTTGCAAGACCTGAAACACGCGAGACAAGGCTAAAGTTGCAGCAGCAATAGTTTTATGGGTGATAACCGGAGTAGAAGATATGAGCAACCTTGACTGGTCGAAGGAAAAGTAAATATATTTTGCCCACGTAAATGAGCACCACGACCGCGTCGTTACGAACCTGAAGCTGTCGACTCCGGCTCTCCGACAAAGGTCTCAGAGACAAAACGTGCATGCCTAGACACAATGGAAGCTACAGGGACAAGAAAAGGGGCCGCGACTTCTGGAATGTTGGCTTTGGGGGCATGAAACCTCCACTCACAATCGGGAAGTCAAAAAGGGAGGGGCAATTAAGTAGCACTTTAGCTTCAAGCCTCACACCGGGAGCGATGGTTAGCGCCACCTGCTGGAGAGTGGGTAGAATCGTTCGACCGTTGCCAAGAATATTAGTTGTATTGAGCCGTGATGGTCCGATTAGACATATTGCAGAAGTAAAAATATCTTGGACCTGTGATGTGATTGTTCCACGCCTGTTACCCGCCTTGACGTCTCTGCGCCAACACGACACAGCAACAAGAGCCCGCGGGCTCAGTTCCCGGTCAACCAATTAAGCAAAGAGGTGTAAAAGGTAGAGATCGCCGCGTTTCCTAGGTATCTGGAACGTACCACGGCGCACGTGTGCCAAGACATGAAGAGATACAAGGCCTCGGAGACTGGAATGCGACGTGTTGGCAGAGCGGTTACCACTACCGCGACGGAAAGTGCTGGCCGTTAATGTTTGAGCCCCTGTACTCAGATTAAGATGTATCCTCTAACCGAACAATGAATTTGGGCTGTGCAAGTTATATAACGACTGCTGCTCCTCCCCCCTAGGGGTATCCCTTTTACAGTCGTATCTACGTCACCTACAACCTCGTCGCTCTTTTAAGCCAATCTAGTATCACAAGATTAGACCTCTTGGTACATTCATTCGTTTCAGAAACGCCATGATGAGATCGCTAAAAACCAAGATCGCTGGCGTGGTCTTATTATCCACTTTCGTTGCAGCACAGGATTCACAGCTAAACTTCACGTTAGCCTCAGACCTGATCAATTCCCAATTTTATCTTTCAGATAATGCCTCCTACTATATGTCAGTTTAGTATTTTTGCGGTACTGTACTGGAAACTAATCTTAACATAATGGTCTAGGCGGATGTTTGCGCCGTCCAATGGTAACGCGAGCTTTTCAGTTCCGCCAATTTACCCCGACGGCATACAAGACGACAGCCAAGTTACAATTATTGTCAATACACAAGTCGCAAATCCAGGAGCTACCTTTATTAATATTACCGGCACAGCATCGGTCGATAATCACGGTGCCGATCATATACCAGATAACAATCCCGTTCAGTTTTGTGACTTGGTCATATCTGTCAACAACACCGTGATATACCAATCTCCCTTAGGACCAACCCAGGGTGATCTTTTAACACTGGGCTATGATTCATTTACATATTATGATGGGTATCAAGATTTGCCAGTGATGGTGACGCAGACATGCCAAGATACGGCGTCTGAATTTCTCGTCATCAGCATCGGCTTTGAGATTGACTCATTTTCCATCACGTCATACAGCTACGCAGGCGAAGAGGCCTTTACTCCCCTCGCTGCACCTCCCCCACCACCCACTCCCACTCCTAGACCTAGTCACTCTGAGGGCCATCATCCAGATGGAGGCCACCACCCAGACGGCGGTCACCATTCCGACAATAACCACCACATCGACGGGTTCCATCATACCAAGGGTGGGAAAACGCGAGGCGGAGACTATCATGTTAATGGGGGTCCCCACACCCAATCGCATCACGGATTCCATCGCACCTCCAGTGCGGATGCGACAATTGCTGCACTATCCACCCCGGCCGCAGTGACGCAGGAGAGCACTTTTGGGTCAGCTACGCAAACCCCCTCAGCCACCTCCGCACCTTCATCCGGCCCTTTTCCTCAGAGCGTCGCAGGGTTTGAGCTTCTTGGATGCTTTGCTTCGGCAGATGGTTACCCCTCCTTCAAGCTCAAGGAATCCAGCCCACAGATGAGCCTGGACCGATGCATGACTGCCTGTCGAGGCACTCGATATGCCGGGGTCTTTGAAAGGTATGCAACTGCCAGGATTTAGATTTAGACCAGGGTTTTGTGCTGACTGGCTTTGATAGTGACTGCTATTGCGGAAGAACGATTGGAGGCAAAATGAAACGTGTGTCACTTGACCAGTGTGATCACCCATGTCCAGGTCAAAAGTCTCAAATGTGCGGCGGCCGACTCCGAGGCCTTAGGGCTCGCCAGAACGTCCCTAGCGACATTCTATTAACCATTTATGTCGATCAGGACGTAGAAAGCGAGCCAGTCACCACTGCCACAAGCGCGGCCGTTCCGTCAGAAACAGGGCCGGCCCGTGGCGGCGATACGATCTGCGTGGAGGGCATTTGCCACACTGTCGTAGTGGTGCTCAAACCATATCCTGGGGACCAGTGTGGAGGGCAGGTTGTCTTTGTCGAAGACGGCCACCACTGGGCGCCCATGCGGTGCAGCAGTAATCGGTGTGCAGGCAAAACTGTCTACAAACCCGAACAGTGCTACGGTGACATTTGCAAGGACTACCCGGTCGTAGAGCCTGAGCCCTGTGATTGTGTCGGGGGCGTGTTGTACAAGCCCAAGGATGGCACAGCGTCTGCATATGGTCCTTCGCACGGCTTGCCACCAAGTGCAGACTTAGCAACCAGTACAGGTGGCGCTGGCACCGGTCCCCTTGGCGTTGATCATCCTGTCCCAGGCAGCAGCGGAGACGCGGCTCAACCGACAGGCGGGAATCCTGGAGCCCCCGAGTTTCCTGAGCTTCATGGGATGTCGGGTGCACATGCGGTTCCAGAGGGCCACGAAGACGCAGAGGGTTACGAGGCTGGCCAGGACCATGAGCATGAGACTCACAATGGTCCTGGAGCCAATAAAGCTCCCGAGACGGACGCTGCTCAGGTCCCTGGCCATGAAACTCAAGGGAGCAAGGCTTCAGAAGAGGTGGTGGTGGTCGCCGGGGCCTCGAGTCCCACAGCAATGGGTATGACAACAATGATCTTCAGTATCGCACTGACAATTTACTTGATGTGAGGCGCCCTCGCTTGCACTCTCTCCGCGAGTAGCCGAGAGGGGAACAGCTATGCTTGATGACATATATTATGTTTGTGCTTGAATTCGCACTGTTTATGAATGCGAGGCCACGCGTTGTGTTATCTTTGGTCTTGATCGGACCTGGAGCTCTCAAGAGGAGGGGGAGCAAGCAGTGGGCGACGGAGCACAACATCTGCGACTGGTCTGCACGCGACAAGAGACGGACGCATCGGCGTGGGTTTGGGGGGTCAAATGACCCGATTTCTCGTGTAAAAAGTATTTCTACTATAGTCACTTACGTATTCGATTCCTTTGTTAGACACGCGTTGATCGATTTCCTGATAAAATGCTTCGCTGTGAATGGACGGCCCAAGTCGCGAACGCGGCGACAGCGTTGTGCTGGACGCGCAGCCGGCAATTGAACGCGTCTTGGCAACTATCGAACGTTCCAGTCTTTCAATTCCGCGGGGGGAATGCAGCCATAAGCCGCCCCAGGCCTTCACATGCCACGCATTTAGCACGGTCTCGATGCTACTCTGCCCGCCACTCGCCTACGCCGTGGCTGCTTCAGCTAAGGCGGCTCTTGCAGCATGCTGGAAGCCTTGCGAGCCGTTATTGGCGGCTTTGGGCGGGGTCGTATATTACACATCACATACCCAGCGATTGTGTCTCATAAAAACCTGTTGTGAGATCAAACATCAGCAGATTTCCAAGGCAATGACATTCCACTCATGCACTCTTTCTTTTTCTCAAACCCAACTAAGCGCAACTATTACAGCCGAATCAAGCAATGAAAAACTTTTTTTCGACCTCAAGATGCAGTGATTGGCTGATACAAGTGAAGAGACCCGTACGCGGCCGATCAAATGGCCACTGTCTAAACATCAAGGCTTAATAAATGATTGCCAAGATTCTGAAATCGAGCTTCGGCTAGCAACCACTACAGGACGCAGCAATCCTCCCGTCGCAACGTAAATAAAAAGAAAAAAAAATGACCCAAAGAAAAAGAAAGAGGCGGTGAGAGAGGCTATGCCGCGGAAAAAACGAAATAAGAACTGGTGACAAACACTGCTGCTTGCTCAGCTGAATTGATCGCTCATGACAAGTCGCACTCAACGCATGGCACCAACCCTGCAACTCTATTCAGACCCCTGAAGTGGATTCGCCCTTTAATCTTGACCGTCATTGATTCAGATCACCTACTTGCTACAGCAATGACTGCTACGTCGAATTCTGGGCACTATGAGGCGGCTTGCAAAATCCAGAGCTTGGCCACGGAGAGCAAGAGCACCTTGGAAGAAATGAAGTCTCCTTGCGAACTCAAAGAAGAAAGGACCTCACTTAAAAAACAGTTCTTGAGAGACTCCTTCCTAAGCTGGGATGATAAAAGCGATGAAGAGCGCTACATGGAATATACCCATGCGAAGAAATTCGTGGAGGAGATAGAAAGGCTGAACTCTGAAGACAATCTCAACGCAGAAAAAATAAAATACCAGGAAAAACTAGATGATGTCATGAAAAACTTGTTCGACAATATTCTTCAAGCGTTCGACAATATCCTCCAAGTGCTCGACCCAGTTCATGTGGAAAGGATACGACTCCATGTATGCAAGCAGGATCCCAGTCCATCCGTGTCTCCTCCCGCACGCCTCACGAGCTCTCCTAACTTGAATATACAATTATCCTCACCAAAGAACATTGAAACTGTGCTTGGGGATCGCAATGACCCGATCGAAATTGAGGATTCGGAAGAGGAGAGTCGTGAAGCCTGTCCCCAGTCCAGGGACACAATAAATGTTGTAAGTTATACCCTGATGAATCAAGATAAATAGCTCATCGTTAATTAGAAGCAGGGAAAACGAAAAAGCTCTGACGGCAACGACCAAGACTCTTCGACGCCCTCAAAACGTCCACAAACCATTCCGAGCGCTCAGCCAACAATATCATTTGACGAAGTCTTCAAAGAGGGAAAAGCACGTGAAAAACATATCATTGTGTCGCATCCCAAATGGAAGGGCGCTTGGTATATCCTTCGGTGCACTAAGCACAATAAGACCTTTGGAAAGCACCCGTTGAGGGAAGCTGGCAGCCACCTCTCCCAAAGGGACCACGGCTGTAATTCAAGACGGGGCGAGGATGCAATTCGGCATTTTGGTGTTAGAGTACTTGGATGCGATGAATCTTTGGCCGAAGCCAATAACGAAATAGCCCGAGAAGCATTCGATCTCGAAGCCGCTCGCATTGTCTCAAATACACAGGACCGCATAAATACGAAGAACAACACGAATGACACCGATGATGCTATCTGGCTGGCAAGGTACCGGAAAACCGGCGAGAAGCCACCCGAAAAATCGCCATCGACCAGAAAATATCGTAACCCGGAACCTGTAACTAACCCAACACCCGGCAAAATCTACGAAGCTTACTGGGATCCCGAAGGCGCATGGATGCCAGCCCTAATTCTCCCATTCGATAATTTGGATAGATGCGGAATTCCTGGAACATTGGATACGTACGGGTTAACAGAAAACATCCCCGAGGGCCTTTGTTATGATCGCTCCACAAAGAAGTTCAAGTGGGAACCCAGGTACGAACTTGGGGGGGATTGCGCCGATAGGCGGCAGTTCCCTGCTCTCTTTTTTAAAGACCTCGGCGAAGGCAGTTTCCCAGAGGTTAGTGAACCCGCTTGGGTTATGGCAAGGGATCTTCAGGATCGTGATTATGCCCATTGCCCACCGAACTTGATCCGAAATTCTGCGTCCGTCGAAGATTATCACAGTCGCCAGATTCCTCAGCAGGAAGATCATCAACAGGCTCTAGAAGGTCCTATGGCTGGTAATATCTCCTGTACTCACCATTGGATTGAGAAGGGGGGCTAACAATTATTCAGAGCAGCCAATCGAAAAATTAGCGTCGCCGATCAACCCGACAGAGGAAGAATCCCAATCGCAAGGGGGGAATCCGAACCCAGGCCCGAGTCAAAGCAATTCACAAAGCAAGTTCAGCGAATTCCTCCAGGATTTGAGCATGAGATCTTTGGATATGATGCAGGAGCAAATGCAGCAGCAGATGCACAGAGAGGGAGAAACAAACATGCAACGAGATGCAGCGCGGCCCCCGGAAGCCTCCACGAGCATCACAAACCCAGAATGTGAGAGGAGTCCAAGATTTGCATTCGATGGCTGGGAGTTGACAATCAATTGGAAGTCTCTGGTCAACAAAGTAGGCCACTTGAAGAACGGTCAGCGACCCGTGCGACTGGGACGGCGACCGCAACGGCTACCGCGATCCGATCTCGCCAACGATCCGTGCGAAGAATCAAAGCGAAGACGCCATCCCAGTATCAAGCAAGAAAATGAGGATACCAGCCTCTCTTTGATTCATCCATTTACATCATAGTTCTGTGATAGGAATTGCTAGTTTTTGTCCACGGCTAGGGAACAAGTTTGTGCAGGAAATGGAAGGTTCTGAAAAAGGTTCACGGGCGAGGTATTTCCTATGTTAATTCTTTGTAATGGTTATGTGTTATGGGGTATTTAGCTTTGTATCTTGATACTTATTTGATATGTTATGTTGCTTCTTGAATTCGCAAACAGTTTTTAAAATGCTTCCACTGCAAGGATGTTGAATCGTAGGGTGCGATGCGCTAAATGTGGGAGGTAGTTATGATCGCTAGCTTAGAATAGGTCGACCTCCCCCCCCTCCCCCCCAATCAATTGCCCTCAGTCTCTGACAACCAGCTATCAAATCGTATATAGTCACACGTGCGGTTTTGGGCGCTGCACTGACTCGAGTTAGCGGCTCGTAGCGTAACATCAAGAGCTTGCCGGAGTTCCGATACGGTGGGCGGTCCCTTTACGTAAAAGACCCAACACAGCACTCACTCCCATTGCAAATGCCCAGGGCATCAAATTTGCTCTCGTATTTTATCCATAATGACGTTGTGGGCATTAAATACATTTGGAATCTCTGTTAGCCCAGTTTGTATTGCCAAAACCTACACGGCTTCCACGGCTTCTCCAGTCCCCACTCGCCTGCCAATCCCCTTAAATTGTGGGGGGATCCGATCGGGCCGCGGTTTCAAAGATGATCTTGGGGAAAGATGGGGAACCTTATCCAAATAGAGTAATACGTTCGTGGGAAGATCCTGTCTCATTCCATTGCAAAACTAATTCATTGGACCAGTGGGTTGGTTATCTGCCAGGACAAGCAGGTCGGCAGTTCAGCTTGCAGATCTTTCCCGTAACTAAACGTTCAAACACTCCGACGCGGCCCGCTGCAACTGTTGGCTTCGGAACATATGATTAAATCAGGATATCCTTGTGATCATTTGTCAAATTAAAACCTTTTTTTTAAAAGAAAAAAATCGCTTCATTTTATTCCTGTTTTGATTTCTTTTTTTTTCTTTCTTTTTTTCGGCCTCTGAATGTCCACACTCCTCTTCCATAATTACGTCCCTGTCTGCTTCGCTGAAGGCAGTGAAGCGCCAACCCTAAAAGTAAATTTCTTTGGTAGAATGAAGTTTTTTGTTCATTGGATATGAAATCACTTGAATTTTAGAATCTCGAACATTGCAAGATGGTTCGCGAAGTTGCTGGGGTCATTTAGCTGATGGGGCGGAAAATCAATGTAATTTCGCTAGAGGTCATAGCGCCATGATCTACACTCATTTCATGTCAGGGCTTGGCGTGTGCACTGCATCAATATCAACAAAGCATAGCTCGATGAGTTGCTTTCCTGATTTGGAACTCGCGCGTGTTGGTCAACGTACCGTGACGTCTGCACACGGCCACTTCGGAATTCGCTTGACACACATGGGGCACAAGCCGCCTTGTTCTCCCTTCCGGCAACTGCAGAACTAGACTCCATGTTTATCAATTTTATTGGTTTGGGCTAGCGCAGGCTTAGAATAGCGACCGGTAGAAGTTGCCAAGATGATTTGCGATTATGAAATGCCAGACGCCACAAACCAGCGTTGCTTAAATATCTTAAGGTCGCACCCAAACCACGAATCTTGGTCATCTATTCGAAACTCCAGAAGATTAGCCTTCATGATCGACCTATTTTTATTGTAATTTCATTCTCTGCATCTATTTAAGTGAAGCCTCTATTGCCTGTTTCAACATCAACATCAAGCCAATGCAGTTTCATACTTCTTTTCACCATGTTCTTATCCTTCAATTGGTATGCTTAGGCCAAGCCGTCCTCGGTGATGCTTTTACATCTAGTCCATTACTGAGCCCTCTTGGCGACCTTGTCACTTCTCTGCTCAATGGCGATGGGCTGATTGAATCGACACTCGGCGTTCTAGGTGGTGTGCTTGGCGACTCTCAGGAGTTTGATTACATTATCGCGGGTGGTGGTACCGCTGGCAATCTCATGGGAACCCGGTTGGCAGAGGCAGGTTTTAATGTTGCTATTATCGAAGCCGGCACTTTCTATGAAATCTCGAAACCAGTGTTGAGCACGACCCCTGCTGGCGACATTATAGGAATTGGTCGGAATATGGAAGATTCCTTTCCTACGATTGACTGGGTGTTTCAGACGGAGCCTCAAGCTGGTGCCAAGAACCGAAAATTCCATTATGCCAGTGGCAAATGCCTTGGTGGATCTTCTGCCCTGAATTTTATGCTCTACCATCGAGGAACCACTGGAACCTACGACCTTTGGGCTGACGAGGTCGGCGATCAGAGCTACAAGTTTGTTTTATTTCACTTGCGCTCATAATACATGAAGCTAATCGAAAAACAGACTCCAAAATCTTTTGCCTTACTTCAAAAAGAGTGCCACTTTCACTCCTCCAGACACTAGCAAACGACTCAAGAATGCCACAACCATCTACCACGCAAATGACTTTGCACCTCCAGGACAGGGTGGCTCTTTGCAAGTGAGCTATACTAATTGGGTTTCAGCATGGGCAACCTGGTTGGAGAAAGGGTTGAAGTCTATTGGCTTAAAACGGACAACAGGTTTCAACAGTGGCAGTCTCCTTGGATATCACTATGCCCAAACAACAATCCGCCCAGATAGCGCGACAAGATGCTCATCTGCAGAATTCATCCGCAAGGCTGCCGACAAGGTCTCTGACAACCTCAAAGTATTCACGAACACCAAAGTTACCAAAGTCCTTTTTGATGCGGATAATAATGCTACTGGAGTCACGGTAGATTTCCTTGGAGTTTCATACACAATTAAGGCATCCAAGGAGGTTATTCTGAGTGCAGGTGCCTTCCAGTCACCTCAACTGCTGATGGTCTCGGGTGTAGGACCCACAGAGACTCTCGAAAAGTTCAACATCCCAATTGTCTCAGCCTTGGAAGGGGTTGGCCAGAACATGTGGGACCACATATTTTTTGGATCATCTTATGCCGTTGGCATTCCTACATTGGGACCAGTTCTCGCTGACCCAGTTAAGCTAACGAATGCAATTTTGCGATACACTTTGACGAAGGACGGACCACTTAGTTCCAATATCATCGAATTCCTTGGGTGGGAGAAGCTGCCACAAGCATATCGTACCAACTTTTCCTCTGAAACTGAAGAAAGACTAGCCAAGTTCCCTAGTGACTGGCCGGAGGTTGAGTTTCTTAGTGGCAATGGCTATCTGGGAAATTTCGACTGGCCTATCATGCAGCAACCCAATGACGGAAGAAATTACGCTACTGTCCTCGGTGCCATGGTCGCTCCAATTTCGAGGGGAAATGTGACCTTGAACTCCGCGTCAGCACTCGATCCACCTGCGATTAACCCCAACTGGCTCACGGCAAAAGAAGATAAAGAAGTTGCTGTTGCCTGGTTTAGAAGAATGCGAGACGTTTGGAAGGCGATCAACTCTATTACTGTCGGTGAAGAGTACTGGCCTGGATCTGAAAACGAAACTGATGAGGAAATTCTCGATGTCATTCAGGACTCATTCATGACTGTCTGGCACGCAGCCTGCACGAATAAGATGGGAAAGAAGGAAGACCCAATGGCTGTTGTTGATAACCTTGCTCGTGTATTTGGCGTGCAAGGTTTGAGGGTTGTTGATGCTAGTGCGCTGCCACTTCTTCCACCTGGTCATCCACAAAGCACTATCTATGCTCTGGCCGAGAAAATTGCAGATGATATTATTCAAAGCCGATCTTAACTTTCACTTCTTTATTAGTGTATACTAGGTTCCGAATATTTATTCTTGTATTTAACATCTTATATTAAAAATATAGAATTTTTATATTGCGATGGGATGGACCCTAGCAACAGATCTCAGCTAAAACGACTCCCACTGTTTCCCCCTTGTTCTGTTAGGAAGATTCTTTCTATTGTGAGATCTTTCTGTTACTCCAACTGGAAAGTGCCATTGACGGCAAGGTGCATGTCAAGCTGAACCACGAGCTGCTGACATGCATGAATTGGTATCTAGCACATTCAAACGACACCATCGAATTGTTAGCATTAAAACTTAATCCTGTCCGTCATTGATACAGAAATAAATAAGGATATAAAGACCGTGGCTTTGTAGATTTCGATCATGCCTAACTTGCCATACGCAAAGATAAGCTAGGTTATGTTGCCTGGAGGCAAAACCATTCATATACTCAGGTCTCAATAAGATTTGCAGGAAGAGGTATCACGGTCATTAAAAGCCTTTGCCTCAAGATTCATTCTACTTCATGTTGTACAGCACAAGCGTACAGGCTACTGGGTGCATATTTTGGTAATAATCCTCCGGTGCTTGTTTGGGTGACTGAGGTGGGGCTGCCTGTTGATGAGAGAATCACGCCCTAATGTAAACATGAATCTAGCCACTCTAGAGTCATGAAATGCATTCGCCAAGCTTGCCGCAGCTACAGATACGTTAGGTATAGTTCTGCAGTTGGATAGGTTAACTTGGGTCTTGGTTAGGCTTGAAATGAGAGGCGGCGCAAAAAGTGATAATCTGGCAAGCGTCTGGCGAGCGTCCGGCTTCCGCAGATTGTCGAGAGTCTCGAAGAAATTGTGTTTAGGACCTCTACTGGTCACGAGAATTTGTAGAAGGCGGAGACGCTTTAGAAAGTCGTTAGTCTGTTCCATAACACAATTACTATAGCTTCGCCTTTGATGAAGATTTAAAGATCAAATTTATCGATCAAAAACACTAGTCACCCAGCGGCTTGATTTCCTTCCCCTGTTCAAAAACAGCACATGCTCGTAGAAGCGTCACCTCGTCCCATCTCCTCGCAACCATCTGTAGGCCGATTGGTAATTTCTTTTCACCTTCATTGACCATCACCTTCTCAAAACCACATGGAACATTCATTGCCGGATGTCCAGTAACGTTGAATCCACAGGTATTTACTACAATCCCTACGGCCATTTTCACTTTTTCTGTCATGCCTATAGAGTTGCCATCATCGTCGTGTAGCTTGGGTAACTGCTGTGCTACTGTAGGTGTAGTCGGAGTGATAAGAACATCGACCTTACGAAAAGCTTCATCATATGCTCGACGTAGCTGAAAAACCTTCCGTTGGGCTTTCGCTACTATTTCAGGCGAATGCTCAGCTTTCAAATATTTGGACGAGAAGATGAGGTTCATAATGCTGGGGTTCGTAGACGTCAGCAAGTTGTGCATGTCTTGATCTGGTGGCCATTTCCACTGGAGGTGAGGCATTTGGTGAGAGAGAAAGCCTGACCAAAAGTTGCCACAGGCCCAATCACTCATATGCATTCTTGTGGAGGCCGTCCAGATGGCTGGACCCAGACTGTGCAGTGGAATAGAAATTTCTTCAACTGTTGCTCCCATAGCAGTAAAGTATTGAAGCGTTGTATTGCGAACGCAATTTCGAACTTTCTCTGACATTCCAGGAATGTCAAAGGATTCTTTTAACAAGCCAATCCGTAAACCGGATCCTGCGTTTGGGGATTGAGCTAGCTTTAATGCCGCAGGGTAATCTGGAACCTCCTGAGGCAAGGGTGACTCGGGGGTCATGCGCGGATCCAAGCCATCATAACCTGCCAGAACTTTAAGTAATACTGCAATATCGTGGAGATTGTTGGCCATCGGCCCAAGATGATCGATCATGGGCGTAATGCTTGCCGCTCCCGTATATGGAATGAGGCCAAGGGTGGGCTTCAGACCATATATACCATTATATGAAGCTGGGATACGTATCGACCCCCCTTGGTCACCGCCAATAGCAAGTTCTGATCTATCTCCAAAAGGTATCACTTTTTGGGGGTCAATAGCGTTCATACCAATCAGACAGCCACATCCACTGCTGCTTCCACCACACGAAAACCCAGCTGCCCAGGGGTTATGGACGGGGCCATTTGCAGAGGTACACGAAATTGGGGCTGCAGAATACATCTCACAAGTGGCTGTTCCTTTGATAATGGCTCCCGCTTCCAACAGCCGTTTGACCACTGTTGAGTCCATTGGTGAAATCCGATAACATCCGTTCTCGGATTGCAAAGACGGAAAAGCACCGACAGTGGTCGGAAGACCACCGACGCAAATATTATCCTTTATGGCTACTGATCGGCCCTTTAGGACAGAGTCTTTGGGATTTGCAGCCTCAATGTTGCAACGATGACTCCAAGCGTTGTTGGCATTTTCGCTTGGGGATGGCTTCCAAAACTGGCGAGGTTCCTTGGACACAACTGGAGCCAGTTCCGGATCAATAAAATCCGGCTCATCTTGTATAATCTTATGAATGGCTTCAGCAGATTGCAGTAATAATAAATATTGTTCTTCCTCTTCTGTTGACGTAAATTGGATATTCCAAGTCTGGGCAAGCTCTCTTAGATAATCAACTGTCAGGTTAGATCTATAGATAGTTAAGAAATTAGCTGACATATTTGAAGTATTTTATCATGAATTAAACACACCTGTAGTCAGTCGGAAGGGCTACGGTGGACATGGTTGAAGGAAATGCCGTTCGTCTGTTTGAAAAGATGGTCGCCACAAATGCTATATATGAATCTTTGAATGCCTTTATGAATGTGAGGTCTTTTACACCGTGCGGTATTTTGTCGCACGATACAGCACTGTAATGAAACGGGAATACCTTTCAGAGATGCAAGAGATGGTGGAAATCTTTACATTCAATTCCTACAGGCACTTGAAACAATAAGAAATAAAACCAACCGCGTTATGGGGTTTGATGGCAGAAACTAGAAAAAAGCCGGTAATTGACGAGATTCATTTACAATTTCAATTTGTGATAGGAGCCAATCGAACCGATATTCTAAGATTTCGGAACATTCCTACCCGATACTAGGTGGGGACAAGATAATACGGTAGTGGCTATGTGGGTCAAGATAAGCGATACTTGTCTCGTTAGAGCCTGCAGGGTTGGATCTTACGACGGGAACAAGCCTGAAACTAATGGCCAAATTTGAAATTGAGGACAATAATATCGATTAAATATGATTATTCTAATATAAGTTTTCCAGGTTGTTCGTATAGTTCCTTAAAATATAAATAATGTAACACCTAGAGTGGTGTTGAAACAGGGGTTTAATTAAAGGAGTGCCATGCCCTAGATCAACCAAGAATCGAACTGAATGCCAGAATATGTTAGGAATCCGTGCATCCCGTTACATCGATTAACCCGTTACGCTAAAAGATAAGTCTATAATCGCATTGATCGTGATTACAGGCACGGAAAACAGCCACTATGAGACGTACGGTGAAGCCGTAACAGTAGGTCATGTGTCGCTGGAGTTTCGCCGAACAATACCAAAGGAATACAGGTTCGAATGATGTCATCATGGGATAAAACTCTACGTGAACAGCAAAAGTCGATCTTTCTCCGGCTTTCCGGCCTTGCTGTATCAGATTGAAGCATACACGGATATCCGGAGATGGTAGCCGATAAGTACTTGGTCGGAAAAGGGGGCCCACTCACAATGTTTCAACCTTACATAATTCTCAGGGCATGAAGATCTCCTGCTCCTCCATTTCTCGAAAGGGCACTTCTGGCATAGCATCGCAATTGTATCTAAATTCTCGCTGGGACATATTGCCAGCTGATACGTAATCTGGTGAGGCTGAAGTCTCTTATTGTTAACCTCTGCTGTAACCGGATATCGGCCTGTTCAATATTCGAAGAAGGGCAACATGAAGACCCAAAGAATGCCTCAAATGGAAAAAAGGCAATTATTTGAAATTGGGGACGTAGGCAGAGACGTTATGTTCCCCAAATTGGGTAAACTGACGCTCCCATACAACCAACGGACTTGCATTATTGCCAATTATTATCCTTGTCTAGATACCCGTGATGGTCTCTCTCTTCACTACCCAGCTTGCACTGCCTGACTAGCTGCTTGCTTCCAAGCTTAGTCGATTCCAAGAAATCTTGAATTGTTGTCGACACTAGCTAATTGATTACCTTACTAGATAGACCACGGAGTGGTTTTAACCTTCTGGCACACACCCAGTGGTCAGATTTAATGTAGAAATTATTATCAGAGTGTATATTTTCTCTTTTCTCCTCTCTTAAGACAACACATATTCTGAATCGTGACATGCTAACTCGGTAATTATATGACAAACTCACTTCTAATTATTGGGCATTGCCAGAACATCTCTAGTAAGCCGGAAAATGAAGCCGTGCCGAAATCTCACCTTAGATGGATGGCAGATAGTGCTCAAGAGCCGTAAGGATGTATGGTATAGTGGAGAAAGCGCTGATCGACTAGTCTCCTTGGACACGTCCTCGGTCCGCTTCATTCGAGTCAGGTGAGAGCTCTAGAGATACAGAAAAAATGTGCTGGTAATAGCTATTTTATATTTGAGTCTTCCTACCATAGCGCAGTACCGAATTTTCTCTGCGGTTTCCTTCACTCTTGACACTTTCCACCTTTTAGCTTTATTATAACAGTCCTATTATCTTCACAAGCTTACACAATTACGGCATGGCAAACATGTCTGAGAAAGCCCAGACCAGCGATTTAGAATATGCGCCTGTAAAGGAAAGCAAGCGTAGAAAATGTGTGAGTAGCTTGAAGAAATACTGGTGGGCATATCTATCTGCCTTCGCTTGCGTGGTGATACTGGTCGTTTGCCTCGTGTAAGTGATGCTCCTTTCGGTGGGCTGTATAACTATGCACTTTATTTTCCAGCTGATATGCGGCAGAATTTTCGTTGGTATCCCAAATCTAGCCCAAGAAAAGATAAACGATGCCAAGTTCGAGGTGGATGGAATGGCCATCACTCATACGCACGAGCAGTCATTCACAATGGCTCTCAACGCCACCATCCGCATCAGCGGCACTGCTGGCATCAAGGCTACTATTAAACCCTTTGCCGCTGAATTTTACCTTCCGGATATCGAACCTCATACGACTTTCCTCCACCTCGATCTTCCTAAGATGACAGCAAAGTCGGTGCAGACTCTTAACATCACTCAAGAGGTCCAGATACCGGACATGAAAGCGTTTACCACTTTCGCGGCCTGGCTTCTGAGTAATGAGTCTGTTAGCGTTGGTATAAAGGGAGAAACCTCACTTCGCGTTAAGGGAATCTCCAAACACTTTCCCATCACGTTCAGGAAGACTATAGAACTTGCAGGTAAGGGGACGGTGTCGGCTATAAAATCAATTGCATCTCTCCTAAATTCTGATCTGAACAGGCATGAATTGTTTCGATGGCTTTGATGTTACCTCCATGACAATCTCCCAGCGACCTGACGCGGAGGGCAATAACCTTTTCGGTTTTGTCAATATACCCAACCCTACCGTCTTCACAGCTGAAGGCGTAAGTTTGATCTCATTCCGGCGTACGGTAAGGGCGGAAGCTGACTAAAAGTTTGCATCATTACACAGGGAAACGCATCGTTTACTGCCTACGTAAAAGGCGAAAAGGTTGGCATTGCCTCCGTTGACAACTTCACCTTGTTACCCGGCGTCAACAACGGCAGCATGGAGGCTAATCTTAATCAAACTGCTGTCTTCGCCCTTTTGTCCCAGGAGCCTATTTGCAAAACTGGAACGTTGCCTTTCGATATGAAGATCCTCAACGTGACGAATGGAGGGGAGGAGATTCCGTATTTTGTTGGAGCAATGGACGGAATAACCATGTCCCTTTCCATGGATATTGGTGAGATACTGAAGAGGGATTTGAACATGACTTTGGAGTGTGCCAGCAGCAATGGGTAAAGTTGAACTCATTTGGTTGGGTAACTGCAGGGGACTTTTAAATCCAAGAATGTTTGAGCTTTCAGTTCCCATTCTTTGAGAGGTGGTCGATAGATAGTATGTGATCCATCTATTCAACTGGTAAGCGACGAGGATAACAATTGAGTCGATTAAACTATTCCAATCTGTTTCTCAGGTAATATTACAGATTTGTCCATAATACCAGATTTTGAAATCACTGGATCAACTCCGTCCCTATGTCCTGGAGCCAAGACGTATCGTGAAGGCAAGGTTCCGCAATCATAAAGTTTCCAAAGATGTTACTCTGGCTCAGAATAAAATCATCATGCACAAGTGCTTCCATAGAACCCCAGGATCCATCAACGGGTGATAAAACCGTGGCCGGTAGTCCTTGGTGCGCCGATCGTTGGGTATCGCCAACGACGTCGGGCGAGCCGAACAATCCA
This sequence comes from Calonectria ilicicola, assembly GCA_020809705.1. Taxonomy (NCBI): domain Eukaryota; kingdom Fungi; phylum Ascomycota; class Sordariomycetes; order Hypocreales; family Nectriaceae; genus Calonectria; species Calonectria ilicicola. The sequence continues at coordinate 6,014,271 of CP085827.1, read as the reverse complement.
ACCAAAGGCGTGTTTTTTGTGATAAGAGCCAAGGTTCGACGCATCCGCTCCGTGACAGCAAAGTGCTTCTGCAACTCCTCCATTGTCTCAGATATTGCTTGCAGGATCTGGTGTGCGTCGGGTATCACCGCGGCGCAGCGGCTCGTCGGTGGTTGCAAGATGTGAGAGATCAAAGTGCTCGCCGCAATGTACATGTTGTCTAGCATGACAGTGATGAAACTCTCCACGCCAAATATCTCGTGGAAGGCCAAGACCAAGCGGCCAATGCATACTGCATTGTCGAATATGATGTTGCGTGACTCTTCGACACCGCCACTGTGAAGATCTAAGCCCTCAGTAGTGTTCTGTAACCGGATCTTAATAAGCGCCCTGTGAAGCACGATTTGAATTCCGTGATACTGTATGTTGAGCCCATAGGCTGTGTCGTGAAGCTCGGATATAGACCTAGACGAAAGCTCGGGCGGAAGGTCATCGTGGGCGGCAGAAATTCTCGAGCCGAGCTCCGTCAATCGCTCAGCAGCGTTATGATCCAGGGCGGCTCCATGGCAGTTAAGAATCTCGGTCACTTCGGATATATCGTGACAAAGACGCACCCAGTGCCGCAGGATGGGGGGTTGCTGTGAGGCACACTTGGAAGGTTGTCGCTGCTGGAGGGAGGCGGCGGGGATGCAACTCGGACGCCCGAGGTAAAGAGCCCATAACCTGTCATAGACAAAGGCGCTGAGAAAAAGCTCATCGCGCAATACGATATCTGATTCAACTAGAATGCCGTGCCTGACTAGTTCAGCACAGTCTTGATGCAGCCCAAGGTCAAATAACAACCGACAAGCAATCCCTATAATACAATAGTCAGCAAAAACGGGAGATACAACTCCTCCTAGACTTCCGTACCGCTATACGTCCATCCTATTCTATCCCGCGCCGAAGTTGCCTCAAAGTCGCTGAGCAACAAAAAACCCTGCAGAGTGGCAACTGTGGGTTGTTCGAGTTCGCGGACAAGATCTTCCTTCGCACGGTCAGCATACAATCGTCCAAGCTTCCTAACAGCCCGCGATGTTTTTAGCCTCGTGGCACACGCCAGCAGGGCGCATTCAAGAAAATTGGAATAATACTGCGATCGCTTGCCAGACAGGCGGTGGGCGGTGAAGAGATGTTCATCAACCACTCGAACAGCCCGCGTGTGGTATCCCCAGAAAACTTTCATCAAGTTATCGCGGAGTTGCCGTGAGTCCATGTTGACGGCAAAATCTGCGACTGATACAATGTTGGAAGGGGCATTCTCATCTTCGCCGGAATGAGATTGGATGTGTAGTTGCGTGGTTGGACCGTAATATCTGACCTGTCCCGGACTGGCGTCGGCATCCAGACTGGGGGGTAGAACTTCCATGCCCGCTGAAAGGCGTCTCTCTGGTGATTTGTGGTTGGGCGCCGCGCCCCGTACGTGAGAAATCATGCTGTTGCTACCTTCCATCATGTCGACTGGAGCTTGATCAATGTTGGTACCTGCGTGAGGCTCGCGGTTTCTTATCTCTTCAAGAACGGGCGCCTCTGCCATAGTACTATCCTCGCCCACATGTGCATCACCGTGCACACTGGGGATTGACACGGGGGTAGGTTGCCTTGGCGAACAGTTAGCTTCCAATCTCTTGTCGTGCCCATCCATGACCCATTGGAAGTTCAAGAGGGGAACCGGGGTCTTGGGCATGACACTTACTCGATGGGCTCCATTGCAGTTGCGTCACTTGGTTCAGGGTCCTCGGATAGATTTGGCGGTAGTGCAGACTCGCTACACATATCCAGCGATGAGGTTACGCTGGCTCTGTCGGTCTGCTGCACCGTGATTTCTTCAATATTGACGCCGTAACGACTTAATTCTTGAAGTCAGCATCAACAAAGGGAGAAGAAAAAACATGTTGGACTCAAAGAAATCATTGACGTACTTGATGAGCGCTTCGAGCGAGTCCATGCGACCCTGTAGAGCGGTCATGTGTTCACGCGAACCATGCCTACAGTGACCTCAGGAATTAGTAGAGCAGTAAAGAATGGAGAGGGACGGGGCGTCTTGGTACTTTCGTCTGTCGCCGTTGCGGATTACCACGCAGTCGACGTTGGAGCTACGGCAAGCAGAGCAGCTCTTTCCCCACCCGAGACTCTGCACGTTGCACTAATGAGAAGGTCAAAGAACTGAAGCCAGCTGCGCCCCTGAGGTGAACATAATTACCTTTGTCTTTTTTTGTCGACAGTTTACGCAGGCCACGGACGCGCGAGGCCGGCTTCGCGCGGGTATGTTAGACTCAGAGGCACGGCGGCGAGAAGATGTCGGTGCCGAGGCATTATCCTTGGCACGTTGTGAGCTCGGGGACATGGCCTTGTCGAAGAGAAATACAATGCTGTTGCCAATATGAAAGGCCGAGAAGAATATTAGGGGAGATGAGTGAGTGTGTCGGGGGGTGGGCTTTGGCGGAGAGCAATGTTAGGGAGAAAGCTTCATGTGCATTATCTATTATCAAGCAGGCAAGATTGGTATGCCTATATCTACGTGTGCTAGTAGTCAGCCACTCTCATCTGAACCCCACCCTCAGATCCCCAGAATCTCCACGAATGGTCAAGATAGTCTGGGGTTTGCAGATGCGGGGAAAGACCGAGAGCCAGATCCCTCCAGGATTGAAAGGAGGTTAAGTGGCTGTTTCTTAACAGTGCGAATACAGGGATTCGGAGCCTTGACTAGCCGAGTCACCGAGAGGGTGTCATCACATGAAATGGCTATGTCAGAAAAGAAATTTTGCAAGTCTCGGAGATATAACCAGGGATATAACCAAGAGTAGGCAAGTCAAATCAAGCGGCCAATTTAAGGAATTTAAGGTCACACGGGTCAAATCCGCTCATCCACAAGTCGCCGGTTGGCCACCCGAGAACGTCGGGTACATACTATTGACATGTTCCACTCGCTTCAAACAAGATAATAAAATACATAAGCATAATCCAGATCGAGGGATTTTTTTTTTTTTTTTAAACATTAAGTATTCATATTTGTTAAATTTTCAACGCAAATGATCAGCGCTTGGTTTTGACAATTCATGATGTGGATGGACACTGCTATCATAGTGGCGATTTAACCTGGTTCAGCCACCTCCCATGTCTGGCAACCCGGCTACATTTTCCGGACTCCATGACCTGTTCAACTTGCGCAGGTAAACAGGAATAGGTCAGGACAACCCCCTTCCCCCGAAGCACATGGTCGTATTCGGAACGACAGGGCTCCCCGCCAATTAATTCTCAACGCTACTCATACTGTACATTCTAACCCTGCACGCTGACGAGCAATGTTTATGCACATCCCAAACTGGAGCAGCCAGGGTGATCTGCCGCCATCCCCATCCATTAGCATTACTAACCATAGTCTCTCATTTGTCTCTTCACACCAACATGGGCGCATGAATCCTTTTGCATGCGAACAGAATCTCCTTACTCAACATCATGAGCTCGACATCCTCCCCTTTGCCAAACGCACCACAATACAATGAGCGGCCACTCAAACGCAAGTCGGCCGGTCCTAGTCGACCTGCCAATGAAAGGGCTGAGAAGAAGCGTGTCCAGAATCGCATCTCGCAGCAACGCACACGTGGGAAACAGGCCGCCTACATTCGCCAGATGGAATCTTTCATCGACATGCTCAAGGCCAACGCCGATACTCAGGATTCCGAAACCAGGTATTCGAGGCTGCTGAAGGCCCATCTCAAGCTTCTTGAGGAACAACGAGATAGAGAGAGCGCTTTCTTTCGCCTTCGGCACAAATTCTTGAGCTTGGCGAACCTCGCAACCGCGGCTGCCGGTATGTGCTCTGCTCATTGTCGCCCCCTCTCCACATCTAGACGTGTGGCTTACCTATTCTTCGCCAGAGGACCAGGTTTTTACGGAGCTGACAAAGCAGCCGGCCGACCGTGAAACCCATAACCTGTCTTTGCCTTTGGATGGTATCGCCTCTACTGACGCTGCCTCATGCACCACAACGTGCAACGAGAATCTTGGCTCGCAAACTTCAGAAGGCCATCTGCTCTCCAATTCGCAGCAAAGTGACACAGTTTATGATAGCATCCAGACTCCGAGTCTGTGGGACCATCCTGGTCCACCAGATCTCTCCATGTGGACCGCTGAACCTGCCTTGTCATCACAGCTTGATGCTATTTTTGACCACCAACTTATCCAGCTTGAGATATCTGGGCCGCCAAACTTGTTGGCTTCGCCTCAGCTCCGATTTCCCTTCGGAGCTTTTGACGTCAACGCCGCAGCAAGCCTTCCAATCGTACCTTCTACACTGCAAATGCCATCCCTATCGGGAATTTTCGGAGAGCCCGATCCCGCCGTCATTAATAATTCGACCGTTTTCGCCGACGAGGTCAAATCGGCAGCAAGACACATCATGTCCACATCCACAGAGGGGTTCGGTGATGAGAGTTCAAACGAGCATAGCGGCCTAGAGACAACCAGTGCCCAACTAGTCGAAAGACTTGCTTCAGCAGCGGTAGAGGTCATTGGTGCGCTCGCCGGCTTGGAATCATACATATATGGAGTCGTATGAGGGCCCCCTCTCCACCGCCACTAGCGCGATGTATGCTAACAAGTTTGCTTTCTAGCAATTCTCCAAGTACATGGAATATGTTCTGCGATGGCGTATATCTGATAATCCGGACGACCGACTTGCCATTCCCCTTCCTTTCCGACCAACTCCCCTCCAGTCTGCCACACCTAATCATCCCACTGTAATTGATTTCATCAATTGGCCATCGATACGTGACCAAATGATTCTGTACCGCGCCCATCTCGATCTCGACGCCATGAGTCGTGATATCGTACTGAACACAGTAGTCGAGATACCCCAGCAACGCGTCTCTGTCAACATTTATGAACTCTTTTTCAGTTGCATACTCCCACAAGTCCGAGGCAGTGATGTAAACGCCAAAAACTCCATGCTTCATAACACTGAATGGGTATACCTGAAGGTGTCGCCAGCCTCAGATCCCCCTGGCTTCTCTAGCTCGCGAGCGACGCAAGAGACGCTCGCAACTGAGATGACCTCGCGGATGAGACTTGTTCATCAACACTCAACTGGTATGGAACAGTCAGGTCTCACCGCAGTAGGGGAAACAATACGTAAATCTTCAGCCCAGCGGGCAGCGCCTTGTGGTCCGCAAATGAGAGTAGCCCGCATGTTGGCCTGGTTTGGGATAGATCAGCCATGCAATTGGAAGTTGAGCAAAGGATTTGCAAGAATGTATCCCCTCATTGATTGTTCTCTAGGTCTGTCACTAGCGAATGTTTCGGTCATCATTGGCTAACTGTCTTACCTAGATGTCTCACAGTACGAAATGGCAAATTGCGCAGCCTTGCAGTTTAAGCATACAGACATCTAAATATCAACTAATTGTAGAGATGCAGGACTAGAGACATTCCGTAGGATTTGTTTGTATCTAGTTGCAAACATGAAATGTTGTAGTAAAGTACTTCGCTACTCGCTTCTCTTGGTTTCTCCACGTTATCATCAAACACATGCGATGCAAACTCACAGTCAAACTTATAAGTCCGTCTCAATCTCATAACTCAGTGAGTCCCATTGGATACCACATTGGTGGTATGCCTGGGGCTGTCGTGGGCCATAACTGCTAGTCTCTTGACGCGTTCATCCTCTGCCTTCTTATCTGGAACATACTTGAGGAAGTCTCGATCAAGCTCATCGAGGCTCATGTACGGGCTGAGATCTCCTCCTTCTTTCATCATGTCCTTAGTAAACCCAAGTCCGGCAAACTCCCACATGTTACGCTCGTTCTGATACTCAATCTCAAAGTCCTCGTACCTCGGCTCCTTGACTAGTTCGCAAAAGTGCAAGCTGCTCCCTGGCCAGATGGCATTCACCCGCCCAGTCTTGTTGTCCTTGTACCATGAGCGACAGTTTGGATCTGACCATGCCGTGCCGTTGATCCAGGCCTGCACATGTTCGTTGAATTGGTCTGTAACAGACTGTTTGGGGGAGATGCATCGAATGCGCTCTCGCTGGATCTTCTGTATCATCTTAACAATGTACTTGCACGAGCTTTGGAGTGGTCCCATGACGCTGCCGTTTGCGATGGGGAACGAAGGACCCATGATGGTGAAGTAGTTGGGGATATTGGGGATGGCCAAGCTCAGATATCCCTCGGGAACATCCTTCCATTTCTCCCCAAGTGTGACCCCGTCTCGGCCTGTGACTGTGAATCGAGGGCGAAAGCTCACATCAAATCCCGTAGCGCAAATAATCGTATCAACCTCAATCTCGTCCCCGTTGGACCCAATGATGGATGTCGGCGTCACCTTGGTCACAGCACATCGATGCAGCTCAACGTTAGACTCCTGCACCGCCCTCATATACGGGTTGCCAGGCGTGAGTCGGCGACATCCGACGGCAAAGTTTGGCAGCAGTTGGTCAAAAATGTCGTCTTTCGGAATATGCTCTCGCATTCGGGCCGTAAAATGCTCGCGGATCAACTTTGCCTCCTGGCTCTGAGTCATGAAGGCACGAAGGCCAGCTGCCGTGTTGAGTTTGTTTTCGATGGACTTGGCCTTTTCCACAAGGGCTTCTGGGCTGCTTTTCAGTGCTGTGACGTCTTCAGACGTGTCTGTGGAAGCAAACAAGCGTTAGCGGGGGTCCGGGCCAAACAGGCACGCAGAAGTAGCCAGAAGCATAAGACTTACAATCGAAATTGTCTCCGCCATGGTCGGCAAATTCAGCGAACCAAACTGGTGTTCTGACAAATATATCCATTTTTCCGACATGGGGCTGCATCGTCGGGACGACCTGCATGCTCGTGGCTCCCGATCCAATGATGGCAACGCGTTGGTTCTGCCACTGTGCCTTACCGTAGTCCTTAGGCCAGCGGGCTGTATGGATCAAGCGACCTTTGAACGAGTGCAAGCCTTGGACCTCCTCTGGGAACTTCCACGAATTGAGGATTCCGTTGGCACCGATAACAACGTCACAGATGTCCTCCCTCACGTCTCCTGTGAGCGAGTCTTGGATCCTGACATGCCATTTGCCTTCAGCCTCATTCCAATCGCAAGCTATGACGGTAGAGTTGAAGTTCATATATCTGCGAAGGCCAAAGCATTCTACCACCCTATCTAGGTACCGGAAAATGTCTTCGGAAGGACTGAGGAACTTAGGCCACTCAGAGTAGAGGGCAAAAGCAAAGGCGTAGGCATGCGAGGGCACATCGCAAGCGCATCCCGGATACCTATTCTATCAATTCGATCAGTCTTTTTTTCTCCTGTAAAGTCGGGGGCCATTTGTGGCAGCGTCGCATCACTCACCTCCAACCATGTCCCTCCAATCTCTCTATTCTTTTCATAGACGACATGTTCGATATTTTCGCCGAACTTTTGAAGTAAGTAAGAGATGAAGATACCGCTGATTCCGCCACCAATCGTTATGACTTTCACTTTTCGATCTGCTGAGTTCAAGATAATATCTGGGATCTCGTAACCCCCTTTCTTATGTCCAAGACGATATCCGTATTTGCCCCCCGGGGCATCATCAGGGACCGCCTCACCATTAGAGGCACGCCTGACTTGGCTAGGATCAAAGACCATGATGTCTGGGTAATGTTGGATGTAGGAGGATAATCGTGATATTGAATTTGTAATATCCTAATTCTGGGGTGCATCAACGTCATCTTGATTCTTGTTATATGCGGCTTGCTTCCGACGGGACAACAATTAAGAACATGAAACTAGCTATTTTCGGCTCCTGGTTTGATGCAGATATCCCAAGTGTTGTGCCAGAGGCATGATGCGATTGTGTAAGTGAATTCAACCTGATAATTGACGGATCCCGGAAAACTTGGAGCTGTCTGTCACCACAGACCTATCCACCCTTCAGAGCCATGGTCTAGGCAGCGTGACAGTGTAGCGATTGAACCATCTAGGCTTTTTCCGGGTTGCCAGGTTTGCACAGAGTACGAAATACTTTGTACGCATCCTTGCCTTGGATCCACACTCACACGGACAAGGATATGCCTCAATTAGCCGGCTAAGGATGATGGGAGAAATTTCACAGTCATCCACCGCCAAAATTGCCGAAAAAAAACCACCCCTTTTCCGCAACAGGGAATTGGCGGGGTTGGAGACTGAGTCACCTGACCGGACCCACATAGGTGAGTGGGCCCATCCAGACACGTTCAGCTGAGCTGGATTGGCCAAGGATGTCCAATTTTCCGCCTGTGGTGTAGGGTAAGTTTTAACTCAGTTGAGACACTTGGCCTAGAATTTCTATTGACGTTTTATTCAGAGAAGCCCTCGGAAAACTCGGCCGCTGTGCGTTAGCAATCCATCTTAAAATTTTCAAGTAATGGTTTAGGTATGTATATTTTGCTAATTTACTTCTATAGATGGCACAGATTTGTCTCTATAACTGAGGCTAGGTGGGTTATCCTGTCTCCATGTTTCTTTGAACTTCGGGCTCATAATCCGTTATTGTAGGTCTATATGAAGATCAAGGGCATCTGGGTTCACGCTAACATCTACCCTCAGTTCCCTCAAACGTTTTCTTCCATTGTTCACAATCTAAAAATTGGAGACCGCTTCACCAATAGAGTAATCATAGGTCCAATATAAGATAAGGCGCAATACAGTCGCCTCAGAGATCTCACAGCTCACACACTATAACTAAAGAGCCTATAGTATTGTGTTTTAGCCGTAGAATTTAGAAATACATTTCATCATTTACTCACGGTAGCCAATCTAGAAAAGCTAAGATTGATGCCTGACCCGAAGATCAATAAGGTCTTCTCTCAATATTACCTACTCGATATAGATAAATACCAATCTCCAAAGACTTTCCAAAAAGCTACAGCTTGAATAACCCGAGTCATGCAAGTTCCTCCGTCTCAACTTCAACCTTCCCTAACATTCCTCCAGAAGTGTCTCTAGTATCATGTGTGGTAATAATATCGTCACCAAATAAAGCAGCAATGTCCTCAAGCGGCAAGTTACGGGTATCTGGGAAAGTGAGAGGAACGACGATGAGGGAGAATCCAGTGAGAATAATGAATGGAAGGTAGTATTTCCAGCCGATGCTTTCAAGAGCGTATTGGCCCGAAATCTGCCAGATAATATTCAGCAAATTCAAGAGTGCCATTGAGAATGTCATGCCGTGGGCTCTAAGGTGGTTTGGGAAGATTTCCCCGATGTAAACTACGCCAAGACTGATGTTAAAACGGGATTCAAGGTGGTGGAGGAGAAAAAAATGACACGTACAAAATGTTGAGCCATCTAGGAAGAAGCCATAGAAGAAGACAAACGTGTAAAGCATACTGACTCCAGCCCGGAGAGCGTTCTTGTTATCGCTGCCAAGGTACGTTGCTTGGATTGCTGCTTCGACGATGAGGGTAGATAAACATCCAGCGAACCCAATGGTGATGAGCCAGGGCCGGGGTAATCTGTCGACAATTAAGATGGCGGCCCAGTTCACCGCGGCGGCGACAGCAACCCAGCCGGCTTGGAATTGAAGCTGTTTTTCCGCGTCGTAGCCTAGTGCGGCATACAGATATACACCGTAGTCTTTGCAAACATGAATTAGCGGGGAAGGTAGAGCAGACCAAAATACTCTGACATACTATTGATAACAAGGGCTCCGGATGCTTGCAAGAAGAAAATCAAGCTACCCGCAATAAGAAGTCTCTTCCGGTATGATGGGCGTGTAACCATCTCTTTGTAACCCACATTTAGCCCTCGATCAACCGCAATCTGCTGCTTCATCTTAACGAATTCGAGAGTAGCATATTCATGATTTTTATCGCTTGGGTCTCGGTGAAGGGCCTTCACAATCTTCCAGGCAGCTGCCTCATCCCCTTGCATGAGCAACCATCGGGGACTTTCGGGCATAAAGGATATCGTCAAAACAGCCACGAGAGCGGGCAGACATCCAATGGCCAATGGACCTCGCCATTGCTGATTCCCACCGTGGACGTAGTAAAAACCGACTCCAACGTAAGAGGCAAGACAATATCCGAAATTGATGAGAATGGGGTGAGCGTCCACCAAAATACCTCGGCCTTCTGGAGGAACGATTTCCGTTATCCAAACCGGGATAATGCAAAACAGCATCGTGGATCTTGAGACACAAAGTCAGCCTCAGCGCTATTGTATAAGAATCGGGGGCGGTGATACACCCGTTCACTCACGCAAGTCCGACAAAGAAGCGGAAGGCGATAAACATGTCAGGATTAACGGAGCCAGCCGCGACGGCGGCGAAGATTAATGTGCTCAATGCACCAACGAAGGTGGTCCATTTTCTTCCCACCTTGTCTGCCAACGGAGCAGTGATACAGGAGCCTATAAACCCCCCAGCATAATACATTCCCACTACCAAGCTCAACTGCTTTCCCTGGATGAGACTTGAGCCCATATAGTCGAGAAATGAAGGTTGCCCGATTGTTGTGCCAATGACGCTGGCATTGTATCCATGGGCAAGGGACCCAAAGGATAGACATGTGGCGTAGGCAACCATACGCCAAGTATAGTGTCGTTTCGGCTGGTCGAAGCCATGGTTGAGGTGAAGGGGCATCTTCAACAATTTCAGGAGGTGGTGAGGGCGCTGGTCACAATGGGTGTGGCCTGAGATGAGTATTTGGTTCTCCTCAATGTTACAAGCTGAAGGCCTTCATGTAACTCTTTTAATGGCCAATAACCCTCTCAACTTGGAGTTTACGGATGAATGCACTAGAAAAGGGATTTGTATTTTAGTAGGCTACTTGTACCGGATGCTGGAAACATATCTTTCACAATATTGCCGAAGGCAGCTTCATGATAGCACGGCCAACTCTCACATCTGTGCCAGACCGGAAAATATAGCCGCCAGGGAACATGGTGGAAGTGGAACGAGGATCGATATGATATCAAAATAACAACTGCCGCTTTTTAAGGGACGATAACGCCTTCATATGATGCCGCAATTGTCTGAACAGAGATCTGATCGTCGGCTGCTGTGTTCCCCATCTCCAGCCTCAGTACCATGGTGTCAGCTACAGACGTTGCGCAGCACAATTCCCGGTCATCGTGCTGGGTCATTATTGCAGGCAATGCATACGATGTCACTGAATTTGTTGACCATCACCCTGGGGGTGCGAAGGCCATTCTCCGGCTTGCCGGCAAAGTTGGTCCCACATCCTATGTGCACTTGAAACCAACCGAAGAGACTCACACTCTTTCCAGGACGCGACTGAAGAGTACGAGCCGTTCCATATGCCGGGAACAATTGAGAATCATCTCCCTAAAGGTCAGCCAGAAAACTCCACCGGCTCTCGCTCCAAAATTGACCAAGACAGAGAACCAACTGGGGCCAGTGACCATCAGCGCTGCTGACCCGGATACCCAAGAAGCAACGCAAACTCAACCGCAAAAATCGCTGCCCCCAGCCGCTTCGATGACTCAACTCTCTCATGACTTGGTTCTCCCCCTCTCAGCTTGCCAGTCCCTAGAAGATCTTGAACAAGCCGGTCGCGCACTTCTCCCACCCAAAGCATTTTCTTACTTCAGCAGTGGCGCCGAGACGTTGGCCACTTTTCATCGGAATCGCCATGATTGGAGCCGCATAACGTTCCGGCCCCGAGTTCTCATAAAGGTCACAAGCGCTTTGATGCGTTGCCGGATCATGGGTGCAGAGAGCAGCATGCCTGTATTCATTGCTCCCACTGCAGCGGCTCGACTCGGCCACAAGGATGGTGAAGTTTGTCTTGCTAGAGGAGCTGCTCGAATGGCGATCCCCCAGTGTGTCTCTACGTACTCATCTGTTCCGCCTGCCGAGGTAATGACGTCATTCAAGGACAACCCTGAGCGTCGCGGGGGGGCATTGTTTTTCCAGCTGTACGTGCCTAGAGTGAAGAAGGACGCTGAAAGACTGATAGCTCAAGCAAGAAATTCCGGTTTCGAAGCACTCGTTGTGACGGTAGACTCAGCAGTTATAGGCAAGCGGGATGATGATGATCGATTCAAAGCGTTAGTAAACGTTGACAGTAGCATCGTCGACGCTGCTACCAGCCCTCCACCTCAAATCCCAGGGGAGGAGACTCCGGTGCTCCGAGGGGTACATTGTCATGAGTTGGAATGGAGCGACTTGTCCTGGATTCGGACCTGCTGGGGCAATAAGCCAATCATTTTAAAGGGCATTCAGACAGCCGAGGACGCACTTGAGGCGACGCGCCACGGCGTGGACGGTATCTATCTTAGCAACCACGGCGGAAGACAGCTTGACTACGCGCCCTCTTCGATCCAGGTCTTGCTAGACATAAGAGTTCGTTGCCCAGAGGTGTTTCAGAGACTTGAGGTTTACGTCGATGGAGGTGTTACTCGAGGCACTGATGTGGTGAAAGCACTCTGCTTGGGGGCCCGAGCGGTCGGCATTGGCCGTGGCTTCCTCTATGCTATGAGCGCCTACGGAGACGAAGGAATTCTGAAGGCAATCCAAAGTGAGTTCTCAGTTACTTTATTACTTGGCTGCAAGAACCTCATAGAGTGGAGGCGTTCCCAACATTCGTTGACTGATAATTTCTAGTTTTGAGTGACGAAATACAGACGACAATGAGACTGCTTGGTGTGACTGCCATCTCTCAACTCGACTGTAGTAACATCGACCTAGATGACTTCTGGAGGGAGAGACATAAAAAGCATATTGAGGCGAAAATCTGACGTCTCCATTTAATTATTGGCCATCATAGAAATATACTGTCAATGACATAGTTGCATCTATATTTTTATAGTGACGGCCTAGATTCATGCTTCGAGACTAACAGCGCTGCCTCTGACAATCTATTCTCTACTCCTTCTGCTAACACAGCCATATCCGCTGCTACAACGAGAAAGTCTACTCCTTCTTGGACTCGTTTACTAACCATGTTGGAGCCCATCCCGAGGGTCCCAACGATCTTGTTGTGCCCCTTTGCAGCGTGAAAAATCCTATTCAAGGATGACATGTAGATAGGCTCGGACCCGTCTACGCCGCTTAGCCCAAGAGAAAGTCTTAGGTCGATAGGTCCGATAAAGACCCCAGAGGCGCCGTTAACTGACAATATGTCCGCGGCGTTTTCAACGCCCTCTGCCGATTCAATCATAGGCAATATGGCAATATCTCCATCCAGCGCCCTCTGGAAATATGTGCCCACTCCACCGTGAACACCGTCTACCAATCCCCAAGGTGATCTCGACGGCCCAAAGCTTCTCTTTCCCCGCGGTGGGTAGAGTGCCCGCTCCACGACCTCTTCCATTTCTTTCCTGTTGTTGATCATAGGAACGACGATGCCAGCTGCGCCGCTGTCGAGCGCCCATTTGATCCACTCAACGGCCGACGACGGAACACGAACAAGGGGGAAACACGTTCCATTGGAAGAATGGACAACTGCATGCACCATTTGCGTCATCAACTCTGGAGACAACGGTGAATGTTCCATATCTATGAGGACGAAGTCGTAAGGTTTCTGGCCAACGACCTGCGCTACGACTATCGATGGAATGGTCAAGGCAAGTCCGAGAGCCGGCCCTGTCTTGCTAACAATGGTGCCAATTAAACTGGTCGGCTTTGGCCTGATTGAATGGGTACCTCTGTCGGCTAATTGATGCTCATCTTGTTGATACATATTTTTGTGATAAAAGATTGGGATTGACGCGATTGACTTTCACGATCGAAACAAGCTTGAGCAATGTAAAGGAAAGTGTTATTGGCATTCTGATTTATAGTAAACTAGACGATATACAGCATATAAAAGAAATGAGCGGGCATAACATCGGAAAATGTTTCCGACTACTTAGCTAGACAGATAACAGATGCGTACAATAGGACAAAGAAGCGATGGATCCATGTAGTGAGTGCCTGTGAATCAGTTGGAGAGCCCAGCTTTCCACGAGCATCCAACTCCATTTTCCCCCCACCCGAACTTGCCACAGTCCTTGACCGTAGTACGCCTCATATCACGCTTGTGCTTGCCATCGTAAGATCCCGTTTCTGTTGCGCGGTGCAAGACGGCGCGGTTGTCCCACATGACTAAATCGCCATCATTCTCGTACGACACCGTAAGCATATACTTAGGTTGCGATACCCACGCCAGAAGCTTCTGTATCAGTGGCTTGCTCTCTTCCATGCTCTGACCGTCAAAGTGGTGCGCATACGTAGCGATGTAAAGGTTATCGCGTCCAGAGGCTTCGTGGAGCTGGACAAGGCGGTGCCGAGACATTGGGTAGTCTTCCGGGTTGACGTGTTTGAAAACATCAGGTGCGGCTAGCTTGCGGTTGTGCATCAATGAATTGTTAGTCACAAGATCCTTGATGCTGTTTTTCATATCCTGGGGCATCTCCTCATAGGCAGTGCGAGAATCCAGATACTGTGTTTCGCCCCCTGTACCTTTTGGAGGTAGCTCGACGGCGCGGAGCAGTGAATAGGAGCATCTTTGCGGGTTGTAGGCCATGTCGGCGTGCCAGAGAGTATTTCCTTTGTTGGCCCCCCTGCGCACAGGGTCGATGTTGGTGAGTACCTGGCCATGCTCGTCGAGATTGGACACGTCAAAGATCTCGGGCTGGTCAGGGAATCGCATTGCGCGACCGGCCTTGATATGAGCTTTGACGTCGTCCAAGTCGCCAAACTGCCGAGAGAAAGCAATGTGTTGCTCGTTGTCAAGGTTGGCTTGACGGAAAACGAGCACTCCATATTTGTGGACAGCCTCGGTTATTTCGTCAATGACTTCTTGCGGGACTGGTCCGTCCCATTCCATCCCCTCTACGACCGCTCCGAAAGTCGGGTGCAGAGGAGTGAAAGTCAAGGGACTGGGGTTAAAGACAGAAGGCATGACTGGTCTGTGAATTGGATTGGGGGTAGTTCAGGGTGTATTGTATCTTCAACCTGCTTTTTCCGTCTTGTCGTATTAGTCGCGATTTTTACTATCTGGTGCCCTGAATCAAAATCGAGAAGGAATTGCATCTAAATACTATGCTCAGTCTCTGTTACAAGGCCTCCATTTCATTGAGCCTAAGCCATCCACACTTATGCGAATCCCTGAATGTAGTTGTTATTCAGACATCTGTCTAATTTTGTAAAATTCTCGGAGTAACCGGGGGCAGATCCGAGAAGGTCGGAAACAGGTAAGCTCATACTAGCCGCCACCTGATCAGGTTTGATTCTATGCCCGGATACATTTTCCGAGGCCCAATAGCTCTCGTCTAGTAACGATAAGAACTGCCGGCATATCACTCTCTTCATCTTGCTCGCTCTAGTTGATATTCGAAAACAAGTTGAGAAAGGGTCCTTTGGTCACAATCTATCAACTTTGCACACATTTGGCATTGCATTCAAAAGTTTCATCAAGCCCCCTCAAATTCACAACCTAAAAGCGTCACAATCACCACCATGGGAATCTGCTCAGCAACTTCACAGACTTTGCTCCCATACACGTGCGATCAAGTCTACGACTTCGTCACAAATCCACACAACTGGCCGCTCACTTACCAAGGTAGTGGCGGTATCCAGCAACATCTCACGATTCCGCTTAAGCTAGGCGACGAGTGGACGGAAAAGGTCAGCCTGGCGGAAAATGTCTATTACTCAAAGTGGACTCTTATCACGGCTATGAAACCTCACAAATGGTCCTTTCTTCAGGTCGACGGAATCGGTGCAACAGACGACGCCATCAGCGACGGGGCGAAGGGGGCCACGGAGATCGAATATGTGTTTGACGAGGCCGTCATGGAAGTTGACGGCAAGAAAAAGGAAGCCTGTCTGTTCAAACGCACTCTTAGCATTGAGCAGCCGCGTGGCGGTCAGATACCCGAGGACTTGCTCGTAGTGTGCATGAGGACAGCTGGCATTGAAGGATATCATGACGCCGTGGCGAGAGAGTTAGGAAAAATCCACGGCCAGAGTTGAGTAGTTTGTAGACCATAGGAATAGAGATGACAAAAAGAGTACCAAGATTCCTTCGAAATATTTCATTAATATCTGGAGCCCAATATTTTGTCGAAACCGCGAAAAGAATGTTTGGTGTCTCAATATGCGGATATTTGATCATGAGGAAAAGTGCATCCCGATTAGCACGAAAATTTGAACCTAGCCCCCTGTCCCAATTCCTACTTGCTTCACTAACCGCCATTTTAGTAACTCGGGGTTTAGAGAAGCAATATTCAAACACTCGACACATTCCTCCGCCAACAAGCGCAGGATGTAAATAGACGTTGCGAATTTAGGATTTTAACCTATCTAAATGAAAATGGCAAAAGAGCCAAACTTGTGCTAGGAGCATAGATTCATGCTTAACCATGTAATGCAACATCTCAATTTCCAAATCATTTCTTCAGGTAGATACTCGCTGTAGTAATAAGAGGCATAACAGGAGATGTACCGAGAGCTAGCTTCGCCATCAAGCTAAGAATAGCGGTAGCTAAGGTAATAGCGGTCACAAAGCCAACCAGTCCAAAGATCTCTAGAGCGCCAATGCCCATTTTTGATGGTGTACGACCAGCCTTTTCGGTTCCCGTCTGCGCATCGGGATGAGGAACATACTTGAACTCATACCTGTATCCGCCATTCAGACCATCCTTGTGCTCGATGACATAATCCCAAAAGAGATTTCGGAACGTCTGTCATTTTTGTTAGTTCACTGCTGGCTGATGTACATCCAATTGAAAACTTACCTTCACCTGCCACCTATCCCAGGCCGGGATCGAACGGGAAATGTAGGTAATAATCATCAGAGCCCAGCATTGGCCTCTCACTACCGCACCCCAGTACAGACCAGGGTCACCAAGGCCAATCTCGTTACATATTTCATCGCCATTGATATATCGTGTGCCCGCCTCAAAGAATTCCTTTGGCTCGTAGATCGGCGCCACGCCATCTAGAGAATTGACCAAGTTCTGTGCTAGTACCTTTGAATTCTTACTCGGACTAAGGCAGTCGTACATGAGCGACTCCATGGTCGCTAGCGCGAGCTGAGGCGTGTCGAGGACCCAGTACGGAGTTCCAAGCACGTAGCAGACCCATTTCCATAGTGCAAGGTAGTCGAGAGCCTCTTGGTGGCGCACGTAAATGCCCTGGCGCGGTAGGGCTAGCCACACGAGATTGGTGGAAAAGGCACACACCGACTGCATCGAGTCCAACTCGTTGATGGGCACACCATACTTGGCCACGTCGAAGTATCCTGGACGCTGCTCATTGAGCTTGAGAATGCGGTTGCGCACTGAGGCGTGGAGCAGCCGAACGCGGACTGCTGAGGCAAACCCTTCACCGCCAGGCTGGACATCCTCAATGGATTTGCTCACTTGTAGAATGAGCTGAAAAGTCTCAAAAAGCCGATTCTTTGCCACTTTTGTTGAATGACCGCCGGTGCGCACGAGGGTTTCCGCAGGCCGGTAGGATGCTCCCTTTAGAAAAGAAGTTAGATTATTTAGGCTTTACCATCTGGACTCAAGCAAACTTACTGTAGTAGCGAGCAAGCCTTGGAAAGCAAAGCCAGCGACTGCAGCTGGGGCATATCTGTAAAATACGTCTTGGCCCCGTTTGATCTGGTCCCAGTCGACCCAGTCTGGGACAGAGTTAACCTCGTCCCAGAGAAGTTTGAGCCGCGGGTCCTTGTCATGATTGTCGCGGAGCAGAGCATAGGTGTCTCGATCCGGCTGGGCGTCTTCTTTGGCCGACTTGGCATACCAACCAGTGCGGGGAGGCGGTGGGGGGAAGAGGGCATCAAGAGCCGTGAGCGCGTCAGTGCCCACCTGGTCGAATTTGTGTTTGAGTGGGGCCAGTTGCTCTGGTGTTTGGTGCAGTTCCGTCATGCGAAACTTGTATCCATATGAGTTGATGACGTTGGGGTCATTTCGAGAGAAGAGTCCACTCATGGTAAGATATGTGTTGATGGAGATTGGGTGGGAATAGTAGTTAGAATACCACTGAAGTGTTATGAGCTATCTAACTAATGTTGGATAATCCGATGTTTACTAGCACCGAATTATTACCATCATTTGAGGTGCTTATATGTCGAAACAGACATATCTTCTGTGTTCAACCTTTCCTTTTGGAGCAGCGGATTCTGCTCTAAAGCGACTGAAAACGGTATGAACATAGTCGACGACATAGGAGATCGGAAAAAGAACTGCCAGGGAAATATCTGACTGTGCTGCTGGTGTCAGCACGCCAGTACCCCTCATATTATAAATATTTTTCTATGCCGAACGGTCCAATCGGATTTTACTAAGTCTGCTCTAGGGTAACTCTACGAGTATCGTTTTCCGACTTGCATGATGACTCCGCGTAGATCGTCACGGTCCGTCGTGTCTGTGGGAGTTATGGTCCCAGTTGACTTCTAATCGGTTTTCCGGTCGAGGAGACCAAAGAATTCCTATCGATGAATGTATACTGTTACTAGAAGCTTGCTTCCTTTTTTCCCCCTCTTTCTCTCTTTTCCCTCTTTTACAAAAAAACTTTCTTGTTTGCATCTTGATTTATTTCGCTCTTCTATATGAAAGCTAATAACCTCGGGCCTATCGATACCAAAACAGACATGGCTTTTCATTTCCCCGGTGTTGCTTTCATCACTGGCGCAGGTTCGGGTATGAAAATTTGAGAAGGCGATATTATCTGTGATCTTACAACTAATAGTTGTCTTTCATAGGGATTGGGCGTGCGACCGCCCTCTTATTTGCTAAAGAAAATTGTACCAAAATATGCATAGCCGACATAAAAAAGTCAGCCATTGATAAACTCAAAGAAGAAATAGAGAACCAATATCCAGCCTCTAAAGTGGTAGCAATACATATCGGTCTATAACCTCTCCGGTGCCTTTACATGCATGGACAACGCTCACGACCAGCATATATCTAGATACTACCTCGGAGAGCTCTGTGGAAAGCTCAATCCTGGCAGCAGTTGAGACATTTGGTAGAATTGACTATGCTTGCAACGTCGCTGGCATACTTGTCCCCGGCCCAACTGACCAAACCTCGGTTTCGGATTTTGATCTGCAACAACAGGTCAATTTGCGGGGAACTTGGCTATGTCAACGAGCTGAAATCAAGCAAATGATGCAACAGGAGCCAATTCAAGCCGACGATGCCCATGTTCCTGCCTGCGGTGCCATTGCCAATGTCGCGTCCATGTGCGCACTAATGGCATATGACCATCTACCAGCGTACTGTGCCAGCAAACACGGTATTCTCGGATTCACAAGGTCTGACGGCCTTAGATACGCGAAGAAAGGTATTCGAGTCAATGCTATTTGCCCCGGGGTTATTAGAACGCCTATGTTGGGTGACGTGCCTGAAGGTGATGAAGGCAAGGATGTTGAGGCCATGGTGAGCGAGATGGCTGTTGGGAGGCTTGGATTGCCAGAAGAAGTAGCCGAGTGTTTGTTGTGGATCACCAGTGGAAGATCAAGCCTCGTGACAGGTTCCATGATTGCTCCCAATGGAGGTATGTTTATAATTAGAATGGATAATTTGTAGTGAATGTTGCTGACCTGTTTCAAGGTATGGTTGGTATTTAAGCAAGCAAGGCGGGGGGGCTCGATTTTTGAAAGTACTAATATCATTAGATAATACATGTCCCTATGATTTAAATCTGAAAATAAAAGTCCGAAAAGGTGTAATATTAATTTCAATGGGAGAGGCACCTCTAATTATATTGACTGTAAGATGTATTTGATGGTTGTACGAGGTTCTGGTGATGATTTGGATTGCGCTTTGCCCGCGGGCGAAGCCATTCTCATACTCAGGTCTTAGTGGAGTTTACAAGAAAAATTAATCAAGATTATTGAAAACCTTTATCTGAAGATTTATTCTACCTAGTATCATACAGCATAAGGTTACAAACTACTAAGCTAATGTTTTGATTATAATTCCGCGGTGCTTGCTTAGGCGACCGAGCTGGAGCTGCCTCTCCATGAGAGGGTCACACCTATACATAAAAATATTGGCTGTAATCAGACAAACCAAAAATTAGTAATAACAGTTATAAAAAGGGATAGATGCCATGCTTGTGAAGGCATTTGCACGAATTATACTGAGTATGGGCCACTGAGGCTTTACAGTACATTCGTATTAATGAAACAAAACTCGACAACAATCATGACTAGGAATGATGACGAGACCATCGCAATCCCCTAAGAATTGTCACATAATCGTAGCGTCATCGAATTATACATGAAATATGTAAAATTAGAAATATAAGCTTTACCGTGCTCCATCAGTAATCCTGATATCCCTCCTCCTGCGACTCAAAATACCATGTAGTGTCCTTTCCTGGGCCTTCCTTAGTCGAGAAACCATTTCCAAGGTACTGAAAGCGGTTCTTATTCCAGTAACTGTACTGCCAGTCCTCGAAGCGAATGTTTTGCATCATGTGAAACCAATGGATCCTACTACCGGGATGGAGGGCGACAATCGGACCGTCTATTGTCCCCTGTTTGAACCAGCTCCTGCAAGGTGTCGCCCACGCCGTTCGCTTCATAAATTCTGCGATGTGGATGCTAAAGTCTCTTACCGCATCAGGCGAAGGTGAAACGGCTTTGATGTTTTGCGACTGTATCTTTTTCATCATGTTGATAATGTATTTGGTGCCGTGTTCAATGATCGGTAAAACAGAGCCGTGGCCAACTGGGGCGTTGGGGCCGAGAAACACTATTAGATGTCACTTAGGGACGATCTCCCACTCCTCTCCAGCTCTATCCAAGCAGCAAAGGAAAGGTACGAATAAAACAGGAGAACTTACTAAAGTAGTTGGGGAAATCAGGGACTGCTACAGAAAGATATGCCTCGGGAAGGTCTTTCCATTTCTGCTTAATAGTTTCACCGTTGCGACCAACGAGTTCGAATCGAGGACAGAATGATAGGTCAAAGCCCGTGGCACAGATCAAGGTGTCAATCTGGACAATCTCAGATGTTTGCAGCCTGATTCCCTCTGGGACGATCGCATCGATAACTTCCGTAATGACCCTAACGTTGGGCTTAGTCAACGCCTCGAGATAGCCGTTTCCTGGGGTTGGGCGTCGGCAGCCCACGGCGAAGTTTTCGGGCATAAGGTGCTTGAGCATCTCTTCGTTGTTGAGCTTAGACTTCATCTCCTTGATTGAATACTGCCTTGCTTCCTGCTGTTCCGCGCTATCGGCAATCACCTATGTTGATGAGTCCAATTCAACAAACCAAAGCAAATTTGGAAAAATAGCTACCTAACTTACAAATTTGAATCGGGCGTTGAGCTCTCCTTCAATTTCCTTCCTGTACGCAAGATAGGTCTCGGGGTTACTTTGGAACTCAGCCTTTTGCTTCTCAGTAACTGAAAATTGGATCGTTAGTTACTCTATTCAAGCAAAGAAATGCTTGCAACTGACATGCGAAGTTTGTACCCCCTGGGCCTGCATGGCTCTGGGCAAACCCAGCCGTGATCCACGTCGGAGACCGAATGAAAGTGGTAAGGGATTTGACATCTGTTTCGACATAAGTATAATCTCTTTGTGACTTAAAAGTGTCACGGTCAACGTACTAAGCTAGAACGATCTAGTCTAAGAGATGCGGACCGAAGGTAGGGACGAACTTACTCGGTTGTATAGCAGAAACAACTTGGATCCCAGATGAACCCGTGCCGATAACAGCAACGGTCTTTTCCTTGAGTACATGATCCACATCCCACGCCGCGCTGTGAAAGAGGTCACCTTTAAAGGAATGAAGACCGGGAATGTCCGGCCATTTCCAGTTGCTGTATGTGCTCATTAGAATTAACTCAAGATCAAATAAGGGAAAGGATGCCTACTTGAGAATGCCTGTGCCGTTGATCAGGACGTGGCACCAGTCGCAGATCACTTCTCCAGTGTCAATATTGAGCACGCGAACATTCCAAATACCTCGATCCTCGTCCCAGACCGCGCTCTCAAGTTTATGCCTCAGTTTTATGTATTTGTAAAGCTCATATTTGTTGGCAATTCCTTTCATGTAGTCAAGAATCTCATCCCAAGTCGAGTAACTAGGCTGCTGGTGAACAATCACGCTATATATACAACTGGTTGCAAAAGGTGACATACTAGTGAGACCACCGCGGGTTTGGCTCCCAGGTAAACTGATAGTTGTGAGATGGAATGTCGCAGGCGCATCCTGGATACCTACCATATGGTTAGTTAATTAACATGACCCAAGTCAAGTGAGATATCACAATTACCTGTTCTCGAACCAAGTCCCGCCAACTTCCGCATTCTTCTCATAAATGGTCAATTCAAAGTTCTCCATGTGAAGATCCATGTGTCGAGCGAGGTTCAAGCCACTAGCTCCCGCCCCGGCCATGAGCACACGAAGTGAACGTGGCGAACCTAAAGGCGCTTCGGTAACGGTGTATCCATTAGAGCTTCTTACGGCCGCCTGTGCCGTGCTGGTGTCATCTTTAGATAGTGCCATTTTCTATAACGGCCAGGATGAAAAATTGATGAGATATCAGTGTGTACACTCTCAGCGCAAAGTCGGAACAAGGCAGATCTTGTATTCAATCAGGCAGCTTTGGTTTGCAAAAGTCGGGCTACAGGATGGCTCGGCCGCTTCTCATTCCATTGTTTGAAAAATATGGCCCAACGTACGAGGGATGGAATTCATTCATTACCCGCAAGTGATGAGAAGCACTTTGGACTACTGGAGAAAACGCCACCTTCGACAACTCACATCGTCCCGGAAACTCATTTTCCGGTCCACCATACCCCGATATCTCCTTGGAAATCATATCCGGAAGGTGTGCTGCAATCGTCGGATAATTTCGATGTTACCCTATGCGACAGTTAGGCTACTCCGACAGTGGAAAAGATTTAGTGTCAAAGGGAGCAAGAATTCGGCCTTCATGCCATCTTCAGTTTGAGCAAGGCGACCATAGCATCCATCATCTTTCTATCCTATCACTATCCATCCAAGCCAAGATCATGTCTCACCTAGGAAGACTCGAAGGCAAGGTGGCAATCGTCACAGGTGGCGGTGCTGGCTTCAGTGCTGGTATCGTTACTAAATTTACTTTTGAAGGAGCCAAAGTCATTGTCCTAGACATCAACCAAGAGAATGCAGCCAAGGTGGCGGCGGCACAGCCAGATGGGACAGCTTTCAGCATGAGGGGGGATGTCTCAATCGAATCTGACTGGAAGGCAGCCTTGGATTTGGCAGTCGATAAGTTTGGCAAACTAGATGTCGTCGTCAATAATGCAGGAGTAGTGTACAAGGCTGGTCCCAGTATCGAGACCAGTGAGGCTGATTACGACCGAGTCATGAGGGTAAATCTCAAATCCATCTACTGGAGTTCCAAGGTTGTCATCCCATATTTCATCTCGCATCAGATCGGCGGACTCTTTATCAATATCTCCAGCATGTCCTCTCCCCGACCGCGGCCCAATCTGGTCTGGTACGGAGCCAGCAAAGGCGGCGTAACTAATGCTACCAAGGGCCTCGCTATCGAATGGGCCAAACACAAGATTCGCTTTAATGTCATTCACCCTGTGGCAGGCGAAACTAACATGTAAGATTGCCCTTGCTTCAGTTGTGAATCCTTAATTATCTTTCAACGTGCGCTTAGCTAATCCGTCCGTGAACAAATTATTAGGGTTCCGTTCTTTTTAGGAGGCCCTGACTCTCCCGAAGCCCGCACCGGCATGATGAGTACTATTCCACTCGGACGGTTCGCTTTGCCAGAAGATATCGGAAATGCTGCAGCATTTCTAGCTAGCGATGAAGCTAGTATGATTACCGGAGCCTCTCTTGACGTAGATGGAGGTCGAGGAATCTAAATATCCCAAGAACACGAGCGGGATGAGTTTGGTTTTATGTCTTTGGTGTATCAAGGTCCTCAAAGCGCATATTCTAGGGCTTAAAACGTGCTAGAATCCCTTCAAGTACTAATGACAAAGAGCTGTCGTAATTACTTGAAAATATGTCCAGTTCTTGTTCTCTAGGGTAGGGTTCTTTGGGAGTTTTCTGTAGACGCGTATAAGACCACGCTAAAGCGCGTGTCGACATTATCCCTGCAGCGCGTTGCCCCAACTTTCCACCTCACTTCTCGCAATTCCGTCCTGTGCCGTGCCAGTCTTTAAACATATCAATATGGCACATACAGATAACGACCACATTAGGAGACGGCTTTAATCGCTTAAATTGATTCAATTTATTTGACGAAAACTGAAAAGAGTGACCAGAGCTGGTTGGAAAGTAAATCCCTGTCAAAAGGCTTTGTGGTAATATTCAAGTCAACCCAAGGACAGGATCACTGGTCACGTGATGTTCTAACAAGGCCTTGCATCGCACAATCTCGTCTGGGAAGGATTAGCATGACCTGACATGAGCTATCTGCCCGCCTTGATGTGAGAACTACGCTAAAATGACTCTTACGAAGAGCAATAAACTAATTGTGCTTACCTTATTTGTTTGAGCATGATATTTGAATTTATTCCCTGCCGGTTAAGTCTCGTTGGCAAGACTGTGCGGGGGATTGTGTTCGGACCGGGGTTTTCCGGTATTCCGGATTCCGTCACATTTTGGCTCGCTGGAATTAAGCCAAGTATATTGGCAATGGGTCTAGATATCTGATGAAGACTGGGTGACTTCCGGGAGAGGAACCAGTACAGAAGGAATATTTCGTCCTATTTAAGAGATTGGATTTGGATCGATACTCAAGCAAGCAGTTGTCCATTAGTTTATCGATAGTTTGCATAATATTTCCCCAAGTTACGTTGATCACTTGTTTATCTTGACTACTGCTTTTCCCAGCTGCCAGTGCGAAAATAGATCTAAATAATGATCAACAACTCGCAGATTTCACCCAATACCGACTTGGGCATCCCGGATCCCGAATGGATTGCTGTACGTGTAGCCTCTGCGACTCGTATCTCTTAACCAATCCCACCATCCAACTTACATCATCATAGTTCTACGAAAAAAACCATGAAAATGTTCCACAGCTGGTTGGCTCGGCCCAACATCTCCGAATCATAATGGAGAAGCTGAAGATTGAGGCCACCGGCTCAGTCCCTTCCATTACCGTAGGATTAACCGTCAAGGATGTCAGTATCAAAGTCTCGGATAACAGCACAATCGCGCTCCGCATCTATACTCCGACAAACAGAACCTTTCCTGGCCCTGGAATGTTGTAGTAAGTATTCGCAAGAGACACGACCATATTCATCCAAGTACGCTAAGGCAGCAGGAAGTATACATGGAGGGGGATGGACTTTGGGAGATCTTGATGGTGAAGACATTGTTTGTAGAGCAATTTGTCTGTATAGCGATACGGTTGTTGTCAGTGTCGACTATCGCCTGTAATTGTTCCTTGCCTTTCTTTTTATACACAAGTCTATTGCTCAGACTTCTAACCTGAGATGGGCTAGAGCTCCCGAAAACCCCTTCCCTAAAGGCCTTGAAGATTGTTGGGACGCGTTCATTTGGGTGAGCCACCATAGTTCCTGGACAAGAGCTCATGCCTGACGATTGTATATCTAGAGCCTTCAAGAATCGCCCTCTCTTAGAATCGACAAGGATTACTTTTTGATCGCTGGTTCGAGTTCTGGTGGAAATGTGGTATGTGACCGACACTTGGCCTTCCTTTATGGAGAATAAATTATCAAACTGACGATTTTTCCATTTAGGCAGCTGTCCTAGCCCATCGGGCGCGGGACAAAAACCTGCCACTTCGAGGACAAATTCTCCGAATTCCTGCAACCTGTCATATTGATTGCTACCCGCCCGAGCTTAAACTACACAGCATGGAGGAGCTCAAGGATGCACCCTTACTCTGCAAACGCTCTATGGAGCTCTTTTATGGATACTATAACCCTCCAGACCCATCTAGTCCTGAGGTCTCGCCTTTACTCAACTCTAACTTCAAGGGGCTTGCTCCGGCGTATCTGCAGGTGGCAGGTCTGGACCCTCTGCGAGACGAAGGCCTCGTTTACGCGGAAAAGCTCAAAAAGGCAGGGTAAGAATCTTGGGTCGACATGTCATCTGCCTTTGGGTAAAATGACTAACACCAACATAGAATTCCTACCAAGGTCGACATCTACCCAGGGCTACCACATGCATTTGGGTATTTTCCAGCCCTCTCGGCAGCATCCAGGGTATCCAGTGATTTGATTACGGCTATAAAGGAACTAATTAATGGGAGTACTGGGAAATGATGGCTCTTATCTGGGGCTGGCCAATTGAGGTGTGAGTAGGATGTAATGGTAATTCATGGTTATTTTGGTAAATCATGGGCTCAACCAAGAGGGAGCTCCAAAGCCACAACAGTGGCAGATACAACTATGTTTAGCCATATATGATTCGCCCGACCAAGATACAATCAACTTATTCCTCTGTATAACACAATTTTAATACTCTCATAAAAACTTAGATAGTTATACTTAGGATAGCTTCCCTTGCCAAAACTATAAATCCCAACGCACATCCTTCACATCCCCCAACACCATGTCGTTCGAGCGCCGTGTTCTCAACAATCAAAACTACCCACCCACCGAGAGATATGCTAATGGTACTCTCTACAAATGACTTCCTCTCGAGCTGCACGCACATTGCCGACTAAAGTTTATTAAACAAAGGCTGGACACAGCCAGAGCCAGCGAGCTCTTGATACACCAAAATATGAAGCTTATTGACTATGAGCTCCAGGTTTTCACTCTTCATATTGATGATCTTGACCCCGATGTCCAAATTCATGGTTATAAGTAATTATTTATTCACGTAGTTAGATTTGACAGAATTCTTTTTAGCGCCAAATGCTCCTCGACTTGTTGAATAAATCAAAATACCCTTTTACGGCTGCTGTATGATATATCTTGTGCGTGGATGATTTATTCCGATAAAGAGGGATACTATGGCATATATAAAATGTTTATCATATCGTGGTTCGTGTCTTGTGGCATTTGATTGAATAGCAGTCGCCTGACTTCGGGCTAGTATAAGTAGTAAGGAGTGTAAAACCCCTTCTTTGCACAGAATCAGAAGATGGCTAGGGCATTAGGCGGACTAGCTACACCGCCCGCAATGTTTAGTGGGCAGCTTGTGACGAAGAAACTCCAACGATTGTGTGCCTTGCATTGTTCAGCCAATTCCTCCAGATCCCAGAGCTCCCCCAACGGCGTTCCCCATAGGGCCAGAGCATTGTCGTGAATCCCTGCCATAGTCAGTCTCGTCTTGGCGACCTCTTGCTTAGGAATGCTTGGTTTCTTACGGTATGGTCCATCTGCCGGCCATGCTTCAAAGGCCATGTTATCCCCAACCAGGGCAGAAAAGTGATGATTCCAGAGCCACTCGATGCTCTCTGCGGTGCCCTCCACACCAACGTAGTTATGATTGGTTTTGCACCCACGCACCCTTTCCTCCGGGGTTGCATCATTGTACCATTTGATCCAGCCGGTTCTTACCATGAGGATATCTCCAACGCGCAGCTCAACTTGCTCATCGCGCGCAATTTGTTCCAAATCTTGGTGGCTAATACAATGCTTGCTGGCTGCAGAGTACTGGATACCTTTCTTGACGGCCCAGGATGCGTAATCAAGCAAGACGCCTCTTCCAACAACACCTCCTCGGCGCAGCCACTCTACAACGCATGTTGAGCCCCTCGTCCAAGTTCCGTCTCGGGCGAAAAGAACCACTTACCTTGGATGCCATTTCTGAGGTTTCTATTTGGTCCGCTGATTTCCTCATGGGTTAGACCGTTGTAATACGTGCCCGTCGGCTGGTGCGCCCAATGTCCTGAGGATGACGTCATTAGCATACTGGAGAAAGTCAAACACAGTGCTGCGCTTCTGCTTACTGAGACCGTCCCATTGGCTGCTGGTCTGGGTATTGATGTAAATTTCGTCGTCGTGACCAACAAGATTAGGTTTGAGATCGATGAATTTATGCTCAATCTTGGTCCGATTATGGCCAGGATCTTCGATGCGCTCAAGTGGCCAGCTAACATTTGCGTCAGTATTTCAAGCAACAGAAGCGAATTGATAAAAAAAAAAAAAGTTACTTTAAAGATACAGAAATTCCTGTCTGAATCTCTCTTTTGGCCTCAATGACGTTTCCAGGCGTCAAGAGATTAAGACTGCCAACTTGGTCGGCTTTTCCTGCTTTGCCCCACAAGCCCCAAGCACAACCGTGGGGCATTCCCTCAACAACGGGGATGTCGGCATAGTTGGGAAGGTTTTGAGGGGACATGGTAATGATAAAGTGAATAGGCTGTTTGTACTACTGGGTGTTGTTGGCAATAGATGTGTCGTGTAGAGATAGATAGCATGTAGCATGTTCTGTCTCACACATGCATTATTAGTTATTTATAAGTAAAGTCGGCGATTCGCCTCCAACAATGCAATCGACCTTTCCAAAACCTTGCCTACTCAAAATGGAAATCATACCTGCCCATTAGTGACTAATCATTCGGAACCACACGGTCGGAAAAGCCCACCCGGATTGTTTCCGCAAATGAAGGATCCGAATCGTGGAGTATATGTTTACAGCGATGAAATTTTATTGCTTCAATGGCCGGAACATACAAGCGAGCCAAAACGCAAAAACTTTGATTCACGTTTTATGGAATTGGATGAATTTTGATACAACTATAGCTGGAGGTTGGCAGCAGCAAAGAGCAGCATGAGTAGGATTGCGAAATCAGTTAGACACTCAAGAATAAAACATATTGCTTAAAACGTGCTTGCCCTCTCGCCCCCTCGCCCGAGTACTGCGTTCCAGAATACACGGGAAATTGTCTTTCCCATCTCGCCAATACCGTAATTATGTAGCATATTGGATACAAACGCGATGGCTATGAGTAGAACTGTTACGCGAGATGCCCTGCTTGTCTTGTACCAACGCTTCACTCTATACCATGGCCAAAGTCGCGAACCCGCAAGCGTATTGAAATCCTTGTATTTGGGAAAGAATGTTTCAAGATAGAACAGCACGGCATAACCTGGCCATGAAGTCACGTTTTTGCCATACTTGTTCACGAACCAGTTGGAGCAGCCAGACTCGTAGACGGAATCTCGGAGCTGGATCTGCAGACGATTGGCGAAGCGCTCTTCGGCAGAATGCTTGACATCGATGAGTCGTATTTGTCGATCTAAAATTCGCGTCAACATTGTTTTCGAGACAAATTCAAGCCCGGTCTCAATCGCGAAAAGGGCTGAGTTATGCGCCGGGAAAGTGTTCGGGCCAAACAACATGGCAAAATTGGGGAAATTGTGTACGAAGCAACCATAGTACGCTTGTGCTCCTCGCGTGTCCTTCCACTGCTCCCGGAGGTTGCGACCGTTCACTCCAACAATATCCATAGGAACCAGAAAATTGGTCACTTCGAATCCGGTCGCAGTGACGATCATGTCAAATTCATCAACACCACTGCTGCTAATGATTCCTGTCTCAGTGAACTCTTGGATACCTTCGGAAACGAGGTCAATATTCTTGCCCCAAAGAGCATCGAGATAGCCTGGGTCCCAAATTCTGCGCTTACATCCTGTGCACACATCAAATTAGCGCGATAGTTTAAACACGTACCATTTCAATGAGATGTTCACATACCGAGCGGAAAGTCAGGAGCAATGAAGTTGTGATACTTCTTTGGGCTGTGGCTGTAGATGTACTCTTTGGCCGCGGCTTCAATAACTTTCCTGGCCTTGATAGATTCGGGACCAGAAGCGTACAGGCCGGCCAGACTATCATTCACTGCAAACAGACGGAACCTGAACCATTTGTGGTATAATGGAACATGCTTGAAGGCCCATTTCTGAAGCGAGGAAAAGTCTTGGTTGGGTCGTTCATGATACCTGCAAGAAAATCATGAGAAATCTGCTGATGATATAGCAAAAGGAGCGAAAAACGAAAAGAACTATACCATTGGGCTGATCGAGCGTAGTGTTTAAGGTAAGAGACATTTTGGACCATGCTTGGAATGAGCTGAGCAGCACTACAGCCGTTCCCAATGACAGCAACCCTCTTTCCTCGGTAATCGTAGTCAACGTCCCACTCAGCAGTATGGACGATCTTCCCTTTGAAATTGTCCATACCGGGAAAATTGACCTTTTTGGGGAACGAAATTGCACCCACGGCACTAATGAGAATCGTTGCATGGGCAGTGAAGGAGTGCCCTGTTTGATAGTCTCGCAGGCACACCTCCCAGATCGCCTTGTCTGCTTTCCAAGTGGCTCCGAGACATTCTGTGTTAAAGTGCATGTGCTCTCTCAGCCGAAACTTGTCCACTGTATCATTCATGTCTACAAGAGGTGACATCGTGATCAGTATTATGTTCCCTCAAAGGGAGCGAATAAGGTTGGCTGGTAAAACTAACATTGTAAAATCTCCTCTTGATCTACAAGGGCTTGAGACCAATCTGGGTTCAAATTGAAGCTGAAAGAGTACAGATGCGAGGGAATGTCACAGCCGCAACCTGGGTAACGATTGGTCATCCAAGTACCTCCTGCCCCAGACAATTTCTCATAAATCTTAATAGAACCATTCAATTAGCTTCTTTCGTCTTGGGATACGTCGTTAAGGCCCCGTTTGGCGTACCAAGAAGTCATCGAATCCCAATTCGCATTTCAATTTGTGAGCTGTTGCGATCCCGGAAGGCCCGGCACCCAGAATTATGACTGTCGGACTTTTCGAATACATTGTCATCTTTGAGAATTTTGTTGAGCATTATTCCATGACAGTCATATCGAATGAATAGACTTTGAAAAATTAATTATCGCTCTTCTCAGTTCTAAAAGAGAGCCATCAGCCAGTCTGCAGATAAGTCGAAGTTTTTGAAGGCTGACGATGATTCTGAAGACAAGGGAGAATCGGAAACAACCAATCGGCTTTCCAATCCTCATCTTGGGTAACGTAGAGTCCTGAACTACCGCCTCGGAAAAGTTGTCCGGATGCCGTAGTTGATTACGGAAGTACGACCGGCTTGACGGATTTATTCTGTTTTCCCTAAACTAATGCACACTCTTGACCTTTTTTCAACAAAGCCAATTCTATTCAGATCCGTCTAAAAACGCGTAGACTGGTGCGCATTGATGTTGGGGTACCGATTCAAGGTAGTCGAACAATCTGAGTTCTACCATCCTTCTCCCAAACACTGGAATTTAGAAAGTTATGACACGCTAGATTATTGGATTTGTTGTCGCGGTTTACGAGATGATAATTAGGAGAGTTAGTAATTATAGCCCGCAAAGCTTTACACCTTTTTTTCATCATCACCCCCAAAAAAGAAAATCATAATAATAGGAATGCCTCGCTACTGATCTGGGCGTAGCCTGCATCTTATTCAAGACTCGGTTGGGTTTATAACAATCTCTTTCAGAAGAAATAGATAGCCAAAAATCTTATATTCATATTGTAGTTTATTCTTGTACCCTGATACTCTATTCAAGTTTCCTCTTAAACTGAAGAAATCTCCAAACTCAAGTGATGCTTCTCAATCAAAACATCGCGATGGCGTTAGAGTAACTTCCCACTCCGCCTTTGCTACGTTAGACTCCGCTTGACTGACTAGTACGACGAAGAACACTCACCTTGAACATTCATGGGCATAGCCGCGAAAAAGAAGGCATATTGCCCACGCTCCTTGCAGACTTCAGACAGCCTTTCAAGATCCCAGAGTTCGCCTATAGGCACCCCCCACAAAGGAAGCAAGTTGGTGTGATGATTCCATTCCTTGATCTGAGGCCAAACTTCAAATGCTGGCGAGTCCGAGGCGACAACGCTGAAGTAATTGTCATGCAGAAAATCAGCCATTTCGTGACTCTGGTCCACGCCGACAAACTCGTGCTCGAATCTTGGCACATTACTTAGATTTACTCGTTCTTCCTGACTCATTCCATGGTATACATCGATCCAGCCAGTTCGTATCATGAGGATATCCCCATATTGAAACTCGACTCCTTGTGCCTCCGCACAGCGTTTTAGGTTGTCTAGCGTGATTGGATGACGAGTGTTGACAGCGTAGGATTTCTCGGCAAAGCTCCAGTAGTCGAGGAGAACACCTCTCCCAACTGCTTTCGTTAGAATCTTGATGTCTTATGGATGAATTCAAGATGCCACATGTACCTATTCCATGTGTTGCCCAAGCCTGGATTCCGCATTTTGTAGAGTTCTGCACGTCGTCGGGTGTTGTCTTGATTGTCAGAATAACGAGGTCCCCGTCAAGCCATTACTTACATTATTATAATACACCCAACCATCATCGTGCGGAACGCTCACCTACTTTCCGAATCAGTCTATGCAAAAAGAACATCGGTGAGAGTAGCTAACATGTCTAAACCCATCCCACTATCCCAAATTAGCGATGCTACTAGACGCGGTTTGGTCAATATTTAGTGCCTACTTGCGAACCACTTTGCGAGTTCATGGAAATTATTTCATCATTCCCTGCGGGTCCAAGTGACTTGATGGAATGATCGAAAGGTTCCCGCCCGAACATGGGAGGATTCGGCAACTCCGCAGACCAACTGAAACGCGGTCAGTGAGTCCTCAAGACACCATGTAGCCGTATATGGAAGTGACCATTACTTCAAGCTTACTGTTGCTCCATCCTTGATCAATTTGGCAGCATTCACCCGCCGTTGCGAAGTAAGGAGGTTCAATCTACCGAGCTAGACCGGCAGGCGTTCGTCAACAACTGCTGAATTTCATCCTAATAGGGAAAGCCTCACTTGATCCTCTTCACCCCAAAACCAGGCAGCTCCTTTGGGGGCACCCGGAAGTTGAGGCAGTTCAGACCTCTTGGGGAGATGGTCAGAATTTGGGTCTAGAATCATGATTAATATGAAAAAGCAGATGTATGAAAATGGAGGAAATAGTCAATCAGCTATTAATCTAGAGATGACCCGCTAGTTATTATTTTCAAGACTTATCATTCTGTGACACGTATTAGTTAAATAGCACTAGGTTTATTTCATGTTGGGTTCGAGGAGTTGTATTTTCGGAAAAGTTTTCCGAACTTTTATGGAAGTTCTTACAACCCGGAGTTCCATAGTATTAGGCGGTGCAGGAAAGGATAAAAAATATCTTCATAATTACCATTATAACGATTATTATCATTATTAACTTTGAGATCACCCGCTTTATCCTCAAAAAAGTGGGATGAGCTACATTGGTCCCGCTAATTGCACAACTTGGTTTAACTGGTTAATATCGATGATTGGAGCGATAAAGCGGAATTATGGACAGTTAGTTTCAAGATACATGTTGAACTAATGTAAGTAAGTGAGTCTAATGCCATAAACGAGATAGATTCGGTTATAGGCGTCACCAGCCACCACAATGAAATGGAGACCGCGGTCAGAGATGGTGCCGTACTGGGTTGATTTTGTAGACATGACCGTCGTATGGCCTGGGAGGATTAGGATCATTTTATACCGGTACCAGTAAGAAGCCGATTGCCACTATTAATGTAGAAATAAATAGCATTCATGAATAATACGGTTACATGTTTAATTTTTGCGATGGCATGATGGTTATCTCATTAGCCATTGTGATGGATTTGAGGAGACGGCACCTCTACAAGCCACACACACAAGCAACCCACCTAAATAACCACAAGGGTGCCGCTTGTGACAGCACAACCAGATCACAATATTGGCAAAGATATCACTCACAATAGCATGAATTAGTCTTGTTCGGGAGACTCATATAAAGAAATTTAATAAGACTGGCCAGACTGGCCTGAAAGCTAGTGTGATGGGGAACGTGGGTTCGAACCCTTGGCCTTTTCAAAAACTAGCTTTAGTCGGCGGGTTGGTTAGTCCGGGTGTAACGCCGGCCTTAGTGATAAGGGGATTCCGGTCACCCCAATCAACAATTTCTTTAGCTTATTTAGGGGCTCTCTTTTTGGGGGATCACTCGATCCATTTGCCTTAGTGATGTTGATGATTTTGGTTTAATTTTATTATATCAGGTTTTATTTATTTTCCCTCATATGAGCTGCTAGCCTATTCCAAACCTCGTCTTCCAGCCACCGTAAATAGCCAAAAGATTCGGCTCTTTGGGCCGTGTGTGTGGTTTGTGCAACATTCTAATTCCGCCCCATTTCAGTAGTTAATTTGACATGGTAAAAATTATTGAAAGAGGGAAGGTTGATGATTTATTTTGGTACTAAAGACTGACCCCTTTTATCATATGGAACCAAACCGCTACAGGATAGATTATATCCCTTGAAAATCCACCACAGCCCAATCCACCAACACACCATCTACACTCTGTTTCCTGTGAATTTGCAGTGGGTCCCAATTCATTGTAAAATCTTGGTCAGACTTGGACATCTCACGCCTCACTTTGCCGTAGCCGGCAATGTTACATAATGCAATAGGTGGTTTATTCAATCATCTTTTAATTCTGAAAGTGATATTGAAAATTTAGCATGTCACTAGCAACACATTAATATAATTTGTTTCAAATAACCTTTTATTAATTCTATTGTTCTATATTCCCCTTCAACTCCTGTGTTGCCCTAAAAGTTTGTATTTTTGAAGTTAAATATCCGTTAGCAACGCCACATCTAGAATGCCGCTCCGAAGCCTAAGCTAAAAGATACACGCCTGCTAGTTCTGTGACATTCTATGTAATAATGCAGGATGATTTTTTCATAGAGGTCTATCGCGCTAGTAGAGTCCTAGACGTACTCGGCGCAGTTCAGATTGCTGCCCAGGTCCATAACCTCACGAATGGTAGCGTTAGGAAGGATGCCAACCATCCAAAGGTTATGGTTCAGAGTGGTCTCATTACCTCCATCTCCAAAGTAGTCAATCTCAGAGGCAGTGGGGTAAGTGAAGTTGTTTTCCGCCAAAAAGCTGTCAAGGGGGATGTTGCGCCCGCCCATGTCAGTAAGACGAACAGTTAGATTGGCCTGCTGCCACATCCACCAGAGGCGATCTAGGTAGGTATGATGGAGGTAGAATAGGGGATCTCCAGGGCTAGCAGCGACATCGCGAACCTGGGGACTGTCAGTAAACAATGACGGGTACATTCTGGAAACGGCTTTCTGCTCACGGTACCACCAACGCCTAAGTGGACGGCGGTGTGAGGATTGACTTGATAGCAATCCCAGGCGTCTGGGTAGTTGGTCTTGTTGAAGCACTCGTCAACATTGGCCTGTATACCGGTCTGGAACTCGGTTTGATTGAATGATCGAGATAGGCAGTAGGTGGTGTTTGTTGATGTAGTGCTCATGCGGAGCGTCAGATTGGCAAAGGGCCCATCCGTTACACATTTCCCACCCTCCCCACCAAAGCCAGTGGTAGGGTCAAAAACAATTGACTCATTGAGAGCACCCATATCAAGTACCTCATTCCAGTAAGGCTGGCCGCCAGTGTACCCGCATTCTGATTGTAGCAGATATTCGTGGGTGCGCATAAAGTAGCGATGCCAAGGCAAAAATGCGCCCTATTTATTGGTTAGCCTTACTTATCCCTAAGTACCATCCAGAATTTCCCGAAATT
The DNA here is from genome assembly GCA_020809705.1 of Calonectria ilicicola. Classification (NCBI taxonomy): domain Eukaryota; kingdom Fungi; phylum Ascomycota; class Sordariomycetes; order Hypocreales; family Nectriaceae; genus Calonectria; species Calonectria ilicicola. The sequence continues at coordinate 5,978,803 of CP085827.1, read as the reverse complement.
TAACATACTACATTGTGGACAATATTGGATTGGACAATATGGGCCCAGGTAAGTTCATCCCAGCGGTTTTGGGCACCGGAGATACCGGCCTGGGCAGGACGGGCCATCAAGCAGAGCTCGGCATCAATGTAGGCAGTCTTTTCAGTGGTGGTCATGTTATTCCTAGTGGTTTCGGCATTAGCGTTTAATTTTTGGGAAACTTTATGGCGTAAATAAACGCACCATGCTTTGCGCTGTGACTTGGTAGTGCAAGTCGTGTTCCATGAAGCAGCCGCAACCGTATTGACGACTGCAAGCAAAGAAAGGATAGAGGCAAGTATGGGAGCCATGGCACTTTGTGATGAGAATTAATCAATAGAAATATGGAACTCTGTGGTGTGCTGGATATTTTTTTCTCGACACCGAAAGGCTCTTATATATCTTGAGGGAAAGCCCCCACAACGAGCCATCGAAGTATATTTCACCCACATTCCGTTACAGCTCAAGTGCCCTAAAGTCCGCAGGACATAGCCAGGGAAGCTCAGAAAGGTGCCCCAGATTTGACTCGGAATTCTACTGCTTCCTCTCCCACTAGTCACCCTTGTACTATCTCCTCATTAATTCACCTTGAGGCTCCTCATTCCCCACAGTGGTTACGAATTTAGCTCTTACAACAATTCGCCACAGTCGAATACTTCGTATGTGGTGCAACCCTAGATCCCAGCCGGCCGTATCCGCATCATAGAGTCTCGAACATTTCCGTTCTGAACCCACTTGGATACGACTCAAATGGTTCCTGGACAGCCACGCGTCAGAGGAACCCTGGAAAGCGTGGAAAGCGTGGGAAGCGGTTGGGCTATGTTACGAGGCAGCGCTTAAGACAGGGCTCACTTAGTTTCTCAAGCCACCATAACAGAAGTCCCGACATGAACACCTGTGGGACTGGTTCGCTTTTTTTTCCTCCTTCCTTAAGCCCCCACAGGACAGATAAGGGCGTCTTAGCAAGTACCCCTACATAGTGATCTAGATATATTGCTACAAGACCTGTGGCAACTTTATCCAATTCAACTTTTACCTTGTAGCCCTTTTTTACAGTCTGTTTCTGTCTTGACTGTTTTCTCTTCATTCTATTCATCCATTCCCGTGAATATAAAAGCATGGTCCAATAATTTGGTTGGTCAAGTTAGGGGCTCGAACCACGAGCGTTCCCCATTACGGATAAGATTTCTATCTCTTTCATGGGACATGCCTGCCAAGCAACGCGATGAAAATTATGCCAAGCCGGCACGGCTTTGGCCAAGGTTGAGAAGACCGTGGATCCATCCGTGGCTATGACCTGTTTTGATTGGCTGGCCCGTGTAAGATAGCATAAGTGTTCGGGCCTGCTTTGCCGCCAGAGCCACATAGACGTATCAGTAACGCATAACAGGGGCCCTGCATCCACAATGTAGGCATAGGGTAACATTACTTTTCCATAAAGACTTGTATGCCCTGAGCAATCCTGATTGTTACGTAATGTTCAATTATATTTTGACGGCGAGAAAAGACACAACAACAAGAACTGTGTGTCCAGAGAAGCTGTTTGCTCTGGCCTCTTAGCTGTTGTGTTCTTCCTATGGCTAGCAAAGGCTGTGATTAGTACAGGGTAATCCAATAATCTTGTGAGGTGAATACTATTATAGATGGATTGCTCGAATACTTTGAATTAGAAATGTTAATTCGAATTTTTCAGTTTAGCTGTTATTGTTACAGCTTGGTCACCCGTACAGGGCTCTTAGGCGCTGTTGCGTGCCGCAGTAATTGCAGCAATATGGATTATTGGAATGTCTTTCGCCCCGTCGGTATAACGATCTGGCATAGCCATTAGATTTAGTGCTTCATCAAGCAAAAGCCCATGGCTGTTTCGTTCTTACAGTTTGGACAGATAACATCTACGGTAGCTTCTAAAACCTATATTTCTCCAGTATGGATGAATTTTGCGAGATTTTACGGTATTCGAGTAACTTTATAAGCAACACTAACCGATGTTATTTGAGGGCGAATTCACAGAGGTATTGATTATATCACTAGCCATTAAGGCGAGATGCTGTATTGGAGCTCTTGCCTCGCCAATTGGAGGGCTCATATAACCTTCTTATAGTTATTATATTAGCTAACTAGCTATCAATAATGGCTATAAGAAAGTTATATAAGCCCTCCAATTGGCGAGGCAAGAGCTCCAATACAGCATCTCGCCTCAATGGCTAGTGATATAATCAAAGCTAGCTGTCGTGTGTCAGTATCTCTACCTTGATTGTGGTTGATCAAAGCCTCTCTAATAATAACTGCCTACTTCTTCAGGCATTATTCCGATGGTTGAAATAGAACCAATCAGTCGGTGACGCAGTGAAGGGCACAACGAGGAGCATAGCAATGACCAACTCTATAGTTCCCGTTAAAAGATCGCCACGGGGGCTTAGAAGAAATAAATTACCTTTTCTCATAATCATAGTGTACCAGCTATCCTTTCGTATCAACAACCTATGTAGACTAAAAGTCCGTCATGAAAGACCGATCACCCTCAATTTAGTAATCAAACTTTTGGCCCACCAGCTCCTCTGTAAGCTTCCAAAGTCTGGTGGCCTCAATAGGACTCGTAGCCCAAGGCTTGAGAGTGTCAATATATGGATCGGAAATTCGGCATTTCTCAAGATAAGCTCCATTGTTCTCCGTAATGCTAGGGTCAAAGGCTGCAAATGTTTGCGTCGCTGCGCCCACATTAGCCGAAACTACGTTGAAATCTTCTAGCCAACCTTCCTTGTGGCCTTGCATCCTGTCTATTTCTCCTGCACCTACTGTTAGTTCATTCTATGTAGTCAATGGTAGCCACGTACTGAGGGAAGAGAAATCACCATCAAGATGATCGGCCAATGCAGATGTAATAATGACGCCAGGATGTAAGCTATATGAAAGGAGACCTCGTTCACCAAGCTTCTTGGCGAGAGAGATGGAGAAGAGTATATTTGCAGTTTTGGATTGCCCGTAGCTAACCCACTTATTGTACGTCTCTCCGTTCTGCGCAAATTAGAATTATATCAGAACACTACCGATTGCGTGGGGGAGGGTGACTTGCACTAAAATGAGGATCCGCCCATCGAATTGGACTCATTCGATGTCCATCGCTGGACACGTTGATGATGCGAGGAGAGTTGGCGGCAAGAACCTTGTCCATAAGCAAGTTGGTGAAGAGAAAATGACCCACGTAATTGACAGCAAATTGCCTTTCAAACCCATCAGGTGTGAGTGAAAACGGTACTCCCATAATGCCTGCGCAATTTACAAGTACGTCGATTTTGGTTACATCATTCCACGATTTAACCTCAATTGCTGCTTTACGTACTGATTCTATTAAACCCAGGTCAATTATCAGGCTGCGCGTCTGAGTGCCCGGGTGGGCAGCAGCAATAGCATCAGCGGTTTGTTGAAGCTTCGTAGAACTGCGGCCGGCCAGAATCAGTAGAGCTGGAGATGCAGCAGCAACAGCCTCGACAAATTGATATCCGATGCTGTTAGGGGTGACACCAGTCGTCAGAATGATCTTGCCCTTGATGATATCGGCATAGTCACGGACGAGCTCGGTGGTAGTGGTTGTCTCATTGTATTGGGACATAGCGAAAATTCGAGATGGAGATGATCGAGAAATTGCAGATGATAGCTTAAAGCTTGTTTGCCCAGCTGAAGATAAAACAGAGGACTTCGCCACCATTTATACTTTTCAAGATATTCTTTCCTGAAACCTGGCTGCAGCGACTTTTAATCTTGAAATTGATCTTCAATACATAATTGTCAGCAAACGAGGCTGGCTGGCGTCAGCCATTCCCAAATGTGGGGCCCAACTCTGTAATCCAGCCAACCACATAGCATCTAGTCTCTATGACGGAAAAAGTATTTCTTCTTTGAGATTTCGAGGTTTGCCACATTTTTGCACGCCATTCCGCCATCGGACTGCTCTGGCCTATTAAGTATATGAACCCCACCGGGTGCTGCACAACCTAGATGGTGCTGAGGCCAACTGCAACAAAACCTGTAAAGTAAAGATGGTCTAATTACCATGTTTGATGTTAATTGTATGTAAAATCATGCTGTGCACAGTCTGGGGTAGGTTATGTTTATCTTACTGGTACCAGGTCAGTCAGTACATACTATCGGAACTATCTACAGGGTGCAACAATGCACAGCTTCATTTGGAATATGTTATTATTTGTTATCAAAGAGTCTATGCTAAAATAACGGGCATATGCCATACTTTTTTAGGTACCCTCAATAGCACAGTCTGACGCATGCATCGGCTAGATCAACTCAATCTGCCTCGGGTTGCGCTCAGCTCAAATTCACATCAGAATTGGATCTACTATGGTAGTGAGATCACATCACTGGATGTGGCACAGCCAGCTTCTTGTGTACCAAGCCTAAACTGGCCATAGTCATAAGAACTGTGGAAGAGCGTGACCACAGGTTGTCAATAATAGTAGCTACGAAAAGCTCTATGAAGCCTTGTATCAGCCTAAAAAGACCCTCAATGCAATCCATGGCCTCCATGACCAGCTATAAAATACACTTCTAAGCACCTATCTGCATCCCAACTATCTATGAATGCTAGAACCCACTTTCTCAGTTAAAAATTACTCACGCAGCATGATCTAAGATTTCCGTTCGTATACTCGCCAGTGTTTGCTTGACTTCCAGATTCCCGATTTCATTGACTTCATATATTTTATAGCTTATTAATATTAGTAAGCAGTCCCGATATTGGGCTAGAAGAAACAAAACATCGTACAGATCCCAGTAAAATTGAGTCAGAGGTCTCTGCCTCCAGCACCACTATCAGTACTAATGTTGACACTTTTGATGTGGCATTGACTGCATTGCCTTTCTGTAGGGTGGCAATGTGGGCGGGGTCTGGTGCACGTCTCTCACGCGTCACCTGTACAAATAGCCGATCTTGGACAACCCCACTTATTTTGATAACAATTGATGACCGTGGTCCTTAGGGTTCTGGGCTGCATGCCCCACTGATTCTTGATTGGATGCATTTTCCGGGTAGCTTGGAGTGCTTGAAGTCTGCGCTACTCCATGTGACCTAAAAGGGAAAAAAAGAGAGAGAGACAGATCAAAGTAACGGAGCCATTTGTATGGAATATGAAGATTCTTTATCTAATCATTCATGAATGTGATTCCTTTAATTCGAGAGGAACATTAATTGGCTACCTGCTTTGTCTCTTGCGTCACAACAGCGTCACTCTCGTTGCTTTTTCGAGGGCTCACGCATGGTGGAACGTGCTCATCATGCAAGGATGAGAGGCTATCTGGTTTGAGAACACCAAACGCCCCCCCCTCCCCTCTCAAATTCGTGTTTTCACCTTGAGCCATTTTCGGCCTTCACCACAAACTCTTTTATTTCTATCCGGCTCGCTTCCCCATTCTCACCAATACAACACGCAGTCATTCTCATGGCGAATATGTCGCTGAGGCTTTCTCGCAAGAGAAAATCGAGTTCGGATCACGGACGCCCACGAGAACAACTTTTGTCCTCGTACTTCAGCCCTCAGGCTTCTGGTTTTGAAAGCAGCCCCGATGAAATCATTTCTGCGGACATTCCCTCACTAGAAGACGCCGACCAACCCCCAAATCCCTGGCTTGCCCCAACGGCGCTCTACTTCCTGCCGCTGTTGCCGCACCGCACATGTGCCAAGAGCAGCAGGAACTTCTCGATCTTATCGCTAGTGGAAGAAATGTCTTCTACACAGGGTCTGCTGGCTGTGGCAAATCGACCGTTTTGAAAGAAGCTGTTAAAATGTTACAGGCCAAGGGACTGCGTGTTAGGATCATCGCCCCCACCGGCAGAGCTGCACTCCATGTTAATGGAATGTCGACATATAACTATATGGGATGGACCCCGAACGCGGATAAACTTGATACTAACGGACTCATCAAAAAGGCAAACTCAACTTTCGTTAAAAAGCGCCTTTTAAAGACCGACGTCCTTATTATTGACGAGATCAGTATGGTATCGGGTCGTCATTTGGAGCGTATAAATACTTGCATGAAGGCCATCATTCGATATGGAGATTGGAAGAGAACTCGAAATGCTGCGGCCTTTGGGGGGGTCCAAGTTATTGTGACAGGGGATTTTGCTCAGCTGCCCCTAGTAAACCCGCTCCAGTATTGTGCCGAATGCGGGAAAGAAACAAAACACCAAAGAATGAGTGACGAGTACCACTGTCCCAACAACCACGGCCCATTTGCCGAGTCTGATAAATGGGCTTTTAATAGTCAAGCCTGGAGGGAAGCAAACTTTGTCACTAGACATTTGAATGATATCCACCGCCAAAGTGATAAAGCCTTTATTCGAATACTCCAAAAATGCCGCCTCGGAATTCCCTTTTCATCGAAAGAGACAAAGTATCTTCTGCAACGACCAGGAGAATTAGAGAACTCCATAAAGCTCCTCTGTACAAGAAAGGAGGTTGCGGATATAAATGATAAAGAGATGGCGAAGTTAAAGACCGCACCACACCCTTTCAAAGCTTTGGATGGTATCAAATGGGTCAACAACGAACGAGATCCCGATTTTGATGATCTCACAACCCGTACTGATGAAGGGAGCTTGACCTATTGGGATGGAAAAGGATTGGAACCGAAAACTGTGCTGCGAAAAGGTATGCAAGTCGTATTACAAGCTAACCTTGATATGAAAAAAGGTTTGGTGAATGGATCTCAGGGCATCATTGTCGATTTCGAGCCTTTCGACACTTCCATTCTTCCTGTAGTGAAGACAAAAATGACCGAGCACCTCAAGAGATGGCGTTTGCTTGTTGGGGAGTATGCAGATCTTAGGGAGAGACAGATCCGAGCGTTCACGGAGGAGCACCAAAGAAACCCAAGGATGGCATCAGGCTTCCCCCGTGTGCTTTTCAACAATGGCAGAGTTTGGACCATTTACCCCACATGCAGGACAAATACTTTTGGCGATCAGAAGCCGTATCATGTTATGCACCGAACCATGATTCCGCTCATGGCTGGTTGGGCTGTTAGTGTTCATTTCAGTCGGGGGATGACACTAAACAATGTCGAAGTGGACTTGTCAAACGCGTTTGCAGAGGGCCAGGTATACGTTGCCTTATCTCGTGCGACAGGACTCAGAGGTCTAATGATCAGCGGGGGGGAGAACGGGCTTCAAAGAGCTGTTGCAAACCCTGATGTTTTAGACTTCCTGAGACAAGAGTTTGGCGACCAGCTTTTCGAATCAGTTCGCGGAGCCACCCCAGAGTTTGATCTGGGCGAATCAATTGAAGAGAATCATGGTGAAGAACTCCATGAAAACTACGAAGGGGATCTTGAAGGATCTCATAGATATTTTTATGAGCAGGTAGAATATAATGGAGAATCAGACGGGGAAGAATATGAACAGGAAGAATAGGATGTATAGTTATTCATCGACGAATTTGATAGGACGAGGGGCTAACTGGCTTGACAATTTTTCCATAGAATAAAGGGGTGGCTAGAGATGTTTCTTGTTGAAAATTATTCCTTTGGTGCATTTTATCCTTGTTCTTTGTTTCGTAGCTGATCAATGATCATATCCTTCAACTTATGCCATACCACGAACTTGATGTCACAAGGAGGCTTATGGGAGGCGTACTGAATGCATTATGCGACGAGGGGGGAAAAATGCTCTCGCCACTTTCGACTAACATCCAAATTACATTGGTGCAACCCGTGAGAGTCTGCTGCAACAAAAGTATTGTTCGCACCGTAGCTTGGAAGTTCCATTCGTCTGGGTATTTTGGGTCATAATCCAAACTGAGCGTTGAGGAGGCCACTCTGCCCTTGCCTTTCCTTTCGTCTTTTCCCAATACATGAGTCCAACTGCCCAACAAGGTTGAATGATTGATACACTAATACTTGGGGTGCAAACCCAAACCATAAAGTTTCCAGACACTTTGATGGCCAGGAAATGCCGTCTCCGATACCTTGATAAAAAAGAAAATTTGTTAGATCCTCTTCTTAAAGGTTCCTTCTTAGAACCCAAGATTCAATTAAGAGTCCCAGTCTTTGCTAACATCAAAATATTCGTTAGAGAAAACATGGCCGTGCTACCATGGAAATTAGATTTCCTCTTGCTGCTCATTTTGATAGGCATCGTTAATGGATTTCCCTATTCATCCAAGAAAGTTAACCGCGTTAGTTCACCCACCAGTTTCTATACACTCTACCCCTGCTGTTTATCTATCTTGATCTGTTTGGAGACATCCATTGTCCTGTTCTAATTCTTTGATAACAGTCCCACTCAAACCATAGCGAACCTGAGCTAAGAACTGAATCCCCATCTGTGAGGAAGACAATGGAAAGCGAATCCCGCTTTCCTTCCATTCCCAAAACTCCCGCAAAAATAGAAACCTCTATCAAGGTATACGAATCTTTCAATATAACCACAGGGATCAAACGGGGAAAGAAGAAGGCGAGTGCCCTGGACATTATGACTACTATCATTACTGTCATCAATGCCACCCCGTATCGCTGGCGAAGAGGTTACATTCATTCTTATCAAATTGCCGACTGGGATTCCGATTGGCCCGAGTACATTGAATCCGGACAATCTTTCCAAATGACTAGCTTCCGATTCAAAAATGTGATTAATATACAAGACTCGGCTGCCGAGGTTGTATACCATTTGGAAGAAACCCGGAGGCCCGCTTCATTCATGCTTGGAAGGCGACGTGGAAAAAAGTATCATGTCTTTGTCAAATTTCTAGAGAATCTCAAGACCACAAGTCTTGGGAAAGACAGTGAAATTATCATTGACTATCACCCCCACCCAGGAGGCTCTCAATTTCTTCTCGCTGGATGGGAGGGAGAATTTATCTCTGTGGATCCCCCTAGGGGTTGGATGCGAGACTCTCTCGACGATATTGGCAACTATACTCTTAAAGAGATAGTTCTGCCCCGATCACATCATGCTGGCATGAACACTGCCAAGGGAGCATTTGGTGTTGCACGACCTATCAATACACTGACCCAGACCAAGAAGGTATCTGAGCAAATCGAAAAATTTGGTATCCGTGTTTTGGATCTCCGCCCGGCCAAGCACAAGGGAAACTTCCGTGCTTCTCACGGCTCTACGGTCCTCGGGCTTTGGAATGGCATGTTGGGAGAAAGCGTTAAAGACATTGCCAAGGCTATTGGCAAATTTCACCAAAAATACCCAGGCGAAATTATAATTGTCGATATCCCGTCTGATGGAAGCGGGAAAGTTGATTCAAGATGGCAGGCACTTAATGTGCATGACATTTTAGAGCTCTGCCAAATTTTTATTGATCACGCAAAACCCTTAGTGTTACCTCAAGACACAGACATTACCAAATTATCCCTTCATCGCTTAATCGGCGGGGATATCAAGGACGAAAACAGTGAGAGCACAGGAGGCACTATTGTTCGCATCGACCATGAGTGGGCCATAAACCGCATGCTTCCTGGCCCAGAAAATGGTTTCATTTCATCCAAAAATCTACCTCTTAGCCACCGATGGTCAGATAAAAACAGGGCTGACATAGTAGCAGCTGATCAGATCAAAGCAATAAAGCATGACCGACCAACACGAAAGTCTAGGTTGTTCTTCTCGGATTGGATCGCGACACAGACCACGCTAGAAGCTGTCTTCCCGGTGGATTCTATCACAAAGATGGCTCTTCCCATGTACAATGTACTTTACGACGAGCTATGGAACCTTACAACAGATAATATGTATCCTAATTGGATCGCCATGGATCATATTCATTCAACAGAGTTGGTTGCCTTTGTTAGGACGTTGAATCGATGTATGGTCGCGAGGAGGTGTGGCAGTCTAGGGGGAAAGGTTCCGGTCCCAGCCAAGCCTATTGTTAAGAATAAAATCCGGGGGGGACTTGCGGAGAAGATTATGGTAATGGAAGAGGTGGTGATCTAGCTAACTTATTCACAATGGCCTTCTCAAGGCTGTCGTTGAAGCGGGAATGGATAGTGAAGAATAAGCACCCTTCTTCATACTCTTGGTTCATTATTTAGCTTTCATATCATCAAAGAGCAAGGGCCCTAGCCCTGTAGGCCCAATGGGATGCTATAGTCATTTTATTCCCTTACGTAAAAAAGAAAAAACGGAAGGGAAGGAAGAACCGAGTTTTGCTCTTAGATTCAATAGGAACTTACATTTACTCTACTTAACTAGCATATTCTGTGTTGCAATCAATAAAATCCAAATTAAATCAGCGTGGGAGCTAAAGTTCTAGCCTGAATATAAAAGGGTGTGATTCAAGGTTGTGCTGTACAGAGGATTAAGTTGATTGTATCTTGATCGGGCGAATCATGGCCAAACCTAGTTGTATCTGCCACCGTTGTGGCTCTGGGGCTCCCACTTGGTTGAGCCCACGATTTACCAAAATAAAACGCTATATTATTGTTGATTCCAGCCAGATGCACTCCAAAATTACTGTAGGCATAATAAGTGATCAATCAATACTCATCAGTCTGCGATGCAGGCGTTGTCATTAGGAATCTGAAACAGCCCCCTCTTCAAGGTTACAGAAAAAGCAAAGCACAAAATCTAAGCGGGGAACCAGAGCTCCGATAATTCCGACAGATCCGAAATTCTCATTCTTGGAGCCGCGAACGTCCTGATCCTGATTGCACCAGGTTTCACACCAATCCTCAAAAACATCAATCACGATGCTTCCAACACAGTTGGCAAGTACCTACCGCCAGTATAAGCAGGACACTGACTCAGTGGCTGCATGGCTCGCCTCCACTGCTAAATCGTGCGGATACCCCGCCCCCCTGCTCGCGTCCAAGACGTGGAATGTCACCCCTCCTCAGTCCGCTGGAACCGGTCGGCTGAAAGGAAAGGCACGGAAGCAGGCTAAAGGTGCGGCAAATCCAGCTGTATCTTCCAAAGAAAAGTCATATCTGGTGTCTCTGGGCGACCTTATCCCATTAGCCACCTTTATCGCCAAGTACAAAAATGGGTTTATTAAGGTTCCTGATGCTTTCTCAAAGACCCTTGATCGTGTTATTGCTGTGCGATCCCAGTTTGGAAGAAAGATGAGGGAACAGGGTGCTGAGCTGGACCCCGAATCTGATGCAAAGCATGGCCACTTTGTTGACATCCTGGAGGATGTCAGAAATGTTCTCCGTCCGTGCATGTCCACTGTAGATGTGGCGAAGGACGATCAGGATGGCTCGAAAGACATGACCAACAGATTTGCTACTCTGTCTGTATTCGAGCCCAAGGAATCATTTGCTAGCAGCTCTGGTAGCTACTCTGAAGAAAGGCCAAAACAGCAAGAGGGCGACAATATCACCTACGAGGCCGATTCTTCTGGCTCGCGTAATGAGGCTTGGTTCATATTCCAGCCCCTAATGCAAGATCTCGCCAAAGTCAGAAGCAGTATTATGTGGCTCTGGTCGAATTGCGGCTCTTCTGGGCTCGATCTCGCCGTCGTGGGTGTTACGTCAAATACAGCTCTTAGCATTGCTCGCGGCCTGATTGATGAGTTTGCGCCGCTCGTTAGCAAGTTTACCAACGGAATACAGGACCGCATCACCGTATATTACCACCAGATCTGTCTTGAAGACGGATTCACTGACGAAGAATGTCTCAATATAGGAGCCCCTGGTTATAAAAATGGGGCTTATATCAATGCCAATGACACGTGCATGATTGCCTTTCACACCCTGCAGCTCTTCCGGTCGCAAATCGGATCCAAAAGTATTATTGAACATCGGCCGGGAAAGTTTGGCTATTACGACCCCACTAGCAACCGAGATGCCAAGTCGGGGAAGAAAAAGTTGACGAGGATAGGACCGTCCTGTTGGAGTTTTTGTCAGACATTATGATGATAGTCTGGAAAATACCAAACTACCCAGTTAAGGATGAGTTCTTGCGTGGCATGCAAGATCTGGAGAAGACGAAGGAAGTTTCCTTGTGACTTGTTTTTACAGCCCAGGTCCTCCTCGATATTCATCACACCATACGAAATGCAAGTCGTGAACATTGCGAACGCGCCTTAAGGGAAACGCGTATGATGCAAGTTTACATCAAATCTTATTTCCAGCTACATCAAGGATCCAAAAAAGACGCCAAATCCGCTAATTTGAAGATGCTGCAAGAGTTATCTCATAATCTAGAGTTTACGAACGATGACCCGGTCTATCAGTTAAAAGCCATGTTATATACAATGGAAGGCCAACAAATACCTGAGCGCTGGGAGGCTCATCGTATAATGATTCTGAATCCTATTTTGGCTGGACTTTCCCTCTTTTATTTCCGTTCCCATATGTACAAAGTTGGATTGAATGCTGCAAACTCCTGGCGCTCGATTATTTCTTGTGCGCATCTCTACAACGCCTTGTCTCAGAAGGGGTTGGCGCTGGGAAGATGGACAGATATGGAAACCGCCATCAATTTGCTCGGCGGCGATTCAAGCTTTTGGGTTGGGGGTGAAAGACCACGCAGCACACTGGAATACTATCAAAAGTTTTACCTTATGATGGGTATAAGCGCTGCAAATTTCGCAAGAGATCGTCGGAGCAACAACTTGCAGATGTCGCGTGGGGGTCACCGGAGCTTCAAGATGGGTCTCCCAGTCTCCTCCATGTTTTTCAATGCCGTGACAGGGGAACAATCCGACATTGCTTGGACAAGCGGGTTGGTACAAGAGATCTCATTGCGGAGCAAGCATAAGCTCGAGTTTGCGGACATGGGTGATGGTCTCAAGGTGGCGAAAAGAGTTGAACCTGCACCGAACACTGAAAGGAAGACCATTACCTCGAAGAACAAACAAGACAAGGTGAAGAAAAAGACTGACACAGATCAACGCACAGAGCCCCACAATGACAACATATCTCCTGAAGAATTTATCAAATCCTTGTGTCTGGCCTTACATAGCGAGGTAGTTGAGATGTCGTTTCCCTATCTGAGACTACATGGCCAATGCTGGACGACTCTGCAGGACCTGAAGCGTTCCTGTGATACCCTTCTCGTTAGCAAACATGGATCGACATTCATAGAAGGCGAATCTTCGCTAGGATATTTGCCCGCATACTGTTTTTCCATCGCAGCAGGTATCTAGGGAGAGCCTGATAGAGGTAGACTCGAAGTTCCAGCAATCATAATAAATACTTTAATAGGTGCTGGAGGTGGGAAGCTTTGTGTCAAAGATCTTGAGTTTTATGGCTTCACTTTTGGAACAGTAGAACAGCTTCGGGAACGGCTTCAAATAGAAGAAAACAACTCTAGGAGTGATGCGGTCTTGGACTAAGGAGTGGAAAGTATTTATTAATTCATTTACGGGATCATATATTTTCTGAAACCATGCTCGGATGTGTCTGTCAACAGCTGACCTTGCAGTGAAAGAGAATGATGAATAGTTAATGGTGGTAGCAAAATACGTGATTAGTTGGCGCCCAAGCCAAACCAAATCGAACCAGGCGGAAATTTTGGTGGCCTGCGCAAATGTGATGGGCGCTGGTGACAAGTTATCGAATCTCCTCTCCCACGCCTTCAAGTTGCCTCTTCCATACGATATTATTGCGATTCAGGATCCCCCCAAACATTTACGATGGGTCTCATGTCTTTCATGTAGTTACTCTCTTCCCTTGAGGAAAGGAAGAGCCCAACAAGGTCACGGGACCTAAAGGCACACTTCATGATAAACATTCAGATCGATTGGTACAAATGCCCTTGTGCCAACTCTGAAGCCTACAGGCAATACAAGATAAAAACCTTGATAGCTAGAAACCCCGGAAAATGAAAGGAAAGCTTTTACTCAAACAACCCTCTCTCAAACACACACCAAAAAGACGCTCTCAAAAATACACACACATACACACAACCAAGATGTTTAAAGATGCATCATCTACAAGGGCGACAGCCCTCCAGAAACTGAATTCGCGGCTCGCTACATCCATCGAAAAATCCAAGCTAACAACATCGAGTTGGATACAAACGATCGAAAACAACTAGAAAAATTTCAGAAAGAAGCTAGAAAGGCACATCAGGAAAACAACATAACATTACTTAGTATGATCACATTCTCTTGCTCTACTAAGAATAAAACCAATATAATCCCCACAATCAATCCTACCTTTATATACTAAGCCCTTTCATTATATAAGACAAAATGGAAAATAATCAACATTAAGAGATTCAAGTCAGATCTCCGCCCAATTATATCCACATTAAACATAGTATCAGGCCGGCTCCTCAACCTGTTTTATGCTTGGAGGCAGGCGATGCGGAGACGCCGCCGTAAAAGGTTTATCCAGGCTTTATCAGCCCTTCTCGTCCCTCTAGGCTTTCCAGTCCTTAATACCAAGGAGAAGATTTACAATTATCTTGCCTTGATTGTAGAGGCACTTCTGAAGGCTACGCGTGAACAAGTTCTCACTGTGTCTCGTGGTCTAACCATTCGGACCTGCCAGTGAAAGCATTTAACTCAAAAGTCCAACCCAAACAACAATCAAGTTCCAAGCACAACCGCTGCTTCAAACGCATTTCGCCAGGCAAAAAATGTGAACGCCGCACCCTAGCAAGAGGATCAACTCATATACCAACGCTGAAAGCTGATGGGTAGGAGCACATGTTATGACCCATACCAACTCGACCAGTGAAGCCGCCGGCACAAGGTGTGAAGGCGTGCGTGTTCCACCTTACGCCTACGGGTAGTAAATTTAATGCCTTCGTTTGCATCGAGGGGACTGGTGAGACAAAGTTTCCCTCGGCTGCTCTGTATGTATCATGCGGGGCACCTCCAGGGTACATAATGGGCCTGTGCCCTCCCCCTCCATCCGAATCGCATCTTCCCTCTCTTTTCGCCTCTTTCCGCTTATTCAACATCTCGCCACCCTATCTCGGCGCGGACCCCTTCAAAAATGTCGCGCTGTTGCTCTTTCCTTGCCCTCCCCTGAGAGATACGATAGCTCGTCTACCGAGAGTATTTTATCCTTTCCGGTGGCTACACTCTTGGCCCCAATTTGCGACAGCTGACAACATCCACCGGCGAACCCATAGAACTAGGCCTCATGTACACATGCGGTAAAGTTGCACATGAGACAAAGGGTCTTGCCCTAGCGCTGAATACAGTAACCATATCAACTGTATATATCTGGAAGGGCCGAAGTCACGGGCTCTTGTGATCTCACCACAGCCTCTCTCAACAGTAGCTGTCCTCAACATCATAACTCAAATTGAAGAGGTTTTGCGCGGCTGGGCAGGGGATGTGGCGATGAAGGTTTTGACACAGTGAACGGTGGAGCGTTGTGTTGGGTGAAAAGCTTCTCCAACGAACAGGTCCACACAACAGCAGTCAGGGCAGCGGTTCCAAGGGAACACAGAAGTCTGAATGCCTTCAATTCCAATTGAATTTGAAAGCCTAGAAATTAAGTCAACGAGGCATCTTCTTTATCGAAAGATAAAAAGGGGCGAAATGTGCTCGATGCCGGTTCTTCATTCCTTCATCCACAACCACCATTCGCGACCAAGAACTCGCGACTAAGACCTTCTCAAACACACTGCTTCCGGTCATCAAAAGCTGCACTAAACGCCTGCAGCAAACGCACAGAATGTACGAATCCCCCGGTTTAGCTGCAGTTCAGTTGCTAACTTGAACAGAAACATGGCCCCAATAGTTCCAGTGGGAGCCACCCAGCCCCTCTAATTAAAACTGTTAGTGATCATTTGATCACTAAGGCCCTTGATGGCCTGATACTTTATGGTGCCTGGGGTTTTGGGCGATTAATAAAAAGGGCTAGGAGGGCACAGAGGCCCAAGGGGGAGGAGGTGGAGGAGGAAGGGGCGGAGGAAGGGGCAGATGATGTTGTCTCAGAAAAACCCAATAACAACAAAGTCTCTCTATATTTAAGCTCTATCTGTGATGGGTCTTTTATCTCTCCGAACCCAGGAGGGGGGGATCAATATATTTACTTAAAATCCTATCCTAGTTGGTATCAACATAAGAAATCGCTTCGGGGCCACTATCCTATGACAAGCTCACCTTCTTCGGCCAGGTGAAAATTAGTGGGCCAGAGTGGACCTCGGGGCGATTTTGTAACCGTCAATGGATGGGGAAGTGTAAACTCTTCGCGAAGTTCGACAAGATCGGAAGAATTTGCATCCGTAGTCCGACGCCAAGCCCAAGCGCGAGCCCGAGCCAGGGGTAGGAGTTAGAAGGGAAGAGTAATTATCTCCGAGACCAACTTGTAGATATGTACACCAGATGTGGATCAGTTAGAAGACGGAAATACTGTGCATCTCAGCTGATCGTAACAAATATATCGGCTTTTGAAAATATAACAACAGCTAGTAAATGTCTGATGAGAGATTTGATATTGAAAATACAGAAGCAGCTAAGCTCAAACCCACGCTTATTTCTTGACACGAGAACACTTGTCACACAGATACCAGTTCAATTTCCACTTTGGTCGTACATGACAGCTCTTGAACTTTTATGCGCTTATAGCCGAGCAAGGGACACAAGACTTGCTAGATAGAAAATTTAATAAATACTGGTACGTACTGTAATGTAGTAAACTTCAAAAGGCCTATACAAAGATAAGTCACTTATTGGCGAGCTCAACTTCTAGATGAGCTGAGATTAGCAAGGCGTAAGTGCATCTCTCACGGAATAGCAGGTGTTAATGTGTGGGCGAGTCGAAGCGCAAATTGTGACACGCGTCCCACGCTCCCACACACCTGACCCTATAAAATATAAGAAATCCACATTTGGACCAACCGCCAAACGCTAAAACATGCTTGCCTAGAAAAGCATAAATAGTGACACTGTCACGCACCTTGCCCGTCCATAAACACCACTCGCCTACAACAATCCAGTCATCATGGGAGCGCCCACTTGCATACAGACCCTCATGGCACTTAGGCCGGCAGTGGCTTTGCCTCTACTTCTTGTTACACTAGTAAGCATCAAACTATTCGGGGTCGATTGCATGCTCACTGCAGGTAGATCATCGTCTATACCCTGGGAAACCTATTTTACAATGTCTTCCTGCATCCTCTCCGCAGCTATCCTGGCCCAAAGCTCATGGCCATGACTCAGATTCCGTATACTCGCATGTCTTTATCCGGCCAGGTTCATCAACATATTCTAAAATTACACCAAAAATACGGCCCCATCGTGCGAATAGCACCTAGAACCCTTTCTTACAACCATCCAGATGCCTGGAAGGACATTCGCGGACACCGCAAAAACGGAACCGGGGAACATGGCAAAGACCCCGTCCATCAGAGGGCAAACACAAATAACATCATCGGTGCCAACCGAGAAGACCATCGTCGGTATCGCTCTCTCTTGGCGCACGGCTTCTCAGCCCAAACAATGCTCAAGCAGCAGCCAATTATTCAGTCATACGTTGACTTGCTATTTCAGAAACTTCATGAGCAGTGTGGCAACGGAGCTCGACCTCTAAACATGGTAAATTGGTTTAATTTCATCACCTTCGACCTCGTCGGAGACCTGGCTTTTGGCGAGCCTTTTGGCTGCCTTGAGACTTCTGACTACCATCCTTGGGTGGCACTCATATTCGCAAGCGTCAAGAGCTTTGCTTGGGCATCTAACATGAGACGATATCCTGTTGTAGAGAAGTTATTGATGTACTTGGTGCCCAATGAGGTAAAATCCAAATTCGAACAACACAACCAATTATCAGCCGAGAAGGTGCGCAAAAGATTATCGGTTGTTACCGAACGTCCAGACTTTATGGATTCTATGACGCGCAAGGA
Source organism: Calonectria ilicicola (assembly GCA_020809705.1). Lineage (NCBI taxonomy): Eukaryota > Fungi > Ascomycota > Sordariomycetes > Hypocreales > Nectriaceae > Calonectria > Calonectria ilicicola. The sequence goes on along the minus strand of CP085827.1, from coordinate 5,961,018 downwards.
CTCGAAAGAAGAAGGCGTAGGTTGATACCCACGTACCAGTCATAGAGCCTAACACTCACCGAAAACAAATTATTAGGCGATTACATTCGATGAGCTCGCTTCTAATGCGGGTCTCCTAATTATGACCGGTTCTGAGACGACCGCCACACTGCTTTCTGCCGCAGTCTTTTACCTCACAACCCACCCACAGGTCCTCACCAAATTGACGAACGAAGTTCGATCAGCTTTTACTAACGAGGATGAAATTAATCTTCTTACCGTTCAGAAGCTTCAATATCTGCTCGCGGTTCTAGACGAGACCCTGCGTATATATCCTCCTGTGCCAAGCGGCTCGCCACGCCGTATCGCGCCGGGTGGCGACGTGATTGTGGGAAAATACGTTCCTGAAGGCGTGAGTTCCCCGATATTCGAGGTATCTCGCCGTACCTAACGAATCATAGACGGTTGTCGAAATCTACCACTGGGCTGTATACCACAATCCCGACCATTTCCTGTTGCCCGACTCCTTCATCCCTGAGAGGTGGATTGGTGATCCGCGATTCGCGAATGACCAGAAGGATGCATTCCAGCCCTTCTCCATAGGACCTCGGAATTGCATCGGAAAAAAGTAAGGTATCCCATAGGAATTTAGCATTACATTCTGACTCAGTTTTAGTCTCGCATATTCTGAGATGCGCATCATTCTTTCCCGCCTCATATGGAACTTTGACATTTCGATAAGTAAAGAGAGTTTGGGTTGGTACGATGAGGCTGAAGTGTATATCCTGTGGCAGAAAGGTCCTCTCAATATTTACTTGACCCCGAGAGAGTGAAATTGAAAGAGTATTCGATAAAATTCTTTTAAAACTAAGCCAAGAATCGTTTAAACCAGCTCACGGCCTGCATAGAAGCCCTATTTGCGCACTCATCTACATGTGGATCCGAACGATTTCCTCTGCAAGCAAATCCGTGCCTACAGCCGTCGTACGTGATTATTTCATAAGGAACCTCATTCTCTCCCTTCCCAGTGCCGAATTCTTGTCGTATCTGCTCTTGGAGCTCAATGACCTTATTCTTGGGCATTGCAAAGTCCTCGTCTGCAATCGTCATGCTAAGTGGGACGTTGAAGGACCGAACTGATTCTAAAATGTCGCTCGGGATCTTTAGCGATGATGGGTGTGCAATATAGTTAGCATCAACGAGAGGCTGTCCCGAGATGTCGAGAGCCGCCGGTTCGAGCGCCAGCATGGCTGCCTGCCGTCCTCCCCAGCAGTACCCAGCTACACCAAGCTTGCCACCCTCGGGGAGGCTGATTTTCACGGCCTTCGCGAATGCCAAGATCGTTGCGTAAGCCAGTTGTGCCCCGCGTATCGCAGGTAGGATATACGGCAGCAACCGCATGATTGAGATGATACGAGCTAGGTGACCCAGAATATCCCACCACTCTGCCATCACGGCAAAGGATTCCATCGGGAGAAGAAGCGATGCTGGAACTCCACCGCCAGGGATAACGTCGGGAACTAATACCTGACAGCCCGTTTTGGTGGCCAAGAAGTCAGCCAGGAGTTTATTGTTGACGATGTTGAGGCCGAAGATATCTGTGATGAGGATGATGGTGGATTTTGAAGTTTGTTGATCCGGCGTACCCGCAACATAGGTTTGAATCCCGTCAATCATTTTTTGCCTCCCGACGGGCTGAGCATAGTCATGAATAAAGCCTCTATAGCAATCTCGACAAGACATTATCTCAAACTGACAATCGAGTGTTTGATGGTTTTCCAAAGCGGGCAGCAAAGAACGTTGAATTGGAGATGGCCCAAACTCTGTAGTCTCGAATTTGAAAAATATCATGTCCCTGGTGAATCTTATATCATTTTCCCGAAAGTATCAAATCGCACGAGCTCCCCTCTGTATGGACGGAGATAATCCCTCCCGCAGTGCCGAGTCGGATGACTCGGTGATCCGGTGACCGAGTACCCTGCCAAGATAGAGGGGACCGGCTAACTTGCCCAATCGAGTGAACGGGTAGATGACTTGTGCTGAGTTTGCTAGCGAAGGTTAGTCTCGCCTACAAATGTCCCACCAAAAGCTATAATTTGAATGCGATTCAGCGCTAGTCTCTCACAGCGAAATTCTTGAATAAATACTTTCGGTGCTTCCAGTCTCACTCTCCCATCATTCCCATGGCACACACTTATGCTTATCTGAGATCAGCTACGCCCCCGTTCCCGTATATAAAAGACAGCAATGCTGCGCTGCACCTTGTTTGAGAATCGTCTCTTGAGATTGCGTGGCTGGCTTCACGACTTGCTCACAAAGCTACGGTCGCTGAAAAGCCAACACATCAACGCACATATTTATTTTACACATGGTTTATTGTACATTTTTTATTATTTTCATGAGGCCAGGCCTGTACAACATTGGGAAGCTCAGGCTCATGTCTTGGGGCATAGAAGGTGATTGAGCCACTATTTGTACGGAAGGGGCCGCACAAATCCTTGTCTTAGCAAAGCCAAATCGTCAGATAGTTGGAAATTTCTGGTAAAGTCCCATCACCATTACACATTGCATATTTCAGCGGCCTTAATTTTGCTGCATGTTGCTGATTTGCGAAATGAGCTTAAATCTATGATTAAACATGTTGATCGAGTTAAGGTCTATGGACCTGCGCTTCGAGAGTTGTCAGAAACCCAGAATTCTGCCAAAAAGAAATATCCCCAGACGCTAGGACGAATCTTTGACGCTAGAAACATCCATAATAACGACCCTTTGCCTACATAACCCCCATTTCCAGAAGTCACTCGCACCCTGAGTTCAGAAACTGACGGCGTGTTGTCAAGTTCAACCATTAGCAATTTGTTGAACCAAACAACAAACCGTGGCGCACTAACATCTAGCGAACAAGGTCCAGATAATTATGGAGGACTGCTGAGAAGATCTCTAAACTTTAAACAAATTCTACTCAAATAGTTTCTCCAAAAGGGCTGAGCAAAGATGACTATATGTCCGCTTCTCAGGTCTCTGCCCGACCACTATACCCCTTGTGAGGAATTCATGAATCTTGCCTTGCACAACTATAAGTGACTTGATTTTAGCCAACCGGTGCATGATTTCTAAAATCATCGGCTCCCCGTTAGTCACGATCCCGAGAGATATCAAATGCACTGATACTACTGGCTTTAGTTTGCTTTACATAAAGTCACCGATACATTTGATCATTTCAAAAGCATCCAAATATCCCATCATCATCTGATTATAGTGCTGTAAAATCTATCGTCAGTTGCTGTTACGCCTACCTCTCGCGTCACTTCTAGCTCGGCATGATCTTTCTGCGTTGCCTTTTCCAAGTCCAAAGTCCTAAATTCTATCCTACTTCCCTTCTGCGTTTTCTTTCATCTACGAATCGTTACAACAGTTAATAATGCTTGAGTGAGTGAAGGGTTTATGGTAGACCATCAATCTGGCATCTCCATGCGAACCAAGGTCAGCTTAGTTTCTGCCCCACAAGACTCGAAATCAGCCAATAGAAGGTAATGTGGTTAGATTAGTACCCGCAATGGGTCTTATTAGGGATTTCTATTCGCCACCCACTGGTGACAGAGGAATCCTGTCGTGCTTTTTTTACGCACTCTATTGGCTGTGACAGTTCTGCACTTCAAAGGATGTACAAGGATTTATGCCGATCTTGAGAAAAAAATCCAACACCGAATCCTTCCAAGATTCAAGGACTATCTTACGTCACCCCACCTCGGTATTCTGACGAGATGCTTGTTACGTGCAATAAAAAGATGACCGAATCAGTGCCGCACAACCGACCAACTAACATCGGATTTCCGCAATGTTCGCTTCTTGCCAGATCCACAGACTTGTCACAGTGGCGTGTGGTAGATTTTAGATGGAGAAAAAGTATAGGGTAGTTTAAATTCGCGCTGGTTTCCGACAAGTCAAATACAACAGTCTTAGCAAGTCCCTCGTAATTGGATGCTTTGGGTATCGATCTAGGTAATTCCCTGTCCCCACCTCTTCAAGTCATGCATGGTAATGCCACTAAACACGATTCTATCCATTTTTTGTAGATTTCAATGCGGAATAGGAAGCCTAAACCACACTCTGGTTTTAGAACCAGAAGGAAGGTTTGAGCAAACCCAACATGTGATTATTATCATGGTGATGTGTGCGGTTTGAATAGGAAGATGGATCTTATGCCTTTGCCAATAATGTTGGCTAAGGCTTTCCATGACTTTGCATGGAATAAAGGTGTATTTAACGGGATCAGTTGGCTCCCCCGCATTATGATAATCTCTCCTAGTACGTTATTGAGGCTAAGCACATAGTTTTTGCACCCTGATTCTATACTATATTTAGGTTTGCGAAGAGGTATAATGTCTATTGTTGGAACGAGGATAAACTCTGATTTTCGGATCGTGCCGGGCTGTTTCAGACACCTTTGCGCTGGACTGGGCTAGGATTTTGTTTTCTTTGGGCAACCCCTGGCAGCTTGGCAAGGATCGACAGATATTTTGGTGACGGGTATCCCTGTTCAAAGGGGCTTAGCTCAATCTTCAGCTTTGGTGAACCCACTTTATCAGCATCCTTCCAAAAAGTGGATCAGACCACGGAATTTTACCTGTGTTTGGTATATCTGATACCTTCAACGTTAACTATTGGGCTTGATGCTAATAGATAAAAGAAGCATTCAAATAAATATTAAAATAAACCATGTACTATGTATTGGTTTTATTCTCTACAAATGCTTCAATGTGTCTTTAATTTCGTATCTGAGGTAGCAGAGTACCTTCACCACTTTCGCTAAATATTGAAGGAAATTGTCCGTTCGCGAGGAGGATGAAGGATTCGCTTAGCGTGATGGTAGGATGCGCGGTGCCCCTGCAGCTCCCGTCAAGCCTTCAGGGCGAGAGTGTTCTGCAACGTCAGCCCAATCCTGCCGAATCTGTCAACGTGCCTTGGAGCATGGAGTTGGTAAGCATTTTTGCATCCTTTGGGCCCGACCATGGTCAAAAAGGCGGAGAATCGCGAGATTAGATGGCGTATTTGGCAGCCCGAGGAATTAGCCTGGTCAGCAAACAGACGCAGGGAGTAAGTGCAAGGCGAACGGTGTGCCCAAGAGTGCTGTGTCAGGACAAATCATGCATAGCCTGGGAAGCAAGGCTCGGGGCACTCGAGTCCTTTTCTCTTTTTTCCCGATCGGCTAGTCCTCTATCTGTCCAATGTAGATGACGTGATGCGGAGTTCAATAATGAGATGCCCTGCTTTTTTTTTTTTTTTACCTGTAGACTAGCTCTTGCTCTTTGGACATAAAGTTTTGTTTCATTCAGAAGGTCGCAGTAAATCCTTGTTGTTGATCCATCTTTCAAACTTGTTCACTTTACATCTCCCATTAGGCACAGTTTCGCCATTGCTGGATATACTGAATAACCCCGACTCTCATCGGTTTGGGCGATAACGATTGCCAATAGATCATCATAATGTCTAACCCGAGATCTGCCCCCGATATCATCGCCGAAAGCGCTTTGCCTACTAACTTCCCCGACATGGCCGCCGGAATCCTAGCCGGTCGTCTGGATACCCACTGGTCCTTGGACCTCGCTCCGGATGAATCCCCCATCGAGAACTTGGCTAGTGCTCTGACCCCAGCTCAGTTGTTTTTGGCCTGGGGCATGGTCGTCAAGGCGCACGTTGGCAGCTCTGATGCTGTTGTTTTTGGAGCCAGTGTTACTGATGACAGTGCCGAGACGCAAGCTCAAGAGGCACCTAATCATTTGACAATTGAACTGGATGCTGAAGAATCCATTGAGAGCCATGTTCATGCTATTCAACAGAAGATCGACAACTGGACAACCCCAGTTCAGTCAACTACCTCGCTGCAAAGGAGCGATGACGAGGCCGGGCATACTTTCCGGTCTTCCGTTTTCTATAGCCCCAGCATTCCTCTCAGCGAGCAGCATGATATCTTGGCAAATGATGATGGCCTTGTAAATGGCACTACTCCTCTGGTAATTCTTTGCTCAGGAGAAGGGGGAAGTTTGAATGCTGAAATGGCCGTTGACTCAAACATTGTCGATCATCATATAATTCCATACCTTGCTGCTCAGCTTTCACGGGCCTTTAAGCAGCTGCGTTCTGTTGCTGATAACAATCCTTTGAGGATTGTTTCGCTTATTAGTTCTGAAGACTTGGACAAAGCACGCATCCTCGCCGGTCGCGTACCCTCAGGACAATCATCTTGTCTCCATGAATTGATCACTGACCAAGCTGAGATCACCCCCCATGCTGAAGCTAGCGTGTCCTGGGATGTTACCTTGACATACGCTGAGTTAGATCAGTATTCTGATGCTCTGGCTTTGGAATTGATCAAGATTGGTGTTAATGTAGGCCAAGTCGTGGCTACTTGTTTTGACAAGTCTGGCTGGGTCCCTGTTATATATTTAGCCGTGCTTAAGGCTGGCGGCGTTTTCGCTCCGTTGAACCCCTCCCTTCCCGTTGACCAACTTGCACTCACTCTTCGGATTCTCAACACATCTGTCATTCTGACCAGCCCCGAGTATCAAACTAAACTCACTGGATTCGCACGAACCGTACTGGGACTTTCAAAGCTTGACGAATCCCTAACTGTTTCTCAACGCCGCCCAAATGTTGATATTCAGCCTTCTCGACCTGCATTCATTGTCTCGACCTCTGGAAACACTGGAAGTCTAAAGCACTTGGCCATTGCTCACGAGGCGTTTGTATCCTCTATCGAGGCTAACTGCAATGGGCTTGATCTTTCAGAAGACACAAGAATTCTGCAATTCTCATCTTATGACCATCATACCAGCGTTAGCGAAATATTCCTAACTCTCACTCAAGGTGGCTGTGTTTGTACCCCCTCTGAGGAAGATAGATTGCGTGACATGCGAGCGGTTTGCCAGCGAATGAGGCCCAACATGGCCTGTTTGACTCCTGCTACTGCTGATTTATTTGAGCCTGATGAGCTCATCGACGTCGAATCTCTTAACATTTCCGGTGAGGTCATGACGGAGACCAATGTTCGCAAGTGGGCATCTCGATCTCTATTAATTAATGCCTATGGATTGGCTGAAGTCAGCGGGTTCCCTTTTATGACGGTTCCACTGTCTGAAGGTGCTGCCACGGCTAACCTTGGATGGCCCCATGGTTGTTCTGCTTGGGTGATGGACCCAGAAGACTCTAGCCGCCTCGCGCCTATTGGGGCAATCGGTGAGCTTATGCTTGAAGGACCCTCTATTGCCCAATCCTATCTCGGAAACAATGGTGCATCGCAGGCCGCTTTTGTGCCTCGACCAAAGATGCTACCTGAGCCCATGTTTGGTGCCCATGAGATTGGAGAGAGATATTGTTTTCTCACCGGCGATTTAGTTCGTTTCAACCTTGCTGATGGTACTTTGCAATTTGTGCGTCGGAAGAACTCAGACTCTAAGATACTAGAACACGCCAAGACTGAGCAGCTTATCCGAAAGTCTCTGGGCTCCGTACGACAGGTTGCAGCGGTTACACCTGAAAGAGGTACCTGTGCCAATTGCCTTGTAGCCCTGGTTAGCTTTGAGGGAGAAAAAAAAGCTGGGCAGTTGAGCTTCTTGGCTTCAGACCGTCGTCTGAAATATGTCGGTCAACCTGACCCTATCTGCGATGAGTTGCATCGTCATATGTCATCGCACCAAGTTCCATCAGTCTGGTTTGCTGTGACTGAGCTCCCCATTTCTACATCTGGCAAGGTGGATCGCAGAGCAATTCTCGCTTGGGCAAATGGTATCAAGGACAATGACATGATGCAGCGCATTGATAACCAATTGAAGCTCGAAATAGACGCCAGTGAATGGCTTGCGAGCTCAACATCTCTTGGTGACGCCGAGAGCGGCAGTGCTCAGGACTCAAGCAGCCCAGTAACTATCGAAAATGGGGAGGATAGGTTTAAATTTCTTGGACTGAATGACCAGAAGCCCGATAGAGAGGTTACCGATCGCTCTGGTTTGAGCGCAGCAGAGAGCCTTGCGCTGGGCGAGGGACTTGATTTGCCTATGGATCGCCTCCAAGTCCACAGAACATTACAGCTTCGTTTGAACCAACCCATGATCCTTTCAAATCTCAAAACTGCCATTGAAAATCTGGTTGCACGCCATCCTTCCCTGCGTACTGTCCTTACAAGGGAAAATGGTCGATGGCACCGTCATACTCGACTTGAGTCATCCGAGGCATTTGTTCTTAATATTCATGATACCTCATCCGCCGTTTCAGCAAAGCTTTCTACATCAAGGTCACACTTAGACCTGGCCAGTGGGCCATTGTTAGCGGTGGACTATTTCCCTAGCGCCGGTAAACTTGCTTTAGCCGCGTATCAGCTTACTCTGGATCTTTCGTCTTGGAAAACTGTTACTAAGGATCTCGATGCGCTCGTTAGCGGTTCGGCCTTTCCGCAAGCTGCACAAACCGCTACTATCACAAAATCTATGGAGAACCACATCATCAATGTTGAATCTGATCTGGAGTACTGGGAGCTGGAATCAGCGGAGGAAGCTTATCAACCTCGTGAAATGAACTACGAAATCAACCTGGATGCCGAGGTTACCCAAAAACTCCTTCAGATCAGTAACACTACCAGCAATACCCCAGCCGATCTGATTGCTGCCGCTGCCATTCAATCTTTCTCACAGAATTTCACTGACAGAAATGTGCCTACTGTCTACATGGTTGGCAATGAGCAGGGTCTTGGGATTAATTCCACCGGGTATTTTGAGGCAGCCTACCCCATTTCCGTTGATACGAGTGCTCTCGTCGCAGCAGATATGGAGTTTGTAGCCCAAGTGGCAAATTCTCGCATTGAGATCACATCTGGTAGTGCTCCTCGTGTTTCTCCCGACCAACCACCTGAGATACTTGTGAGCTTTCTTGACGGCAAGGACTACCCTTTTATTGGGAAAGCGCTAGATCAGATAGAAGACAGCCTCTCAAATGTCAAGGCGGCAACAGTTGCATCTATGATTCCTGCCTGCATCAGTATCACTGGCAAAATTCAAGACGACAATAGATTAAGCATTGTTGTGGCTCATAGCTGGGATTTGGGACGTCAAAAGAAGATTCGCAAATGGGTTCGGCAGCTTGAGAGCACCCTTAGAGCTGTTATTCGTACTGTTGCTAAAGAGGCTGTGCCTTTGTCAAGCAATGACTTTCCATTGATTCACGTGGAAAACAATGATGCTTGGTCACAAATTCATAAGGCTATTTCTTCCAAGATTGGCCCCGTGTCTCGACACGCCGTTGAAGACCTGTACCCTTGCTCACCTGTGCAACAAGGTATCCTGCTCAGCCAAGCAAAGAGTATGTCCTCTTATCAGATTGATATCATCTGGAGGATTCAGGACAAGGGCTCACACGTCTCCCTTACAAAGGTGGGGGTGGCGTGGGAAGCTGTTGTGCGACAGCACCCTGTTATGAGAACTATTTTTGTGGATGGCCTCGGTGCTGGCGAGCCTTTCCTGGCCCTGGTCCTGCGAAATCCATCCGTTGTCGTGAAGAAGGAGAAACTGTTAGACGGCAATGATCTAGAGAGCTTTTTGGCATCCCAGCCTGATCTCCAGGTTGCTGATCATCAGCCACCTCACATTTTGACCATTGCTGCAACCCATGACCCTAATTCTGTTTTGGTTCACCTTCGCGCCAGCCATGCTATTACTGATGGCATCTCTCTGGATGTTATCCAGCAGCAGCTGGCTCAAGCATACCATGACGAGCATATTTCTAACCTGTCCGTCGATGTTGTTCAGCAAGAGCCTGTTTACACTGCCGCACGTGACTACATTCGGTATATCAGGGAACAGGATACCCAAACATCTCTTAATTTCTGGAAGAAGAACTTGGCCAATATCAACGCTTGCCACTTCCCCAGATTGACAGTTCCAGATAAAAAGGTTAATAACGTCAAGCGAATTTTCAAGGCTGAACTGAACGAAACTCACATCACTGCTCTCAATAGACTTTGTCAAGAACACAATCTCACAATATCGAATCTAGCACAGGTTGCCTGGGGTTTAATCTTACGAGCTTACACTGGAAACCCATATGTGTGCTTTGGATACATGACATCAGGCAGAGATGCCCCCATTGATGGAATCGAGAGTGGTGTTGGCGTCTTCATCAATATGCTCGTCAGTAGTATGACTCTGGAGGATGACATGACCCTCAAGCAAGTTCTAAAGGACGCAAGTGCTGCATTTGCCGATAGTCTTGATCACCAATATTGTCCGCTGGTCAAGATTCAGAGTGCGCTCCAGCTTGGCAACCAGCCGTTATTCAATACCGCTCTCTCCTGTTACCGTGAGCTTGAGCCTGAGCAAGCATCATCGACCATAGGTGTGACAGTCGACCCTGTTCACATTGACGACGTGAGCGAGTATAGTATTGGTGCCAAGATCAGCTATACCCGAACAAAGCTTGAATTAACCCTTACATACTGGACTGCGGCTCTGTGTCCCGAGGCTGCAGAAGTCGTTGGTAACGCTTGGATGGAGACTCTGAAGTCTCTTCCCGGAGTTCTTAACGAGAAAGTTTCCGACATTAGCATGTTCGACACTGAAAGTCACCGGATAATTGGCCAATGGAACCACCATATGGCAGAAAGTGTTGACTTGTGTATTCATGATGTCCTCTCCAAGCAGGCATGTGAGGTACCCAACAAGATTGCCCTTGACTCAACTGCTGGAAAGCTCACATATGGTGAGCTCGATGATTACTCGACTCGTTTGGCTCATCACCTGGTCAAGTTGGGTGTTATTGTCGAGTCTATTATCCCATTAATCTTTGAGAAATCCGTTTGGACTGTTGTTGCTATGATGGCTGTCTGGAAGGCCGGTGCTGCTTTTGTCGCCCTTGATCCTGGACACCCAACAGATCGACAAGCTATGATTCTCAACGATCTCAACAGTCCAGTTGCCGTTCTGTCTGCTGCGCAATCTACTCGCCCTGCCATCGCTGAGTTGATCGCCACCACTGGCGTGAGGCAGTGGATTCTCACCCCAGAGTCAGTTTTGGCACTACCTAAGAAGTCAAAAAAGGCATGCAGCTCCGTTACCCCTGAAAACACCGCATATATCATCTTTACATCTGGAAGTACGGGAAAGCCTAAGGGTGTTGTCGTTCACCATCGCGCTCTGTCTACTAGTATTCAGGAGCATGGCAAAGCATTTGGATTTCACCCGGACGTTTGCATTATGCACTTTGCCTCATATGCTTTCGATGCAACCTTTACCGAATCTATTACGCCACTTGTCTTCAAAGGATCCGTGTGTATTGCTTCTGAAGCGGAGCGTATCGAAGATTTGGCCGGTTTTATCAACCGATTCAGGGTTAACTGGATTGTATTAACTCCGGCTATTGCTCGCATGTTGAATCCTGAAGATGTACCCACACTTAATACGCTTATCTGTGGTGGTGATGCTGTAGGTGATCTTACTCCACGTAAATGGAGCGGTAAGCTTCGTTTCATGCAGGTTTATGGTCCCACTGAGACTACCATTGTCGTTTCTATCAGCGACCGGCAAAATAAGGAAGTACGCCCTGCAATGATTGGTCATATGTTTACTAGTGCAGCATGGATTGTTAACCCTAGGAACCACAATATTCTTATGCCGGTTGGAGCTACCGGCGAGCTCTTAATTGAGGGCCCTGTTCTCGCTCGGGGTTACCGTAACGACCAGGAAAAGACTAACCAGGTGTTCATTGAGAATCCATCATGGTCTCAGAACTATCCTCGCCACAGTCCTTCTCGTCGTCTGTATAAGACTGGTGATGTCGTTCGACTTAACATGGATGGTTCGATGGACTTTGTTCAACGCAAGGACACTCAGATTAAAATCCGCGGACAACGTGTTGAGGCTGGAGAAATCGAAAATACTATTGAAGGCGCCAATGAGGACATCCAGCATGTCTTTGTTACTTTCTTGAAGCAAGGATTGCTCAAATCACGTCTGATTGGTGTCATATCAATTCAAAAGCTCGGGCCTTCTGCTGCCTCGGGAGAAGGTCCTCAACTTCTCACAGGAAAAGACCAAGAGCGAGCTAAGACGATATTGAACGAACTGACAGAATATCTCTCAGCAAAGTTGCCTCGGCATATGGTCCCTCAAGTCTGGGCTCTTATCGAGGGATCTTCTGTACCTCTTAATAGTTCAGGCAAAATTGATCGTCGCCGCATTGCTACTTGGTTAGAGAAGGCAGATGAAACCCTTGCTCAAGAGATTCTATCTCTCGATGAAGAAGTTCCCGTTTCAAATGATAAAATGTCCGATCTAGAAAATGCCCTACGGTCCATTTGGGCATCTGTGTTGAACATTGACGAACAAAAGATTGGACTCAACCGATCCTTCTTCAGCCTGGGTGGCGATTCTATCTCGGCTATGCAAATGGTTTCTCATTGCCGCGCACAAAGAATTCAAATTAATGTCCAAGATGTTTTTAGATGCAAAACAGTGGCAGCGCTTGCTACCGTTAGCAAAGAAAACGGGCTAGGAGAGGATTCGGGCAATCAATCTGACTTTTCAGAACGAGTTGACGAGGAATTCTCGCTGTCCCCAGTCCAGAAGTTCCATTTCGAAGCCAACCCTCATGGCGTTAACCATTTCAACCAGAGCTGGTTGGTGCAGATACCGTCAAATCGTGCTATATCTTCTGATGTAGTTCACAATGCGTTGCGTCAGCTTGTAGAACGACACTCTATGCTGCGTTCCCGCTTCCGTCAAAACGATGGTCACTGGAAACAGCGTATTACAAACGACATTGACGGCTCTCTTGCATACAAAGAGTACTCTCGTATCGATTCCCGTGCAGTTGACGGAATCTTAGCTCAAACACAGAGAAGCCTAGATATCCAGGTTGGTCCTCTTATGGCAGCTAACTTGATTCAACTCCCCGACCGACAGCTTCTCTTTATGGTTGCCCACCACCTGGTCATTGATTTGGTCTCTTGGCGTGTGCTACTAGAGGAATTGGAAATTATTCTATCACCCACCCCGACCTCTTTGCCTGATATGAAGCCCTTCTCTTTCCAGCAGTGGGTAGATCTTTTGGCTGCACAGGCTCAGAAGTGGCCACTAACTAGTGTTCTGCCATACAATCTGCCCACACCTCAAATGGATTATTGGGGATCCGGTACTGCCCTTAACAACACCTTTGGTTCAACCCGCCACCTTACCTTTACTCTGGACAAGGATGTGACCAAATCACTTTTAGGGCCTTCCAATGATGCCCTGCAGACAGATCCTCAGGACTTTTTTCTTGCCGCAGCCTTCCAGTCCTTCAGTGAGATTTTTATCGATCGCCCCCTACCCACTATTTTTATAGAGGGTCACGGTCGTGAGGCTGACGTGATTGGTGATGCCGATTTGTCACGCACTGTAGCCTGGTTTACTTCTCTCTCTCCGATTGCTCTCCCTGCCGGGGCACAGCCCGAACTCATCGAAACTTTGAAGAGAACCAAGGATGCTCGCAGAGCTATGCCCAATAAGGGTGTCCCCTACTTTGCTAGCCGATACTTGAACTCCCAAGGCGCCAAGAAATTTGGCAGGCATTCCGAAATGGAAATTCTTTTCAATTATCAGGGTCAATACCAGCAAATGGAGCGCTCTGATGTACTTCTTCAGGCTGTTACGGACAGCAAGTATGTGGATGGTGATATCGATCCTTCAATTCCTCGGCTCGCTCTTATTGATATAGCCGCTGCCATCAATGAAGGACGAGCGACTGTCAGCTTGACTGTTCCCAAGAGCTTCAGCATTGAGATTATGGACTGTATTTCTCATTGGCTTCATTCCTTCCAGCTTCATCTAATATCTGTTGTTGAGCAGACTAATTCTATGCCGCCTTCGTTCTCGCTTAGCGACTTGCCTCTCATTAAAGATATCAGTTACTCTGACTTGGATGAGATTGAATCTCTTTGCAAGGAACATATTGGTCAATTTGGACCACAGGTTATTGAAGAGATTCTTCCCTGTTCGTCCATGCAACAGGGTATTTTGATGAGTCAGTCTCGTAAATCTGATCTTTACGATGTCCGAATTGCCATGGAGATTACCTCACCAGGCGTCGAAGTGAACCAGCTAAAGGAAGCATGGGCACAGCTTATTCGCCGGCAGCCCATGCTGCGAACTGTATTTATACCCAACTTGAGAGGAAGCGGATCATTTGACCAAGTCATCCTACGAGATGTCCAGCCTATTGTCCGCGAAGTTGAAGCTGGAGATGATGAGCTGGAGCCTAGCGAGGAATGGATTCGACGCGAGGCATCTGCTGCCCCTGTAAGTGGCTTTCAATACGGAGAACTACCTCACGAGTTCGTCGTATACGTGGTCGGCAGCAAGCTTTACATTATGATTCGTCTGAGCCATGCTCTGGTCGATGGTGCTTGCTTACCTCTCATTATCCAAGAATTCCGCCAAGCCTATGCTCAGTGTCTCCCGGCTGGTCCCGCTCAGAGCTATCGTGAGCTCATCGCCTTCACTCAAAAGCAATCCCAAGATAAGATCCTAGAATATTGGTGTGACTATCTTCGGGACATTACGCCATCTCGATTGCCACCCTTACTCGATGGTATTGTCCACAAAGGAAAATCAGAGCTCAAGGTTCGAGAGATTACTGTGCCTAATGTCACAGCCCTAAAACAGCTTTGTGCCGACCATGGCTTTACTCTCTCAAACATGGTCCAGGCAGCGTGGGCACTCGTTCTTCGTGCCTATACTGGGGAAGATTCCGTCTCCTTCGGTTATCTGGCTTCTGGACGTGATGCTCCCATAGACGGTATTCAACAGATTATCGGCCCTTTCATCAATATGCTCATCTGCCGTGTCACTTTTGACCACAAGAACACAACTGTTTTACAGCTACTACAGAAATTGCGCGATGACATCCTCACAGGCATTGGATATCAATATGTATCGCTCGCAGAAGTTCAACATGCTCTTGGAATAGGCTCAGAACCCTTGTTTAATTCTGTTATATCATTCCAACGGAATGATCCTGTAACTGATGCAACTGATGGGGATGATGGCCTAGGACTAGCGCCCGTCGAGGCTCGAGACCCCACTGAGTATGACATCTCGCTCAACGTAGTGGATGTTGATGATCTTGAGATATCCTTCTCTTATTGGACGAGCAAGGTGTCTGATAGCCAGGCAACCCATGTTATTCATGCTCTTCTCACCGCACTCGCCGGTTTTACCAAGGATCCTAATCAGACTGTAACTTGTCTGAGCCTCGTCAGCCCTGAAACCCGAAAGGAAATGGACGAGTGGAACTTGCATGCTATGCCTCTACCTGTTCCATCCTGTGTTCATGAGCTTATTGAAATGCAAACAGAGGTGATGCGTTCGCAAAAGGCTATTGAGAGCTGGGATCGTGATTTCACCTACCTCGAATTGAACCAGGCTTCTAATGCATTCGCGCACTATATTAAAGATTTAGGAAATCTCAAACCAGATACATTCGTGGTTACCTGTTTTGAAAAGTCAGCATGGACCATCGTGGCTCAGTTAGCCATTCTCAAGGCTGGTGCCGCTTTTGCAGCAGTTGATCCAACTCATCCTGTTGAACGCATTGCCGGTATTGTCTCAGACTTGGGCTATCCGTCAATTCTGTTGACTAGCGCTAAATACGAGAATCGACTTCGAGAACTTTTCTCCCATGTTGTGCTTGTCAATGAGGATAAACTGGAAAACCTGGATCCTCAGAAATATGCACCCAAGACAATTGTGCAACCCGACAATACAGCTTATTCCATCTTCACATCTGGCAGCACCGGAAGACCCAAGGGTATCAATATTGAGCACAAATCTATCGCCACCGCTGCTATATCTCACGCCACTCGCCTCCATCTTGGTCGCAGTAGTCGTGTTCTCCAATTTGCTGCTTATACTTTTGACCTCTCAGTTGGTGATATTTTCTATACTCTCGTAAATGGCGGCTGCATTTGTGTTCCTTCAGATCGTCAGCGTGTCGAGGATCTAGCCGGGGCTATTAACTCATTCAAAGTCAACTGGATGTTTTTGACCCCTACTCTTGCAGATATGCTTGAACCTGATTCGGTACCCACCTTAAAGACTCTTCTTCTAGGAGGCGAGGCTCCTACTGCTGAGAATATCCGTCGTTGGTCGGAGAGAGTTCACCTTATCCTTGCCTACGGTCCGGCAGAGACAACCATTTGGTCTAACTGCAATTCTGGTGTAACCCCCGCTGCCGATCCCGCCAACTTTGGCCCCGCCCTTGGGTCTGCTATTTGGGTTGCTGATATGGAGAACCCTGAAGTCCTTCTCCCCGTCGGCGCTCTGGGAGAATTGCTGGTGGAAGGGCCTCTGGTTGCTCGAGGATACATTGGTGACCCCGCCAAGACAGCAGCTGCTTTTATCCCGAGACCCAAGTGGCTTTCTGATGGTTATGAGCGACATGTTTACCGCTCTGGAGATATTGTGCGATACAATCCGGATGGTAGTTGTTCATTTGTTCGACGTCGAGATAACCAAGTTAAGGTTCGTGGACAACGCGTTGAGCTCAATGAAGTTGAAGTACACGTCACTCGCGCCAACGCTGGCCTACAGCACGCTATTGTACTGCTACCCAAAGAAGGTGCTTGCAAGGGTCGATTGAGTGTTGTGATTTCATACATCATGGATGAGTCGCCCGAGCCTTCCCGCTCAATTACCCCTATTAGCAACAACAAGGCCAGCCAAGATAAGATTACTTCTATTCGAAATTATCTCATGAAGAAGCTTCCAGGTTACATGGTTCCCAAGGTCTGGATCGCCGTTGAGGAAATCCCATGCACAGTGAATGGCAAGATTGATCGTCGTCAAGTCACGAGTTGGGTGCACTCACTGACTGAGAATGATCTTGCCAATATTATGGGCCAAACCGCTGAGGCTGGTGAGGGTTCTTCTGCTGCACTAGCTAAGCTGTCTCCGATGGAGAAGCATATTGCCCATGTTTGGAGCCAGGTATTAAACTTGCCACTTGTCTCGCTTCCAGTTGACCAGAGCTTCACAAGTCTGGGCGGCGATTCAATTTCAGCTATGCAGGTAGTTTCCCGCGGCCGAGAACGTGGCATTATTGTGACCGTGCATAACATCCTTCGATGTCAATCACTTATGGATCTTGCCAGCCAATGCCGATTTAAATCAATTTCGGGAGGAGAGGAGGCTGGATTCAACACTAACATTGACTACACCAAAGATTTCTCTCTTCTCCCTATCCAACGAATGTTCTTTGAACAACTACCTAACGGCTTAAATCACTACAATCAACAGTTCACCGTTCGCCTCAACAAGAATTTTGGCATGGCAGAAATTGAAAGGGCACTTGCTGCTGTAGTCCAGGCTCACCCCATGCTTCGGGCTCGTTTCTATCAACAACAGGATAAGAACAATCAGTGGACACAGAAAGTAGTTGCTGATGTCACAAGGAGCTTCCGCTTCGAGACTTATCTCTCTGACAGCCTGATTGAGGCTCGGGATAGGATGAATGACACACAGGCCTCCTTGAACATTCGCCAAGGACCTCTATTTGCTGTTGATCTCATTGATCTACCAGAATACCAAGTTCTCTTCCTCGCTGCCCACCATTTGGTTATTGATCTTGTGTCATGGCGAATCGTCCTTGAAGATCTTGAAAATCTCTTGTCAGGCCAACAACTATCTCCCGAAGTTATTCCTGTGCCTGCTTGGAGTAATGAGCTCATTCAACAAGCATCTAAATACGACATCGAAACTGTTTTACCATTCACTGTCCCCGCTGCAGACTTTGCTTTCTGGGCGATGGATGGTGTCAGCAACGTCTTTGGTGATACTGACACTATTGAACTTCGCCTTCATGCCGCTAGTACAAAGGCTCTCCTCGGTTCTGCTAATGTTGCATTTGGAACTGAACCCACCGATCTGATGGTTGCCGCGTTATTTTACTCTTTTGACCAAGAATTTCCTGACAGAGATCTGCCTGCTCTCTATACAGAATCCCACGGTCGAGCTACATGGGATGATGCTATAGACTTGTCACGCTCAGTTGGCTGGTTTACAACTATTTTCCCGCTTGTGCTCAAGAGGAAATCTGGATCGGATCTTGAACTTATCCAGGCCTGCCGCAAGGTCAAGGATATGAGGCGTTCTATTCCTGAAAAGGGTCTCCCTTACTTTATCAAACGATATCTTACTGACGAAGGCCGCAAAACATTCAAAGACCACGAAAACATGGAGATTCTGTTTAATTACCTGGGTCAGTTCCAGCAATTGCAACAGTCTGACAAGATCATTGAGCAATTGTCGGAGGGTAATGTTGAAACAGAAGATACCCCTCCAACTACCCCTCGACTCGCATTGCTCGATCTCATGGTGGCAGTTCAGGGAGAAGAACTTGTATTATCACTCACATATAACAAGAAGATGCAGCATCGCCAGCGTCTTCATACATGGATGGAGAGACTCCACGAGGCTCTCCAGCGTATCTCATCTGAGCTGTTAGAAACCCCTGCTTCGTTTACAAGTGGCGACTTCGCGCTTCTTGGCCTAGACGACGATGGTTTGACTGGCTTGGCTGAAACTGTCGAGTCTAAAGTAGGATCGTGGGGCCCCAGCGTTATTGAAACGGCTTTCCCTTGTTCACCAATCCAGCAAGGAATGCTTGTGAGCCAGTCTAAAGACGCCACATCTTACTTAGTGAAGGGTGTTTGGAAGATCACCTCTCCACAGGGCCAAGAATTCCAGCCTGACCGACTCGAGAAGGCCTGGCTCAAGCTTATTCAATATCATGCTATTTTCCGCACAATGTTCTTTGAGAGTGGCCGAGTAGATGGTCTCTCTGCTCAAGTTGTTCTCAAAGATGCGACATTTGCTAGCACTATTATCAAGACCTTTAGCTATGAGGGACATGATCCAGTTGATTTCCTACAATCTGCTCCCTCAAACCTCCGCTCAGATAAACCGCCTATTATGCTACAAATGCTCACAACAAGTCGTGGAAGTGACGCTTATATCTGCATCGAGGTTAGTCACACGCTGATTGATGGAACCTCGTTTGCTATTTTGATCGATGATCTTCGGGCGGCGTATCACGATAGTCTCCGCGGCTCCGGTCCAGCCTACAATGACTACATCTCATATATCTCTCAGCAACCTATCGCTCAGTCACTTGACTACTGGAAGACTACTCTTGGTGATACCCAGACTTGCCACTTTCCCATCCTTTCAACCCACAATGCTCCTCGCCAACTCAAGAAGGTGTCTTGCACTGTGCCTAAAGTGGAGCTTATGCGCAAGATCTGCCGAATTCACGATGTCTCCATCACCAATATTTTACAAGTCGCCTGGTCTATGGTTCTACGGGCCTTCACTGGAATGAATCACGTCTGCTTCGGTTACGTGAACTCGGGCCGAGATGTCCCTATCGATGGTATAGAGAAGGCAGTAGGGCCATTTATCAATATCCTCATCTGCCAAGCCGAGTTTGATTTAGGTGAAGAAGCTAAATCTGCGCTTGATATGGTCAAGGATATGCGAAGTGCATATATCAACAGTTTGCCGCATCAGCATTCTTCCTTGGGAGATATCCAACATGCGCTAGGTTTCGGAAACAAGACTTTATTCAACACAGCTATTTCATTGCAAAAGATGTCAGAAGACGGAGATAAGTATCCGAACCAAATCAGGTTTGAGAGCGTGGAAGGCCATGACCCTAGCGAGGTGAGATATTATGAAAAAGGACTCCAGCAAAATAAGCACTAACTAATCACTTAAAATAGTTCAATATGACACTTAACATTCTGGATATGGGTGGGGTGATTGAGCTCCACCTCGCACATTGGACTGACATGCTCTCGGATGAGCTTGCTGCTGAAGTCGTAGACACAACAATCCAGGCACTGGAATTCATTATCCAAGATCCCACTCGCAAGCTACCAGTTGTAAACTTGTTGACTGACAGCTCTTATGAGAGGATTCTGGATTGGAATAGCCGCTATCAAGAGCCCATCGAATCTACAGTCCCTCGACTCATCAATGCTCATATCAAAGAGGCACCCGAGTCACCCGCCATTACATCCTGGGACGGCGATTTGACGTATGGCGAACTGGATAATGCTGTTACTCGTCTTGCCTCTTATCTGAAATCTCTCGGGGTTGGTCCCGAAGTCACTGTTCCATTCTGCTTCCGCAAGAGTCTTTGGGCCCCCATCGCTATGCTGGCCATAATGAGAGCGGGCGGTGCGTTTGTGCCACTGGACCCTACTCATCCCCAAGAGCGCATGCGATCAATTATTCAGCAGCTTCCCAATCAGAGTGTTGCCATCGCCTCGCCAGAGACCGCGCACCTTCTTGAACCCTTCATCAGTAATGTCATTGCTTTGAATGCAGACTTCTGTGATCAACTCCCTAACCCGCGCTTTGTGCCCTTCACTGCGAGCTCTGACAACCTGGCTTACATCCTCTTCACATCCGGATCCACCGGATTGCCGAAGGGTGTTATGCTCCATCACCGTGCCTTTTGCACCAGCACGACAGCTCACGGTATGCGGTTAGGATTTAACAAGTATACTCGTGCTGCGCAGTTCTCTTCGTATACTTTTGATGCGTGCATAATTGAAATATTCACAACTCTTATTTATGGAGGATGTGTGTGTATCCTATCTGAAGCCGAGAGAATGAACGGCCTCGTCGCTGCCTTCAATCGTATGAAGGTCAACTGGGGTGCCTTAACTCCCGCAGTCGCTAGTACCATTGATCCTGCCAGCGTCCCCGCCATCCGCACTTTCATCATCGGTGGTGAAGCTATTCCTCACTCTGTCATTAACAAGTGGAACAACGGTTCCTGTCGGTTTATTCAAGTTTACGGCCCAACCGAGTGTTGTGTTGTTTGTCTTGCTGAAGATCGAACTGGAAGACCAACTGCTCCAGAGATCCTTGGTAGTGCCATGGGATGCACTGCGTGGGTTGTTGACCCCAATGATGCTTCTATTCTTATGCCAATCGGTGCTGTCGGCGAGCTCCTTATTCAGGGCCCCATTCAAGCACGCGGCTATCTCAATGATGAAGAAAAGACCAAGAGTGCCTTCCTAAGCGGCCTGCCTTGGTTGCCGGAAGAGATCCAGGGCGAATCATTGTACAAAACTGGAGACTTGGTCCGTTACAACGCCAACAACACTATAAATTTCATCAGACGCAAAGACACTCAAGTCAAGGTTCGCGGCCAGCGAATTGAACTTTCGGAGATTGACTACCAAATCGCTAGCTCTCACGAGGATCTGGAGACGCGTTTGGTCATGATTGGTTCAGAAGGCAGATTTTCCGGCAAGATCGTTGCAGTTATTGCCTTCCGTGACCTTGGTATCAATCAGGATGGTTTTCTCAAACTTTTAGATAAAAAGGAAGAGAGAACCAAGTCGCAGGAAAAGCTGGCCGAAATACAGAACTTTGTCGCGGATAAGCTCCCATCGTACATGCATCCTCACGTCTTGATCGTTGTTAATTCCCTTCCTACAAACACCTCTAGCAAGATTGATTCTCGTCAAGTCAAGGCTTGGGTTCACAATCTTGACGATGATGCTTATCAACTCATTATGAACCTTGAAGACTCAGATATGGCTGCGGGACCCACTGACGAGGCCGAGCGAGTTATCCAAGCTGCGATTAGCGACGCCATTAACCTGCCTTTGCAGCAAATTGCTATGAACCGATCCTTCATCAGTTTAGGCGGAGATTCCATTACTGCCATGCAGGTTATGGCTTCATGCCGCCGTAGTGGGTTCTCTTTGCCTGTGCAGGATATTCTCAAGTCCCCTAGTATCCGTATTATGAGCACAAAAGCTGATAAATTGGGTGCTGCTGCTTCATCCCACGAAGATACGGACAAGGAGAATGTTTTATTCCCCCTATCTCCGGTGCAAAATATTCATTTCCTACAGTTCCCAGACGGGGAGAACCATTTTAACCAAAGCATGCTGGTAAAGCTTCGACAAAAGGTTGCTAGCTCTGAACTTTCCGATGCCATTCAGGAGCTTGTTTCACGCCACCCCATGCTCCGGGCGCGATTTGTCAAAGATACTAAGACTGGGGAGTGGAGCCAAAAGATCACCTCTCAGGTTAAGGAGAGCTTTAGCTTCAATACATTCAAGACGCAATCTTGGGATGAAGCGCGGCCAGAATTGGCTGTCGCAGAGGAATCTTTAGATATAATTCGTGGTCCGTTGATTGCTGTGAGGCAATTTGACGTGGCCTCTACCTCTGCTCTTTTCCTTGTCGCGCACCATCTTGTCATCGATCTTGTATCATGGAGAACGCTTCTTAGGGAACTGGAGCAGCTGATCAACGGTGCGGCTTTGCCCAAGGATCAGTTCTCTGCTTCTTTCCAGCAATGGACTAATAGCCTCCATAGTTATGTCAGCTCTCATGCTGAATCTGCCCTCAGTCTCCCGTTCGAGCTTCCCGCGACAGATCTGAATTTCTGGGGACTCGATGAATTCAGCAATAACTTCAATAGCCTTACTCAAGGAAGTTTCACTCTTAAGACTGAGACGACTACTTCACTAGTGCGTGAGGCTAGCAGAGTTCTTAATGTTGAAGTCTTTGACGTTCTTCTAGCCTTGGCAGCTCATACCTTCAACGTTGTATTTCCTGAACGCCAAGCTCCGGTGATTAGTACAGAGACACATGGCCGAGAACATCCACTGGGCCAAGATGCCAATATTTCCGTTCATGAAACAGTCGGCTGGTTCACGGCCATCGCCCCTTTTGTCCTCCATGCAAACAAAGTGGGCTTTCTCGAATCTATCATCAGAACCAAAGACACGCGTCACGATATTGCCAATTCCGGTGTTCCCTATTTCACAGCACAGATGTTGTCGAAGGGCCTGCAAAAATCTCAAATGTTCCCGCTGGAAATACTTTTCAACTTCTTTGGTAGGTTTCAACAATTTGAAAAAGCGGACGGTCTCTTTGAGCCACTTCCATCATCGTTGGGTCCATCAGATGTCAACCTTTCTGCGGATCGATTAGCCTTGATTGATCTTTCCGGAGTCATTGAAAAAGATCAACTCACCATATCCTGGGTCTACAACAAGGACATCAAGCACCAATCCAAAATTTCGCGATGGCTAGCTTTGTATGAGCAGACATTAACCGAGCTTGTAAATGATTTACAAAAGGCGACCGCCCAGCTGACTCGCAGCGATATTTCTTTGCTGTCAGTTTCGCACGGCGAGCTCACCCAGCTTAACAATGAACTCTCCAAGCTCTCTCCAAAAGGGATTCGAGCCATCGAGAATGTTTATCCTTTATCGCCCATGCAACGCGGTATTCTTCTTAGTCAATCCAAAGACTCGGGCTTCTACGATGTGCATGGTGTTTGGGAAATTACCAGCCCAGCACGAAAGGTAGATGTCCTCCGTCTCAACCAATCCTGGGATCGTGTCGTCCAACGCCACCCCATGCTGCGCACTGTGTTTTGCCGAAGTGTCCGCGAGGACAGCCTGCTTGATCAAGTAGTTCTCAAGTCCTTCCACCCTGCCATCAGCCACTTCATTTACGATGGTGACGAGGAGGATGAGCAGCTGGCGCTGCTACAGCTTTGGGAGGCTGGCAATGGTCCCTATGCCTCAAATTCCCCTCATTATCGTCTAGCCTTGTGTTCTCAGCCTGATGGGTCAAAGGTGTTTGCTCACTTCCAAGTAAATCATGCTCTTATCGACGCTTCCTCTCTGGCTATCATTCTTCGGGACTGGAAACGTGCTTATGCCGGTACGCTTCCCGACGGGTCTGGCCCATCTTACGCTAGCTATATAGCCCATATTCAAACGACCACTCAAAAGGCGTCTGTGGCCTTCTGGTCCAATCTTCTAAAGGGCGTCTCCGCCTGCAGGCTACCCCGGCTTATTGATAGTGGCTTCATTGTTGAAAAGAGACTGCAAAAGCTAGACACAAGTATCCCATCGCCAGCTGGAATACGGAGTGTAGCTAAAAGGCTCGGAGTCTCTCTTGCCAATGTCATTCAGCTTGCCTGGGGTTTGGTCCTTCGATCTTATACTGGTGAGCGGGAAGTTTGCTTCGGTTACCTTACCTCTGGTCGTGATGTCGAGATTGATGGTATCCAAGAAGCCGTCGGGCCCTTTATTAATATTCTTGTTTCTCGGATCGTATTTGAAAAGGAGAAGACACTTGCTTCAATGCTCGGAAATCTTTTCAACACTTACCTTGACAGTTTACCTCACCAGTTTGCTTCCTTGGCCGATATTAAGCACGCCTTAGGATTAGGCAGCGAGCAACTATTCAATACTGCTATGTCTTTCCAAAAAGTGTCTTCATCCTCTATTCCGGAGGAATCTGAGCTATGCTTCACTCCAATCCGTGGAAACGATCCTACCGAGTACGATCTGACAGTCAACGTTATCGAAAAAGATGATGCTATCGATGTCAATCTAGTGTATTGGAACACTGCACTTTCTGAAGGCCAGACGAATAATCTATTCACTTCTTTCGTTCAATCGTTGAAGGCAATTGAACTTAATGCTGAAACTTCGGTCGACGCGCTCGACATTTTGCCCGCAGACCATGCCTCCCAGCTCTTGGAGTGGAACAGGAGTATGCCAAACAATACTACCGATCGACTTCATGATTTGTTCTGGGATGTTGTCCGACGACAGCCTGATGCGCCTGCGGTTTGCGGATGGGACAAAACCTTCACCTTTGCCGAGTTAGATCGCGTCTCTACCTCCCTGGCCTACCACCTCATCAACCGTGGCGTCAAGCCGAATACTTTTATCGCTATCCTCTTCGAAAAGAGTGCTTGGATCGTCGTTGCCTGGCTTGCCATTTTAAAGTCTGGTGCTGCCTTTATGCTCATGGACCCCGAAGCACCAATTGACCGCCTTCGCACCATCGTCACCCAAGCCAAGGCATCAATGATCGTCTGCTCGTCCACTTCCAAAGTAAAGGTTGATTCCCTAAACAAGCCTGCTATTGTTTTGAATGAGCAAACCTTGTCTGCTATGCGATCCACAGGCATCCTGCCAGACACAATGGCAACCAGCCCTGCTTATATCATTTTCACATCTGGTACCACAGGTACCCCCAAAGGTTCTGTCATCGAACACCACTCCTTCGGCGTGAGTGCCATTGCCCAAGCTAAGGGTTTCAAGATTACACCTCAATCTCGCTGCCTGCAGTTTGCCTCTTACACATTTGATGCCAGTATCACGGAAATGATTACTCCTCTGCTTGCTGGAGCTTGCGTCTGCATTCCTCGTCAACAAGATCTTACCAGTGATTTTGCTCGTGTTATTGCGAACATGAAGATTAATTGGGCAGTCTTGACGCCATCTTTCATTCAGACCGTGAATCAGGAAGAAGTCCCTTCCATCAAGACCTTAGTACTCGCTGGCGAAGCTCCCTCCCAACGTAACTTTGAGGTGTGGTCCCCCAAGCTTGACTTGATCAACGGCTATGGACCCAGTGAATGTAGCGTTTGTTCTTCCATCAAACAAGATATCAATCCTACATCTGACCCTTCTAACATTGGCCGCCCTTGTGGGTGTGCTCTCTGGGTTACAGACGCTGAGGACCCCAACCATCTTTTGCCAATCGGATGCATTGGTGAGCTTTTGATTGAGGGTCCAACGCTCGCTAGATGTTACCTTGATGAGCCCGAAAAGACAAAGGCTGCCTTTGTTAGCGGGCTATCATGGGCCCCTCGAATGGGACGGACATCTGAGACTCGCTTCTATCGAACTGGTGATCTAGTCCGTCTCAATTCGGATGGCACTTTATGTATCCTAGGACGCAAGGATACGCAAGTCAAGATCCATGGCCAGCGTATGGAATTGGGCGAAATTGAACACCAACTTTCTCGCCTGAGCGACATTCATCACTCCATGGTGCTGGCTCCTAAAAAGGGGCCTCTGCACAACCGTCTGACTGCCATCCTTTCCCTCAAAGATTACTCAGATTCCATCACCTCCACTCCAGACACCAAAATTCAGCTTTTGGACTCGAATTCGAGGTCCACAGTTGACGCAACCATTGCGGAAATTCGAGATACTATCTCCAAATCTCTTCCCAAGTACATGGTTCCCACTATTTGGATTGTAGTCCAAGCTTTGCCCGCCATGCCTTCAGGCAAGCTGCATCGTCCTGCTGTCAAAGCCTGGGTAGAGGACATTGATAACGATACGTGCAAGGCGCTTGTAGGTTCGAATGCTGGCGCGGCTATGCTTGGCACCCGTGAACAAATTGCTCTGCAAATCAGTGAAAAGCTTAGTGGGCTTTTAAGTTCTACTCAAGCAGGCATACAGGCAGAAGAAGTTTGTGGCAAGAATATCATCCCCATTCAGTGCGGTCTTGACTCTATCACTGCTATTGCATTGTCTAACTGGATTCGAAAAACATATAATGTCGCTATTCCTTTATCTGTCTTTCTCGACGCTGAGACCAACATTCGAACTCTAGCTAGCCTTGCCGGAGAAATCTTTGATACCACTGATACCGAGGAGGATATTAAGAACCAAGAGCTCACATCTGATGGCCTTGATCTCAGAAGAGAGGTGCACAATTACGAAAGTAGACTTGCCCGGCTTGTCTTGCCAGATGCAACGACCTCTTTACAACGCCGTGCCCCTACATCAGTTCTCTTGACGGGAGCAACTGGGTTCCTCGGCAGTCAGATTCTCAAGGAACTTTTGCAGAGATCTCAGGTCACGAGAATTGTCTGCTTAGTACGTGCAGGCAATGATGACCATGCCAAAGATCGGGTTATTGAATCTGCAGAAAAGGGCCAATGGTGGAGACCTAGATTTGGCCACCGTCTCGAGGCCTGGAGCGGAGATTTGGCTCAGCCTCAGCTTGGGCTGAGTGATTCCAAGTGGAAGCGCATTGGCTCAGGTGACAAGGACGGCATCGACGCCATTATCCATAACGGTGCATTGGTTCACTGGCACATTAGCTACAACGCGAGCCGTGACGCAAACGTTGGTAGTACTGTTGATCTTTTGTCTGCTTGGGCCACCGCCCCTCAACCAAGCAAGTTCATGTTTGTTACTGGTGGATACATGCGGGGTGCAAACGAAACCGATGAGGAGACTCTGGACATCTTGCAAGAAGCAGATGGCTACTCTCAGTCCAAGTTCATTTCCGAGATGCTCAGCAGACGCCAAGGTGAGCGATCTCGTCGCGCTCGACCTGATATGCCAATTCCAACAATCATCTCGCCCGGTCTTATTATCGGCGACGCCGTTCATGGAGTGTCTAACATGGATGACTTTTTATGGCGTGTGATTGCCTCAGCTGTTCGTATCAATGGTTATAACGCAGAGGAATGCGAGGACGCAAATAATTGGCTTATTGTAGCTGGTAGTGACCAGATTGCCGCTGCCACAGTGGATGCTTGTCTTGAGGTCAATGCCAAGGACACTAAATCACTGCGATTCGTTGACGGAGTTCCGGTCAAGGACTTTTGGCAAATGATGAAGAATCAATGTGGATTCCGCCTTCGGCCTTTGTCTGCCAAGATTTGGATGCAACGTCTAGAAGAGGATATGGATCGCGAAGGCCCCAAACATCCTCTCTTCCCTGTTTTCGATTTTCTCAATGCGCGGGGTGGAAACCTCGGAGCTCCAAGATTCAGCGATGGCAAGCCACTATTCTCCCAGAAGGATACTCTACTTCGCCTCCAGCGAAGTGTTGAATATCTCAAGAATATCGGGTTTCTTGGAAAACAAGGAAGAAATAACGCTGGTCCACTGGCCGGATTTAAACGTACAGGTCTTAAGTTGACTAAAACTGCACTATTCTAAGGGGAAAATGCAATTAGATGCTCCATTTTCTCCATATTAAACTTTTTTTTACATGTATTTAGAGCTAGATTGTAGATTTTAAATTATCTCATGCATTATATTCATGCCACAACCCGTACAATTGGTGTTGTATTATATCTGTTTCGGTGCTTGTGCTTTACTGGTCATCCTTCAACTTACTCGCGATCATTTCCACCCTATAAATCATTTAGGTTAGCTCAAGATAGAGGATTTCTTGTTTAATATTTTATGAAAAGATGTTTTTCACAAAGGCTGCAAGCGTTATCAGGCCTGCGCTTCTCAGAATATAGTGATAAACTAAAACGTGGACATCAATGGCAGAAACTCTTTTGTGACGACGACCAGCCAGGTATTCGAGGCAGTCCATAGCACAGCGTGTCACAGATATCGTTAGTCATTTCGACCTATTGATAGTAAAGGTCGCCTTGAAGCGCTGCTGACTCGTACATGCAAATAATTCGCAGCAAGCCTCAATCTCGTTTAGTGCTCACAAATCTCGACCCACCATTCCAAACTTTCGCTACCCCATCTTACCCATTTTGGATACTAACACACATGCCGACTCTCTGGCTATTGCCGGAAAAGGTCGCAGATCAACAGCTTGCAACAGTGCGCCGTATGGGGCTTGTGATAATAGAACCCTGAGGTGAAATTTGAAACCACCTTGATCAGAGTCATCAGGGACGTGTCACGTGGAGGTTTACCTCCCAAGTGGGGATGTCGGCACCGAATCGGCAGTGTGATCCAACATCGTACTAGTTAAAAGGATAGCTCTATTTACTTGCAAAACCCATGCTGCATTGAATGGTTTTTTTTATTCGGTTAAAATCTAATATAAATATTCATATTTATTTAAAAAATAATTCCAGCAAGAAAGACATTTATATCATGCCAGCCAACACTGTGGTTGAAGAGACATTGAAGTCATTGAAAGACAGGACGATAGAGCGACTTGAACTAAGCCTCACCAACCATGTAAATTTCGAGCCGGGTCATTATATTCCGAAATTAGGTAAGTTGTCTACGCCTCTCTCGTTCTATTGAACTGCAAACTAAGGAAGACTTTGGACGCAAAATCGGCTCCTCAGATATCGTACTCTAGTGCCTCACTCGATAAGACCTACGTGGTACTATGCCTGGATCTTGACGCCCCCTACATTTCGCTCAACTTTATGAGTCCAGTTCTACATATGAAACAGCCTGGTCTCAAGAAATTTTCATCAGAATCCCCACGTTTAGAAGGCAGGGAGGCTGCAATCGCCGAGTGGGTTGCTCCCGGTCCACCTCCCGGTGCGGCTCCTCATCGTTATGTGTTTGTCCTTTTTGAGCAGCATTCAGATTTCGATCGTACCAAATATGCTGCCCCAAATGGCAAAGATCTCGGAGTAGGACCCCGGGTAAGATACAGCCTTGACGACTGGAAAAAGAATGCTGAGTTAGGCGACGTTCTCGCCGCAAACTACTTTGTTTCTAATTAAAATCTTGCAAGACATGATAGTTAGCAATAGCTCGATTGTTATAATTAATACTGGAGAATTTAATCTCGAATTGGTCTTTTACAGTAAATTCTTGGACCTTGTGCTACTAACATGAACTTGCATCATCTCCTCGGGGTTCGCCCAGCCACTTTTATGTTTGCATCTCTTACCCTAGAGTCCTGATGTACCTCCTTATTTTGTGTACCTCTTTCCACGTTTTCAGTAATACGTAAAAATTATAGTTAGAAAAGAGGAGAGGAGGTGGAGGTTTCTATTGACAAGTTTTCTCACTACCTTGATTGAGAGCCGAGGATTACAGAAGCCTCCTCAGATCAAGCAACTTGTCCTCACACACTGAAGTAGGTGGTGGTTGCGTAGAGTCGGACTAACTATCTAGCCGACTGAGTACGATTTTCCCCAACGCTTGGGTTCGATTCCACGCTCCCGAATACCCAAGACACTTCTTTTTCTTTTTTATGAGAAAACATCATCAAAAGAAAGGGCAGGTTTCCAATTATTAAAATTACGCTAATGCAAGCGGCTTACACCCTTGTCATTACCGACCCGACTCCCAGGGACGGAATTGGGCTGTGTGGCTTCGTGTCGCACTCTCGCTCGCCGCGTTCCCCGAGCGAGGCTGTGCTCCCGCGTTCGGGTCAATATCCATGCCCGACGGCGGCGTTAGGCGCTGGAAGGCTTTGACATCGGCGCCAGCGGAGCTTGTCCATGGAGATAAGACGAATGCCGCAAGTAATTTAAATTCCCTTTAAACGCAGCCATCGCCGAGGAATTTCGTATAACCATACCCCACCCCGCAATCTCATCGACACTTGTTCTAAATTAAAGTGCTTTTACGTCGCGTCCAAAAAGACCCTTTCTTTTGCTTCGACAGTGGGGAAAATGGCTTCCGCAGACACCAGCAGGCATCCGTCGCCGAGCCCTTCAGAGGCCGGAAAGCCACCCAAAATGGAGGGGAAGATGTTCCCAATGGGGGTTTCCGAGGCTGCTTGTCAGTGGGTAAGTCCAGTGCAGCATCATGTTTTTGCCCACAACGCCATGAACAGATCATTGTCCGCTAACCCGGCCATCCACAGTGGACCAGTTCAAGCCCACAAGCTGCCGAGCGCAAGGTCCTCAGTTTCATGCCACATCTTGAGGAAGCGACTCACGCTGACAAGGCCGATGGCGCCAAAAAAACACCTGATCCTTCTGGAACCCGACACTGGCGACAATCAATGGTCCAACTCTCTGGCAAAAACCGTGCTCTGAATGAGCTGTCCATTGAGAGGGTCGGCGAAACACAAACTGGCACGCTTGTCATGCTTCACGGTTACGGCGCCGGGCTCGCGTTCTTTTACAAGAACTTTGAACCTCTGTCGCGCATCCAGGGCTTGAAGCTGTACGCACTAGACTTGCTGGGCATGGGAAACTCGACGAGGTCAAAATTCAAGGTCCACGCCAAGGACAAACAAGAGCAGGCCATAGAAGCAGAAAACTGGTTTGTCGATGCACTGGAAGAGTGGCGCAAGATTCGAAATATCGAGACATTCACCCTCACGGCACACTCCCTCGGTGGATACTTGGCTGTTTCTTACGCCCTCAGATACCCAGGACGCGTCAAAAAGCTCATCCTTGTCTCACCAGTGGGAATCCCCGAGGACCCCAACGCGGACGGCGTCAGCGTATTGAACCCACCCGAGACGACACTACAGCAAGAATTTGTCGAAGATCAGCAATCAATTGTCCATAGCGATGATAGCTCCGAAGCAACAACTTCTCAAGGCACTACAGCCCCGAGAGCTCAGACACCAGGCTGGCTCGTCTGTTTATGGGAAAGCAAGCTCTCCCCATTCAGTTTCATCCGCGCAGCAGGTCCTCTGGGTCCTAAGCTTGTCTCGGGGTGGAGTTCTCGAAGATTTAACCATTTGCCAGAGAAGGAATCCCAGGCCCTGCACGAGTACTCATTTTCGATATTCAAGCAAAAAGGCAGTGGAGAGTACGCACTCAATTATATTCTCACCCCAACTGTCCACGCTCGCCGACCAGTTATCAACCGCATTCACCAACTTGGTCGACAACCCATTCCCCAACCAGGGCCTGGCAAACCAAACAAGGAGACTGGCATTCCAATCGTTTTCATTTACGGAGATAGCGACTGGATGGATGTCGCCGGGGGTTTAGCGGCTGAGGACAAGCTAAACAAGTTGAATGCAGAGATTCTGCGCAATGCCACACCCGAGGAAAAATTGACAGAAAATGGGAGCGTAAAGGTCATAATAGTATCCAAAGCTGGCCATCATTTATATCTGGATAACCCAGATGAATTCAACCAAATTATGTTGGAGGAATTGAAGACGACTAAAGAGGTGCAATAATATGCCCACAAAACACACACTTGCTTTTTTTTTTTTTCACGGCGTCCAAGGAGTGTAGGAATAGAGGACTACATGGAGTAAGTAACACTGGAAGCGAATTGTATTTTAATAATATTCTTGATTTATCAAATCCCTGGTGTGACTAGAGGATGAGTGAGTAAAGGGATAATCAGTCAGTATTGGTAGCTTTTCAATCAAAGACAGTTCAACCGCACAACTGCTATCCCCCCACAATCAAAGTAAATATCGTGCAGGGCCGTCGTAGTTTATCGCATCCCTCAAAGGAATAATTGCTACATCCGCTGATTTATCCATCGTCGTGGACGCTTCTAGCGACGTGTATCTTATCCACAGACCCTGAAAAAATTGTACCATGTTTCTCAGGCATGCAATATCGGCGCGATATCCATCCAAATGGTTGAGCGATTTATGAACCCTAAGCCTGAGCTTGACTCGACGGTTTTGGAGACCATCGACACCCCTTTGGCTCGACCTTTAATGAGTAAAAGGCTGGATCGAAATCTGCAACACAGGCAATGAAATCACTTGCGGAAAGGCAAACATAGATTGAGAATTTAGGCATCAACGGTCCCGCTTCGTTGATGTTGAGCAAAAATGTATTGTCGCCTGGGGACGTCCAA
This sequence comes from Calonectria ilicicola, assembly GCA_020809705.1. Lineage (NCBI taxonomy): Eukaryota > Fungi > Ascomycota > Sordariomycetes > Hypocreales > Nectriaceae > Calonectria > Calonectria ilicicola. Next base: position 5,928,689 of record CP085827.1, on the reverse strand, counting down.
CTCTTAGCATACAAGTACATAGCGCCTAGCTCCGTCTAGAGAGGACTACAATGGCTGAAAGTTGGAAATGGTAACTAGAATGAATTGAAGAAATGGGGTGCTCTGGTCTGATTCCTAATCTCGTATCCAAAGCCTTGGGCGCTTCTTGCTCTGAACCAATTCAACTATTTTGGGGAGCGTGGGTCATCATCTTCCTATATAATCTCACGTTAATGCATTAACAAGAACTTGCGATGGCCCTATCCTGACTGTCTGCTGCATGAGGGTCTTGGTGTTGTGCACGGCCAATCTTGTCCGAGTCTTAGTGTCTGTGGCGGAAATATGGCAGGTTTAAGGGGTCTGCAGTGATGGCGAGTTTAATCTCGACGTGACACAGACGATGGTCTGTGGTTTAATGGGATGGGGTTTATGTTTGGACAGCTTTAAAGCACGGGCAGTTAGCTTACGTCCAGACAGTAACTTTGTATTCGCTGAGATCAACATGCGTCTTTGACATAAGAATATGAAACTAGCATTTGCCATTTTGGATATTTCTAACAGATGCCATCTCGGGTTCTAAAACAAAGTGGGTAAAAGCGAACCAAAACTTTACGAAGCTTGGATTTCCTAGCCTTTTCTTCAAACCCGGAGAAACTAGTCCTGAAATAGTACTACGTACAGGATGGTTCATCCATCTCAATATGTAATTTTCTAGATGGGATACACGACTGCAAAAAGCGGAAAAGTACTTAAACCTAGTTATCGCCCAACTAAAATCATTTGCCAACCTTTTGATTTCACCCATACCAACCATACCTCTCCGATTACACACAACTTCCTTGCATATCCCTCCATTCACCTTCAGGCTTTAAGATGAAGTCTATATATGCCCTTATTGTTCTGATACCTGCTATTGTCGCGAGATGCAACGATCCAAGTGGCGGTAATAGCCTCGGGAAATGTATCGGCTGGTGCTCGGACACGAATACTCAGTCTCCTTATTACGTGTGTATATAGGTGACTGTCCCCTCCTTTGAGAGGTAGCTCAGACTTGGTTGCCCAAGGAGCACTCTGATTAGAGCCAGAATGGCAGTTCGGCAGCCTGTACCCTTTGCGCCGTACGATACTATGACAGATAAAACCTTGAGGTGAAGGTTTTCAATGACCTTTATAGACATTTCCTGTTAACCTTATTGAGACCTGAGTATAAGAATGGCTTCCCCCGCGAGCAAAGCACAATCTAAACCATCACCAAAACAAACCCTCGTACGATGGATAAAATGGCATTTCCTATCTATCGTCACATTCTTCTCCCAACCCCAGCACAAATCGCTGCTGGTGCTACCGCCGCTGCTGCGAACCCCGCGACCTTTGGGCCGGTAGCAACCTACACACGCGATGCCTTCCTCGCCGGGCAGTACGTACACGGCTGCAAGGGCGGCTGGACGGATATCCGTCCCGAAAAACACATCCGATACATCAAGAACACAGGCCTCATCAATCTCCCACCATTTTTAGCAATGGATATACGTCTCACAAGAGAGATGCACCTCAATCTATTGCTCTTCAGCTGCCGGCTGCTCTTGGATAATAATCCAATACATCCCGTACAACTACTCATTCAAGAGCAGCAATATCTGCTCACGGAGTTGTTATACTGCCAGGAGGGCCGCCTACAGGGCGAACAAATCGAGTTCTTGGATACGATTAAGAAGGACCGGCACATGACGTGGCTCCAGGAACTGCTGTGTGCAGTGGAGCTCGTACGAATGACCTGCGGTTGAGGGACCTGGAGGAGGAAAAGTCTGCGCAAAAGGTTGACTGGATGGGTGGCGTTGGTGGGTCTATTCAAAGGCTAGAGAAAAGTTAATCGGATCAATTGAAACCTTCAACTCAACCCTCAATGCAATACCTGTGAGACACGAATGTCCCCCCCAAGCGGGGTCCTTATTACGTTGTGAATGGCTGCATTAAAGGAGTTTGTGACACGTGCGATCCATGATAAGCGCAAATTAAAACAATGCGACATGTGAGTGTTGTGAATCCTTCATGCCCACAGTATGCATTTACGAAAGCATCTTGCAATATTACAAAGGCACTCTTTTTGATGAATTGGGTTTCTTAGTCCTTCTCCGATTTTGGATGTCTTGGGGGTATACTAATTTTGTATCGTAGCTATTATAAATGGAATTGTACTTTGTTTGATTTATCAGGACCGGGGTTTTTTTTCGAGTTATCCAGGGACATTTTTAATCTCTGGCTACAAATGAAGATCAATGTGCCAAACTAAGTGGAAAGATACTTTTATTTATCATATCAAACATGTTTCGCAGAAGCAAAAAAGACACAGCTAAAGGTCTACCGACCGCGTTGATCCTCCTCCTGATATAGCTTGTAATACAATATGATCTCAAATCATATCCAAACCTAGCTGTATCTATCACCCAGTGACTTTGGGGCTCTCTCTTAGTCGAGCCTACTATTCACCAAAATAAGACTACAATGTGATCTATAATTATGGTTGTTTCGTACCGTCAGACCACATGCCACATTGCTGATTGCGGCAAAAGTAAAGGAGCACAGTGCTAATGCTCGTTATGATGCTGGCCATATACCTCTTGACACTATACTACACTACAATTTTAAATATAAAATTGTGGAAGTCGACAGAATCGAGCAGATGGCGGAGAACCAAAACCATTTTCATCTTATATGCTACCTGGTTTACAAGTCCACCTTAATTTTTCCAATACCAAGGGTTGGTGCGTACGTTTCTTCGTTCTTCGAACCAAAATCCCAGACGGTGTAAAAGTGTTGGAGGAACGCTTTACCAATCAAAGTAAAGTCTTCCGAATCACCTTGATCGAAAGGCGGCCAGCATGCATCCGCTTGATTTGCAAAGCCCGGCAATGCAAGTTGGTCTCCCGTTAATGTCACCACCGCTGGCTGACTTGTGCCGTCACCAAATGAAAATGATACAGACCAGGATGAATTGAAGTCGCTGCATTTTGGGATGTACCCGTGATCCCAAATGTTGGTCCAGTTCATCCCAATCGATTCATAGACCCCTTCAAGCGTTCCTTTCGCGAGAGAGATCCGCCCGGCTCCGGTATCAAAGACAACCCTCCCGTTGTTGAACGATGTTTCCGTTTTGACAGTTTCTTCGCCCTTCTTCGTCGAACCTGTCGCAGAGTAGATGGTAGAAGCCCAAACATCGTACACCCCATTCTGCCCAACAATGGGAATCTTGGTCAACTCGCCGTCCACATATTCCGAATCCTTGGAACCCCCCAAGGTCAAGACGCCTTGATCCTGCCCCTGACTATAGTAGATCCCGAACCGTGGCTCGTCGAGTTTAGGCATTAGGGATTTCATGACAGTGTCGGCTCCGCTGACACTGATGCTATTGAATGCCAAACCCAAGAAACCGTCACCTGGGATATTCGACCAGCTCGTTTGCCAAGCGGCGAGAAAAGGTTGTGTCCAGCTCACGTTGCCAAGTCGCATGACGTCGGTAGTGACTGGTCCTCCGGTACTGCCACCAAAGTAATCGATGGTTCCCCATAGCCCTGTCTGATTACTAGTGGAGGACTCTGTCAAGTTGTACCCAACTCGCTTGTACCTGATTCGTGAGTACATGACGTCTTGCCGACTTTGGTATAGGCACTCACCCTGAGATATTCGGGCATTCTCTGGCGCATTGTTCGTCCGTGACCCAAGAAGTGGCGCTTCCCGTATCAAACCAAAGGCGATATGATTGTGGGGGGGTTCCAATGTCGAATTTTACCAAATTCTGCGACTATTAGCATGTTTCAATGTCTTGCCTCGCTCCACCAACTTACATAGCTGTTGTCAGTTATTATTGGCAGATCGAGAACCGCTGCGCTGGACAATGCAGGCAGAGCCGAAGCCCACAAGTAGCGCTGAAGCATGATGCAGGAATTGAGTGAGTGAATGATAGAAAATTGGAATTAGTTAGCAGGTTTTCCTAAATGCCATCTGCTATTCAATGGTTTATATATGCTAAAATTTAACCTGAGGAGCTTGGCCAAACAGGCTCAGAACATCGCATGATGATCACAAGGGTAAGTAGCTCAGGGGTGATACGAGAAAATTTAAACTATGCTCGGCTATGCATACGAGGATAGAAATTGATTCGTGGAACGTCATTAGAAATTCTCTGGCCGCTTTGACCGACCCACTGGAATCGCTCAGGTGGCAGGGTTAATACGAACTACACTTCTTCGTCAGCGGAAGCAGCCGGTCAATTTCTCATCACAACCAATTGTTTTTTTCTCGCGCTGAGACAATACGAGTCATCACAAGATATTGACCAAGCTTGTTTTCTCAATCTATTAGAGATCCGCGAGATGCATGGCGGAACTGCTCGTCCTCGATTGCTGGCGGGGTCCCTAGTCACATGTTCCAATGTTCAAGGACAGCCTAAGGACAACGAGGATAACAACAGGGAACGTGAAAGACATGAATAGCAGAGTCCAGATTGAATTTATGTCAGAATGGATGAGAATGATTGAATTGGCGGTCATTCCTCTTGAAGAAATTCTAGTTGAAATAACCCTTGATTCTGCTTAACGTTGGTCATGCCAAGCTATTAATCGTGGGATGCTCCACCTTCGCCTGGAGCCATGCTAAGAATAGATACCCAAATCGGAATAAAACCCATCTCACCCACGCATTCCGCGGAATGCAGCAAGGTAGTTCTTTTACAAATGCAGGTTTTAGCCATTTCATTCATCGGTTTCTCCCTCTCGGTTGTCAGCAAATTCTCAGCAGTTAGAATTCCATTAATATCAACAAGGAGCGATGTCAGAAGAAGGAAAGAAAAATGAAGTTTATCTCTGCAATAATGTAATCATCAAGGTATAGAGTATGGATTGAATAAGTAGTAGCATGCAGCCATGACACTGTTGCACCTACAGTCGTTTCATCAGGGCTGCAACTAATCTTTTTATATTTCTTAAATGTGTTCCGTGGCCAATTGGATTATGGAAGAATTTTCTAAAGCCATAGTATACTTTTGAATCATTAATATAACGACTGGAGCTGATTGTATCTTGGTCGGGCGAATCATATGGCCAAACTTAGATGTATGTAAGGAAAAGTTTAATGAGTGATTTTTGAGAAAGGAAGACAGGGGATTGTGTGAGGCTCTTGATATCAGACATCTTGGCCTTTGGTGGGTTGGGGTAGGTATAACGACTGTGTTATAATCCCAGCTGGGCTAGCCTGGTCTACCCTGGAGCCGGGTCGGAAGGGCAAGTGAAAGGAGTCTCTTTTAGCTCCCTCATGTCCTGCTAAGTCTGGGTGAGCGTGATAACCATGATAACTTCTAATATTTCACCTTTGCCCTTACTTACCTTAACATAATAACCTATTTAAACCCTCGACCAATCACTGCTGCCGAGGGTACAACCAAGGGGGAAGGGCAAGCACTTCGGGCTCACTCAGAGGAGCTTTATGTAGTAGATCGGAGGTGTAATTTGTTACTACCCGGGGAAGATGATGTTAGGATTTGCCGATCAAAGCAAGTTTCTATAAGAGCTAAATGTCGGCAATACTCCTACGTATCGTAGAAAAATTCCATTATATCATCCAATCTTAATACCACCTCCGCTAGCACTTAGAACACATCCTGTAATCCATCGGGCATCAGAACTGCATAAGAGACCTACCACATCCGCAACGTCATTGGGCTGCCCAAAGCGCGGGATACTTTGAGACGGGAAGAACTCGTCTTGGAACCGCTGCACTGCTTCCGGTCCACAGTTCACTACCGCTTCTGTCTCGGTCAAGCCAGCTGTTACGGCATTTGCTGTAGTTCCTGCCATGAACGAATACTGGACAGGGTGTTATTTGGATACAGTCCTCATAGGAGTTGCTGTCCATACCTTGTCCTCTTTTCCACCGAAAGCTTGCGCCCACGTCCGGCAAAGCGACTCTCCGGCTGACTTTCCAGCAGCGTACATAAGTTGCATACTCCATGGCTGTCGAGATCGAATGGATGAGATGTAGATGATGCGGCTGTTGGGTTGGAAATAACGCCTCCGAACAAACTCCTCGACAATCAAAACCGGCGTCTGCACATTTCCGACAAGACTGCGTTGAATCTCTTCAACATTCATCTCTCCAATAATTCCTGGCATTGGATCGCTAGCGCAGTTAATAAAGATGTCTACGCGTCCATCGAAATTCGACTTAATCTCATCAGCTAGTGTGGTGGAACAATCAGCAGAGAAGATATCTGCAATAAGCCCCCGGATTTTCAAGCTCGTGGGTCGTGCTCGTGAAGTTGCCTCAAAAACTTGACTGGTAATGTCATCATTAAGCTGCTCGGAGATGGCTGTGACACCCTTGTCACTTGTGCAAGTCCCAAGAACGGAGCAGCCACGAGATGCCAGGTTGAAGGCGATGGCACGTCCGATGCCACGAGAGGCGCCGCTGATGACGCCGACCTTACCGACAAGGTCTAGCTCACGTGAACGATTCGCCGGTGACATCGAAATAGTAGACATGGTTGTTGATAGTTTGCATTTGTTGGCTTTTGCCTCAGGTCACAGCAAACCCAATCAGTCTTTAAATGTGAACGAAATCGATGAGTCAGAGGTTATGGCGTTGGACGCTATTAAGTCACGTGTCATGATCATTTTCATCCATTGGTTGGAAATTAATGCCAAGGAGCGACTGCTAGTCATGTAAATGATGGCGAGGAAATCAGTGAGAATAATCACTATCGATTGTCAATCAAATGGTTCGGCGTCATTCATCACAAGGCGCTCAAGTTGGTTACCTAACATGACCAACAGCTAGTGCGTAACTGAGAACCCTAGAAGTCTGACTTGGCCAGCCTTGGAGACAGGTTATCCACAGCCCCCCACCGGCTACTCTTGGGCAATTATCATGATATACTGTATGGTAACAATTCTTTTTTAGAGAGGGTGAAATGGGGCATGGTTGGACAGATACTGCATGGTAGGAGTGGAAGGAAACAGATAACTAAAACTTGTACACATTTTTGGTACATCCCCCATTGTATTACTAGGCGTACCTAATTCTAACTCACTTCCCTCTATCAAAAATAGTAGTATTAGGGTTTTTTAATTAACAGTATTATTATATTCAATGCTCTGCGCCTTCAAACCTAGACCCCAGTCCGCATACTGGTCCCAAGTCTCACTGACTTCCAGTCCATTGACAGCGGCCCCGCTTACATGAGCGAGTGTCGAAGTCTTCAACTCGGTAATGTATAGGTCTCCCCTGTGAAAGATCATACGATGAGTCCAGCTCCTTTGTGTAGGCAGTGTGATCGCGTTCTGTACTGCGATTCTCGGAGTTGCGGAGCCACCAGTAGAAATTTCATCGATTTTCACGGTGAAGACAGCATTGATGCAGGTGGGGCAGACAGTTGATGACCCCAGTAGCCAGAATTGAGTAGGATCTTTGTCAAATGCCATGTGGATAAGACCTGCAGTGCTGCCGACAGCGGAGGACACGGTGAACCAATCGATAGATGCGTTTTTGTCGATGCGTCCGAACGTGCCCGTACCCGTTGTTGAGTTACCCAATAAAGCGACCCAGGCGTTACCATCTGCCCCTGCAAGTAGGCCGACTGGCGTGCTGCCTTTGCCTGGGGGAACCGCAATCTCCTCGCCATTTCCTCCATCGTTCTTGTAATGCCATATCTTGCTGCTCAAGTCCAGACTGGCGAAGACGTCGCCGCTGGTAGGGTGGACGGCAATGAAGATTGGACGTCCGCTGACAGCCCAGACTTGGTGATCACTTGGGTTGCTGATGCTGATTCGAACCACGTGCGAACTATCCTTGCACGCCAACCACAAGTTTCCATTGTGTTCCAATATGCCGTGAGGACCGAATGCGGGCGAAGGTACGGGGATGGTCTTGACGACCTGCGGCTGCGAGTTGATGTCGTCGCCTTTCGGGTCAATTTGGAGGATAGCGTTGTCGAACTGAACAGTGGCCCAGACAGAGAGGGAGGAATTGCTTCCGGATCCCGAGCCCAGCGTTAGTCCGTGTAGGCCGGACCATTGATTTGTTGCGGTCCATTTGCGAGCACCAGTAGGCTGTCCATTGTTATCAAGCGATACTTTGACCAAGCTCCCATCAGTTTGTTGGGAGATGAGTAAAAGTTTGTCGCTTATGGCGACGATCTCGTGAGTTTCAGCAGCAGCTGGGAGAGCATATTCGACCACGGCTTTGGCAGGCAAGGAGCCCACCGTGACGGCACTAACCACCTGTGCTATGGAGAATAAACCAAGGAGACGCATTTTACTGTATTCTTTGGTGGCGGAAATGGTCGGGCCGAGAGCTGTATCTGGTGGGTGCCATAATGAATTAATGACGGGAGAATCAAAACATTTATTTCAAAAACACGTATGACGTACGCGGATGCGGCTGAGAGACGCGCTCCACAGGGCTCGAGTACTTGCGAGTCATGCAATATCGGTCTTGGGACAGATTGAGCAAATGTAAGATGAATCTCAGTAACCGATCTGATACTAATGGCACTTCCATCTGTAAAGAGTTAGTGGGAGACGGCAGGTCGGAACAAGCGGCAAGCGTTCAGACAGGGTGCTGTTGTTATTTCGTCTTGATTTATTGAATTGGGTGGGTTTCTACGGGCTGGAGAAATGGATCTGCAGCTAAAAAGGGCGCTATCTAACCGCGAGGCGGGCCTTAAGCTGCGCTGGCATGCAACAAAATGGCACACCAAATCGGGCCAACATAAATTTCCAATCAGCTCTGGTGTAGATCACGCCAGGGTATGCAAACCGATTTTATCTACCACTCATCATACCCCCGTCTAGTGTGCTACGTATTTTGTTTTGCTACCCACATGGCTGGCAGCGTGGCACTAACCGCCGGGTAGCTAAAGTTGTGTTGGTGGCGTGGCACTCGTTTAATGGGCGGCGCACACTCACTGAGCGAGAATGACTAATCTCCGGTGATAATGGGCAAATTCGTCTCGACAAATACTCCCATTCTGTACGTGTTCTTTTTTCCAAGGCAAAAAGAAAAAGACATTTTGAGTTCCTTTGTGGCATTTTCAAACATATTCATGTAGCATTCTACGGTGACTTTATGTCCGGGGAATGATTTCGTACAGTCAGACTCACAAGCGAAGAATTCAAGTTTTGGCACAGAATATTAATAAAAAGATCTTCGACATATATATAGCTATCATGTTGAATGAAGCTAATTTGAATGAAAGCAAAAATACTTCTCACGTCTCCTATATCCCCCCCCCCCATTTACCACTGCTCATCATTGGGCGACGCAGCTCAGATCGAGGAAGACCATATTATGGTCAAGCTTCCCCCTCGCCAACTAACACCCGACTAACGTACACGGGAGAATCTGCTCCAATAGAATCACCGTGACCGCAATAATTGCAGGGTGGTGCCGGATAGACGCCCCTTACTAATCCCCATCAACCAACGTACTTTACAATGCATCCAGCATAGGCAGATGCTGCCACCCCAAGGCAACCCGCTAAAGCCGTGGCTATAGCAGGAGTAAGACCACCAGCGCTCGCTGCTTCAGCGGCCAAAGCGGCTCCTCCACAGACAGCAGAAGCTGAAAGCCAAGCAGTGCCACATATAGTGGCGCAGATAGTGCATGATGTCTTGCTGCCACTGTTGCATTGAAGAAGTCTACGCCTATTAGAGGTGTCGCGCTGAGCCTTGGCCTTTGCTATCGCAGCAGTAACTTGAGCTCGGGCTACAGGACTCTGAGAGCCCTGTACTCGTTTGGAAGGACCTGTGTTCACGCTGTCGTTGATGCCGGCCCTAACTTCCTTGAGGAACGTGACCTTTGTATTATCATCCCAATCTGTAACATCAACGGTGCCATCCCCAAGAGGGTTGGTCCAAATTGACGCATCAATAACGGAAAGGTTGGTCGATTGCTGGAGCGTATTGATGTTATCAACAGAGACATTGAAGGCTGTAGCAATTTGGCTGTTAAGCTCGGGCGAGAAAGATGCAAAAGCTGAGGTAGCAATGCTTGTAAGACCAATTGCAGAGAGTAGGCTCTTATAGATAGCCATGACTACTCTTATGCTTGTCGAATGGAAAGAGAATAGTAGTGTGTGAGGATATTTGTTGTTGAGGATTTGATGAGGAGATTGGAAATCATTCGTTGGAATTCAGGTCTTATATACCATTTCCTCCTCAGTACAGAGATCATTGAAGTATCACAGTTTGATACCAATCAGGGGTACACTCATCCAGGCAAGCTAAATGCCCAGACCGGGCCGGCAAAATAGTTCCGCTCATATTGATGGTTGTCGGAAGCATGATTTCATTCAGAGGTATCTCCTTCTCCGTTCTTGATCAGGAAAGGTCTCGCCGTGATAGAATACTGCTATAATCAAATCTCTCACTGGTTTCCAGAATACGAACTCTAACTGAGGTTTCCAGAGATCAAAAGTACGACATTAACTCTCGTGTTGAATTAGGAAATATGCATATTTCTTTAGAATCCCTGCCTGAAACATTAGCTCAAGTATCAATAGTCTTCCAGTCCAAATTCAGTGCGGGTAAAACCACTCACCAGTGCTCCTTCTCTCAGTGAAATCGAACAGGTTGGTATAAGAGATGAAGATCAATGCTTCATCGTTGTTATTATTGGTGATACGTGAAGGGTAGTCACGTGGATAAATGACCTTAGTAATCCAGCTGCCATTAGGGCAGCAGGGACCCTCGGTCCCTGAGAGAGTCAATCAATCCTTTTACACCCTCATTTTACAGTCCTTAGTGACCCTTTCCGCATCAATTGGTTTCTACATTATTTATTCTTCTGGCTCTAATTCCGGTTTATTCTCATGGCCGTGTGCTAATGCGATATCTCATGGTACGATTCTCCTCAAAGGTTTATGCAAGACATTCCATGAAGAGGATACCATTTCCCAATTTGCTAGAGGGTGAGAGAATTTCTTACATTAGGTTTCATCTCCTTCGCACTTTTATGGTCAATATCCATATTGCCTTTGGGATTGAGTCGATAAAAAGTTCTGGATTAGTCCACTACTTGCATTACTAGTTGGGAAGATAAAGGAACTCGGCAGCGAGTAGCCGGGAAAAAGCTTAAAAGTAGAGCTGAAATGCGTACGCTAACTGAAGCAGGTTAGGTTACAAGGCTAAAAACGCTTACCTCGTATTAACTCGGGTTTTAACAAAACACCTGGAACGTGCATAGTCAAGTTGACAGGGTGAAAATGGAATTGTGACGGGGTGTTTCGGGTTGCCGACTTCATGAATTCCGGAGAGACGTATGAGAAGACGGTGTCTTTGTGATACGGTTTTTGTGCCAACACACCTAGAGCTCCTACGTATGTATGCCTCAGGCACCTAAAATAAGGACCCTTATAGGTCCTTCAGTAGGGTAGGCAGATAATAAAGAATCAACCTTCCTACTACATATCATTTGACCCCCTAATAACTGACCCTACCGTATCACTTTGGATGACCAAGTTTGATTCCGGGCTTGAACTTGGTCCACGTATGGAAATTTGATAGACATGGGGAAAAGATATAAAGCCTGAACAATTGTTACAGGCTGAAGCCTGGCAGAGGATTACGGCTATGCCGTATCCACCTAGATTAAGCTTCATGACTATATTGGTAGCGAGGGCACACCAAGGCATATATAATCAGAAGAATACGTTCTTCTGATCGTCTTCTTCTCCTTCCTCCTTAGCTTTAGATAGACCAATACAGAGCACCCTTTAGGTTGAATAAACCCAGGACCAGCCCTTCACAACAATCAGATTCATCATTTTAACAATTTATCAGTCTAATCAATTCATTCTACATCACCACCCTCAAACTAGTAAGCTTCTTACCCAACCTTTCAAATTGCAATCCATTGGCTTACAATCCTTTTCTTTTTTTTTAGTTTTCATAAATCAAAATGAAGTTCACCGTCGTCGCTACCATCCTTACTGCGGTCGCTAACGCTGCCTCCGTCAACCTTTTAACTTGTTCGATTAAAACGCTCAAGTCCCCTTCGGATCACGGTAGTGACACCGACTATGCAGCTCGCCTTTACACTAAATTGTGCATCGACTTTTTTAAGTGCAAGCACTCGATCGCTCCAACTGTTGCTGACGGACAGTCGGTTGGAACTTGTATTGACTGTCCTAATTGGAGACCTATTCCTGTGTATGGTGGATGTACCATCACACCTCAGTAAATGAGTTAGATGGAGCTAAGAACCAAATACAGAATTGTTCTGGACTTACCATATAAGATTCTACGGTGAATCAAGCTGTATGGGTAGAATTTATATGGTAAAATTACTTTCTGGGTGTGGAAACATTTATCTTTGTTCTCTATCTCTTACTATATATGATAGTCTTGTTTTGTCTTAAGCAATGAATATTATTTACATACTTTTATAGCTATTATTTCATTTAAAAATGTTCATGTAAGAGTTATTGCAGCTTTATCTATTTTATCCAGCTCTAACATGTGTTTTGGCTATTTTGCTCCCATTCATAAATTCATGACAGATGTAAATGACTGAGGTATTGTGGTTTAAATTTGTAAATATTCTACTGTGATTAGAATGAACCAGAATTAATTCACCTTTATGAATGTGAAGACGTCATATATAATTGTGGCAGAGCAGAAGGGAATACTGACAGGAAGGTTGTACACTGTGTACTTTAGAATTTTAACATGATATTATCTGTCTCCATTATAAATCCATTTGGAAAACACAGCCTGTCGGATACGAGAATTCTGTACCCTTCTAGAGACTTGTATCACCTGATTTGCTTATGGTTGTCATATTCCTGCCTTCTCGCCGGGCGTAAATAGCGCCCTACCTGTCACAGGTCACACAGGTAGTCATGTGTGGAGTCACGTGTGTACCACACATGCGTACAATGTTAATATTAGCCGACCGTAGTGAGAGCCTTCTGCCCTCTTCATCGCACAACACAGTTATTATGCCTACCCCTGGCCTCGTCTTGTGACACTACCACGGCGCTACCCACAAGTGCTGACAATAATCTGGCACGAATAGTTTGACAGAAGGATTTCGCTACTACTGGCTTGGTATTATGAGATGAAACTTAAGCGGCTTCTTAGTTATCATCGGTGGCCACTTTTGAGATCTCCACGGGAGCCAGCTCAACTTCGGCTCAGTCCCCCATCAGTCCACCTCAGCCCCCCTCAGCTCCCCTCAGCCCGCGTGGTGCTCACTTGATACGGTCCTAGCCATGCTGTATTCTACATTCAATTATAGTTATTAACATATATCTTGGGAAACTATGGTAAAGTACATAATATATTACTGTAACAAGCAAAAGAAAATTAATATAAAATAAATACTGCTATATAGTATTAGTAATTTGTGATATAGATGCCATAGGTTGAGGCCTGGTGGAGGATTATGGCTATGCGTATGCATCCAAATTAAGCTTCTTGACTACCTTAGTAGCGAGGGCACACCAAAGCATATATAATCAAAAGAATAACTTCTTCTGATTGCACCCCTCCTTTCCCGCTTTCCTCTGTAGATTTAGATAGACCAATTTAGAGCACCTTTCTCGTGGAACAAACCAAGGGCTAGCCCTTCACAACAGACTACAGCAAATATAAACACTTATGTAGAGGGGAAAAAGGTTAATCCAGGCCCCCTGCCTTCAAGAAGAGCTCCATTTACGAAAGCGGTCAGCATTATTACGTATGGCCTCCCACATCAACCTACGCCGCGACTTCTGCTCTTTTTCAAATTCGCCGACTGGTGTGACCGCTAAAGACTGGACTGACTCCACGATAGATGGGAGTTGTTGTACTGCCTCCTGCGTTGAGGTGAGATATGCCATGCTCCTAATTGTATCTGGGTGGCTGTCTCCAAGGATATATCGGCGAATGTCTAAGGCGGCCTGATGCAGCCGCTCAGCCTCTTCATATCGGCCTTGTTGATGGTATGTTGTTGCAAGCGATGCCATGCTCTTAATTGTATCTGGATGCTTCTCCCCAAGCACTTCCTGCCGAAGATCTAGTACTTGTGTTGATATTTCTTCATCTTCAATATATCGACCTTGCGCATGGTATGTTGTTGCAAGTGATGCCATACTCTCGATTGTATCTGGATGCTTCTCTCCAAGTACCTCCCGCCGAAGTTCGAGTGCTTTCTCTTTTATAGGCTCTGCCTTGCTGTATAGGCCTTGTTGATGGTATGTTGCTGCAAGTGATGCCATGCTCTCGATTGTATCTGGATGCTTCTCCCCAAGCACTTCCTGCCGAAGATCTAGTACTTGTGTTGATATTTCTTCATCTTCAATATATCGACCTTGCGCATGGTATGTTATTGCAAGATATGCCATGCTCTCGATTATATCTGGATGCTTCTCTCCAAGCACCTCCTGCCGAAGTTCGAGTGCTTTCTCTTTTATAGGCTCTGCCTTGCTGTATAGGCCTTGTTGATGGTATGTTGTTGCAAGTGATGCCATGCTCCTAATTGTATCTGGATGCTTCTCTCCAAGCACCTCCCGCCGAAGTTCGAGTGCTTTTATATAAATAGGCTCTGCCTTGCTGTATAGGCCTTGTTGATGGTATGTTGTTGCAAGTGATGCCATGCTCTCGATTGTATCTGGATGCTTCTCTCCAAGCACCTTCCGCCGAAGTTCGAGTGCTCTCTCATCCACCGGTTCCTTCTCCCTCCACCTCCCTCGATCATAAAGAAAGTTAGATACCTTACTGAAAAGCATACCAACTTCAACCTGCTTCCCACATGCCTCTGCCCACTCTCCTACCTGTATAGCATGTGCTAGATACCTCTCACATTCTTGCCATGTGTCTTGTTCTGATACTGGGAAGATCTCTTCCATGGTTTGCACTGTAATTCTGGAGAAATATACCTCCTCCTCCTCCTCCTCCTCTTCTTCTTCTTTTCCTTTTTGCTCTTTAATTTCCTCTTCCTGCTTCTCTTCCTTGCTATTCCTAAACCTGCCCACCTCTTGTATACTTAACCTATATCGTGCAGCTTCCTGTACAAGCTTGTGCATTTCATACTGCCTTGAACCATCATCTGCTTGTCTCCCACTTATAAATAAGAATTCCTTTAATCGGGTAATCGCTTGTATGACTTCAACCTCTTCAGGCTTATCATTTATCCCCTGGTAGCCAAACTCACTAGCCAAGGCTAGAATCTCAAAAGGTATATTCCAACTATCCACATATGCTATCACTTGCAGAATTTGATATGACATCTTGCTTTCCTGTCGGATTCGCTCAATAGAAATCGCCCAGGTCTCTAGAACACTGTTTGATACATTCGGCCGTCGGTGTCGATCTGCCTCTATTCTTTTAAGTAGTTTCCATCGTTGGTCACCTTTGAGTAGCATAGATAAGTACTCTGTAACTGGTGTTGATGTCCGTCATATATATGCTCCAGCCTGTGAAATTGCAAGCAGCAGCCACTGGAGATGCTCGAGAAGGATATTAGTCGCTACTATATCTTCTGTAACCACTACATCTCTTGCAGTCTCTAGGAGCTGTTTTGCTTCTTTTAGTGTCATCTGACCAACTTCAATACCTCGTCGTGAGCCTACAAGGGTCCCGACAATGTGTTCATCACGGCTTATCCACAATACTATCCCTGTAGGCGCTCGAGGAATGTAGTCAAACAGATTGCATGCCTGATCAACCTGTCCTATCTGTCCTGTTTCTCTTATTCCAAAGAGACCAAGATCATCGGTATTATCAAGTACAAGCACCCACTGCGCCTGTTCCTCAATGCCTTGCTTTACTACCAAGAGCAAGTCATCCTTTTCCAGGTTCGTATTTATACCAAGCTTTTTTGCAATTGTATGGTAGTCATTTATAAATGTCGCTTCGCTATCCGCATCGACCCAGAAGATAGAGCAATTCTTATCCTCGCATCATCGGTATACATAATTGAGCGCGATTTGTATTTTCCTAGGTTACTTAGTAGATATTCAAGGCAGATATACCGGTCAAGACACACCCTGATCCGCCTAGACCCCATAGAGCAGCACTATAAAATTCTTTTGTCTATGGTAGAAGCTTATCGATTGTATCTATGATGTCTTGACGGTAGACTAGGTCCTCGTTGCGGTGATATGGAATACTCCGGATGACGGTGGTTTGTGCCGGTCGGTCTGAGACAATGGAAGCCAGCATGCGTTAGCCCTATTAAGCCAAGAATCATAGGCTGTTAAGAAATACCAGATGGCAGATGAAAACTGGCACTTCCCCCATTGAAGGTAAAACCAGCCAAGATATTCTGCCCTTGCATCGGGCCAAATGATATCTCACCTATCCTAGAAAGTAGGAGGATAGAGTGCTATTTATAATAGTAAGTAATAATAGGAAATTAGGGTAATAGATTTGTTATTTGTTAATATTGGACTCATCTGTGTTTACTGTGATTATAATAGGATCAAGTATCTTTAACATAAATGCTAGTCTTGCCTAATTGACCGTCAGCCTAATACAGCTAAAATTCGGTTAGTTCTTAGATTGCAATTCAAGCCGAAGCATCTAGGATTAACTTTACACCAACATCCGAAATGACAAATTATCTGCAAATTATGGCCCCAAGCCACTTATAAAGTCCCTCATTATGTTGCACCATGGCACCGAACCTAGCCTAGGCACAGCTTGGTATGCTCCATGATGTGCTTCATGATATGCTTTGCCATACTGTAACCCAATCACGTACACATAATCTAATTGTAAGTGGAAGCACCCTGAATCAAAGTCTTAAAACATTATATAATAAATTGGATTGTAAGATGGTTTATTATATTAACTAGCTTTAGCTTAGGTATCTGTAGAATTAGAAGCCATAAGTTCCTTAAGATCATACGAAAATTCTTTTAGTATTCAGCATATTTAATAAACAATTATACAATACCTTAGATTGGAGATAATATTAAGTTATATTACCAATATATTACCAATCAGTATTACTAAAAGACACTGTAAAGGAGTAGAATCTCTAACTCTTATATATTGGTGATTCAATTATATATTTTCTATACTTTATTTATAACTTATGCAAGAAGCTCGCATATCTAAGCTAATCAGCGGGGTAGGTCTCCGAAATTGGACTCATTCTAAGAAGGAGTAAAAGAGCGCGTAAGCGGGCCAGCGCACAAGGCTCACCCCAGTCTTGTGGAAGTGACTTGAGAAAACCGATTGCGGTTGTACTCTGTTCTGTGTATAACTTGTATATGAACAAAGCACTCCTGTTTGGATAGGACAGAAAGACCAGGGTATCGAATCGCCGCATATCCAGAAGCAAGAAGCGCATCTAGACTTTCTTTTCTTGACGCGTACGCGCCTACGCGCCTCTTTTTTTCCCGCTTAACCTGCCAAGCCACTAGATTGTTAGAGAAAACGACAGCGATAGCACAAGTTTCGGTGTATTTGATGGTGGTGCGTATAAACGGTGGTGCGTATAAATAGTGGCTATCCCCTGACAAATGCATTTTGTCAAGGACATTTTTGTCAAGGATATGTATGATTATGTATATTTGTTGGAACATTGAATTCATCACAAAGGGATTACAGTCATCGAGGCCTGAGGCACCGGCTAGGTGCCTCGTGTGAAGGCGGCAGGAAGCGAGATCAAGGGCATCACATGACCTACTCACAACAACACCAAAAGGGGCTCTCTTTAGCTTAGATAGAATAGACAATCATCATTCGAAGCAATAGACCCCACAGTAGCAGCTGCTATATTTGTGACCTTAACTGCGTCATCCCTGACCCCGGGACTCACCCACAATATTATCCCCTGTAGATTGATATTTGGTTTCTAAATTAATTCTAGCTCATTTCCTTTGTAAAAAATGCTTTATATAGCTTATTAGCTTGAATTCTGTAATATAAAATCCCACATGTCAGCGTGTAAGAGTCTGGGTGACGACTAGGGCGTCACAGGCTGAAGCCTAGTGGAGGATTATGGCTATGCCGTATCCACCTAGATTAAGCTTCCTGATCACTTTGGTAGCGAGGGCACGCCAAGACACATATAATCAGAAGAATGACTTCTTCTGATCGTCTTTCTTTCCTTTCCTCTCTAGCTTTAGATAGACAAATTCAGAGCACCCTTCTCGTTAAACAAACCAAGGGCCAGCCCTTCACATAGGGTGATGCATTCATCTTGGGGCACCATAGGTCTCTATTTGATGTAAGACTTCAACTTGAAGAATCTACTGAGATTACCATTGCAATTCCTTAAATCCTTGTGGGCTTCAGTGCCCTAATTCAGAGATGAAGTATCTCCATCTTGCTGTGAAGGGCTGGTGTAACGGTTCGTGTTCACAGATAAGATCAGGCACGTTGGTTTGAGCAACAAAGGAAGATTGTTACGTCTGGTAATGGGTCAATCGGTCAAATAGATCAATTGAAAGTAACCAAGTTGTATTGAGAGCTGAGTTGTGCCCCGGATGGCAGCAACTCCTAGAAGTCTAATGTACAGTTTGATCTAGGGCTCTGTGGGGCTGTTTAGATGGATCTACCCTAAAGAGCGATGTTTTTCTAGGAGCGCGGCGCTCCTTGCGGAGCAGCGCTCCATAAGTCTATTGGAGTACGCGGGCACAGCTTGTCAGAGGTAAAAGCGGGTCTTCCGGCCTTCTGCCGGCGGCTTCACTGGTCGGGTTGATCTGGGCCGTAACAGCTGGTCCTGGGTTTATTCAACCTGAAGGGTGCTCTGAATTGGTCTATCTAAAGCTAGAGAGGAAAGAAGGAAAAGAATACGATCAGAAGAATGCATTCTTCTGATTATATATGCCTTGGTGTGTCCTCGCTACCAATGTAATCAGGAAGCTTAATCTAGGTGGATACGGCATAGCCATAATCCTCTACCAGGCTTCAGCCTGTGACACTTGCACTCACAATCAACAAGCTCTGTGGCCTCGCTGGCTTACATCCTTACACCCCCAAATATAGGCCTATCTAGGTAGCTCAGCCTTAGCTTAACTAAATTCAGCCAAGCTCAGCCTAAGCTCAGTCGTAGCTCAGCTTAGAGCGGCAGGAGCTCAGGTCTGGAAACGGAAAGGGATTTTGGTACGCTTGAGTTTCGTCTCCGAGTATGTTGGTATTTCATCGTCGATATGATGCGAATGTGCGATGCAACCTTGGTCCATTCGCCCAAATCATTGCGCATTGAATTCTCCAAGTTCAGTAGTCTTAGTCAACATGGCTGCGAATCACTTGTTGATGCCCTCATTAAAACTTAGATGACCGTACTTAAGATGGTTTCCCTTTCCAAGACCGTGACTCTCAACGCACATCCTTCACGTCCCTCAACGCATCCTCGGCAAACGCGGCCCATTCATCCAAGCGCTCAGAGGCACGCCAACGGCATTCTTTATAAGCAATTGCCGCTTGGCTAGCATACTTCTTATCGAACAAAGCTTGACGAAAATGGACTTCTCCACTGTGTGTATAACAAGACCGAGGCTATCGACCTCACAATATCACAGAATACAAGCTCCACGTATTCCACGAGAATAAAATTTATTCGGATAACAAATATTTTGTCAATTAAGAATATAACCATCTCTAAGAGATAATATATAAAAGTTTAATAGGTTTATGTTCAAGGGTCTGAAGGGAGAAGATACAAGCTTTGTTGTAGATATTCGTGGCCACCACTCTTTTTTCTTCATAGAATGCCTTTCTTTCTTTCCTCTTTTTTAAAAAAAAAGAAATTGCAGGGCCGCGGGAAAAGTTTACGTCGGGTGGTGCAGATGCCACGGTCTATCCATGCCCATCGATCTCACTTTCTGAACCGACATCCACATCCTCAAACCGAGGCTGGTTGGGTAGCACCCCAACACCATCTTGATGCACGCTACTTGATGTCACAACACATCAATCCTCTAAATTTTACGACCGTATTATCTCTCACACCCCGTACTACAGAATCGAGAAAATGGTCTAGCCTAAAGCAGTCACTTTTGCGACGCACCGGGGTATATTTCCGAAAGCAGAATAAATCTAGAAGAAGTTTGTCTTACAGGACTTATCCGAGGGTATTAAAATGTGCAAAAATTTGAAACCACACAAATGTAACGTCTTTATCTAATGTATCATGTCCACCACCAACACAGGTCCGGTCCTATCAACCTCATCTCAAGCCGATGCCATGGCTAGTCAGCATGCACCCCTGCTGAGAATTTCGTCCGCTTCTGAAAGAATATCTTGCATCCGTTTCTTTGAAGCGGCCACTGACCGGGGTTCTTGAAAGCCAATCGGGGGCCGGTGGTGAAGATCATCAAGGTCCTGGAGAAACCTGCTGAGCGCAAACGTGGGGGCAACAAGGACCCCTGACTTCGCATTGGTACATATTCGGCTGTCACTGTAAAAACAAATCAGGAATTATTCTGAGGGAATCTGATCGTAAAATAGACAAGAACGCCGGGATTAATACTTTCGTGAGCTGGGGTTACTCATCGTGGGCGTCGAAGCCATCGTAGAGCAACTGCTACACTACTTGAAGGAGCGTGGCTTGTTTAAGTTGATTAGGCGAATACAGAAGGTGAAGTGGAAATGAGGGCGAAAATTGTGGCCATCCAACCCACGAGTAGTGGAAGTGACAATTGCAACTTTGTGCGATACCTTATGCATGTAATGCCCTCCCCTTGTGGTGGTTCGTGCCTGGCTTTATAGCGACACGACATGCTCTGTGTCTTGCGAAGTGCCATGTTCATCCAGACCACCATCAGCCAGCGGCGTGGCGATATGAAACATCCGGACGTCAGGCAAGTAAGGTCACAATTATTACCAGCACTTCAGAGGTTAGCGAGGAGGGAAACCCCTGGGAAAGTTAACTTTTGCACTTCTCTGCAATCTCGTGGCCGCCTCTTTCGCTGCTCTGGACCTCGGGTGCTTCATGTGTACCGTGTGAATAAGCTCGCTTCAGCGATGCGCTACCAAATCACAACCCTCTGCGAGTATTACTCGCAGGAATACAGTAGGGTCAAATTTCGAGGCCACGCTGGCCAACAAATTGACGCCACAGGATTCACAGCTGCACAAAACACAACCATCTCGGAATGGAGTAAGGTGACCACGAGGTAACCAACTCCAGGCCACCAAGCGGGTGCGATCCCGCACTAAGACGCGGCCAACAGCCATCATACCTCGCATCAATCTCACCCACATGTGTCACTGTACTTGGCAAAAGCTGGAATAGGAAGCTGCCAAATGAGTCCCTGGAACAAGTTCGCAGCCATGCAAACAACCTTGGTCTTGACACCAACGGTTTTCTCATGCCCAACAACGCCACATTAGTCTGCGTCAGCTGCACCCAAGTTCCTATTGATCCGTGCTGCATCAACGGCGTATGCAATACACATCACTACAGGAAAATTTTTCATCTGCGTCGGTCGCGCCTACGTGTTGAAAGGGTGTAATGGGCGTGCGGGTAGCGGCAGGAACCCAACAACTGGGTTGGGCACGATGCGGACCCTTGAATCTTCCACAGATGGGCTTCACTTTGCGGCATGGCTTGCATGATGACTCTTGCACTTCGGTATCTGTTCCCACACGGCTCTAGGGCATGCAACTCCGGCCTCTATTATTAGTTGACCGCCTCGTGGCTTCGAACCGAGGCTCCCGGCATAGCCGTGGCTGAAAAACAATGATGACAAGCGCGCTCAATCGCTTAAGCCAGTGTTTCAACTCAATCGCCAAATACAGTATCTAAAGAAATTTGTCAGCCTAGATAGATTAAGAATATGTATTCTTGGGCATATCAAAAACTGTGCCAAGCCGATTCCTGCTGACAAAACAGATCGTATTTACATATACGGAAGATCTTGCAGCAGTAAGTAGATCTTTGGCTGACAAACCATGGCGCAGGAGTAGTTCATCTTCTAGTATTTATTGGTTCATGAGAGTTCAATAAGGAACACTCATGCAAATATGGTCATGTGAGCGCGCCAAACGGCTGGGCATGATCGGGTTATAGTTGGGCCAATATTATAGACCATGTACTCAGCCCAGTATTGAATCAAGAATGACTTTGCAACACCCTCATTTGCAATCGGACATCACCGAGAGGTTGAAATACTTAGCGACTAGGCCGCCCCGTCGGCGAGCAATAGCCGCAAAATGACTCATCATTCCGTCTGGAGATAATAGAAGTCAAGCAGCAGCTGTCTAACTGATCCAGATCGCACTTCATAGGATTACTAAATTGGGATGTCATTCTATAGTCGATTGGCGTCGTATGTTTAGCGTGATGGGGCATGGAGTGGGGATGCAAGGCAGATCTTTGGGGATGGTTCACAGTCAATGATGGGACATTTGTGGAATGATGTGAATGCAGATTGCTGTAGATGCGTCTTTCTATTTAAAAAATCCAAGAAATGCTCCAGTGAGCGCGCCAAAATTCCAAGCGCCAATTTCGCGGAGCCCCTGCGCCGCCTCTTGTCCAGGAAAAAAAACCGCTTGCCTGGCAGAGTCAGATTGATGCTAACGGACAATCAATGGCGGGGCTGCGAATAGAACTCACCAATTCTACCGACACCATCGATATCAATTACAGGCACTCTTCTACCATAGAGTCACATCGCAGTGGCTTGGAGTTGTGCGTCGATAGCGCTCAAAATTTCCGTCATGCGCCGAGTATTCTCCACCATGCGGGCTTGTGACGGTGCATATCCTGGAGGAGCACGAAGATATCGGTCGGGATGGCCCTGAGGCAGGTGGTTGTGGGGCGCAAGAAACCGGCCGAGGAGGTACTGGGGATCATCGGGGACGGACAGTGTGATGTGAGTAGAATGATTGGTGGGAGAGCCCGTGTTGTGGCCGGACTGCTGTGCCTGAGGGTTCGAGCCAAGCTGCAATCTAAACTGGGCAAAACGGAAATCCACAATATTAGTCTTGATTGACACGGGGAAACAACAAGCTATAAATGCATGGGGACAAATGGCAAGAGTTTCAGCGACGGTATGAAGTTCATTTAGTGCACAATGTTTATTAAAACGGGTGCTCTAGTCCATTCCACTTCGCCAGAACAATCATCAAATGGTATAATTGGGAATTTAGATGTGGAGGTTCGCACTCAAGAGAATTCGCACCGCGCTCAGCGCCAGTGAAGGATCCTGCGTCAGCCATGTGGTTGTACTGCAGCACAAAATTGCGAGAATAATTTAATTTCAGCAACCAGGCTCTTTTCTTTTACAGGTATGATCTTCAGAGAGCCAGTGGAGGCGGCGGGCGGGCACTAGGGACGGAAATAAGGTGTGTCGCGCTTGAAGCCGGCAAGATCGCTAATCTGACAGGGCTGTTAGTGGGTGAAGCGACCCCGAGAGGCAAGATGCTGGGGAAGGGTTGGAACCTGTTAGATTCTGAGATGGATTGAGCACAGTGGCTATGGAGGTGATGAGCCGGCAGACTGAGGGTTGCATCACACGGGGTCGGATCCAACTGAATGGTTCGAAGACGATTTTGTGCATGAACACCAACTCAAGATGGTGATGGGGAAGGACAAGAGCCCAAAGAGCAGAGAAATGGGCAAATGGAAGACCCGGAGAGGTATTTCGATCCTGCTAGGGCAGGTTGGAAACGAAGATCGAGCAGAGATGGTGGAAAACAAGCAGGTTTTGAAGGAAAAAGAGGGAAAGGATGAAAGCATGGGGTGGGGCGGGACTGGGTTAGGACAGTTGGGACGGTGGCGGCGGTGGTGACAGAAACTGAGGAGGGACCATCATGGGAAGAGAATAACGCCTCAGGGCCAGGTGTAGGCGAAAGGAGAGTTGAGAGGTGTGGATGTACGACTCCCGACAAGGATGGTGCGAGGCAGAGGGATGGTGTCCGTTCAAAGGCAGACAGGCATGGATCAGTAGCTTCTGGCAACAGGCGGGGATGTAAGTACTGACCAAAGCGGAGGAGGGCGAGGCAAGCTGATTGTGACAACGTAGTCCTGGGAGAAGGGTGACAATCACTGGTACACGACAAGTTGGGACGGAAGCACCACTCCAGCGGGGGGGGTTTTTTTCTTGTTCAAAAAAGAAAAAAAAAACCACCCCAGGACCCCGGCAAGTCAATGAGGTGGGAAGGGGGTGGGTGTTTAGAAAAATGATGAGAGGGCATGTAAGCGCGTGTGGGCGTGAGAAAGCGAGAGGCGTGAACGTCCTTAGGGAGGCCAGCTTTGGGAATTCCAAAGATCGGCGGTACCCAGACCGCGGCGCCAAATGGCTCAAGACCGCACACCTAGCTTAATGTCAGTCCTCTGCCAAATCCATGCGGCCCGTGGGGATAAGTAGATCCCTCGCCTGTCATCTGGTACCGTGGGATTGGCACACAGCCTTTAGGCGGAACAAGCAAGTTTCGGCGCCGCTTCTCAAGCGCCGTTAGATCGGTGCGAGCAAAACGACGAACAGAAGCCTCCGATTTCGTACAGCTGTGTGCAACTCTCAAGCCAGGTCCAGATTTCGCTGCATCAATCGAGAAGATCCGACTGACATGCCCTTACCACAGGAAGCCCGATCTGTCTTATCGCACGCCCGTCAGCCTCTTTTGCCGTCTTGATGACGACAGCGCAACCCGGTGGTGGGGCTTTTTTTCGGTCTCGACCTCGACGTCCGGGCAAGCCACTCCTAACAAGGGCATTCTAAGAAGTCGACCTTTGACATCACTCTCAGACGGCAAAAAAATCTTTCTTATTTTTTTTTTTTTTTTAATTCTGCCCAGCCGGAGGCGCACTCTCCACCTTCCCAGCCCATTGCGCCCATCTGAGTGGCTGGATAGGGGCGACAAAAATAATCCACGCGCCTCCACTAGTGGTCGAGTCCCCTTTGCCTGTAAGGCAACCAAGCCAAGCTTCATTTTAGTACCATGGGGTGTAAGGCAGACCATTGACTGCGAGGTGGCAAATGTCGATCTCCCTGCATTTAGACAACGGAAGTGATGTAATGCGGTTTTCGCCAATCTGAGCCATTTAGTTTTTTAGGAACTTCGAAGAGGGGGTTACGAGACGGCTCAGGCTGGACATTGGCCATGTCAACTAAAGTGCACGTGTTGGCGTCGTGCTGCCATGAGGTGGCCGAGAGATGTCATGACGCGCTTGTGCTTGCTTGCGTTGTTGTCTGCGAGTATATGTTCCGAACTAAATTTACGCACACACCGTCAACCACCCCAACATCAGACGCAGCGCAACACATCGGATCTATCGAATCAATGCGGCTTTCGATCCAATTCAAACCACCCCTACCCTCACCATTGGAAATCAGCCGCAGGCCGAGGCCCCTCAGGGTTCAACAAGACCCTACGAGATTCTGCAGGGTAGCTCAGGGCCCAGTGATGTCATCCCCAATGCGAGGGTCCAGCCCCGCTCTCAGCCAGCTCTGTCAATCCACGCAGAATGGACCCTTCTGGACCCTGTGACGTAGCGCCGACTGTCCGTTAATTTATCATGTCGACTCAACGACTGATATTTTTCTTATTTTCTTCTCCCACCCGAATTTTCCATTTTACAGCCCCCAATGACGTTCGTGTTCGGTTGAAATTGCCCTTGGTTCCATCGCTCCGTTATCGCTTCCGAACCAAGCTTGATTTTGCGTTATCGAACCCCTCTGCAAAGCGGTCACTGGATCACCCGTGGCCCCCCTTGTCAAACATGATGGCTCTCTCTAATTTCACCAAAGTGCAGGTAGTGCCGGTGGATCAGGAATAGGACTATTAATGATACGCCCCTACGAGGTAGGATTATTTTCTGACACGTGGATCCTCGACGTCAATATCGTTTGATGATCGCCGTGGTTGTCGCTGTTGTCGCTGTTGTTGCCTCTAGGCCGCTCGGGGCGGTAGCGCTATCACCATAGGACGTAGCCAGCCCATCCTCCTTTGGAACTGGCCAACGGAGTTCCGTCCGTGTGAATTACCTGACCAATAAGCTCGTCCCCCCCCCCACGTTTTTAATAATTCGCAACCAATAAGTCTCATATTATTGGATCTCTCTTGTGTCGTCATCTCACCAGTCGCGTGGCGTCGGATACAAATGGACTGGTTGAACAAATGTCCTCTGAAAAGAAGTCATGAGCACCACCTTCCCTCTGCGTCCTCAGCCCCGCTTGCTGTGAGGCCACACACAAGACAGGGCCTTGGCAACATTTATCTCTCAACACAACCAGAAAGAGATTGTTAAAAAAACATAGATTAGCTGCGAAGAAACAAAAAAGGATTGGCCATTATATTGGATAGTCTTCAATCTCCTCATGTTTCCTTTTTTTTTTTTTTTTTTTTTCCCGAAGCTCCACGTTTGGCGTTCAATTTTTGTCTTCCAATAATGTCATGTATTCGCAGTACCCTGTTTAGGCCGCCTTCTCAACGCCCAAGTGGAATACGGTTGTGGGAAGGGAAACCAAAACCAAAACCAACCATGTTTTTTTTTTTCCTTGTGAGGGACAATATTAATGATTAATGCATCAGAAACTAATAAAACCATCGTGTGTCAGCCTGGTTAGGCTAGGCGAACTGATCGGTCGCATGCTTGACCAGGTTCATCATTCATGGGGCAGTGCATCTCCAGCACCCAGCATTCTAAATGGCTGCACAACTTTAAATATTTGACTGATAAACTGAACCTGGTTTCTCGTCCACCCGTGAAGTGGTGGAAACACGATACAGGTTGAAGAAAGCCATTGAATCGTTCTTCGTGCACGCACGCAACGTTGACCAATGTGCAAGGCAGCAGCTCAATTGGAGTCACCGCGTCTCCACACAAGCGCTAAAAAAGCAACGGCGAGCGACAACTAAGGAGCATTAGAGCATTAGACCATCAGCCACGAGACTTTAGCGAAGGCATGATGTGGCTTGGATGCGATAGCCAGCCACTTGTCGGCCTCTGATGGCTCAACTCAGTGTAAGTGTGACTCTGCGTTTCACCAATCATGAATGAGGGGTCGCATGTTTGCCTGCCTGAGGTACCGCTCATCGCAGGTACCCGACCACAGCTGCCTGCCGAGCATACAAAGTCGGTGATGCGGCTCTCCTTCTTCAACCTCGACTTATTTAATTCCAGCAACCGCACTGTCATTCAATATTCTGCATCATACTCCTCCTGTTGCTCTCCCCCGACTCTGTCAGCCTAGCGCCCAAGGCGAACCCCCGGTTGACTGTGATCTCGGGCACCACTGTCGCTTTCGACATGGCTTCTGTCGGTTCCGTTGCCAGCACCTGCGAGTTTCCTGGCTTTCACCTGCGAGCCCTCTCCGCTCAAGACGCCCTGGGTCTTCCACCACCAGCTGCCAAGCAGGTGACCATGGGGTCGACGGTCAAGTTCGACATCCCGCTGCGCTGTCGGGAGTTCTCTCCGTTCGCTCGCCTCCCAGCGGAGATTCGCTATCAGATTTGGGAAAACACTCTGGCAACTCCCGGCATGCATTTCCTCAAGATCCAGTCTGAGGATAAAACCAGCTCCGGAAAGTGGTGGGCTAAGAGCTTGGGACCTATCCATGCCTCTTCTACCTCTTCTGACAACGGATCCGATGACGAGAAGGACCTGGATCCCCTTACTCTAGAGATCCAACGTGAAACCCGTTTCACATCGACTGTGTCTGCTGATCTCTCACCTCTCTACCCAACCCCGCAAGCCGATGTTTCGTACCACACGACGCTTAACCAGGAGCTCACCAAGTTTTCCGTCACTTGCAACGAATCGGCATCTGTCGTAAAGCGTTTGCTGTCTCGACCAGCCACGCTGAAATTGAATGGTGGCCGAATGATCAGCCTTGACATCTCATCCGACATCATTTACCTGGAATACGTACCCCCAGATGTTTTCGAGGACAACTTTCGCTTCACGAAGTCACTTAAATGTGCAGGGCTAGACAAGATCCGCAATGTTGCTGTGCGCTTCTGCCACAAGTGGCATCAGAAGCATTCGCCAAATCGCTGTTCAGTTTGCGGACAGATTCACCATGCTTCTGATAAGATCGATTATCCCAACCATCTCTACCAGTTCCTTGCTCAGTATCTCCCTAATCTTGAGCGCTTTTACTTTGTGGATTACTTTATCCTTCGGAAAAATGAATGCAAAGCCGATGAGGGACAGGCAAATGGTTCGTTAGATCTGTTCGTGGAACCTGACACGAACAATGCTGACAAACCGCTAGCCAAACCACCTGTGGCTAAATTTGAGGGCGGAAATAGGACTTATTACGAGGTTGACGACCAGAGCTGGACCATCAAATCTAATGTCTTTGACACCATGTCATGGCTCCAAGACCGATTTGTACGGTACGCAAAGGAGAGCAAACTGAACAAACACAAGAACCCTAACAAAGTCAAATTCGGCGTCTTGGCGTGTGAGTGGACTGTGGGCCAGGATAGCGGAATGAAGAAGGCACCATCGACACCGACAAAGAAGGGTCGAAACAAGCGAGCTTCCTCTGAGGATCATGGCGCATGGAGGACTCGCCGGTCTTCTCCTCAAATGACATCGGTTCCTGTGCCGGAACATGCTACTATCGACTTGGAGGGAGCGTTTTCTTTTGTCTTTGGCGTCCCGGGAGGAAAACCGTTTGACTTTACATTCTCGATTCCTCGCAAGTAGGCGAGGCAACATTCTGGATTTTTGATTGGAGTTTTGGGTTTGGTTTCCTAATTATTGTACAACATAACGACGACACGACCATGCACAGATTTTTTATTGAAAGAGACAGCTTTGTTTTTCTTTGACGGGTGTTCTGATCACTCATGGTTTGTAGAATGCTTTAGAGTAGAGTTATTCCTGCTGCCGTCCGAGTTGCACTTGGAGGAGCACTCCTCTTAGTCCTCGATCCTCTGTATCCTGAGATTCTCCTCAATCAGAATGGGTTATCTTGAGTGTTGTTGGCCCCTAGTTAATTGAATCCCACCGTGTTCCTCAATCAAGCACCTCACACATGTCGTGGTTGGCAGACCTAAATGACGTAATCTACTGTATTAATGGCGCTAGTTTAGGAGAGGGATTGAACATGATGACTATCTCACAGGGCTTTTTGTAAAAACCCAGCTGCCGTAGCCTCAGCATGTGGGAGTGTCTTCATGTGAATTATTCATGTCAGTAAATGAAGCTGACTGGCATATGGGTTAGGTTAGTGGGGTCATGGCGTTCAACGCCAAGGCATGGGATTTGCATTTTCTTCCAGTCTCGACAAATCAGCGCTCAGTGGATTTTCAGGCTCTATTCCCAGCATAGACACTTCGATAAATATTTCCTTGGACATTTTGATCAACTCCAGCAACCGAGCCGGGCGGGCTGTCCAAAGACCCTCCACCGAACCGAGTTCAGCATTGACCATGGCGCGGAAGCGTGGGGAGCAGAGAATACCCGTCCATCCGCTTCTTCCGGTCCATCTGCTGGGCAGACCTAGGACAAGATTTGTTTGTGCGACGACGTGGTGCACGAGTTCGAAGAACATAATGAACTGAGAGGACGCCTCGACAATGGGCACATCGGCGTAGGCCATGGGCGCGCGGCCGAGGGGCTCTGTTGTGGGGTCGTTGACAGAGTCATAGAGGATCTTGATGATGATTTCAATATGCTTGACGATTTGGACGTAGCATGATATGACGAGAAATATCGTGGGCGAGTCGAGCGTTTTTGGTAAAGGCGCTGCAGCTCCGGGGGAATTTGCGTCCGACGACGGAGTGGTTGATCCGGATATTGACGGGTCAATATTCATCGAGATAATGTCTGGGGAAGTAGACCGATCGGATTTAGTGATTGGCTGGGTTCCTACCTGTCGGTGAAGGGCTTTAATGATGGAGAGGTAGTGCTGAGCGTTGACCATGAGCAGCTGGATGTTTTTGTAGCCATCCATGACGGGGTGTGGCGCGCAAATGAAATCCCTAAAGTTGGGTTGAGTTTCGAAGCGTGCCATGTTCTCATGGCATTTGCGAATCTCTACGTTTAGCCGGGAGAGCATCTCAAAGACTCGGGCGCTGGGCTTGATAACCTGCTGTTCACAGTCGGGAGGCGCGTCGAGCTCCTGCACGGCGGGCCAGCACTCCATGGGCAGGCTCAAGCCCCAGGGAGATGCGAGACCCAGCCCCGAATGGCACGCCATAGGCCAATCAAAGCCCGGAAGAATGGTGTCATCAAGGAGCGTGTCGTCTAGGAGTTGCAGCTGGGAGAGATAGACGGGGCTCTGAAGCCCGTTCGTGGCGGCTATCAGGAGCGGCTCCGAGCCGATGAAGGCGTTGGCCGACACAGATCCGGTAGCTTTCCTGACGGCTACGAGGTCCCTCTTGGGCGGGCGGCCAATCCGGCGCTGCGGACCTGCCTGGCACGCCAGGCCGAGCCGAGTGCATCGCGTGCACGAGAGAGCCTCTGCTGGGGAGCGCGTGCAGCGGAGTTTCTGGCGGCGGCAGCGTTCGCAGGCTGAACGCACCTGGTTTGGATGCGGGACCGAGGACGCTTGTCGATTTGCCGGCATTCCTTGAGTTCTTTTCTTTTTCGCTTCCTCCGCGCGGGTCTCTTTAGATGTTTGGATTCCACCGAAAATCGGAGCCGAATGTAAGCCGCTTCAGTTTTGTCTATTCGGCAGAGGATCGATGAGTGAGACAATGCTGATGGCGCGGCCGCTGAATTGCTCGGAGGCGGAGTGTGGGGCAGATCGGACTTGGTCGGAGGCGTGTCTTGTCTTGCTAAATTGATCATGGAGGATGAGCATCCATGTCAGCAGAGACCATTGTAGGATAGATGGTGCGATCCTGAGAGAAAAAGTCACTATGGACCAACAAAATAAAACAAAAATTGAGAAATCACATTTCTTTCAATCGTGGCTTGCTCAAATACCCTTTTTCCTTTATTTTCTTGTACTTATACACTAAGTGGTAATGCGCCGCAGCACACTGCAGTGCGCGCGACAATGAAGCTAATGAGTTGAGTAATGTCCTCAAAAAATTCATCCAAGAGTGAAGATATTTTGACCAAATGACGCCTATTATTACAAGAATTGCGGTACGACCATCGTCCTACGGGATGATTTTATTTGGCCTTTTCGCTGTCATTTTGCTTGCGCTGCTCCTCCATGCCATATTGGGTATCTAGTTCCTGTCGGAGTGGAATGTCCTTCTCAAACAGCGCGAGCACAGACGCTAATCCGCCAAAGCCAAGACAAATGAGATAGACTCTGCGCAGAGCCAACATAAAGACGTGGCGGATCTGGTCTCTCACTGGTTGTTGGAACTGCAGTACAAATGCTCTTGTCGTGCTCGAATATGCATCACCCGAGGTCAGATGCTGCCGCACAGCTTCGTCGTCGATCAAGTGTGCGTATTTTTTAATGTGCGAATTATATATAGCGTTCGCAATAGCAGTGCCCCAGACAAATCCAAACGTACGGATAAATGACCACGTCGCTGTGGCCACAGCCTGGTCGATTTCCTCTGTAGAAGCTTGGAACGCTGGTAGCAACGTGTTGAGCAGCAACCCAGACCCCATGGCCGGGAGGAATTGAATGAGAATCCAGGCCGCATCAGGGCTATCCTCTTTCAAGAGAGCAAGTAATCCGCCGCTTCCGCTCATTAGGATAAAACCAACAACATGGAGAGCCTTGAACTTCCCATACTTTGAAAGAATGAGGGCAGAGACAGCAGCACCAGGAATGGCAATCAGCGCGACGGGCAAGAGTTGGACTCCTGATCGAGGCGGTGTTGATAGTAACACTCCCTGAAAATATAGTGGAATAAAAAATAGACACCACATGATTATTACTGAGTTAAGGAACGTGTTAAAGTACACAATTCGGGATGTGCGATTGGGGAAAAGGCGGATCGGCATGACAGGCTCCTTTGGAATACCAGAGCCCTCAAAAACGACAAACCCAACGAGGCCAGCTACTCCTACCAGAAGAGGCACGAGGATGTGAGCATCAGACCACGGATATACGGGACCTGCCCAAGTGAGGGCGATGAGAATCGAGATGCTGGCGCCAATGATGATGGTGTTGCCAATGTAGTCGACGCGCTTGAGTTTAGCCATGGTGGACTCTTGTCGGTCCCATTTGAGACTCAGAAATAGATACGAATTAAGCATGCCCAACCCACCTATTGGAAGATTGAGATAAAATACCTGAACTCGCAAAGTTAGCCCGTGAATCATTCGCTCTTGCCAAAGCAACAGACCCATCTCCATGATGTTCTCTGAACAATGATCCCGCCAATAAAGGGTCCAATAGCAAATCCAATAGTCGCAACAAGAAGCAGAATTGCAATATAATTGCCCCTGTAGCGTAGTGGGATCAAATCTGAGATGATGACGTCGCCAACAACACCAAGCCCACCGCCTCCGATCCCCTGGACAGCACGGCCGGCGATGAGCATTACCGAGTCGTTGGCTCCACCACAAATCCCGCTGCCTAGAGTATACGCGCCAAAAATGAATATCATGACTCTCTTGCGACCGAACAGGTTGCATAGCTGGCCGAACAACGGCTGAAGGCAGGCACTGTGTCGCGCGTCAAGGCTCCACGCCCAAGCTACCTGGCAAAAATTGCCAAACTCACCTCGTGAGGAAATATATATTGGTAACCCAGATGTAGTCGCCACCAATTCCAATGTCAGCGACAATGGTAGGTAGAGATGTGACGACCACTGTAGACTCAAGGGAAACAAGAAGTGTGGAGAAGGCGATCGTCAGTAAGATCATCCAGAAGCGATGATCTTTCTTAAACGCGTACTTCTCTTCGACCTGCTCGGATGGTGGGAGACCAGTTGTATCTTCTTTCACATCTTTTTCGACAGGGTCGCTCTGATCTAAAGGTATAACTGGGCCTTGAACGATCAATTCTTGGGATGTTTCTTTCGAAGGTAACATGCTCGCTATCTCTTGCGCTGCCATGATGCCAAAAGACTAAGAGATAGCAGGTAAAAGCCATATGCATAAAAGGAAACAGAGGAATCAAGAGTTAAACATGTTCAAATGCACAAGCCGCATAAATCTAACGCGAAGATTCCTGTATGAGATAGAAATGAAGGATATTGAAGGGATTTTGTGGCTATGTCATAAGCAAACCAGTCCAGCCAGTGCTGACATCTCGGCGGCTACTTTTTTAGGCTAGCCTTCAGGAACTCGACGCCATATTCCGGGTTTACCCATTACTCCCCTTTGATCAGCTGCTGTATTGGAGGATTGAACGGCACTTGTCATCAAAGCAATGGGGTAGTCGTAGGTGACCTCGTGGGGTGAGACTTTGGTCGCACTGACCCAACTTATTTTGGCACGACTTTTTTTTTTTTTTTTGATCTGTTTGTACCAACTAATCTTGACCTACCGACCAAGGCCCCCCGATCGCAGTCGGATCTTACAACTAAACTAGGTGACTGAACTCAAGTTTTAATATGTTGCTATATTTGTAGAGTATGCCTGAGCTTCCCTGAGTCAGCATGAGTAGAGCTGTTTTTACCTAGACTAAGCTTGACCATCTCGTGCTAGGCTTCACTGAGGTAGTTTCTCTGATAAGGTTGCATGATGTGGGTTCAAGTGTTTTCGTTGCGAGATAGCTTGATACACAGGAACGTAAATGATTCCATCATGTTACTCGTAGGTACATTGCAAGTGAATAAATGTGGCAAAAGCTAGTTAGCGGCGTACAAGCAATTGGGAAAGGAGGGGCTATGAAGAAAGATATAGACAAGTCTGGCATCCTCTGGTCGTGGGACCGTTGTAAGAAAATTTTGATAGATAGCTAATTATAAATTACCTTCATCCCATTGAACTCTCCTCTGTAATAGTCTGAAGAAAATGGGGGACAGTTCGAGGCCTAACCACTAGATAATAGTTTTGGTGGATTACAATCTGAAAAGCCAATAAATACTACTCTGCCTGAATTGCACCCTATTATAACTGTAGATGTGGTTTTATATGCAAACGCCCCTTCGTGTTGGTAGTTTGCTCACTTCTCGCTTCGCGGGCGTGAGCTCATTCCGTAATACGATCGTGGCCTTATTTGTGCTTCACCCAAATCAAGAATCCATTCCGTTTCATATATTAGCTCCAGCTTGCTTTAATCGCTCTACAACCTCCAGATGGCCACCCTCGGAAGCAGCTTGAAGGGCAGTACGGCCGCCATAATTAGCAGCAGCAGCATTAACATCGGCCTTTGCAGCAAGTAATCGATCTACAACCTCCAGATGGCCACTTTTGGCAGCAGCTTGAAGGGCAGTACGGCCGCCATTAGTAGCAGCAGCAGCGTTAATATCGGCCTTTACAGCAAGTAATCGATCCACAACCTCCAGATGGCCACCCTCGGAAGCAGCTTGAAGGGCAGTACGGCCGCCATTAGTAGCAGCAGCAGCGTTAATATCGGCCTTTGCAGCAAGTAATCGATCTACAACCTCCAGATGGCCACCCTCGGAAGCAGCTTGAAGGACCATACTCATATCGTATACTGATTCTTCCTTCTCAAGGAAAATGTCTAATATTTCAACATCGCCTTTTGCTGCTGATGCTGCCATTATTCGGCTTATTTTTGACTTCGAAATACTACCATAGCCATTGAGAAGGCGGACCAAAGCGTAGTGACTGGCGTCACAACTCCAACTTAGTATTTCTGGTCGGCTTGTGTTGAACTCTAGCCCAAGCCAAGGCTTCTGCGCCAGCGCATGGCCGTCCGTAATAGCATTTTGCCATAACGTCCAAGTTGTAGACCTACCCTCTTGAAATCTCGTAGTATGGTAGATTCAGTATTCTTCTGCGTATTTTAAGAAAGCATGCGAATCATATAATGTATCGACGTCTTTACTGGCAGTATCATATCTCGCCAAAGTTCCCATAACATCTTGGTTCGCTATGCTCTTGTGATACTTGGAACGTAAATTGATGATACTTGAGGTCACTTTTGATATTTTCCGTTCAGGACCAAGGACAGCCGGCACTATAGCCGCTGGTATTATAGGGCGACTTGTCTTCAATCGTCGAGCCAAAGTTGTCTTAAAGTCGTTGAAATGAAGATACGTGACGCATATTTCGCCAGCATAGTGATCAGCCTCCTTAAGATCGACACAAAAGACCGCAAACTCGGGCTTGGTACATTTATCAGTCATGAAATCGTAGACACTTCGATGCGCAAACTGGACCGTTCTACTCTCTTCATCAATGCGCACCAGATTCTCACACCACGACACAACGCGATCTATACCATTAACCAGCTGGCTGGATTTTGAATATTCTTGACCGATCTCTGTAGATATAGCTTCGCATAGCTCATCGAGGGTTAAATGCCGCTTAGCCACGGCTACCCACGGGAAAATTCTGTTGGCAACAATGTTTCTTCGCGCAGGCTCTATCCGAGAAAGTGCCCGTTCAAAAGTTTCCTCTAAGTCCCTAGGTAGCTGATGAAGAGCTTCCAAGATATCATCATCACGGATTGAGCTGCAAAGCTCCTGGATTAGATATGTAACCCAGAGGAACCTTTTCAATAATTAGTAGACTCACTATAGGCAAGTTGATGATTACTTACATTCCATTTGCACGCTGTGTCAGTGAATTCCGTACCTCTTCGAAGATAGATGGGTCTCTTATTGTGAGATCATCATTCTCTAGCCGTTCCTTGAGGACTTCTTCAATATACAAGCTAAGGTCGTCATATGCCCCATCTGATGCCGTTGAAATGCGATTCATATTTGGGAATCTTTTTCCAAATTCCCAAGACAAGCTTTCGCGGCTGGCTAAAAAAACCTTTAAGCATGACGTAGACTTGATAAGTAACGATAAATGATCAAGAAGTGTCCGTCGCTCTGTGGGGTCGCACTCATCCACGCCGTCAAGAAATATATAGAAAACCCTCGATGGCATTATTATTTGTCGTAGAAGATCCGTTAGCTCCCCAAGATCAGAAAATGCATCATGCTTCATTTTCTTTAGTATGGTTTCTATTTTCTTGGGGAGTCTGGCAAGGTTTAATGATTGCTTGATGAGAGACCGTATGATGGTTTCGGCTTTAAGTGATTGTGAATTATTGTATTGAAGAAAGAAATAAGTAATAGAGTCATTTCTACTCTTTTCCTTTAGTATGTGTTGAATTACGCTTGCACTGCCAGGTGTATTAATAATTATAACAATACTCTTCGATGATTGGAATTTGGTGGACTAACGTAATAATTGTTTTTCCTGACCCAACTAATATGGTATCAGTATAATTAACTACTGAAGTATCTTTTAACTTACTTTTCCCAGAGCACCAGAGCAAAGATGGACCAGTCTTACTATTCCAGCTATTAAACTCCATAGTTGAGAATATCCATTTTGCTGTACTGAAATGTCGCTGTCTACAAGCATATGCATACGGGGCACGATAGTCATACGATGACAAAGATTCAAGTAGCTGCTCTCTTTGATTTCCTACAATAAAATGAATATTTATTTCTTTTAAAATAGAAACAACATACTAGATTCATATTGACTTAGCTGTGCCTTGAGCTTGTCGATGTTATTGGTTCGCGACATGAGAACGCCGATCCGCTTCTTAGTCGCCTTTGCTTCTTTCCGTTGCAGCTCTTGATATTGAGCATCGATCTGTGCCTTAGCAAGACAAATTTCGTTTCTCACCTCATCGCTACACCTTTGGATATCCTCTCTATCAGGTTTAAATTCTTCTTGAAAGGATTTTAACAGGTAACTGATGAACTTTTGCTGCCCTTTGGTAAATTTAGCAGGTGTACCGTGATCGATGGTGTATCAGATGACAAACGTGGACGTTTTAATTCTTCCACCGCATGCTGACAGCAGCGGATAATTGAAGCATGGAAGTTGCAAAGAGCATTCTGGAGTCTTGGAGATGTTGGATACAGAGCCTGATACTCGGCAAATCGCGGACATAGAGTGCTGAGGTCCATAAAAAGATTGGACAGTCCTTCAAAATAGGATATATGATTTGCCACAAGCTCAAATTATTTAGATGATTGAACTGTACATGTACTTTTCCATAATACTTACCTCCATAGCAAACTTGACGCTGCCCCAAACTAGAGCAGCAATGGTTGGGTTAGAAGAAACGAATGTGTCAATAATGGCGGAAAATTGCCGGACAGATTCCAGAACGATGTGCAATCGAGAGGCGAGACTACTACCCTTTCTGGACCGGACACGAGCGTCTAGCCGAGCAGTAAATACCATGGTTTCATCAGCATTTAGGATAACTTTGTTGTGTCGCAGCTCTTTACGTTCATCATCCGTCAGCACACTCTCGAAACTTTTGATGGCATCTTCGATACTCTTTTCAGGGCTTATAGATGCTCCAGCAGACGAAGATGAGACTACCAAAGCCATGGTAAATGCTGGGATAGCCTGGGCTAGAGAAGGGCAAAGTTTTGAGAAAGTTGTCAGATGCGGGGTTAGATGCTGCTGACATTTTTGTGTATGGGCGCAGGGCACAGCCTCACTTACGTGGCCATCTGCAAGCCTGGCCGAGTTGGCCTTGGTGGCGCTTAGACCCCATCTCTTATTGGAAGAACGAGGCCATGTGAATGCATTTGTACAATTGCTCGCATCTTCGGATCCTGTACAGCTATGTGTGGAACCGGCTTCCTCCCCCACCAAACAATTCTGGGCTTTAAAATGCACGTGCCATATGGGATATAGTACGGATTCTGTTTCATTTGCACGAAGTACACCCTTTAACAGAGAGTGTACAGTACGGTACAGTGGGGTGCAGGTCCAACGCCAGTAGTCTATCATTGTGATTTTGGCAAAAATGCCCAAAAGTGGACTAAGCGTAGCGCATGCACAATGTACCGCCAAGCTACTACAGTATTGAGCATATCCACCTTCCTATCTGTAAGGCTGCGTGAAGCTGTGGCCCGGCGGCTGTGGAGGCGGCCGCGTTGTGCAGGGATGACCCTGAGAGGTTGAGGCACAACAGCCCCTAAGACGTTCAAGAAGGAACAGCAGAGATAGAGGCAATAGCTCCCTGTAACGAACTGGATTCACGACTAGGGTGACGCACCAATGGGGACCAACGTAGATCTCTGTTCTCTATGCAGGACTTCAACTTGACGAACAGTAGAACTGTTTGTCTGCGTTCACTATATAATGCTGTTGTGGGCGCACTAGCGCATGTAGCTCTGATTGATCCCCTAGGTCCACAGCCTTACAGTTTCATGTGCAAGGTTGACCTCATTGTCGACATTAAAGCAAAATCAGGAGGTGGAGGCTTCCACTTGCATTGAGACTAATTAACACGAGATCATCAAGCTGAATGATTAATTTGAATCCTTGCCGCACTGTCGCACTTTTGACACTAATATACGGAGAGAACATCCTCCATAATACAAAGGTAGCTAGTTGTTATACGACGAAATGCAAAGTTACTACGGCCGTTAGGATCATAAAAAGCAAATAAACTTTCAAGCATACTGTAACAACAAAAGAAGGGCAAAAAGGAATGGTGACTGCAAGGTTCGAACTTGCGACACTTTCGTGA
This sequence comes from Calonectria ilicicola, assembly GCA_020809705.1. Lineage (NCBI taxonomy): Eukaryota > Fungi > Ascomycota > Sordariomycetes > Hypocreales > Nectriaceae > Calonectria > Calonectria ilicicola. The sequence goes on along the minus strand of CP085827.1, from coordinate 5,890,261 downwards.
TCAGAACTTAAGTCTGACGCCTTAACCACTCGGCCAAGCCACCTGAACCTAGTTTGCTGGGGGTGTCATTTTGTAACCTAAATAGGCGAGGATTTAGAAGATCTAGCACTTCTCTGCAAAACCTCAACACCACGACCACGTATTAGAAGCTATTATAGGAAAGGCCGAGTAAGTAATAATCTGGATGACCTCTTACAGATACCGTCTCAATTGCGATACAAAACCCTTCATTTTACATCCGCCTCTAGTACAAAACTCGACCCCATCAGCCTAGAGATGAGTGGATCGGCTAAGGAGCGACAGGAAGAAGCTGGCTTGGAACACACTTTTCAGCTTGATCCAGAAAATACTTGCTCGATAGGATATAGTGTATGTCTACTTAAAATAGGTCCCGCGATCGGAACCAAAAACCCTGGAGATTGTAACGAACTAGTTTCATGATGATCCGGATCTTTTTTCCTAGTTTGGCTTTTTTTTATGAGGAACTAAAGCGAAGAAAAAAGCGGCGTGGAAAATCCTTTCCTCTCTTCCTTTTTTACACACAAAAGCAATGTGTTTCAATGCTTGTTTAGATATATTTTCTAGCACTCAGAAACACTCATGTGGCGAGTTACTAACGCTCACATAGCGTTTAGACAAGCTTGCTTTACACGAGCTACTCAAGTCCTATTACCTCCATTACATGTGTAAATAGGTTAGGGGATTAAGAAATGCCCTACATCCTCGCTTTGAAGCTCCGCTGTTCTCGCCTTACCGAATCAGATTCTGGGTGCTATGACCTCTGATGCACTCTACCACATCAACACTATCCATTTCCCAATTCGCTTCACATTCGGTCTCAAAAAACAGTCCCAAAAAATTGTCCAAGAGTGTTGTGGAGTATAATAACAGGTTTAAAAACATGCTCAAGTCTAAAACGCAATAAAATACCAGTTAACTCACCCACTGTTGTTGTTGTGGATGACGAAAAAGGCGAAAGTGGCTGCTTACAAACAATGGTTTTTCGTCTTATTACTCTGGGTAGGATCAAAGAGAAGACCAACCGAGCGCACTAATGCTATGCCTGAACAGAAGCTTTGCGCCTTCATGAAACTCGACCCAAAATTAAGTTCACAATCAATGCCTCACGTATTTATGCTCATTGCTTATCTTAGTGTCTTGGATGAATATATTTTAATGATTTATTAAGGAAATCTATAGGTAATCTTTAATGGCGTCCCAAAAGCCCTGGGGCTCTTCACACATCGGCAAGTGTCCAGCGTTAGGAACAATTTTAAGCTCGGCGCCGTCGCTGCCAAGCAATCCCTTGAATCCTTCCATGGCCTTGACAAGAGCGCCCTTGGCATCGGCCTCACCAACAACCATCAATCCAGGGACCTTGCTGCTTCCCATCTTGGGCTTAAGGTCGTAATCCCAGAGTGCAGTGTTGCTGTACCTGAAGCCTTCAACGCTGTTGGCGGTAACAATATCAGTCATCCACTTTACGAGCTCAGGCTTCTCCATGCTGGCGGGGTGGAACCATCGAGGAACAGTCTGCTCGGCGAGCTTAGCAATGCCCTTGCCACCATCCTCCTCTGCAATTGCAGTGCGGTCTTTCCATGCCTGGGTGTTGGCAGGACTAGATGTGGCGTTAAAGTCACAGGCAATAAACTTGCTCAGGCGCTCTGGGTAAGTAAGGGCAAAGTTGAGAGTAGTGGCACCGCCCATTGACACTCCAATAAGTGCATGCAACTTGGTGATGCGCAGAGCATCAAGGACTTCCCGCAGATCTGCGGCAAGGGTATCCAAAGTAGCGGCAACGGGGGGCTGAGGCACGGCGTGGCGGCCTCGGGTATCATATCGCAGAATGCGCAAGTCAGGGCGCTCCCGCTTGAGGATCCCAATAAGAGGGTCCCACATGTTGAGAGAGGTCAAAAGGGAGTTACTGAAGGCAACAGTGGGCGCATCTGGCGCAGGGTTACCCTCGAGTCGGTAAGGGATGTTGAGAGAGTCGGCAGTCTTTACGGAGGAGATAACGGCGGCATTGGGGCCGGGAATGGTGGTGGTTACTGAGTCTGTGAAGGCAGCAGAATCAGGAAGTTTTGAGAGGGTGGAGAGCTCTCGTGGCGCAGGGCCGAATACGTAGAAAAGGGAGTAGGTTCGTCGGCCCTTGTTGGCGACATACTTGTCAAAAACTTCTGTTCGCCAAGGGGTGTCCATGGAAGCCTTGTGTTCGGGGCCTCCCTGGCCATTGACCTTTGCATAATCGTGGAGCGCGTAGTAGGTCACCGTGTCCGCCTTTTCGAGGTAGGATGTCTTGAAGACGCGGGTGCGCAGCCACCCGGGAATCTTGGCGAGCATTTCGATGTGCTCCTCAATAAGCCACTTCTGGTATTGCTCGCCAGCGCCCTCGGTGTTCTTGAGAGTGATATCCACAAAGGTGGTCTGGATGCCCTCTGCTTCCTCGTCGGAGAGCTTCTCGAAGGGCACAAATTGCTCTGCGGCCTTGGTGTAGACCAGGTCAAAGAAGTAGCGCTTGACGTCGACCTGACCAATAGTCTCTGCCTCTCGAGCGGAACGATTTGCGCGCAGGGTGAGATACGTCTCGGTCTCGAGGTGTGACATGCACGTCACGTCGTAGGCGGCGAGGAACGTGGGCTCTTGGCCGTCGGTGGCCTTGTAGCGCAGCCCGTTGGTGAAGATCTGAGGCAGGCGCAGGCGGGTCGGGCCGTGCTCGTTGTTGTACCACTCGTGGAATTGGTCGAGAGACAGCCCGGGCTTGGGCTGCATCGTCACGTAGAGCATTCCGGGAGTTGTCGCCATGATGAGTGTGCTGTCGGTGGTGGCGGGGTAGTTGGCCTGGCAGAGGGGGAGGGACAGCGAAAACAGGGCGGGTAAAGGACGTTTTTAAGTGCTTCGGCGCCGACGGCGCACCCGGAAGAGAGATTTACATGGGCGCGGGTGGAACCGTCAAGTCTTCAGTGCCGTCGACGCTATTCGGCTCGGCAAATGCACTCGGGATGTGGAACAAGTCGCGAAGTGTGTAAACGTTTACCCCGCAGCTCACCGAGATGGCCCACCCCTCCAAACCACAACACCGAGGGCTCACCGTACTGACCCCGCCATTCGCCATAGCCATTACTCCTACGTCACTGTTCTTTGTACTCAAGGCCCGACTTTCTACACCACGAACCAACCCATACGCAACGTTTAGAGATCGTTTTAATATTAAAAATTTTGTTGGAAATGGAACCTGAGCACAAATAATCCATCTCATCAAACTGCGTGCTATCTACTCACATTGCGACAGAGAGTCAAGTCTACGTATACCTGCGCGTTGTCATTGAGCCAAAAGCCTTCTGGTGATGGCAATCACAGCAAACTTTCAGGTGCTATTGCTATCAATTTTTGGAGGGTTATTGGGACCATCTTGGCTTCATTGAATGGGCTAACTGACTTGATCAAAGTGGCAGGAAATGAAAGCACGCCACCTACTCGACAACTGGGGTGCTATTCGGATCAAGACGATTTTCAAGGATCTCATCGGGACCTGAATTTGATCGTGATCCTGGTCGGAATAGGCTTAGCGTGGGGCGACGAGGTAAGTCGATGGAACTGGAGTGCGGCTGAAGTTGTCAAAACCTTCATAGGCGAAAAGCATCTGGCTAGAATGCAAATACATGTCCTTGGCATATTACTAGTTTTAAATCACCAGTTGGGCCTTTACATACAATTCGCTCTAGCAGGTGCCCCCACAACACGATAGCCTGAAAACCCTGGGGGTGGGCCCGACGGCGGGGATAATCCTGATGGAAGCAACCAGCCGGGCAGCGCTGGACCAACCGTCTGGCTCGACGTGGCTGGGCTTAATAGACTAGAGTAAGGAATGCCATCTTGTCGATATATATAAATACAAGACATATTTTTGGAGGGAGAACGGATAAATTTGCGGCTGTCCGACCGGGCAGTGCCGCGAAGCTACCATCTGCTGGATAATGGCTGAACGCCTCTAAGTCAGAATACACGCGATAATTTCAGGACCCAACATGGCGGCAGAGGCAGCCTTCCGTCAAGCCATGCCCGCACAACAACAGCGTTCTCAACATGCTATACCATTAACAAAAATAAAATCGCGGAGATATGGTGCTCCTATAATATTAGTAAATCTAATCAAGTATTATAAGTTTATTTTATTCTACTTTTTTTTTTAAACGAACTCGGAAGTATACATCCTCCTAAGGCGCTAAACCCCAACTCACAATTCATCCCCCCATAAACCGTGTTTGCTTTTTTTTTCCCGCATTCTAACCGCCGACAGCAGTGATTCACCAGCCCCCATTAAAACACTCCCTTTCACTGCTGGCGACAGATGCCGCGTCATGTGACTATCGATACGCCTTTCATGCCCTCTTGCATCACATTTTATGCCATTGTTCACCCTCCCCTCCCTGTCGCCCGGGACGCTAAGTCAACCTCCTCTTTTGTCCACCCCGACACTTTCCGCCTGGTCAAACTCTAAAATGATCAGTTCTCATCGCCAAAATGGAGGCTATCTTACGAAATGTTCCCAAAGATATCTCCGAGGACAATCTAGAGAAGGAACTGACCCCATTCATGGTCAAATTGGCCATTAAGGATTGGACCTGTCAGAAGCCGCGCAGAAGGACAATAGCTTGGGTCAGGTTCCTCGAATCCGCAGATGGCCTCAAATTTCTCGCCAAGCACGAGAAAGTAAAAGCGACCGAATACGAAAGTACACCAAAAGGTGGACCAAAGAGTTATCACCAACGCAGAGAAATAGCCCGCTTGCATATCCTGAAAGATCCCATCTTCGTGGAGAGAAGCGATCGACCGCTGGACAAGCACACCGTCTCTCATCTTGAGCTTAAACACGATAAGAATGAAACCTCGCAGGATATTGAAGATCTTCCAACCAAATCATTCTTCATCAACAGCGTTGCGTGCGGCCAAACAATTTTTGACGGGCCTGAACACAATGTCACCTTCATCGAGCGGTGCGCCACTTCCAAACTTGATTCGGGCAGGGCCAAGTTTGGGAAATCTGCCTTCTCCGTCTTTATCCCGCCTTACCGTCTAGACTTTTATAATCGCACCATACATGAGGTGGTAGTCAGTAACAAAGACAACTCGCTCACTTTGGTTCTCACCGAGGCGCCGCGGATGTACAACCAGGACTCTCTTTCGGATGACAATGCGCGATGGACTCGAGTACGGAGCATCAAGTCCTGGGTCTCTCACAAGAATTACGTGGAATCATGCATGGCATACCGCATTTATGTGCGCAGCGGCAGGGATTTTCAGCACATTGTTCACTTCCTCAAGACCGGCAAGAGTCTCATTTGGATTCGGCAGCATTTGCCAGTCCAACCAAGCCATAAGTTTCCAGATGATAGAGATGTCTTCGGACTTCTCAGTCGAATATTCCTATCGGAAAAACAACTTCCATTTGCTCAACTTTTCCAAGTACAAGCTCTGGTGTGGAACGGTTATCTGCGACCTCAGGATGGTTGCGACTTGCTTGAACTCATGAATCATGTCGCCGTTGACTCGGTTCAGAAAAAGGTCGCTTTACCAATCACCACATTCGCCATGAAGCAGCTTTTTCAAAGAATACCAATCTCTGCAAGCCCCGGAACAGACCGATCCCTCTCAAACTTTGTTGATCTGGTGACAGAGGTGGTGAACGCAGAATACGAGGCACGCAAAGACAATCCCCAAAGGGATCGAATCTACGGGTCCAAAATTTCATCTCACCAGGCCTGGGTCTTCAAGGCCATAGTCACTCCCACCCGAATTCTTCTGAACGGGCCCGAGGCTGAGAGCAAAAACAGAGTGCTGCGCTTGTTTCCCGACCATAATGACCACTTCCTCCGGGTATCGTTCTTCGACGAGGACGGCCAGGACCTCAGTCTGAAGCCACAAGTATCCAATGAAAAAATCTTCAAACGATACCGAAAGGTTCTCAAGAATGGAATCACCATCTCTGGCCGAAAGTTCACTTTCCTTGGGTTTTCTCATTCGTCGCTTCGCGCCCGCTCGGTATGGTTTGTGGCAGCTTTCGTTCACGATGGCAAAATGCTCACGCGAGATTCTATTCTCTCGGTGCTCGGCGACTTTGAGAGTATTCGTACCCCTGCCAAATGCGCTGCTCGCATTGGACAAGCCTTTTCGGAAACACCATACGCCATTCCTCTCGCTGAGTGTGGCATCGGGATTCATCATCTCCCTGATGTGAAGTCCGGATCTCGAGTGTTTAGCGACGGTGTTGGAACTATTTCTTACGAAGCTCTCGAGGAGATCTGGCCATACCTTCCTATGCAAGCAGGAGTTCCCACCTGCCTTCAGATACGTTTGGCTGGCTATAAAGGGATGCTTTCATTAGATCCCAGATTGGAGGGCAGAATAATATGTCTGCGAAAAGAATCCATGATGAAATTTCCCAGCAACGATATGAGCGAAATGGGCATCTGCGACACTTCAAGCAAGCCACTACAACTAGTGCTAAACCGCCAGATGATCAAGATCCTTGAAGACATGGGGACCGAAAAAAGTTGGTTTCATGACATGCAAAACAAAGCATTAGAAGTTCTACGGAATGTCACAGCCAACACGACAAACACTAAAATTTTCTTACAACGACAGGCGATCGGTTCCAACATCAAATTTCCCAAATTTGTGCTGCATCTTGAACGTATGGGCATTCAATATCACCGCGATAACTTCATGAAGTCAGTGGTGGAGCATGTTGTGTTACGAGAGCTACGGTTGCTAAAGCACAAAGCCCGTATTCCAATCGAAAAGGGAGTCACTCTTTTCGGAGTCATGGATGAAACCGGCTTCTTAGAGGAGGATCAGGTTTTTGTCACATATGACAAGACCTGGGGAAACACCCAGAATCGCATCAACGGCGACTTGCAAAATGGCCGAGTCATTGTTACGCGATCACCAGCTCTCCATCCTGGTGATGTTCGAGTGGTGCACATGGTTACGCCGCCTGAGGGGCACCCTCTCCTGGAGCTGCAGAACTGCATCGTGTTCAGCCAAAAGGGTGGCCGCGATCTCCCGAGCCAATTGAGCGGAGGCGACCTAGATGGTGACCTCTACAATATTATTTGGGATCGGGGTGCAATGCCCAAGAGGATGTTTGCGCCGGCAGACTACCCACGAGTTCCCGCCCAAGAACTGGATCGGCCAGTGACCACTGATGACATTGCCGACTTTTTTATCAGCTTCATGAAGACTGATCTGCTCGGAGTGATTGCGACACGCCATGTGATCATGGCTGACGCGAAAGATGAAGGCAGCCTCGATCCAGACTGCATTCACCTTGCAGAGCTACACTCAACAGCTGTCGACTTTTCCAAGACCGGTATCCCCGTCGAGTATTCCCAATTGCCGCGACCTCCGCGATTCAGACCCGATTTGTAAGCTTGCTACTTCTTTTTCTTTTTTTTGCATCTACTAGGCATCATTCGGTTCTAACTTAGAGTTCCCAGTCTTGCTACAGCGCCACAGGTCAAACTCGCCGATGCCGGCCAGATCGATCACATTGAAGACAGCGATGACGATGACGACCCATTCGCCGGCGCCAAGCACAAGTTTTACCGATCAGAGAAAATTCTAGGCGAACTTTACCGAGGCGTGGACGAGAAAAAAATCTGGCACGAGAATGTTCAACGAATTCCTTCTGGTGGAGGCCCGTCTGTGTGGGATCAGTTGTTAAGTATTGTGGAAGAACGGCTTGGTCAGTACGACCTAGACATTGATTGGGAACGTAAATCGGAGGAGGCATGGAAAATCCGTAAACAGTAAGTCGGCGTGTTCTTGACCCGGTTTCTCGGGGAAAACTCTCTAATCCAAGCCACAGGTATGAAGAATCCATCAGCTCCCTCATGATGGATTTTGCGGAACACCACCACGCGCGATTGACAGAGGTTGAGGTCTTTTGCGGCTTTATCCTGAATAAGCGCGGTTCGCAGACGCGGCGACAGAGGGATTCCTCCATCAAACTCAAGGAGGAGATTGATCGTGTCATGGCATGGATGGTCAAGTTGATCCGTCACCGTAGGGAAGGCGACGACGAAACGGCCTCTCAGTCGTCTCGGATCGCCCAGGGGAGAGAGGCAGTGATTGAACTCTGCTGGGCATGTGTGGCTGTCGGCTGTATTCAAAATCCGAAAGCGTCGCTCATGTACCACGGCACTGGGAAGCTGCAGAGCTTCCGGGTAGTAGCTGCATGCTGCCTGGTCAATGAACTCAACCTGCTAGCCACAAGCATGGAGTTTATCTCCAGTGGCGGTGGCGGGTATGTAGGAGTGGGCGGCGGACGCCATAGAACCATGACTCTGGTTCGAAGATGAGCAAATGTGCTATGTTTGGATGAACTATGATTTGAATATGTCGAGGCACGGAATTGGACAGTTTGTGTAATGTTTTATGATTGAATGTGCGGCGCGTTAAATTGTCATGCAGGGGGGACGCGATGACGCAGGGAGACCAGAATACTGGGGATTGCAATGATACACGCTAATGGGCGCGAAGAAGCTAAATGAGAACAAACGGAACAGGATAAATAAACTAAATAAGCCTAAACTTATCAGATGTTACTAGGCGAGTTCTATTTATGATTGTCATCTCCGTTATTTTCTTTCCTTTACGACCTTTCTGATTGCGGGGTTTATCTGATCTTCTTCTTGATGAGGTGAAGGAACTTGTGGCATGGCACAAGGGAGGCGATTAGTGAGCCGCTACAATTAGCATATGTTTAGAGTCAATCTATACCAGAGAAACATTTTTCTCTTGCAAAGTTTGTCACGCACATACATATTCACTACATTTTCTATGCAAAGGGTGCGCATCACGTTTCATAGTGACTGCCCTGACACGACTTTCTAGGCTACATGGAAATTCGTGGGGTTGGCTAATGCACTTGATAAATTTAGGGCAGTGGCTTACAGGCACCTGCAGCCACTCTCCCCGCCACAAGGTTGCACTCAGTGGAAATCTGCAGGAACGCGCACTAAAAAGAGCAGACTCCAAGTGTGTGCTGTCGCATTGATCAGTTGGTAAGACAGATGTAAATCTACAAGTACTGTGTCTGTTTATGCAAATCGCCGAGGTAGGCCTTTTAGTTTTTGGCGACTACTCACATTTTGAGGTTCATTTCGCGTGAGCCAAAGCACCTTTTTTAGGGCCTGATGCGCTGTGAAACAAGCCGCGGCACTGGGCAACGATGAGCACAGTCACCAAATTTGCTGAAGTTTGCAGAGTACAAACGCAGGCCAAATCCATCACCAGGTGGAACTAAATGGTGGCATTCATTTTATCGATGACGTACAAACTATAAATTGGTGATGAGGAAAAGGCGTCGATGTGCGTTTATGACAGCAGAGGAGGACGATCACATACACGCCACTGTGCCAGCCAATTCAATGGACTGAATCAAGATACCCAACAAGGGCCGACAGGTTTCGTTGTTGAGCGACAGCGATATTTCGGTCATATTAGTCAGAAGTCTGTTTGTGTGATAGCATCAATTCTTTTGACTCGTCAATTATGACATGTGAATATTGCGGAGTAATTACGAGACATCATTTCCTCCGATGGATTTTTCGGGTTTTGATCCTGTTCAAGACCTAAGGCGGACGCCCAGCTTTGTTTGAGTCTTGGCAAAAACAGCCAAGGTCCATAACCTGATCCTAGATTCCTGGATGTAGTTCCAAGTGGCAACACCATTCCAGTTTTCTAATTATGGGATTGATGTGCCACGGGCCTTCAGAGACAGTCTTGCATTTTATATATCCCAAAGGATCCTTTGTCTAGTGGGTTGTGTCCAGTTTCACCATAGCCACCATGGTGTTCCGAAGACGTGATCTGTACTCTTATTCTCTTGTTACACGCCATGTCAGCTTTGCCCGCCCACTAAGCCCAACTTGCAGGCTTTCAGACAGCGTACAGCATATTCGAGCTTGGTGAAATGAGATAATAAAAAATGACGATGACAAAAAAAAGAAAAGGCTCAACTCTCCCAGTGGTGACTGTGACCGACTGATATGCAAAATAACTTCCCCCAGGCCACCAAATCGAGGTGGTCGCCTAGATCAATATTACTCCCAAATTTGGGGGATATATTTTCGCTACAAAAATAGCTACAGGTTGTCAAAGAAAACATGACGCTGTGCCATTCAGCTTAAACATTCACAATCACTATCACTGTCTCGGAAAATCGATGCACACAGGCATGTTTACGAATGAAGTCATTAACTCCATGGCATTTGAGCTCGCAGACGCGATTATTAAATTCATTTGGCTATAAATTACGGCCAAAGTTCCGTGATCTGTGAAAGAACATTCCATCATCATCAGTTTCATCTCCCTAAACAATAAGGCATCCTCTCTATTATCTCGGTACACCTAGGACAAATCGCAACCATGCATTTCTCGCTCATTGTTCTATCCACCTTCACACTCGGAGCCCTTGCTGTTCCTGCGCAACCTCAGCGCGGTGCCGACCTCCAGGCCCACCAGGCTAAAAACAGGGACTTTGATGGTAGGTTACCTCTTGGGTAATGTGTCAGAAATTATGCTAATCAGGCTCCGATAAATTAGTGGAAAGTTTTTTTGGTCTAGGTGACAAACCAAAGAAGGACCCATGGGAAAGTCTCATTGATGAAGCCATAGATCCATTGGGCCTCTTGAGTAAACGAGACCCATGGGACAGCTTCCTAGGTGGACCAAATAATAAAGATCCATTGGACAGCTTCTTTAATGAAATTGATCCATTGGGCCTCCTGGGGAAACGCGATCCATCAGACAGTTCCGTTGGGGAGTCAAAAGATTCATCAAGCGGCTTCCTAAGCAAACGATCGCCGCATTTTAACAAACATTTTAACAATAAATTTAACCAGAATTTTAACAGATATCGACCTGAGCAGTTGAATAACTTGTTCAACTCTCTCGGAGTCAACGCAAGAGGTAAGCAAGCACTTTAGGATTGGGATCTTGGATGGGAGAGCCAAGCTGAGCGACCCGAACTTTATACTGAGAGCGTACCTGACATTGACTTCAGTTATCCCAATAGGACGAAACAGCGGGTGCATTACCACGCGGGGCCAGTATTTGTGCTGGGGACGTTAAAGATGGTCCACTGCTTAAACGTACGTGGGTAGGCTTTCTTGCGGGGAAGTTGGAATAGGAAATAATAAGGATATTTTTGTGGTTTAATTAATTACACCGGCTTTTCAACATCCGGCGAGGGTAGCTCAGGACAAGGGACGCAACTCCCATCCTCATGGACGGACAATTATTGCCCTTTGAGATCACAAAAATAGAGCAGCTATTCTCACTAAATGGAGTTGCGGTTTGAGCTTGTACAACAGAGTTATTCATTATGACGTTTTTGTCCTGACTCGTCAGTGGCTGTACCTGTACCTAGTGCTTGTTCTACGCGTATTACTACCACGCACTGAATCACAGGCAATTTATTTTATGCATTGTAAGCATGCCCACAACGAATTTCCAATCTCCGAATATTTTTGCGCTCTCCACCACAAGTTCGCTTCAACGCCAGGGACCGGCGGTCCGCGTTTCGAAAATAGCAAACATTGTCATGGCCAGCACGGACATGGCAAGACTCTCTACCTCGTGTACACCCGACCAGATCCCCAAAAGGGAAAAAGGAGGCGTCAAGGTTAAGCGGTGGCCACGTGATGTTTGACACGACATCCCGCAGGGAGATGAGTCCATGTGTGCATAAGACGACATGGCGGCCGCTAATGGGTGGGAGTACAAGAACTAGAGGAGGCCATGTCAGGCTAATTTCAGTCGAGAATCACAATAGAAGTTTGCACCAACGTGTGTGTACACGCGTGCCACAAGTTTTTACACCAGCCCCCCCTCTAAAAAAAAAAACGAAAAAGACAAACCAGAATGTATTACGTAGGTTTCACAGTTTATCCTTATTAGAGTTGGCGCATCTATTTAAGATCAAGACCTGCCAAACCTACTTTTGCGTGGCATCTCGACTTTGGACCGGCGACTACCCTATACAACATCGGCCGAAACACGCCCGTTTTAGCCCACCAGTGGAGTTCCGAAGGCTTAGACCAGTCTGGATCCTGGACCAGATCTCCCGCACCAGCATCATCCTTGGCCCATCGACCCTGTTGTCAAAAACGCCAGCGAAATCCGAGCGCACTGCCTCGTTTTCTCAACATCCAGCGCCATTTCAGCCTCTTTTTTCCCCTCTCTTTTCTTCTTTTTTCTCCTTCATCTTTGCGGGCGGGATCCCCCTCAACCAGCAACGCGCCAATTGCCTCACCCACGCCGCAACACCAGGCACACGTCCAACGACCTTCACATGATCTGTTTCTGGCGGGGCGGCCTCTTTCATCAGCGCTAGACTCGTTTACCCGTCGAGCAGACTCGTCGGCCTCGCTCTAGTCAGCGCGCCGTCTGACTGTATTTGGCTGCCAATTTATCCAGCCGGTTCTTTATCCAAATTGTCTTCTTTTATTTATTTACCTAGTTTTGACCTGCGCCGACTCTTCCATCTTGTTCTTGCAGGGGCAGAGTCCTCGTATGACGCCGCGCCCATCCCCCGCAGATGATGAAGATGCCGCCGGCGAGCGGGCGACACTTGACCTAGGAGGGCCTTCGACGGCTGGTCTCGACACTGCAGCGCCCATCAAACATCGTCTTCGTATTCGACGTCAACAACTCAAAAGAAAATGGCTGCGGACAGGCTGAGACGGCTGGTGCAGCAGCGCATGTTGGGTGAAACACCAGGGCCCACTCACGATGGGGACCTCGGCACCATGGCCATGACGATGGCATCCGACGACGACCAGAACACCGAGCAGCAGTCTTGCGCAAACGCAAAACCCGCCGCGACGGGAACCGAAGAGTCCAGCGTCCAGGGCCTGACCAACCTGATTGCGCTTTCCGCCCGCCATGACCGTCCAATTGGCCAGGACAACGCGCTGGCTCGCATCCTCGACTTGCCCATGGAGCTGCAGGTCATGATCCTCCGATATCTCAACTTTGGCGATCTCGAGCGCCTGCGCCGGACCTGCCACTTTTTCCGCGACAAGATCACAAAGCCCATGATCCGCGACCTATTCCCGAGTCTCAAGTACGAGCTGCTCTCGACCTGCTATCAGTGCCTCTGCTACGACCCAATCCGCGGCCGCCTGGTCAGGGCTGAGGAGACGAGCGAGCGCTACCCCTTCTCCAACAAGTGCTTCGAGTGCATAGTCAAGGGGTCTGGTTTTGTGGTTGGCAACAAGATTACCATGGGCGATTTTACCACCTTATGGATATGCCGTTGGTGCGGCTATCCGATCGCGGATGACGGCGCCTGGAACCAACCCGAGTTCCATTATTATTGCTACAGACGGTTTCACAAGATATTGTTTTATTTCTTTCTCGTGGGGTGTGCCCAGTGGGCTTTTGTTGTGGTTGGGTCGGCCTTGTGTTGGAGTTTCTTTCGTAAGAACACCATGGTGCTGGCACCGACTATTGTAAGACATTCCTCTGGCTTTCCGTTGCCTCGCTGGATGACGACAAATGGGAGACGATGAGCCTGTGCTAACCAACTGCTGCAGATTAACTTCTTCATGTCTCTTTGGGTTTTTTGCTTGACCTTGGTCAGGAATGAAGAATTGAGGACCTACCATTTTACCCTGTTCCTGGAAGTGGCCATCTTGGCGCTTTGGGTGCCCCCTTTGTATACCATCGTGAAACACGCATCCGCATCCTCAAGAGGCGTTTCAAACTCGGACATCGCAACATTGACGTTTGTGGCCCTCAATATGTAAGTTGAAAACACCAGTTTCCCGCACAAAGCCCCATCGTGTTGACTCAAGCAGATGGTTCCGTATCTTTAACGCCTTGGGCAACCTGATCCTCTTGGCCGAGTTCAAGCTTTGGCGCCGCCATCGGCCCAACTTGTCTCGCCTTCATCGGATCTTGTACAAAATCGCGGCGGTGCTGATCTTCTGGACATACCCGCAGAGCGTCGAGCAAGTCTACCCAGGAAAGTGGTGGTTCACGCGCCGTAGAGAGCACTGGAATGTGTAAAAGACAACTAACGCCCACTGCCAAGTGGAGCCAAACGAAAGAAAAAAAAAACAAAAGGCAGTCGTATGCCCAGTTTAGGCAAAAGGGGGCTGGCCCGCCAGAGATCTGCAATGTGCACTACTGCACTCCAATACGGACAACGGGGAGTGGCTTCTGGGGTAACGCGCCGGAAACATGGAGGATTTTTGTCACTCCTCTCAACACGAAACAAGAAAGGGACACCCCATTACGTCTTCCATTACAGTACATACATACATACGCAGCGAGTTGGATCAGCGCGCGCTTTGCGCCAATTTCATGATGCATTTGCACCGGATTTTCCTTGTGTATTTAGAATAGACTTGTTGATACGAAAGCAATTAGTTAGCTTGCCTCTAATGAACATATTAGACATGAGAAACTAGACGAGTGTCATGACCTCACCACTAAGTTGGAGCTGAGATTTGAACCCATTGTGGCGCCGTGATGGGAGATTGGTCTCTGCTACTTCTGAGTGGAATCCTTTGACGTTACTGGTAGGATTTGGGATCGTGAGCCCCCCCTTCTTGAAATTCACCGAGTACGAAGCGTGGCCCAGGCTTGGGAGCGGAGCTGTTGACTACGTTTCATGGGATGGCATCCAGTTCCAATAAGTTTGACTGGGGAGATTGCGGTGAGCCCGTTGTTGAGGTCCTAGACCTGGATCTGAAAAGTTTGCGATGTGAGGCAAGGTGGTCAACGTTGATGAGCTGAAACGACACTCCCAGGTCGTCAGCTCAGCCACTTTGCGGCCGCTGATGGCGACGATGACGGCCGAAAGAAGCCCCTATCTTGACCTTCAGTCTCAGCAAGAGCGCATCGTCATTGCTTTCTTGTCCAAGCGGGCGTGCTTGAGTGTGTGGGTGGAGGTGTAGTGATCGCCACGAAGCTCGCCCCGTTAGAGAGGGCGGAATAGCGACGCGCTGTCCTGAACGTATGCGGAAGTACGGACTTGGAGCAGCACAGTAATTACCTGGTGTATCCTTGCTTGGCCAATATTCTCCTTGGCTGCCTGTGTTCTTTGCAGATGCTTCTGTCCGTGGAGTCCCCCGCGCGCCCAATATGCGCCCCGATGGGGCCTGCACATGATGTCGACAGACGTTCCACCCCCATCTTTTGGACACGATACGTCGGGGAGCTCCGAGTGGCAGCTCCCCGCCGCATTGCGCCCTGACGGAGCTTCTGGGAGCTCCCCTGGCAGTTGTCCTTTAAGCCATGGACTAAGCTGGTGCTGGGCCCGGCAGTCGGGGATGGCGTTGACAAGATGACTGGGTTTGTCCAGACCGCAACAATGCCCGTCTGAGCGCAGTCAAATGCAAGACGCACGTATGGAACCTCTTTTCAAGGATGCATCTGGGGTTGGAAAGCTGGGGCAAGTTCAAGCGGGACAGGCTAGTTTGTAGAGTTGGGGTGAGAGATCCTGCACGGCCAGGATCTGGTGTTGCCACATGACAGGGCCCATTGCACTCGGGCATTAGGGATCGGAATAGTGCCGGAGAGAAGGCAAGCTAGTATCGCGGCATGTAATGTAAATGCATTTCAACACGGATTGGTTTTTTTAATTGGAAAAAAGGGAGTTACGGTGAGAAGAAGTGTTGAAGGCACAGGCATGTTGTATAGATAGATGGATGAGTGCGGGTGAGCAAGGGGAGAGAGGACAACAATGTGAAATAGGAGGAGGACTGGGGTAAGATCGGATTACTACTGCGGCATTACAAGACATTCAGATGCCCAAACCGGGCCGCAGACAAGATAGAGATGGGCAGAACCCTGGCGGAATCGACTGCTTCTCATCACGCGAGGTTACCGTCATGACAAGCTAGGCGGGCCGGGAGGTACGTACTCTGGCAGCCAGCAGCTCATGCGGTGTGGTGCATTGAGGTGCGAATGGGCAGGGTCACGTGGTGTAGCATTCGGACTTTACTTGTCCCGAGTCCAACCCCAACGCCCAGACAAAACCAAGTACCGAACGATGGTTTCTCTGTGCGGCGCGTGATTGGCGGACGCTGAGACGCAAGATGCACACCAAATTGCGGAGCCGCGTTTTGGCGGATACAGATTAGCGGCAGCTTCGGAACCGCAGCCACGATGCTCTACCCGTCGTGTGTTTTTTCTCTTTGGTTGCGTCCCTCCCCCTCATCTTATGTTAGTCGTTGGTATGGGCCTTGGCTTGGGGCCAGGCGGGCACGGCAGGAGACGTGCAGCCTGCGTTTTGGCTGTTTGCAGGGAAGGCGAACTGATCTCGGGGCACCCGTTGCTGTGCCCCCGTAATTGCCTGCTCCAGTCAGTCCAGAGCTTACACGTTGGTGCTAGCGAGTCAATGAGTCGTAACGAGCACCGAGAGCAGCTAGTGGACGTACGTGTTCGTTGGGTTTGTGTGTGTGAATATGTGTGAATGTATGTGTGTGCGTGTGAGTGTGTATGTGGAGGGGGAAGAAGCAGAAATAAGAGGAAACAAGGACAGCCCAAGTTGGAAAGCGAAGAAAAAAGACTTGTCGAAATTGGGTTGCCAAGCGCTTATTCACCATGGGGATTCGTAAATTCTGGGCATTCTGATTCCGTCGCGTAGAACGCGCAGTCGCTAGAGCATAGGGACTCAAAGTCGACTCCTCAATGTGCAGAGCCCGATGCAACCCCAAGGTCCAAGATCTCCGTTTGATACGGGCCTGTTGTGCTGCGAGTGCGTGTGTGTGTGTAGGTGCGACCCCTGTCACGGAGCTAAAGAGTTGGAGAAGCGCCCACTCTGCATCCAATGCTTCACCCCGTAGTATTCCCTGGCACACCACCTGCGCATTCCTACATGGCTTCGCCCACACCATCCAATGTGCAATTGGATTTCTTGGTGCCGGTAAAAGAATCTGATTTGCTTGACCATTGCTTCTACTGCCTGCCACGTTGCCCAGCACCCCATCAATCCCATCAACCCCCCCCTCTCCTGACCCGTCACCGCATGCGGCGCCCAAGGTTTGCGTTTGTCTGTATCTGTATGTGTATGTGGCAGCCCCTCACATCGGGCCGCCACAACTTCGCAAAAGTGGTCAAGATGCTCTGTGCAAGCAGCAATGGACATTCTGAAATCCATGCGCGGGCAGCTAGTCGCACCCGAAGTTCCGGTCGTGACGCCAAAACGAACAGCATCGCAGCCATTGCCCTAGATTCCTCCTGTCATCCAAATGTCACCTGCAGATCACCTGGGCCATGCTAGAGACTTTCCCATGGTTTCCCCTCACGGCACCGAAACCCTCTTCCTCCACGCCGCGCCACGCCTCGCTTGGCTTGCACCTCCTTGGGCGACCCGTGCCGTGCTCGCTCTATCTATGGCCTCCGGCCAACCGAAACAGCGTCTGCAGTCTGGGGATGCATCCATGGCGCACCATAGGGCTTTTCCAGATCCCCCAACAAGAACGCCCAAGTCTGGGGCCCCGGGACTCCCAGGGCCCCAATTAGGGCTCCCGCCTGGCGGACTCCGCATCAAATGCGACGGTGAGGCTTAGGGCCTTTTCTCATGTCGTTGTCGGTCGAAGGGATGGTGTGGGGATCCTGGGGGAGGGGGCAACTCCAACTTTGACTTAGCGAGTGTTCATCCCCCGCAACATGACGACGGGGAAGCAGAGGCTCGAGCCCCAAGTGGACCCTACCCGTCGTGCGTACGGTGCTAAATTTACGTGGTCGCTAGTGGAGCCATCCCCCCAACTAACTCGTTTCCACTACGCAGTTCCACGACGTCTAGTTGCCAAAAGCACCGAGAGAGTGCCCCTTGGCGTCCTTTGATGAATCCTAGACACGGGCTTCACGGCCCTTGACTCGTTACGGACAATGCACGCCCCCCCTACGGACGGCCGGCCCACGGCGTCGCCCCCAGACTCGCACTCTCTCTCTCCCCTTGCCCTACTGGTGGAGATCTCGCCTCCATGGGTCTGGAGAAGCAGCTTTTGGGGTATTGGCTTGCTGGAGGGAAAAAAAAAAAAAACAAAGCTCCATGGGCCCGGAGCAAAGGGTGGCGCCTCCTTCCGTGCCAACCTGGCGTCCAAGCCTAAGCCTAAGCCTGTCGCGATGTCAATGACTTGTTGTTATAAGACCTGCCCCCATCCGTTCTTCATCTGGAGTTGAATGTTGCAGCGGCTGGTTTCCTCATAAACGCACCCAACATATCCTCTTCCATCCCCGGTGGCCCACCTGTTTAATCGCAGTCTTCCCCCTCAAAGACTATTCGTTGTCTCCGTCTCCTCCTGCCCCCGTTCCTCGCCAACTTCGAACACCGCGTGTCTCCCCTTCTCGACAATTCGCAATGGCTACCAGCGAACACTCCGAGCTCAACGCCAAGCACAACGGCAATGGCGTCTACGACCCCGAGGCCAACCGCATGGAGGCGCTCAAGCAATTCCGCTCCGCTGCCAGCGTCTCCATGAGCCCTGAGCTCTTTGAGAAGCTTTACCTGTCTCCCCCCAACGCTGTCAAGGGTGATTTGCGAAAGACTTTTGCCAATCCTACTCCAATGTGAGTTCGAATCTAGCTTCCCCCCGTAGTGCTTTCTTTTTCCATCAAAGACAACCGTTCCGTTTTGTTTTTCATTTTCACGTGGCTGACACATGTCCAATAGTGCCCTAGTCGGTTTCCTCCTCGCCTTCACTCCTCTGTCCTGCGATCTCATGGGCTGGAGAGGCGCTGGCGGTGGCGGCGCTGCCTCAAAGTATGTTTTGCGCCCCAAAATGGCCTCGATTGCCGGCGACTGCGGTACTAACACGGCGACTACAGTGGTCCTTACATGTTCATGGGCGGTCTTCTCATGGTTCTTGGTGGTATCCTTGAGTGGGTTCTCGGCAATAGCTTCTCTTCCACTGTATTCTGCTCCTTTGGTGGTTTCTGGTTCTCTTACGGCGCCACCTTGATCCCCTCTTTCGCCTCTTACGCCAGTTACGCTCCCGCCGACGCCAAGACTGCTGCCGAGGGCCTTGAACAACCTGGCTTTAACGCTAGTTTCGGTAAGTCCCAATGGAGGGAAAAGATTGTTGATCTATACTGGACATGGACACTAACATCATCTAGCTTTCTGGCTGCTGTTTATGGGAGTCTTGTCCTTCGTCTTCCTGGTCTGCTCGCTGCGAACCAATGTCGTCTTTGTGGTCATCTTCCTCAGCGTGATGCTTTGCTTCTTCTTGCTCACTGGCGCCTACTTCTCCCTGGCTTCTGACTACGTTGGCAACGCTGCATTTGCCCACAAGCTCGTCCTTGTATGTTCCGCTCACTACCTATTTAACTCTAAAGAATCTTACTAATAATTTAATTTAGGGTGGCGGTGGTTGCGGTTTCGTTTGCTGTCTTGCCGGCTGGTACATCTTGTTTGCTATCCTCCTTGCCGTTGTCGACTTCCCCTTCCAGCTCCCCGTTGGTGACCTCTCCAGCGTCATCAAGGGCCGAAGCGACAAGATCCGAGACGACTAATTCGAATCACACGATTCATTGTTAAGGGGGGAACGGAGAGACCTGAATGCAGTCCCACCGCCCCGAGTGCTTACTTGCGGCGTTGGCAAAGGCGTTGTTGTTAGCCTAAGGTTGGGTCTGGTGGCTTTTTGAAATCTCGGGCTTCAGAGCGACACGAGATAAGACGTTGTTTTTGTTTTCATTGTCGGCCAGTTACCGACCGGTTAATGTAGTATTTATTTATATGTGAACAAAATACGATGTATATCTGGAATATCAATCATTTGACCCTCACCACACCATCACTCGGTGTTCATGATACCAGACCCAAACCGTGTGGCTACGCTGACAGCTAGTTTGCTATCTTTGACTGTAGAGATAAGGGAATAATACGGATTGAGTGCATATTCCCGACCTTACGTGAGATATGGAAGCCGCGAAGTGCTTTTGAAATTTGCCTTTGCATAATGTAGCATTCACTTCTTAGTTCATGTAACCCGAGCTGTATTCTGGTACTAGACCGGATTGGAAAAAGCCTTTACGTCAACTCACTGAGGGCCCTGTTTCCTTTTGAAAATCTTTGCAAAACAGTTCACAACTTGGCGCAGCTGGCGCCTGTTCGCTCGGGTTTGTGAAAATTAGATGTATTTGATAAAATATGATTATAATCGATCTTGGCGAGAGTCGGCGGTACTTGCCTCGTAACTCAACATTCTTATTTTGACTGGCCAAGTCTATCTCGGACCTACAAAGTGGAATCAACTAATCTCGCCAGGTTCATACATGGTTCTCTCCGTACTGTGGTTCTCGACCACACGGAAGTGAGAGTGGGCGGGCCGCCAAACGGCCCAATCGCGTCTAGCCAGCATATCGTTCGAGAAGATGGCGCTAGGAAATCAATACAACTTGATTATTCCATAAATACGGGATATAATACATGTATTATAGGCCTTTATATCCTCTCAACACGTGCTTTCCACACGACGTGCCTAGCCTCGCTCTTAGGCCATGCTTCCCCACATGACCCGTCGAAGCTCGACCGCTGAACCTGGTCCGGATGAACCATGGTTGGTTGCTGCATTGATCGATAAGTAACGTATGAGTTTTGGGAAGTAGAGCGCCCTTTGGCCCGAGATGAGGGCGTGGGGTGCCAAAAATTGCGGCCATTGGAAAGATCAAAAGGGAGATTGGTGTTGAAAATTTAAAGCTCCAAAGTTCTAGCCCCAATTTCCCCGCATGGGTGATATTGGGGCTGATGAGGAGCACCTAGCGCGTCCAATGCAGGGGCCAGAAAATTTTATCCATTATTGGAGAACGAAGAGTATTTTAAACTGAGCTGACTGCACTTTGTTGTTTCTCATGTGCATTACTTACTGGTAGTGAGTATGCAATTGATCAATATCGCTTCCCGAGGCATATGTTTGGGATTTTGTGATTTGTAGAGCTAAGATCGAAATTTGTGGCTAGGAGATGAAAAGGATTAAATGGACATGCATACATGCTGCATACATTGGTTTGGCAATGCCCTCGAGAACCAGGCTTTACTCCTCCAGTTGATCGGTCGGAACCGCATCGAAATTGACACCATAAATTTGGGGTAGGGATATGCCACTTACTTTGAACCATAGGGAATCGTTTTGGAGAAATGCGGATGCGGATCGGTTGGCAAATAAAACCTAGTTCGCGCTATGATCGAGGTCTTTCGTCTACATTGAGTCTCATTCAACATGTTAATAGCGGGCCAAGCACATGGAACATGCAGATAATTATGAATTATTCAATTCGCCCCATCAAAGAAACGTAATATTATTCTGTAAGAAATTAAGAGTACAGAGATTCGAGAATCTCGCATTTGGGTCTGTCTGTGGCGGTTGTGTCGCCACAGGCCCTAACCTCTGCGGTTCCGCAGCCGCAGTCCACTAACCTTAGTAATTGATGCATGACTATATAAGTGACCGCATTTCCCATCTAATGAAATCATAATTGCACTTCTTTTTTTATTTGGGTGTTTTTTGCGCCAATGTCAAAAGGAATCTCGAACCGGTTGGCGGCAATCCGGGACTCAACCTCCCCCAGCAGCACGATCTTCGCAGGGACCTTAAGCCCAGTATTTCCTTTCCGAAACATATCTCGATTCCGATATATCTCATAATGAACAATAATCACGAGGCCGGGCCTAGATCATTTTGATCTATAGTGTTCGGCATCCGGCGGCGCCTTAAAATACTTTCTTCGATCATACCTCGACCGTCGCGTCTCTAGATCTAAATCCGACGAAAGGAACTTTATTAAAAGAAGGAGAAAAAAAAGTTGTGGAAACTTAAACTGAATTGAGATGCCCTCTGCCTCCGTAATGCGACAAGTGCTCCGGATATTTGCTATGGCGACTGGGCACAAGGTGACGACGACAGCTGACACTGAACGACCGTACGATTTCCGGGTTGAGATCAGCCAGCGGGAGTTAGAACAAAACATGGAAATACCAAATTATGCGTTCGGTAAGTCTCTTTCACGGAAGATATACCTCATTCTATTACCAACACTTCTACGAACATTCCCGAGGCTAGTTTAACGGACGAGCGACAATATTGCCAAACACCCCGTACAGTTTCTGTCCTGCATAACCTCGCGATGCCGGAGATTCTCCCAAGTTCAATTTAAGAACCCATGGCAATTTTATCGCAACTAGCGCTCCATTTTCCCGGCCTTGCACTTGAAATCTACCATCAGCACCATCAGCACCATCGGCGGTGGTGTTGGCATCCTTGGTCGGGATTCGTAAATCATGGCTTTCTTGCCTCTTTCATCATCTATACATATTATCCAAAAGCGAAATGTACCAAGGCTTCTAATTTTTCAGGTATCAAAAGCAGAGAGTGAAAAATATTGCCCCCGCCCTACCATCAGGTGGTGGGTGTCACTCAAAGATTGCGAGTAAACCCAGCAGTTAATTGCGTGCCACCTTTTATTCTCCAAAGTTTACTTATTAGAAATATTATTCCATATGTTTTTATGAGGGTATAGACGTAGGAATGTTTTTGTAAGAGAGAACAAGTACGACTCGATCGCACACAGTAAATCACTTCATGATATCTGATTGTAGAAGCTTGCTCGAAAACTCCACTCCAAAACACAGCTATATTTGCCCGCATTGGTCATCAAAAATGGTCATTGCAGAGCTAAAAACTGCTGGTGCCTTTTCGCCATCACGGCTGCAAGTACAAAGCGTACTGCAACTTCCCATGTCTCTCCTGTCGCAATCACACAAAAGTCACCCCAAGCACCGTCATCAAGGCTAACCTGCAGTACCACAAATGTGAATATGTAGAACTTGGGCTCTTCCCTACCCATTGCCGCCTTACTTCATACTATGCTCTTCGTATTCTAAGTCGAGCACAGGGCACCTTCTGATCATGGATCCTCTCAATGAGCGGAATCGGACCTGTGTACATGGAAATGCATTGACTACGGTGAAGTCAAAACTTCTCACTGTCCAATTCCCAACCGCTGCCGTATTCAACTGAGATCAAGACCATAGTATAGGAATCATAACTCTGGAAGAAATTGGACTCGGAAGGGGTGGTGAGGCGTGCGGTGGCATTGGTCAGGCATATGCCGACACCTCTGTCTGAGCTCTTATTGAACAAGGAAGGCCGCTTAGGGTTCGAAAATAAATTCATATCCTTGAATAAATTCATTTATCTTACTAAAAAACTACTTCTGCTGACTTCTCCGAATTGGAAAGAACTCTCTCTCAGAATTTCGTATACTACAACGTCGCTAAGCTCTCGTTCTCGAAACATCTGACCGACTGTCATCACTGCAATAATTTAATTTTCAGGCAAATCAAATTATAAAACAAGCCGTCAGACTGATCAAGAACCACAGTCTATGCCATGTGGCAACAAGTGAAAGGCCGTGAGAACTTCGAAGAAGGAGAAATTTAAATATCCGTGTGGGATTTACTTCAAAAGAGGTTACTAGACCCAACAAAAACGATAAAGTACAGGCCACACGGGTTAGAAAGGTTGGCGCTACTTACTCAGCCCTTGAGGTTTACATAAACTCGCCACATGTGGGTTTTGTATCGTGAGAGTTGTGTCATTGCAGTGGTTGACATCATAGTACGCGCGATGGACGCGCCGTTTTCACTCCCTTTATTTAGTCCTATCGAATTTGCGCTGTTTTTTACTCATCTCTTGATACCAACTATCCATCGATTCCTAGCAGCCTGGGACAATAGGCATGCTGTCTCCTCGAACTCATCGTCTTCATCACGAGTATCTGGAGGCTTGACTCTATTGCTACATCATTCTGGTGATCCTTAAGACTAACTACGGCTATATAATCCATTTATACACATGACCCCACACCCTCCAATTTTCCTTCTCACAACAGTCAACGAGAGAGATATCGAGCCGCCTACCTGTTTAGGCACCTACTTATTCGCTCTGCTATACGCCCATTCTAGTTTGCATTTTGGGCCCACCGCCTAGACCCTGCCCTAGTAGCAGCTAACCGCCGACATGATTCGCCCGAGATCCCGCCCTTGGTGCCATCCATCTGAAGCATCTTTGTTGCTGTGGTATTAAGGGGATCCAAAACTTGCCCAAGACTCAGTCTTTTGTATAAATTAAGTTTAGATCTATTACTAACCGCCTAAGAAGGTGGATTATGGGGTACGGGTATGAGCTAGCTTTGTGCGGCCCAAGTTAGCAAACCTCGTGAGGATTCGAGACCAGTTTGCTGCGATTTCATCATCAGTCCAACTAACAACAGTGCCATCTTTGGAGTCATTATCCCTCTACTTTGCCTTGCTACTCCATTCTTGTAACTTTTAATCAGTCGGCGATATTCAAGCCCCAGTCCGTTACGTTGGTCAGTTCTACCTGACCTCCAAGTTCAACGAAGCACATGATGAAAGTATTACTTAGCTCTACACAGCTTCCATGTCTGCCTCTGTATTGTCTACGACGGCTTAGTACCATATGTATATCTTCCAGATCGTGGCCCTGGATCATTAGCTGTTGTGGTGAGACTTGGTTCACTGCTTGCTGAACGCAGAAGAACTGAACACTTAGTTGTCACCATAGATTGTATTCAGCCACAAGCTAGACAGGTGTACTAAGTTCTACATCAACTATCATGAATTTTTTCAGGCTAACAAATAAATGTCATGAAAATTCCGATTACTTTTATACATCAGGATCCTTTTTTAAAGCACAACACAGGTGCGCGCGACGTGACTGGTGGTAATTTGGCTTGTGGGACTCCAACAATCAACAGTATGCACTGGCGCACGTCCCTAAATTTTGTTCCTCCCAGTTAATGGGGAAATCACAGGTAGTGGCGACAATATATTTCTTTTTTAATTGGATTATTAAAAATTTAAAAGTGATAGGTGGTAAATAGAGTAAATGAGGGGACTGGGTAGGCCGATCACAATGCGTATGTATTAGTATCATTCTATGGGTTTGCAGAAGAATAAAGCTGGTGGATCTGTCAAGAAGCTCTCCGAGCCGTTAAAGCACGTGATGGGAGTTTAAAAGCATGAATCAGTATAAAACCACCTAATTATTTATAAAACAATGAAGATGTGTATCAAAAAACTATTGGAGGCCTTGCCATGTGTCTTAGACGCTATATCTGTGTTAATTGCGCAAGTATGATGTCATGTTGATATCATGTAGAATGTTTTAGATAGTGTGTTTTTCAGATAACGATGTAGTTATGGTAGTAGTAAATTAAAAATTGTAAATATCATTCGATCAATCTTACCGAAATTTACAAAAAAATATTATCCCGATAGCTATAGCGAGTGATGGTGACCGTCTATCAGCCACCAACTATGAATTCCGTAGGTCTGGCAAGTAGCTCTCAGTCTCACACTGGCTTCTCTCGCATCAATGTATTTAATGCAGGGCTAATATTTCGATTTATCTATTACACCTTCTTCCATTTTTTAGAGTCTAACGAGAGGAGAGTCCGCAGTACGATCTGCAGTGTGTGTCAAGATGAGCAGGAATTTCCTACAAAGAGAACGGCGCCCCAGATTTCAAACACTGTGCTTTGTAAAGACTGTACATTCACATGGCCTATGTTCAACGTACTTGTCACTTAAGAAAATAGAGATCATAACACAACTAGAGTCCAATTTTAGACACATTTTATACTCATGATTACCCTGTATCCCAATACTTCCTCACAGCCAAGCGAGTGGTGTGTTTTAGTCAGCAAAGCATGCCTGTTTTAAGCCTTGCGGAGCACACCCACCTATTTCTACGAGATCAACCATCATTCATAAAAGTCTGACAGTTACAATAAACATTTAAATCAGTCTCGAAGAAAGAAAATTGATAGGAAGACATATGCCATCCTATCCTTAACAGTTAGGTAGCTACTGTCTAGAGAAACCATTTTATGCAATGCCCTCTTTCATACGGTGTGAATATCTTTGCGCCCTTGACATTAAAATGTCTTAAAGTTATGGACATGCATCCCTCTCGTCAGGTTTGAGACTTCTAGTCTGGCTTCATATTTTCATCGCCCTTGATCTTTGCTCTTGGAGCGAATAAGTCAATGGCGTAATTCCCTGGTATGATAAGACTTAAACGATAGCGACCACCTGAAAAATAGCTGGATGTATTCTATGGAGTCTCAGAGATTTGAATCAAGATCAAGAGATCAAACCAGGCCAAAGCTCCTTTTTCCTTGCTTCTCTTAGTAGCCTTAGCGTCCCATTTCACGCACTCCCCCTCCTTCTTTGTGTGGAGTTGAGCGCTCGTCCCTTCAATGAACGTCAGATCCGCAATTGAGCAAACACCCTCCGCTGTTCGCCAGACCCTCCCTTTACCTCGCATTCCTGGGCCATGGACTCACCGCAGTCTCATAACGAGCAAGGATCAGATGTGGACGGGGATGGTTTCATTCTGATGGCGTTCAGGGTCCTTCAATCCAAGACAGAGCACATTCTGGAGGCATGAAGCTCGAAAAAAACAAGATGAAATGAGGCGTTTGAGGCGGCACCCTATTCTACCCATCGTGCGCATGCTGAGAACCTTGCTAGCGTCACCTACTGCAGCGCTTGGATGTGACGGCTCGGAAGACCAAGATGCCGAAGCAGGAGTAAGACCAATCTCACGTGTGCGCTGAAGCTATTCCGCTCGCATGGATCTGGGATGTCTTATCTGCCCGCCACTCCACAATGAAAAAGCCTGGACCCGGAAGGTTTGATCAAGACCAATAGAAGGGCGCTTGAAGGGCTTGGGCTGGCCTCGATCTGGGCGAACCTGCAGTGTAATGGCGATCGAGAGTGGAGCATCGCTAGCTCTTCCAAGTATGTGGAATTGCGCTCTTCTTTACAGCCAACTGAATTGAGTGTGGGTTAGAAAACCGCTTGGCGGCACCAAATTTTGAAGAGGAAATATTTCTTTTTTCTAGCTAATGAGACAACTGACTTGCTCTGTTCACACGGGTTGAATAATTGGTCGTGGTGCTGACCTGGCGGTGTGTATAGAATAAAGCTTACGGATTACTGCATCGCATACCAGTGAATAGCAGTGTCCTTTACAAACGCTATTATTCGCCTTGTTTGGCCATATGAATCACATTTTGAGCTGAAAAATTCTTGGCTAACAAATAAACGCACCATCATCCCTGTATCAATCTCTTTCAGCTCTGATGGTCAGCGCTAGCACAGACGGACCCCGTTCAATGGCCCTCATCATATTTGGATGCCATGAAGCTGCACACACCCTCTGGCCTAGAATATTTCAACTTCTGAATCTTCGAATATCACAGAGACACTCAACTTTCAGCGGATATTGCCACCAGCCGCTCGGCCAGGCCCTAGGCCGTCCGCCAGGGCCCAGTTTAAAGCCCATCTCAGCACATTTGACCAACTAGCTACACGTAGAATTTCATTTCAACCATCTAATATGTTTCTCACGCCCCCCTCCCGATTCTCATTTTAGCTTAAAACCCACGTTTCTGGGGCTTGGTAGAATCTTACTTGGCCGACGCCTACCTATACATCTACCCTTTGCTCAACTCCATCATCCCTGTGACTAACTATCACATCCCTATACCCACACCATGCCATTTTCTGGCAGGCAAACTGTGGAGGAGCCATTTCGGGGCCGCCGTTCCAAAAGCATGGAAATGTGGTGGCTGTTTTCTCCAAGCTAGTGGCATTATTGATGTTGCGATGTCACACCTCTCATACCTTTACTCTCCCCCAAACTCCACTTCCATGGTCGAGATCTCACTAGGACTCGCCTAAAAGTCGTCCCATGTCTTTCTGCTACCGGGATATAGGGAATAGAGAGACCCTTGGGCCGCGGTGCACGGTTTGGCACACATATGCACCCGAGCGTTGGGGGAGTTATTGACCTGAGTACACGGTTCTCTTCCCTTGAGAATCTCGTCCTGCTCCGATTTGAGTTATGATTGAAAATTGTAAGGTTCATATTGTACATTAAAATAATGTAATATTACAACGATACGAAAGCCTTTCAATTATGGTAATAGGCTTGCCCTCGTTGCAGCGAAGGGTCTGTTGAGAATATAACACGGTGTGCTTGTTTCATTATTGAAGTACTTCTGTTTCTCCTCACTAAAAATCAGCCTTCCCAGGCGTAATTGATACCCTACTTCAATTTATAAATGCGTTTGTCCGTGACATCTTGGTACCTGACTTACAGGTTCTCATTCGGCATCAATTGCACATTGATGTATGTGTAAGAAAGTCTCTAGCTTGGTAATCTCCCAAGCTTTCTTGATGCAGAATTGAACTTGTAATTGAGTAGCTCCTCAATTTTCTCGATGCCCACCATAAAGGTCACCAACGGTGGGGGGTCGGTCGACTTATTCTTTGCATTGCCTGCGACCTGGCAATGCAAACGTTCATCTCACAGAAAGCTTAACCAGACCATTTTAATCGTAGCCGTTCGGTAAATTTACTGTCAAGATTGCCGAAGCATCAGGAAAAGGCTATCCCAAACTTGAAGTTCAAAGCTGGCCGCGCAGTGATTTACTGTTCAATCTCGGTCAACTAAGCCAAGCTTCCCAATCAACAAAAACATGTACGTAAGTTGCCAATAGCACATCTTATCTCATTCTTTATTTCATTTTACACCTCTTTTCCCCGTCTCCCTATGGTCATTATACCTTCGTTGCATAATACACGAGATAAGTCCTAAGCATTACGGCACCTTCGACAGCAGTGGACAAGAGTTTCCCCTACCTCTAGATCTCCCAAAAATGTCCTTCTAACTAATATCCGCTGTTGTATCTCTCCGCGGATGATATTTTTCAGGCCCCGCCGAGCAGAACTCGAGATCTTCAACCTACGGGAGCTGAAGAGAAGGTGGGGCATCACGGATTTATGCAACAGCTTTCCCAGGAAAGCATACTGCTGACGGACAGATTTGATGAAGAGGTTCATCGCAAGGTAGCTAAAAGAATCATGAAATTTGTATTATCTCGTAAGGAATTTATGAGGTGGTTATGATGCATTTTACGTACGAGACTGTGCACATTTAGCCGCCAACCTACACGATTGCGTTACTGTTGGCTCGATCTGACCAAGGATATTCTATACGTGAACTATTTTGAAGTACCAATCAATTTAACCCTCCACATGCAAAATAGTATAGAAAAAGAAGAAATATCGGACTCGGGGGTAAAATGCACACCCATAGAACCTCATCGGCAAAGTCTAAATCCCTCTAGCTGTGTGAGGCATCGTGAACTTCGCCCATCTATTCCATTTAAATGTTGACAAGAAATCCCAGCACCCTACGAAGAATAATTTCCATACTTTTCGAGAGTCTCCAGATTAAGAGGAGGCCGCCCTGGTTATGAAAAAAAAAAAAAAAAAGTCTAGGAGATTTCGACATCAATGACCTCTAAACAGTTGGAACACCTGGCATTAGCTGTGACGGTGAAATGATGCAGCTTCCAGAAACCTTGGAGATAATCTCATTAAGATAAAGGGGCATAATTTGGTTCATAGACTGTGTCCTCGGCGCAACCTAATGGAACCCAAAGATGGGAAAATTAGGCAGGACACTGAAGCAAGTTTAGACCACTGGTAGCCCCTCATCGGGACGCATGGGTGCTCAGATGGCCCCTCGTACTGTGGTGGATATTGGGTAAGTTTCCGGGTATTCACCAAGCTGGCATGGTGCAGTTGACGCCACCTGACTGGCGCGATGTGGAAGATTCTTTCGGGACTAGCTACGAGCTGTGAATCGACTCGGTATGGCGCGACAAGATGCCCGAGTTTGTGGGTCGATCGTGAGTTGATCTGCTAGAAGACGAACATTCTTCTTGAAATGACTTGATTTGTAGGAATTTATTGACGATGCCGATGTGGCTATACATGGAATTGTCAAAACGCGAGCCTTGTTCAAGCACCGGATGCTAAACTGGCGAATAAACCCGCATAATAAATCTGGTTTTGTTTGCAACCAGGTTGAAAATTAGAGTCTAGTAGCTGAATTGACAAGGCAAAAGTAACTGGAAAATTAGTGCTTTCCATCAGTTAGTGAATTCTGGTGTCAACTAATCAACAGGTCATTACAGGCTGTTTTAGTCTAATTCGAGTGACAGTGCAAAACATCACGAGCATGGAATAGAGCAGATGGGGATTATCGTTAAAGAATCAACTCTCAGATTACAAATATATCCTTCTTGGAGGGGGAAGAGTAGTGAATTGCATTTATTTTGGCCTTTGTCATTTCTTCGTTGATATTTTGGCATTATTGGAAGCTAGATGGTGGTGGTCCTTGAGTTTTGGCAGTGGGCACCTCAGTGACACTCCCGCAGCATTTGCGACAAAAATGTGGTCTTTTTTTCTTTTCTTTTTTCTCCTCGATCAGATGGGGATTTTATGGACGTTTACTTGCGTGCGACTTTCCAGACAATCCTTTAGTATATACAAACTCGAATACATACAAAACGAATGCCTGCGCATGCAAGCTCGACGAGCAGTCTAATCGAACATAGCGCTCATCGCCAATATTGCGAAGGCCGACTTTGGGGCGTTGGGTCGGCTCTAGAAACTTCCAGCCTTCCTGTCCAGAAATAATGAGGTTCCCCAGGGGGTACTCGGCCTCCTTCCGTGCACCGTTTGAGCTTTGCGTGCTTTGCTCTACCGTCTAAGCGAAATCGCTTCAACTCCTCCAACACGTCTTTCATAGCCATGAGCTCGGTCCACCGTGGCTGTTCAAACTTTTCCGGCATTACTGCCATATACCAGGCCGTCTGAAAGATATATGACCTATCAGGCGCACCAGCAGTGACCTGAGCCGGAGTAGACGGCCCAACTGTACCGTGAACATTATGCTTCAACACCAACCTCCGATAGTCATTAATCACAACGTTTCTGCTCGGTGTCTTTGGTCCGATCCATACCGGTACTGAAAAGGTTTCCCCATTCCATTCCCCTGTGTGGGTCAAGAAATCGCCGTCCACTCGGTCCGACTCATCGTCTTTACTACCGTTGGCGGCCCCACTGGAATATCTTAACTCCATGTCGCCAGATTGTTGCAACGGTTGTTTTGAGTGCCAGTTGGATTTACTGTCGTCGAAAAAACTAAACCCCCGCTCTCCATTATTCATTAATTCCTCTGCGTCAAGATCCTCCGCCATTGAAAAACTGTCGTCCTTGGGATCTGGCTCAAACTCCAACCGAAGGTGTCTCAGACCTTCCAATATTTTTGGCCCCCTCCACGATGATGATCCAGTGTTCACGTCAACAAGTGCCCTTTCTTGGGAGGATAAAAGCTTGAGAAACTGTATTAAAACGACAATCAGTGGACCTGATGAGCGACGTGGGATATTGGTGAGGGTGAGTGAAGCCAAGCGAGGGTTCATGTCTGGGACAAAGGGCTGGGGGAAGGCAAGTTTGCAGCGTGTCAGGACCGAGGTCTCGGCGAGATACAACCGGCTCATTGTGGACAAATTTTCCATCTCCAACGTGGGAATCTGAGTAACAACAGAATGGTGTAACCTGAGAATACGGAGGTTGGAGGAAAAGACTGGGCGCAAGAAATGGGCAGCGTTTAGGATTCCATACAGCTTTGCCGACTTGGGCCATATCTGGGACTGAGCTTTGGGGGCGACTACCAACGGCACGCAGTCGCACGCCAGTTCTTCTAAGTGGCCATTGGAGTTCCTCAGTAAACTTTCAATGCCGAATGATGAAATGTCGTTGTTAGACAACCTAATATGGGTCAAACCCAGGCAGCCGCGATAGCTTTCCACAGTCAGGTGATGATCTTCGCCCGAAAATACCCGCAGCACTGCCTCAGCAGAATCTGGCCAGACACCGTCCTGGCCATCGGACCGGAAAGCTTGATACTCTTGAGGCCCAGATTCTGGATTGGCCATGTACATGGGGGCATCAATGAGGAAGCGCTCAGGGTGGGCAAAGGAGCCACTCCATTCTGACTCCTCTACGAAGGCAAAGGGACCATAGAGAGGACATCCTCCTTGAACAGGCACCAGCTTCCCTTCAACTCGAAAGTATGCGTCGGACCGAAGATTGCTCGCGCGGAAACAGTTTGCTGTCATTTTTCCAACGATGGCGTCAGTTAGCTTGTTGTCGCTGATATCCAGACTCCAAAGGCGAGTGCCAAAGCGGAGTGCCAGTGCGTCGAACGCCACATCATCCATCTCGCGACCGCGAATTTTGAGGATGCGCAGATCCGGCAGTAAGGAAGGCTGTAGCACTGGCCAAACAGATCCTGGAATACCTGACACGTCAAGATACACCAGGCCGCTCAGACGTGGGTAGTTGAAAAAGGTGCTAGGCAATGGGCTTTGACACTCGGCGATGCTGAGCAAGAGTAGCCGATCATAATCCATGCCGTCCGGGCCGGCTTCTGCAAGAAATGATGCTGTGTCGACTTCGGCATGCCCGTCAAGTAGCACGCACGTTAGCTTTGGCAAATGACTGAGCGCTCGCTTGAAGCTCTGGTTTAGCGTCTCCTCCTGCTTGTCTGAAGCAAAATGGTATGAATCCTTTGCAAACGCCCTAGCGTCAAGCACGCTAACCAAATCCCTAGACTTTTGCTCTGTGCGCCGAAGCTGGGCGAAAACAAAGCTGAACCACCATTCTAAATCTGCCAAAGTCACCTTGTGTCAGTGTCAAAAGAGAGACAAAAGCCACTAACCATCGGATCCGATGTGGCTGAACTCACCATCTCCCGTCTGTAGACCAGCCAGCCTGACAGTCCGCAAGACGTTGGTCCAAAGACGTGGCGCAAACACCGTCCAAAACCGTTTCCCTACGAGACAAAGAGCCGTGTAGTCATGGTGTGATACGTAAGGTGCCACCAGGTGAAGCCAATCAGGTCGGGCCGTGGCCTCGTGATAAGAGGGCAATGAAGTCATTTATCAGATAGAGAAGAGTTGATTGCTTGCCAGTCCATTGCCAATTTACGACTAGTATCCTCGTAGTCCCCAATACTGGACACTAGGCGAGGGGCATGAAGGAAACGCGCAACAAGAACTAGTTCCCGCCAATGGAAGGAGGTCAATGTCCAGTTTCAACCGGGTGCTTTCGATGGACGCACGGATTTCACAGTATTGCTTGCTTGTGGAGGCCAAAGTCGTGGATCACGGCACAGGGAGCAAAAAATGGACACCAAAATAGCGAAAAGGCGACGATGGCGGAGGGGTGTGGAGGGGCCGAGCTGCAAGCGCACTGTCCTCTTTCAGACCATCTGAAGGCAGATGACAAGATTTAGTACAATGGGTCTCGAGGATCCAAAAGACCCAAAGTGGAAATATCTTGTCAGAATATCTCTCAGAGTGCCTATTGCAAAGTGGAGTAGTCTGCCTCAGCTTGAAATGGTGTCTCCCTTGGTACAAGCTGGAGGATTTGCTTCTTTGGTTGATGGCGGGAGCAACTCTTCCGAGGGAAATACAAACTGGACAAGGCGGTCAGGCGTGGCGACGTGTGGGTAACCAAGGAATATGGCGGTGCGATGGAGATCCAGTGACGTAGAGGGCGTCAGGGTCTTAGGAGAGGATGAGGAGGCGAAACCAGGCTCAGGGAACAAAGGCCTCTGAGCGTTTCGCCGTTTTGAGCCTCTGGCAGCAAAGATCGACGCCAGCCGGTGGAGGTTTCAGCTAAGGCCAGAGAACGGGACTGACGGCTCCTTGGGGGGGTGCAGATCAGATTTGAGCTGTCATCTTTTCAACTCCCAAAGTGACAAATGAGGCAAAGGGGGTGTCTAGCGAAAGAGAACAAGACGGCTCGAGACCGGCGTCATGTAGCGTCAAATGGCGTGGACAGAAAAATTGGCTATCGTGCGTTTTAACGTTGGAGAATGGGCTGAGGCTGCCTGTTTGGATGCAACGTGTTGGCTTGGAGTGTGATGAATATGATGGAGGGGGGAAAGCGCCGCCACAAGAGGAGTTGTGCAGTGGTATAGTGGCCGTGCTGGGGAAAAAAAGGCCTCAGGCGACAACATTGGCACTGATGCGCAAAACCCAGCCTGGACAGCAAAGCGAAACATGTCATACGTTAATCGAGGCCGATCAAACTGGAGTTCGTGAGAGACAACATCAGATCATTGCGCCACGAGATCAAAATAAAAAATAAAAAAAAAATTGTAATAACCGAGAAAAAAACAATCAGCACCCACGGCACGCCCGTCTCCAACTTTTTTGAACAAGAAATTAATGGGGGGTTTTTTTTTTTTAATTCTCTCATTTTTTTTTGATACCTGAACGGAGGAGACAGATCAGATCCTCTCCCCGCTTTCATATGTCATCTGGACCGCTAAAGGCTAAAGCATATTGTAGTCGTATTTTTCCACGGCGTTGACCCCTGCCCATCCCACTAGAATTTGCGGCTAGCAAACAGCACCAGCGCAAGCCCGCGGGTACTAAACTAGCGAGGAGGGACCATCCATCGACCAACACCTCTTCCCGGCTGCCATATGGCTAATTATTTCCGCAGGGCGACTACCCTGACCGAGGCAGGGTTAATTCAGCGCTGACCAGCTCAGCGGTTGCCTTTGGCCAGGGTTCCTTGCTCGTGTTATTGCTTATTCCCTGACCTGTTGGCAGCCACCTGCGAGAACAATGAAACAAAATTAAAAAAAAGCTCCCAGTCTCTCTAAACGCATCGAAATGCGATCTCGGAGTTTTTTTTGTATGGACCCCGACCAGGGCAGTTCGTGGGCTCTCTCGGTCCATCGCCCGGCATTGTGCGGGACCCCCTAGGACGGGGAAGCTCCCCGTGTACCAAATGCTGCAGTGAGGACATGAAAAATATGGGACTGGTGGCGCTAGCCACTGGGTGAACGGCTCTGGGGCAACAGCCAGCCCCATCCCCATTATCTCCATTGTTAGTAAGCTAGCCTGGAGAGCTCCAGTCGTTTATAATTAGGTAGGCGGGCAAAATACCAAACGGTGTTACTGCGTCATTATGCCAGATGGGCGCCTAGAGAAACAGTTTCAAAACAAATGACGGTGTGGTGCAGCAGGATGTCCCATTCCGGAAAGCCCGAAAAGACACCTGGTCTAGTCTTAGGGGATTTAATTTTGTTATCATTATTTTTTGAGGATTAACAAAAAATGCAAAAACCCTGCAACAAGTCGTATGTAGCGCAAATGTGTCTAATTGTTTCTAAACTGTCTGGGGGGTGCGGTGCTAAAGTTGCCATGAAGGCTTTGTGGCTGCACATCCAACGTGGAGAGTGGCACTTGTGGCACTCTGTCACTCAGCCGTTACATCACACCACCAGGTCCGAAGATCGACGGCCCTTGTAGCACAAGAAGTTGCAACTCAGCTGCCAATAGTTGCAAAGCTAACCAGCAATGACGGAATCCTTGGGT
This sequence comes from Calonectria ilicicola, assembly GCA_020809705.1. NCBI lineage: Eukaryota > Fungi > Ascomycota > Sordariomycetes > Hypocreales > Nectriaceae > Calonectria > Calonectria ilicicola. The sequence goes on along the minus strand of CP085827.1, from coordinate 5,854,885 downwards.
CATAGAGGCAGGGTCCTCGGGGCATTCGGGGTCGTTTGGTTCACCGGACCCTGTAAATCAGCAGAGATGAACGGGAATGGCATGATGGATTGTCCATGGGTTTCTCCGATTCCCCAGCCGGCCGTGCTCATTCTTATCGGTACCTCCATCCAAAGTGTCGGTATGGCGTAGCCCGAAGTGCGGAATACCAGCATGGCGGGAGTGCACTCACCTTACCACAGACCAATCCCCACGCCTCGCCTGGCGATCATCGATCTCCCGTAGATGTCCCCATCGAGAATACCACCTGCAATCACGAATGCAACGCTGCAACCGATATACTCGAGCTCATCTCCCGGCCTCCACGCACGAGATGGTCGCTGTGCATGTTCCATTACCCGAAACCCTTGCGCCAGCCCGTGCCAAAATTTTCCTTTTTCCCCTCTTGTTTGCGTATCCATACTCCAGATCTTCATGCGATCGGCAGTCGGCCCTTGATCGTAGGGACAGACAGCTCTCTTTCGTTGCTTTTTGAAACGCGCAAGGCCCAACAGGCCAATGGCCCCAGCCATGCTCGAGACATTGGCACACCAGATTCAGAAAAATGTGCAGTCGCGCCTTCAGCATTTTCCGCTTTGAGCTTAACCTCCATCTTTTCACATGGCACTCCTGTTTGCATGAATCAGCTCTACTGCAGGACCCCCGGTAATCCCATCAGAGACCTAGCGTCTACGAGCCTGCCGGGTGACAGATCCCCCCAGTCCGTGGCAAGCCCCCGATACCCAGGCAGTGGACTCTGAGACTTTTACTGGGCCCTGCTCCGCTATCCATGTCGTGACCTTTGCCTCTCTTGCCTTTGGGCTTTACCGCCCGCCTTTCTCTCTTGGGCAAGGTCATGCAAGCCATGTAAAGACTCAATCTGGTCATCATGGATGGTCCAAGGGGGCCTTGCTATTCGATAAGACGACGATCCAGGGACGCACCCTCACCAATGAGGATCATCCCTGACGCAGACTAAGTTCATTCCTCGTCTACCGCTGCGTTGGGAAGGAAAACGAAAAAAAAACATAAAAAACACAAAAAAAAAAAAGAGAAACTGTCCCACAAAGGTTGTGGCTCTCTATGTCTCGGGGACGAGAATGGGGAACCATCACTAAAGATCGAGATATTTGCTGTAGATCGAATAATTCAAGGACTTCAAACGCCGATGGGACATGAAAATTGGGGTCCGAAAAATATCGTGTTTTCTCATTTCTCTTTGTCTCTCTGTATCTTTTCTCCCGACCTCCTCCCCACTAGCCAACCACCACGTTTTGCCGCCCCCTGGGTATTGCCAAGCTAAGTCATAAGCTACCTAGATTACAAGTTTGGTACTACGGTACAGTAAGATACTGATGTTGTTTTTTTTTTTTTTGACCAAATGGTGAACCCCTCCGATGATGCCTGTGTCACCTCCCGGCTCATTTCCTCCGCCCCTCTCATTCCGTTCACCAAAAGTGTTGTTTGTGTGATGTGTGAAGACCGACCACCAGGTGTTCTTGTGAGTCTTTCCATTGTGGAATAGAAAAATAAAAATAAAAAAATAAAAAAGAGATAATAGAGTATCGGTGTATGCCAGTGTGATAATTGGTACTGTCGAAGCTGGAAAGGACACTTTTTTGTTCCCCGTATTCCTCTCTCCTCTGTGTCTCGAGAACTGGAACTCCTGCCGCGTGTCCAAGGCGCAGGGTGAGGGGGAACCAACCATGAACGAATATGATGCAACCAGTACCCCGAAAATGTAAAAAAGCAAAAGCCGCAACGCCAATGAACCCCATTAATAATGGACTCGGATGTGCGGGACGAAATGTTCATGCAACTAAGAAAGAAAAATTCGATCAGTTCTCCGCCCCCCTTGGGAGCCGCCACCTCATTACTTCAAACCATATCCCGTGTCGTCTTAAACGTCTCGCGTCCCATCTCTCATATGCCCGATGGAGACACCTATTGGTGCTTTTGATATGCTAGGGCGACCGTGGTGGACAAGCGTGACACCCCAGCTTGCCTCTCTGGGCTTTGTGTTTTCTTTTTTTTCGGTCGCTCCTTTCATGCTCCCACCCCGCTCCCGCCAAGTGTGCCGTGTATGTAAATGTGTGCGTGTATGTATCCAAACGGATGCGCGGATGGTTCACTGCGTGTCTCATCGTGCTCGTGTCTCCACTCGCTTCAACTCTTTTTTGTAAAAGTGCTTCGGAGGCGAAATGGATGTGTTTTCCATCAATAGAGTGCCCAGAGAATCATCGAATCTCCGTTTAGTACTCCAAGCCCCGCTTATCCGTCTTGGACTTGGGAGGCGCCCGTCGCTTTCGGCTACGCTCCTCTTGCTCAATGACTGGCACCGCGGCGGGGATGAACTCAACGCCACGATTGCGGCTGTTGGGCCGAGCGTGAAGCTTGCGGTGGTTGTTGAGGTTGTCCTGACGGTTGAATTGATCCTTGCCACAAAATTCGCAAGAGAACCGATTGGGACCCTCGCCATGGAAACTGCAGCTTGCTGTCAGTGCGGTGCTCTAGTGATGTAGCGCGATTCACTGAGACATTATGGGGAACTCACGTTTGCTTGTGTCTCTTGAGGTGCTCATTGCGTCGGAAAGCCTTATGGCAGCCGGGATAGTCGCACTTGCACATGGCTCTGCGAACTACATCCACAGGAGCGGACTCGGGCTTGACTGGTCGCTTCCTGTTGGAGCGAACCTGGGCACGCTGAAGCTCGTTCGTCTTTTGCTGAATCTGGTGGACCATTATCTTTCGCTGTGCCCGCATTCGGTTAGGTGAGGTGGGATCATGAAGGTGGTAGGGAGACATTGAGTGGCGGTCAAGATCCAGCACATCGAAGTCGCTAGGCAACTGCTGCTTGTTGGGGAAGAAGGAGATTGGGCTATCATTGGCGCATGACCAGGAAGAAGATGTGTCAGCAGCCTCAGAGCCAGAGAGGCTTTGAGTAGGAGTCATCATGAAGGAGGTTGCGCCCATGGCCGCCTCAGGAGAGACGGCGTACATGCCGAAGGAGTTTGATGGTGTTAGTGAGCCCATTGAGGCATTCTGTGCCATGCTCATGTCCAGGCCTGGCTCGTAGTCGAAGCTTATGGATTCTCGCTTCATGGGAGTTCCAGGGAGACCGTCGGGGAAATGCATCGGCTCCGGCTCAGTCTTGATAGGGCCCCCATACATGAACTTGCTCATTGTTGATGGTGGAGTAAGGTCAACCCTGTGAGTGCTGTTGTACGAACCGTCGAATTCCATGGTGGCAAGTTCATGTGGTGTTGATCGTCGAGAAGTTGGGGTAAAGGGGTCGTAGGCTGATGAGGCGGAAGAAAAGCTATTATTCGAAGGACATGGCATTGACGGGAAAGCGAAGCCGTCGTCCATGGGGAAAGAGAACTCATGCTCGAACTGCATCTTGTATATTGTGATTGTTTGTTTGTTTTGTTGTTTGTGTATGAGTATTAAGAAATAAGAGAATTTGTGTCAAGGAGAGATGTAAAGAGAGTGTTTGAAGAGAGTTGAGATAGAAAATGGGAGCAGAGTCTGTTGTGTGATCGAAACGTTCAAAGGAGGGTAGTAAGAATGCTCAAGATCCGTTTCCACAATGTTTGTGAAGAAGTTAGGCAAGAAGCATTGCAAAGTCGAGTGCTTCAGAAGGCCTGATGGTCTGATAATTCTGTCGGGAATGCTTTCTGTCAAGAGGATGGACACCCCTTGAAGATATAACCATCGAGGTGGAATGAGTGTCGAGGAAGTTGCCGTCCAAGCTAAGACAGGCCCAGCGCAGATCCAAACCCCCGAAAAATATCGAGTATGGTAGTGCTAATAGAAAAGAGACCGAGACAGGTTTGTGTGGCCCTGGACAAGAATGCTGGTGGTGGGATCCACGATCAGTAGGGATGAGACGGGAGAGGCGCGAAACCCCACAGATGGCTAACTATTGCTCGCATAGATGGGGAAAGTGTGTTTTGGATATGGTAGTGGGCTATCGGAGTAGTTTTTTGATGTTTCGCTAGCCCCTCGATTCTGATCAGACACGGCTAGTTATTATACTTGTTGGTAGATTAGTCTTCAGACGCCGTTATCAGTCATCACAAAGACGCACAAACCCACACACACACACACACACCCATAAGGTATAGCACACATGGCATATGAGTACACTGTGACCGATGTTGGCATCAGCGAACAGCAAGTGGCTAGATCTTTCAAGCATAGCGACACGCTAAGCCAATGCAGTCCCAAAAAAGAGCAAAGAGCAACGGGTATACGACTTAGCTTGCGTTTAAGAGGCGTCGGTAGTACCCATCATCTGCCTGTAGAGAGAGCCTGGGGCTGGGGTGGATGTAAGAGAGAGCAGATTTTGAACGAGTATCATCAGACCCCCTCTCTCGAGGGAGGGGGAAGGGGGTTGGGCACAAAAGTTATCACCACACCTCCAGGCCTGTTCTGCGACCCCAAGCACCAACATGGGTTCTTTGCGGATCCGATAGTGACAATGGGGGTGTGGTAGGAGGGCGATGGATCGACGCCCAACAGGTCGAGAGGCGCCTTGTAAGTGTGAGGAGATGCAGGCCATTGCCGGCTGTCAGATCGGACCCTGCATGAACGACCCCTTGGGGTGGTATTCTGGCCAGATCTGTGTTTGAGTGCCGCGCAGCCCTCTCACACCCTCTCCGACTTGTCCCCATGCTGCGGCGCACGCCTCTTGCAGCCGCGGCCAGGCCAGCCAAGCTTCGCCTCGCCTCACCTCACAATCATATCGTGGGCCACGGCGGATACCAAACTGATCCAAGCCTTGCTGCTTCTTTTTGCCCCCAGCTGAAATGAACAGCAGAAAAGCAGCTTGTGGAATGGGACAAGGTCTGGAATGACAAATTTCCGCCCAAAGGACCGCCGCGGGTGAGACAGAGATATCTCGCCGAGAGGATCCGAGGCCTACTCGAGGGCTGCGCATACGAAGGCTCCAAGCTTGGGTACAAGCCTGTGTGAAAATTTGTGTTAGAGCACGCGTGCTAATGCGCGCGCTGGTACAGTGTGTGTGCGTTAGTTATTGCGTGGGCGCCATGTGTACTGTGCAGTGTGTCGTGTGCAGGTGTGCAGGTGCTCAAAACGAGGGTTAATACTTTTGGTTAATTAATAATAATTGCCCACCTTTGGCGCCAAGCCAGCAGGTATTTGCCCATGATGACCAGGGCCACCCTCCCAAACCCAACACGGTGGAAATGGCTGTCCGAGATGATCGGGATAAACGAGTCTTTTTTTGGTTTTTCTTGTGCGAGGTCAGGATGAAGAAGAGAGTGGATCTTTTTTTGTTTCTTTCTCCTCTTCCTGTTTGTGTGCGTGCTTGTCGTGTGTGTTGGGCCAAAAAAAGACACACTGTATCAAAAGCTGGCCCCCAAAACCAGTAAGGGAAAAGCAACGACAAGGTTTTCGACCACGGCGCAGGTCTCACACAGTTTGCTTCACCAACAGGCTGTCAATTCTAGCAACTGGCGGTGGTCGCCCGCGCTACGGGATCGCCTCCCAGGTGCTCAGTTGGGACATGCGCGCATCTGGCTGCACCTCAAAGGGGAAGGGGTGGTGTTTTGCATTGGCGAGTTCCTGGCCCTAATCCAGTGCAGCAAAGACGAAGAGCACCCAGCCTTCATTCAGCGAGCCTGTGGCCGTGATGTCATGGTCGTCGCGGCCCCGGACTCGGTTTCTCCACGGCTTAATTGTTTATTCTATGCCTATTTTTTTTTACATGGATGTTGGTTTGGCTGCCACCCATCAAAGAATGCAATCAGGCCATTCATTCGTTAGTGACCACATGTCATAACACAACCGCATATACTCCCGAGAAGCCAGATTAGCTCTCGTTCAACTGAACAGTGCGCGCCGCTAGGAGAAAAGGCCGTCGGGCATAGCCCGAAAGAGAGAACAATACTGGCTGGCTGTGCACGGCTACGCAGCTGAGTCTCTCTACCATCACGCTGAATGATTGCAACCCAACTCAGAGCCTCACCCTCGCCTCGACCTCGCTCCACCACGCACGGAATTTACCTGCCGTGTCGGCTTCCAATCAATAGCTTCACTACCTTGGTCGCTGTCTCTGCCTTATGCGCGGTCTTGCCTGAACTGGTCAGCACGACTTAAGGGAGCATCACGTCATGGCGTCGGCAGATTCAGCTGTGATCAGCAACTCCGAAGAAGAGTTGATGCTATCGTGGGTTTTTCACAGCGTCTGTGCCCATCTAGGCTCACAAGTGTGTTTTTAGAAATGTCATCCCATTTCCCTGGCATCATCACAGTCCAGACCTGTTCGCCCCATCAGCGTTCCTGGGTTTTCTGTCGCCAACATAGCGTCCAGACCACTCCAGAGCCCCAAAACTTCAAGCGAGGCAAGCCTAGAGGAACCATGTGGGGGGAGGGATAGCCGTATCAGCTGGCAATGCCTTCAGCAAGCGCCAGTCCCTGCTGAAGCGCAGGCCGAGACGCTTCGCAAACATGCTCCAGCCCAACCTAACCACGAAAAACCAAGGGGCCGGATCGTGACGAGAATCATCGAGAATCAAAGGGCGCCTCGGGAATATTTGTGCTGGATAATGTGAGAAGCAGTCTTGGTGATCCATCTCCAACCTCCAATCTTCCCCTTTCAACTTTCCCGCGTCCCTGTTAGCAATTGTCTAGCCACGTTCCCTTGACAAAGGGTGGCTCAAGCAGTCTCAAGCAACCATCTCAACGTGTTGTCCCATCGGGTTTAGAATTTTTTTAATTTTTTTGTCAACGCTCCCCACGCGTCTCTCATTCAAGTGTGCACTTCCATGCGAGGCTTCAGGTAGAGACGGCTGTGACAACAAATTAAACAAGGCTCGCGCGGGGCTGCGAATCGAAATGTTTCCTTTCCCCCTCCTCCCCCTCTCCTCCTCTGAGATGAGTCGTGATGCGAGCAACCAAACCTTTCGACGACACAGTCCTGACCGAGCCGGAACAAAAAACGCCTGTCCCGGACGATCTGGGGTCTGTGGAACTCGGATCATCCCCACGAACGGACACAAACAAGGAGGCGTGTGTGTCATCCAGCCCTCTCGTTGGCTCTTTGTCTGATGAACCAACCACACGCCCCCTTGATCAGGCTAATGAGACACTCGATGACGGTCGATCACACGAGACAATAAAATAAGACCTCGACAACTGGAGCGCACTGTATTGACGCAGCCTTTCAGCCTGTAGCCACAGTGTGGCCCAAGTGATTCAACCCATGACTTACAGGTTGGTGGCTGCATCCTCAGTTCCTATTCGGACGAACGAGTCTTGCTCATGCTCGGCGGGCCAGTGCCAGACCCGCCATCAAGGAACCATTGCTCCATCCGAGCATGCACATCCCACTCAAGGTCATAACACATGCACGTCTATCACGATGTAGTGATTGACTTGAGGTGCTTTCATACATTACATTGCCGAGCACGCATTGCTAGCCGCAGCCATGTGCGGTACCCGTCCGTGCCAGTGATTGCCCGCCCGGTGGCCATTGCACGCATATGGGTCCCAAAGCGTCGCTACCAATCTATTATCCGTCGGGAGCATCTTGGCGGAGCTACTCATTAGTTATGCCTCCACCGAGTCCACTTTCCGCCTGCTATGGTATTGCCCCCAGCCTGCCGATGGCGAGGTCCTCTTTATTCCCCACGATGGCGCAGCCCCAGGCCCGGCCGTCGCCTGCGAAGACACGACAAACCCCTAGTGTTGTGGATTTCGAGCTTCCGCGGTGAGAGATCCAAAAAAAAAACGACGGGGCTAGCCCGTCAAAGGCATCCGCAAAGTCCGGGTCGCACCCATCAGAAGGTGGCCGGCTTGTCCTCGTCGGTCCGGATGAGAATATACCCCGAAACCGCCGGTGAAGTACAGTGACCAAAGAGGCGGCTTCCACACAGGCAAGTCACCGAGGGCAGACCTAGGTAATGGTGTCTCGCCTGCCACGGAGCTAACGGCCACATCAGGTCAGGCTCTCAGTTCACATTGCTTATTTTCCACGCCTTCAAAAAAAAAAAAAAAAAAAAAAAAACGTCATCACGATCTCCTCTTCCTGCGGTCTCACCCCCGCGTCGTTGCGCCTCTCCTGTATGTGCATCATATTCCCCATCTCCTCGCCTCCGCCTCTCCCTCACGGGGAAAAAAAAATTAATAAATTAAAATAAAAACAGCCCACACCTCCATCCCCAGAGTGATGGGCGCCCTAGTCCATCGCCTTAACGAGACCAAGTGTTGGGCCTTGGGGGGATAGCAGGTGTTTGCAGATGATCTGTCATATCCCACTAACACCTCTCTATCCCAAGTTGAGGACCCTAATCAGACAGTTGTGTCTAGCTCCGCAGTCCGATCCACGTCCAGATTTGCTTCTGTCCAAGCGCACCTAGATCCACGCTAACGCTGTTTGATGGACAGGGGTTTACCGATGAGACCTACGGGTCCCTTGGCCGAATTGGCCCAACGCGCGAGACTAGCCAGACGCGTGAACTCGATTCTCTCTCCAGAGGGTTTCTTCAGGGCACTGCCATAGATGAGTATGCTTAATCTCTTTTGAGTCTCATGAGCCCTCTTCTGAACACAAATTGACGGTATGTTTCCAAAGTGGCCAAATAAAAACTCCTTTTCATTCCCGATCTGCTCGATCTTCTCGATTTTCTCGATCTGCTCGACCGACTCTGCACCGAGCCGTCAGATCCCGCACAAAGCTGTTGAGGGGGGAGGAGAGAGAGGGGAAGACTCCCTCCGGACACGACGCACTTTCCTCTTCTCTCATTCTACCTCTCTCCCTCTCCCTTTCCCTCTCCCTCTGTGGGTGGCCCGTACGGAGCAGTCATTTTCCCTTCCTTCCACATTCATCCTTCTACAGATAGCCCAGGATGCCGACATACGCACCAGCAGCCAGCTAGACCGCCGCAGCTGCGGCTCCAACGAGGATACGGGGTAAGGGTCCCGCCGGAATCTCGTCCAAATCCAGCCATCCGTCTCTTTTTGCCCACCCCCCGCCCATGCGGCCCGGCCTGACGACATTTCCACCGCCTGGACGTAGTGATGCAACTATCGCGATGGGCTTGCAGCGCACTCGCGCCGGTGAGGTTGAGATATGACTGATTTCGCTTCACTGAGCCTTGGCCCAATTGATTGCCGCCGGCACCCCGAGGCCCTCCACCAGCTGATCCTGACGTCGGGGTCCAGGTTCCCAAATTAAAAGCCTTGGATTTGGGGCTTACATAGTAGGTAGTCTCTGTCGGATCACGGCCGCTCCCGTGCAGTATGGCTGCATCCATGTCCCCGACTGGTTGCTAGTTCGGACCGGTAGGAGCTCGTCAAGTCTGCCGATCCACTTGTCCTAGGTTCCAGTGCCGAGCACGCTTCCATCACCATCCTCTAGGTCCATGACGCTTGTAACCGTAACAGCCTATCATGCAAGTGAGCCCTACTTTGTTTTCTCAACGTCTACGTAACCAAAGGGTCCTCTATGCATGAATAGGACCAGGACCGCTTACATAACACCTCAGCTGTGTCACTTCGGTTAGGTTTTTTTTTTTTTTTTTTCACAACAGTTACACTGCATTGTCGAGGTGGCAGGCTCAACGCAAAATCACCCGATGTTTGGATCGACCATGTCTCCGTAGTTATTGAGGGGGTTAGACCATGATGCCGATTGCCCAGGGTCCGCTTCATTGTCATATGACAACCCTCATGCGCCATCATGCGTGCGGAATGCTCGAAATGGAAGCGTCGGGAGACTATCACTTCTCACAGTTGCCACCGTCGCTCGTAGGAGGCATTTGAGTCGCTCTCTGTCATTAAGCCAAAGCTTCAGCCAAGCCATTCCAGTGACCAACAGCCAGTGACATGTCGGTAGATGAATCTGTGTTCTTGTGCGTCCAGTAATATCTTCTGGCCCCAAGGAAGGTCGTCATGGCGCCCACAGGGTTCCAGTGCCGGGACGCAATCTGAAAAGCAATGTAGGAACATGGGCATGTTACAAAATTGCCCTAGAGGTTTTACCATCCTCAACGCGCCCCTATCACATTTTCACATGGATCAAATTTGTCGCGCTCCTCATCTACTCCTTTTTTTCTTATTGACAGCAGCATTTCTCCACCAGGATTTACAACCATAGTGGCCAGGAAGGCAAGCCAGAGCCAGGTACTCGGGATTGCTCTAGGGTAGTCCGCGCCCCTCGAGGACTTGGCCGTCAAGGTCACGATTCCCGAATGCGACAATGCATGATTCCCATGGCGAATACTGCAATTCGACAAATCAGGTCATTCTGCAGGTTTGCTAGTTTTCTCGAGAAATTTTCACCCAGGTTGATTACCCATGTACCACCACCAACAAGTGGGTAGCCTGTCACACCCAGCACTAACATGCATCCTTCGTCGCACCGCCATGGCGATAGTTGCATGGCGACGCTGTGGAATGTAAGCCCAATCCCGGAATAATGTCCACTTCCCCATTCGCGAACACTTTTGCAGCTACTTGCATGACGCCGGGCAGCTGCCGTGATGCCCTCCCCCCTCACGAGAAAACAGTGGCGCCCAGTTCTTCGTCGGATACCGTGTCTGATAGCCCTCAGCCGCTGGTTACACATGTTTCCGCCGACGTCTTCGTATCGATGTTTGCTCCGTGATTGGCAAGGGCTCTGGTAGAGCGAGCCCGGTGCGAGGGTCTCGTAGAGTAGGATAAATAGGCGTCAAAGCCGGCAACTCTCAACTTGCGCTCGTCAAGCTGCAGACAGTTTCGTGGATTTTAGTCCCCATCTCAGCGAATCTGCTCCACCACCATGTGCACCACCTGGCGAATTACTTTCTCCTGCCGCAGGGTAGACCACCAAGAGTTCGTCACTCAATGTGATTACGGTCCCAACTGTCCAGTCAAAATGAACCGGGCAGCACCAGATCGAGGCGACAGATCAGAAATCTGCATGATCGAGAGCCACAAGCTCACCGATCCTCATCTGCCGAAGCCTCATCACTGACCGGTGTAAGTAAAGAAGCCTTTGATCGCGACTTTGACCCCTGCTGACCGGTCTGGAGACGCAGGATCGAGTCGGTATCTGGATGCAAACCCATCCCATGGGGACTGGACTTCACCCTCATCAGCGGGAGGCACCACACCACCACCCCGTGGCAGGGTAAGGTGATTAGCGTGCATCTCTGATAAAAGTCCCTCGTCAGATTCTGCTGATGGAGGCATTTTGACAGCCAGTATCGGAGGACTATGTGGGCACAATTTCATACATGGTGCCGCCGTGAGCATACCTAAAATAGTGACTCCACTCTGCCGCACAATGAATAATTCAATATGCAAACACTTGGCGAATGACCTTACCCTGCACCAATGAGTGAATGTCCTCGTGTACAAGATGCCTCAGTTGTTTTCTCAGTTCTCACCTTGTCGAGAAGATCCAGGTTGTCGATGGTAACAGGGGCGTTGTTGTCAACCGCTGCAGGTCTGATTGACCCGCGACATTACCCGCATCTGCTACAACCCAACTTGCATCATATCGAGCCCCTTGAATCCGGTGAATAGATGTCCCATACCAACCAAGGTCGTGCCAAAGCATCGGCAGGTCCCTGTCAAGCTGGAGAATGCATATACTACGTGGTCGGGGTCGAGCCCAGGCGCCCCGAGAGGCCCAGCGATTCCGTGTCAAATTCGGTGTGCCAGTAGATTTGGGGTTGTGTGGTCCAGGTGCATGGTGTGTCAACGTGCATATGCACTCAGTTGGGTTCTTAGCTATGCTAGAACTTGGGGGGTAATCGGACCATATTATCGCTCTCTTGTTGGGCAGAGGTCCCCGCACATGCGGATAATGTGGTGTGCGGCGATAGGCTGTCGACAGGATGCTAAATGCGAGATCGTAGGGTCAAGGTTGAGCCACATCAGCTAAACTTTGCGGGTATCGTCGGTGCGACGCCGAGGAGACTGCAACCCTTTGTGAGGTGATTTCGGAGACATCCAGCATGATCTACAATGGCTTTATTGCGGTAGTATCTCTAGTTTAATCCATTACCGCCTCCTCGGCAGCGGTTTCCATTTCCTCGAGCACTTCGTCCATCTCGGCCTCTGTAGCCTCCAAGCCCTCGGAACTCATGAGCTTGTTGTCCTTGTCTTCGGCTGTAAAAGTGAGAGCACAATTGGTTAGCGTGGTGCGTGGTATATCGGCAGATACGCTTCAACTTACTTCGGGGCTCCACAAGGAGGTTTTCTTGAACTTCACAGTCGGTCAAGACGGAACCAGCGCCGATAACGCAGCGCTTACCCAGGATGCATCGAGTGAGCTTGCAGCCTTTGCCAATGGTCACCCCTTCCATCAGGAGACACTGTGACAATTTGGCACCTTCGTTAATCTGCGAGCCTGCCCCAATGACACATTCCTTGATGGATGTCTTCTCCTCAACAGTGACATTTTCGGCAATGAGACTGTCCTGCTTCGTGATGGTGGTGCGTGGCTTCACGCCCTCTGGATAAGCAACTTTTCTCGCATGAGCATATGGGGATGCTCCCTCAGGGCCGGTTTCTTCAAGAGCTGGTAACTTGGCCAGTTGCAGTGAGATAGCCAGGAGTAGCTGTGCCGTATCCACGCGCCGAATGAGTGGTGCAGTGCCCTGACTAGAATGAATATAGGCAAGGATCGGCGGTACATCGAATTTGGATGCTTTCTTTGTTGAAAGTGACTTGTCTTCTGAGGCTCCCGACACGCCGGCCTCGGTGGCATCGGCCTCAGCCAAGGTCTTGTCGGACGAGATCGCCTGCCCTTCTGGATTGGAATCACCTACAGACGAAGTGCCGTCTTGGTTCTCCTCCGATTCATCATCCACGCGACCGAAGCCACATACAGATTCCATCTTGAGTTTCTCAGACAAGCCCGATTGCCAACCGGCCTTTGCCCACCAGCCAATGACATCTTCACCAATACTTTCTAGTCGCTCATTTTCCTTCACAAAGTCTAGAACCCAGCGAGGAAAGATGTAAATGTGCGCATCGCGGTGATTAGTAAACATTCTGATGCGAGAGTGGGCCCTTAGAAGACCGTGCCGGATAGGAAGTCCTTTCCTCTCTTCTGTGAGATCGTTCAGGGAGTCAGTAGGCATCGAGTAGACCACCTTGGATAGGCTTTGGAACAATGATCCTTTGGGAGGAGTGATACGTGAAGAAGGTAAAGGGGTTGTTGCAACAAAGTCAGTGTTCTCTCCCTTGACGGGCGTGGTTGTTTTGGTGTCATACCAAACACCGAGTCCTCCGCTATGGAGGGATCGATGTCCATTGGAGAGTCTGGGGGTATCTAGCAAATCTGTGAGACTCGCTGACTTGACCATCCAGGATTGAAGAAGCTTTTCTCCCCCCAGTTCACAGACAAGATCACAAGGGAGAACGATGAAGTCGCCAGTGATGAGGTCTCTCACCTCCGGCAGCCTTAGGATGTCGGCGGTACCCGTGTTTTGGGTGAGGTCTGCGGGCGCTAGTATGTCGGGGCGCGGCAAAGGAAGGGCAGTAAGGAATGGGTTAGTGTTAAGGGCAGTTGTGATTGCTGCTGAAGCTGTAGGGGGACAAATCAAGGTAATGCCTGGTTGACGTTAGCTTGGTTTCGAGTGCTGAATATTATTCCTGGCTTGTGATGAAGACGAGAGTCCTTAAAGAATGAACTATAGGATTCGAAAGTAAATTTCGAGATAGGAAAAAAATGAAGGAATATGGGAAATGGGGGTATGGTTTTGTTGGATACAAATATTCTGATATGTTGACCTGGGCTCTCCGAGGGTTTGGCGGGGCTGACTCACCAGTAACTCCCATTCGGTAGCAGAAATCGATGGGATACCACACCATAGGTCGGTTTGCAATTGGCAAAAGGGCTTTGGGGTTCTCATCAGGGTTTGATGTAAATGTCGGAAAGGACGAGCCTGGTCCGCAAAGGATGAGGGCTTGAAGCCCGGTCGCCGGCATTGACACAGCGTGGGGCATTGTGTTGAGAGTGAAGCTGGGCCTTGTGATTTGGTGTTGATGTACCCCAAGGGGAAAGAGCCCCTATAAATTGTCCGAGAGTGCGCAGAAAATAAATAGATTTTGATTGTCCGATAACCGGGCGCTCTAGAGCAAGGCTGGCAGCTTCTTTTCGAGAGCTTGAGTCGTTTTCATAAACTTGATGTGAAGAGTCACCACAAAACGACTGCCAAGACCTCGAAAAAGATGGCGCCCCATACATGTGGCTCATGCTTCTGCTCTGCCCCCACCAGCCACACAGTCCTTCTTCACGTGTTGCCGACCTGTCTCCGCACGGCGCGGGTATTCATTGATCCCTGCTCCCTTGCCAATCAGCCCCTGAGCTGACACCGGACCTCGGGCAATTGCAGGGGGTTGCTGGGGGGCGATGCCTCAGCTCCACCTCGTCGTTGTTGACGATAGTGATACCAGCCACCGCGCCTAGGAACACTTGCATCGAGCTACAGGCGTTTCTTTCAACGCAGCGACGTCGCCTTACGGATTCGGTCGCTCAGAACCAGGCGCAATTACGACACGATCGCTACCTTCCGTCTCGACTATCTAAACGAGGGCATTCTCACCCGCTGTCCCCCCTGCCAGTGCCATCCCCTCCACCTAGCAATGCGACAGCGCGTTGCGTAAATGTCACCCGATCACGGATCGTCGCGCTCGCGACGAGGAGTTTGGAGCCACTGGGTGCCGCTTGCTGTCACGCTTACGGTCGCAACTGTTGGCGTTGCAGCTTGGGTATGGAGCCAGCGCAAGGATGAAGATGAAGAGGCCGAACACGTTTCGGGCCTGGACTACGACACCGTTGAACACGGCGGAGCTTCTTCCCATCGTGGAGCATCAAGAGAATTCAACCCGTCCGATAAGCCGCTGCGACCCGAAGAACAAAACCATGGAGTAGCAGCTGTGGAGGAGGAGGCTGCCACCGGATGGGGCTCCCGCATGTCCGGCGCATTCCGGCGAACTCCTAGCCCGCAGCAGTTCTTTGACTCGACTGGAAAGACTGTTGCGGCTGGTGTTGCTGCTGCTGGTGCAGCTATGGGCAAGGCTCTGGCTTCAATTCGAGAAGAGGATAAGAGCCCCTACAACGAAAGCAACCCTTGGTCTGAGGAAGCCGATGCAAAGCAGGACCGTGCTTCTCCCACATTTGCGTCCGGCTCTGGTACCAATGGCAGCAAGAAGCGCAAGACCATTGCAATTGTGGTTTCCGCAGATTCACACAGCTCATTTGAGGATGATGACGGATTCCATGAGCATGCGGTAAGTGGCCTCCCTCCCTGCGCGCGACGACACCAATGCTGACCAGAAGCCAGTCTATTCTGTCACATATTCCCCGTCACAATGACTTCTCTAAGATTAAGCTGTTTGTTTTGATTTATTCTCCTGGATTGAAGGATTCGACTGCGGATGCTGCAATCAGTAACCTACCGCCTCCTTCGTTGAGCTCTTCATTTTCTAACATTGGCCATGATCAAGTCACTCCAGGTGAAGAAACGAAGAACCCACTGTGCGTTTTGGACATTCAATTGGCAAGGAAATCGCTTACCCCCTTTAGGTCTTCTTCATCAAGCCCTGCGTTCAATGCTGTCTACTCGGAAGCCCTTGGCCTTGTTGAGAAGGAAACTATGGTCATGCCATTTACCACTCCCAACGGCCATGTTCATATCCTTCGCCACCTGCAGCCTGATATTGTATATCTCCAAGAGTCACTCTCTGGCGAAGATGGTAGTATCATCACCAACCTCCAGACATGGCTTCGCCATGACGTCATCTTGGTTGTTGGTGCTGATAACGGATCTGGTGGCCTTGCAGACAGTGAGTCAGAAGTTGAAAGGCCGAGTAAGCATGAGTTGTGGTGGCAGCGGCCAGAAAGAGTTGGCCGAGGCAGAGGAGTGGTTGTGGTTGACGGAATGCGTGTGAATGATGACTGGGTGCGCAGAGTTCAAGGCCAAGAGTAATGGCTAGTTCGAGTTCTAACGGACTTGGCCAAAGATACCATGAGTTTGCTGTTGTTTAGTATATGAACCGTAAAGTTGGAAATACGGGTTTACCAAGGATTTTATTTCCCAACTTTCTTTCTCCCTTCGAATTTGCATGCCTGTATGATACATTTTCCACAATGTGGTAGGCGCGGTCTGCTTACAGATAGCTCGGAATTAATGAAAGAATACATGCGAAGTCAGCCATTGGGGAATATCGTTGCTATAAGCTTAATCATACCCGATGTTGTTTTCGTCTGCATCGCGGCCAAAGTTAAAGCCCTGTACCATGCTTTGGTCTTTGCTTATGTGGACTTGGGGTCAAGAGTATACAAATAATATGGGCGGAGGTTATAGGAAGTTCAATATTCAATCTCGGAATTGGCCGATAATGGTTCTGAATCAATCTGCTGATTTTTGAAATATTCTTTCACTATTTCCAGATTTCCTTTTTGAATTCCTGCGGCTTTGGCTTTTGCCCCGCCTATTCCTTCATCTGTCAGCTCTGGTACCTTCATCTCTTTTGGTCGTGACGCGATCACGTGACTCTGCTCAAAGCGTTCCGCAGCCTCAGGCCAGGAGCCGCACCCGTGATGCAGCGACATTCGAGGTACTGCATCAACGGACGTCCGACTTCAAGTCCATCGCGCGATCCTCACAGGGCATGACCCATGGTGGCGTGTCTCGCATTATCCTGACATCTGTCCATGGATTATCACTACTTCATCTAACCCGCGCCGTACTGGACAACTCGCGCCTTGGTCATCACGACTTCTCCGCATAAAGAGGCGACGTGCGACCAACGCAATCAACATCCGATCCGATCCCGGCTTCCGCGTCGCGCCATTGCGAATCTTACATCCATGTTTGCGCCGTAAATCAACGATTTGATTACCATCGGCCGAATAAAGAAAGCTCCAGAATAAGCATCACTTTTTACTGCGCTCGCTGCGCAGTGTCATCCCGACACCATGGCGCCCGTTGGACCCGTAATCCATCAGAACACCGCCAACAAAATCAAACGTCCAGTTCCGGCTGGTATACAAACGAATGGCGCCATTCCTTCTGCAAAAAACTCACCATCTCCTTCAATGTCGGCCAAGAAACCTCCATTGAGCGCGAAACAGCCGCACTCCGCAAGCGAGCGATCTATAACCGCGTCAACCGTCCGACCGGTAAACCGAGTACGCCGAGAAACATTATCACAAGTTCAAGGAAGGAACTCGAGGAATAGTGCTGGGCTCCGTTCAGCATCCCTGGCTGCCGACACCACAACGCATGATAAGGAGCCCCCACCTTATGGTATGGCCTTGGACTCTGCACTTTGACGTGACCAAGTATCCTAATATTCTCGCAGTTGTTACGGATTCGTATATTTTAAAGAAACATGCCGGAAGCCCTCCATCCTTGATAGTTCATATGCACCCAACCCACTTTAGATTCGACAATCAAGATGGCACCTTCCAATACAAGTCGCCGATGAAGCTCTTTCTTGACCATGTCAGGAGTCGTACGGTCCCCCACGATTTACTGTCTTACTTTATTGAGGGCGGTGTACCGTTTTATGATGGGTGCCTCATAGTTCAAGTTCACGACCATAAATCCATTGTTAAGGCGGCAAAAGATGTTGCCCGACCCACCTCCACAACAAGCACCGTGGTCACATCATCAATTCACAACTACAATCAGTATCTGACACCTTCTCCCTATGTTCCGTTCCCTAAAGAAAGTCTGTCAAGTGCAGATGCTTCTGTTAAAGCCGAAGAGGAATCAAAGGAGAAATTGGTGGAAGAAAAGGACAAGGAAAACCACCCTGCGGGCAATTCTGACACCCAGAATGACAAGACGCCTAAAAAGCCAAAAGTGTTCACTGTTGTGCTGCATCCTACCCCCGAAAGCCTGCAAATGGATCTTCTAATCAAGGCTTCAACCCCACGGGGAGCCAACGATGGGGCCGCCCCTAGCCTAATACCGCCCTCCACTCCAATATCTATGGTCCCGCCAACGCCAACTGCCGCGAGCATGCCACCGCCAGCTAAGCGGCAAAAGCGGGAAAAGATGGAATTGGATGGTAGTAACATCCACGAGGCTGAAGGCCAGATTTTGCTAGCTACCAATGCTCCCTTAATGCTGGAACCAACCAAGACTGTGGAGGAAACGATTGTGCTTCTTGACGCAATGTCACATCCTAAGCATGCCGACGCACCACCGCAGCCCAAGACTAGGAAGAGGACTGTGGCAGAGATGGCGGCCGATGAAGCGGCAGCAGCAGAGCAAGAACGTTACATGCTTGTCTTGGATGAACGCTTGTCCAACGTCACTGGTGGCCAGAGCGGTGGAACAGCAGATGGTAATGCTCAGACAAGCGCGGCAACATTTGATCCTAGATTTGAGCGATTTAAAGTTATCGAAGACATCAAACGCGAGCACGCCGAGAAGAAGGAGCAGGAGAAGATCAAGCAGCAAGAAAATGACCGGCGGTTACAACAGCAGAGACAGCAGCAGCAAGAAGCATTGCTCCAAGCCCAGAGACAACAAGCTGCGGAACAGGAGCGTACAAGAAGGGAGGCTGCAGCGAGGGAGGCTGCTCAACGACAAGCTGAAGCACAACGAGCTCGTGCGGCAGCGGCTACTCCAAGCAACCAAAACACCGTCCAAAGACAACCTCCACAGCCACAACAACATGCTCATCCTACACCAAACCCTCCTATGGCAAATAACATGGCGAATGGTATGGCCAATGGCATGGCAAACGGTATGGCGAACGGTATGACCAATGGGGCTACTACATCGGCGCCCACTCCTACTCCCGCGCCCACTACTATCCAGGCTCAAGCCCAGCCGCGCTTCCAAGCCCAAATCTCCCAACCCCCTGCCTCCTCTCCTGTGGCGAGACAAGGCACTCCTCAAAACATGTCTTCACCAATGGTCGGTAGCGTACCAATGCAACCGACAAATTCTGGTGCGGCAGGCAGCCCACCGCGACCTTCATCGGTTGTTCAGAACCATCCAATGTCGGTTCCGATGGCGCACAACATGTCATCTCGTGGAAGCCAACAGAGCCATCCCTCCGGAACACCGCGCATACCTAATTCTACGCCGAACATCCCACATGGTACTCCAATTAATAGGCAGGCAATGACTGCGACACCTAGAATGACCCAGGCCAGCCCACCCCCTGCAATGATGACTCAAAACTCGCAAATGGGCCAGGCGCAAGCCATGATGATGAACGCCCAGGCGATGAACCAAGCCAATCCTCAGCTTATTGCCCAAATGGCTGCCCAGCAGCGAGCTATCGCCCAGCAGCAGCAACTTGCGGCGCTCCAGAATGGGGTTGCTAACGGAAACATGAATGGACAGACCATGACGCCCCAACAACAGCAGATGATGCAAATCATGCAGCGGCAAATGTTGATGCAGCAGCAACAGCAGCAGCAGCAGCAAGCACAACAACAGCAGCAACAACAACAGCAGCAACAACAACAACAGCAGCAGCAGCAACAGCAAGGTGGCATGATGAACCAGCAGCAGCTCGCTCAACAATATGCCCAGCAGCTTCAGAATATGCAAGGAGGTGGGCAGATGCGTCAAATGACGCCTCAGATGCAAGCCCAGATGCAGCAGATGGCGCGCATGAGTCAAATGGGCGGCCAAATGGGCAATCCTATGCAGCGTCAAGTTAGTGGTCAAATGATGAATGGTAATAACATGAGCCTGCAGGCTCTTGCGGCAATGCAACAGCAACAGCAAGCGCAACAACAAGCACAGCAGCAAACCCAGCAGCAGCCTCAGCAGCAGCCCCAGCAGCAAATGACTCCAGTGCAAGTGCAGATCCAGAACCAGGCAAGACTGTTGTATCAAAAGATGGTCCAAACCCTTGCTGCGAAACATGGAGCATTGGATCGCATTCCTCCGGAGCTACTGGAAAAGGTCAAGCAGACGTCACTGGCCCAAGCACAACAGCTTGTTCAGCAAAGTATTGTCCAGCGTAGGCAGCAGCAGATGATGATGCAGCAGCAACAGCAGCAACAGCAACTGCAACAGATGCAACAGCAGCAAATGCAGCAGATGCAGGGGATGAACGGGATGATGGGCCATCAAGGAATGTGAATATGAGGCTTCTCGCTTAGTGATGGGAACGTGTTGACGGAATCTGGCCGGGAGGAGGGCCTGGAGTTTTGGTGAAGGCAAATTTTGGTGATTCAATTACGCATCGGTTATCAAGTTTGGGCATGGATGCTTTATACCCCGCGGAATTTCTTCAACTCAGGACTGGGATACTTTACGAATGCGTTTCTTTGGGGGGTCTTTGGTCATTAATGTTTGAGGTGAAGCGTCTACGGTCATGCATGGTGTTGAGGGATCAGACTGGGAATTGTGTATCATACGAATAAGTTTTACAAGGAATCGCCATTATTGAGTTGCCCATGTTTGATATTTGAGCCCACCGAACATTTTATCAACAGGCGGCTGCTTTTCGGTTACTTGATGAACTAGCACGCGCTCTCGTGTCTCAGATTGACCAGGTGGGAACAGATGACGCGCTTCATGGCCAACGTGGCTCGTGTATGTCACGTGCTGCACTAGTTGGACCTTGGTGCATAATGACACAACCGTTCTGACAGGCAGCTTGGTCATGTTCTCCCAAACCCGTGATAGCTCCAGGCAAACGTGACCCGTCCCGTCAACAATTCCTCGACGAAACCAGCGAACCCTTGCACGGAAGTTGATTCATCTTCTTGACAAAAGTTTCCTGCGAAAACCCGAACTTATCCGCCTCCGCCCTGATTTGGCCGTGATAGCCAACAATACCCTTATCGTCCCTCGTTTTCTCCATTTACTCTCTCGATGCATCGGCCGCAATTATCATCCCTTCTACTCCCCCTGCTGGCCGCTCCAGCCCAGGTCCTATCATCCCTAACATGCGAAAATATCCTGATTGAAGGACACAGCTTTGATCTGTCAAAGCTGGGCGGTCCACACTCTGTTGTGACGACGCGCTACGAAGCCAGTGTCCAGGAGCACATCAACACTACATACACTCTGGACATCTGCAAACCGCTGAAGAAGATCGGGAAGAAGGGAGAGGAATGCCCAAATGGCACCAGAGGTAGGCACACTTGGCCAACGTTTCAGGACTCCAACTAAATAATGCAGTCTGCGGCATCTCCCATCTCCTTAAGGGCGAAACCGATCAGATCCTTTCCATCAAAGCGATAGCTGGAAATCTAGAGAACCACGGAGGTTCACAGTTCGAGTATACCGCGACAAGACTTAAAACGAGCGATTCTACCGCCGACTCCCAGAAGGAGGGACTACGATTGGTGCTCAAGGGTGGTAAACATCCCCTGAGCGGCCCCGTCAAGGAGCGCCGAGAGCAGAGGGCCGTTGTCGAATTTATCTGCTCCAACAAGACTGGTACAGAGGGTGAGTGGGTCTCGGAGGATAAATACGAAAAAAGGTCCAATCTGCGACTTCGAGAGGACGAGAAGAAGGAAGATGGTGACGACAAGGATGGCGACAAGGACGAAGGAGAGTCGTCCAAGGAACACCAGCTGAAGAATGAGGATGCCGCTCTTATCTGGGACGGTTACGGTCCTGAGAAAGACGTTGATGTCCTCCGCTTGACATGGTACACTGAGCACGCCTGTGAGAAGCGAAATGATAAGGGAGATGACAAGGGCGGCGACAACAATAATGATAGTTCTCACTGGGGCTTCTTTACTTGGTTCATTATTCTGTGAGTATTCCCCCTCCCCCCTCCGTTTCCAAGCCAGGAGAAGATGCTAATCGGTCACTAGTGCGTTCCTCGGTATTGCTGCTTATTTGGTGTTTTCTAGCTGGTTGAACTACAACCGCTACGGTGCTCGTGGATGGGATCTTCTTCCGCACAGCGACAGCATTCGCGACATCCCATATCTCATGAAGGATTGGATTCGCCGGGTTCTTAACACGGTGCAAGGCACTGGCAGTCGTGGTGGCTACAGCGCAGTCTAATTTCGTAGTGGGTCATGGACTTTTTTTTTATTCGGGTTGGGACAAGGACATGTTAGCGATTCGCTATACCACTTTAGGCCTGGTATCCCTTTATTGTGCAAATGCACTTCTGCAAGGTCCCTCGTTTTGAGGTTATTGCGTGGGGGCAGTGGGCAGAGACGCGAGCGATGTGGTAGACTGAGCAGTAGCAATGAGTGGACTTGGACAAGACGGATGCGCTGGGACAGGCGCATGTTAGACAACCGGTGTTTTGGGGACCAGCGGTTAGCACTTGCTGGGTGTATACTAATGCATGCATGTACTTTTTTGTGTTTCTTTTTGAATATCGCAACAATTTGGGTCTATCCCGTGAGCCTCTTGGTCTAACTATAAGTTTTCCGGTAAGAACTCGGAGGTTTATGCCGAGTAGGATCGACAACGAATACCGGCACTGTTTGGCGGTGAACTAGCTACCTATTAACGGAATGAATGGGGCGGTACAATGACTCGAAACCCAGGGCATACCCTGGCATATTTTCTTCGAGACTGCATCTGTAAGTTTATTCCGCTGTGTCATAATGGACCCCAGCAGTGGCAAGCATGGGGTGTTGGGTGGGGGTTATTTTTTAAAGACAGTGGGTATGGAGGTAGGTAATGTTTGGCACGTCGCAAATACCTCTGCGAAAGCATGAGAAAGAGGAGTATAATTAAAATAGACGAATCTCTATAAGTGAATGAACTCAAGCTAGAATTACTCAATTTATACCTAGATTGTGTATTTTCTCCAATTGTCGCTTTCCTGGCGCAGCGCATCGCAGCAGTGTGGCGTCCACTTATACTGCAACTCCTGAAAGATCGTGCCTCAGTCACAGTTTCCAATGAGGCGTCATAGAACTTAACTGCTCAAAATATCAAGTTAAAACCTAAATATAAATAAATAAAAAATATAATATATATCTAATTTATTTATTTAATTTTAATTTATATTTTATTTTCTTACTAAGCAGTTCAGAACTGGTAGGAAAAACCAGAGAGAGGGGGGACAATCCTTCAAGGGTTGTATTATACAGAACTAGTAGCTATGTCTTTGCGACCCAAGCATAACCGGAGATTGAGAAACATGAAGTCAATTCCAATTGGCTACCACAGCCAGGGCGGCAGGGAGTTTACCCTTGCTACATCCCGCGTCGAATGCACATGTGATGCGCCCTTGGCTTGACGACAGCAAGCTCCCCGTGGGTGACTCTGTACCAAAGTGACGCACAGCTGCGATAGCGGAGCGTTATCGATAACAAAGGCGCAACTTCAAATAATTCTCCACGCGCACCCCACGCTCTGAGCTCGCTGGACCTCAACTCGACACTTTTCCTTTGCCAAAAGCTCGCGTCCCTCGTTGTGCGGTGATCATCCCTCGAAGCCATGGCCCTACGACTCCCCCTGCGATGCCGATTGGCACCTCTGGCCAGCGCCTCCGTCGTTGCCCGGCCCCGAATCGCCCGCCGCGGCCTGGCCTCGCTGCCAAATGCCGACCCGTCGCCGGACTCCAAGAGCGCTGCCATTGTCAACGAGCATGCGCCCTTTATGGTCGCCACCTATGCTCGCCCGCCTCCCGTATTTGTCAAGGGCCAGGGCTCATGGCTCTGGGATGTTGAGGACCGCAAGTACCTCGACTTTACCGCTGGCATTGCTGTCAACGGCCTCGGCCACTGCGATCCCGAGTTTACTAGGCTTATGGCTGAGCAGGTGGGCATACTCTGAAACCAAAAAAAAAATTAACCTTTCCGTGTCCGTTGATTCTAACCGCTGCAACTTTTTTTTTCACAGGCCAAGGAACTCGTCCATGCTTCTAACTTGTACTATAACCCTTGGACTGGTGCTCTGTCCAAGCTGCTCGTCGAAAAGACTCTCGAGTCGGGTGCTATGCACAATGCCGCCTCCGTCTTTATCTGCAACTCGGGCGCTGAGGCCAACGAGGCGGCCATCAAGTTCGCTAGGAAGGCTGGCAAGGTTGTTGACCCCTCGGGCGAGAAGTTCGAGGTTGTCTCCTTCAAGAACGGTTTCCACGGCCGAACCATGGGTAGTCTCTCAGCCACTCCCAACCCCAAGTACCAGCAGCCCTTTGCCCCCATGGTCCCAGGATTCAAGGTCGGCATCTACAACGATGTTGCCGCCATCAATGACTTGGTGACGGAGAAGACTTGTGGTGTTATTGTCGAGCCCATTCAGGGCGAGGGTGGTCTTATTGCTGCTACAGATGAATTCCTGGTCGCTTTGGCGAAGCGCTGCCGAGAGGTCGGCGCCGTTCTCATCTACGACGAGATCCAGTGCGGTCTTTCTCGAACTGGCACCTTCTGGGCCCATGGAAACCTCCCCAAGGAGGCCCACCCCGATGTCCTGACCACCGCCAAGGCTCTTGGCAATGGCTTCCCCATTGGCGCCGTCATTGTTACTCAGGATGTCGCTGACAAGATGAAGGTCGGTGACCACGGCACCACCTTTGGTGGAAATCCCCTGGCTTCCCGTCTGGCCCACTACATTGTCAACCGCCTTGCCGACAAGGGCCTCCAGGAGGAAGTCCTGGCTAAGTCTGAGGTCTTCCTGGACCGATTCGCCGAGCTTCATGCTTCATACCCCGACCTCATTAAGGAAGTTCGTGGCCGCGGTCTGATCCTTGGACTCCAGCTCTCCGAGGACCCCACCCCCATTATCAAGGCCGCCCGTGAGCGCGGCCTGCTCATCATCACCGCCGGCACCAACACTCTTCGATTCGTCCCCAGCCTGACCATCACCGACGAGGAGATTAACAAGGGTATTGATATTCTTGATGCTGCTATTGCATCTACCCGATGATTGTACTTTTGCATGTGTATGATATTTACGTCTGGAGTTGATTTGTTATTATTTTATTGTTTGGTCGTGGTTGATTAGGATAGTTAAAAAGTGATTAAATTTAAAGCTAACATCATTTCTAATGTTGTCAACGTCCCGCTGAATGTCGACTCTTGTACTGCATTCTTAACTTTCTTTCTCATCTGTTCAGCGCCATCGATCAAAAATTATTTGTATCCTCTATCTTGCCCAATGAATTCTTGAAGATCATATCCTCCAGTGGGACCACAAGGAGACTGCAAAAGTCCAAGTTTAAAGCCCATAAAAACTAAATGTTGCATTCGACGAACCATGGAATAATATAAAGCAGCAGTCAGATTCCGCACGCGCATGAATATGCAACACTGAATTAGAACCCGGAGCCTAAGCACAAGGTGTTGATAAAGGAACTTGTATACAAGTCAAAATACGCTGATAGTTATCGCCGCTGTGATTTCTGTTGGAACTTATTGAAATTACTATTGGGACAAAATTTAGGTACATTCTCAACAAACTTTGCTGCAACGAAGGCTGTCCTGACCGAAAGTTAGCCAGTTATGCAACAAGATCGTGCTATCTTACGTAGGAGGTCCATGGACACTACATAAATGAAACTTTCGTGGTTTGCATCTGAGCTTTGCTAACTATTAGACTAGAATAGATACATTCCCCTGGAATTTGGAGCAAACCAAGGTCTGGTGCACAAGGGGGTGTGTTTGTGCGATTGAGGATCCGATGCCTCTCAAAGAATCTAGTTCAACTACGCACAAAAAAGGTAACAGGGTACATGGAACAGAGCGCTAAGGCTCACGAGAAAAGTGACTAAAAAGAAGGTTGAACAGTTTGATTCGTGGTATATATTTCTCGGAGGGCGGGGTGTCTAGTAGGGACCTGATATGTGATTAATGCATTTAAAATCTCCGCACTAGGGAACTGTAAGGTTGTTTCATTTATTTTAAGACGCGATATTCTGTGAAGTGGGAAACATCAAGGCATCAATTACTAACAGTGGTTATTATTGTTATAATTAAAGTACCCTTTAATGCCACTAAGCTGGAACCAATACAAGTTTTCTTATACCACTCAACATATAGTATAGGTACTACACATATACAAGAGTAGCCGCTCTGATGCTATTCGATTCGGATGGCCCTCTACTAGCACCTGCTCTCGGATCTTAACTACATGCTCTAGTAGCTTAACTGCCTCTTTGACCTGGCCATTTGCATGATATACTCGCGCAAGCTCATGCTGAGATGCAAGTCGAGACGGATGGTCTTCTGCTAGCACCCGTCCCCGGATCCTAACCACATGCTCTAGTAGCTCAACTGCCTCTTTGATCTGGCCATTTGTATGATATGCACTCGCAAGCTCATGCTGGGATGCAAGTCGAGACGGATGGTCTTCTGTTAGCACCTGTTCCTGGATCTTAACCACATGCTCTAATAGCTCAACTGCCTCTTTGATCTGGCCATTTGTATGATATGCACCTGCAAGCTCATGCTGGGATGCAAGTCGAGACGGATGGTCTTCTGCTAGTACCTGTCCCCGGATCTTGACCACAGGCTCTAATAGTTCAATTGCCTCTTTGACCTGGCCATTTGTATGATATGCAACCGCAAGCCCATGCTGGGATGCAAGTTGATCTGGATGGTCTTCTGCTAGCACCTGTCCCCGGATCTTAACTACATGCTCTAGTAGCTCAACTGCCTCTTTGACCTGGCCATTTGCATGATATGCTCGCGCAAGCCTATGCTGGGATGCAAGTTGATCTGGATGGTCTTCTGCTAGCACCTGTTCCTGGATCTTAACCACATGCTCTAGTCGCTCAACTGCCTCTTTTATACGTCCATCCATATATAGGCATCGACCTACCCGGTATTCTAATTTACATGTGCTGTTGCCTGTTTTCTTGCATCTTTTCAATAAAGCAAGTGTGTGAGGAAAGTACTGTCGCCACAAATCGCGATTTTCCCATTCATCAGAAGGAAAACACTTTGTGAGATGTGCTACCAAATTCTGTTGCATCTTATTCATTTTTCCTTGGCGCTCGCCCCATATTCTCGTTGCAAGATGAACAAGACTATGCATGTCAAATACTGAATTATCTTCTCTCTGACTTATAAATCCATAGCCGCAAAGTATTCCAATAGCTCGCGTCATCTTCTGTTCGGTTTCTGATCTTGGAAGAAGTGATCTAGGAATATTCTTCGGCTCAACACAACCTAAATACAACATTAATTGAATCGCGGTATCATTTTCTTTCCGGATCTGATCAAATGAAACAAGCCAAGTTGATGCAATAGCACCCTGAGCATCGGAATGGTATGTTCTATCACGGATTCTACTTTCGAGTAGCTCAATCATATCCTGGTCTGTGTTTTTGAAGACTCGGAGATATTCTTTGATGGATACTTGATTCATGTTTAAATAATCCGCTGCTTGTGTAATTGCTAACGGTAAGTTATTAAGCTTTCCTAGAAGCTCAATTGTCTCATTCTCCTGGACTTGGCTTTTGTCAATTAAAGACTTTTCGAGAAGCGATGTTGCCTCATCTTGGCTCATTTCTGGCAATCTGATCACAGCGCTTCCTGCAGAAGTAACTGCCACTTCTTGAGATCGTGTTGTAAATAGGATGCACCCCTGATCGCTTTGTGGAAGAAAGTTAAGAATCCCGCCTGGCTTCACTGAGGTCCCATCGAGGGTACTCATCTCATCAACATTATCGAAGATCATAAACCAGCTGCCAGACTTTTCTGAGCCAAGATATTGCCGTACTGACTCCTTGGCATCTTCATTTTCGGTGCATGGTATTTCAAGCTTCTTTATAAGTTCCGTGCATGCTTGTTCAAAAGTGGTCATGCTGAGGGCGAGTATCCAAAAAACGGAAAATTCGGGCTTGTTTTCCTTCACCCAGTACGCCAAGTGTAAGGCTACTTGAGTTTTACCGATACCACCTAGCCCAACAAGGGCAACTTGCTCTCCACCAGCCTCTGCAAAGAGGATGCGTTTCAGGTCATCGATGGCGCCTGTACGTCCCACAAAGCCTCTGTTTTTGGGGAATGGGATATCATAAACCCTGCGGTCTTCTCAAATATTAATCATGGCACTACTTCTAATTTTATGGTTCTTATACTCACGATTTACCTTTCTGGAAACTTCCTCCGTCAAACTTGAAGGAGTGGAAGGTATCCAATGATCCAGAAATGACTTCATACAAGCAGCCGCAGTAGCAGCTGCATAGCGCTGCCAAACCTTACTTTTGTGGCTATCTGCATAGTCGCAAGCACCCTTTATGACCACACATGGGAAAATATCCCAGACACCGACTCCTTCCATTTCAAAGGCAATTATGCCTTCGGCTGCCGAAATGGTGTCGCGGTGTATACCTGACTTCATAACTGAATCACCAGAGGCAACGAGCCCAAAATGGACAGCTGGGTAACGATCGCCATTCGCAACTTCAAGAACGTGGCGTCGCACTAGCTTTCCGTTGCAGCCAAGTTGCTCGCACGACTGCTTCTCTCCATCGTGGTTGTAAGATGCCTCAAAAAGTCTGTCTTCGGCCTTACCTGGATACTTAGCGTCCAAAGATGACTTAAGCCGGAGACTATCCAAATAATGGGCCATCCTATTATGGAGCATCTCGCGCCCCCGAAGCCCCTTCAGTTTCGCAAGCACTGCTCGTATTTCTGCATTTGGCCTTCCCGCACAGTCAAGTAACGTGTCTTTGCGTACAAACTTATTTGGTAGTTGCCGTCCGAAATCGTACTGTGTAACAGCATCACTGATGATGACATCGCCCAGCACAATCTCTTCACCATTAGGGCCAAACGGAACAACACCACAAACTCCTACCACAAGGGCAAGCTTGATATTTGGGAAACTTGACCGACAGTTAGCTGCTACCATTGCAGCATTAACTTTGCCCATCCCCGGCATATGCACAAGCACAGCGTTATGATGGCCAATCGCCCCAGTGAAATAGGCGTTTGGGTCTCCCCGCGCCTTACCCAACGGAAGACCATCGTCATCCCAGTAGACGTCGAAAAGTGCACCAACAGCATCAACCTCAAGGGAAAGAGCACAGATTATGGCTACCTCAAAGCCATCACGTGTTCTTGGGCGGGGTGGCCTTGCAGCAGGTGTAGTCATTGGAAGCTGAACGACTTCAAGACGCTTTAAGTAGAATAATCTGCAAGGGCTTATTTGAAGCACATCAAGTGCAGCACAAAATTCGATGCTGAATGATAGCAGAAGAGTAGCTAGGGTCTGACTAGGAAGGGGAACGCTCCAAAAAGTAGACAGTATGGCCAGCTTCGTCCG
Organism: Calonectria ilicicola; assembly: GCA_020809705.1. Lineage (NCBI taxonomy): Eukaryota > Fungi > Ascomycota > Sordariomycetes > Hypocreales > Nectriaceae > Calonectria > Calonectria ilicicola. Next base: position 5,825,720 of record CP085827.1, on the reverse strand, counting down.
GTCTTTGAAGAAGGCAAGTCTACCGATTGCGCGAAGGTGGGGGAAAGCGAGGAATGAGACGCCAAAAGGAGGAGTCAAAAATATTTAGCAAGATTTAGGCGGAATAATAAATTTTGATAAATTCATACTTCGACCAGCCTGGTCCGAATATTGAGCAAAAGCCAGGTATCGAAGCACTAACATCCAGAATCTTATGCCGGATCTGATCTCGTGCGGGGCTGTGACAGTTCGCAATATTTACTTCCTCCCGTGGCGGAATAATAGTCGGCACGAACCACGTGCATAAAGATACTGTCAGCAGCCACCGCTTTCATTCCATGAATAAATGCCAACTAGTAAGTGCTGACGTGATTGGCTATCCATCTTCCGTAGCCTCTGGTTGATATTGCAATTTATTAACACTATTTTCTCTAATCAAAATGCATCTCTTACTTGCCTTAAAGTTATCTTCCGGATACTAGGTCCCCAGGCGGCACCACGAAGAGGTTGTAACAGTCTGACTTCGCCGCTGATGCCTGCAGCCTAGGGTGTAATGGTAGGAATGCACTCTACTAGAAATCTTCATGAACTTGACGCTTGTGGGGCCTTAAGTTAATTATTTTGAACCGATATCGTAGTGACCAAGAGTTAGGACTTAGTGCTTTCCCAAAGTGGCGGCTCCCCAGGTTGCTCTTCACCGTGGTGGTTACTGATGATATGTCATCCCATTCGCCTTTATAAGGATTTGACCAGTGGGGCGGAGAGGATATATATTTAGCGTCTGGCTTCTTTGCTATTGTAATTTCTTGATACATAGACTTGGCAATCTTTTTGGTCGCTCCTGTGAGCACAGGCTTTCCATTTACATTGAATGTAGTAGAGCGCTGTACCCATTGCCGTTTCAAAGTATCGGTACAAAACGGTTTCCTACCAGAAACTTGCTGCGATCGGTCAATCCCTTCGCTTTGTTCACTTATCCTTTTATGATCCTGGTCCTACCACAAGAACTCCAATGTAGGGATACCATATGGTCCTCTGCGATAGAAAGGGTAAAGTTCTTGCCCAACGTATGGTTAACATCTCCATTTGGCGTGTGTTACACCCTTAATAAGTGCAATGACGGTAAAAATATATTCGTCAGTGCTGATATTCTGGTAAAGTGACCACGGATGCACACCGCATCAATGATTGCGTAGGTAGTTACTGATACCTTGTGTCAACTAGATCATCATTGAGCAGCCGCACATTTCTCAGTATTTCCGATCATAGCGGTAAAAGTTTGCAATGCTTCATTATATCAAATCTCCAAGCTTAGTGGCAAAACAATCTTCAACCCATTTAAAAGCTGCTTTCTTTATAACATTTGTCTCATAAATGTATGGGTAATGTTAGTACTTTCGGTAAAATCTAGTCATAACGTAAATCTGTGTCCAACTGGATGGCTCTGTCGTGAACAAGTCATTGCATTACGAGCAAGGTATATATCGCGATGGGCTTACCAGCCAATAGTGCGGTCCATTGAACACATGATATCGCGCTGTGGAGGAAATAGCTAGATTGTCATCAAATCATTGCATATCCTGCCCTGTGTTACAAAGATCTCAACTCTTGAAACATGCCCAATTTTGAGTAGTAAACTCGCCAATTTTCGTGGTAACAGACCTATCGCACACGGCTACAAATATTAACATCCAAGGCAGACATCTTGCCAACTCCACATCAACGCAATGCACCTAGTGGTACCTTGATACAACAACAGCTGCAACCGCCACTGGGCTTCGTCTAGCATAGAACTTCAGCAGCCTAATGACTGGGAGGGAACAGAATATCATCAGAACAATTTAGGCTAATCTACAATAAAAAAAAACCGGAAGCCTATTGTGAACTATATTTATAAGTCTCCTGTCCATTAGTGATACTAAATATAGATATCTATAATCAGTAGATGATAGCTTAGCGTTAGAGTGTAAGAGCTTGAGAATAACTTTTTCTCGCATAAATATATAGACAAGACTTGATAGAAAACATGTGCTCCGATTGTCCTCAGGTCATTATAGATTACTAGACAATTAGACAACGATATGACAATCAAGCAACTTTTGCACTGGTAGAAAGGGAGGAGCCTCTTGAGGTTAATATGGCCTCCGTCGCTGTAACCCAAGTCACTGCCTTTTGCAGACAAAGTGAGACAAAGATGCAACAGAAGGTTTCAGCGTACAATCGACAAGTATTTAATCCATATTCTTTTTTGAAGAGTAAACTTTCTACTTACAAATAGCAAGTCATGACATGGAACCACAAATAATGAATATTCATTCAACGATATCCCGACCTAAACTTTCACATTGACCACAATTCCTCCACCACGAACTATATTCCTCCATGACGCTATCTCTTTTTTTTTTTAAGATTATTCAAGCGGCATTGGTTTCCGTGACTGACTGAATAACTTTCGTGACCTGGGCGCCGGCACGAATGATGTGTGGAGTGCCAGAATCGGTCTTGCAGGCATCATTCTTGCTCTTCCAGATCTCAACTTCACATCCGCCGTGGAGAACACCAACACGCATGGTAGAGAGTATGTTATGAGCGGCGTTGGAATGATTGTAGACACCGCCGTTGAAAACAGCGGTTGCATCTTTGCCAATAGCAGAGCTAATCACAGCCTTACCACCAGGATGATCCATGATGAAACAAGTCACATCATGGATAACACCAGCAATGATAATCAGATTCTTCCCAGTTTTTGCCTCAGTAACAAACTCATCCCAGCTGACAATAGGTAGCTGATCCAGGGGAGTGCCCCAGTCGAGGGTAGCGCATTCGCGGTCAAGGTTCTTCTGGAGTTGCTGGAGACGGCCCTTTTGGATCTCATTCTCACGAAACCTTTTGAGATCGTAGGCAAAGCCAAGTTGCTTCCAGGTCCAGATAATCCACTTTGTGGGATCATACTGGTACCACTTAATAGCACTGCGGTAATCTGAAGGGAACTGGTGGTGGAAGTTGTGGTAACCCTCGCCAAGAGTAATAAAAGCTGAAACGAAATGATTGGAAGCAGATTGTTGGTCATCAAAAGGCTGGTCGCCTAGCCAGTGAGCGATGGAGTTGATTGAGAAAGTAGCCTGGTGAACGAAAAAAAGACGAAGAATACCAGCATAAACAAAACCGCCTAGCCAATCGCCCCAACCAAGGCCGGCGACAATAGTAGGAAAGAAAAATGCCATTCCGAGTGCGCATTTGATGAAGTTCTTGTGTTGCCAGACAACGATCGGGTCCTCATTAAGATCAGTAATGTCAGTTCGGCCCTTCTTCTTTGGGTTTTTCTTAAAGATCATCCAACCTATATGGCAATAAAAGAAGCCTTTATGAGTGGTGTGAGGGTCTTGATCGGTATCAGTATACCGGTGGTGGGCACGGTGACCATATACCCACCATCGGATAGAACCTTCGACCGCTCCAGCTCCAGCAGCCGCAAGATAGATCTTGAGAAGAGTTGTGGCTTTGTATGAATTATGAGACCACAATCGGTGATATCCTGTGAGAAGTTAGGGTTAGAGGCTGTTTCTTAGATCTATAATGGACATACTAGCAGTAACACCAAGGAGTGTGTTGACGTAGTAGACCACAGCCCAAAGAGCTGTATAACGCTGGAGGGGAACCCAATAGGTTAAGATGAAGCCAAAAATCGGGGTAAAGATGATAAAAGTGGTATTAAGCCAATTAATATGCTGGTGCCAATTAGACCAAGTCATGGGAAGCTCGGAAATATGAGGTTTGTTAGCTTTGATAGCATCAGTCTTGGCCAGCGTATTGCCTCGAAGAGGGACATAGTCCTTGGTGCCGTCAGAAAAGGCAGGGACAGCCTTGGCATCCACCGCGGACGATGACATCCTGACAACGGGATTTGGGATAAGTTGGTGTAGGTATGTCGAATAATAGGTGTTGGAATACACTGATTATGGTTGGGTAAGCTACCTTAAGTATGACTATCTAAGTTTTCCTGAAGTTCTCAAGGTTATATGGTAAAAAAGTAAAGTTGGTTTTCATTTCATTGAGCCAGTAAGGTGCTAAGCAATACTTATTCGTTTCTACCATTATTTTCGCCCCTCGTATCTTCGAACACACTGCAACACTTTGCATACATCTAGATCATGGCGGTCTTGTGATTCAGATGACCCTTAAAATCATCACACCTTCACATCCCTTTGGCTCTCGTTTCGCCATTTTCAACTTGGTCCACTTTGCACCTTGACCTTGTGCCAGATGACCTCTGCCATGTGCGTTCGCCAGAACCAAGTCTCCATCCTCCTGCTTCTACTTAGCCCTATCTAACCCATCAGTCGAGGCTAAAAAGCCCTGTTCTTTGATGGTCATATCAATCCCAGGTCCTAAAATAATTGTTGTCTGTTCTGCATTTTATCATTCTCATACACCCCGTGGTACCAGACCTCGCGCGGCTTGGCTTGCTCGTCGTATAAATTATGAGAATCATGTTGGCCTGCGGCAGCCCACACTATGAGTTCCGCACCCATGACAGCAGTACAGTGAATGACGGCTAAAAAAAAAAAAAAAAAAGCCCGCTCAGCCACTTGACCGCTGATTTTTCACTATGTGTTTTTAATGGCAATCCTAATGCCAAAAAGTAAATGAATGAATCATTAAATAATTTTAATAAACAAACATATCCCAATATCAAGCTTAGTCAGGGATTTAAGAGTCACAAAGGTGTCGGACATAATGGTTGGACTTTTACATCGTGGCGGGGCTCCCTGATCGCACCAATTCAGCCGACTTCGTGTCGCGCCATGGCTTTGCTTAAGGGTCGATGACACAGCTGATAAGCCACCATGGTCCAAGATTAATCAACGTGCAAAGTGCATGTAGCTTTGCAGAAGGAGTTTGCTAGAACCTTGATTTTCTGCGCAACCGCCTCGTGGTTTATCCGGCTTGTTATTGATCAGTTGGTGAAGACCTATGAAAGCGTGAGTGCTGGACAAACACGCGCCACTCGAGTCTAAATCTGGTCTCTCTCCTCGTAAAAAATTGTCGCCTAAGCATAAGCTCATGTCTATTGATGGATACTTGGCGGCATTCGACATGAAAGAAGTTTTTGAAAACTTTCTTCCACCCAGGTAAGGAAATCTTGGGCATAACCCACTGACTTCGACCCAGACCAGTTTTACCGTGGAATTGGGTCGAGCGCGGCCATCTTAAACCAGTTTATTCATTGGTGCAAGACGTTGCAATTCTAAGGTGACAATCACATCAAGGCCTTGCAGGGTTGTATGGTGTCCAACGGATACTTCGATGATTAATTGTTTCGTTGAGTTCTAATCTGGAATCTAAGAGTCAGGGCGTTGGCGAGTAAGATTGGCAATTTGCGAAACATTGCAAGATAAACAAGTGCGGAATCTTTAGGCCTTTGTTGCAAAAGTTTCCGTAGAAAAATAAGTCAATCACAGGGCTACAGTTTGGCCCGACATGCTTGAAACAGCTGACTTGACACGACGCGCTCCGCTCGTGAGGGTAAAGTTTCCAGATATCTGGATGCGCCATGCACTTTGTATATGTATTTAACACAAGTTTCAATTTTCTTCACAAAATGTCATTATTTAGCAAATTCTTTTGTGCATGATAGACTTGCTTTAGATTTTAGTTCATGACAACATGGCCTCAAAACACTTCCCCTGCTCCAAACCTGCCATCTTGACTGATCCAATTCACTGGTGACACTGTCACAGCTATCATTATGAAGTCGTTTGTATTCGTATGCCTCCTTTACACAGGGGTACGCGCCTTTAGAATCCCCCACGACCTTCCTGATGGCGACTACCGTATCCATTATTCACCTGACCCAGATGCTAAACCACTCGTGAGACGCGCCAGCTCCTCTTGGACAGTACCGAAGTCTTCTTGGACAGTACCGGAGCGACAAGAGCATTACGAATGGGCTGGCACAGGCGAGTATTCCATCACTATCGACGAGAACTCGGACCATGCCAGTATTGACAAGGTCAACGTCGACATCCACCACGACGCGGTGCGCCTCCCAATCCCTGATTTGCCGGGCCAAGTCAAGGTAGAGTGCCTCCGCGACATCCACCACCCGCTCCACAAGGACGACCACTGGGCGTCCAAACAGAGTCTTTACAACTGGTGTTCGCTGTATCCCTTCTCCCAGTCGCACATCGAACTATCTCTGCGCGGCAGCGTGGCTGTCTACGTCTGCAACCGCAAGTGGAAGCTGGGGCAGGAGGACTATTGCAGCGAGGCCCAGTACGAGGAGGCCGAGGTCCTCATGAACAAAACTTGCGGCGACGCCGGATCTTCCTCTGTTTACATTAAGCCGTGGGACAAGGAGTACGGCCGGGGCTGGCGCGGTATGCCCATCTGCCCGGACAACGAGGGCTTCACCCGTGGCAAGATCCCCCAGTTTAGGGGCCACAAGTTAGACAGGGAGTTCTTGGATAGCAATTCTAGGGAAAATTGGGATAAACCGGCCCAAGGCGACACCATGATTGATTTGGATGTGGAGAAGAAGAAGATGAAGATGTATGGAGGGAGGAAAGGCGCCATTGGTGGGAACATAGCTCGCGTGTGAGAATCACGACAGTGCCGTCAATATGGTGTGATTAAGATTTGATCCCTATTTTACTCTAGAGGGGAAAAAAAACTCTTTCGATAAAAAAGAGACTGTCTGGCAACAGTGTCTGATATGCTAAGCCGTCATCGCATCCCCCCCCTTTTTTTTTTTTCCAGAAGAGACCAGTCTCTTCCAGGACCGTCATTTCGGCATATTGGATATTCAGAAGGCCATTCTTTCCCCCGATGCCTCCACCAGCTCCACTATATCCTTTCCATCTCTCCCGCATCTTCGCCTATCCCACACATAAGCCAAACCCTTTGTCTACGCTAATTGCCAGCTAGCACATCAGCGACTAGCCCACCCACTACTTTGTCGCTCAGCGCCTCTCGGCAGAGGTCATCATATTCCTAGCACAACACCTGGATTATTGTCCTTTTGTCTAATTTTCTCGTTGACTCCCAGTGTAAATAAATAAATGAATACATACTGGGGAGTTTGATGCGGTGACAGAAAACCTGATGAGTACTTATCGCTTTTAGGTCGGATTCCAAGACTCTCATTCGTTAAGCGATGCTTTCCTATTCTGCGTAGATTTGGATAAAAAGTCACATACATGTATTATTCGGGGAAGGCGCTGCTTGGCCATATCTCTCTCTGTGTGTGGGGGGTTTTTTTTTTTTTTTTTGGCACAGTTGTTAGTTTTGCTGAAATTCAAGATTACAACCTTAAAAGTCAGAGGCGTCCTTGACCTACAGTCATTGACTTGCAACGCCACATCCACTACAGCAAAATGCAATAAAATATAAATATTATGATGGTGCTTATTGAACTAGGCGACACTATAAATATAATTCTTTTATTATCTGACTAAGAATTCGTTGTGTTGTGATGTTGTAAGGGTGGAAAAGTGGGATATGGATTTCGAAACAACCTCTAGAGGTAAGAGGTGAGTACGTGCAGTTAGACTAACCCACCGGCAAGCGCCAGGCCTCTTCCGGCTTGTTAAGCAAAACTGCTAGAAGGCGACAAATACCGAGTGGGCGCGCGCCTTCTGGATGGGTGGGTGAGCAGGCAAGCTACTATGAGTCACAGCTTTGCGGGTGGCCCGGTCAGGCGCAGGGTGGATTTCAGTATATTTGTTTAGGTACAGTAAGTTATTGGTCCTACTAATAGAGGGCAGCCCTTCTTTGTGGTTTTTCTGTGTTGTTGGTATTCTCCCTTGAGATACTTTAGGAGAATTGTCTAGGAATTTGTCTCAAATACGCTCTCCGTAGCTATCTTGCCCTCCTAAGCATGTGTGTGCAACTTTTGTACCCCAGAAGTGCAGGAAGACGAGTGTTGGTCGGGCGATGGCCGTTGATTCAATCAAGTGTGGTGTAGTGAGTTGCGCGTACAGTGTAGTTTCTACAATGCGCGAAATGTATCAATGCTCTAGAAATGCAACATGACGTCCATCATTGACAAGAGAGGATCGGTCATCTAATAGGGCTTAGTCCCCCGCACCAGCAGCACGTCGACGTCAACACGGACGGGATGTTCGGGAGATCATCAGACTCCACTCCCCTGCCCCCCGATTCTTATCGTGGCCGTGTTGGTGGGCAGGCAGGGAATGGAGGGAGGGGGCGCGCATCTAAAAAAAAAAAAAAAAAAAAATGCAAATCGTGGGGGGAGGGGCAGGGACTAGGTGCCGATAGGCTTGCACTTGGGGATAAAAGGTACTGTGAATGGTAGAATTGGAGTTGGGAAAAGGTATACCATTTGTACCATTGATCGATGCAATTTTGATCAGGAGGAGGCTCTGGTTGAAGCCATGGGACCTTGATTACAAGCTCTAGATGACTCCAAATACAAGGGGGGAAAAGGGACCCGACGTTCAAGAAATAAATTTGCAAAATACAACCATTCAGCAGGTCACCCATCTTCAAACGCACATGTTCCTTGGCATTCCCAAAGCTCTAGCCGGGGGGACCTAGTCATTTGACTGTCTTACATCGTGTCTTGTGCGCCATGGCTTACGAGCTTCCACTCACGTTACTTGGCATGGCCACGTTCACGAGCGTGTGGTTCGTAGTAGAAAAACGCGCAAGTCATCAGACAGGGCGAAGTGAGGCTCTAGGAAATTCCACTTTCCATGTGGCTATGCTGCTCAATCCGCCATCATCGGCCCACGTTCATCTATGTTGCATTCATCACAAGACATACATCACTTGCGTGGGGGGAAAGTAAAACAGGTTGCGTGGTTAAAGCAGAGACGCCATGTATTTAAGGTCTTATCCAAAAATCAAGTCATGATGGGCCTGTATAAGGAAGCCAGCTACCCAATAATAAACAAGATACACCGTACGACGCCGTGCCAATGATCGCTCCCGTCTAATTCTTTAGCAAATAGCATGAGTCTTGCCCGTCTTGCCCTGGAGAGAGTGGGTCTCATTCTGTTGCACATGTTAGCCGTGTTCTGGAAAAAAAGAAATTGACTTGAAATGGAGGGTTGACTCACTGAGTAAACGGGGTGGGCGTGCTTGCCCTTGCCCACAGTAGAAATGTGCTGCTTAATGTAGTCCTCGCGCTTCTTAATGGTTTCCCGATCGGTCTGGTCAAGGAGACCAAGGCAGAGGACGATGTCGCTAATAAGAGAGTCGCAGCGGCTCTTGGTGAAGTCCTCACGGACGACAACACGCAACATCTTTACGTTGGAGTTGGGAGCCATGGTGTAGGCAGGGACAACCCAACCACGCGAACGCAGGTGGTGAGCGAGAGCAAACTCGTCGTAGTGGCGCTCCTCGGGGCCACCCTCCTCAGAGGTGCGGAAGCGGAAGGCAACCAGAGGCAGACCAGCACCAGAGCGCTCCGACATGATGACGAAGCCCTTCTTCTCGAGGGTGTCGGTCAGGTAGTCGGCAGTTCGGGTCAGGTTGCTCATGATGGCACGGTAACCATGCTTACCCAGACGGATGAGCTGGTAGTACTGGCCAATAACTTGTGACGCACCCTTGGAGAAGTTGAGGGTGAAAGAGGACTGGTCAGCACCAAGGTAGTTGATGTTGAAGACCAGCTCCTGGGGGAGGTACTGGGGGTCACGCCAGATGACCCAACCGACACCGGGGTAGACAAGACCGTACTTGTGGCCAGAGACGTTGATGGAGACGACCTTTTCACATCGGAAGTCCCACTCAAGGTCGGGAACGACGAAGGGGGCGACGAAACCACCACTGGCGGCATCGACGTGGATGGGGACATCAATGCCTCGCTCGACGAGGAGGTCGTTGATCGCCTTCACGTCCTCGTACTCACCAGTGTAGGTGGTACCGAGAATGGCACAGATACCGATGGTGTTCTCGTCGCACAGGTCGACACACTCATCGGGGTCCATGACGTAGCGGTCTGATGTGCAGTAGACGAGCTTCTCGTCAATCTCAAAGTAGCGGGTTGCCTTCTCCCAGCAGACCTGGACGGCTGAGGACATGACAATGTTGGGGTTCTCGGTGCTCTTGCCCTCGGCTTGGCGGCGGTTCTTCCAGCGCTTCTTCATGGCCAGAACGGCAAGCATGATAGCTTCGGAGGAACCGACGGTAGAGGTACCGACAGAAGTGCCGGCGGGGGCGTGGAAGAGGTCGCCGATCATGTTGACACAGCGGTTCTGGATGTCGGCCGATTGAGGGTACTCCTCGTAATCGATGAAGTTCTTGGAGAAGGACTCAGCCATGAGCTTCTCGGCTTCGTCTTCCTGTAGTGGGAAAATCACATGTTAGCAAGCTGATTTCCTCAAAGATGGTTGTTTTGGGGTGCATATGCGCAGCTCAATGGCAGTGAAGCCATCGCGATGGCCAGTAGTTGAGGTAGTGTTAGGGCTGGTGGAGAAGGCCCCAGAAGCCAAGACAGGGCCCGCGCTTGCGGGGGGTTAGTGACCTGCATTGGCGCCGCGGGAGCACCAAGGATGCCAAGCTGTCACTAAAAAAAAGAATGGGGCCGGAAGTGAGCCAGAAGGCCATTTCGTCATAGACGTACCATGTAGGTGGTGACAAAGGAAGCGAGGCTGCAGAGCGAACACAGTCAGTCAATTGCACCTGAGAATGCGCGTTGAGCAGCTGTAGGGCACTTACTTGAGCATAGGGTTGTTGTCCAGGCTCAGGTCGTCCTTGATCATGCGGTAGGCAATGTCCTTGGGCATCTCGCACTCGGGCATGTGGTGGCGGGGCAGGTCCATGCCGGCAAAGCGAGAGCCGTAGACACTGGTGGTGAACTCATCCTCGTAGTTGGTGAGCTGCATCTGAGGGCGGCGAGAGGCGCGCGAGCTCGTTGAGCGGACCGACACGGCGTCGGAGTCGCGCTCCTTGACAACGGAGAGATGAGACATGCTTTCAATGTAGGAAGGGGTAGAGTGTCCGTTGGTCTTGTGAACGCCGTTGGTACCGTTGGTGGTAGGGGCAGAGGTATCGTCGTCAGAGGTTTCAATGATGGGGATAGATTCAGAAACCTCGTTGGGTTCTGTGTTTTCTACTGAACTCATGATGGGGGGGAGAAGAGGGGTAATATAGTGACGTGGGCAAGCAGATGAAATAGGGGGTTCCGTCAGCTAAGCTCAGCTAGGGTGCGACGGGCGACGGGTGTGGCGGCAGAGGAGCGTGCCGTAAAAGCCGTGTGCAACGTGGAGTTGTGAGGTGTTGAGTTAGAGTGGGTGGTGTGCTATCTTGTATTGGTGCGTGGCTGTGGAGAGTTACACCAAGGCAAAAAAGCGTGGGATGGGGGGGCCACCAGGGATGGTGAAGCTTTAGAGAGGATGGGGGTTGGTGTGCTTTGCGTTTAATGCAAGCCTGCAGAAAGAAGAGGGGTGAAAAGAGCTGTTGATAGGATGGTATAAGTTGATCACAAAAAAACAAAAAAGAGGGAGCCAACGAGGTGCTGGGAGTCCTTCTCGTGTATTGGTTTTTTTACGAAGCTGAAGCTGACAGGGCCGGTGGAGGGGGCGCCTGGATGCGGGTTGAATGCAGTGTGTAAGAGGTGAAGGATGCGTTTGAAGCGATAACGAGAACGGGAGCGGAGGGGATCAGAATGGCAGCTGGACGGAAGAGAGGCTGACAAGTTAAATACTTTTTGCACTGAGCATGAGGAATTTCAGGGACAGCGGCAGAAGACAGCTACGACGGGAATACATGGGGCAACATGGCAAGATGTGGAACTTGGACAAGCCAGAAGGGGGAGCGAGCGAGCATTGCCCATGGAACTTGTCACTCGCGGCCAGACAAAAAAAAAAAAAAAAAAAAGAGGACCTCTGCCCTCGCTCACCTCACCTTCAGCTTTACGGGGAGTGGATGTCGAAATGTGGATGTGGGATGGCCACAAGGCGCAACCAGACCAAGGCACGAGCTCACGGCCCAAGGAACCACATCCCCGAGCAGACGGAGCGAGTACCTCGCAGCTACATGTCGTGGTACACAACCAATACACGGGGCCCTATTACTGACTGACCTGTTTCTTCTTCCCTACTTGTCCCGACAACCACGCCCAGCTTGGAGCCGTTGCCTGCCCGTGCCCTCCTCGTCTCTGGTCCTTTTCTTTTTCCCTTTTGTTTTTCCTGTTCGGTTGGGCTCCAAAAAGGGCCAGGGGGTGTGTAGCATCCCGTAAAACCTGGCCGGACCTTTTTTTTTTCTCTCCTCTGGCTCTGTTTTGCTGGCCTAATGCGCCGCTAATAACGGACGGGGGCGCGGTGTTCCAGATGCAACATGCGACACGGCCGCAACCACCTGCCGCCCGACACTTTAAAGTCAAGCTTGCCGGCATTTCGCATACTGGCGGTACAGCGCCTATACGCGCCGCAGACGTACTCTGCACGTACTGATTGATCCCCCTCCCCCCAGCCACCACACCCCCGGTGATATATCCGCGCAATTCAAATCACAATGATAAATGACGATCCCGTAATTCCAGCCCTGAGAATACAAGCACATGCTTATTGCTGCGTGCTCGTTGGATGCCATCCCCCCAAAACACAAAAAGTCACCACCCCCCTTCCGTAGCCTGTCCTGAAGGACCCATGGGCGGCCTCACTCACCCCTCCCAATAAGCACCAAAGGTTGTAGTGCAGTGCCGACTCGCATAGCCGCCTGCTGGACAAATTACACGGGCTCAAAGTTACAGCTCAGCTCTTAGAGGAAGGAGGAATGGCACTGGACACAAATTACAGACTACTGCATGAGGAATGATGTACCCTGATCGGTACTGCACAGTACCACCCAAGCATCAACCTGCAACAGACGCCATGCAGTTAATTCCATTCTTCCACGCCCCTCCCATGACGGCGTCAACCGGCTGTTTCTGACCCTCAAGGTTACCGTGCTCGATTAATTACACTCTTCGGTCTCTCGGTTCCAAAAAAAAAACTATCACAAAAAAAAACGCGCTTCTCGGTGTCTGGTTTCCGATACAGAACGTGGGCGCTGCTGTGTGTGGCGGTCACCGATCGCTCACCACTCGCTCACCTATGCCGCATACCGCCTCTCTGTTGCTCCTTCGCTCCTCACCCACCCCCGCTAGCGCCGCCGCCATCGCCGTAGGCTGCCCAAGCTCCCGATCACCGTAACTGATCAAAGCCCACTCGCCAGGTGCCCGCATCATCAATCCAGCACCGGCTACGCGCTTAGTGTTAGTTGCGGGCTTTTGGCTAATGCCCATACATCTTCTCTGCTTTGACTAGGTGTTTTTTATGGTCCCTTAGATCCGTCCCATTGACCGCATGAAGAAAGACTAAAAGATGACCCGGGCCGCCATAGCTCAACTGCTCAGCCCTGGAGAAAAGAAAGGAAAGCGAGAAAGAAACGGTAAAGAAAAAAAAGTCATTATCCGGACTGGGGGGATGCCGATCGAGAACCCTTCGCCCGGAGAGGGGCCCCAATTTAGGAATCTGGGAATGGATTCCCATTTGACGTCTTTGCTTCCCTTACCATGGTCCAAGGGCCCAACTGGGGAAGTTGCAACGACAACCAAAGGTCTTCGGCCCACCCGGCCCCAGAGCCCCCCCAGCCCCGTTACCGTAGCCCAGAAATGGTGAGCTTTTTCGGGTATCGAGCTGAGTCCCTCTGTAGTCCATTTGTTCCTATTCCAGCTTCACAAGGTCTCATCAGAGTCCGCATTTGCCTGCCCCCGATGCCCTCGGGATCTCACCTCATCTAGCACTGTATCACACCGCATTGTTTCATTCTTGCATCGCCTCTTTTTTTTCTCGTGTTTTTCGTCATACATGGTTCTTTTCGCCTCCATGTAGTAGCCACCACCACCGCCGCCTTGACCGAGACCTCAGGTCGAAAATCACCCGTTTCCCCAACTTTACCTTAGGGTCTACCTCACATAACACGGCGATCACCCCTTGTCCAGGCTTCCTTCCTATTTCCCTCACCTTAACCCAAGGCTCTGGGACGGGTTGCTGCATCGTGTCCCGCGGGTCCCCTTGGAGGATCACTGCCCTGGATTCCCCGACAACCCTTTCGACTCCCTTGCTCACCCTGGCTCTTGCCTAAATCCCCCCCCTTGAACGGCCCCTCTGTCCCCTTTGACTCTGGGGCATTTGAGTTCCTGCGAGTGATGGTTTTGGGGTATTAATGACGTACCGCACGATCTGCGGGCGCAAGGCGGGCAAAAGCGGGAAAACAAATAAGAGGCCCAGGATAATTACACCGATTTCCCTTCCCGCTCTTGGATCAAGGGGAATGAAACTTCACACCGCAACCATAACTCCACTTTGAATGCTGTGTTGTAACTACAAGGCAAGACGACACGACGACGGTGAAGGGAAAAAAATGGGCAAAGGCCCTGAAAACGGCGTCTGTAATGTAATGCATCCTTCCCATTGAGTGAGTCCGTAATTGTGGGCAGCTTTTATTCTCGTTCCGGACTTCCACGGCCAATCACGGCGGCTGCCGGCCGGGGCGGGTTCCACAATGTCGGAGGTCAACTTTTACAAGGCCCAAGTGGCCCCGTTAGCATTGCCGCTGGCTGAACCAACGACGATTTGGGGACTGGGGGGCTGGGCCAGCCAAGCATATGCAGTGGTGCTGCCCTGTAGGTTCCCCAGGCTATGGTTCGTCAACAGGGGACAGCGGTTCAGAACGGGGAGTGGGTTTCTGAATTTTACTGTTTGATGTTGATGTTGACTGTTGACCGTTAATGGGCCTGGCTTGAGTTTTTGCTGAGCGGAGCTGCAACGCTGCATGGTGCCACTTTCGCGACCTTTGCGTGTTGGAACAGGGCATACAATGTAACAAGAAAGAGCCTGTGACAGCAAAAGGAGAGAAGGGTGAAAAAAAAATATCCCAACACGTTTGATGTCCTGGATATGTTTACGGATTTGTGCATGTATGAGACTGACGGGAATCAGCATGGATTGGGCTGCACATGGTTTATTCTGGCTGGATTTGCACCAAAACCCATGTTTCGTGGCTTGTAAAGTCTGCGATCCCAAAGAGAACAAGACCCTTGCCCGACCTTGTACCTCGCAAGGCCTCTCCGCAGTACCGGCCTGGGTACCTCACCTTGACAGCGCCCTGGGGGGGCGGCGTCGTCGTCGCTGTCGCTGTCGGCTGGGCTGACTGACCGGGGGATGCGCGCGCGCCCCAGGTGCCTCACCTCGGTATGAGGTGTTTGTCCTCGGTCTCGTCTCCCTGCGGCAGGGTAAACAGAGCACACACCCACCAGCTAGTACCCCCAGTTTCCCGAAGATGAACGGACGACGATCATTCTCTTGGTCCTCTTTTTTTCTGACCCTTCTACTTTCCGTCCGTGTGTTCCTCTTGCTCACTTTGGTTACCGTTTCGTGGTCCCTTTTTTTCCGAAATCATCCTATTCTACCCTCGGTCAATCTTGAGGCCCTTTTTTTTTTGGCCTCTTCCCGCGGGCGTTGTCCGCAGGCTTCGGTACGACATTGCCCGGAACCAATTACGGAAGTTGGTTCAACGAATTAACACCAGCGCTCACACCGCAACGTTTGAAACGCAGGGCGGCGTGCTTGCGTGTGAGTGAGTGAGTGAGTGTTTTTTTTTTCTCTTTAGGGGATTCCTGATTTCCGATCAGACTAATTAACTATCCCATGACACATATGAATCATTTCTGCATCATTTCAAGCAGGTCAGATTTTTCCCGCTTATGGCAATGTCCTTTTGTTTGTGCGTTGGATATACAAGAGACCAACGGGACGCGGGAAGAAAAAAAAGACTGGTCAGGTACATAGATAGATTGATTTACATTGACGACATGTCCCAAGGTGAGCAACATATCGCAAGGCGGCAATCAAAACACACAGAAGGAAAAAGAAGAAAAAAAAAGCCTAGGGGCGAGAACCGATTGGAAGCTCGGAAGCCCAGGTCCCAAGTTCCCCGTTCCTGGCGTCTCCATGAGGTGCCTTTTGCCCCGAATTGCCTGACGCCATTCCCCGTCGCGCCCCCGAGTGGCGTGTCCTGTCAGACGGGACTTGGTCTCGCTGGCGACAGCCTCTCATTTCACTGCGTGTTAGTGAGTGCAAGTCGGTCTTGTGTTTATTGCTGACCTTGCATCGAATCGACGATCCCCTTGGCCTCGTTACTTTTTTTCTATTCTTGCTTGGCCACTCGCTTCCGTCTCTTCTTTTGCTTGATTCCCTGCTCTTGGCCTGTCATTTTTTTGTTCTTGTTTTCCCTTTGCTCTTGGTCCGCGACCCCGCGTGCGCTCTCGGTTTCGCTCGTCCAGTTAGTTGCTTCTCCCTGGGGAACGTGCCACGACAGGTCCCCTCGTCACATATGGCCGAAGAAAGGCCCCAAATGCATACCCATGGCGATCCCACATCCACAAAATGGGCATCCGCATTTTCCAGCCCGGCAGGGCAGCCAACGGTGCCCTTTCCTTACGGATTCCGTGTCTGCTTCCAAAACATGCCCTTGATCTTCCTACATTACCCGTTTGCTCCCTTCCACTGTACTTGTACAGCCACGGTACCCAGACGGCAAGACGGACGTAAAATGCCGTCAATGCCGTGCCTCTGTTCCCTTCCTGTAAGTCCCACTGGCATTTTTGCATCGACCCACCTCCGATTTATGGTTCGTGGAGTGGCCAGGGCCATGCAAACCCGTCTATTACAGCATGGCATTTCTCCATGTTTCTCATGGCCATGCGCCTCTTTTTTCCCGCCTGGTAGTAGCTATTACGTAGTTCTTCTCGCTGTCCATTGCCCCGACGGCAGAGCACATTTCTGCCCGACCTGACCAGCCCCGACACGAATCGTCATGTATTTTTTGCTCTCTTTTGTTGCCCGCTGACCGGGGTGCCCGCTGTCAGGCTCACCGAGCCCCCCAGGGCCTCGTCGCTGCCCTGGCACCCCCCTGCACTGACGCAGCCAGGAAGGCGGGTGCCGTCGGTACCCACAGTCCCCTATTACGCGCCTGTCGCAGCGCCAGCTCGCCTGCATTGTTGCCGTTCTGAGAACTGATGAAGCGCCTACATCGGCAGGACAGGTCGATCACGGATTCGAGATGCCGCGACAGTGTGTGAGCGCCACCGCATGGGACAGTGTCTCATCTCTCCAGCGAGACATGTTGCACGCATACGCATGACATCTTTGTTTTTCCTGCAAAGCCTTGTTAAGAAGACGAAAAAAAGGGCATGAATGTGGAGGGCGGCGACGCGGGAAATGCCTCGGCGGGACGTGTAATATGTCACCTAGTGTTCCCATCTCTGTCCACACAGAAAGGCCTCTCTCGGTGTCTTGCCTCACCTCTTCGGGACCACGACGGCATTTCCGGGTCATGCCCCAGGGCCCTTCCTCATGCGGCCCATACCCGCCGCCGCCGCCGCCGCCATTCTTCCCGCCGCCTCGTCCCAGCACCAGCTTCGTGAAAACCCCAAGCAAAGCACAGGCGGTCCGGATGTCAATGTCCGCGAGCCACTCCCCGCCGCTGGGATTATCAAAGTCGGCTGTTTTGCCCTGGCCCCAAGCTTCTGTACAACATGTCTGGTCTATTTTGGGCACGTACGATTCCTGTCGTGTTTCATCGGCGAGTCAGGCCGAATTATTCTAGAAGCTATGGATCGCACACACCACTTTCGTTCCCAGTCTTCCGACGCTCCCCTGCTGGCATTGCCTTCATTGCTGACGTTAATCTTTCTCTCTAAGTACATGTATTGTACATACAGCCTTGGCCCGTTGCTCCAACCACCCTGCCACATTCAGTCCACACAGCTTTACAGTGCCCACCGCCACATCGCGATCGCAGGGCCCGCAGGTCCACTTCGCGCCCCGTCCCGCATTGCCCCATTGCAAGTCTCCTCAAAAAAAATCATCGTGTGTTGTGTTGCCCTCCCATTGCTCCCACCGACGTCACCTGGCATCAGGCTACTATGCGCCGTCATAACATCTCATTTTCCCAGGCCCGCGCCCGCACCTCAGTTTCCGAGATCTCAAAGGGGGATTCCCCCACGGTTGTTGCCAGTGGGAAAGGGGGCTGCGATCCCCCCAGACAACACCATCTGTTCAACCTTTCGTTTCTGAAATGACCAAATCTCGCACACCCTATACACACGTGTCGTAACTCGCCGGGCCTCAGTCGTCGTCGCCACCCGACCTCGTCAGCCCGCTCGCAAGGCCCTGCATTCGCCTGCCCAGTAAGTCGTCGGAGCTGTTGAGTTTGACCATGCTCTTGTTACCCTTGTTTTTGCTCAGGCCCTTGTCCTTTTTGCCCTTCCTTCCACCTTTGCCGTTGGGGTGTCCGGGAGTTACAGTGACATCGCTGCCGCTCTCTCCTTCCAAGTCCCTATCTCTTGTGTCCTGAATTTGCGACGTAGTTAAGCTTCTGCCTCTGTGCATTTTCGTCATGCTTATCTCCAGTGGTCTGTCTTCATCACCACTTGACTCGCGTGTGAACCGGCGTTCCTCGCCATTGACTGCTGCAGTCTTGGCCCTGAGGTTGCGCAGCCGCATAGCGTCAACGTGGTCAAAGAGTTGCTCAAACCACCCTACACTTCGATCGAAATGTTTCCAGGCCGGAGGGTAAACTGCTGGGAATTGCATGAAGCCATGCGATATACCCGGGATGAGCATAACCTCTGCGGCATCACGATCATCAAACTCTAACTCCTTTCCATTCTCTTGTTTGTACATCCCCGACGCCTTGTTCTTGATAAATTCAGCCTCCTTTGCTCTTCGCAGCCTCCCTGCGAAGATTAATGTGTCATCCACTAGGGGATCTCGTTCTCCTGTCAAGAAGTAGGTTTTTGGGAACTTTGCCAAGAGGGCTTCTGGAGCCAACACCGGGCACAAAAGGTAATCTTGACTGAAATCAGGCCGGTTATGTTCTCCAATGTAGAGGATAATCATGGCACGCATCATCTCGGGAGTAAGTACCCTGTCGTTGAAGTATGAAATCATAGAGGATGTTGCTAGACGAGTCCTCATTGGTTCTGGTTGGGTAGAGGAATCCTTGGCTTTTGAGGTGCCATTCTCTTTGGGCCGACTCAAAGATCGGGGCCCGGTGTGTGAGTACTCTGGGTGTGTATTCCTAGCACTTCCATTTGTAGCTTCCTGAGTCTCTTGCATTGCACTCGAATCTTTCTTTGTTTGCAATGGGGGCGAGGAAACATCTTCATCATCTGAGTGGTGAGGAGTGCCCACTAGAGCATTATACTGCATGCTCTTCCGCCTTATAATGGGACGATTCGTTTTCCTCATCTTTCGATCCCTAATCAGTGACATTTGTTCATCTGTCATCCAATTTCCAATGTTCATATCCAAAGCAGGATAGAAGCAGACAAGACCATCGGGAGGCGGTAGTTCTGTTCCCTTGGGTCGTCGGAAGTGGACGTTACTCGTCTCAATTATCATCAATGTCGCTGCAACAGCCAAGTTTCCTCCTGCACTGTCTCCAGTGATGATAACTCGGGGAACTTCAACCCCAGGCAACCCAATGCATCGACCCTTGGTGTTCATAATGGTGGCGTAAACATCAAAGCATTCGTTTAATGCGTATGGATATGGAAACTCGGGTGCCTTTTTGTAATCAAGGCTAAGGATTGGCAAACCCGACTTTGCAGCCCAAGCAAATAGTTTATCATCGTTGCATCGAGGATCCATGGCAGCGAAGCCACCTCCAGGAATATCGAGGATTATTCGGTCGTGGTGTACCAAGTCCGCCAATGGCCCATCAAAGTATAGCCACGCAAGGACGGGTTCTTTGTAATCGCTTTCTGCTGGTCTCGGGATCCGAAGTAGCCTGGGCGGCCATCGCATAAACCGTGGTCGTAGAAGTCCTTGAAAGAAACTTAGATAAGGTGATGTGCCTTTGTTCCAGGCCACGCGGAGATGTTCCACAGTAATCATGCCTCTGACTTTGCGAACTTTTTCGTCGGCCTTTTCGGCAGCTACAAGGTAAAACAGAGTAAACACAATGCTTGCCAGGTCGCGAAGCCATTTAGTTCGAATTTTCATGGCGGTCCAGAAACCAGCATCCAGAGCAGTCAATACCCAAGTGGCCCGAAAATAGGTGGCATCATACATGTTGGCCATGGGCTCGGGGCTAGCAAGGCCAACGAGAGCACTGAAGTTGCGCGCAGCATAGAGATATAGCATTGTAAGGGCGACGGTCTGCCATGCTGTCAATCGCTTGGTCCCGAGTCTCGAGAGCAACTGGGCTCCGGGAGGGCCATGTCGATGACCCCTGCTCTAGCAGTTAGACGACTTCCCCATATTTTACCCCACGGGGAGAAATCAGGTTGGCTTACTTGACAAGGTATACAGTCCAGAAAGAGAGGACGGCGAGCACCTGCAGCCGCCTCGACTTGGACGAGGGCCGTCCGAGGACGTGGTCTATCATGATGTGAAGAAGGGTAAGGAGGGGAAGGGTTTGAGATGGTGGCCGGAAGAGGAAGTTTCAGCGGTACAGATGAGGAAACACTAAAGAACGATGTGCCTGGGATGGCCCAGAGGCATGGTGCCCGACGTTTCCGGTTTCAATTGTCCGTCGTCTTCACATGAAGGAATTGTCGCGGTGCCTCGGTCGTGGCTCCGGTGGAATCCTGAGCAATTGTGGGCGCAGCGCAGGTCGGATTCCGGGGCAATGTTGCACGAGCAAGCTCCGTTGCTGGCCGAGACAGAACAGTCGTGTGCTTCTACTGGCAAGCTGTCCGAAGCGAGGATGAAGGTGCAAAGAATCGAAATCACAGGACTAAGCAAAGAAAATAGCACATGCGCCGTGCTTGAATCGTCTCCCAGGCTATGGTCGGCTCATGGGCCGAAATAGCGACCCGTGACATGCTGCGTAGTCCGCGCGCCCAGTCTTGTGTTGACATGTGACAGTCGATAAGCTCGGACGCCATTGGCTCGACGCTCCGCACACGAGGTCATGACGTCGATGGGGCGAGCGGCACATGAGAACTTCTAGAAGGCTAGCAGCTTAAGCTTACAAGGGTAAATGGCTAGTGAGTTGGTCTTTGCTGCTGTTGATCCCATTATTCCCAGAGCCTAAATGGGATAGACAGCGTTGTAGCAGGCTGGCGCTGCAGCCAAGACACCAGCATTCAAGGTGACATTTGAAAACACTCTTGGAGCTCGTGGCAGTTCCCTTGATGCACCCCGCAATAAATCCGGGCGGGTGGCGCCTCAGCACCCCTGTCCCCTGGTACAGGGTAGCATTCGGCATATGTGCAGCTATCAACTCATCTCGTAATTTTCAAATCGAATATAAGGAACATCATTATCTATTAAAATGAACGTCAAGTTCAATTTCCAATGCGCAGTTACTGCAGCTAAATCTATGGTTTCGTAAAAAAAATTAGAGTCTGGTTGGGATCAATCTAACCAAAAACTAAAGCCCACTTAGAACTAGCTCAATGGTTTTTTGGTTGGTGGACAGATACGACGGCTGTGTAAGAACTTAGACCTTTCAGGTTGGTTTGACCTCTGTCGCATTGACGCCAAAATAACGCTCAGCACCGAAACTGTAAATTCCAGTGTCAGCGTGGATTTTCTTGATCCTTACGAATCGGATGTTCTTGCCTCCAATTAAGATTAGCTCGCACTGCCGATTTAATCCCTTGAATGTATTTTTGGACATCGGCGTCTACATCTTTTCCTCAGCTAGGCACCCTTCTTTCGACAACATCCAATCGATAAAAACGTTGATCGATAAGCTCACCAACTTTATCGAGAGCCTCTTGTACAGACACTCCGTGCCATCTACAAGAAGCCACCATATTATGGGGCACCGCCTTCGCCCAAACAACGTTCATAAAGCTTTTTAATAGTATCAGAGATTTATTCTCACATCCTCTCTTTTATATGATAGTATGTCATTGGAGCTGTTTCGGATTAGCGCTCTTGATTCTGTTACTATAGATAGTCCTGGGGAATGGGCATACATAGTGACTAGGTTTACCCCAAGTATCTCAAGTTCCTTGATAGTTGGATCTTCGAAAACCTCATCTGGAATCTTTGAATCACATGCATACTCAATAATTTGATAAATTAGTGTCACACCAGCCGATCTGCGACGCAGGATCACCATCTCCTCTAGTGTTGGGACTTCTTCATCAGCTTTATCATGAACATGCTTCAATGCATTTAAACAGTATGAGAGCATCCTGAAGGAAAGGCGTTGTTGGATGAGTGTGGTTATTAGTAGGATAGAGTATGATGGAGTTTGGGTCTATGGTTACTAGACGATGATTTCTGCGAGGGGTTAGTTCGTCTCGATTTGAGAGGATTGTTTGACTTACTGTAGCGATTTTCTGCATAACAGTATTAAGAATTCAACTATCTTCAACCTGCGTTCTTTTGCCTGTTGTCCCTACATAAGAGCCATTAAGCTGTCCATGTGGTAGATACAACTAAGTTTGGCCATATATGATTCGCCCGACCAAGATACAATTAATTTAATCCTCTATATAAGATATTCTTGATGCCCTGATGAAAACTTAGATAGTTATACTTAAGATAGCTTCCCTTGCCAAGCCTGTGAATCTCAACACACATCCTTCACATCCCCCAACACTATGTTGTTTGAGCGCTGTGTCCTCCACGATCTAAACCACCCATCCGCCCGAGAGATATGCCAATGGGACTCTCTACAAACGATTTCCTCTCGAGCTGTACGCACGTTACCGACCAAAGCTCATTAAACAAGGGCTGAACACAATTAGATCCACCGAGCTCTCGATGCACCAAAATATGAAGCTCATTGAGTATAAGCTTTAGGTATTCGCTCTTCATATTGATGATCTTGACCCTAATGTCTAAGAGTTTATGGGGATTTGATACTATTATGCATATTGTGCTTAGTGCCTAAATGACGTAAAAATCCTATTATGGTTGGAGATGCTGCTATGACACCGGTATTTAAGAAAATATTTGCAAATACCCTTGGAGCTTGCGGTAGTTCCCTTCATGCACCGCGCAATAAATCTAGATGGTTCATGTAACAGGGCGATATAAGGCAAGATAATCAGGTAGGGTAAATGTGGGTTTCTACTAAATAAGAGAGTAAAGCTTGATCCTTTCTTTTTTTAATTATTTCTTCTGCTTTTAAAAAGAGGATGAAATGGTTAGTGTGTCCTGTTAAATGTATGGGGCCTGGGTCCTGCTGTCTTAGGCCTTAAGAAATAAGGCTGTTCTCTTGATGTAAGGAAGCCCGTGCTATAGTTCATCGAAACCTCGATGTAAACATCGACAATAATTAACACCATGAAAAAGCTGTGTAAAAACTATATTGTGACAGGGCGACACTGATTGAGGGAGTCAGGCAGGGTAAACGAAGGTTCCTATTGAAGACGAGACCAAAGCTTGATCCTTTCCTTCTTATTAAATAAGGGAATGAACAGGCTACTGTGTCCTGTTGGGTGTACAGGGCTAGGGCTCTGTTGTCTTAGACCTCAAGGGATATGGGCTTCCCTTGATGTGAGGGAGCCCGTGTTACATATGTAACCACAAGGGGAGAATTTATTATGCCCTTGAAAGAACTCTACAGTAATGCTTAGAAAATGGAATTTAGGACGTGAGCACGGCTTTTAGAGGGTGGAAATCTGTGACCAAACCTATTACTCGAGTAAAAACCGTTGAGTCTCTTGAGAGTAGTGATATAACATGGGCTCCCTCATATCAAAGAAACAGCCTCATTCCTTGAGGTTTGAGATAGTAGAACTTAAGCTTTTTAAGTCTAACAAGACACAGTAACCATTTTATCCCTTTATCAAAAGCAGTAGAAATAATTAAAAAAAGAAAGGATCAAGCTTTACTCTCCTATTCAGTAGAAACCCGCATTTACCCTACCTGATTATCTTGCCTTATGTCGTCTTGTTACAGGTAACAGTTGATCGTGACGTGTCAATTGTGTCGGCGCTTCGTACTTTTGCTTGATTGGCTCAGTTGGGGACTGCAGTCTGAGAGCACTGCATGATTGGGCAAGAAAGCGCTTGTGGCCTCGCGCGGGCCTCCACATTCAACCAACTTGTTTCTGCCTATTTAATGTCGTCCTAGTATTATTTCATTTTTCTTTATACTTTTTATTTGTTTTATTTATTTTCATTTCACAATACTATAATGTGCCCCAATTCAACTATGGGGTAGATTCTAAACCTAATCAGGCCATGCGGATTGAGTCTTTTTTTGTCTTCTTTTTTTCTGCTAGATGACAAAATAGCTTTGCATTTCAGTCTCTTGTGAGTAAACAGGCTGGCCGAATATTCCTCGCTCCGATCTAACGCTACATCCTGCTACACAGCGAGAACTGCGAGAGGGCAACGAGGGACAGTAGGTTCGCAATCAGCGGCCATGCACTAATACTCGAACCCTTGGCATCGCCATGTCTTTATTTACACTTTCGCAAATTCTCGGCGAGGGTTCTACCTTGTTTCATAACGTAGCATGGAATTTTTTGATATACGCGCTTCTCCTTTCATCTACGTATTTTCTCTGGTCGAGATGGAACTTGCGTACTCAGAGCCCCACAGATGCTGTGATTAGCGATGCTGTGGAGTCCAGAGGCAGAATTTCTCAGGATAAAAATAACAACACCTTGGGAAACGAAGGCACACCCTTGGAAGACGTGAACCGGGGCACATTGCATACAACCACAAGTCAAGAGAACAAGTTGAAGTTGCGATATGACGAGGTTCGAATGCCACCAGCTGACGTTCCCAGACCACCTCTGAGCCCTGAGAGCTACACCGTAGGCTGGATCTGCGCCATCACCATAGAGTACGTTACGGCACAGCTTTGTCTCGATGTGGAGCACGAGCGACCGGAATATGTGCCCCCCCACGACAATAATGATTACACATTGGGCAGAATCGGGCAGCACAATGTCGTTATTGCCGTTTTGCCAGACGGGGAATACGGTATCTCATCTGCGGCAAGCGTCGCAAAAGATCTGCTACACACTTTTCCTAACATCAGAATCGGGTTGATGGTTGGCATTGGTGGCGGAGCGCCAAGCGCTAGCCATGATGTCCGTTTAGGCGATATCGTCGTCAGTACTCCTCGTGCTGGGGAGGGTGGGGTATTACAGTATGACTTCGGCAAAGCAATACAGGACCAGGGTTTCCAACTCACCGGGTTTTTAAACCGACCACCGACAGTTTTGCTGGCAGCTGTGAATGGGCTTAAAGCCGAGTATCAGAAAAAACGACATCAGCTTGAGAACCTGATCGGTCGCCTCCTACTTCAGCAGGAAGAAGAACTACGGGAGGAACTTAGTCGGCCAGATGCGAGTAGCGACAGGTTGTATCGTAGCAGTTTTGTCCATCCTCCGGGTAAGGATAACGATTGCGCAGCAGCCTGTGGCACTGGTTCGTTGAACTTGATTCATCGACCCGAGCGGCGGAGACCTCAGAGCCCTGTGGTTCACTATGGGCTGGTTGCTTCGGCAAACCAGTTGATGAAGGATGCCCTTCTCAGGGATAGACTTATAGAAGAGAAGGATGTTCTGTGTTTTGAAATGGAGGCGGCGGGGCTA
Organism: Calonectria ilicicola; assembly: GCA_020809705.1. Taxonomy (NCBI): domain Eukaryota; kingdom Fungi; phylum Ascomycota; class Sordariomycetes; order Hypocreales; family Nectriaceae; genus Calonectria; species Calonectria ilicicola. Next base: position 5,800,199 of record CP085827.1, on the reverse strand, counting down.
ATGAACCACTTTCCTTGCCTTGTTATCCGGGGCATATGTGATTACTCGGATTCTCATAAGAACAAGGAGTGGCAAGGTTATGCGGCGATGGTTGCTGCTGCATATGCAAAAGATCTTCTTTATCGTATAGCTCCGAACAAGGTCGAAGCTGAAAGTAAGATCAGCGATGTTCTATCAGGTAATCACACGCCCGAGAACTATACTATCAATACATGTTAACTCTGTGAACAGACCTACAGCGCGTTGTGGAAGAGAGTCGGGATATCGCAAAGGAAGGCCTTCAAATCCAGAAAGACCGCCACAAAGAGAGGCTTCTCGATAAAGAAAAAGAGTGCCACCAGATGTTTCGTCTCACAACCGGAAGCAGGGATACTACATACGAGTGGTATAAAGACCGAGTGGAAGAGAGGGTCGAAGGAACATGCATGTGGTTGCTTGAACATGAGCACTTTTTGTCGTGGCTGAACCAAGGGTCTGGTCCTTTACTGGTATCTGCGGATCCTGGATGTGGAAAGTCAGTCTTGGCGAAGTACTTGATCGATTACCGCCTACCACCGTCAGCAAGCATTTGCTATTTTTTCTTCAAAGACCAAGACCAGAACACTGTCCGACAAGCTCTTTGTGCTTTGATTCACCAACTTTTATCTCACACGCCATCTCTGGTTAAACATGCTATGATGCAGCTTGAGAAAGATGGCCAAGGATTGATCCACTCTACCGAATCACTCTGGAAGGTACTACGAAGCGCTATAAAAGATCCCCAAGCAGGGTCAGTAATCATAGTTCTCGATGCCTTGGACGAATGCGCCGAATCAGAGCTCGGAGATTTAATGCGGAACGTGGAGAGCCAGTTTCATGGTGATCTCCAGGACCATGGCAAGTTAAAGTACCTTCTAACGTGTCGCCCATACAATCAGATTTTATCCAAGTTTCGTGGCCTGTTAGATGCCTTTCCAAAAATACATATACCGGGAGAAGATGAATCGGAAACGATTAGCCAGGAAGTTAATCGCGTCATTGCACACCGTATCAAACAGCTGTCAAAAACGCTTTCCCCCCAAGTCAAGAACCATTTGGAGCAACAACTTCAGAAAACCACTCATCGCACCTACTTATGGGTATACCTTGTATTCGATTACCTGGAGAGAGAGAATTTTAAAAAGACGCCCAAGGGTGTCGAGTCTGCGGTTGCGACCCTTCCAAGGAGTGTCAATGAGGCATACGAGCAAATTCTAAACAAGTCAAAAGGAGACCCGATGGTTCGTAAGGCCTTGAGTATCATCTTGGCGGCAAGCCGGCCATTAACACTGGCAGAAATGAACATTGCAATAAATATAGACAGCACATCAATGTCTGTTCAAGATCTTGACTTGGAGGACGACGAAGACTTCAAAACGCGTCTCAGATCCTGGTGTGGGTTGTTTGTATCAATATACCGTGGAAGTATTTATTTCCTCCATCAAACAGCTCGTGAGTTTCTACTCGCCGAATCGACATCACCTATATCTGTTCAGTTAGAGCCATCTTGGTATCACTCCATTCACATTAACCACGCACACGCCATTCTTGCAGAGGCCTGCGTGCTATATCTGAACTTATTCAATTTCAACCTTGAACTATCAGATGAGAATGAGGCAGCAGGCGACTCCGTTAATAGAACCGCCTTTTTAAACTACTCGGCCGAGACTTGGGGTGCTCACTTCCGCGACGCTGACATTATCGAGAACTCCGCCATAATACCCTTTGCTCTTGGAATTTGTAATCCAGATGCGAAAAGCTACTCAATATGGTTTGATATATTTTGGGAAACCACATATCTGAGAAGCACGACTCGCTTTACGGATCTTATGGTCGCATCATATTTCGGCCATCAGGTAATTGTCAAGTTACTACTTGACAAAGGTGTTGATTTCGAGTCCAAGGACGGCGTATACCACCGAACACCACTTGCATGGGCATCAAAAAATGGGCACGAAGCCATTGTTAAGTTATTACTTGATAAAGGTGCAGACGTTGAATCAAAAGACAAATCCAGTCGAACACCGCTTTTTTGGGCAGCGGAGAGTGGGCACAATGTCATTTCCAAGTTATTACTTGATAAAAGTGCTAATTTCGAGTTCAAAGATAGAGCTGGCTACACGCCGCTATTATTAGCTTCTGAAAAGGGGCACGAAGCCATTGTGGGGCTTTTGCTTGGAAGAGGCGCCAACTCTGAGATTAGGGACAATGATTTTAGTCGAACACCATTATCCTGGGCTTCTGAGAAGGGCCATGAGGCTGTTGTCAAGTTACTTCTCGACAAAGGTGCTTACATTGAGTCCTACGACAGAAATTTCAATCAAACGCCGCTATCGTGGGCTGCGGAGAAAGGCCACGAGGCCATAGTGAGGCTTCTGGTCAATAAAAATGCCTATTTGGAGTCTAAAGACGAGTCAGGCAGAACACCTTTACTATGGGCGTCCGGAAAAGGGCACAAAGCTGTTATCAAGATTCTTGTTAGTAAAGGGGCTAATATCGAATGCAAAGATGACTCTGGCCGAACACCAGTATCCTGGGCTTCTGAGAAAGGATATGAGACTATTATCAAACTCTTTCTTGACGAAGGTGTCGATCTTGAATCTAAGGATACTGATTATGGTCAAACGCCATTACTATGGGCTATTCAGTCTGGACATGAGGGTATTGCCAAGTTATTGTTGGATAAAGGCGCTAATATTGAGGCCAAGGATGACTCCAATAGATCGTCACTCTCATGGGCCTCTGAAAACGGAAACGAAACTCTCGTTCGGCTACTCCTTGAAAGGGGTGCTCGCATTGAGTCCAAGGATACTCGATATGAACAAAACCCTCTATCTTGGGCATGCAAGAATGGACACGAGGGTATTATTAAGCTATTGCTCGATAAAGATACAGATCTCAAGTCTATGAATGAACCCAACCAAACGCCACTCTCTTGGGCCACTCGGAACGGGCACACAGCCATTGTCAAGCTATTGCTGGGCAAAGGAGCCGATTTTAACTCCAACGATGATTCTGGCCGCACACCACTGTCCTGCGCCAGCAAAAATGGGCACGAGGCTATTATTAAGCTTCTTCTTGATAAAAATGCTGACCTTGAATCTAAGGACAGTAGGTATAAGCAAACACCATTATCATGGGCAAGCCGAAATGGTCATGAGAAAATTGTTAATCTACTGCTTAATAAAGGTGCTGATTTTAACTCGAAGGACAAATCCGGGCGAACATCGTTACTGTGGGGATGCAGAAATGGCCACAAGGCGATTGTTCAATTATTACTTGACAAAGGTGCCGATTTTGATCTCAAGGATAAGTCTGGTCGAACACCGTTATCCTGGACTCTTGAGAATGGACATGAGGATATTACCAAGCTATTACTTGATAAAGGTGCTGAACCTGAGTCTAAAGATGAGTGAGTCTAGGATCAGCTAGTGGGGCAGTGTCCCATAAATAACGGCTATGGGAGACATAAGCTTGGAGAAACTGGTTTATTGAGTAAATACTTCATCACTCTCCCCCGTGAGATTGCTCTAAATGTCTAAAATATCACTCTAATTAATTCGCTAAGTTTATTAGAGTACCTTGATGCTATGACCTTCTTTTCTTGTTCGCAGAGAGGCTGCCCTTCATAGCACCAAATATACATCTAGTCTACATGAGTGTGAGGGAGTAAGGCATTGTTTAAAACACGAGCAGTGGCAACACGAGGAATCAATATGTCATAATAATTGTTTGTATTTTGTAGGTGCAATGATACATTATTGCCTCCAGAACTTAAAATGATTGTTTAAATAAGGTGTTTGTTTTACAAAGAAACGTCCAAGTGGACGGGACGTTTGAGACGTCATTCATTTATGTTCGTTGTACAATGGTCAACGTTTTCATGTGTTTCCTCCATGATCCCCATTTAGTTACCAACGCAGCCTGCAACAAACGAAGCGGCGGCATTGGCGTCCTGGCCGTAGGACAAGTGAGCGGCAGATACACGTGAAGATCCTTGGCAGATGCTGTCGCCTTGGTGGCAGAAGACTTTGCAGCGGCTGGCGTCGACACCCTGGATGCTCTGGCCTTGGACTGGAATGAGTGTTAGCAGGCGAACTTTGCTGTCTGATAGTTCTGAGTGAAACTTACAAGGATCCCCAAAAGTGACAGCGGCGGAAATCCGACCAGTGATACTGGCATCAAGGAGGCCGGCGGCCTTGTGAACCAGCTCGGCACCTTGAGAGTAACCAGCAATGACAACCTTAGTGTTGGGGCACTTGCTGAGGGCCTGCTGAATAAGTTGGGCCCTATTAAAAGGGTTAGTGAGCTGGAACTTTGCAAGGGTTATTTTCGTGTGTCACTTACATTGTCTGAGAGCCGGCTGAGTCACCGTGCTGCATCCATCCCATCATACTGGCACTGTAATCGACGCCTTGGACACAGACCTTGCCGGCACCAAGCTTCTGCTCAAGAGCCTGGAAGAAAGGAGGGCCGGCAACGGTGCCGACGTTGCCAGGCTCCGAAGTGCCGCGGGCGTAGATGATGGTTACAGCCTTGCACTGTCCAGAAAGACCGTTCTCAGTGCTGCCTCCAGAGGAGAAACCGCTAGAAGAGCCTCCAGAGGAGCCTCCAGAAGCGGCGCTCGAGGAACCTCCAGAGGAACCTCCGAAATAAGAACCACGGTTTTGACCCCAAGAGCCAAAGTTGCTCAGACGGCCAAAGCCATAGCCACGCTTCTTGGAGCTGGAGCCGTCAGCTCCGTCAGGAGTGTAACGTGAACCAGATCCGGCAGAGCCAGTAGAGCCAGTGGATCCCGTAGCGCCAGTAGATCCTGTAGCACCAGTAGATCCTGCAGCATCAGTCGATCCGCCGGAGCCAGAACCGCCGGAGCCGTACGAGCCAGAGGAGCCAGAATCGGAGGAGCCAGAACCAGATGAACCGCCTCCGAGGATGCCTCCCAGACCTCCGAGGCCACCACTGCCACCACTGCCAGAGCCACCAGTGAGACCACCAAGACCACCGGTAAGTCCACCAAGACCACCGCTGCTGCCACCACTGCCACTGCCGCCACCAGTAAGGCCACCCAAGCCACTGGTAAGACCGCCGAGGCCACCGCTGCCGCTACCACTGCTGCCACCGCCAGTTAGACCACCGAGGCCGCTGGTAAGACCACCGAGACCGCCGCTGCTACCTCCAGAGCCTCCAGTAAGGCCACCGAGACCACTGGTAAGACCGCCGAGGCCACCACTGCTGCCACCGCCAGTTAAACCACCAAGACCGCTGGTAAGTCCACCAAGGCCACCGCTGCTGCCACCACTTCCGTAACTGCGGGCAACCTTTCTCTTAGAGTAGCCGCTGCTGCCAGATTTGGAGCCGCCAGTAAGTCCGCTGAGAGGGTTTGAACCACCAGTGACGCCTCCAAGAGGGTTGTAGCCACCACTACCACCAGAACCACTGGATCCAGAGCTGCTACCGCTAGAATCTGAGCCGCCAGTTACTCCATTAAGGGGGTTGTAACCGCTGCCTCCAGACCCGGACTTGCTGCCGCTGGATCCAGAGCCGCCTGTGATGCCACCGAGAGGGTTTGAGCCTCCAGCAATGCCTCCTAGAGGGTTCGAGATACCACTGCCGGAGCTCTCACCAGAGCCATTAGAACCTGAGCCGCCGTAGCCGCTGCCGCCAGAGCCGGACTTGGATTCAGAGCCACCTGTAATTCCACCGAGAGGGTTGGAGCTGCCACTGCTAGAACCGCCAGTGACTCCGTTAAGAGGGTTGTAGCCGCTGCCTCCAGACCCGGACTTGCTGCCGCTGGATCCAGAGCCGCCTGTGATTCCGCCAAGAGGGTTGGAACCACCAGTAACACCCCCAACAGGGTTGTAGCCGCTGCCGCCACCAGATCCACTGGATCCAGAGCTGCTGCCGCTAGAATCAGAGCCAGAACCGCCTGTTAGACCGCTGAGAGGGTTGCTATAGCCACCTAGCTGGCGAGCAACCTTTCTCCTCTTGGTCTCATCTTCGGGCTCACTTCGTTTATAGCCGCTGCCACTGCCACTGCCACTGCTGGAGCCCGAGCCCGAGCCGCCAGTGAGACTGCCCAGGATACCACCCGAACCTCCCGTAAGGCCGCCAAGAATACCGCCACTGGAGCTACCAGAGCCACCAGAGCCGCCTGTAAGGCCACCTAGGATACCACCACTGGAGCTGCCAGAGCCGCCAGATCCTCCTGTAAGACCACCAAGACCGCTGGTAAGGCCGCCCAGACCGCTGGTGAGACCACCAAGACCACCACTTCCACTGCCTCCACCAGTAAGGCTACCAAGGCCACTGGTGAGACCACCAAGACCACCACTTCCACTGCCTCCGCCAGTAAGGCTACCAAGGCCACTGGTTAAACCACCGAGACCACTGGTTAGGCCACCGAGGCCACCAAGACCGCCGCTGGAGCTGCCGCTGGAGCTGCCACCGGCGCTGCCACTGGAGCTACCGCCAGTGCTGCCGTATTGACGGGTATCTATGGGGCTGGCCGCAGCCAGAGGCAGCAGGACAAGGACCACGGTTTGAGAGAATGAGGGCATTTTGAAGGAGGGTGGACAATTCTATCAAAGAATTGAGGGGGGAGAAAAGGAAAAGAGCAAGCTTGAACGAAAGAAAGCTGCTGCTTAAGGTGAGGGGAGGTGAGGGAGGGGGTGAGAGAGTGAGAGAGGGTTGAGGCATTCCAAACTCAAGGCTGGGAGAGGAGCTGTTATATGTCCCGACATCCAAGTCGAGTTTCTCTCGACTATCACGCACATCTGCACACCATCACGCAGCTGTCGATCCCCCGTCGACGGCGCAAGGAGTAGCTGAGGCAGGGGTCCAAAGCCCCGTTAGTTTCCAAGAAACAATGGCACGATACCTGGCGTGCTGTGAATTGGTTGACTAAGGGGGAGAACCTGTAAGTCACTAGGCCCTGGCCACCCACCACAAAATCCCCGAGTGGGACGAATCGCACTGGTTCCTGGAGCTAAACCGTATAATCTGGGGTGCTCGGCCGCTGAGTTCGGGAGCAGCAGAAGCTCGGGCCCGGAAAGGGCGGGGCTCCTCGGGCCAGATACATGGTGAAACGGACGGTAGAGGAATAGCTGAAACGGTCAGACCCTGGCCGGCGCCCCGGGATAAACGCATGCGGGAAAGCGACGTGCCGAACTCGTGTTAATCACAATTACTGGCGTCGCTTTGACCGCACGAGGGGAACCGAGCGACTGCCGGGCCAGGACTGCGCGCCTTGCTGCTCCGGGCTAGCCTGCGGGAGATTCGACCGAGAAGCGTTCCTGGCGGCAATCAACTAGCGTGTCTGTGTGGTTGAAGTATATAAGCTCTGCCCTGGGTGGCCGTGATAAACTTCAAACGCCGGTCCACACGAGCATATTTGAACCGTCTCTCCATTGCTGCACCGCACGGATGTAGGGGACTTGTGACCTGCACCAAGGGACACCGGAGCCTGGGCTTTGGGCAATGTGTGCAACCTTCTCGTCCATAGATCGTGTTCGAGGCCTGCTCATTAAATCAAAGGGGAGAATGCCAAGGTTGTATTAAAATAAAAAAAAAAACTATGTGAGCTGAGAAGTCAAACTGCTGTACTATTGCTCGCTTCATCGTCTGCATTCCAGATGCCAAAGCTCAGGTTCAATCATCCCTATTCCACCTAAATGAATTCCATCCCTCCAAGTTAATGCCGCTGTCACGCGCAACAAAACAAATAATGTTCTGTTTGTATACTTTTTTCTCGCATATCTTTCCCTGAATGTCAACTGCCTGCCCTATCTGCTACGATGCCAAGGACATCCCACCACGCAGGTAGATCATCTCCCCCTCCCGTCTGTCAATCATTCAGGAGGTTGGGCCGACAGGGTTCCCGTCCTTTGTCACGAGCCCCGAGGTAGTCTTGTCAGGGTCATGCTCCCGTAGACTAACCTTGACATTGGCTTGCTGCGCATAAACACGTAGGCCGAGCACGCAGACGGCATTCCACGGCTTTTGCTTCCTCTTCTTAGCCTCGTCAGAGTCCGAGGAGCTGTCAGAATCGTAGTCTGTGTCCGATTCAGAGTCCGAGCTGGAATCAGAATCGGGGTCGGATGGGTCCTTGTCAGCGTCTGTGGCAACTTGAGGTGGAGGCATCACCGGGTCTTCTTTGAGAGCCGGATTTGGCGCCTCGCCGTCAATCGGGATCTCAGTTGGCGTCGTCACTGGACCCTGTGACGTGCTGGTTTCTCGACTAAGGCTCTGTTTCTTATTTTCTTCCGACCTGTCAACAGTTTCGGGAGTAGATGAATCAGATTCCATCTTGGCTTTGGAGTTGCCATCACCCTTCTCCTGGGACTCTGCTGCGCTCTTGAACGATTCTTCAGAGGAGAGTTTAGAGGGGCTCTGAGAGGACTTGGTATCATCCTTGTCCTTCTCTTCAGCATTTTTCTTATCATTAGTGGTGTCCTCCTTGTTCTTTGGCTTGTCTTCCTTGTCCTTGGTCTCATTATCCCCTGCGGGGTTCTTGTTCATTTCCCGCCTCATTTGCACAATTACCTCTTCCATGCGTCTCATTGCGTCTTCAACCTGGTTGATTCGCTTTGCCTTTTTCTTAAGTTTGCGCTTCTTCTCCTTGTATGCATCACGCCGCTTGTGTAACTCCTCATCTTCGTCTAAAACGCCTCCCTTAGCATGGGCAAGGTCGTATTGCAGACCAACTTGTCGCAACTTCTGCGCCCTTTTATCTGCAGCTTTCTTTACAACTTTTTCTACGGGCAAAGCATCTTCATCCCGCTCGGCCGTGATACTGGGAATTATTTCGTAGATGCCAGGCTCGAGGTTGAGTTCGCAGTTAACTGATCGACGGTCCCAGTTATGAACCGATCGGACTTGGCAAAGGGGGGTATCCGAGCCAGCAGACTTGAGAACAAATTGTAGGTTGTAGTCATATTGCCCCTTTAGATCGCGGAAATATCGGTAGTCAAGCTATATCCTTGTTGGCAGCTGAAACAAATGGTCGCACCAATGGAAACACATACCTGCGATAAAACAATTACAACCATCCCCTCTTCCTTGATCTCAACAACGAACCGTTGTTTGAGGTACCCTGTCAACCATGATACTCGGACGCTGGTCCACTGTTGAGCTACGGTCCACTGTTGATCAAAGAGTCGGGTCCGATAAATCCACTTAAAGTTTGAGAGGAGATCTTCATACGACATCCAAAAAATGCCGTCATCCCCAAACTTGTGTCGGAGCTTTTGAATCATGTAAGGGGTCCATTCGCGGGAGCCATCCGACCACGGGCCATGCCACTCCCCAAGACCAGCTTCGGACCGTTGTCCCCAGGGATTTCTGGCGGTGTAGTGAGTATATGAGATCCAACGTTTCGTGTCTTGCAGATATTCAAAAGTGACACCTGCATAAAGATCGACGCACGTACCTTATCTTAACCAAGCGGAACCTCACACCTTCTTCATCCTCTACCTCTGCTGCCTTGAGGATGGAGTATGCGTGTTGTAGGGCGAGGCCGTTTCTCTTTGAGTCGTACCCGGTAGCTGAGGCACTAAGGCCAAATACAAAGTTGCCGTCTTCGTCACCACACTGCAACATTTCCCGCCAGAGGCGCTCCTTGCGAAGCACTCGATTGCCTGCCAAGATAGTTGTGACGCCGCCGGTGAGATCTTCAACCGCATTACCGGCCCAGCCGCCATCAATAGATTGGTAGTCACCGTGGACTTTGGCAAACTGAAGAATAAAATTAGCAAAAAAAGAAAAAAAGAAATGCGGCATTCTTCGTGATAGCTTACTGCTTTCTCAAGCAACGGGAGCCAAGTCTCATTGGAATCTTCACACTTTGCAAAGAATAAAGACTCAGAACCAGTCTGTTTTTGCTTCTTATACAGTCGCGCTTTCTTGCCTGTTGCATCATAGACATCGCTCTCATAAGCGAAATCTCTTTCTTTCATGTATAGGTTATCATCGACAACGGTAGAAATCCATTCTCCGTCGCGATTGAACACAAATGCATACACGCCACACTCCTCGTCTCGTTCTACACAAATCTTGTTCATGATGTCTTTGCGATGGGCAACAGTGGCTAGAGCGGCCAACCACCAACAATCACCGCTCATTCCCTGCTTAATGTCTGTGCTCGAGTAGCCATCGACTGTGAATTGGGGGTTCTCAAATATCCATGAAATGCGATGGACAGACCCAGGCCTAGTTGGGGGCATACTGTTGTAATAATCATTCTCCGAGCCGATATACTTGCGAAGGCTACCAACATCGATTTCGAGCTTATCGTTTCCCAAGACGCCACTATCTTTCAATGTGTCAAGCGACATCTTTATTTGCCAAGCCCGAATGCCAGAGCCTACATCACCATCGTCATCATCATCCCATTCACGGACCAAACCGTATAGGCAGTTATCAGCTCTGCAATAATGATCATTTTCGATATCGAAATCTGGATCACTATACTTGGAATTGGTCCTCTCACATTCGGCTACAATAGCACGTACCCGGGCACGGCACTCTGCACGAGCTTCCTCATAGCTAGCGGCAGCATTCCGAGCTCGAGACTGTGAGATATTAGGGTTGGGCAGTAGCGTCTCGTAAAGGTTACGGGGGAAGATGGAGGTGACCTTGCCAGGAGCCTTGGCATGGTACTTGGACCAAAACTTGGATACCAACGCTTGGGGGGTTGGATGCTTGGCCTTAGGCCGTGAAGGTGAAATGAGGACTGTATCCATGGTTTTGGGATACAAAATAAATTAGGTGGGGAGCGTTTCTAGGCAACGCTGGGCATGTCGTGCAGCTATTTATACAATCCGTGCATGGAGCCAGGCACGCGCAGGAATATGGGTTGCGAACACTGCAGACCCCCAAAACTTGAGGCTGATGACCAGCATGCATTCATTGTTCAACACCGGTGAGTAAACCGGCGCGGGGGCCGAAAGATGGTACAACTTAGAGCGCCGCTTTTACTCCTTCGGGACTTGATTGCGGCTCAAACCTGGTGATGTTTCCATCAAGTGCAAATAGTCTCATGGGCTATAATGCATGTGACGTAATGGCGACACAGGGCTGAGGTCCAGTAGTGTACACAAGCCGTGAAAGTCCGAGAGCGCCACAGCGAAGATGACGGTCGGGGTTGCATAAAGCGGAGACTAGGCCAATAACTGACAGAGAGGCTATGCAAAACATTGTGACTGGGTTTTCGCGCAAGGTTTTTTCTTCATCGTGCATCCAGGCATCCGCGCTATTGTAGCCATCACCTGTTTCGGAACTGGAGCCAAAGTCCTCAGAGTTTGGTTAATCGATTTAAGTCGACCAAGGGGCCGCAACCATCGCCCTAGCTTGGTGGCCTCAGCGTGGGATCGGCTGACAAGGCGTGCTACACCGGGAGGGTCACAAACCAATTAGTGCGTGTAAGCCATCACTGGAGTTCGCCACGTCAGCAGGCTGACATGCTGTAGAACCAGGTTTGTATAACTGGGGGGGATCGCTACCCAGAGAGACCTGCGCGACTTTATGAAAGTCAGCGTGGCCAAGCAAATAGGCAGATGGCAAGGCGTTCGCACATCTTTTTTAGAGGTGCCAACGGTTCGCACATTTGCACGGAAATAACCAGCACAGCCAACAACACAGCCCACTACGTTCACTTTTTTTTTCTTTTCAGAATATAAAAGGATGCTGGACCTGCACGAGCAATAGCTCCTAAATTTACCAATAGATGACCACCTCACTTGAACCAATAGGCCCAACACAAACATCCAACTCAGACATGCTGCTGAGCGATAATAGCAGCTGACCGAGGATCGTTAGAAGAGCTGCCTACACACACATCACTTCATTATAGCATGTGCAAAAAAAATATATAGACCCCCCTCATGCTTCGTATTCCCCACTTGGAAACTGTTCGCTCTACATTGATCCTTAGATTATTTTATCCTTCGCATGCATTTCTGCGGTATACAGTAAGGTGCAAGTCAACTAACTCCGCGGCCAATTTGGGAATAATAACAGCACATCTAGAATATGAGAAATTGACTACATACTTCATTAGATGGAAGGGTTTCAAAGAGAAACTTGTAGATAGCTAGGATTTGTAAAATTATTCTGGTTAGATATAAATATAACAGCTGTTCAACAAATGTTTTATGACGGGAGCCTTAGCGGTTTACTAGGCACGTACCATCCCACACCGTACCCAATACCTGTCGCACTATACAAAGCCATGATTTTAAATAGCATCAATATGAACTCCCTTTCTTCCACTAATAATTTTACCATTAATTTTAGTTTACTATAGCTAGGCCCAACCAATGGAACATTTCCCGAGTCACAAACGGGCCACGGCTTAGTCCTTGACCACCAGCTACGGTGGTTGTCATTATTTCTGTTGAAGTTGTCCAATATTAAACAAGTTTCCCCGCACGGATCATCATAGACTTGTGACTTAGACATAGTGCGAATTCAAACATGATACGAACATGCTACAACCCAAGCATTAATATTCATACTCATGACTCTTTCCCTTGTAAAAAGTTTTTCTTGGCAGCCGCTGTTAGTGTGTTGTTAGCCCAAGAGGATCTTTACAGGCCACCTAGCAGGCAACAGCTGCTAGTGCCCTGATGGGCACTAACAGTAGCAATTGAGGGATAGGAGGGTCGACCTCAATTGTGTTGATCTTGCCGATGCTGGTCACAGATAGCTTCAGAACCAAGCTATCGGATAGCAGAGGAAGCAGCTGACGGCGGTAGGGTGTTTTTCCCTTGTGGTTTTCCCCCTGCCGCCATGCTTTGCGTCACGACGCCTCGGTTGCTGGAGGCTCAGAAGGCTACGGCTGGATCGCAAAGAGAGGAGAATTCCCGTTGGCGCAGCAAGGGCATACATACTGTAGTTGCAACTATAGGCCTGCCTCATCAGTAGCTCCACTTGGAGACAAATACAAAGATCAAATATATAGTACAAAGGCAAGGAAAAGGGGCCAGGTAGGAAGGAAAGGGAGGATCAAGATCAATGATCGAGGAATTCATTGGAGGCGCTATTCCCTTCTCTTACTGTATAGCTCTCAGAGGGGTAGACAGCCTGTGTTAAGGTGAAGTGGGGGGCCCAGCCCTCTGGCTACCAACTCTGCCCTGTCTATCCGGGCATAGCTAATGTGTTGATAACGCTGGCCAAAACTGTGTCGGATATTATCATCATCATCATCATTCATGCTCATTCGGGTTTCTGATTATTGTCGACAGGTGGAAAAGGCACGTGATTACTATGCTCCAAATAGCCTATCATACCCAAACCATCCCTTGTGGCCACTGAAGGAACGACGGTGACTGGCTTTATTAATGGCGTAGCGATCCTAAATAAGCTATTTTTGACAACCTTCGGGCCCATTATTATTCCTCGTGTCGATTTGATCGCGCCAATTGTGTAAAGCAGACAAAACCGAGAGAGTAGCAGGATGATTTGTCTTAAGAACACGCTGTTGGGCTTCAGCGCACATCTGCATTAAGGCCAGGGCATCATCATGTCGACCTTGACTTTTCCAAGTCCAGGCAAGATTGGCTGTGCTAGTCAGTGTGGACGGATGATCCACTCCTAGTTTGGTCTTGCGAGTCTCCATCACTTGCACAAATAGCTTCTCTGCCTCCTCCCATCGGCCTTGGTTGCTGTATGTTAATGCAAGATTGGCTATGCTAATCAGTGTGTTAGGATGATCCACTCCTAGTTTGGTCTTGTGAGTCTCCATCACTTGCACAAATAGCTTCTCTGCCTCCTCCCATCGGCCTTGGTTGCTATATGTTGATGCAAGATTGGCTATGCTAGTCAGTGTGGACGGATGATCCACTCCTAGTTTGGTCTTGCGAGTCTCCATCACTTGCACAAATAGCTTCTCTGCCTCCTCCCATCGGCCTTGGTTCCTAAGTGTTGATGCAAGATTGGCCATGCTAGTCAGTGTGGACGGATGATCCACTCCTAGTTTGGTCTTGCGAGTCTCCATCACTTGCACAAATAGCTTCTCTGCCTCCTCCCATCGGCCTTGGTTGCTATATGTTGATGCAAGATTGGCTATGCTAATCAGTGTGGACGGATGATCCACTCCTAGTTTGGTCCTGCTTGTCTCCATCACTTGCACCTCTAGCTTCTCTGCCTCCTCCCATCGGCCTTGGTACCTGTACGCTGATGCAAGACTTGATGTACTGACAAGAGTTATCATATCTTCTGCCCCAAACTTCCTTTCTCGCACCTTTCTTGCCTTCTTAAGCATTTCTTCTGCAGTTCTATAAATTCCCTGCAATAGTGCATACCGTCCACCATTTTGCAAAAGATTTGCCCATATTTCTTTGAAATTATCATCTTTCGGCCGATAGTTAATAGCTTCTTCCACATGCGGAAAGAGTGTCTTGCATGCATCCCATGTATCATATTCCCCACTTGGAAACCATCCATCCATTAATACCACGTACTGCTCTTTATATATCTCCCGATCATTCGCTTCTAGCCATATCCTTGCCGATAGTTGTACGAGACCATGCATCTCAAACATGTTCCCTTTGGTCGCACTGATCAGGGAAAAATCTGATAACATCTTTATATCCTCTCTAAACTCATAATTCTCATCATAATCGCTTTCAGAATCTGAGTCTCCAGCTTCCGAAGCCATACCATCGGTCTCTCTTTCTTGTCTATCATTCTTTCTTTCTCTTGAGAGCTTCAGGAGCTGTTCTGGTATTCCTTGTCGGTTAAAGAAGCTCATCAGTGATAGTAGATCTGCTGCAGAATTTCGCTTAGACTTAATGTAGGTGAATGATATTTGCCACGTTGTAAGGATTGTATTCGATGCTCCTGCGGCACGTCGGAGATCCCCAGCATCATGGCCGAGAAGTCTAATCCTTTTCTTCGAGCTCTCTTGAAATTCAGCCAAATATGTATCTATTGTAATTAGCGGGGATCTTGCTTGTATATATGCTGCAGCTTGACTGATGGCAAGCGGTATATATTCGAGCGCTTGCGCAAGATTAGCTGCCGTTGCACTGGAAACTTCCCCTAATGTGTTTTCCAGAAGCTTTACAGCATTCCTTTCCGCCATTACCCCAACTTCAATCATATATTGATGATGTCCGGTCAGTCTGCAGGCCAAATCTCGATTCCGAGTAGTGACGAGGATCGATCCATTGTTACTTTGCGGTAAATACGATGCTAGTGAATGCCTGCACGCAGTATCTCGAGTTTCACCCATCAAGATATCAAAGTCGTCTGCGCTGTCGAGGATAATAAACCATTCTCCTTTAGTTTCATTGCTAAGCCAGTGATACACTAAATCCTTTATATCGGCATTTGGTTGGGATCGGGTAGGAATTTTCATTGCATCCGCAATCATCTTGAAAGATTCCTCGATTCGTGCGATGGTACCAGCATGGATCCAGAATACCCATCTTTGACGTTCCTTAGTGGCATTTTCATTCTTTAATCGATGGGCATATTCGATCGCAAGTTGTGACTTTCTACAATTGTGTCAATAGAAACGTTCTACTCCCAATCCTTGCGCCATACCCAACTCCACCAAGTCCAACAAGTGCCGCACGTCCTGCCGGTTTGGAACATATTGTGTGAATTTTATCGAGGAGGTCGCCACGTGGCACAAAGTGTGGGTTCCGGCTGAAAGGAATGCTCGTGGATGAAGGGTTCGGTGGCGTGTCTGGGCGCTCCGGGTGCTCTAAGATGGTAAAACGAGCAACATTAGAGATATACCATTAAAGCAGGGTCTATACAGGCCTACGAGATGCCATCTGGAAGATGGCGGTTCCTCCAGAAACATTAATGCCAGCAACCACATTATGAGCGTTGACGGGCCCGTTAACGGATGTGCTCCCCATGTTGCTGCTTGGGATCGCTTTGGTTTTAAGGCCGAAACTACGCAATGGTAACGCTCGTGAGCAAAATGTTCGATGTTTTTGATGAAAGATGGCGGTTTGGGAGAGGAAAAGTCCTCCGTCAGGCGGTTGGCGGCCTCGTGCGGCTGAAATTAAAAACCAACCAATAGCAGTACCCGCAGCAAGGTCTTACTACAAATCGTCAAAACTACATCAAACTCGTGGAAGAGAAGAGTAATGGAAGCGAATGCAAAACATGGGATGCAGGGGCTATAGAGAACAATCTCGATCGGGTTAAGAGTGGAATAAATGTTCAATCCATTACGGTCCGATCCTCTGACGATATCTGGAATTGCACTGGGTAGACGCACCAGCCACAATATGCCACATACGTGGTCCGTGCGCAGCCATCCCTTGCATTGATAACTGCGACACATATGTATCGCGGGAGCCACTGTACCCTGTATTGCTGTTATAGCTAATTAGCTCGATGACTGCAAAAGGATATTAATTTACTGTACTCATGTTGCCGGATGAGCCATTTGTTTCGGAATCGTGTTTCGCCTTTACTGTCTTATTGATCAAATCAAGGGCTTCTAAGTGAAGGCTAGGGAATTATTCGGGCCATATGATGGGTTTTTTTGCGTAAAGGCAACTTTGACGATGACGCTACCAAGAGCACATGATGAATTTAATTTATAATATTCCTCTCTATTGCTGGGCTAAGAAACAATCGTCTTGTCTTTTGTCTCGGAGTTTCGAGCTGACAATTGTGAGATGATGCAATGACGGAAGTGGCAACAGAGCCTCAATTCACCAGTGGGAGCTTGGATGCGTCTTTCGGAAATGGCAACATTCAGGCATAGGGCAACGCCAATAAAAATTTTTTTCAAACATCGGGCGAACCTGGTCATCGCATGTGGAAACAAACGGGTCATTTATTGTTAAGATTCTTCCTTTGTCCAGGAAAAAAACTCAACAGGATCGGGTCTGATGGTTGATTTTTTACCCGGCAGTGCCGAGTTGAAAACATCGTCACCTCGGAACTGATGGGGCAAATCTCGGCACCCGCTGCTCAGCGCGAGGTGGTGCTGTAACGGTGCTGAGTGTTCCAGTTTTGGGGCGCGAATCGTGTCTCGCTTATTCTGTCTACAGCACTCTGTACCCCGCCATTTGCACGGGCCAAGGAACCTATCTTATCGGTCCATCCGTCCATTGTTCCACCGGCCGGACCTCCATACAATTGTGCCCATCCTCCCCATCCCTCCATCATGGCTCCTCTGCCGCGCATTGGTTCCATTCGACAACCCTAACTTTAACTCGGCCCCTCACAACATCCTCGCCTTCGCCATATGGTGGCTCGTCTGGAGCCTTGAAAAGGACCCTCCTCGGCTTCGCGCTTCAGCCCTCGCGCCATTATCCGCCACCGACCAGCCAACAGCTACCGCTTCAACCCCATCATGCCGACTGACGAACCCCCCGACGATGCTTGGTCACCGTCGCATCTCCAAACGCGGACGCAGTCCCCGACTTCCCCGACCGCCACTCCCTCGGCCGCCATTGCGATGTCTGCGTCCGAATCCAGCGACGACAGCATCCACCTGAGTCCAGTGTCTGCCCGTCGCATTGCCCGCCGAAGTCTCCGCCGCACGTCCCCTACACCCGACCTCATCACGAGTCTTGTCCGGCCGCCTTCTCCCGATACCTTATACGGCGGAGCACAAGCAGCTCAGCAAGCACGACAGATACCTCTGTTGAGACCCTTTGCGACAGCCCAGACAGTTCAAGCCCCCGGCCTTTTCATCCCCAATGCCAACTCTGAACGTCGTTCCGGACCCATGTTGCCGCCCCACCCCTCGTCTCTCGATATTCCGAAGCGATATGGCGGTGATTGCATATTCGATATGTATTCATTGAACTACGTCACTGACCCCGACGTAAACCTTCTCTGTCCTATTTGCCACGACCCTCTCGTCGATCCCGTCACCACCCCCTGCGATCACACTTTCTGTTACCGCTGTTTGCGCCAGAGCATCGACTCGAGTCCATCTGGGACAGCGTGCCCCATCGATCGTGACCCTCTTTTATGGCCAAACTGCTTCAGTGCCGCGCGATTGGTGCGCACTCAACTCAATAATCTACTTGTCAAGTGTCCATTTCATGCTAGGGGATGCAAGGAGGAATTGCGACGCGAGGTAGTGGAGACGCATGTGACGGCGGAATGTCGATTTCGAGACTTTACTTGCCCAGGGACCGACTGCGACAAGAGGCTACGCACCAAACCAACGGATGAAACTTGCCCCCATCACCAAACTCACTGTACTCGTTGCCAGACCGGTATCGAAGCTACCGACAGCGAGCTGCATCTGCTCAGTTGCCCGCAAAGTAGAGCTCGGTGTGAGGGATGCTGGAAATTAGTCCGCCGAAGCCAGATGGACAATCATCAACAACTGGACTGCGATGGTATTGTCATTGCCTGCCCATATCAAGAATTTGGTTGCCCCACAAGGTCAATACGCGGTATGATGGATTCTCACACCGTATCGTGTGCTTTTCACCCAGATACACCCTCTGGCATGATTATTCGATCCCAACGGGAACTTATTCAGTCGTATAATGACCTTGGGCAACAAATTCAACAGCTTAACGCTCGTCAAGATGAGACCAATAGAAGGATTAACGAGGTCACGGCAACCGTGAGCCGTCGTGGAGGAACCGATTCCACCGTGGGTGACAGTCGTACTATGCAAGATCTGGATGCTGGTTTTGAAGAGGTCCATCAAAATTTAACTCACCTGGAAGCTCGACAGAGCATGTGGACGCTGAACCAAGTTATGCCAATACGCGAAGAAGTCACCGAGCTTCGGAACAACATAAACATGATCAGAATGCATGTGAACTGGTTACTGAACCGGAGTCGTGAAGAGGGCCGTATCCGAGCGGCAAACAATTCAGGGTCGTCTACGATGCGTCGGGAAGGCCCGGTTGATGGCAGCCATTTGCCTCCGGAGCGCCGTCGATCAAGTAGTCAGGAGACTGATCTTCCACGTCTGTAAAGGTTTGATGCATAGGCGTCTGGCGTTTTTGTTTGGCCACGGGAATACCTTGGCCTTGTTAATGGGCTTTGAGAAGAGACGAGAAGATGTTTGTGTATATATGATATACGATATTTGATTGTTTTGGGCGGTCGGCGCATCTCTACAATGGCATTGAGATGCGCATGTGACTTATTTCTCAATCGAGATGGTAACGTTTGAGATGACAACTGAAGTAGACTCTACAAGCTCGCTCGCTGAAGATATCATGGCAAATTAATGCACTGACTCGTTGTGAAAGATGGGGCGTGATGCTCTGATGTCCGGTTTGATATCCAAGTGCAGCGATGAATGTCAGGGGCGAGACATTGCCGCTCTCGGCCTGGATGCCCGCTTAGAAATCCGACTGTCCGTGGACTTCTAGCACCCGTGGCGGACTTTGTAGGGCAGCAAGGCATAGATGCGGAGTTTTCTTGTCGGCCCTGCAATCCTCTGGATGTTTACATCTCAATCTCAACAGGAAGATGCAAGACAGCGAGGAATCGTCTTGCTCAGTAACCTCTGTGCCATTTCCCTCAAGGCAGACTTGTGTGTTCCATTTGTCCCGTTGCACAGTACCATACCATTGCTCTCTAGGCTCCAGCGCCAGGGCCAGCCCGCTATAACGCAGCAGCCTCACCGCCCCGCACCGCCGCAGCCCCCCCACTACTGTTGTTGACTTGCACGCTTCCCGGCACCCACTAGGCTCGACCTGTGAGGCTCCACGCTCTCCCTCCCGCATTCGACGTCAGCCTTGCGATTCCATCCCCCTCCTGTTCTTCTCCCACCATCTCATTCCCCCATCTTGCCCATTCTTCATTTCGCGTTGTACCTGGAGACCTGCAGTAATGGACCCCAACGAGCAGCCCTCCTGGACCGGGGGCGATGCCCCAGACAAAGAGAAGATGGAGCAGGCAAGCCGGCCTTTGATGCGAAATCGCAGCCCACACCCATGCTAACGGGATCGCCATCTAGATCCGGGCAAGACGTCTAGCTAAGCTGGGCTCATCAACGCCAGCTTCCTCCAAATCCGAAGACAACAAGGCTTCCGAACCTGAGTCGTCGAACCCCTCACGCGCGTCAACCCCCAAGATCCAGCCTGCTCCCGCCGCTGAGCCATCGCGGCCCAAGCCATCGACACCGGCTGCGAGCTCCAGCTCCAGTCCCAATCCCTTTAACAAGCTGGGTGTCAATGACAGCAGCAAATCGGAGCAATCCGGATCAACAGGTAGCTTTCGTGTTTCCCGCAAGAGGCTGGCTTCTGAGATTGACGATGCCGTTTCAGCGGACCGACCACCACCACGCCCGACCAACACTCAGCCCGAGTCCAACGTCGACTATGCCAATCGAGTCCTATGCCAGATCTTCCAACTCAGTGTGGATCCTCATAATATGACTGACGGTCATGGCCGCCGACTGATGTTTCTTCCGACCCTGAACGAGGAGCTAAACGAATCCGAGGCGCCCTTGAAGCTGTCGACTGAGAACCTGGACCAGGCCCTCATGGAGGTGCTCGGTAGCTGGCCTCGAAGCAAGCCACTCATGCAATACCTTCTACCCTGCTGGAAACGAGCTGTCAAAGCAGCATCAGTAGCGAGATGGACCGAGGGCCCCAAGTTTGAGGTGCATGAAGAGGCGAAACGCCTTTGCATGAGCAGTTGTCTTTTTGCTCTCACCATGCCGGATCTCTATGGGTGAGTATCAATGAATGGATATCGAAGTATCCTAACAGTTGTGTAGTCGCGAGCCGAACCCTGCGCATGATACTATCGCACCCTATCTGTTGAAGGGTGTGCAGGCCGAGGAAGGCATCTGCCTTGATTTCATCAAAGAGGCCATAAAGCGATTTGACGAAGACGAGGCATTCCCTGGTATTTTCAATAAGGCCATGGTTATGATCAGTCGAAAGTTGAGCCAGCTGTCCATGGACGAGGATTACAAGCCACACATGCAGGTAAGTCGTTCTTGCCCCACCAAATCGTTCATGATATCTGACAGACTCATGTAGGCCATGCTAACCTATATCCGCTTCCCTGTTTTAATTGCCAACTTGGCAAAGGATGATTTTTTCAACGCGGACAGAGCGGCTTGGGAAATTGAGAAAGCCACACTTCTCGGACCCTTTTTCCGCATTTCGCCTTTACAATCTGAAGTAATTAAAAGCTACTTCCCCGGTCCTCGAACCCTGGATAAGGCTAGGATTCGCAACTCACAAGATGCTTTGCGCATGGTTCTCCGAACTCATCAGGACGATTTGTTTGCCATTTCTAATGCCTTCATTCGCGCTGGACCAGAAACCCGCAGCCTAACTCTTGACTGGTTTGCCGCCGTGATGAACAAGAACCACAAGCGAAGAGCGCTTCAAGTTGATCCTAGGGAGGTCGCTTCTAACGGCTTCATGGTGAACGTGACCACAGTGCTGGACCGATTCTGCGAGCCATTTATGGACAATGACTTTAGCAAGATTGAGAAGATTGACGATGATTATTTCCGTAAAAACCCTCGGGTAGACATCAAGGATGAGACCAAGTTGAACGCGGACCAAGCGTACTCGGATGAGTATTATTCCAAAACGTTACCAGGCGAGCCCAACTTCATCTCAGAGGCCTTTTTCTTGACGCTGGCTGCCCACCATTACGGTAGCGAAGCATGCAACTCGCAGCTCAAGAACCTGGATCGAGACATTAAGTATCTGGAAAAGCACCTCAAGGCTATGGAGGCAGAGCGACCTAAGGTGGCCAATGTCCCTCACCAACTGCGGCTGCTGGAGGAAACACTGAAGCGCCACACTAAGGTTCTGGAGAAGACCATTGGAATGAAGTATGCCATTGAGGGTGTTCTCCTCGACGAGCGAATGCAGAGCACCTCATTAAGGTTTATGAGATATGTAGCCGTCTGGCTGCTTCGTCTCGTGACTCGATCCAAGTACAAGCCTGGCCTTGAATCTAAGGAAATCAAGTGAGCAACTCCCCCATGGAGCACTTGTCCACATCAACTAACAGCCGCAGACTTCCCCTACCCCAGGAAAAATTGGATACTTTTGCATGCTTGCCTGAGTACTGTCTGCAGAACATTGTAGATAACTTTAAATTTATCTTCAGGTCAGTTCCATGCGTTGAGTTAGGGTTAACAGTTATTAATATTTGGACAGGTTCTTGGCCAACATTCTACCCAGCGCTGTCGGCGACGAGATGATTGCTCTTTGCATCACTTTTCTCCGCTCAACCGAGTACATCAAGAACCCATACTTGAAGTCATCTTTGGTATCACTTCTTTTCTCTGCAACGTGGCCCTTCATGCATCTGAAGCGCGGTGTTCTGGGTGACCAGCTCATCACGTCCAAGTTTGCCAATGATCACCTTTTGCGCGCCCTGATGAAGTTTTACATCGAATGCGAGTCGACTGGTGCCGACTCGGCCTTTTATGACAAGTTCAACATTCGATACGAGATTTTTCAAGTCATCAAGTGTGTCTGGGTGAATGACCACTACAAGAGACAATTGACGCAGGAGAGCAAGTAAGTTTTAGTCCTGTTGCTAGCGGGCGAATTTGAGCAGCTCACTAACAAACAATCAGGGTGAACAAACAGTTTTTTGTTCAATTTGTCAACATGTTGTTGAACGATGCCACCTATGTCTTGGATGAGGCGCTTAGCAAATTCCCTAAGATTCGGGGACTTGAACGACAACTTGAAGACCCATCTCTTTCTACAGAGGACCGACAGAAGAAGGAAGAAGAGCACCAGACTCTTGCCAACCAAGCTACTTCATTCATGCAACTTGCCAATGAGACACTCGAAATGATGAAGTTGTTCACTGAGGCTATGGCCGAAGCATTCACCATGCCTGAGATTGTGTCTCGCCTGGCTAGCATGTTGAATTATAATCTCGAGACGCTGGCGGGCAAGAAGGCTGCTGCTGAGCTGAGCGTTGCCAACAAGGACAAGTACCATTTCCGTCCCATCCAGCTCATATCCGATATTGTCGACATCTACCTTAACCTTGGCTCATCTCCCATCTTTGTTGAGGCCGTCGCTGCCGACGGACGTTCTTATAAGGCCGAGGTCCTAGATCGTGTTTCTCGAATTCTTACTTCGAAACATCAAAAGGACGCTACAGAAATCGGCCGCTGGGACAAGCTCAAGGCCAAGTTTGTCGATGCCAAGCTTGAACTCGACCAGGCTGAGTTGGATCTTGGCGATATCCCTGCCGAGTTCGAAGATCCCATTATGGGTGATCTCATGAAGGACCCTGTCCTGCTACCCAGTAAACACATTGTTGACCGCTCCACCATCGTACAACACCTCCTCAGCGACCCCAAGGACCCCTTCACTCGTCAGCCCATGTCGATAGATGATGCAATCCCGCAGACGGAGCTAAAGGAGAAGATTGAGAAGTGGCGTGAAGAGCGTGTGCAGGCCGCCAAGGCAAAGCTCAAGGGGGATGCCATGGATACCACTGAGGGTTAGACACTAATTGAATTGACGATCGTTGATTTTTAGCTGCATGTGGCGCTAGGCGAGGACCAAGGGACTGGCTGGAAATAGGTTGGGAGGGGTGTGTTAACTTGGTTCTGCTTGGTTTGGGATTTTTTTGTTAACTCTTGTCGTGTGGTTCGGGTTACAGAAAACGGACAGACAAATATCTGGCCTGGGAGATAAAGGAACTCTCTGGGCTGCACACCACAAATGATGACGACTTACACTACCTGCTACGTACATTTTATGACTATGTCCTTAACTCTCCCTTGTCCACTCCAACTTTGGGGTATCTCCATCAGTCATGACAAATTAATCGCTCCCAACTTATTGCTTATAACCAACCAACCAACCAACCAACTAACAACCAGACTCAGTGCCCAGCATATGGATTCTCTGCTCGGCCGTAATTGCTCATCAACAGCCCTCTTCTCCCCTCCTGCTTATTTACGCCTCAATAGCCTTGGCCTTGAACTCGCCCACGACCTTGTCCAACTCGGCCAGGATCTCGGCCTTGCGCTCATCCGAGCACCAGCTCTCCTCGACGGCACCGCGGACGATCCAATCCCAGTCCTTGATTTCGAGGCCAAAGGTGTCCTGGACGCGGCAGTAGACCTCGCCGACGTAGGCGCCAAAGTAGGCCGGATCGTCGCTGTTGATGCTGAAGCGGACACCAGCGTCCAGGAAGGCACGCACGGGGGCGTCCTCGAGGCGGGGGATGTTGCATAGCGCTACGTTGGACCACGGGCAGAAGGTGAGGAGGGTGCGGTTGGCGGCGAGGGAGGCCAGCAGGGCAGGATCCTGGGCGGCAGCCAGGCCGTGGTCGATGCGGGAGACCTTGAGGTTCTCGAGGGACGAGGTGATGAAGGACGGGGGTGCCTCCTCGCCGGCGTGCGTTGTGAGATGGGTTCCCGTCTTGGCGACGCGGGCGTAGATGTCCTTGAACAGCTCAGGGGGGAAGGGCTTTTCGCTCGAGACCATGCCGAAGCCCACGAGGGTGCCGTCGGTGAGGTGGCCGCGGTCGAGGACGGTATCAACGAGGGCGTCCGACTCGGGCACGGGGAGGTGGCGCAGAATGCAGACGATGAACTCGACGCTGAGGTCCAGCTCCTTTTCCGCCCGCTTCTTGGCTGCGGTGAGGCCGGCAACGACGGTATCGTAGCTCACGCCGCGGGCCGTGTGAGCCTGGGGATCAAAGAAGATTTCGGCATGTCGGACCTTGTCCTCGACGGCCTTTTGAAAGTAGGCCCAAGCCAGAGTTTCGTAGTCCTCCTCGGTGATGAGGACGCTCATTCCGAGATAGTAGTAGTGCAGGAAGTCATCGAGGCAAGTGAAGCATCCATAGCGCTCTCGGAGCGTATCTGGGGAGGCGTAGACGGGATCATCGGGAAGAGAGATGCCGTTCTTTTTCGCAAGAGTGAATAGCAGCTCTGGCTCTAGGGTGCCCTCGATATGAAGGTGTTGTTCGACCTTGGGAAGCTCAGCAATGAAGCTGTGGAGAGGGGATTTGCACATGATGACTGGTGGATCCGATTGGTGGAGATGGATTCCGATGAGGTTTTTTCGACTTAGGAAGAGATTCACTTGAATCTCTTGTTCAACCCGGGGAATTGTTGATAGAAATATCTTCTGCGTCAAATTGAGCGAACCTGTCAAAAGACACTGATCTTGAACGTGGTTCTCGGAGCCCACATTGTCGGTAAGCTTGGTAAGAATTTTTCCACGACGGACCGATAGCAAGAGCCCGGCTTCGGGAGCCTCCGTCCGTTGACGTCGGAGTTGAGCGACAAGCTGCTATCTCGGCCTGGGGCAGCGTTTTACTGTGCGACGGCACCGCTGGATGCCATCTCAAACGTGTGTCTTGTCGGAGAGTTGCAAAAACAAAGTGTTTTCGCACCACTACCACCACCACCAGACACCTGTGTACCCCTCCGTCTTACACCGAAACCTTTGCCAACCAATGCCCACCCCCCTGCCTCTCACCATGTCCAGAGTTACCGCGCTCAACAACCCTGGAGATGTGGCGCATGCCGGACTGGGGATTGGATGCCATTATTGCCAGCCGACATCAAACACCATGACAGGCGATTGTTTGTCGTGGCGGGCATTTCTTCTTTTAGCCCAAGGCGATCTTCATTGTCAGCGCTGACAACTGGCTTTTAGCACCAACCTAGCACGTTTAGGCCCTGTTCACAATTCAAGGCTCGCTCTCAGCTTCTGCTGGCGGCGGCCCACTCTTGAAGGATCCCTCACTTCCGCCCGTCATCAGCTAAGCCAGTGTTGAGGCTAATGGGAATGCTCCCACGCCTTCTACCCGCTTGCGTCGTCACCTGGGGTAAGATTAGCGCCTCGTCATGGCTGCGTATCGTGCCATGGCATGTCAACCGGGACCCCATGCTGGAGACGGGGTGTCAAATAAAGCAACAAACACACAGCTGGAGACCCGCGTATACTTTGCCTTTGCGACCCGCCCAGTCAGAAGTGGGAAAAAAACATGGGACGGAAGTCCACGGGCTTCGGATAACTTACCGTACCGTAATAGACGCGGCAAATTGAATGTTGATCCCCAACCCTACCCACATCGCATCCAGGGCAGAGTTGGAGGAGGAACCAATCGGTATTGTAAAGACATTCGGCAACTCGTACTGGTGCCTCGCTTGTACGCATATTTACGCCCGCTGCCTCGACCTTGTAACTACACCGTGGCGTCGTCCCTCGCATCAGTGGTTGTTTTACGTTTTATGCTAGTCATCGGAGGAACCGGAATGAACACGATCCCGTGTGCGATTGCCTTTGCTGCATGTTCCTTGGGGCGGTGATCTGGCCATTGAAAACGTTTAAAAGCAGGACCTGACTCGAGCAAATTTCTTCACCGTTCCCCCTCCCACAAGTTGCCCTCGCATGATGACTGACTGACTGACTGACTGAGTGTTGACATTTCGAACAGTGAGGAGGCCACACTAGGCTGATAGAGGCGTCCACTACTGGGAGCGACTGCAGACCAAAAGGAAAAAAAGAACAAGGCCTTTGGCACTCGTGTAAAAGTACACCTCACTGGTTAGCCGCTATTCCCCCGTCACCTCCTGAACATGGGCAAGGAGTTGGAGGGCACAGGGATGATAGCTTGGCATGAGCAGGGAAGATTGGGGTCAACCCGCGTGAAAGGTATCAACTACTGGACTAAAGGATCTCGGCTCGTCGTCCCCCACAAGCCACATGCCCGTGCCCACAAAACGCTGGTTCGGCCTGTGACATGATTCGCCTCAAGCTTCTTGCACGCATTAACCTTACGAGTGATCCGCCAACTCGCGCCAGTACGAATCGGAACCACTCCCATGATCAGCGATGGATGCGTGACGAGATTTCGGCATCTGCGTCATTTGGCACTTCGCTTCGCGCCATGATTTTGACCGAGCCTTCTAGTGATTGAAAATATTCGAGAAGGAGACGTGAGCGAACCGTGTTGCTGGTGCTCTTGGTCGGTCTCCCTTAGTGTGATTATCAAACAGATGTGGGGGGAGAGGCTGGCCGGGAGCACCGCCAGAGCGGGATTACACAGACGTATATCGGTCCAGTAGTGACCCATTTGTGGAAGTGGGCTGAACGGTGACATTGCAGCTTCAGACGCACAGAGTCTCGAACTACGTGCTAAATACTACCGCCCGATACCTGCTGTGGAAGAAGTAGCGGCGATCCGGACTTATGCTCCTTGAAACGTCCGCAGAGTGGAAAACAATTCTCCTCCTGCTCGTGATCAGAGAGACCGGAGATGATTCCGGCCAGTGAGCATTTCGCAATTTGGCCGCCGAGTATTTTGATGGCCCGCCCCGACCGAAAGCTTACTCGTACTCCGCACCTATGGAGAGGCACCTGCTCGGACCCTCATATGAGACAAAACTAGAGAGCCGTTTGGTGGCGTCATTTTTGGCTCTGAGAGGAACGACAGGAGGAGGGAGCTGTAGGTTTTGACCGTCGTTTCCACCGAATTATGCAAGGCCGATGACACAGCCAGAGGGTTAGGGTTTCCAAGTGTTATAGATAGCTAGCAATTAACACCCGTAGGCGGCCTACGACGCTCCGAGGACCTGAATAGACAAGCTCAGTGGGTTGAGTATACTTTGTTCCTTTGTGAGAGGGCTGGCTAATGGCCTGGGATGCTCTGGCTTGGCTGTCAGGTCAAGCTCAACCTGACCCATAGTGGAACGGTGCGTACGTAAGCCTCCAAGGTTTTGCAACGCAGCGGGATGTGGGATGTGGGTGCAGAGCCAAACTCGGATGTGGAGTAACCAACTAGTGCTGGGCATGGATGGAGGGGAAATGGCATTCTCAGCCATTCAAAGCTAGAATGTCTCAAGAAAACGACTAGCGCGAAGACAAAAGTCGGAATTTCCCACTTCTTGGCTTGGCCGGCAGTTTGCCAGAACCAGACGGTGTCAGATATCAAAGCCATTTTTTCCATTCTTGTCGGGTAGATCCAGGCTAGCAACTGTCAATCTTGCCCAAAAGATAATAGCTGTGGCAACGGTGTAACCCTGTCTTGCCGCGGCGCGCTCTCCGACAGTACAGTAGATTGCGCTGAGCAAAAGACGTGCGAAGGCGTTGCCGGGATGGAGATCAGCGGGCAGAAACCGCCAAACTCACGCCGGCGCCAGTGTGGCTTGCCTGGGAACCACAGCACGAGGGATCATACGTGCCAGCGGCACATGGACGAAACACGGTGTTGGACGATCCCTTTGCTGAGCCCACGGCCATTGGCCGCCTTAGTTGAGGTGAGTGGATGTAGGACGCATCGGTTGTCGGAGCCGCCATAGTGAAAGGAAAGTGGGAGCTTGTCTGGAAGTGGGAACGGATCACCACGTCCGGCAAAATAACCGTTCGGCTGGAGTAAGTACACAAGTGAATTTAACGGGGACAAGACGGCCAGCACGGGCCCCACCAGATGGTCAGACCCAATGGGTGCGCGTCCTCCAAATGGGGTTTCATCTGATTGTCGAATCGGAGCAGCATTTGCCGCCAGTTGTAATTTGATCGCACACACGACTCCCAAGAGACTAGACCCAGGTGGATTTGGCATACGTAGTCTCTCTCGGGATTAAGCACGCCCAGCACATTGGCATTGGAGACTTTGGAGCTCCATGCACAAAAATGGCATTCTCGCCCGGCTGGTGCCGCTTGGGGCCATTAGGAGCTGCCGAGCGCCTAGTGAGAGTTCAAGCTCATGGCCGGGCAAGGCGACCCATCGCGCTTGCGATCTGTGTCCAATGGTGACAGAGATCCACATCAGCCGCAGGGGACGGCGTGTCTCCCGTGCTGCTGGACCAGTATGTTTGCTTCTCGAAATCGGGTCGACATCCGGTGCAGCTGCAACTCGACGGCCTGGGGAGCTCTAGGTGGAGGCCGTCGAAGCCGTCTTACGTAGCACGCATCACATTGTGCAGTCCACTTGGACCTCGTTGGGGCATCTGCGTCGTCGCACAAAGATGGAGACGCGTGACTGCGAATGAAGCCATCTAGGCGGGTGAGGGGTGGAGCTGGTTGGGTGGGCGGAGAGGCCGTCCTGGATGTGTAACTTGAATTGCCGCGTCCCTAGGACCGGCGACGTTGGTTGAGGTCGCTGGCTCGAGGCCCGATAGCGAATGGGGCTCTGAGAGGGGGGTGGGTGATCGTCGGCTCGTACTGGGACATAATTTTTGTGATCGAGCGGAGTGGCTCGCCGAGCAGGGAGATGGCCAGGGCCCGAGTGCCTGGAGAATAGAACAGGTCGGCGACTATTGGCATAGTTACAATAGTACACACACAAGAGCGTGGTAGGGATCAGGGCTCGTCGTACCGGACGTGGGTGTAGATGTGGAGTAACCCGAGGCTTTGTGAACTGCAGAGGCGCATCCGGCTTTCCAGGATGCAGGATTTTCGGACCCTCCCAAGTTCCAGGGCAGCACCCTTTTTGTTTAAATGACGTGGATGATGTGTTAGCGGCACTGGGGATGTGTTAAAGCGCCGTCGGAAGATTATTTGCTCAAACAGTCGACGAGGGCCACAGGGCTGGTTTTTGCCTCTTTCTTACATGGCACCGGATGTTTTTTTCTTCCTCGAACAAATCAACAAATGGGGATTTGACATACTGATTGAATAATAATGACCGTCAAATATTGACGAGGAATAAAGTTTAAGATAATAATAATAAAATAGAAATAAAAGCAAAAAAAAGAAGAATGAAGACAGTATGAGTGAACCCTGTAGCTGTAACAGACCAGATACACAACACACTTTCGGCAACGTCCAACAAAAAAAAAAAAAAAAAAGAGCCGCTTTGATTGCCGTCAGAGGAATCTGATATCACAGGCACAATCGTAACAAGGACCCGGCCGGCTTGAGCAACGGTAGTATCCTGCAAGCCCACTATGCACGGCGCATGTAGTCTAGGCCTGGGCTATCTGGGATGAGACGTGCTCGGTAGAGAGTTCCGTAAGGGGGGAATCAAACTGAATACGGATAGAGTTAAAGTAGCTTGCGTGTGACATTGCTTGTGTTCCGTATTCCGTGGTTGCGCCGCACTGGCTAACCAACCCGGCGTCGGGATGAAAATGGCAGGCAAGGGTGGGCAATCTCTCGGCTCCCGACGGCGCCGGTACCTGCCGCACGTGAGGCCAGGGTGGCCCGCCTGCTGTGCTGTGGGTTCTGCAGTGAGTGAGTGGGCTATAGTGCTGTGTGGACTTTTGGTATGTCAGTCCGTACTATCCACACTGTCCTATTGTCCCTTTCTTGGGTATGGGGACTTTGAGCCTTAGGACTGGGCCAGATGTTCCCTCCCACCCCCTAGTGCTTGTCCTGTCGGCGGCGTGTGTGGTGGCATGCATGGGGCTGCACCGTCTGTGCGAGCAGCAGCAGTGCGGATCGGTTGGTCGCCCACCTCCCGCCATCACAGCGTAACCACGGCCATCCCTATCCGTATCCCGATCGTTATGTATGGCTGACTATGCCGAGACATGTTAATCTGCCAAAGGGAGAAATACGCCCATGATGACGATGGACGTTTGCGTGGACACTGACTGGCCGTCGCTCCGCGCCGAAGGGCTAGCCTATCGACCACTCCCCTGGCTCCCGATGCACGTCCTCGACATGCGCGTCCCATCTCCATCGCCATCTCCATCCGCTTCTGCATCCACAATCAACAACGACGGCGGTGCTCCAAGGTGGCCGACCCCTCGCCTCTCGCCTCTCGCCTCTCACCTCTCACCCCTCCTCGTCCCCTCGACTCCAATCTCAGCCCACGCTGCCAGGACAAGGGCCTGAGGCCACCGACAAGTGCAAGTGCAAGTGCCACTGTCCCTCAGCCCAAATCTAGATACACGTACAGGAGGCGCGTCCGCCCCTCCACCCTCGCTACTGATGCTAAACGAAAAATAATTGCACTGTGGCTCGGCAGCGTCTTGCGGTCCACGATTGATTGAGTTGCCCCATGCTGCATTCGAGCCGACCTAGCGCAAGGCGCTCACCCATCCCTGTTAGTTTAAGGTTACGAAGAGGGACCTCCATCGATTTCGACTTCGACTTCGATGAACAAGCCGGCGAATCGGTCCCGCCCATTTTCATTTTCGCCGGCGTGTTTCCAACATCCAGCTAGGTGTGAAGTCACTTGGCCTCGTCGCCTACCGACCACCACCGCTTCGTCACTTGTGGTGGTGGTTAGTGCCATTCTCTCTCTATCCTTATGAATCCCAAGCGCTCGTGCCGCGCAACCCAAGCAAGTATGGTATGGAGGAGCAAGACAGAGGTGCTGTGCGTGCGTGCACTACACTCGCTGTGCGTCTTCGTTGAGTCTGCATCTGAGTGAATTGCTTCGCTTTCGCTTTCGACAGCAAAGCTCATTTGACTAGCTCATGCACTTTTATTGTTTTTTTATTTTTTAGCCAAGCCCAGACTAATCCATTCAGGGGGTTCGTTAATAGAGACATTGGCTTCCTATATCCACTCGCCTCTTTCACGACTGAGTCGTTTAATGTCCCGACCTCCCGCTTACGCGGTACCCGATGCCAGTTTGCTTAAACGCAAACGACATTCGCCTCTCACATCGCCCGGTCTTGCGTTACATGCAGGTCTGCGTGGGCACCTGCCACTAGTATATCCTGGCAGACATCGAGATTCCTCGTCAACCACGGGGTCCCGGCAAGCCGCCCGCGCTGCGCTTCCCTTCCCGGCGGTTCACTCGGCTCTAGCCCGAATCCCCACTGCGACCCCTACTGGGGGACTCGTCATCGTCCTCCCACCCATGGCGGCGGAAAGAACCGTGCTATTGGCGAACACATGGAAAGGTGGCACCCTCTCGGAAACCACCTTGGTTGAACCCACACTCCGTAGGTCTTGTGCCCAACAACAAGTAGCAGGCGTCTAGGAGTCTCCAAGCAGACCCCAGCTGCCAGCTCGGACGAGCGCCTCGAAATGGACAAGGGCATGTCCGTCGCTCGTCCAGCGCCTAAGAGCCACTGTCGACGCCATCCCCGTCATTGACCCATTCCATATCCCCTGGCATTCATCCAACGGCTGCTGACGCCACGCGTCTTGCAAGGAGGGCCAGGAGCACCTTGAATCAGAAGCCGTGGCTTGAATTCTCCACGAGTAGGGCAGTGAGACATTGGAGCCATCATCCACGCTCATGATATCCTTATTTCGTCCATCGCATCATGTTACACCCAACAACTGTGGACTGACGCGTAAATCCTCGGGCGTAAGCCTATCTTTAAACGAACATGACCTATGTATCCAAGCTCCCGCAATACTGCATGCCATATCCCGTGCTCCTATGTATGTCCTAGCGTCTGATCTTGAGTCGAATCCTTGTCTCTCCATGCCACAGGTTCGCGGCAAGGTGTAAAGTGAACCCAGCATCATCATCTCAGGAGCATCCAGTTCCCGATCTCCAAGTTCTTGCTCGCAATATGCATTGCGTTCAAGGCACGATCCCGGAGCTGGGGTTTGCATGGGATAGAGCGTTTGGAACAGGCAAGATTCCCGAAACCTACACTGGTCCCATGTGCACATCGCTGCCGCAAATGAGGTTACCCAGAAGCTTCAAGTCTGGGTCCGAAAAAGCTTCATGTTCTTGTCGGGCCGCACTAGCCTCTCAGCCCCATCCGCGTCTATCATGCCACCCGGCGCCTTTTTTTTTCTTCTATCAGTGAAATAAGAATATGCCTGGGCTAGCTGGCCTGGGCGGAGGGATAGCCTCCATGTACACCTCCCTGCCTTGTTGCGGTTGTGACACCCATCTACAACGCTGCAAACAAAGCTATCGTCTCGGCCGGCGAGGGCGCGCCTCACTATAATTTCCATTTACAGCCTGTCTGCCACCGAGAAACAAGCACTCTGCTAGGCCGGTCGCTTGCCAGAGCGACTGGGACCAGGATTCTTACTGGCGACCTCTCTGAGGATGCCCAACTCCGCTCGAAACACGTTAGCGGGCATGGCTGATCTCAACAGCCCTGCCCAGTCAAATTCGTCAAGGGTCTGGCTCCCTCTCGGGCCCCCCATTTTCCATACCTGGTCCAGATAATATTTCCGAATCTGCTTTAACCCGCGGAGAGCCCCGGATCACGGACCAGCGCCACTAACACGGCGCTGCTGGGCGTACCCGCAGACTGATGGCCAGCGATATACCTGCTTGCATACGCCATCTTCTTCCAAGATTTCCCTCTGTTCCCACTCCCGCGCTCATCTTGACTCGACGCCTCCCTTACATCCCTAGCCTCGTGCGTGGCATTTCATCACCTTGCCTTTTGATTTTGCAACCACTTTTCGCTTTGCGTGGCAGACGAGGACAGCCCACTTTCACAGCCACTACCCCGGCCGGCACGGAGCCTCATCTACCTACTTGTTGCCTTCACTCTGCGAGTGTTATCTTTGCTTGATAACCTGCCCGCCTGTACCAGATGATATTTTGAATCCAACCCAGCGCCACACGGCAAAGCCACCTATTCTTGTCATCTTAATTATTCCAGGGATTTTTATATACCGTCATCAAACTTGGACGAGGCCATCCCGCGGAATTGCATCTCGCCCGAGACCTTTGAGTTTGAGCGCACCGTCTTGGAGCACCTCAAGATAACCAATTCCCAGAAGCCAATCCCTCTCTGCGCCAGGCGGAGGACGTTGGCGAGCTTCCATAGGTGGTCCCGAACAAGGCCGATTGCCACTGGAAAAAAGCAACTTTTGGCCAGTTCAGTCCCGATCGTCGACAGGGCTTCTCGGAACTGTCCTCTAATTAACCCATATCCCTAGTTCCTAGGTCAGAGTAGTTTGTATGCTCGTCGATCAGCGATTGCCTAGCATCCAGCCCGTTGGGGGGGCTGCGGAGAACGTCTTCAGTCGGCCTGCCAGAGACTGGGACCTGACAGGGCGTTCGGCCATGGCAACTTCGTCCCAAAATCTTTATAGCCGTTCTCCAAATCTATCCAGCAGGTCCTACGACTCTTCTTCGGTCTCGTCGGCTACCTCGCCAAAACCATCATCACAGTACTTGACAGGTGTGATGAGTTCCAATCCCAGATCAAATGCGGCAACTACGCCCCAGCCCATTGGCATCCCGTCTCTTCCGCCTGTCAGCCAGGGCTTCCAGCCCTACACACCAATGACAGCCTCCTCATCTCTGGGACAGGAGTCACTTGCGTCGACGGATTCTGTAGCTAGCACACCAGCACCATCCAGCGCCCACATTCCAGGGGCCCATGGCGCTCAGGCGCAGAAGAGGGCCTATCGCCAGCGAAGAAAGGATCCAAGTTGTGATGCCTGTCGGGAAAGGAAGGTCAAATGTGATGCCACGGAGACGACGAGCTGCTCCGAATGCTCGAGCCGAAATGTTAAATGCCAGTTCACCAAGGAGACAAATCGGCGCATGTCGTCCATCAAGCAGGTTCAGGACCTGGAAAAGCAGATGGAAAGGGTCAAGCGAGAGAACCACGGCCTTCGACGAATGCTCCAGGATAGAGATGGATCGATGGACTTGGACGTAGAGGCATCGGACCATGCTTTCCCTCGCCTTCCAGCAATAGGATCAGAACCGAAGCGACGAAAACGGCCAGCACCCGTCCCGGAGCTCACCAGAGCGAGGGCCAATATGCGGTCCTTTTCCAAGGGCGTCTTCAAGCCCCCTGCTCAGTACCGTACGCCAGCTCTGCTCTGTTTCGACCCTCCTCGACCAGAACTTCCTCCAAGGCACATTGTCGATCAGCTACTGCACACTTACTATTCTTCGACCCATGCCATGTTTCCTATTTTGCACTTTCCCACGTTCCGAGCATCGGTTGACAGCGTATACGCCAACAACACCTTTACGAGGGCATCGCCATCCTGGGTGTCGTTGTTCTTCTCTGTTCTCGCTGCGGGCAGTTTGTTTGGCTCCGGTTCCCAATCGAACTCGTTTTACCAGCCTGCTGAATTCCTCGAGATGGCCAACAAGATGATCGACCCATGGAGCAACGATTTCTCGCTAGATGATGTGAGGGCGCTGGTGCTGATTACAATATGCTTGAACGAAATGAATTTGAAAACTGCAGCTTGGACTTGGTTGGGAAGGGCAGTTCGTGTTGCCCAGGACCTGGGACTTTACTCCGAATCGGGGCCTTGGCCCGTGATAGAAGGAGAAATGCGCCGGAGGACGTGGTGGACGATATACATTATGGACAGGACGCTAGCTACGGAACTTGGCAGGCCAGTGTTAATCGACGACGAAGACTGCGATGTATCTCTGCCAGCGGGTGTTGACGACCAGTATATCCACGAAGGAGGCATGCTAGTTCCCAACGGAGCAGAACCACTGACGCATTCTCTTCTCGCTGTTATTCACGTTATTAGGTCGTACACGACGTTGATCGCCGCTATTCAGCCCTCGGCCCCTTCACCAAGCCATGTGTCGGCACTAGACAACCACTTCAAGAAGTGCCTGGAAACATTTCCGCCGGCTTGCGATCCGTCGAGCACAGTTCCTCTCGCGCCTCACTTCCTTGCTCCCCTAGCATACCTATTCCACGCTCGTCTACTTCTGCACCGACACCATATCGACCCTTCCTTCCCCCCTGAGATCCGACTTGCCTCCCTGGAGAACTGTACGCACATCGCCCTCGAAACCGCCTCTCTCCTCCACCGATCGAACACAGCGATTCTCGCCGACGGATCCACAGCTCTTCTCACCACCCACATCTTCCGAAGCACTCTATTCCTACTCCTCACGGGCTATTCCGACCACGCCATCACATGTATCCGGGCCTTGGCTTCGATAGGCACCCGCCGAGACGTTGCGATCCCCAGTGGCCGTTTCCTGTCCTTCTTCGTCCCTACCTTGGCAACAAAGAAGGCCGAAGTAACGAATTACCTGTCCCGATCCGCACCCCCCCCTGCCTTTGGAGCCTCACGCCCATCCATCGACCCAGCCGCCATCTTCCAGACGCTAGCACGAGACGAAGACCTCCTTGCGTATGTATCGGCAGATCTACAAGCCTCACCAGACTCCTCATGGCTCTGGGCTGGTCTTGAGCGCGAAACGCAACTATCCCAGCTTTCTCCAACCATGACACAGCCATCATCGAGTGGCAGCAGCAACTTGATTAGCTCCGAGGCCCGCACCGGTTTGACCGAAACAGAGGATAGAGAATGGGGTGGATGGGCGAGACTTGAAACAGCAGTTCGCGGTCTGGATGTTCCGAGAAATGTGACTCCAACTCCGTCAAACCCCACGTGGACGCTCCCTCTGCCCATTAAGAACGAGTCGCTGGGCCCCGCGGTCGACATTCCTCGGCTGGGCGATGTTCCACGTTATGGTTCCGAAACCAGTGGAAGGGCTAGTTCTCCAACCGGAAGTCATCGAAGTCCAAGTGGGAGCGCTGCAGGAAACTCCAAGGATCGTTTGAGTATTGCAAACATTATCTGAAAGAGAAAAAGATGAAGAGAAGAAGAAAAAAAAAAAACTTAGTCCTTGTGTTTCTGAAAACCAAAGAAAGGAAGCTGAGGATCTTAATGTCTATCTATCACATATATACGACAGTACGTCGGACTTGCTATGGCTTGGCGTTGATGAAGAAATACCCCCTATTTAGAGCGCATCGCAATAGTACTTTTGTTATATCATTATATTCTTGTTTTTTGTTGTATATATATCTATCTTGTCTTGTAGCAATGTAATATTGCGGTTTGAACAAAAGGCCAGTACGGAGCAAAACGAGTGATTAATGGCTACGGCGGACATGATTTCCAGTTCACATAGCGCATTGAAACACTGCGTACGAGTACACGCACGCACGCACGATGGAACGAATAATGTGGGATGGGAGCGGTAGACTAGCGCAGGCATTGGATAAGGACGCCTTCGACTTGAATCTCGCAGATAACTAAAAAGCAATATATCATGTGTACTTTATCATGCCTTGGTTGGCTGCGCATGTATGAATCAAAAATAGAATCATAGCCCCTGTCAAAAGCCGTCCCCATCTGTACAAGTAGTTTCTAAATCCGACGGAGCTGACGCATTCATGAGACTGGATGAAGTCTTTACCACGCAACCCCTGACTTGTCCCGTGCCCGCCCCTACACGCGCAAGCTGCCTCGGCTGTTTCAGCGACTCACTTTGTTGAAACCCAGCTTAACGATCTTCTCCCGCAGCACATCCCGCATGTCTCCCTCGTCATCCATGTACTCGGCTAAATCAAGCGCCTTCAGTGCCCACTGATGACACAGGGCCGCGTCACCGCTTGCCAGAATATCAATGGCGTGATTGAAAGTTGTGGCGACGACCCAGTCGAGTTCTTCCGCGGGGAAGGGATTCCCCATCTGCTAGAGCGTTAGCCTACTGCATAAAAATCAAACATTGGCAGAGGCTAAACGCTACACACCAGTCGTCCTTCGCGCGCGACTTGAAGCGCCTGATCGACAACCTGCAGGGCTAGGGTGTCCTCCAGGGGTAAAACAGCTTGAAACATGCAACGCAAATACTTTGCCAATTGTTGGTTGTCGAAGTCCTCGAGTTCAAATATTTCGTTGATGATTAGCCGCATTGTCGCGTAGAGCACTGTGGTGCAACGTCAGCAATCCTAGTCCTATCATCAGCTGGCACCAAGGACTGTCCCACCCTTTCCCGGTGCGTGGCTTCTCAACAAGCAATCTCCCATGGCCTTGTACATCAATTCATCCTTGCATACCTTGGCTTTCCTCACAATCTGGCCCAGTCCCTCCCAGCTCCTAAGGCAGACGGCGCCTTCGAAATCGAAGACGTACAGTGTGGATGCTTTAGCTAGCATGTCGTTTAGGACTTCCTCGTCGTTAGGGTTCGGGTCTTTCTGAATTACCCCTTCAAGCGCCGTGTTAAACGCCGCGATGTGCTGTCTCATTTCTGCGTATCGCTGCAACTGTTCCTCCACCTTGTCCTCTGTTCGACCCTGGGATACAAGAGCAGCAGAAATAATAAAATGGCAACGCATCCCCATGATTCGTACATCCCGCATATCACCTGATGGGATATCTTGAGGAAAGCATTGAATGAAGGAAAGGCATGAATTGAAAATGCGGATCAAGTGGCGCACCTCCTAGACGTGACACCTCATCACGCCCATGTTGTATGCGTTTTTTCGGAACCATTCAAGTTCTGGCACGGGAAAGATTTTATTGCCATCTATATCGAGGGGGTCCAATTGTGCACATTCAGCGGCTGGTTTCATCAGTTTTTGCTCTATAACGAGAGACAGAAACTGACCTTTCTCAAAAATGTCACAAATGTCAGGCGCCAGTCCAATGTCGCCATTTTGGGGCTCATCCTCTTCGGTCTCGATCAGGTGAATAAGTCGAATTGTGCACCTGAGGACAGAGGGAATATGTGGTTGAATACTTGCTCCCGAGCCACTTTTTTCCGCAACGGCCTTTAGGGCAGCCAATGTGCATAATTTGTCTCCCACCTGCTGTGCTTCTCTGACGCAAGCGTAAAGAATGTTTTGGCTCTGTTCCTGGTCGGCAGATTTACTAAGGTGCTCAATGCTCTGACAGCCCAACTCGCGATCCCAGCTTATGAGTGAAACCTTGAACATTAGAAACCGAGTCAAGGGATCGTCTTGTGCAACCTGAGGCATGGCTTGAAAAGTAGATAGGGCGGTGTCTGCGTCGTTGCAATTGATTGCACAAAGGATTAGCCTCCTTCCAAATTTGCCCTTGTTACCATCGTCACAATTCGCAAATAAACTATGCAGAGCGGCCCGAGCCCAGCTTGCCGCAACGTTGTATTGCTTGTCCGTGTATTCGGCCTCTAATTTCTTCCAGATAAGCTGCAAAGGTCAGCACATTCATTAGGTGGTCGAATCATTTTCAGCCTACCGAATGCGCTGCAACCGTGACATCAGCGCGAAGCACAACACCGGCTTTTGAGACAATTCTATCGAACAGATTTGACAAGTCATCCACGGCGGCTAATGACTCTGTTTCCATTGTACTAACCCAGACACGACGGACAACTGCTTTCCCAGTCCACTCCAGATTGTTTAATGGTAAAAGTCTTGTGAACAATAGCTCGTCCAAGAGTCCGATAGCCAACTTGGGACTTCTCTCTCGTAGCTTCTTTATGCTGTAAAGCAGAAACCCGAAAATCGCATCAGAGAAATCAATGGACCGAATCATTCGTCGTAGGATACTCGCATAAGCACTCGTGTCAAAAGCTTCTTTTGGAGACTTGTTTAAAATATCCAGCCTCCAATGCAGCACAATCGGCTTATCTCCGATTTCAGACTCGACAAATGCGACCAAATCATTAGCTTGTTGGATATTTTCTGACACTTCCGTCGCAAGAAGCGCCTGGATGAGGCTGTGATAGATGGTTAGTCTCAGCTCTAGCCCGTTGGCTGAGAGCTTCTCCAACTCCTGGCCATTTATCAACTGATGAGCTCGCTGGAGCCATTTCAAAGCCATGGAATAATCGCCCTTCGAGAAGCGGTCACTTCCGATACTCTGGAGAGTTTCAGACATGTTCTCTGCCGAAGAGGGGCTAAAATGACGTTGAAGGCCGTCTGCTTTGTTGTACATGTGTTCTGCTACATCAAGTCTGTCTTCTTTCCACGCCTATCGAATGTCAGTGACACCCAGACTAAGATCATTCAAGCTCACCAAAGCTATTCGTATATTAAAATATTCAATCTCAAGCCTAATAGTGAGTCTTGAGGCATCTTGCGAAACTCCATCCATCTGCTTCAGTCTCTCGAGGTGGTCCGCAATACGGCGAAGCACCAAGAGCGCCCCATCTAGGTCCGACTCCTGGATACAAACTCTTCCAACCGTGAGTGCGAGGTTCAAGACATACAAGATCGTCTCCTCTTCATGTCTTTTGTGATCGGCTCTCAACTGGCCTTCACAAGCCATCGCATGGACCAAGTAGGCAAATATTCGTGCTCTGACATACAACTTCGACTTTGTCTCTCTCCCTGATATATTGCTTCTCCTCCTCTTCTCCTTGACACACTCGTTCCATAGCTTTCGCCCGTAATCCTTCAAGCTCTTTGTGTTCTTTTCGGAGAGACCAGTCGGTTTGCGTGGCAAAGAATTGATGGATTGAATATGATGGTTGACGTCAGCGAGGAGGGCTTCGTCGGAGTTGGAATCAATCGACACCGGCAATTTCGTGAGAAGATCCGTTGCAAAGTCTTGTCACACTCTAGTTAGGTAGGCTAAAGCGTATCCAGGAGAACAGGCTGACCGATAATTGCATGAATCCTTCGCTCTCGACCGGCGACAGCTGCATCAGGTGGAGATGGCATTTTGTGCGACCGTGCCTCGAGTGCACGCTGTCTCCGTCGTGTATTACACTCCTTGCAGAATTCTGTGTTGCAAAAAGCCTGTACCTTGTGTTGGACGTAAGAAAAATGGATGTTCGGCGTAGTGTTGGGGGGGGGGATGAAATTAGGTTAGTAAGTGCATGCTTGCCAGTGCCTTCCAAGTGGTGAAGTGAAGGTCCCCAAATCATTGGTACTGGAATACTAGGCAATAATTTAACAACAACCAATGTGTATCACAGCAGAAGAAAAAAGACAATGCTATTTGCGTCTCGTAGACAATATATACGCGTTAACGAAACCGAAAAAAAAAACCCGCGCATATCCTCACGCCCCATGTAAAAAAGCAATCAACCAAGCCTTGAATAGTCTTCCGCTTGTCGCAATGCTAATTCGAAAGCCGCCGTAAACTTCCATTTCTGGAATCCTGCCCTACACATCTAGTGGGCGTTATATACCAGTATCTCTTCAGAAAGGTAATCCTCATCCTCACTGGGAGGGCGGGTCATGTGGTAAAAAGTTGCCTACAATCAAGGCAGGTCTGGATCAAAGACAAAGGGTCAGCAACCAAGTCCAAGTCATTGGCCGAGGGGAGTATAGAAGCATGAAAAGACGTACAGTTTGTGTTCGTCCCGTCGAATCATAAATGAAAAGCAGCATTTTACGACCGGACGAGTTGATGATTCGCTTGGGTTCTTGAGTGCACAGGCAGTCAAGAGGGTCTCGTGAGCCGGGTCAAAAGCAATGGTTCCAAACTCTTCCCAATATCGTACCATAGACTCCTCAGTGAGAATCTCGTGCAGTGCAATCTTTCCCTGTATTGTTCCAGAAGTAGTTAGCAAATGTCATCCTGGCAGACTGAACCCTGTAATCCATCGTGGGGTGACTTAAGGGGGGAGGGAGGTAGGAGGAACCCACATCTCTTAGTTTATCTACCGAGACGCCTATCAATTCGGCCATCTCTTTGTTTCCCCGGAAGATCTCTCCAGTTCGTCGCCAACAACAAGCTGGCACAGCCATGCTGGCAAATACGCGGTCATAATCCATGAGCTGTTTCTCAAACCACATCTCAACGTATACGAGTTCCATGTCAGTCAGCCCTTGGGCCTTCTCTCGAAACTTGGGTCGGAACTGGTTGATAGTTCGCAGGATCTTTTGCTTCGATGAGGGCGCGATGTGACTATCCAAGTAAGTGCCCAGTCGGGCATAGCCCTTGATGTAATTGAAGGGCCTAAGCAGGCCAGCTTCGTACTTAGCCCTGAGAACGCGTGCCATACGCTCTTCGGGGGTGTCGTTGCCCGAAGGGTCGGCAGCTTGTAGATAGTATTCCCGGGCTTTGTCGGCGGGCACTACACTCCCCGGCCTCGATATGTTCTTCCCCTCGAGGTTCGGCGGGGGCGGCAGCATCGATCCCCCTGACATGTTTGCCGGGTTTGCGCCGCCGGGCTGCAGCGTGCCATTGTTCCCAAAGCTGGACAACATGTCGGATTGACTCGACCGTCTGAATGCCGGGCTCTGCTGATCATCGGACGGCACCCCACCGTCATCGAGCAGACTTGTATGAAGGAAGTCGTTGAGTAGGTTGAACTCGTGAGTGACTTCGGGGGCAATCATGTAGTTGGGGTGGTAGCTGTGCATGTCATGGAAGTGGTTCTGAGCCGTCATCCATGCATCCTGGAAGCCAGCGACTAAGTGGCGTGTCAGTCGATATGAGACAAGGCCAGAGGAGTCGGTGACGGCCGCTCCCGTTCTCCGCAGTGGATTAAAAATAAAACAAGCAAAAAAAGAGGTCGGGCCCCCCTAGGTAGGGCCGGGCAGGAAAAAGAAAAGAATGAGACGTACATTGGTTTGCATTGCTGTTCCCGTTGTTCAACGTATTTCCCTGCAGACCGGAGACAGCCCCCGGTTGCACGAGGGCCAGCGGGTTGCCCTGGCCCAACATGCCCCCGGCCGCGAACCCTGACTTGCGTCTGGTCCCATCAAAGTTTGGGGGTGGGCCCATTGTGCTTGAGATGGAGCTGCGGGCCATGTCGGACTGGTTATCGGACTCGTCGACGACGGAGGAGCTCTGGATGCTTTGGACACTGACACTCTTGGCCTTCTTGGAGTCGGCATCGCGGGGCTCGTCGTGGCAGAGGTGCCCAATGTTGCGTTTAATACATCTCGTACATGGTCTCTCCTGTTCACAGCGTCAGCACATCTTGTTGGCCTTCAGGGGGTACGAGCAAGCCCTTCATCTCCGTCAAGACCACCGCCGCCGTAAATTAGCAGGTGGCGGCGCTGGCTGAGGTTGGGAGACTTGTCGCAGAGGTCTTACATACGAGATCGCAGGTCATGTGCTAGCCGCGCACAAGAAACAAGCCCGTCAGCCACGCCTCTTTCAAGGATTCGGTGTAAAAGCAAGCAAGGAGAGGAAACAAAAGGAAAAAAGGGGGGGAGGCATGTTGTGT
Source organism: Calonectria ilicicola (assembly GCA_020809705.1). Lineage (NCBI taxonomy): Eukaryota > Fungi > Ascomycota > Sordariomycetes > Hypocreales > Nectriaceae > Calonectria > Calonectria ilicicola. Next base: position 5,757,524 of record CP085827.1, on the reverse strand, counting down.
CGCCGCACAAGAAGTTTGGCAAATAGTCGGACGCCTCAAAACGCCAAGAGATGGCGGGATGAACCAATTGCGCCTGCCAAGGCACAGGCTGGTGTTGACTTACAGATCGTCGGCAGTATACACAAGCTGTAGGAACGCGCGCACATCGGCAATGTTAGCCAAGATTCATTAATGGGTCACAAAGACATCCCCGCAACTGTCTCAAGGCAATGTGATTGGAAGTAGGGGCTCAATGGGTTGAGATGGTGCCTGTCATGGCGCTGGGCCTCGATCGCACAAGCGCTCAGTGTCATGGGATCGCTCCAGCTCACTGGAATCTGGCAATTTCAGGAGCGCGACTGACGGGGGCATAGGAAAATCACTGGGGCATCTTGGGAAAAGCGAAGGGCGGAGGATTGCTGCGTACCGTGGTTCACCTTGCGTCTCTTCTTGGGGCTCTTGTGAGCCGTGGTTGGAGCGCCATCAGCGCCAGCAGAGGCCTTTTCACGGTCCTTTGGCTTGCTATCGTCGGTCTTGGGACGGTCGCCCGCCCTGCCGTTCTTTGCCATGGCCGCGGGGTTCCGGTCGGTCATGTTGACCTATGCTCCCATTGGATCTCGAGGTTACGCAATGGGGCGTCAGGTTCGCAGACCATTTGCGGCTCGTTACAGAGTCCTGGAAGGGTGTAGGGCTCAGCGCGAGCGAATACGGCCCGTCCGCAGGTCAGGATCGGGTGCAATTGCGATCTGAGGAAATGCGCGTCTCGTCGTCGGGAGGCGTCGGTCGTCGTGCTTGCGCGTGACGCCAGGCCCGGAGGGCGGCGGGGAAGAGGGCAGCGATCGACGAGGCTCGGGTGTGGCGATGAGGAAACCGAGGGATTGAATGCGCAGCTGGCGTCGGTCGGCAATGGAGGCAGAAGATATCGAGAAACACGGCAAAAAGACCAGCCGTCAGAGGCCGTGGGACAAAGCTCGGGAAGAGGGCAAAAGTATGCTGGAGGACCCGGACGTTGAAGTTTGACCTGGGGCCGGAATGGGCTGGGCCCCGTTGACCCAAGAGTGGACGGACGGTGGGGGGGTCGCGGCACCGCACAAGAGGGACAGAGGGCCGAGGGGGAGGGGGTACGGCTTGGACAGCACAGTCGGTAGGCGTGTGGCCAGGCTGGAATTGCAGCTTTTTCTAAGCGTGCGGAAATGCTGGGGCAGGCGACCGCGGGATCGCAGCCGAAGGTAGATTTTTTTTTTTTTTTTTAAACTAGTCTACGTCCACGGGGATTGCTGATGATGACCGGCAAGCAATAGCGTGTTTAGGGATGCTTTGCGATTCGAGTCCTGTCCAAGCAGAACGGCGTTCGTGCGATTTCCCATGGAACATGCGCTGGAAAGGACGAAGAAGGGGCCACTGGCTGGGTTATGCCCGCCAAGGCTCCCTGTCTATCGTCTGCTTCGTCCTCGGGCCATGGCATCATGGAACACAGGCCACCTGCGATCTGGCCAGAAAGATGACGTCTCGTTTCAGTAGCAGGGTCTTTAAACTCAGTAGCACAACCACATGGCATTGGGTGGCAGTCGTGGTGGTGGGAGCCAGGCGCGGTACGCATCCGGCATCCCAATGGTAAACATCCACAGAGGTTCCGTGTCGGTAAACGTGAGCAGCAGTCAGAACGGCGGATCAGAGTGCCGCTGCAGCCCAGCAATCGTGGTGGGGGGGAGCTGGCCCTGGCGTACAGAACGAGGGAACGCTGGAGAGCCGCGTATAACAACCGACAGAGCGAGTGGGCGGTGGCTGATGGCGGGGCTGAGGGAGCCCAAGGAAGAACGGGGAATCTGATGGCTGCTCGGTGAGCACCACACCAGGGAAAAGAATCTACCGACTTGCGCACCTTGGCCCTCGAGCCCCTCCAAATAGAGTGAGCGGTACACTGTGTACGTGCCGCGGCCTCTTATTTCGGCTTTCTTCGTCCACACCTACAATTGATTTGATTGCGCCAATCTTATTGCGATTTGATGATTTTTGTTTTTCATGTAGTTCTTTCTAGTCAACAAATTTTTCCAAATCCCTGATTTGAATTTTTTTTCTTTTCCAATCGTCATTGCGGTCGTCCCCACTCGTATTGTTCCCTTCGCCATCGACTAGTGCTGCAGAATTCCAGCATCAACATCCCGTCTTACATAACCGGTTTCCCTCCCGGCACCATACAGTACGAGAGTGTGAATTTGGCACAGTACGAGTACAAGCGGATAAGGTTGCCCACCATCCATCGATTTAGCAGCAGTAGGAAAGAAGGAAGGAGGCTTGGCGGCCGGTGAAGAAAAAAAAAGAAAAGACAATTTGCACACTGGCGCACCACAGCATCCACCGTCAAGCAACATGCCATTTGACTCATGCACCTCGCACGTCCGCTTCGGATCCGAGTAGGGAGCGAGAATGAAGGAAAAGGCAAAAAAAGAAAGAACAAGCTATATGCATCCAACACGCAAAAGAAAATACAGCAACAAAGGCTAGGACAGCTCCCCTGACGATGTTGACCTACCTGCGGGGGAACAAGCCCGCCCCGCCCTGAAGATAACCGAACAGCATAAACGGTGCGCCGTTCAGGGAGCGAAAATCTGCTGACATCCTGGCGCTTACGATTTGTTATTGGCCCCCGTCAGGCCACTTTCCAGTGCGTGTACTGTATCGGCCAGCATCTCTGCGGCCTCCTGCAACCCACTGGCCGACTGCTGCTTTCTTCGCCCAGCGTTGGTGGGTTTCTGGCATGATTTTTTTCGGGGCGCCTGATACGATTTTGCAAGTGGCATGTTCACACCTCAGACCAGAGACACGGACAGACAACGTGTAATCTCGTCCAAGTCCCATCTGCAAGCGTCCAGCCGGTCGGTAGCTTCGGAGGTGAGCCGTCCTCGCCGTATCCGAAACCTGAAGGTAAACGGAGAAACTCCGTACAGTATGCAAAGTTTTCTGAGATTGGGCAGACTTGGCGGCAGGCTGCTTTCGGTGGAGGAAATGACTGATGTACAGTACAATCCCTGAAAGATTGTACCCCTCTACTTTTTCCCATCATCTTTCAGCCTAATTTTAAATAAATAAATATTATATAAATAAACTGAATGAGTAATTTATGTATAGGGTTTTATTGTTAGTTATTTATTTATTTTCTTTCCTTTACTATTATATTGATATCATCGGGCGGTTTAGTTCCATACTGCGAAAGGTACGGAAGTCACAGGGGACAATCTTGCAAGGGGTGTATTGTACACGACAGGGGCCATTGACGCTTTTCCCAAGTCGGCGATGCCTCCCATTTTGGAACTGGGACCAACAAACGACCCAAAGCCCACAATCCAGTTCCCAATCTGCAGACCTACTGCAGAACACCGCACCTACTCGCTTTTCCTTGGTGCTGATACAGCCCTCGCCAAACTAGACTTGGTTCACCGCTCCCTCTGTCAAAATCCAGCCGCCAAGTTGGCTACGGAAGATGCCACACCCACCTCGTCGTCGTTTCCGACTGGTTCCGGCAACCGGCTATCTGCGGCAGTGGTCACGCGCCTCTCCATCTTTTCGTTGTTGACTTTGCTAGTCGCGGAAGCTCACTGTGCCTGGTCGATCATCTGCCCCGGACGCCGCGCCCCAGCCATCCGCCCATCCATTCAAACCTTTTTCAAATGCCCTGGGCCAGGCAAAGTCACTAGCCTAGCACCACCGCGGTTTCAAGTGACGCCCTCCCGCTGGACCGATTTGTTGTTTCATGCAAGACATCCAACAACGGCTTGGTCTACCGGCTCCCCAGATCGCCCACTTTCGAAAGCCTAATCGTATTGGGCCATGTCCATGGACAGACAATACCATCGGTATTCATGAGCATTCCCCATTGTGCATGGACAAGCTTCTCGCAGGTATCTCAATCTGCCCATGATGACGATTGCAATCAGGCCCGTAATCACAAAACCGATGCCCTGCATGTTGACGCCTTGCCGTTACGCTGCGAGACTTAATTCCTAAACGGCGCGTCTGCCTATAGTCGAACCCACTCAAGAAACGGGACGGTTTGCTGTCATCAATTCATGCCAACTCCAATCCACCTTTGTGCATACATGAAAAACATCCAAGCCACCTACCTCGATCTCACACGACACTTACATGTGCACTCAACTACCAACAACTTGTTGCACACCAACGTCATCATTGCAATCGTCATCATTTCCTGACACGTGCAGGATTATGTGTCTTTATTTTGCTTTGGCAACTTATGCGCCGTCCTCGGCCACGTTATTGGTACATGTTTGACCGAGGCATCAACACCCTCTGATGCCCGTGGCCCTGCATATTCATTTCTACATGCAGTCACACAAGAGAAAAAAGAAACGAAAATACATATCATCCTGGTCCTAACAGATGAACGCTTGAATCATAAAGTCCGAACCAAACTGCCGAACACTGTCGTCGGCCTAGCCACAACTTGATTGGACAGCAACAAACTCATTCTTCACACCCTCTCGCTGCTCCCCATACAACCCAACGTTCCTTCAGATGGCCACAAAGAAGCCCTTCTCACCCTCCCTCGGCAGAACCCTCGCCTTGCGCATAATCTGATCTTCACACGCCAACCTGATCCTCTCGGGTGTTGCCGGGCTCTCGAGCCTGAGCAGTCCCGAATCTTTGTCGTCGCCCACCTTGGCCGTCACACCTGCGCTCGACCGAGCCGATCTAAGCGCGTCCCGGATGGCAAAGAAGACTGAGCTACCCATGAAGAATGGCGGCTCGCCCACACCGCGGCTCCGCTGAATCGTCCGGAGCTCCTTCCACTCCACATCCTTGAGCAATGACACGTTGAAAATCTGGGGAATATCCCGGAACCCGGGAATCTTGTACGCTCCTGGGCCCCGCGTGAAGAGATTCCCCGCCATCGGCCCGTTCCGTAGCCAGAGCGATTCTTCCATGGTGAAGAGGCCGAGGCCTTGAACAAAGGCACCCTGAATCTGCCCATAGTCAATGGCCGGATTGATGGACTGCCCGACGTCCATTTTGATATCCGCTCGTAGACAAGTCCATGTACCGGTAAGTAAGTCAATTTCCACCTCGGCGGCAGCAACTCCCTGGGTGAAGTAGAAGAACATCTTGCCCTTGCCAGTCGCCCAGTCGTAACCAATTTCTGGAGTCTTGTAGAAACCCTGGGCGGAGAGGTTAACACGATCAAAGTAAGCCGCATGCGCCAGGTCTTTCATGGTCGCTTCCGGGCCCAGCTTCTTGCGGTACGGCTCGAGCCGCTCGTTGAGCTGCTTGCAGGCGTTGTAGATGGCGTACCCGTTTAGGTCTGAGGACGCAGACGCCGCCGTCGCCGAAGCATTGGCAACCGTGTTGGTGGCAGTCTCGGAGATGAAGACGTTTTCCAGGGGCACCTTCAGCGCTTGCGCCGCAATCATGCTGAGCTTAGTATGGAGGCCCTGGCCCATTTCTGTGCCGCCGTGGGCCACGAGGATGGATCCATCATGGTAGATGTGCACCAGGGCTCCAGCCTGGTTGAGAAACAGGGCTGTGAAAGAGATGCCAAACTTGGTTGGGATAAGGGCGAGGCCTCTCCGTCGCCACTTGTTCTTCGAGTTGAACTCCGCAACGGCCTTCTTTCTCTGGACGTAGTCCGACTCATCTTGAACTTGCTTATACATGAGCGGCACATGCCAGTCACCAAGCCCCTGGTTGAAGTGCGTCTCGTCGTCGTCTCCGTACATGTTGATCTTGCGCAGTGTTTCCACTGGCATGCCGAGTCGGTCGGCCACCTCCTCCATATAAGTCTCGGCGATAAACATGCCCTGGGGCCCGCCGAAGCCCCGGAACGCCGTGTTGGACATGGTGTTTGTCTTGCAGAGCCGCCCGGTGACGAGCATGTTTGGGATCTTGTAGCAGCCGTCAACGTGCGTCATTGCTCGCTCACAGACAGCCGCGCTGAGGTCAAAGGTCCAACCGGCGTTGTTGTAAATTTCCACTTCGAGAGCCTGGATCTTGCCGTCCTTGTTGACTCCCACCTTGTATTTACCGAGGAACGGGTGCCTCTGACCACTAGTGACCATGTCTTCCTCGCGTGTGAGCATGTACCGAACCGGCTTCTTGGTCTTCTTTGCCGCCAGTGCAACGACAGAGCTGAGGGGGACGGATCGACTCTCCTTGCCACCGAAGCCTCCACCTAATCTCTTGACCCTGACCACGACCTTGTTCGCCGCCACGTCGCACACCCGAGACGCAAAGGTTTGGCTACAAGCAGTTAGCATCATTTTTCCCATTATTTTATTTGGGTCTCTTACGTTTCGTTTGCGTTTTGCGTGCTGGCAAAAATCTCCATCTCACCATCTTCAGGTTTTGGAACAACCAGGCAGGCGTTGGTCTCGAGGTAAAAGTGCTCCTGTCCGCCCATTCTCGCTGTTCCGGTAAAAACATAGTCACACTCTTCAAGGGCCTTCTTGGTGTCGCCCTTCTTAATCTTTTGGTGGAATTTGTGGAAGCTCTGCGCCTCGATGGCTTCCTCGATGGTCAAGATGGCAGGGAGCTCCTCGTATTCGACCTTGACAGCGCGAGCTGCCTCTGCAGCTCTGTTCGGTGTTGTGGCCAAAACCAGGGCAATGCACTGGCCAGCTGTAAAGACCTTCCCGTCTGCAAACAAGTCTTCGTCGAAATTAGGGGGCCCAAATTTATTTGCTTCGGGTGAGGGCATGTCGTCTTTATCCACGATATCGATCACACCGGGCATGTCCAATGCTGGAGAGTAATCGATGGATTTTATTATGGCATGGGCCTTCTTTGACAAGACGTAGCAAGCGTAGAGCTCGTTTTTTAGCGCTGGAACATCGTCGGTGTACTGTGCTTCGCCTGTTGTTTGCTTCAACGCCGCCAAATGGTTGTTGGATTTTCCGGTGACCTCCTTGACGTAACCTGCGGCCGCATGTTCATCAACCTTGCCCTTGGAAAGTTCTCTCTCAACTTCATCGATGGCTTGAACATCAACGTGGTTGGACTTTCCATCCAGCGCCGCCAAAACATCGTGGTAGAAGCGATAGAAGAAGCCAAACGCTAAAGACTTTCGATAAGAGGCCATTCCTCCTGGCACATTAAAAGGCATGTCGAAATCTTTACCCAGAGCACCCATAGTTCCTTCAAGGGTCTCCAAATTTGCAAATTGCCTGCCCACTAGATATTCCATGGCTGATTTAGCTGCAACTGTTGTCGCAGCCATGCCACCATAGATGAGACTGCACTCTGTGGCAATGCCCTCGTCATCCATTTTGACTCTGAGCGCACCAGTGACGATGGCAATGTCATCGTCCTTTCGCTTCGCCTGCTTGTAGGCTCGGAAGAATTCGCCTTTAGGTGCAGTTACCGGAACTCGAATGGAAGCGATGATGGAATCTTGGGCCAGAGCCGTTTTTCTGTAGCCTGTGAAGAATTGCGACATTGGAATTTCCGTCTCCTTGGTGGCTGACTTGGCCACTAGCACTGCATTTGCGGCCCATAGTACCGGGTTCAAATCAGAAATAGGCGAGGCCGTGACCAGGTTTCCAGCAGGCGTGCCGACATTTCGGATCTGTCGCCCTGCAAAGTATTTGAGTTGCTTCAGCATATTCTCAAACACTTGTGCCTGTGTAGGTCCATAATGTGTTATCCCATGCTCGCAAATATTTTCGAGGTCAGTGAGAGTGACGTTTCCACCAATTTCTAAATGATCATCCTTGAAGGCATATTGACGCAACTCGGCAATATCTCCAACGTAGACGGACACTGGATATTGTAAAGCCTTGAACTTGGTTTCAATCTGGGTCTCAGTGCTTCCTCCGATAATCTTTGCCTGTGGGTAAACATTCTTGATCTCGAGCAGCTGGCTCAGTGTGGTTGGGCGATACCATCTCTTTCGCTTGTTTCCAAATGCAAGAGGCCGCATTTGATGCCTTTTCAAGGCAGGCGGGAAAATGAGCTCTGTTTCAGGGTTGTACTCAATGAATCCCGGCGGTGTAAACCTTTTAATCGGTTGGTCACTCGAAGTCTTCTTGTCCATGCAGCAGCCACCACTCGGAGGACCATTTCCATTCTCCATGCAGCACCCAGATCCTCCAGATTGTTTCGCTTTTCCACATAGAGTTTCAACGCTAAATGTCTGTGCTGCGTCGAGAATAGATCGGTAGCCAGTGCACCTGCAGAGATTCCCGTCAAAGGCTTCTTCAATTTCATGCTTTGAGGGCGCCACGTTGTTTCTGAGCAGGGCGTATAGGCTCATGACAATACCCGGGGTACAGAAGCCACATTGGCTGCCATTGGACTTGGCTATCCTCTCCTGTGTGGGATGGGGGCGCTTAGTGTCGCCAATACCCTCGATAGTGATGACATGCTTGCCATCTAAGCTGACGAGAGGAGCGAGGCAGGCATTGACGCTAGCATGGTAGATTTCCTTCGTCGTCGGGTTGAACTGGCTAACCACGATGGTACACGCACCACAACCACCTTCACCGCAACCACTAAGGGGTTAATGTAAGCAGCCATAATGATGGATGAGTAGAGAAACGGGGAGTGCTTACAGCTTGGTTCCCGTGAGCCCAATACCTCGGAGATACTCGAGAACGGTGACTTCCGGGTCAATATCGTCGAGAATAACCTTTGTCCCGTTGAGATAGAAGCGCAACGTGTCGTCGAATTTGGATGTCACAGTGGCCAGCTGTTCAGGGCTGCTTTCCCGTACTGGGGAGACGGCGCTAGGCGCCATTGTGACTGGGGTGGAATTTGTTCTCGGTGTTCAGGGTAGCGGGAGGGGCTGGACCTGAACACGACTGGAGCCCGAAAAGCTGGGGTAGTTACTAGATTCCAAGAGGATCCAAGGGGAGAGGAAGAAGAAACGAGGCGTGGCCAAATAGGTTTTATGTTTTCCCACGGACGTCGGCATGGACGGATGAATCAGCGGTAAAGCGCAGACGGTCTCATGAGACAAGCGGCGGGATGCTGTCATACCTCCCCAAAGAAGCATCCCCTCTCGTGGCCACGAGCTAACCTCAGTGTCCCAAGTGCCTTAGCTGAGGCTTGGGCTACTGTAGATAGCGAATAGCAGACCCCCCGGCGCTATCGCTGCGTCATCTTGATAGGTCCCGGGGCAGCAGCGCCCCAACAGGAAGCTGGAGATATGTGGACGGGAAGAGACTCTGTGAGAATCGCCAGGACAGCACGTGTCGATGGTGTCGGTATAGCCTGTGCCACCATGTGCCAGCGGGGGGGATTGCCACTGATAAGCAAGATTTGCACCGGGTGCCACTTGGCGGCTCGGGGCGGGGAAGCTGCTGCTGCTACCCCAGGCTTTTTGGCCCCCTAAGACGCTCAGGCCCAGCAGCGTCTCGGCCGGCTCCGTAGGCTGTAGACCCTCTCCAAGGTCGGCGGCTTCCACCTTTATTAGAGATCTTACCCTGCAGGGGCTCGCCGATGTGTCCCCAATTTATCCATTCATTGAGCCTCATATCGCACACAATCGGTTTGTGTAAAGTTATCCTAAAAAACTGTGTTTTTTTTTTATTTTTTTTTTTTTACAAGACTCCACCCAGATCGCTTTGATTAGTTCCACTTGTGCTAGAGAGCAAATGGATGTCCTCCGAACCGCAGCTTGTTCCGCGCAAATCGCTTTTGTACCGTGTGGACCACCCGGTCTTCCACGCCAGCAGCAGCAACTTACTAGCATATGACTCCCATTCCATACCCATTGGCACTTCTTTCATACGTGATGTTTCACTAGGCACCAGAAACTAACTACATGGCGTGTTATGCTACCTTATTCTGTCACTTGCGTGGCGTTCTTCCGTACTGGAAAGGCCCTACTCTCACCACCAAGTGTCCGACCCGAACCTTGCGGTCTTGGATATGAAGAGACACGGGGGATTCGTTGGCGCAGCTCATTTTCAGCTGGTAGAAAGCCCTCCCCCCCCGTGCAAAGCGGCATCTTTAGCCGCCGGCATAAGATACACCGCCCCACCTAGATTTGACACGACACGAGATTCATGTGATTGTTTGTGAAGATGAGAATGAAGGTTTCGCTAAGATCCAAATTTATTACAGGGCGAAGCATGACTGCTGCAAAGACTTTGTAATCATCATACTGGATCAGGTGCTCTGTGTTGTAGCCTTAGAATTTTAAGAACTAGAGGGCCGTGTACAATACTCTTTGGAAGGCTGTGCCTCTATGAGTCCTCCTTTATTACCACAAATTCAGCTGCCCTAAAAAATCAAGCTGATGGTGGAAAATAATAACCATATATTTGTTTATATAATATCTTTCTTTTCACTTGTTTCATTTTTTGAGCGAGTGGTGAGAGTCTGGACCGAAGAGTAGGGAGAGCATAATTCTTCCGGGGTTGTAGTCTACTATACGTAATGCCATTAAATCCAGCTTATTATTGGGTAATCCAGTGCTGGCTGGCTAGGTAATGATACCTTTGAGAACAATGACACTCTCTACAGATAAATAGACATGAAGGATGTAGTAAAAGGAGAATGAGAATGTCCTCTGATCTCAAAGGCGCCATTTTCTTCGTGTTTCATCAATACCGTAAACAGAGTTTTGGAATGCTGTTGGCAAATTGAAGATTACAAGTGGCTGGGGCCATAACACTGTGAGGATAGCCACTTTGTTTACTGCACTTTAGTATCGCTATTAAAGGTTGGATTTGGTGGTTGGTCTCCAGTCATCATAAATTAATCATGGAACTAGCATCTTGGGTAATACCATATATCACTACATACTGTGCGCATGTGTTGACGTTGGGTCGTGCTTAAGCAAATTGGTTCTTGGAGTTGCCATTGAGATCTATGCGAAGCAGTTCCCCATCGTCTATGGGCTTTTTCTATTTTTCACATTTATTTTATTCTTGACTGACGCCTTTACTCCTGGATGAACTTCTTTAGTCCCCTGAGTCGCTCCTTGGCATCCTCCAGCACCTGGTCTTCCTTGCAAACCGCGAATCGAATGTAATCCTCCGCCAGGTGCGCATTTTCTTCGGTGTAAAATTCGGTAGGGGGGATAGCAGCAACTCCCAGTTCCTGAATCATGAACCAAGCCAGCTTGAAGTCTCTTGGGCGGCTGGCAACGTGGGGAGGGAAGGGATAGTCAGCAGGCAACTTGACCTTGGCCATGTTGACCAGGACAAAGTAGCCACCCTCGGGTTCCGAGTAAGGGAGGCCGAGCTCAGGCCAGATTTCGTTGAAAAGGTCCATCTTGCCCTTCATCTCCTTGATGGTCTCGTCCCAGAAGCCCTCTGACTGGGCCTTCTCAAAGCCGACAGCGCTGGCCTCCTGAAGTGGTGATGGTGTGGTAAAGCAGATGCGGGTGTGTGCAGAAGACACATACTGCAATAGCTCAGGGTTACCAATGACCCAACCTACATATCTTGTTAGTGCTCTGGCCACCCTTGATGAGTTATCGACATACCAACTCGCCATCCAGTAGCATAAAAGTTCTTTCCGGCAGATCCAACAGTCAGGGTCAATTTCTCGACCTCGGGAGACAAGGTAGCAATTCGAGTGAAGGGGACATAGAAGAGGCGGTCGTACACCTCATCTGAGACGATGATGATCTGGTGCTTGACGCAAAGATCGGCGATGCCCTGAAGCTCCTCCTTGGAAAATACCTTACCGACAGGGTTGTCTGGGGAGTCTGTTAGTCCACTACCGTATAAACTGAGGATTCAAAAGACGCACGAGGGTTGTTAATGACAATCATCTTGGTGCGAGGAGTGATGGCTCGCTCGAGTTCCGCAAAATCAATAACCCAGTCTCCAGCCGACGAGGTCTTGGTCGCGCCATCAACAGGAGGGTGCAGGGGAACATAGACGACCTTGCCACCGGGCATCTGAATGTTGCTAATGTACCTATATATTGGTTTAGCCCTGGCCATGTCTAGATTCCCAATTTCACTCACTGATCAAAGAAGGGCTCAAAAACAATGACCTCGTCGCCCTCTTCGAGGAAAGCCATGAAGGCGCACAGCATACCCTCGTTGGCACCAGTAGTGATGGTGATTTCATTGTCAGGGTTGAGCTTGCGGCCCCAGAAAGGAGAGTAGGCATCGGCAAGAGCCTTCTTCAAGCGGGGGCGACCCTTGGTGTGCGAGTACTGGTTAGCATCAACACGGTCAAGGGCTTCCTTGGCAGCATCGATGATGAACTTGGGCGGGTTGTAGCCAAAGAATCCCTGGCCCAGATTGACAATGGGCTGGTTGGGCGAGGCGGCGGCAGCCTCGTTGATGATGCTCCTGCGAAGCCATGGGTCAGAGAACTGGGCTACACTAGTGCAACGACAACCGGCTCAGATGCGTGCGGATGGGCTCTGTACTCACCACACATCCTGCCGCGCCCCAGAAACTCTGGCAGCGGGCTGAAGCTTTCTCGTCTGGGCCATGGTGCTGGAAAATGCCTTGGGAATAGGACGGGAGGTGATGCTTCGAAGGACCCGGAGCGGAGAGGGGGTCGAGGATAAGGTTAATATGGAGCGCGACATTAAAACCACGCCCTTTCAGATATTACGTAGTCCCGCGGATAAGGGCCAGAAAAAGCGTGTCAGCTGCGGAACATGCGCGAAGGAATCACCACATCAATTGGGCCTAAACTCCACACATAAAGGCTCACTCGCGCACGCACGAGAGCATGGCTTTTTCCGCCGCCTCGGCTGCTTAGCAGTGCGATATCGCCGTTCCGGCTGTGAGACAGGGATGACTAAGTTATGTGGGCTGGGGAAAACGGCGCCATCACGTCATCGCACCCAATGATCTCGTCGACTTTCAATTCCATAAGGATTGGTTCGACCCCCCCACCGTCGCTCCGAAGCTCTTGCAAAACGCTCATTTCGAGTGGGAGACCGTCTTCTTGCCGATATCACCATCATCCACGGGGTCTGGCTCCGTCTCCCACTCGGCGCCGATCATGTCCTCTCGCCGACCCGACTCCGGCCGCCGGAGCAAATAAGGTTGGTGCACTTAATGCCGGCATTTCCAATGGGTGTTAGTCTGGAGTTGGACTGCTGATTTTCCTTACAATGAAACCTGAATCTTGGTTGCAACCTTCTGATATTCTACCACCCAGATAGAGTATAATTAAGTAAGAATTTTAACAATTTGCTAAAATTTTTATCATTGGGATCATAATAATGGTACTCAAATCATGGTGAGTGTGGGATCGACAAGGCGGGGGTTTCTGTTTGCGCCCCAAGAATTCGGCCTGCCTGCTTGAGCATTGCATTCCACTTATCGGCTTGCTCCATTTATGGTAGTCCCTAGTATCTAGCTTGGAAAAATAGTCTATCAAAGATATTTTCTCAAAGCCGAGTGGAATCGCTCGCTCAGCCACCCTAGCCTTCGCATAGACTGATAAGGATCAGAAGCGTACTTCTGCTCTTGCAATTCCTAGTTATGGCGATGGGCTTGGCATCACTAGTAACAATAAGAAGATAATCGATCGGTCATCTGGAAACTTTATGGCTTCAATATTTGCGCTGCGAGGGTAGGACTAGCATGACTCTGCTGTTAATTCACCGTTCTCCGTATAGGGTTTGCTGGAAGTTCGAAGACATGCTGAACTTCAGTGAATTCGTGGCTATACTAGGTTAAGTTCACCATAACGGATGTTTTAATCTTGCAGAATGGGATAGGTAAATTATGAATCCCTATGCGTTGTAATGGGCCTATACTGTTTGAGGCTGGTGGTGACTCTATGGTGATGTTCTGTTGTTACGTGGCTCTCGTCATTGACTGGCTGAGATCAAGGAGAATTCACTAGTAGTTTTGAGCCTGAATCCAGGAAGCGCGATAGTGAGCCCCTGAGTCTTCCCCGGTGAATAGGTACTTCCCGTAAAGAGTTAACCTTGAACTTTTGTTTATCTATCGAGCTATTTTCTAGGTGTTTACAAGAACCTCGCATCATTTTATTACAGGCATTTAGTCTCAATTGGAAAAACCCATATACATATAGCTGGAGTCGGTCGTGGCTTTGTGAATGGTGTGTTCTTTGGAGGAATATAGTTTTGTTGGGTAGTGAACAGTACATCCCAACATGTGATCAAATTAATGAACAAGGGCACAAAAGATGCCGTTTTTGGTCTTTTATGGCCATGGAATACATATTTATAACCCACTCGCCCATATAATCAAATATTTACTTGAATCGACAACAAACTAGTTGTCTGGTTGATTTAAAGAGCTTGGACTCGTTCCACGAAGTTTATTACTATATGATCCAATTACCAATCTGTCCCTCCCGCGCTATCAACAGTCTTTGGTCATCCCCAAGAACTAATCTAGGAGTTTGGCACCATGTCTAAGTTCAAATGTCCTTGTGGTTAGGAGTTCGAAGCAAAGAGGGATTATAAAGTGCATATATTTTCATGTCATCCTCCATCGGGGACGTTTTATAAATGCATATGCGAAACAGAATGTGGCACCTACGTTGAGATGGTCGATCATTTGCAAAAGTGCTCGATAGCAAAATAAAACCAGGGGTATCTCCTGTCTTGCATAAATAAATGGGTTAATTCGTCACAAATAGGGGATTTTCGTGATGATAGGAAACGGTAGACCGATTTTTGTGAGATATTTAGAAGTAAAAGAAACTTGCAGTACAAGCTTTATTGACCCCTGCCATCTTTACTTATTTCCCTATTTATTCTCACTTCCGCTCCATCACCAAAACGAAATCGGCTTGAAGTCTGGGGGTGTCACTATGGCTAATGCATCGTCCACGGCTCCCTCATCGACTTCTCGAAGCGCAACACCTGCTAGGTCCACGCATTGCGACGCTGTAGCTCTGAACTCCAAACTCTCGGTCAGCATGCAGTTCAACATGCGAATTACCTTATCCGTTGAGTTCAGCTCCAGTAGTTTGCGCGCATGGCCAGCACATGCCTTTGGGTACTCGCGGATATGCTTCTGCGTATCCATATTGGGCCATTGCGCAATCATGCCCAGCACTGAGACCCCAAGTGCCCAAATATCATCGCTTGCCCCCATGCTTAACCCGCCGTTGGCAACATCCGGGGACCAGAATGCCATTGTTCCTGGAGCCTTTCCAAAGTATATTCTCGACTTCATATCCGCCCAATCGGCCAGCACAACGTTGACGGGGTCCCATGTTCGAATGAGAATATTGCGTGGTTTGACGTCTGAGTGGAAGTAATTTCGGCCGTGGACGTATCGGAGGGCTTGAGAGCATTGTGAAATGACGAGAAGCGTCTCTTTCCGCCCAAAGCCCTCGGGCAAGTTGTTGATCTTCGTTTGCAAAGTGCCACCAGCACATAGCTCCGTGACAAGAAGCGCAGCGGAATTATCGGTGTAGAAGTCGGCGTATTTGAGTATATGATGCTGTCGATACTTGGTTAGAGCTGCACTCTCGTGATCGGGACCTCAGACGAAAAAATATTCCTCACATGATCTAGAATCTGGAGAATCTTGGCTTCCTCTCGAATCTGTCTCCGAGCTTTCACATCTCGTGATGCCTTTCCTGCAGCGACTGTTCCATCGCGAACACTCCTCACTTTGTACACGGTGCACCATCCGCCAGATCCCAAAATGGACCCCCTAATGTAGGGTCCTGGTGGGAAATTTGGGTTTGGATATTGGGCATGCATTTGATCCTCTTGAGTCCAGGCTCCTGTGCCATCAAGGCTGGAAGGAGCAGGCCTCTGGTCGTTTTGACCTGTCTTATCGCCGACTGGAGCCGAAGAACTGGTTTTCATGGTGTTTGGTCGTAATTTGAAGATGGAAGGTTGAAGTTGTGGGTATGAGGTTTGCAGAGCTGCGTTGCCATAATTGTTTGCAAGGAGTGCAAATCCCGTTTGTGTAACAGCCGGCACGGATGCCGTCGGCTGCCACTCCCCTGTTGAGCCAGACGAGGCCTTCACGTTGAGAACAGCAGGTTTCTCGAAGGCCAGGCTCCAAAATGCAAAGACGGCGCCGAGTTTTAAAACGAATAAAGACATGAAGCGATACTGATGGATTTGAGGTGCTGGGGGCTGAAGAATTGATTGGAGTATTGGGGCGCGATGAACAAACCTGTGGCAACCTAGGCTTAGCGTGGTGACACAACGGCTGGGCTTCCAATTTCTGTCGATGTTTCCTGACAATAAATCATATTATTAGCATCCGAGATGATGCATAATCCATAAAAAAAAAGTCGGTTTAATTCCTGATTTTGATGTGACTGGCGGTGTTCGTGCAACCAAGCCTGACCTCCATGGCTTCTCACAGTTAAAGGCAATAAGTGGATGCCACCATGAAGTAATTAGACAAATCACTGGGTATTTATCCACTCACTAGATTTACTATTGCCACCTTTCCCGTTTGTACAACCGGAGAACAGCAAGGTCGCCAATGCAATGAGGATGAGAGCCTCGTCTATATCCGTAAGGGGGCGAGCTCAAGCATCACACCTCGGTTGATACATTTATGTTTTCCTCAAAGGTTGTATTGTGCAGTTCATCCAGAGTTATTTTTCGCTTGAAAACTTCTGTAGTCCATGAGCTCACCCGCAATATAGACGACGCTCAACCAACTACCATCCGACTACTGACGGAACTAAACACATTCTCTCCTCTCCCAACGTATCCATATAAGCATTGCCCAAGTTTCTCGCCAGACCCCGTCCATCAGCGGCTCGCAAAAATTTTCCTACAGGAATTCTAAAGGCGGCTTAGCGACTTCATAAAAAAGTTGGAAAAGGACCCAGGTAAGCCCAATGACTTGGAAACCATGCGGCTAGTT
Organism: Calonectria ilicicola; assembly: GCA_020809705.1. NCBI lineage: Eukaryota > Fungi > Ascomycota > Sordariomycetes > Hypocreales > Nectriaceae > Calonectria > Calonectria ilicicola. The sequence goes on along the minus strand of CP085827.1, from coordinate 5,740,783 downwards.
ATGAGCTTCAAAGTCTTCCTTCGCCCAGCCACAGATTCATAGGTTGACAAATTTTAACAAGGCCATAGTGGCCACGAGGATTGTTCACTAGGCAACATTCGGCCCCAGATCGCATCAGTTTTTGTCTCTTCAAAAGCAAAAGCGCATCCAGACATGACAAAGAGGCCTGCAGATTTGCATTGCTTGTCTGATTTCCAGTCGCAATCAGTCCATTTAATCGTCGGGCGCCTCCACCAAAACTTTCTGAGCCTAGCACTGGCATTTAGTATATCTTTAGTGAAACGACGGCGTTCAGCGCCACAAACTGCATGAACACAACCAGTAGACCCGAATGCCACATGCGCGACCAATTGGTTGATAACAATATCGACTGGTATCTCATCGAACATGGCCTTGTTTGGGTCTGACAGGTGTGATGAAATCACGCTCTCCGTGGGGGGATTGGGAATCCAGGATGCTGCTACCGTAGTGGTTGGGCTTGAGCCCGGTACCTCATAAAAAGGGTAGGGGTGAGATTCTGCAGGATCAATGATGGAGGGACGAAAGAGAAGAAGTTTTTGGTCAGCCTGGGCATCACGAAAGCATTTAACCAGTAACCTCTCAGTTATATGCTTCGCGTAGCTGTACGCAAAGGGAAATTTAAATAGTTCATACTCTAGAGTTGATCCCAGCACGGCCAGCTCTTCGAGTTCTACTACTGCTGAAAATATCGGGTCATTATTTCGGATAGACCGTATATCCTCTGCAATATTTGCGTCAAAGCCCTCTACTCTTCCATCCTTAGTTGGTTGGAGGAAGGTGTTGGAGTAAGCTGTTGAGACGTAGACAAACTGGGTCAAATTCGGGCAATCGAGAGCCATTTTACCCAAAGCTAATGACGGGTGGATGATATTACGAGAAACATCAACCAATGGCTCCTTCAAATTTATTGTTGATGCACCGTGGACAAATATGGAGACAGTTTCTTGAATCGCATTTACTTCGCTTGCAGCAAGGCCACAGTTAGGTCGTGTAATATCCCCATCAAGGATAATTAGCTTTTTCGACATTTCGAGAGCAACAAGCATATCTGGAGATAAATAAGCACCCCATGTTTTCCATAGGCGTCTTAATCACGGTAAGACACCGTCAGCATACACCAAGTACGGCGGGATAACGATGGTGCTACCTTTCTCCTCCTCTGGTGAGGGCATACACGCGAGAAACTGGGGTATCTAAGACGAGCCTACTCAAATAGGCAGTGCCCAGCATTCTAGTTGCGCCAGTACAAAAAACATGGCGACCTTGATAAAATGTATCAATAGTGTTGTCAGAATTTTCTGGCGTGTTTGATGATATTAAAACCTAGTAGTGAGAAAAGCGGCCTTGAGATGTAGCAGTAATTATAAAAACTGTGATTGTTGGGGATGAATGGAATTCAGAGAAGGAACTTTTTCAAGCCTTTTATACAAGGAATTGTTACAAGAAGCAAGGTACTGGCTCTTCATATGTGACCAGACATGGGATTGGGTGTGATAGGGCCGTTCTAGACTAATGCGTTGGTCTGCAGGGCTGCCTTGGCGAGTCAAAATACTAATGCTAGGGTGTGAAATGTTTCAGTGCCAATAACCTTAAAAAAGGGCCTGGTGGTGGTATTCCGGTCCTGCGATACAGGACACATCACTCCCACAATGCGGCGGTGGATGGTGGATTCGATCTTTGTTCAGTGCTGAATATCACGAATCCCGGAGTGCATTAGGAACCTTTGGCGAAGAGCTGTCAATCAATGATCAAAATGCGCCCAGATTATTCGCGTTCAAATTTAGTGATCTGCAATCATGTGACGTATTGATGTGGTTAATTCGGTATTTGCCAATCCAGCAGGATCTTGCCAGGATTGATCATTCGTCTCGCATCGTGCGTGTTCCATTTTGCAGCATTCATCCTTCGGTCAGGCAGTCTCAGAAAAACCTCTACATGTCCGCTGGTCCGCTGTTGCAGTGTAGGTAGCCTCCATGCCATATTGGCCGCTGGTTTTCCATTATATCTAGCCCCCATAATAATACATGCTTGTTATAGCATCAGAGAAAGCTGAAGTGTGATAGACAGCAACCGCGCGAACAGCCTCGCTCGCTCTATGAAGTGTACATAACAACTTCTCCCACCCGTCTGTAGCGGCATAAAGAGGACCCAAAATGAGTCAGACTCCACAATTGCGAACATCTCATCCAAGCTAGATCAAATTGAGGCATCAATCAAAACAACCGGGGAGCCGGCCGGGTCAGAAGGGCAGGTGACTAGGACCCACCCTTCCGATGTTCAAACCGGCACGCCGGATCCTGAATGTAAACACGAACAGGGGGAAGCAAACCTACGAGGTTTGCGTAAAGGAGCTCTTCGAAGAAGAGCTGGCTGTATGAACACACGTGGCCCGGCTCTTGTGATTATTATTACCAGACGTAACAAGCTGTTCTGTATTTTTTTTTTTACGAATTATTTGAGCACGGATTTGGGAGATTGGTTAGCCAATCGGAACGGAACTAAGTAAGTCACCTGTCCTGAAAAAAGTGAAAGTACTAGACAAAGTAATGGGCAAAGAAATGGACAAAGTAAAAGTAACTCTTTTTTGAAGAGCAAAGGAACCTACGTTTACCCTACTTTACTATCTTTTCCTGTGTCACCTTGTTACATATGCAAAATGAATCAGACAAATGATGTTAATTAATCGATCCTAAAATAATTCTAACCCCCAGTTATATATATGAGTTATTGATCCCCCAGAGGGCCAGCCCTAACCTGGTCATCCGAACAAAAACTTATTGCCGAATAACTTCTAGTTATAGTCGACGCAGTTGGTGGCAGAAAAAAGCTCGGTATATTTATCCAGAATACCATTGGTATCCCCAACGTACTGCTGGGCCATGTTCCTGGCAAAATCAGAGCTTAGCTTATTGGTAACAGTCTGAATCAACTGGTGGCCAGAGGAGTCGATGACTTGAAGCTTGCTGCGAGCGGTTCCGCACTGCTTCGCGGCTGCAACGGCGCTCACGCGAACCTTAATATTATCAAGAAGGGCGCTAGCACTATTATCAAGATCTTCAATAGGACCAAGAAGAGTAGCAGCATCGCCAAGACCGATCGAAGCAGCACTCTGGCATATCTTTTGTCCATTCTCAATCGAGGAAATAACGCTATCACAAGCTTTGAGAAGAGAATTAACATTGCCGTTGGGATCTTTGGCAATCGCGCCCATATTATTGATAGCAGTAGTAACATCGACGATAGCTTGTTTAACAGGCGTGTCACGTTCAATAACCATAGCGTAGGAACCGGCAATAGCAGTCAAAAGGGTGAGCTGGATGGTGGCCTTCATGGTGTTGGTTGTGTTGATTTGTGAGAATGAATTGAGTTGTGAGGTAAATAGTAGGTGATCTTTTGAGAATGATGATGATGATGATGATGATGATCTTATTATTGTTGTTGTTGTTGTTGTTATTGTTGGGAGAATGTTGCTGCTGATTTACTTCTCAACTGGGTCCAGATCATGTCCTTTTTATCTTCGCTATTCTGTATTACACTTGCATGCAGTAATCCTTCACCTGCCCAATCTAGAAATTATCGCCATTTTGCCAAAGGCATCAGTAATCAGTAATCCACATAGTTTCTTTAGCTCGTTCATCAAATATGTTCGCTTATCAAATTTGGCATAGAAAAGGGCAAATACTTATTGTGCTTGAACGTATAGACAAGTTTCAGAAGTTCTTACCGACTGTTTTAAATCAGATTAGTACTACAAACACCAGATGTTCTTGTTCAGCGATCTCCCGCTCAGATCGCTAAAAGTCCGAGCACTAAAGGTCGGTTAACGATGCACATCGACGATGACATCGGCTACAGAAAGTTTACTTCCGTCCGTGAACCAATTGCCGAAATTCGCCGGCTCCTGCGATTGTTTTAGATTTGGCCTAAGAAACTGGAGGACAAAGCGTCAAGTTTCCAGGGCCGCCAAACCCCTAGCGCTAAATACGCTTTGAACCAGTCAGTCTGTGCAAGGACCATTTCAAGTTATCGCATTTTCCTAATTTGGGTTTTCCTTTGGCCTGTTTTTGTAGTCAATTCATCCTCTTTGCTGATCATGTTACACCTACTAGTATATATAGCAGATAGTCTTAGCCAAATGCATGACTGAAATGCCTCACACGATTGGCATTTGTATCCTATGACAATTAATAATACTATGTAATGTGTACATATCCCATAGAACCTGCTCGTAGTTCAGCCTGGCGCAATGCATTTGGTCCTGATTGGCCCCTTGGATCCACAATGCTACACTCTTCTCTCCTGCAAGGCAATGAGCTAACTACTCTGAAACCAGCATGACCCTAAATTCTGTTCAACACTAGTAATCCGAATGGTCCAGTGTTTGGTTCACAAATTAAGGTCAACCTTGACCGGAGCTTACTATGAACTCTGGGTCTGCGGTTCCAAAAACAGCGTGGTAGTCAAGCCAAAGTCCCCCGACTCGGTGGATATTCTGGTTCACAATAATAAGTAAGCAAGCACATCAGGGACAAATATAAAGATCTCCAATACTAACAAGAAACTATCATTTCTGGTCTCGGCAAGGGAATCCATCTTAAGTACGACTATATAAGTTTCCATGAGGGCAACCTTATTGTTATACACAGGATTAAGTTGGTTGTATCTTGGTCGGGCGAATCATATGGCTAAACTTAGTTGTACCTGCCACCGTTGTGGCTTTGGAGCTCCCTCTTGGTAGAGCCCACGATTTATCAAAAAGTGACCCTTACACGCAACAAAAAAAAGCCCTGAGTGACCAGCGGTCTTGAAACAGCCACCCCATACTTCGCGCCTAGGATTGATTTGTATTTTTTTTTTTTTTTTTTTTAGAAAATGAGATAAAGAATGATCTGGCCATGAGTGGCTAGTCAGAAACTTGGTTATTTTCCCCATCTCCCTAATTTTCACCGCTCTTTAACGACTAACTTAAATTAGGCTACACCACGATGAAAGGAGCGCAGGTCACTTTCATGATGCAGTCAGTACTTCCTCAGTTGCACCAGATCTCAAACCAGTAAAACTTGCGAAGATTTTTACAGTCGTGTTATGTGTGTATACAGGTGGCTGTCCCCTCCTTTGAGAGGTAGCTCAGATTTGGTTGCCCAAGAAGCACTTTGATTAGAGCCAAAATGGCAGCTCAGCAGCCCGTACCCTTTGCGCCGTACAATACTATGGTCGTGGTGTAGTGCAGCCTACGAAACTTTTGAACACTAATTGATTTCTTCTACAACCTCCTGCGGTAGGATCAGCCTAAACTATTACAGAAATAAACCCATTACTATATTACCAAGGTGTTCTGTTTATGTAGACTCGTGACATAGCCAATATATATCGTCCCCATCTATTGTGATATCATGTCCTAGTTCGTTCAAACACCCGACAAGTTTCTTCACACATTCTTTTCCAGAAAGTCTTGCAAGATCACTAACGCCAAGAGATTCACCTTGATGGCCAACAGGAAACCATCCGGAACTCTGGTAAGTGGTTCGATGCGGATCAGCACCATTTTGGAGAAGCCATTCGAGTGTATATTGAGCATTCCGATAAGCAGCATGATGTAATGGAGTCCAACCATGGATATCTGTCCAATTTAGAACGCCTACATTTGCCTCTGTCGAGTTTTGCATCTCCAGAACCAATTGTTTCAGTGTGGATATATTGTTATTTCTTGCAGCCACATGAACAGGGTTCCAGCCGTGCTTTGTTTTATATTGCTCCATATGTCGCGAGACACCTAAATGTCGTAAGAATGTTACGTCTTCAGCCCTGCCAAATGCAGCACATCGGTGTAAGGAAGTCCAGCCCGCACAATCCTTGATATCATCAAAGAATAGGTAGTCTTCGAACATAGACATATACCCTACATTGGATATAGATCTTTCACCGCCAAATATGTGATGGAGTAATGACCAGCCTCTTGCCGAATTGTATTCAGTGCTAGCTCCGTAGTGAAGCAGAATACGAGCGATTGTAGGTTTGTCGAACATGACAGCAATCTGAAGCGGTGCGCTAAATAATATCCGTAAGTTAGTGTATGATTTGAAAGGCTTTAATTACTCACGTTAGATATTGACCGCAGGTGAAATTTGGGTTTGCGCCCTCTCTTAAGAGAAGTTGAACGATCTCTTCGTGCCCCTCTCTAATAGCGATCAGGAGGCAGGTTAGTTTTAAATCTCACAAGGGGGATGTCATTTACTTACACTCAGAGGAGTATCATTAGTCGGCGTTACCTCATTTGGCGTTGCCATGCCCGACTCTAATAGATGCTTAACTTGACTACTGTTTCCGCTTTCACATGCAACTATTATTGCTGCGTCCTGGGGAACCAAATTATGCATGGATACTCTAAAAGAAAGCAGCAAATTCATCCCAAAGGTCGGAGCGTATACTTCTGCTTTAACCATTCTAGATCCGGGTATCTTCGCTCGTAGCATAACGGAAGACTGTTTGTTTCGTCCACCTAGGTTATAGGGTCGTAGGTTGAAGCTAGGCCCAGAGAGCCATGTGTTTAGCGATGCCGGTTTTGTCATGTGTGGAGGATTGTGCATGAATGGTCTGTTGGCCGTCGGTTTCTGATATGATCTGAGATCTGGAAGACTTTGTCTCATCAACGCCATTTCAGTCTTCATTTCGCGCTGTTGTTGTGCAATAGTGACTACGAGCGAATGTATCGAGGATCCCGAGTGACTATTTCAAAAAAATGATGTTAGCATGATCTAGGTCTTCTCAGAGGATAAGAATATATACATTAGGTTCATGGCAAGATTCCCCGTAAGGATAGACATGGTTAATCCTAGCTGCGTTTCGAATTCTTCAATGAGCTCCTTCTTGCAAACTAATCGGACTTGTGCCCAACTTCGAGCCATGCGTGTTCCACCCTTTTGGTTGGCTTGTTTGAGAATGTTCTCAATCGCATCCAGTTTGTTTTGGCACGTCTCCAAAGTGCTGTTTACAACACCCGGCATAAAGATATCTTCGCCATAAATTTCTTTTTGATGTTCGACCAAAATCCTGATCCTCTCTGTAGCCACCTGGAATTGGTTGATAACATCCTTGAGACGAATAACCTCAAGCGGAGCATTAGATATTTTGTCGAGAAATCTTTTGACGTTCATGGCACGATGCGCGAGATTTAGAGAAAATGAAGTAAGCGCTGTGACGCTTGTTGTGCTGCGGAGTGGATCCATTTCCGTTCAACATTCGCAAACTATGGCTAATGTTGAAGTGAAGGGGAACGAAAAGTTCAATTTTGGAAATATTGAGCCTCGAGAGATTGTTTCAGGAAGTATATATTATGATCTCCGCCACTAGGCAGAAAAATCAATTTTGCCCAAGGCAGCCATGGTGTCACCATGTTCTGTGAGAAGGTAACGAACCGGTATGGCATATTCATTGGAGAAGATTTGCATCACCCTAATTGCATGCCGATGCTTTGATCGTAACACAAGGCATTTTTAATTACTCGCATGTCCTTGAATCTTGTCGCGTTATGGTTTGTTATCCCTTGGGAGTGTAAGTATTTTTGTTCCCATGAATTCCCTGTCATTAATATTAAGATCGTGATTAGTAAATATTTCTAATGAAACCAATAAACTTCATGTTTGAAGCCACCAGGTCAGCAGGCTCGCCTTAATTTTACGTTCAGGAAATATGTTCATTCTCATTGAGTTTTATTCAGTAGCAAGTATACAAACTAAGAGGTTGTTGCTCGTATAAACCGTCATTAGAAGAGGCAGTCCAAGCTACATACAGTAATTGGTTGAAGGATATTATATAGGAAATCAGGTGTGCCCGAAGATGTAAATTAGAATGTTCTATACATTCTGAGAGTAGTTATATTACGACGCGGGGTTATTGCCTCTCAGTCGCGTCGCAGATTCTAGGATCCAGGCTAGCTCTTACAATACACTGAGGCTTGTCGTCTGAGTTTTCAAGTCGGTTATTAAGGTTACCAAACGTTGTAGAATATATTTCTTACACACATCCACTGTCACCAGGACAGTTATCAGGGCAATCACACCCTTGCAGATCTAACTCAGCCAATTGGCTTCTCAGTGGAGGTTTTGAGCTCATGTTGAATCAATTTGTGGTTTTGTTTAAGGTGAATACTATCTTGAGACCAGATTCATGGCTTCTCTTATAGGCGGCAATGTCTAATTTCCCTATCTAAATATAGCATCGAGCGTATCGTTCACATCACTGTACATAAGAACAGATGGGCCTCCAGCAAATCGCATTTCCAATAATAAGGAGGTTGGCCCGCTGTGGCGTTGACAATAAAGAGAAATGGTAACTAGTGGCATTTCTGTGATAAAGAGCCAGGCTCATCAGGGTGTTAAGAACAAAGAAATTACACTCACTGCAGTGAGTCATTTTAGGTAAAGATTAATGCATGACAAGGGCTGCAAATTTTGCACAACCTGAAGTTTAATCATGATTCAGTGTCGGGTTATAAAACATTATAGATATTTTAGAGTTATGGAATCCAGCACTCTAGTTAATAAATCATGTTCTCAATTTTCTAAAAACCAATGCTCTCCTAATAAATTTTGAAGAACAGCCCTAATTTCTCGAAGGTCAGCTATCAATACGCCTTAGTTCATTGAAGAATTTTTCTCACATTCGGTGAAGAGTCATCTAAACACGCCACCACATTCTTAGGCTCCAAGTACCCTCAGAAGCATGAGTGTACAGTCAATGGAATATTTAATTTTCTTTGTTCCTCTGCGTATAAATGCCACCATTCAGGACAACCATCTGAAATTATTTACTTACCCATCTCGCAGTGTGACTTCCAAAACCCACCGCTCATTCAATTAGTTCCTCTCTGGCTACACAAAAGAGCTCTTTCGAACAAAACTACGCTATGCCTCCTCAAGAGTACTATACCATCAGTTTAATTTGTACTCACATAACAGGATATGCCGCCGCTCGATTGATGCTCGAAGAAAAGCACGACCTGCCAAAATTTATATCGCCCGGAGATGATACATACTGTACACTGGGGAAGATCGGACAATACAATGTTGTGGTGGCTTTAATAAGCAATAACGACACGCCAGCAATTATACTCCAGAACTTTCCTAATATTAAGTTTAGGTTACTGATTGGTATAGGGAGTGGCGCGCCAAGTGAACGCCATGACATCCGCTTAGGTGATGTTGTTATTGGTGCTTCTCTTCAGAAACAAGATGGATATTGCTTCGAATACGACACAAGTAAGGATTATAAAGAAAACTCTACACTACCGATTCAGAGCAAACCACCCGACTTCTTACAACCATTTATCGATGAGTTATTTGTGGAGTCTAAACTTGAGGGCTGGCAGCTTGATAACATCGTGACCGAATGTTGCAGAAAGTTCGAAGGATTGGACGGATATATGCGGCCATATCTTGCCAGTGATAGGCTACATTGCTCCCACTATATTCATCAGGACGATCATGAGAGCTGCCATGCTGCCTGCATTGATGCTAGCGGACTAGTTGGTCGATCGACGCGACATCATGGAGAGGATAATCCAGCGGTCCATCATGGCATCATCGCTATAACTCCAATTCCCATAAGAGATGCGCAATTGCGTGATAGTTTGTCAAAAGAGCGAAATATCATTTGCATTCAGACTGGTAAAGCGGACTGGATTAACAAGTTTCCCTGCTTAGCCATATGCGGGGTGTCAGATTATGCCGATACTCACAGTAACAGGGAGTGGCAAAATTATGCGGCGATGACCGCTGCTGCATATGCAAAGAAATTTCTCAATCTAATTCATAGGTATAGAGGAATTCCGGCTCCTTTCAATCGACCCCCAGGTTAGTTAATACGTATCTCAGTAATTATGGCGTGTATTTGACTCTGAACGCAGAAATTCACGAAACATCACCTTATAGAGATACCAGGTTCAATAAAATCGACATTCCACATAGATTTTTTAGACCTGGTAGAGTTTTCGCAATGATTTGGAGAGAGCCTAGGTCCAAGGATAAGCCAAAAATCTCATCTAGCAAGGAAACTTTCAGAAACTGCTGTTTCTCGAAACTCCGTCGATTCATTGTCGTCCACAAAAGCTTCCGGGCCTCTCTCTGCGTTCCTCTTCACACCTATTGTGGACAAGGTATCCACAAATTGCATATAAAAAAGACAGACCACGCAAAAGTTTACGACGTTAGCAATGAAATTCCACCCTCAGATGAGGGATTCAAATTGAGAGATCCCATAGGAGTTCATATGGAGGGCCAAGATGCGATTCACACAATCCATCCAAAATGTGTAGCAAACTTCGGTAAGATTTACACTGTAGAACACGATTTTGAGGTTGTCAATATAGGTTATGTTCCTAGAGAACATCTACCGAGGCTTCAAATAAAACTAAAAAGGATCAACCATGACGAGGATACCTCGAAAAGTTCGGATAGTGAAGATGAGGAAGAGAGCCATGTTTGGGCTAAGGAGAGTGCTGCACCTGCGGCACCACTATCAAGGGAACACAAGCCGGTTGGAGGTCTAAAAAATAAACGAGAAAGAATTTTATCCGATGATGAGTACACTACTTATCGAAAACGGAATCAGAGAAGGGGTCATTACGATGAGGCGGAGCTAGATTACGGGCCACCGTAAGAATATACTCATGCTAGCATATCAGAGCTGGAGCTTCAAAAATGGTTATTAACAGTTACGCTCTATTTCTAGATCAAATATACCCAGTGAGTGAGTAACTAGCTGCACACTGGGCAAAATAAGCCCCCACCTCTCCTATCAGAGAAAAAACGGTGGTTTCAAAACCCGTATCTGTGTCGAATGCGTATCCAACTTTGACATTGTAACTCGGCTACAACTCCTTCATTCCTTGATCAAATATCCCCAAATTAAAAGATACCATTAATTAAGTATACTAATTTAATTCGTTTAAATTTCAGCTAAATCGCACCGTAGCGCGATGAAAGATTCCAGTGCATTTCTGTCAAATGAGGATATCACACTGACAACTTTGTATGTGCCCCACCTCAATTTGCACAATCATCATAGTGAAATCGGCAACAAATGACATATTTGATCGAATTCAGTGTATGTACAGTATTGAATTGATGATATTCTGCGTCATTACTACGAAATTAAATATTTATTCAAGTCGGGGTCTTACTAATGTTAGTCACTTAAACGGCTACTTTTTGCCCTCCTTTCAAGCATAGTTAAAGGGATAAAAATATATGTGCCAAACTTCACATAATATAGACTAACCCTTTAAAGCTCATATATAATGGTAATACTAATAAAAATACATATCAATAAACATATAAATTCCAATGGCATGCATCGCAGCTATTCGCAAAATTGCCATCTTCACTGTATAAAACTGTTCACATAATTGCATGTTAAATCACACACAATTCAAGTCGTGGCAGCGTCCTTGACTACCACGGTCACTCGGTCGTAACATCACATCCACTAAAGGAAAATGTAAAAAAAAAAATTATAATTCTTCTTAATTATCACGATGCGGCACTAGGAAGAAAAGTCATTTATTATTTAACCAAGAATTAGTTGTGTTGTGACATTGCAAAGATAGAAAAGTCAGATATGCACTTGACACAGATACGGGTTTTGAAACCACCTCCGATAGGAGAGGTGGGGGCCTTTAGAGCCCAGTGAGCTTGCGGTACTCCATAGAAAAATTAGGGTGTAAAAAGACGGCCAGTTACCCAGCCCAGATGGCTTTTCTAATGAACATGAGCGTCTAGTAGGTGTCCCAAGGATTATCAAGTTTTCTTAGCACGTAGGAATGTCCGTGTAGAAATCACTCGAGTAATAAGTGTTTTCATTAGATATATGGGATGTTGGTAAAAGTTTAAGGATTATTGAAAGATGGGTATCAGCAGCGAGCCGCCCGCTACAGCGTATTCTAAAATACTGTAGGGTAGGGGAAACAAGAAGGACAGAGGAGCCGGAATTGCACACGGAGAAAAAAGAAGGGAGGAAGCAAGAAAATGTAGAGCGAGTCGCGTGGCTGAAATTTTGTAAGCAGGAGGAGAGGGGATGGGATCTATAGGGCAGACAAGGAGAAAACTCTTGTTTCTTGCCTGTTTTGGGGATGAGAGTCCGGCATGGCTCGTGCTCATCCCAACTGGACGATTTAGTACGTGCCCTTGCTCACCTGGAACATCGCCAAGTAGGCGAGAATGTAACCCTTCGTAAATTTATGGTAGATGGCCTTGGACGACGGCGGGAAAACCGAGGAAGCCCCTTGCACGTCCAAGTTTCGCATCCGCGAAAGATTCTAGACCAGACCAGGATGTACGTCTTTCGTCCCCCCTTACTGGAGCTCCGTCCGCGCTCCGTCCACGTACCTAATAATTCGCAGGGCTTCGCATAGTCGAGCCCCATTTTGCAGGGATAAAAAACTCTATTTATTTCCTCTAATTGCCCACCAATGACAGTCCTCCTCAGCGGCTGTTCCTTGCTTTATTTGACAAACTAAGCATATTTCTGAGACGTGACAACACCAAGAAGCCGACTCCTCCGCCTTGCCATAGCTACCTGTAGAGAGGATGGAAATCCTTCGTTTGTCAATTAAGAATTCCCTAGCAGAGGGGATGTTTGGGAATGAAAAAATCATTAGCTCTTGGACTAATAAAACTGTCCTGTGACAGAACGGACACCTTTCGTCTTCCCAAATCCGCCTGTCCTGACCTGTATCCGCCAGACCATGAGACAAGCCTCCAACCCTTCGTAATATTTCCTGCTTCATACCCCGGATCACCAAACTTGCCCGGCAGGCTAGGCGCCCTGTAGGACCACCGTCCGCGCGTCCTCGGTGCTCTGGAAAGGAATAGAGAATGGGCCCTTCTCTTGGCATCCCGATTCCGTTGGCCAACTTATTCCAGTGACATGGCGCCCTACCCACACAATATCCATTTTTGGACGAGAATGCACGGTTGACGTCGGCCCCATATCGTTGCAATGCTCTCATTTGATGCGTACTTTTACCTTCAGCCCTGCGGTATGACAGTTGACCCCTAGATGCTAACCAAAATCGTCCTGATAGGACAACGGGGAAGATAAACGAAGTTGGCCAATGCGTGTGATCAATGACTCGGTAACATGATGTGTGGCTGCTGTATAGTATCTCTCTTCTAAAACTACCCTCCTGCCCACTTTTCTCTCAAACTTCTCGTGTTATGACATTTCTTGACACATCGGCTTAGAACTGTGCCTTTGCCGCCGGTTGCGATGATATGATGCTGCCTTCTTTCTTAACTAGTCTGGCTGTAGTGGGCACACTGCTCTCTCTCGCCAAGGCCAACAATTGCTCCATTGAGCCTCTTGTGCTACCCATCAGGGTTTGTATTTTCTATCTCACCGACGATTGCATGCTCACCAAACCAACAGAATGTCACGTTCCCGAATGGCATCGGAGCCAACCGAGGCATCAAGCTTGTTCTAGGAGAACAAACACAAGGCCTACGCATCTCAACCATATTTAACAATACTCGCGTGCGAAATATCCTCGACTGTCCGTCAAATGATACCATCGACCTCGTTGGTTGCCAAGGAGCCTCTGGGAGTATCTACTCTACGACATCGGGAACCTTTTCGCAGGTGCAAAATGATGAGGATTGGAACGTTGTGTATGGAGTCACTTGTATATGTACCTTTGCTCTGGCTGACCTGACCTAGAGTAACCGACCCTTCGCCCGACGATGGCAGCACGACCGTGCTCCGCGGGTACGACACCGCCAACTTTACCGATGGCGCGGCGGTTATTAGTAACTATCCTATCGAAGTGTGGGCAAACCAAGACTCTGACAACTTGAGTGCTCTGGCCCTTGGGCCTGCATCTTCCACCCTCGAAAGACTCGTCAAGGATAACCTCGCCCCGAGCACTGTCTTTGGTCTTGACTATGGCTCGACCTCAGAATCCTACCCTCGTGACGGACAGATAATTTTTGGTGGAATCAACGAGGGCCGATATAATAAGACGAACAGGACAGAGTTCGACATGTGGGGAGCTGGAGCAGCAGCCAACTGCCCACTCCAAGTGCTCGTCTCGGATATTATTCTTAACAACGACGAAGGCGAGCATTCACTCCTCTCAGAAGATACTGGCGAGTTTGCGGCATGCATCGACACACTTCAAAATTCTTTCATATTATCTGATGCGATGTTTGAAAAGTTCCAAGAGATAGGGAATCACATTGATTCCGACGGATCCGACTACGATCCAAGGGTCTTCCCAGCAGACCGCGACTCTCTTCTTGGCAGTTTAACCATTCGCCTCGCCAACGGTTACGATTCAGTCATTCCTCATTACGAGCTCATCAATCATGAGCGTGGCACGAATTCCCAAGGCAAATACGCGGTGCTGAACTCGAGCCGAATTGCGGCGTCCGTCACAACCGGGGACACTGACCTTGGCGCTAATGTCACCGTGCTGGGCGGTGTTTTCCTCTCCCTAAACTACTTGCAAGTCGATTTTGACAAACAAAAATTCTGGTTGAGCCCCCAGGTCGGCAATGGAACGCTCGAGGACGATATTACAACAGTTTGCACTCAAGACAAGTCAACGAATTCAACGTCGGGGTCGACGTCTGGTGCAAGCAAAGATGTGGGCCTGGCTGTAAAGATTGGTGTTCCTGTCGCGGTGTCGGCCGTGAGTGCGCTCGGAATTTTGGCCTTCTTCCTTTACCGACGAAATCGGAAACAAAAGCCCGCCAGCGAGGCCCGCGTGGTAGATCCTCCTGCCGGTCATGAGATGACAGCCGGAAGATTTCCACATTCACCAAACTCGGCATTTACTACACTAACGCATCGGCCGTCGGAACTCGATTCATGTCCTCATTCGCCCAGCTCCCTCTTTACTCCAATACAGAGATACCCTTCAGAGCTTGAGGCAAAGTCGTATTACAGCCCAGTAGAATTGGATAGCAAGGAGGTGAGGTAGTCTTGTGGATTTTTTTTTCTTCTATTCTTTTATGTATTTTATTCAGCGAGCGTGGGATTATGAGTATGTTGATACATGTATGGTACCTTGAAAGTGGAGTATGGGAGGAATAGATGGCGTTTACCACGGAAAACCAGATGAGACGGCGATGACATCACAGTTTGCAATCAACAGATTTTTCTTTGTCAATGACCACTGTTCCTGAACCCGTTATCTAGTGCACCTGAGGACGAAAATAAATGCTGAGGAACAATGAGCATTATGAATCCGGAAGCCTTGTTTTCTGCCGCTGGACTGTTCAACAATGGAACAATTATAAAAATGACACGGAAGGCTATCGTAGCTGATAGCGGTGTTCCAAAGCCTAGTGATCGACGTCCCACTTCCAGTGGGCTTACTCATGACAAGGTCGGCAGTATTGTTGCAAAACTCAATGCGCTACCGGGAACCTGACCTCTACTGAGAAATTAATGAGGGCCATTGAGCAGTGAAGTTCCAATCTTAGATACTGGGAGCCTACCCCTTGTTTGCTTTTCAACATGTCGACCATTGGCATGTATCTCCTATTTATAAACTCCAAGCCCGTGCTTGGGTTCAGTCTCAATCGATGACCATAAAAAAGTTGAGGTGCACCAGCATCTAGGTGACCAAGTCGCGATTGAGTGCAACGGTAATCAATCCTGGCGTAGGGCTGACGGAGGACAAATGCGCCCTGTAATGTCTTTTACCTCAGGCGGCACCACAAAACGCAAGGACTCTAAACATCGGTTTGATTGCTAAAAAGAAATGAGTAGATAAATATATAATGAAAGAATAGATAAAAATCATATTTAAATTATTTTTCTTATTTATTTTATTTTATTTGTGTAATATTTCTTTATTTACCCGGCAGCTGAGGAATAGCGGGGAAACGCGGAAGGGGCACCATCCTTCAAGGATCATATTGTATATTAAATGTCGGTTGCGGACTGCCCTGAATCATGTCTTAGCGGCTAAGGTTTAGGGAGATTCGGGAGGAAAGGCCAGTTTAATGATGAGGTGTCGTGTTGGGGACAATGGCACTTTGTCTGTGATGGAGACGCACGCAATTAATTACAACATGAGGGAGATCTCATATCCGCAGGTCCAGAGCACCCGAAGGCATGACACCTGATGATCTTAGCAGCTGTCACTGGTGGCGGGGATACGTCAGCTCAGCCTTGGATGAAATATCTTATCGATCAGATCTGCGTGCATGTGCACAACCAGGGGCTTGTTTCTCTGGATAAGCCAAAAGCCGACAATCCCTGTGAGTAGGCTCCGAGATGCGGAGCACGACTGGGTGAGATTCTGCCTCAGGCAAGAAGCAAGCAAACAAGCACAGATCAATGGGCATAAATGAGGAGGAAACCCTGGGGCTGGCGCGCGGACGCATGGGTGGAGGCGAGGCTGTTTTTTTCGCTTTGTGTCGCACGAGGTTTAGCGGCACGAATCCAATTCTTTGTCTTGGATTCCGCCCGAGAAACATTTGCATGACGGACTCGGTGCAATCCAGATGGCGGCCAGGGACGACGACTGATTGACCAGTTGACAGCGCCGACGGTACCTCTGACAGTACTCGCAGTACCTCTGATGGTACCTTGCGGGCCCTCTTGCCGCCACTGACGCACCTGTACCCTCCAAGTAGCAGTGGAACCGCCCGAAAATCGAACCACTGACCTCACCCTTTTGCCATTTAGGGCGACGCACCAGGGAAAGCGCCCCAGCGTTGGTTTGCAGGCCCTGTAAGCCACGGGCACCTTAGCGTATCCCGCAAGTAGCTTTTTGCAGGCCCAACACACAAAGGATACCGCGCTCGAGACTGCCACGTACAGCGGGCACCCCCCCTACAGCGAAACAATCTCTCCGCATCACCTGGGTCCTCAACTCTCTGCCCACAACTTAGCGACGCTCTAGATCTTGATCTTGGTCCGCCTTCACCTTGCCCTCGCAAAGCGCCGCCCACTCCAATCCCGCCGACGCAACGCCCCTGCATACGAACGCCGACCGACTATCATTTGCCGCAGCGACCAGCCCTCCACCCACGGCAGTTCTTGCCTCAATGGCACCGTCGCAAACCGCGACGTGATCGCCCTCAATGTCGACTTCGACCGACGCCGCCGGTCCTGGCGTCGCTTCTCTGCCTCCCGCCAACGACACCATCACTGCCGCGCCCTACCGCGCCCCGGTCGACGTCTCAGCACAGGAACAGTCTCTGCCACCGACAAAGCCCAAGGTCAAGACCGAGGGCCAGGCGCAGACCGGTTTCCTCCACTCGCCTCCCGACAGCAACAATAATGTCAAGTCGGATGGCTCCGATTCAGAGCTGAGCGACCTCGACGAGGAACCCATCCTGAGCGATGCACCTATGCCAGCGCCGCCCAGCGAAGCCGACAAGGATGACATCGGAGAGGTGCTCCCCGACCACTGGTCCGGCACCGTACCCGTCTTTAAGCCGACCATGCACCAGTTCAAAGACTTTAAACGATTCGTACGTTCGCTCGATTATTCCCTGCAGCAGCCTTTTCCTTTCTTTTTTTGTGCTAACATATAAGATTCTAGATGGAGGCGGTCGATAGTTATGGCATGAAATCTGGAATTATCAAAATCATACCCCCCGAGGAGTGGAAAGAGTCACTTCCTTCGCTCGACGAACTCGTCAAACGGATCAAGGTCAGAGAGCCTATCAAGCAAGATATCATGGGCTCCAGTGGTACTTATCGACAAGTAAATATCCTCCATGGCCGATCTTACAACCTCCCCCAATGGCGACAACTATGCGACCAGAGCGAACACCAGCCTCCCGCTCGCAGAGGTGAACGAAGAGCCAATGCTGAGAAAACCAGACCTACACGATCTCGAGCTGCTGCAGCCAAGCCTGCGAACCCTCCTACCACAAAAAAACGTGGCAGAGGACGTCCCGCAAAGACGAAGCAGACGGACAAAGAACAGGATGAGCAAGAAGCAGAGGACAGGCCCATGACTCCAGTCTCTCCGAAACAAGGCGCCAAGGAAGCGGATAAACCCGTCGAATCTATCGAGAAAGAGCTGGGCGAACCTGTCGATGAGGATGATGATGATGCACCCACTGTTGGTCGAATGGGAGTCGTTAGACCTGCCAAGCCCAAAACTCAATCGGTTTCAGCACGACGCAAGCATAGCCGACGCGAAGGATCCGCCATGATTGACGAAGCTGCGTTCAAGGATTGGGATTATCGGATGGACATTTCGGATTTCACCCCGGAGCGCTGCGAGGAGCTTGAAAGGGTATATTGGAAGACATTGACCTATGCCCCCCCTCTGTACGGTGCTGATTTGATGGGAACTTTGTTTGAAGAATCTACGGAGCTTTGGAACCTGAACAAGCTTCCTAACCTGCTGGATGTTCTAGGCACCAAAGTTCCTGGCGTTAACACGGCTTATTTGTACTTGGGAATGTGGAAAGCCACTTTTGCCTGGCATCTTGAGGACGTCGATTTGTATAGTATCAACTATTTGCATTTTGGCGCGCCCA
The DNA here is from genome assembly GCA_020809705.1 of Calonectria ilicicola. Classification (NCBI taxonomy): domain Eukaryota; kingdom Fungi; phylum Ascomycota; class Sordariomycetes; order Hypocreales; family Nectriaceae; genus Calonectria; species Calonectria ilicicola. The sequence continues at coordinate 5,722,253 of CP085827.1, read as the reverse complement.
AGCAATGGTACAGCATCTCCCAAGCCGATGCTCGCAGATTCGAAGCAGCAATGAAAAGCATCTGGCCTCAAGATGCAAAGGCCTGTGACCAATTTCTCCGACACAAGGCTTTCCTTATATCACCCCAGCACCTGCTGTCGCATTATGGCATCAAAGTCAACAAATGTCTTTCTTATCCAGGTGAATTCGTCGTGACATATCCCTACGGCTACCACTCAGGTTATAACTTGGGATATAACTGCGCAGAGGCTGTCAATTTCGCACTTGACTCGTGGCTTGATATGGGAAAAATTGCGAAGAAATGCGAGTGTGCCCAGGCGCAAGACAGTGTATGGGTTAACGTCTATGAGATTGAGCGCAAATTGCGAGGTGAGGAGACGGAATATGAGGAAACTGAGGATGAAGAAGAGGAGGAGGATGATCTTTCCGGACTGCCAACTCCACCAACCGGCCTTGGGGTGAAATTTAAAGAGGTTGCTGGCAAACGAAAGCGCGGGCCTGGCGACAAGGGGGGCAAAGTCAAGAAGATTAAGCTCCGGATCAAAACCAAGGCCGAACCGCCTTGCTGCTTGTGCCCGAACGAGTTTCCAATATCGGAATTTCTCCCAACGGACGACGGACGGAAAGCTCACCGGCTCTGTGCATTGTACCTCCCAGAGACATACATCGACCTGGTCGATGGCAAAGAGGTGGTTTCAAATGCAGCCAATATTCACCCAGACCGTCTCGGACTCAAGTGCATGTTCTGTCGATCAAAACGTGGAGCTTGTTTTCAGTGCTCGCAGAAAAAGTGTACAAGAGCGTACCACGCGACATGCGCGGCTGCAGCAGGCGTGTTTGTCGAGGATCAAGATGTTCCTGTTTTTGGGGAAGATGGCACTGAGTATAAGGAGCAAGCGTTCGAATTCAGCTGCCGATTTCACCGCACCAAGCGCGACAGGAAGTTTGATGCTGACAGCTTGGAGGCTAACGCGCGAATTCGCTCGGCTGCTGCCGCTTTAACAAAGGGCGAAATATGCCAGATGCAATACCTCAAAGGGGATATATTTGCTGGCTGCGTGGTTGAGAATCGCCCTGAAGATCAAACCCTACTATTAGACATTCTACCAAGCGGGTATGTAGTATACTTGTTGATTTTTGATTTGTTGCCGCAACTAACTTGAAGTAGTGACCGGGTGGAAGTGGAGTGGAAGTGGCTTCTGCTGCCAGACTCCGCCGACTATCGTCTCCCCAAGGCATCCGCAAATGCCCTTCCCATGCCCACATCACGTAAAGCCAAAGATGAGCTCAAGGCCAAGCAGAAGCAGGATGACACGCCAAGAAAAGATGATATTTTTGCGGACGGCTACACCTGGGCAGAATTCCACATGGAGAAAGTTGGCAACAAGAACCAAGTCAAGGTTGACTTTGCAAAGACTGATCAGATCTGGTATTACTTGGGGAAGACATCAACGGAACTTAGGGCCCAGTATACGGAAGACCCCTCAAATCCACGCCACAATCCGAAGGGAAACTTCTTGGACACAATACCGAAACCTCCGAAGCCTGCCCCTCCACCACGCGTGCAACAGCCGCCTTATATGCCTACCGGCTCATACTCTCACTCATATGCACCTACTGTTGGGTTGCCTGTGACCTCGGCTTCAGCCCGCCCCGAAAAGCCCTATGTATACAAGCCAAGGAAGCCCGTGGAGCCCAACTTTGCCGGCGCAGGCATGTTTGCCGCTCAACGATTCACGCCATCAACCCCAGCTGCCCAACAAGTTCATCGACAAATTCACCAACAGGCTCAACTATATGCTCACCAGCAAGTTCAACATCAAGTTCATCACCAAGCTCAACATCAAGCTCAGCATCAGGTTCAGCAGCACCAAGGTCATCGTCAAATTCATCCTCAAGTTCAACAGTATCGACAACAACCGCATGCGCCGAACCAGGTTCACCAAAATGCCGGCATGTTCGCTACACAAAGGTTTGATGTCAAGACGCCACAGACATATATGCAGATGCAGGAAGCGAGAGCGTCAGCTGCTTCAGTGCCCACTGCCCCAGGTTCGGCTCCAATAAGGCCACAGCAAAACCAGTGGTCAACACCAGCTACTCTTACCAACCCACCCGTTCGCACAAATGCCCACTCGGCCTCGCCAACCGGCCCTCAACAACCTACTCGAGTGCAGTCTCGATCTCAAGTAAAAGGATCATGGCAGGTTCATTCGTCAATCTATCAGAAATACCAATTTTTCCAAGTGAACTATAACAGGTATGTTTGCGATGGTTTCTGTAAGTGCAGAAATTTGCTAACGTACTATTAGGGATTCTGGGAAATACCGTACCCCATACTCTCCTTGGGGCGGGTTTACCAATGGATATGAAGGCAATTTGAGAGCTCATCTCATGAATAATCAACACGAACTACTGCGGCGAGCCGGTCTAGCGACTGGTCCACCTCACCTAAACCATGGCGCGAAAACCCAGTCAACTCAAACGCCAAATTACAACCCTGGCCCTATGCCAAGGGCGCATGCTCAACCGCCAGCTGCCCACGTTTCCCCGTACCAATCGAATTCTTTCACCCAGCCCCCGCGACCCAGTTCATCATCGTCGCCAATGCCGGCAGCCGCCACAACTGCCGCGTCGGCTCCACCAGTTGCGCCTATCACGCCTCACTCACAACAACAAGGGCCTGAAACGAAGGCACAATGGGTTGTGACTCCTCAACCTCCACGCCAACCAACACAACAAACCCACCCCGCCATTACTAATCCAATGTCATCTTCGGTGCAGACTCAAGTTCAGGCACAGGCACAGTCAAAGCCACAGGACCAGGCACAGTTACAAGCTCAGGCGCAGCCACAAGTACAAAAATCGTACAAGGTTGGAATTCATTCATTGCTGGCACAGAGCAACAATGCTAATATCCCAAATTAGATTCCCCCGAAAGAATCACCAGTACCATTGCCAGCTAACTTCTTGGCCGCTATCACATCAGCGCCAAGTGCACCTGGCTTGACGACAGATGGAGTTTCATCTCAGACTCACCCGTCCAGCTTGATTGAACCTAAAATAAATCAGACTCCACATGCAGGACAGACACAAACTGCCATATCTCCTGGGAACTATCCTCCCGGTGGAGCTGCGGAAGTGCCAACGACGTCTGTTCCCATTCCACATCTGTCAGGAGCAGTTTCGCAGGCCTCTAGAGACCCACCTCCAGCCGTGGCTGGACAGACTCAGCCGCCCCATGGGTCTGATTCAATACCAGCTTTTGGATATATCCCTGCCGCACCAACTAGCTCAGCAATTGAGGGGCAGAACCCCCTTCCAGCAACAATACCCAAACCTCAGACTAGTGGTATCAATACAAGCAGCGAGAAGGTTGAGCCGCATGGGTTTCCAGACGTTCCTGGAGGCGAATCCATGGAGTTTGTTGAAAGATTGATGCAGAATCTTCGCAAGGTGTCCCAACGGGGCGGGCCTATGTAAATGACGAAGGGACGACAGTACTATAACGCATCCTACCCATCATTCGGAACGCTTCACAGCGGGTCTATATAATTAAGATCACTGTTCAAGCATACGCAAGGCTGAACAGGATGTACAGATACGTTTTCACATTTCTAGACGGCGTTTAGGGAGGGATGGAAGGTGGCAAATTCTTGCAAACTTTTGGTGTTTTTTTTTTCTTGGCATTTTCAAGATTGATGATGGCGCGGACGAAATGCAACGTGACTAAAAGGTGCCTTCGCAATCTAGTTGAGACACTGGACGCGACGCACCCTGCGTATGATTATTTTCTCTTCTTTTCTTTTTCTTCGGCGCATGCATGAAGCGACAAATATCGCAGGCATAGGGTTATGGGTGCATAATGCAGATGAATGAAGGCGTCTGATTAATGAAATTGAACAATGTTTGATACCTTTTCCTGCTCACAGATTTCAAGTGATAAAAACAAGCCACACAAGTTAAGATTGCTGCCACTTAAACTTGCATCGTGTCGTTGCTGTTGTCTCTTGCTTGACAATGCCAAGCAACGAAAAGCTTGGTTCGGTTGAGCCGAGTGCAGATCAAGTCGAGATTTGGACTGCAGACTTGTCTGTACCAGGCAAAGTCTCATGCAAGTTGCGAAAAAGATGGCTCTGAATACGAGGTGCGCGGACAGAGGTCCCTATCAGCGCGACAGCACCCCTGCAATAGCTGGGAGATAACCGAAACCATGTTGGGCAAGGATTCCGGAGGAAGTGGTTATAGAGGGTCCCAGCCCCGTAGGGTTACCGTATAGGCTATGGCCGGTTGCACGAATAACAATGGCCGCCCGGGGAGAAGCTCCCGATGCTTGTTGTTCCCGCAGCAAGCCCATGGAAGTGATCACTCTCTGAGGGTCGCACTCGGCCGGGGTAGGGAAATTGTTTAGGGCCACCCTTGAATCACATCAGATGATGGAGCCCGTATTTCCGGCCTCGATGCGCTGTCGGACTCGTCTAGCCAGCTGAAGGGCAGTTCTCGGCGCATAACAGATGTTGAAAAAGAAAGCACACGAGACGATAATCAACGGACAGTAGCACGCTGCGGTGCCTGCCAAGCCCATGCAGGGCGGTCAATATCTCGCAAATGTTTGACGCAAGGTAACGTGGGCGGGCATGCATCCCGTCCGCAAGTCTGCCAAGGAGTCACCAACAGGACATCGCAACCCTTGCTGCCATGGCAATTTTTCCCACTGGCGAGCCCATATTTTCCCCGGAGCGGATCCCGTTTATTTTCTCTCTCTTCCTCTCTTTGATTCCCGCTCTTTTAATCGTTCTCGCTCCGGCACCCTGTATTTACGCGGAGAATAATTACAAAACCTTCACCCTCCGCCAAGTCGCCGCCGCAATCTACTCCACCCGCCCAGCTCAGCATGGCGGGAATAAGACGCGTTTGTGAAGCCCTGTGGCTCCTTGTGTTGTTCCTGGGTGGGTATTGGTGAACTGTCGATCGGCAACGAACCACGCGCATGCTTACTGATCTTCAGGCGTTGCTCGTGCCATTGACTGCACGAACGTCACCATTGCAGACGCCAGTGACGCTGCCGAGGTGCGCAGCGGCTGCACCACCATCAGCGGCTCCTTGACTTTTGCAAAGGGCGTGAACGAGACCATCAACCTCGACGGCGTCCAAGAGGTGGAGGGTGACATTACCCACTCCGGTTGCGAAGAAAGCTGGGACGACTGCGAGATCCCAAAGTCCTTCACCATCTCCAGCTCCACGCTCACCAGAGTTGGCGGCGGTATCACATTTTGGTACTTTCAAGGGCTTGAGAAGCTTGAGTTCCCGAACCTTAGCTGGGTCCAAGGTTCCGTCTCACTCAAACGCCTCCATCAGCTCAAGACGCTGGATATTACAAATCTCGCGAACCTGGGATACTTCATCATTGAGGCCGGAAACCTGACCACACTGGAACACAACGGGCTGCAGGGCTTCACAGGAGAGAACAAATATGGCAGCGTCACGTTCTCAGCCGCCGCTGTTAAGTCGGTTGACAGCTTCTTTAGCTACCCAATTGTCGCCAATGGTTCCGCCGACCAGGCCCGGGTCACAATTAGCAGCCTCTATCTTCCTAACGTCAAGGAATTGAACTTTGGCTGGGCAAAGGTGCCAGAACTTTGGGTCACGGGTGATGGCATCAATGTTACTCTGGGCACATCAAGGTCAACCTCCATGGACATTGAGAGTATAGTATTTAAGGACAATATCACAGCGCTGCAGCGCCACAGCTCGGTCAAGAACTTGACCGTCGGAAGCTTTGTTCTAGAGTCGGACGAGTCGCTGAAGAATCTTGAGCTTCCCTTTGACCAGCTGACAAACATGAGGATTGACGGCAACGACGCCCTGGAGAGCATCACGGTATCCAAAGACGCTGTCAACTGGGAGGATTTCGATCTTCAAATCACCAACTGTGACAACCTGAACCTGAGCTCCCAGTACCTCAATGATGATCAGATTTGGTACTGGCCAGAAAAGAACATTGCCACAATCCGGATCACTGGCGTCAATGTTTCCAACAGTTTCTTGTGAGTCTTCAACTTGTAGCGATTTTCTGGATTACTTGTGACTGACATGCTTTGCTATTTCGTAGTGACACCTTCATGGAGAACCACGCCAACGGAAACAACACCCAAAAAGTGACGGACGAATTCACAGTCACCCCCAACTCTCAGCAAGAGGTGGCCTTTAACTGCACGCCTTTTAGCGAGCTCCAGCAGAGGGGAGTTTTGCCAGACGACTATAGTTGCGCAAATGTCACCGACTCTTTTGCCGTCCACGTGCTAGGCTATTCATCGTGGCACTACTGGATCGCATTCGCCGCGATTGCTTTTTATGTTATTTAATGAGCATGGGAACGTTTCAAAAAGAAAATGAATCTGCGACTGAACTTTTACGAGTGATGGAAACGAAGGACATTTCGGGGAATTCTCTGCATCGGGGTAGTAATTTGCGTGTTTTAGATATCGGAAAACAGGGATCTACGCATGGTGAACCCATGTGAGGAATACAAAGCTTGGTAGCGATATGATCAAGTATCATCCTTTCTCAGCTTTTCCCTAAAAGCCATCCAGCTTGTTTCCTCCTAGGGACGGTTAATACCTAATATTGCCAGCCTCCCCTGGCTTACGGTGTGCAGTACCAGAAACATAGTCATCTATATAGCAGTTAGCAAATGTTGGAAGGATATACTTTATCACTGCTCTTATTAAATAAAAAGAGGTGACTCTCAAAATTGACTAAGCTTATTTTCTCCTCCAGACATAAACACATGTCAATCGCACGAATTGCTGGATTCACAGTGCCTTTTCTAAACCACTTGATACCCTTTGTTCATGCCAAGTATTCCTCTTCATGGCCACAGAAGCCCAGAACGCATTTTTTCCGTTATTATTTAATGTGAAGATTACCTTTCTTGGATTCTTGTTTAATGGGTGGGTAGTTAATCCCATGTAAATGAGCAGGTACAGGAGTCAATTCAGATATTCAAGGATGTGGTTACGATATCTGAGAAAGTAATGGCAGAGAATCACCCATCTCGATTCAATTCACAGCACGGGCTAGCACTATCATATCTTGCCAATGGGCAAGCAAAGAAAGCACACAAACTCCTAAAACATGTGGGCGGGATAAGCAAGAGAAAACATGGGTAGAATAACATGCTTATCGACGTAAATTTCAGCAGGAACTTGCAACAGCCAACCCAGCCAATGGGCAACTCAAAGAAGCTATGGAGCCCCTAGGTGTCTATGTTAGATCTAGACACATGAGTTCCATCATCTAATTCGATCGGCGTATTTTTTCTCCATTAATTTCAGATAAAGCCACTTTATTGTGTGCTCAGTTTATTATGGTCTTATTGGGCCTGTGATCGAAGGCTAGAAATGGTAGTGGTGAGATTACATCGGCATTCGCCAGGTATGTACCGTTAGAGCCTGGAGCTCGGGCAACCGAAACTGCTGGCCAGAGGTCCTGCATAGAGCTAAATTTGTTGGAATCGCATCTATCTTTATTATTGTCTAAGTGTTTCCTAGTCAGTTCTTTGAAGATGCGTTGTAGGATTTATGAAATGTTCCTGCCAAGTAGAACCTCCGAACGTCTTTTAGGCAGCTGATGAAGCTGATGAAGACCGAGCAACATTGTCAAGCACTCATTATACCTCCCATTTTTGCGGCTCTGGTGCTTCTAAGAAATATTGCATTTGGAAAACCCCTTATATTTTCTTTTTAAACGTACACAGTATACCCGGAATCGTGGTCCGTTTATAATCCAGGGCTCACTTCATTTTGACTCTATTACGCCTTGTATGTACCTGAGCAGGCACAGTAATGATTACAATACCAAAAATACCAAAAAAATAAAACCTTTTTGTTTCTTAACCTAATTGTAAGTGTAAAGGCAAATGCAGTCAGTCTTGTACTTTCCTTCGCCACAAGCTGACACAGAGCACCATGGATCCGCTTGCACTGCCTCCTGGAGTCCCCGCAACCAACCAAGAGCAATCAACAGCCCTATTCTTTTTCTAGAAAGTCTACTTTTGAAATCATATTGGGGCAGTGATCTCTTTTCCGGACCCATATATCGACTTTCTCTTGGTTTATCGCCCGGTCCCTGCTCCACTTAGCCCTTCGCAATATCAACAAGCTCCAATCTTGAGGCCTCTGCCTAGAATGATCATGTTGTGCTTTCATCTACCGACATTGGCGCATTTATGAATGAAACACTGCCCTTTTCTCTATGGTAGGTCTATAAATTAATGCCTTGGCGGAAATGAAGTGGAACAACCGCAGTCTTCTCAGCCACTATATATGGGAGGTCACAGTAAAACACTTCTGGTTGTTCATTGTAACCTAACCCTGTTTAGCTTTATGAGAAGAAAATGTAAATGGGGTATATTGCATCAAACTTGTTTAGAAAATTCATCGATTAAAGACCGCCCTCAACTCCGTTTAAAATTCTTTCCATCTGAATACATCAAAAATATGCCTTGCGGCGCTAGTCAAAATAGCGGGGGACTTGATTGAGAGAGGGGCATGAGAAAAGGCATTGTTCCTATTGAGACACCGAAGCCTGGTGGGCTCAAGTAGAGGGTCCGATAAGAGACCCTTGCCAAATCCTTTATTCTGTAGTCGCGTAATTACATTTGGGATTTTGAGCAGGCATGGCTTCGCTTTAAGAGGCTATGGTGCACATGCAAACCAAAACTCGTGTGACACGCGGCTTTTGTTAGGCTGAATTGAATTACTCACGTGATATGATACGTCAGAGTGTTGGACCATTCCTTAAAATGCTCAAATGAGCGTTTTATTCTGTGCCAAATTCGGTGCATGGGGCTTCGATAATGTCTTTGGTAATCGAACCGACAGTACAAGACAATCACCGGAATATTAGCCGCGTTTACTGGGTTTGCGCCGATCCTTTGTTTGAGCCGTGTGCGTCGCTTATTTTGGGTGAGAAGAGTGGGCAGAGCGTGACTCAACATACGAACACAATACAGACAAATGTCGGAACGACGGAGATCTTCTTAGTGAGACTTGTTGATACTCTGGATGGCAATTGTTCCCTCCAAAGCGAGATACAGGGAATACTATCAGATCCAGACCAAGTCAGCGGTATAGTGGTGTCAGGATTAATTCAGGGAATTTCAGGTCCAGAATTTAAACTGGGAGATCTCATCATAAGCCCACCCACTCCCATTTCTAGCGAGGATGCAGCACCTGGGGCTGCAGTTACCCCAAGCAAGTTGGAGCGTGCTGTTGAAACTCTGCGAAAGAATGCTAGCAGTGATGAAGACTTGCACTTGCACCAAGTCATTCTTTCTGTAAGCTTTGCTTGTCCTCAAATAGCCCATAAATTAATTAAATCTCATTGACAGGAATCTTTTAGCCCCGCCGCGGTACATCACATGAATCACTGTTATTCAGCAAACAATGAAAAAAATAATAGCTTTGAAGGCAGCCTCGTGAATCACGAACAACACAAAGGGTTTCCCAAAATCCTTGAGAGCTGTTCAAAGCTTCTGAAAAGCTTTCAAACCCTATTTCCTGCTAGAAACCCAACCTATTTAAACCTGTGCAACCCCATCGTTGTGTTTGGAGTGAGCGAACACTACAACCGAAACAGCATCTTGGAGCCTCTTACAACATCAAACATCGTCACATACATCACCGAAGTCATAAACACTATGGATAATACTCAAAAAATCCCCATCGAAAAGTTGAGAAACACGGAGGCCGTGGTACCACCACCTCAAGAGACTCCGAAGTTGCCCCCATTCCCCAAACATGACTTCCCATCATACGGAGATAACGTCCTGCTCGTGGTGCCTACCGCCAATGGTTTCAAGCGTCAGGTCCTCGAATCCAAATTTGAGGGCGATTTACCTTCATGGAGAGCACTGCATACAATCATCGTCCCGGGCAAGTCGAACGTCGGGGAACAGCCCTACAACGATGCAGGACTTCGAGGTGCCTATAACCGAATCACCCACGCTCTTACCCTTCTAGAATCAGACGAGTACAAGGAAGAAATGAAGAAGTTGAAGATTGGGACTGTTTTCGTTGGGTCCATCGAGAACTACATCCGAACAAAGGGTGTTGAAAAACCTACCGACCACGCCGCCATCGTCCTCTACAACGCAACCAAAGACAAGACGGAGATTAAAATATCCCAAGGAGTTACCATATCCAAAGATTTCGTTGATGAAGCGCGGAGCTATGGCCTTGATGGCGATGATGATTACGGGAAAAAGACGGTCGGCGATGTTGTAGCTGAGAGCACAACAGGTGTAAACAATGCGAATTGGCACATTGTCTTAGCCGGCAAGTCGCGATATGATATTATCAAGGAAACCATGACAAACATCGAAATAATGTGGTAGATTACGGGCTTTTTGCACTCAATAAAAAGGTATCGTTGCATGAGACACGGTGTTAAAGGGAGGGAAGGGGGAAGCATGGAACGCTTTCAGAATCATTTCAGGTGTACTATTCTCAGTTAGATCCAAACATGAATCACATTCAGCCCATTTTATTCATCATTAAGTATCAAGAACCCTTTTCAACATCGCTTTTCCCCTCCTTTTTCATCGTCTGCGTGCGGTGCAAGTCAAAATGTCCTTTAGTCTTCCCAAGCAAGGGCTTCAGTTTGCCGTTGACCCAAAGCCGCCAGATCAGTATGGACAGGGCAGTCGAGGGGAAAGTGACGACACAATAAATCCAAATCTTCCCCGAGGCCTGCCAGGAACCGTCATCCCCATAATTAAAAAAGGTGGTGCTGAAGAATGCCTGCGATATTTGGTCAGAGTGATGCACAAGCAAATCGTCAGTTATTCACGTACAGAAATAAAGGTGGCTGGTAAAAACACCATAGTTAATAGTGCGATGGATTTCATCACCGTGTTATCTTGCTGAGCGATAGTATTGTATGCCTAAATCGAGATTCCGGTTGGTCAGTGTTTTCTCTTTCGTATTGTCTTGAGGTCAGGGTGGCGTACGACTGTGATTTCGCTCTTGAGGCGTTCATAATTTGAATCGGAGCGCAACTTAAGGCTCTTGATTACATGTACTTGAAATCGTACATATTCCACGGACCGTTCACAGTAGGTTTTCCCGAGGGGTTTGAGTAAGTCGTCGAGTTTGAAGATACTTTCTTGCTGTCTTAAAATGTGCTCGAATGTCTCTATCGTAGCTTCAAGAACTTCACAGACATGAATTGCATGTCTGGAAATCTCGTGCAGTGCCTCAAAGTCGATCGCCAGGCCATCTTTTTCGCGGCACTTGAAGCAGTTTAGTAAGAGGCTCATGTATCAATGAGATACTCGTAGAAAGATACCTTTTCAATCGCCCGAACTGGGTGTCTGACTCGCCAAACGGCGTCATCATTCAGCTTGATAATCTCGTCGATAAGAGGGAGGTGCATTGCAAATGGATCTGCAGGGGTAAGAAACTTGCTTTCCAGCGTTTCACGAAGCCCCGATTCTAAATCGCGAGGCACATTGATGCATAGGGTTCGTTGTAGACCAGGTGCTTCCCAGAAAGTATAAAATGCCATCTCGCTCCAGATATAACCCTTCTCATTTGATAGTATTTTGTCTTTTTTCGTCAAAAGCTTTTTGACGAGGCATCGAAACCAAGTGCCTAAATATTGACTTTAGTAAGCCAGTTGTTGAAGCATTCTGCAAAGCTCGGCGACGTACTGTAGCTCGTCAATTTGTTTTCATTTTGCTCATCATATGTCGGCCGGCAACCGAAGTATCCATTATGTTCGATGTACATCTTTGTGCCCAGTATTGCGGGTGCGTTGAAGCAAGAAAGCACTTCCGCCCACGTGGACGGATCAGGATTTGGCCCGTCATATAATCTGGGTTACATTAGTTGGTGAAAGAAAACATGGACTGCATTGACGTTGATTCTTACAGGTAACAACTATCTGGGAGCGTTGAGAAGTTTCGCTACGCAAGGTTAACTTGGGATCCGAGATGGCGGTGACATCAAAAGAGCCTTACCATGAGATACTCAAAGGTAATAATGCCATCTGCCACTGATGATGAACGAATTGATGAGCCCAGAGGTCTGATCTTCAACACAGATGTTCGCGCCATGGTGATTTACGACTCTCACAGCCAGAGGCCGGAAGGGGGTGCTGTTCGCGATAGGAATTGAAGCGAAGATGGAAGATACAGGGTTCTGACCGGATCTGGGATCTCGTTTGCTTGGCCTAGAGCAATATGCCTCGTGTGAGCCTCATTTGGCATATTTATGGGAGGGGGTAGGCTGGACGAAGGCACAGCCTGTTTCTGGTGGCACATGATTAGCCGCCCAAGGCGACAGGGTTGTTTTTGTTAGCTGCATACCGCCATGCCAATTCCCGTCTTATTGGCTATAAACTGCAGACGATTTCCATAATATTTCAGCTGTTGGTCGGTCGCCTTCCAGTTAACTAGGTGGCTGGAGAGCCTGGGTTAGGCTTCCCTGCCCACAATGCGAAATTTATCACTGGCCTCATTGCCTCCATTTCTCTCCCATCTACCTCGTTAGTGGAGCATATCCAGCCATCAAATGCACTCGGAACCAATTGAACAGAATAATAGTCTGACCCCTTTTCATCAATCGCAACACCAGCAACTAATTAGGGCCATTTCTTGTCCCAGGCCAAGGTCTATAGTGCTTAGTGAATTATATTTTAGCTTGCTGTATTTTCAGAAATTTTCTCGCTTTTAGACCTAGTACCCGTATATTTCACAGCAAACAACCACGGTCAAATGAAAAACCGAAGCTCTCGACGTCAAGAAAGGTGGTCATATGTAAACAGTTGCTCGTTCCCCGACCTCAGGCAGCTAAGCGCTGCGAAAGGTTGGCCCACCGTTAGCTGCATGTCGTGGCGGGACGGAGCTCTGAAGCGCCATGAATACTTGTCCACGATACCCAATCTAAATATATCCGAATGGTCCATTTTATATCAGATTGCTAACTAGGTCGAGGTAGTCAAAAGATAGCATTAGTTCGAGGTCAGCCCTGTGGTGCTCATCCTGTATAACGAATGGGGGCTGCGGCGATACACAAAGAGCCTAACAGCCTTGGCTTTTCGCTGAAAGGGTTCACTCGTGACCCAACTCAAGGCCAGTGGGTAGTTGCATCGACTGCTAAGAGCATAGAAAATCTTCACCTGGCCAGGCCTTACACTCCCTCTTTCCAAAACATTTGCGCTGTTCGAGAACTTGGGGGTGGAATTCGGTTCATGCTTTGTCCTGGTATGCCAAAAATAAACCGAGGCTGGAAAGGCAAAAAGAAAGGTCTCAGAGGGAGTCGAACCCTCGCTGGCGGAATCAGAATCCGCAGTCATAACCGTTAGACCATGAAACCGTATTTGGCAGACAAGCGTCTTCCATGATTGGTTGTTCCCGCGGTGGGTTGACATTCGAGATTTTGATGAGGTATATATGGTGCTAGTTGAGCTAAATCACGCATGGACATTCCCTGGTCTTGCTGAGTCATGCATCCAACAGACAGCTCAGAGGTACGGATACGAGCTGTTGGCATGGTTGCATCTTGGTCGATTGAGATGGCAGATGCAATGTAGTCAGCTTGCTACATTAGTGCTCGAGGCCATGCAAAGACCATGCACAGGGCGTGCCATGACGCGTCCCGTCTGCTATCTAGGACTTTGTATGTCTTGGCGGGAGGAGGTTGACGGACCAGCTGAATAATTATTTTGGAGGCTGGATCAATCATGATTGTGGTTTTTTTTTTTTACTTTTTGGCCAATTGTTAGGATGACGCAAAATGTGTGCGTTTCGCAGTGTCACTTATGGCAGTGCATATGCTCACAATGATTCACAAGTGATGGAATAAATGCTTGCGCACTACACCACCGCCAGCGCCACCATCAGTAACACCAACAACATTTGGGGTGCTCAGCGAGTGAGTGGGAATAAAAACAAGGTTTGCAAACCCGAGGTTCAGTCATGATGGAATCTTGTTCAGCGTTGCTCTCGCCCACCATCTTTTGCGAAAACCCCAGCAGTGCATATCATTATAAAGCTCCCGTTCAAGGCATCCCACGTGTGGCCGACTCCACCCAGCCACCACCACTACAAAGGCTGTATGTCGGCTGAATGCACCAACAACAAAGCCAAAGGATGGCTACTAGATGTGAGTGGACAGGGCTCGGCTGCTTTATCTCGACGCGTGACAATCATGTCTTGGCTTTCCCGATTGAAATATTTGTTGCACGGTTCGATTTGGTTTGGTTTGGTTGAGCTCAGTTGTGCGCGCTCATGTCCATGTGTACTGTGGCTATGATGGCCTCGCCCTCTCTTTGTCCACCCCCTCCCCCCTCCCCCCCTCTCTCACCTCATCGCATCGCGCCCTTGCGTCGTCCTTCGCTCACCGAAGCTCTTGCAAACCCGAGCCGACGACTCCCCCTCATCTGCCGGGGACTTTGCGCCGCCCAACCAGAGACATGCCGCTGTGATGCATCGACCACGCCAAGCCACCTCTCCACCTTGTCATCCATATCACCACCGGGCTGCAGCAGGTTTGCAACCACTACGCCCGTCCCCGTATCCGTGATTGGGCCGGTCTCGCTTTGCGCTTCCCTTCTGCCCGCCCACAGTGTGTCTCCCTCGGAAGCTTTCCCACAACAGCTCTATCGTGCCATTGTGCCATTGTCGTTGGCTGCTTCCCCGCATGCCTTGATCCGCTTGTCGTTGCAGCTCCGGCTTCCCAGCCCGCCCGCGTAGCGAGCCAGCTGCACGACAAGGGTCTCGATTACTAGATCTTACACACATGTCATGTTGATTTCCAATGTACCCTTGACTCGCCCGTTCTTGGCAACCCAAGGGCGGCGCGAGTGCATATGGTGGGATGCAAAAGCAATCAGTCTCCAATAGTGACGATCAGTACAGCACCATCTCCGCACGTAGCTGTGAGTTAAACAGTAACCCGTCCCATTCCTTCGCGCCCCTATGGATTGTTTTTTCTCCCTCCACTTCATTCTTCTCCCATGCTGGAGACTGCCGTGCTGTCATCGTCCCGAGTCAAGCCGCTTGGAGTGACCAAATCATGAACCAACCCTTTGCAATGGCCCCTATCAAGCGCCTTGCACTCGCCTGTGCTCTCTTTGCGGGTACATGGGCACAGTCCACTGATGGGGAAACCATCTGGGCAGTGGCGGCTTACATCAATCATGGCGAAAAAACACCACTGGATGGCACAGTCCTCACCCCCGAGGGAGCTCAGCAGTTGCTGCGACAGGGAAAGGCATTCCGTGCTCGCTATTTGGCAAACGTGAGCGGTTCAGATTATGATCACATCCAGACTGCGCGCCTTCAGTCCATACCGACGGACATGATTGACAATGGAGCACTTGATCTTGGTTCTCTTGACTATGAATACATAACCACGTCGGCCATGTCGTTCCTGCAGGGCTTATATCCTCCTGCATCCGATGCATTTGGCAACACCACAGATGATACCGAAATAGCCCGTGACTATTCCCAAGATAACGACACTCTTATCGATTACCCACTTAATGGATACCAGTATGCAAACATTCGCACATATGGTATCTTGGATCAAAGGTCTACTGGGTAGGGCATTTGTATTCCCCCACTCAATGATGCATGACATTGACAAAGCCTCCAGTATCCAGGGAAATCTTAGATGCTCCAACTGGGTGAGCGAGATGTACAATAACCTAACGCAAGACCCCTACATGTCAGGTCTTGCCGACTCATCTCTCGACTTTTACCAGGAATTGTTTAGCGAGCCTCCGTTGCAAGGCACTGTCAACACCTTTGATGCCAACTTCTGGAATGCTTATGAGCTTTATCAACTGGTGCAATACTTGTATACCCACAACAAGACGGTGCACGACGGACTCACCAATGCAACTTCGAAACTGACTTTGATGAATGTGTATGCAGCCACTCTTGAGCGCTCTAAGAACTCTTATATAAATTACTCATCTTCTGATGATAACGACGATGACAAGGAAATCCTCTACTCAATCGCTGGGCGCACCCTTGCGAATAGGATTGCACGTCAGCTCATCGACAGCATCCGATGGAACGGAAGTGAAGATAAGATGTCCATCACATTTGGCACATTCCAACCAATTATGAGCTTTTTCGCTCTTGCAGGCCTCATTGATCGCAAAGCCGTCCAAGAAGGTCCCTTTTCCACTCTCCCGGAGCCTGGCGCCGCCATGGTTTTTGAGGTATATGGAGACAACTCGACTTCTGCAGATGTAGTCCCGTCGTTTGAAGACCTTCGGGTCCGGTTTTACTACCGTGCTACCGCAGATGCGGGCGAGGACTTTGCAATCTACTCACTCTTTGGATTTGATAATAACACAATGCCCCTCTCACGCTTCATGCGCCGGATGCAAGGTGTTGGCGTATCATCATACGAGTGGTGTGATGTTTGCGGGTCAACACCTGCGCCATGGTGTTCAAACCCCTTCAATGACGGGGGCACCAGTCGCCAGTCGACGGCAGACTCCATGGACCCAGCTGTTGCTGGAGTCGTAGGCGCAGTAATCATGCTTGTGGTCGTGGCCATTGCCGGGGTGTCTTTGTACTGTTGTGGAGGCCTTCGTCTCAGACGAACAGGCTTCCCAGAGCAAGAACCGATGCCGGAGCAGGTAAGCGCTGCCGGCGGGTTCAAAGGCCCCGAGAAGATGGACGATGATAAAGACGTGTCTGTCACTAAGGAAGGCTTTCACCACGAGCGAGTGGGAAGCTGGGAGTTGAAGGATGGAAATGCAAGCAGCCGCGATGGGAACGGAAGTACCCTCGGCGGAAGCACTCTCGCTCCTGACCAGGTATCAGGTGTTGAGAGTGTCGACGTACCCAGACAGAGGGGGAAGTCCTTTGACGATGATGATGATGATATTAGTGTCATGAACGCCAGCCCTGTCAAGGCGCACGAAAGCGTCTAACGGCTTGGCTGGGCCCAGAGTGGAACCATTTTGAGCAGCGCTCCTTGAGGTTAGATCATTTTCTTGCGGGAGGGAGAGACGGATTGCAGTATATATATACCCTTATGCTTATTACGAAAAACCATGGGTTTAGGTTTGGGATTTTACCTGGTTCTCAATACACTCTCTTGACGTCAAATAGTATTTCTAGGAAGCTCTTTAACTTCCAATATCAATCAGAGGGACAAATTGGTCAACTTTCGGTTTCTGGCACTTTGTATACTCAACTCATTTTGCTCAAACACAATAAAATGTGTTGGTCGACTTTAGAGCTATGGTGCTAACATCCTTACGGAGAAGGGTCATGAAGCCAAGAAATCTTATTGTGTATAGCCAGTACCATCAGTCAGACTCATTACAAGGCTTCAGTAGATGTGATGAAGTAAGCCCCGAAGAAAAATGGAAAGGGGAGGATAGCAGTGTTTAGGCGAGATCCACCCAAGATGGTAGATACCCGCTGCGTTGAAAACCGGCATGCAACACAGGCAGTAAACTCAGCTCCAGATCCCGACAACACAACCCACCTCAAATCTTGGAGAAATGGGGGCTAAGAAGCAATGGAATGGCTAAGAAAAGCCTTCAAAAAAGCCCCCATCGCCTGGCCAAGGATCGGCATGCAGCACATAGACAAATACTCGAGTGATTTCACCCGGACACTCGACTGGAAGGGGCAGGAAGGCCGTTACGCAGCCTAGACTATGCCCAACACTTGAGGCGCCATAAGAGGGTGTCTTTTAAAAACTTGATATCAATGATGTCACAAAAGCATGTCTTGAGAGGCTGGTGATAGATAGTACAGATTAAAGGAGAAGATATTATGGGTCGTACATCCGCAATGGCTCTATGCTCACTGGCCCAGCGGGGATCTGGTCAACATCCCGTGTCTTGGAATCAAGGTGTGAGACATGGGGGTGAAACCAGCTTGCAAAGTAAGGGCTCCACGTTTTCATGATCTATCATACGTTTTTCCTCATATTACCAATGCTCTCAAGAGTACATTACATGAAGGGGGGCAAAAAAAACAAAAGGAGGAAAAAGAAAAGAAAAAGAGAAAAGATGGGGCGAGGGGTGGGTGATATCATATTGGGCGGAACTTTTGGGTAGGCATCGGGTTTTGTTTTGCAGAATTTCGGGTAGCGAAAAGCTCTGGTCTCTACAGCCACGGCTGGGCTTCGTGCTAATAATTCTCCACCCTCCTGCTGAGATCTAAGATCTGCATTACGCTTGATCTGTTCACCAAATTGGCTTCATCCGAGCCATGGCTAAGTTGGTTGTTTCAAGTACCTAAAATGACAACGCCTCCCCCCTCTACTGCAGGATGAATGGGGTCTTATTTTGGTTCAATGTAACCTAAGGAGTGAGAGGCACTTGTACATATATATATCCAACTGTGAGAGGTGTCCGGCTCACCATGGAGCTCCTGTCAGCAAGCATCCATGGCTGCTAGATAATTCAAAACGACAACGCTGTTCCGTAACCAAAGTCTCGTTCGCACGAGCCGCTCTAAGCCAAACTTCCCAAGGGTATTTCCGTAGCCATTCCGCATCCAAAAAGCAGATCAAATAATTGCAAACTCCTCCTCCTTCAAATCCTCCCGCTCCAATGTCTCACCATTCATCAGACCGTGCACGTAGCACTCGCCAATCAACTTCCAGCCATCTCCCCCCCTCTTCTGCCGCAGCACGAACAAAGTTCTGCCCCCATGCAGCATCACAACCTCGTCCCCCGGCTGCAGCGTTTCTGGCCCGATGAGGAACAAGCCGCCTGATGTGACGGCGAATCTGCGATAGCGCGAGACCAGTGTCGCCTCGTGGCTCCATTTAAAAGCGTTTCCTCTGGCCGCCACCTCCCGCACGTCCGGGGCCACCATGTCCGAGCCTCCCCCGGCACGTACCAGATATGCCGCTCCATTAGCTAGCCACTCATCCTTGGGAATCGTGCTGTAGGGCCTTGACCGATCGCCTCCAAGGCATGCATTAGTGAGCGTCTGCACAAACGCGAAAAATGCCGAATCGCCGTTGGGGTACTTTTGTTCAAGACTGAAGCGTTGAAACCCGCACACTTCATACCAGAGAACTTCAAAGGGAAGCCGGCCTGTGCGCGTAGGCCGGAATTGAAATGCTTTGCCATAGAAAACCCAGGAATTGGTGCAAATGGTGTCGACCCGCACGCCACGGATGTGTAAAATCCGATTCACCTCATCTATCCGAAGCTGTGGGAGGGTTTCCCCAGAGGCCCTATGGGGGGTTTCTGGGGAAGCAAGAAGGTGCAAGGGCAATATTCGCCAGTCTGGGACCCATGAGGGCAGTTTCTCCCTGCGTCTGCCTTTCTTCCTGGAGGCCAAAGGTACTGGGTGACAAGCTGACAGCAGTATCAGCGACTTTGCCCCAGTCAACTCCCGTACGGCAACGTCATAAAAGACATCTCCAATATTACGATCATAGCCAGCTGTGATTCCGGTGAGATCTTTACTGCCTATATTGATAGAAAAGTGACCCAGAAGCGCATATACATGGTCCCGAGGGTCTTTGGCAGATAGGTGCCGCGCCCGATGAAGCTCGTAGATGAAACTTCCCCGATTGTGGTGCACGTCATAATCCTCTTCCGGCTCGACGAACCGACGGTACAAGTACCGGATGCTAGGGGTGAGAATAGAGAAACGAGTTCTCAAGTAGTGGTAGTGCTGGTTCAGTATGCCAGCCACGACTGAGAGCACTTCCCAGTTGATTTCTGCATCACCCCAGTACAGCGTGGCCGGAGCCGATGTACCGATTTCCTGGACGATCCATATACGTTTAAACTGGTGCCATGTTAACGATGTTCGCCTCCTCGTAGGGCATTCTCTCACACAAAAGACTTACCCATGGCAACATGGTCAGCTTAGAAAATGGTATCCAAGGGTGCTGGTCTTGCTGCATAAGCTCCTCAGAGTGAGCAAGCCGAAACGCGGCGTGTTTTTCTTCATCCCTAAATACCTCGTGCAAGTAATTTATCATTCGAGCAGCCTCATGGGCTACCCCGTCCTTGTCGGGCCCCAGCCAGACCAAGATGTGTTTTGCGCCCTTGTAGATGGCGTTCATCAGACTGACCTGTTGGCTCCGCTCCGCAATGTCATACTGGTTGATACAGACTTGGTCCGCCCACAGACGTCGGGGGAGGGTCGGGTGGCGCATACGCCGCAAGGCACTTTGAATGCTCTTGGTCAGCGGAAGCTGCCTCCTATCGCAGAGCATCTCGCTAGAGCGATCCCCGTCGCCCCAGACGTACGAGATGGCCTCGTAGGTGGGGTTCAAGTCAAGGTTCTCCGCCGTGAGACGGCCGACCAGCGGCTCATCTCCCGAGCCCGGCTCCAGCGTCAGGATCCGGATGGAGAAATTGTTCTCAAAGGGGGCATACTCGTAGATGCCAGGGCCTTCTGTCTCCCGAGTCTGCCCCGGTGCAACGTCAAGTGCCATCAACAACCGAGAGGCTGATGCAGCGGAGTGAGAGCGCCGTGCTTGGTACACTGCGACCCCGCGTGGATGGCGGAGACGCCCCCTCCCCCCCTCGCGTTTCGGCGTCCAGTTGACTGCACAGCGCAGCAATGGGCAGATCGTCGGAGCTGTGGAGGCTGTGAGGTAGAACCTTTTCGCATGCCGTCGTGCCAAGAGGCCTCTGACCTGTATGACCATGTCAGCTCCGTGGCGGAGAATTTTTGATAATGATGCACGCCAGACGTCAGACTCCAGCCTCTCCACAGTCTGAAACTAACGGCTTGCATGCGCCAATGGATCGCCCTGAAGGAGGCCATTTTAGCCAAGACTGGGCAGAATCCCTGTTGGCCATGGCAGACTGGGTCAGCTCGAGTCCAGTATGGCACCACCCGTAATCATGCACTTTTCACACTCGCACCAGTTTAGATGTACTTTATTTTGCAGAGATTTGAATCGATCCTTATCGAGTGGCGGCAGGCCAGTCTATCTAAAATATACACAAAACATCCTCGTGTCGTCACTCATATCTGCCGGTATCAAGCAAGTTATGCAGAAGCATATAGCACAAGTAGTCCAATCCGTTGGTCTTTGCCCGTAACGCCAAATCCGTTCCCAGTCCCTATAGTGGATATGCACACAATTACAAAGGAAATTCTTTCGCTAGTTTTTGTCCTCTTCTTGAGGAGAAGTCAACCTCGCCTTACACCAATAAGCCCTAGTTCATCTTTTACAAGTCCATAGTCATAAGCTCTAGACGTGACACAACAGAGTCGATGTTGGCACTGATGCGTTGCACGCGGGCCATGGCCATAGCAGCAGTAGCCTCTTCCTCAGTAGCATCAACAAGCTCGAATCGGGCGAGGGCCTTCTCGGACTCGATGCCACCGAAGAGGTCGACGTGGGAGAGGCAGTCGGTGTCGATCTCCTTGGCCTCCTCGGTAGAGGCGGCAGGCTCGGAGTGGAAGAGAGCGAACTCGGGGTCGGCCTCGAAGTCGGCATCAAGAGGGGCGGCTTCAACGGGCTCGGAGACCTCGAGTCTCTCAGCAGGTCGCTCAATAATGGGCATCTCGACCTTCTCCTCGTCACAGTCGAAGGACTCGACGAAGTTAGAGGTCTTGCCGGAGAGAACAGAGGCATCGATAGGAGCGGGGACATCAGGGGTGTCAACAACGAAGACCTGAGGCTGGAAGTTGTAGGCGGAGTTGTCCACGTTGAGCATGGAGAAGTCCATGTTCTGCTCGGGAATCATGGCCATACCAATCTGCTGCTGGGACTGCTGAGAGCCGTAGGGGTTAACATCCTTGGGCATCTGACGCTGCTCCTGCTGGGGCTCGGTCTTGAGCTGGGGGGTCTGGTTGACAGCAGCGGGGTTGCTGCTGAGGTGATCGAGGAAGTTAGAGAAAGAGGGAGAGGAGAGAAGCATGCGAGTGAGATCGGACAGGCGCTTGTTCTCCTCCATAAGGGCACGGTTCTGGGCGCGGAGGTCACCGTTCTCGTTGACCTTGTTGGCAATCTCAGCCTCAAGCTGGGAGATGTATTCTGGAAGTCTGAGTTAGCATAGCAAATGAGTTTCATTGGAAGTAACAACTTACCCTTTCTGCGGGATCGGAAAGCGCGAGCGGAGACCTTGTTGCGGAGCTGGCGGCGCTCCTTGGAGCTGAGCTTCTTGCCCTCCTCGCTAGCAAGGAGTCGCTCGTCCTCATCCATCTCCTCCTCTTCCTTCTTAGGGCGGGGAAGGTTGGAAACGTTGTTCTGGCCCTGGGGCTCAGGGGCAGCGGGCTTAGCGCGCATGGAGTTGAGGAGCTGAGTGATCTTCTGCTCGACAATGGGGTCAGCAGGCTGGGGAGCCTTGCCACGACCCTTGGGCTGAGCACCCTGGCGCTGAGCCTGTTGCTGCTGCTGGATAATCTGCTGCTGCTGTCGCTGCTGAGCCTGAGCCTTAGCCAGAGCGGCCTGCGAGTGAGCACCGGGCCAAAGGCGGCCAACGTTGTTGTTCTGAGTGGGGAGAACAGGAGGAGAGGGCAGACTGGCCGAATCCTCAATGTTGCTAGGGTTGACAGTGAAGAACTGCTGAGACTCGGGAGACTCGAAATCCATATCCATAGCGTTCTGGGATGGCGAGGTATTGAAATCAAACTCGTTCTCAGGACTGAAGGTGGATAGGTAATCAAGGCTGCCGAAGTCTTGGTAGCCAGTGTTGTTGGTCTGGTTCACAGCCATGGTGCTGGCAATAGCGCCGGGCACGAAGCCAGTCTGTTGTCGGTACATGTCATAGTTGTGACTAGGACCAGACATAGCCTGTGTGGTTGTGAGAGCGGGAGTTGAAACGGCAGCTGTGACGGGGCTGGTGAAGGAAGCCTTGGATGTAGCAGCCGGTGATACTGAGTTGGCGGGAGACTGGTAGTTTGAGATGGCATCGTACTCGGTAAGATCGAGTAGGGCGTCGATGTCGACGTTACTCTGGGCCGGAGCCGACATGCTGATTGTGTTGTTGATGGGGGGTTGATAGGTAGTTGATAGAAGCGGCGACGTTCGGCCGGAAGCGAAGGATGCAGATGAGTAAAGACGACGGTCGGATAAAGCAGGCGCGATCAATCAAAAACGAATCGAATGAAGTTGGTTAGGTCGGTTGATGGTTTGGTGAAAGAGATGTAGTTGAATGGAGACCTTGTTGTTGATAGTGAGGGATGTCAAGTTGGAGTTGTTGGAAAATGAGGAAAAAGGAAGAGGCATGATCAGGCAGAACTGGGGGGATAATGACTTTGAATGGAATGGATGCCTTGGCCCCTTTGAGGTACGTACCTCGGGAGACCGGGGTCTGGCTGCTAAGCAGGCGCCTGGAGCCCGCTGTGGGAGCCACCGAGAGGAGCCACCGGAGGAGCCACTGACGGCGTGTGGAAGGTCCTTGGAAGCCCCCAACCCGGCCGAGGTGACGGCGAAGTGGTGAAGCAGCACAGGCCAGAGAGCACAAGGATGCGCCATGTTGACACCGGGGGTGTGCCAGGGGGTGTGCCGCTGGCCAGGCGCCCCAGAGCATTGTCCGGGAGAACAGGGATCAGCCGCCGGGGATCCAACGGAGGACGCGTCAGCTCTCTCGGTGGTGCGTCCCAGGCGAGTCAAGGGCGAGACTTGCTGAGGAGCCGAGAGGGCGACTGAGAGCAGCCAGCTACCCGACGGGTGCACCCACCCTGCCCGCACCCAGCAGCCGGCGAATGAGCGAGCGCGACACCGGCCTGCCTCTTGATACTGCGCCTGAGGGTGACGACGACTGCTACCGCTTTAGGACGACCACGAAGGCTGTGTGTGGTAATGATGGGTGGCATGTACGGATGAGTGGTTGGTCGCGCTCTTGGCCGCTGTCCATCATGAAGGCTTCTGCACAGGTTGCAACGCTCTTGCCTACACGAGCATGCTTTGTTTGCCTGTCAATTGTCCATCTGATAAACAACATCCCCCCCCCTCAACCCTATCAACATTAAGCACCAGGCTTTTTGTGCACTCTCTCCGCAAACGCTGACGACGTCTCCATCCCCCAAAGCGTCAAAGGGCCACGAGGCCTACACCTCAAACCGGTAAAGTCCAGTGTCGAGGATTGCGACTCCTGGCCCAAACCTGCTGCCATCCATCGCTCAATAATATGAATACTATGCAATGCGCCTTCCCAGCCTTCGGCGATAACTCTGAACGGGATCGCTTCTCTCTCCAAGCCTTTCTGACACTCGCTGATCTCGACCTGACAATTTGCTTCTGACTCTCCGCCGCCTGCGCCTGCCCAGCTGGAATGCAACCCGGCAATAGCAAGAAACCAGGCTGCGCATTACCGCATCGCATTATTCCCGACCTCCGACCGTTGCTGTGTGTGTGCAGGCCGAACAGCCGGCCATCATGCAAAGCCTAGCCGCTGTCACAACTACACGCCCACACGCCCAAAACTCTGGCGCCTCCCAGGAACGGTACTTTCCATGCAACTTGTCAAGTCGACGGCTTCATTCCGCCAGTGCCGAATGGGGCGATACGGCCCCAAAAACTCTCTTATGCCACGCCGTAGGGGAAAATCATTTTAGACGTTAGATCGTTTGTTTGGCGGCCAACCTCGATCCTACTCGCCAGTTACCGTCAAAGCTTCCGTAGTTCCATATTTTAATCACTGGCCACCCAACGCCCTCTCCACCCTCGCAAGTTTACTCGGAGGTTCTGTGGTGCATGCTTTGCTTTGCCGTCAGTGGCTGCTCTCAAGCCCTCTCGTCTGGCGTCTGCCGTCCTCCCACATCCCTTAAAGCCGGCCACGCCGTACCTCGGTCCCGTTCTGTGACGGGCCCGCTTCAGAATTTCCGCACAATATCCACAGAATTCATCATAACGCTGCAGTTTTTTTTCCTCCTAATAACCCAGCGAGAGCCACTCGATTTGTCAGGGTTTTCTCACTATTGGAATCGGGGGCCCTCACCCAGGAGCTACCTGTGACGAGACATACTTTTAGCAGGGAGATTGTCGATCAAAAATGACCGACGGGCTGTAATTTTGTCCAAGCCGCCACCGATTCCCAACGGGTAAATGCACTGCCACCACTAGCTCACCACCAACCGCCCATTCCCCATGGTTCCTCGTGTTCAATCCGATCTCATAATCAGACCGTGCTGCGAAATCCGTACGATGTAAAATGCCCTGATTCACCTGTGATGCCACGTCTGCTTCCTCCAGAGGAACCATGACTGTGTTGTTGGCCTTTGTCTAACACTCTAAACGTCATCGCAAACCATCAGTTTAGCTCCCGCCCTATGTTAAGGGACCATCCATCTAGAGCGATGGAGCGGGACGAGTGTATTCACTTGTTATTCGTTGACAGCAAAAGCACAATGTGGATAAAATGGCATTAATGAAACTGAGGTCCGCCTCACCTCCCGGTGTGGGCGGCGGCCATTGCACGTCTCAAATCTCCCGCCATTGTGTGACAATCTCTTGCCACGCCGAGGCGTCTGTCGCAAAACAGCAACTGCTCCGACTCCATGATCCCTACAAAAATAGAACGGTCCTTGCTGGGCTCAAGGCCACTGCCCTGAACATCAATCTCCATAAAACTGCAAGATCTCCACTGCCCCTGACAATGCCCGCCCCAGTGTGCAATTTTCGTCCAATGTGTGCCCACGGAAGTCCCGTCTCCCACTTCCCGGCTCCCGCATTGATTCAGGGGACGTTTCCAAACATTTTTCCTTCTAGAGTACGGAGGGATATGCCATCTGCTTCATCCCGCATATGGGCCCGTTCATACGCGATTGAATCTTCATGAAATGGTCCCTGCATCGGCTTTGCCATAGTCAAAACCCTCGAGTGTGGAGGCTCTTAAAAAGTACATCTTCACTGACCGGCAATCGCCGCCATCATCGGGCCCCTTCCCAATCCGTCCTGTCATCCAGGATCCAGATAGAGCATGACCATGCACTAATCATACTCTGCCGCAGGGCTCATTTGGCAGCCATCTCCACAGTTCAGCTTGTTGAAAGTGGCTGCCGAGGTGCTGTGTAAGAACCATTGGGGTGTTAAACAAGGGTAGGATGCAGTCTGCCTTTCCAAAACGAGGCCCCATTGCCTCTTTCGCTTGGACCATAGTCACCTCATGCCGGACCAATGTATGCAACTGTGTATCTTTGTCGCTACTCGCCTTAAGACCTTGCTTAGCCGCGACCATAATGCAAATCACTGCCGTGTTCTTAATAGCCTCCATAGAGCCATGTAATGCAACGGGGCTTTGAAGCCAGAATGCCGATTTAAGCCTTGATCCCCCATCAGCCTTAAATTACTAATGCTTTTCAAGACAAGTGAGTGTGGCAGTGTTGTTGACACAAGGCGCACAGCATCACGTGCTCCCATGCTTCACGTGAAATACCCCATGATCAAACTAGCCTCTATCTCATACCGAGTCCCGTGATCAGTCTGGTGACCGCTTTCAGCCTGATCGGGACTTTCAGCCTGATTGAGGTTGAGGCGAAAGTCTCCATTCATCTGCATCTGCCTGCCAGTCGCCGGCGCCTTACCAGTGTGCGCCCAACTGCATGCAAGCTTGCCCAATCTCCCCTTAACACCCATCTTCGCCGGCTATTTCAGTGTCGCAAGAACGCGCTCTGGGTACCGCTTTGCATCGTCGCAATCTGGAGTCGCCGTGCCTTGACGCGACCTGTGCCAAGCGAATCAGCCTGTGGCTTTTTTGCAGGCCGTCCGATTCAAACACGATCTCATTTCTGATATCTCTACTCGCAAAAACAGCAAGTAGTGGGCCACCTCGCGCGAGGATATTCCCAGAGAAAAAAAAAATTCCCGAACCCTCTCGACTCACGAGAGGGTCTCAGTTGCTAGCCGCGTCCCTTCCCACGCTATCTCTTTCTGCGTCTGCTTTCTTCCCGGATCCTGGATACTAGTCACCACCATGGTAAGCTGATCATAACTGCAAATGGTGAGAGAAAAACGAACCCTGCCCGCCTCGGTGACGGGAGGGGCCAAGGAACGGCACAAGCGAGGAGCCCTGAGGTCACAGTATGATCCCAAGGCACCTGTGCCGGAAGGCTTTGTAGCCAAGCCTGCCATTCCGAAGTCTAAGCATCATTCATATTTCGAGTTCGTCGAAAACAAGGATAAGAAAAAGAAACTCGAGTACCAGGTACAGGACGCGTTGCGCCGCCACAGTTTTCATGATTACTCACCTTCATGCAGATTACCATCGACAAGACACCGCCACCAGGCTTCGAGTTTGTCCCCATTGGAAATCCAGGACTAACCACAGCGTGTAAAGAGCTGTCCCGTGAAAGGGATGCCATGATATTCATCGTATCGGTATGTGGCGTTCACACCTCGTATTCCCAAGTACATTGCTTACATTGCTCCGCTTAGAATTCCAAAGAAGCCGATTCAAACATCCTTGCTCACCAGGTGCACCGGATTGGCCACCACATCCGAGAGACGATTGTTGAAGAGGCGCGAGCCTCTTTGGGGCAACCCTCGGATGTGGCTGCGCCAGTATCTGCTGGATCGCCTGAACCCATTCCAAAATCCCAGGAAGAATACAACGCTCAAGTAGACGCTGCTATCCGAGATCTGTTCCCACGGGTCCCTAATACAGATCGTCAAATGATTATAGAGCATGCATTCAGAATGGTTTGTCCCCCCCCCCCCTTGCACAACGTCGTTACCAATGTAACAAATACTTATGGGACTAGGGAACCACTTTTAAAGGCGAGAAACCAGTAGGATTGTCAGAAGACATAACGCTTGCCCGGCGAGTTCAGCTTGCAGTGCTCGCTCACATCCGTCATACTCACACCAGATATGATCACTTGCTAAAAGAAACCACGTGGCAGAACGCCCGCAAAGTTGTCGAGAGCCTGTGCCTCGACACTCTCGTCAAGTGGCGAGGAGACGAAGAGACTGGCCGGGACCAGCTGGATGAGATTCTTCGTGAAGTGGTTGTAATTTCTGACTCTGAGGAGGACGATTCCGACCAGGAGACTGACGAATCCTCACTCGAGGAAGTCGAACCTGTCAGAATAGCTGCACCTATCCGAGTTGAAAACAATATCCCTGGCCAGTCTGGACCCGGCCGTCGTCGCTCTCCCAAGGCCAATACTAGCCAACCCCTAACTCCCGTCCGATCAAAAGGCAAGGTCAAAAAATCCAAGCGTAAGAATTCCACGGAAAAGAAAGGACAGAGAGGCTTTAAAAGATACCATGCTTGGCAGGAAGCTCTTCGTCGATACCGAGAGGAGCAGAGCCCGGACTTCCAGTCATCCCCAATGGAACAGCCACCCAGCTACCACAGGCCAATTCCCCGACCCACCGCGGCTTTCACGTCTCGCGAGTTTCTTGAACCGTCTGAGCTTAGGACTTCGTCAAATGGCGCGGGTCCTGCGCCCAACGAAAATGGTTACGTCGCGCAAGCACCTGCTTTCAGCGGACACCCTGTGAATGCTACGCGCCACTCGTATTCTCCTCTCCCAAGATCACATGTGCATGAAAAGGTAACAACCCCTCGGGAGCCCGATGTTCCGGCATCTCATCGTTCGATACCCATCAATCGCTTGCAGGACATGTTGGTGCCTTCTATTGAACCAGCCTCTCCCGAGGCTATGAGGCCATCCTTTGTTCGTCCTGTGCCGCCCAGAGGTCAGGAATTCGGGAATGGTTCTCCGCGCGGTTCTGGCATGCATCATTCACCAAGACGACTCTCGCCTTCGAGAGGGACAACTGTCTGGGGTGAGCCCAGCCTCCCTAACCGGCGTGTGCTCCAAAGAGATCAATTCCTACCTGGAAGCAGCTATGATGATCACCACGGAATTTTGGTAAATACATCTCGTGAACAGGAATATGTGTCCATACAAGATGGATATCCTATCTCTGGCTCTCCCATGTATCGCACCCGCGAGCGACTTCCTGAATCCAATCCATTCCAAATGACTGCGGCAACACGGACAGTCGCCCAGGACACTGGAAGACCAGGAACCCGGTCTAACCCCATCCTTATGGAGGATCGTGGTGGGTTTTTCGAGCGGGTCTCGACTCAACCAGATGGTGCCCATCCATTACCTCGAACTTCGAGAATTATCGAACTTCGGCCCACGCCTCATGAGGTCAGAAGAGCTCCAGATAATCATCGTGCTGCCCCTCGGCACGAAGAGCCACATGTCTTGCGAGAAATGCACAGAAGCCAGGAAGCCAATGCCCCCCTAATCTCAAGCATTCGACCTTCATATTTTGATCACCCACGCACCACCTTGGCAGAACCTGCAGTGATTCAACTGAGATCGCTCAATCAGCCAGGTCATGGCCGAGGCCTTGTCGCGGATCGATACCCAGTGTATGTTCAAGGAGCAGGGCAGAATGCTCGCCCGGTGTCGGGTGATAACCCTTTCGTTCACCAACAACCATACCGAGAAACGTAAGTTGCGATTTCATCAGCCCAATATGAAGGCCAACTGTAACCTAACCATGGACAGACGACATGATGAGCGGCTGCCAATCGCTCCTCCCCAAGGCCAGCCAACACAATATTACATGAACGAGCCTCCTCCTCCTCCACCACCAGCATTAGACAACACCCGTAACCCTAGAAGAGGTTTTCCCTTGCACCCACATCGACCTGAGGACGTCATTGTTCTCGAATAACCTCACATAAACACGCAAAGCAGACCAAGCCAGAGACCTGGCCATTTGTCTTAAAGTATTTTTTTTTCTCTCAACATCGCATAGAGGTGGTAACACCAGGTCATGGCGTTGTCGGATTTTTTTCACATAGATAGCATAGCGAGGGGTGGACGACTTAATGATGATGAGCTTGTATGTTTGCATTGCATTGTATATAGGTCCGTGGATCAGAGGACGTTGACTTGAAGGAATGATACCCAACACGGACGGCATGTATTGATTGTACGATTTGAGTTTCTAGAGGTGCTAAATCAATCTCGGACTTTGAAAACGGATCGTGGAAACTCGACCTCGTTAGATCTTGGCCCAAAATAGATTATAAAACAAACTGAACGTCACAGAAGTTGACCTAAATATCAAATCATTATTGAATTCCATTTTTCGGAAGGCCTTGCAAGTTTGAAGTTAGGTGCCCAGATTTGCCTTGTGATGACCTCATGTCTGCCTGTGCGACTTTCTGAATGGCGGGCAGCTGATTTTGTCCCTGGGCAATCACACCCTTTTATCCTTGGTCGATTTTTCTCGTCATCACATATACCTTGTCGTGTGCTCGATTAGATGAAAAGTAGGGAATCAATTTTTGTTCCCGTTGTTGTTATTGTTGCGGAGTGGCATTAGGATTTTCTTCTATGCGCTCTCATCCGCTCTCCACGGAAAGTTCAGGTACAAAAGGGGGAGGGTGTCAAAATACAGATATAACTATATATATATATGTGTGTGTGTGTGTGTGTGAAATAAGAAATTCGACAAAGGAATGAAGGAATGTGAAGTAAATCATTTATGCTAGTTAGGAGAAGGGAGACTCTAGGGTAGTCCGAGGCGTCACTGGGGATTCGGGTTGTGAACAAGATCGAGCTTGGACCAATATATGTGTGACATCTTGCACGAATAAACGATTTCCAAGGGGGGTGTTTAAAGGGGAGCGCATGTAAAAATAGATATGTGCATTCATTGACTTGAATACCTACATCAAAACCCAAACTAATTTTTAAACACCTGCCGACTATGTATATAAAAAAAAAGATGGAACCTGCTTCATCGAATGGGTATAACTAAGGGGGGAGGATGCATCTTAGTTGCGACCTCCTCTTCCCTTCTTCACGCCGCCTCCCATTGACGGCCCGTGCCTCTTACCCATGCCCAAACCCCTTCGGCCGGCCGCGATGCCGCCCTTTCCGCTCTGCGCGCCGCCGCGACCTCCACGGAAGCCGCCACGTCCTCCTCGGAAGCGACCGTTGCCGCGGGGGCTCATCTTGTTCTTGACGGCGGCGGCATCAGCAGCGCCCATGCCCTCGGCGTCCTCATCCTCATCCTCGTCATCGTTGCCGCGGCGGTTGGAGAACTTGAGCTTGCCTCCACGGCCGCGCTTGGCAACGTCCTTGCCCTTGATGGCGGCGACGTATGCACCCACGCCGGAGGCCTGGGGCTGATCGATATCCATAGCTTCATCTTCATCATCCTTGCCAAGGATGAGCTTGCCGTCCAGGTCGACCTTGGCCTTGGTGCGTGTGGGTTTGCGTAGCTTCATAGGCTTGGTCGATGAGATGTTGGCGAGGGCCTTCTTGTCAAGCAGATCGAGGGGTTCATCCTCGTCTTCGACAATATATGTCTTGCCGCCCTTCTGGGCCTTCTTCTTCTGTCTAGGTGCAGCTTCGTCATCGGAGCCGTCGGACTCATCAGAGTCGCTGCTGTATAGTGCTTGGTCAAATTCGTTCTCGAATTGGCGCTTGGGCTGGTCCTCGTCATCATCGCTCTCATCATCGTCGCCTGCCTTTGCGGCATCCTTCTTCTTCTTGGATCGTTCCTTTGTCTTGCGGATGTTGACAATCAGCTTCTTGTCGGCCTCGGGGCAGTTCTTATGAATATTGTCGTATCCAAAGCGGCGGACCATGCGCTCAATGATGTGCTTGACCTTGGCTTTAAAGTGGCCCTTGTGTTCGTGGCTCCACACTATGAGGTTGGGCACAAGAGTGGATAGGCGAGGCAGCATCAGCTCGACAGGAAGGCTGATTACGCAAACCTTGACGAAGCCCAGGCAGCTCTTGACAATCTCTCGGTTGTTGGATGTAAGGAAGAGATCCATCGTCTGGACAAGGTCGGAAAGTGTCTGCTCGCTGAGGGACTCTCGGAACTCATACAATAATCTGCTAATAGCTGTGATGGATGCAGAAATCATGTGAGGGGTGCTTCCGGCCAAACCAGCACTAACCATAGTGAAGAATTCTTCAATGTTAGCGGTACCAGCGGGGGCATCCTTAGGCATGTGAGGAACCTTGGTGTTGTCAATGGGAGCACCATTGGCGTCCACCATGCGTTGTCCCATGCGTACTAGGAGGTCGTAGGCGGTCTCTCGGGCTCTCTCGTTATTCTCCTTGCAGCAGATAACAACCTCGCTGAGCACAGCGGGGATAAAGTGAAGTGAATTATCAGGAATGAAGGGCAGAAGTGCGGTGATGGCGGCGAGGCGCTCTCGTCGAGCGGGAGCTGATACCTTCTCAGTGCTGGAGAAGATGAGGTCTTGTAACTCTGCGGTTCTCTCCTTAAGCGCAGCCTTGCCAATTTCCGAGTCAGCCAGACGAGGAATAAGCTTGTATGCCTTCTTTTGCAATTGAGGCTCCTCCTGCTTATAAATGATGACTGCGGCAATCTCGAAGAGAGCAGCAAAGCTTTCTCGCGGAAGATACACAGACATAGTAATAACTAGATCCATCAGTGTCTGGGCTTTTGATGGCATGTGGTCCTTGGACTTTTGGCTCTTCTCCTTTTCGTCGGCCTTAGGCCCCTGCTCCAATTCGGAAGCGAGCATCTTGCTCACGCGATCGAAGGTTTCCATAAGCTCTTGGTTAGGGGTGATGCTCAAGAAAACGTTGATAGTCTGAAGGATGGGACCTCGGGTTTGAGGGAGAGTCTGAGTGTAAACATTGAAAAGAACAGCAAGCATGTTACCAGCAAACTGCGAGAGATACTCGAGATTCTTCTTTGCGGTAGCACGGGTCACTCTGCTCTGCAGAATCAGGTCCTCTTCTTCATCTTCAATTTCCGAGATGGCCTTGTTGGATTCGATAAGGATCTTGAGCGCTCTGCAAATATCCAATCGAAGGTCGACTTGCTTGTAGAGGAGGTTGGCCAGGATTTCCGCAAAGCCTTGGTCAAAAGCCTCTGTCAAATCCAATGGCAGGTCGGAGTAACCTGGGAGAATCGACCAAATTTGCTGCACAACAGTCTCGTAAATCTTCAGCTCCATAGTCTTCTCGGCCTCGCCATGATCCAGCACCTTCTGGAACATGAGTTCGCTCAGTGGAATCATTTCGGTCTTGAAATGAGCTAGGTTTGTGTTACTGGTGTAGTCTCGTAGAATGGGGAACATCCAAGCTCGACCAGGTTGGCCCTTGGCGGGCCTCGCGAGGTTGAGAGGAAGAACTGAGAGAACGGCCTCGGGGCCCATTGCCCGGATGGCCTTTCCAATAACATCATCTGCGTCCTTCTTGTTGCGGAAAGAACCGTTTTCTCGGATTTCGCCAATGGTCTTGGTGACGTTCAACATGATAGGGAACGACCTCCAACGAAGAGAGTCGAAAATGGCACCCAAAACATTGAAGGTTTGCAGCCAGGCGGCTTGGAACTGAACGGTCAACAACGATTCGGCGATCTTGGCAATTTTTTCCAGAATTTTTTCGTCGTAAATCGAGGGCTCAAGAATGACTTGTCGGGGAATACAGTTGACCATGAAAGAAACCAGACACTCGGATGCAGAAATTCGAATGTTCTCGGATGGGGATTCAAGGAACTGGGCGACCATCTCGAACAAGTTGGGGAGGTTCTGGAATGTCTCATCGGGTTCAACTTGAGCGGAAACATCGTATCCTCGCGAAAGAATTGCCAGCCACGGGGGCACGAGCTGTGTGTCGTTCGCAGCTGGTCGCAGTTCCGAGATAATTTCCATCAATCGAGGTAGCTTAGCGGATGATAACTCGTCGGTCATACCCTCGAAGATCATCTCGAAAATCTCAAACGAAGCCATGGTCATGTACTCGTTTCCGGTCTTGGCAATTCCGAGCAGCAATTCGCACAAGGACTCAATCTTCTTGCTGGGCCAGCCGCCGCTTGCTGAAGCAACGGTCTTGACCAACTGGAGAGCGTGGATCATTGCGGGTTCGTGGCTGGTATCGGTGGACTTCTTTCCCTTGCGCAGCTGCGCAATCTTGGTGGTCAAATCCTCCAGATTCTTCATTGCCGTCTGGGCGCACATGTCGGCGGCGGGATGGTCCAGCGAGGGGCTAGGGGGAGGGTTTCGCAGAACCTTCTTCAGCGCATCCTGCGACCTCTTTCGCACCTTGGGTCGTTGGTCCAGAGCCATATTTAGCAGTCCAGCAACCGCGCGACGGGGTCCAATCTGAGTAACGGAAAGCTCCCAGGAGGCAGAATCCTGCGCAAGGAGAAGAGACTCCAGACATCCAATCGAGGATCGCAGAAGGATAGGCTCCGCATCTTGCATCAATAGCACGGGGGCAAGAAGGGTGAGGATCTGGGTGAACTTGGCGCGGAGGAGTGGCTGCGGGGCGTAAGGTGTGATGGTATCGAGAAGGTAGACGACCGGGGTCGCCAATTCTGGGTTCACGGTGTCATTGGAGACGGCCTGCTGGAGAAGAGCGAGCAGGGCGGCAAAATATCCTGTGGGCGTCGGAGCCGTGTTTTGATCCTTCAAAGTCGACTCGACGGCTTGAAGAACGACGACGGTCTAATATTTTTTTCTCCCATATTAGTCCATGCCATTGTGTCACCTGGAAAAGCCGGGAGAAGAAAAATTGCAACATACCTTTTGTTGACTTTGCAGACCAGGGGACTTGATCTTGTCCAGCTTTTCAGCCAGAGAAGGGGTCGCCATCTTGTCGAGCTATTCGATCGCAAAACCACCTGGGATTGTTCGGTGAAGCAGACCAGCCCCGGCGTTGTGCAAAATCCCAAATTTTTTGCACTGAAAATTGCTTATCGCACCCCGCCAGCCCGATAAGATAGACGGTTCGATTTGTGCCTGTGCGCTAGGGCCTGTGGCTGGGGTGTTTGCTGCGCCACATCCTTCGCTGCCTCGCTACATGGGTACCGCTGTATCCGAATGGGAGTGCGGTACGTACCTGCCTGTCTGCCCCTCCAGCCTCGTGGAGCTCGAGGGGGTTGGCAGGCTCACCTTCTGGATTGTATCGTCGCGACATATACCAGAGCCTCGTTCCTCTCCCGGCGCCCGAGAGAACACCATGGCTTTTTTAATTCTTGTCATTGGGGACCTGCACATCCCCGACCGGGCGCTTGATATTCCCGCCAAGGTACGAGCGTCATCACCCTCTCTGATTGTGTTGTCGCATCCCCTTCAGGGTAGCTAACATGGCCTCACCTCCAGTTCAAGAAGCTGCTTGCTCCCGGCAAGATCGGCCAGACGCTATGTCTCGGGAACCTCACCGATAAGCACACATACGAGTACCTGCGATCGATTGCGCCCGACTTGAAGATTGTCAAGGGTCGATATGATGTCGAGGCAACTTCCCTCCCGCTGACCCAGGTTGTCACCCATGGTAGCCTCCGCATCGGTTTCCTTGAGGGCTTCACACTGGTTTCCAACGAACCAGACCTTCTCCTCGCCGAGGCGAACAAGCTCGATGTTGATGTCTTGTGCTGGGGTGGTACGCACCGCTTCGACGCCTTCGAATACATGGACAAGTTCTTTGTCAACCCCGGAACTGCTACAGGCGCGTATGCGACGGAATGGAGCAAGGATGGCGAAGAGCCAACACCAAGCTTCTGCTTGATGGATGTACGCGAACCCGTGGCGCAATCGTACAATGTGACGCGCTGGTGCTGACAGCTTGTTTAGGTCCAAGGCATTTCACTAACCCTCTATGTTTACCAATTGAGAAAGGACGACAAGGGCAACGAGACAGTGGCGGTCGAGAAGGTCACATACACAAAACCAGTTGAGCCAACGGGCGGCTAATCATAATATAAAGACGCATAGCAGTGGATTTTTCTTTCTGCACCACAAGGACATGGAGCAAAGCAATCATGAAATCTATACCCACATGAACCTTGAGGAATCACATTCAGGTTTCTCCTAGAGAGGGAGGCGCACTTGTTTTTTCCAAGAAATCATCATTGGCAGCCACGACGCCAACATTTCCAATTGGGTAGTGTGCGTGTGTCTGGCAGAGTAACAGCAG
Source organism: Calonectria ilicicola (assembly GCA_020809705.1). Classification (NCBI taxonomy): domain Eukaryota; kingdom Fungi; phylum Ascomycota; class Sordariomycetes; order Hypocreales; family Nectriaceae; genus Calonectria; species Calonectria ilicicola. The sequence continues at coordinate 5,686,381 of CP085827.1, read as the reverse complement.
TACGTAGGTGTAAATACAAAAATGAAACAACTCCCAATCGCTTTGGTATCTTGAGCATGAACCAGTCTGAATAATGGCCATCAAAGTATTATCCGTGTTGAGAAGGCAACAACCAGACTCCCAAAAATAAACGCCCAGTGCTCTATGCAAATCCCGCTTTCGCCTATACGTGAGTGGTCATTATAGCATCATACTCCGTCTCCTGGATGCAGCGCGCTCCTTGGCCGCGAGGCCCTCATCCCCTGTCACCGCAGAAGAAACTCTCCTGGGGGGCCTCCGCCCACCAACCTTCTTCTTCGGTTCCGGGGCTGTCTCCTTCTCAGGTTGGGGTGAAGAGGTAGTAAACTCATAGATATCAACCTCGCTCATATTTGAAGAATCAGGGTTGCCTGGTTCGTTCGCCTTCCCACCCATTATTCTGTCATCGTCACTGTCTGCAAAGGTCTCATTGATAAGCATTGACGTGCGTCTGCCCTTTCCCATAGGGACAAGCTGGGGAGCATTTGAGAAGGCTGATCCCTTTTTAGCCAAGGGGCTGGTGGGGACGTTGTCGGGCGCGTCGAGCTGCATAGGAGCGGGAGGCAGCTTTTTCCATGATGTTGGAAGAGCGTTCTCCTTTTTCACCATATCAGAGTCAAGAGCGACTGGCTCGGCCTGGCTTGATCGCCGCACATATTTACCCTCACCCGACACGGCATCCAGTAGCTCCTTAGTTGGTCTTCGCATCTTGTCCCTAAGGTTGGGTTCGGCGTAGCTGACAGCCGCCCTGTTACGCCGGCTTGGTCTTGGTGCTTCTCGGCTTCCGTTAAAATCAACGGGTGGCGGCGTGCCACCGCGGGAGCTTTCCTTTGCACTAGCCGTCTCTGGTGAACTTGGGGAGAGGATTGCAAGCTCAGCAACGGGATTTGCCAATTCAGCTGGCAAATCCACAACTTTGGGCGCTGGGGGCTCCGCGTCGATTATTGCCTCAAAGTCGATGGGTGTCGGGGTTTTCGCCTTGGATTTTGATTTAACAAGATCGGCCTTCGCGGCTGCAACCTCATCGGTAATCACTTGCTTGGACATCTTTTTGGGCGAGGCGACATCGTCGTTAGTGCTCTTTGCTGCAAGAGGCTTCCTGGATGCTGCAGTGGCGCTCTTTTCACGGGCCTCCTTTCTTGAGTTTGCAAGTTCCTTGAGCGTCTTGTTTCCGACCTTTTCACGGATAGATTGCTTCTCTGCGATGACTCGAGGAGCCACGTTTTCGGTGGTTTGCTGGGGGTTAGAGGTCGTCATGTCGTCTCTAGCGGCAAGCTTTCGTTTGGACCCAGCCTTTGCAGGTTGAGGCACTGGCACGGGGGTTTGTTGTGGTGGGGTCGGTGATGTTGGTTCCTCTTCCGGTTCGGCAGGTAGACTCCTTCTCTTTTCGGGCGAAGGGGACCTTGGGAGGAATTTGGCACTCTGAGGGGACTCGAGGGCCACTGGCGGCTCCATCTTCATTTTGGGGGTTTCCTGGGTTGGCGAGGATTGAAGCCGGCTGGGGGAATCGACCTTGACGGGATCCTCGTCAATAAATTGTGACATAGGAGGGGGTCCAAGTTCGGGGGATTCGATGGAGTCGGCCTCGGATCGAAGTGCTAAAATTTGTTCGGGGCTATGAGGTGGTTAGTATCAAGTGTTAGGTGTTCAATGACCACCTAGACTCACTTCATTGACATTCTTGGGTATGACTTTTGCTCTGAGATGTGGCCGAGTTCTTCGATGTCTCGGGCAATATCTCGCAACCGTCTTTGCGACGGACTTGGGCGAGCAGAGCTGAAGCTTAATCGGGGTCTCATTGTTGACCTTCTAACTCGAGGGGAATGCCGCTTCATAGGCGGCTCGAGACCCAAGCCGGCGAGGAGAGTTCCCCATTCCGTCAATTGGGACTCGAGCTTTTCTTTGATTGCCAACGCATGGTCAGCAATGCGGCGCGCCTCGTTATCCTCGAGCTCCTTTTCCAGCTCAAGGATGCGACCGCGAAGCTCGAGGTTCTCGGAGAGCATGCAGGCACAGTCATTCTCAAGTTCCCGGATGCGAAGTGCTCGCACGTTGTTCGACTTGGCGAGGTCGCGGTTCTGTCGTAGAAGCTTCCTTCGAACTGGATTATGACTGTGGTTAGCTTGTTGACTGAAATCAAGAGGCTGGGGGCAGGAGAATGTGAAGGCATACGCGTTTCGATGCTGTCCGTAGACACGGGGGGTTCGTTCAGTCTAGCCATAGCTCATAATGTGGGAGAAAGGACAAGTTGATCGAGCAGTCTGGCTGTGGAGCAGTGGGCAGAATTCCAAGTGTGTGCAGGTTGGAACTTGGTGAGTGGTGTTTTTGAGGGCGGCGTCGCTTTGCAAGTGGGAATGATTATTTACCTAACGTCTGCTTTCGGACTAGCGCAGATAATCCCTTGGTTGCCGGGTTGCCACTTTGCTCATGCAACTAAAATTTAGGAGGACCCAAACCACCAGGGCCCGTGAGCGTGAAAAAAAAAAAAAACAAGTCCCAGCGCTCATATTATTTTATCGACTGCGACATTGGATCGCAATGTGCTTGTTGATATCAGTATAAGTGCCAGTGCTGGTGGTATTGTATGGGAGAATTTGCCAGAATTATGGTGCCCTTAGTTGACGATAGAGAGCCCCAATATGATTCATCATCTCTGCAAAACATAACTGGAACTTCAGCGCTGGCACGTGTTTGTTAGGTTGCCACTGCATGGAAATTTTATGGATATTGTCTATTGTTTGCAAGATGCAAGACCGAGCCCAACCTGATCAATCAAGGAGCCCAATAAGAACCCAGTTAAACTTGGGGGGGTGGTTGTATTTATTTATCCCCCTTATTCCTTTCATTATGACCTTTCCTTCCCAGAGTGGGCTAGAAATTCGGATGGTGCGTCATGTACCTACCACATGCCACAGCATGAATGGAAAAGCGGCTTCTTTAGCTAATGCATTACAACACACACCTCCCAACTAACGACCAACCAACAGGGAGACGGACTCTGCGTTCTCTTCTCTCTGACCCACCCGTTCGTCTAATAATGTAATTGATGTTCATAAATCAAATTGTTGGATTCTCCTCTTAAAATCCTGCGATGAAAGTGTCAAAGCGGAACGCTAGTGGTATTTGGGTTTCAAATTGGGCCTCGATTATCTCGGAACGGTTTAAAACCCACGGAATCTCTCTTCTTTGACCGTTTGGATGAACTTGAGAGCAGTTTCCAAATTGCTTATATGTTCCCCAAGAGAATATCATCAGCGAACTAGTCCCTAATTGGTGTGTCGTAACTTCTGAGATAGATAATTCTCTAACGGCTCTTCGAAATGGCTCACCGGACCCGAAGTGAACTGTCGATAGTGGTTCTTAGTTTTTTCAAGGACGACGACATTGAATATTGCGATATATGGCGTTTCCGGGCCACTTAGGAGTATCTACATCTCATGACCTTGCAGCTCTAGGTGCCACGGTCCTGTCGGCGTGAAGATCATGCGGGGCGGCGGGTTAACCTAGAGTGAGCGTAGTGGTCAAGAATAAGCTCACTGGAGCCAATTGCAGATATCAACGAAATTTTATATATTTGAAAATCTGTTGCCACAAAAAAAAAGTGTGCTGCTTGCTATGGAAAGCCTGTCAGAACTAGAACCCGAGGTTCGTTCTCTTGCCTTTATCATTACATCACTGTTATTCAGGTATAATAAGACGGAGGTCATCCGGAAAATAGTCTGTTAAGCAAAGCAAGGGTATGATCTAACACCCTTTTTTTTTAAATGTAAAATTTAATCGGGATGAAATTCATTTCATCAATTAATATAAGAAGTCTGTGTGTTCAAAGCCTTGTTTAGATAGCAAGTTCGGCAGGATTACAAGATGGACCATGCGTTCTGATTGGTGCCGTTGCTCGGTTGACCCCACCTGTGTTGTTGCCCACAGCAAGCTCGACCACGTCCAACCCCACCACCAGAAACGCGGTTGCTCAAACATTACGACACAACAAACCGAGAGTTGCTGCGAAAAGAACGATACGAGAACGAATCGAGATACAGCCGACCGGAAATGTCGTATCCGACCAGATCGCTATCGTCGCACATGCGCGCGCCCAGCGCATCTGCTTCATCTGCGGGACAATCGCCTGCGCTTCTCGCGCGCATTGAAGAAAAAAAGGCGGAATTGGAGAGTTTGAAGGAGCTGCGGGATCTGAGTGCTGCGGTGGCTGCACAGATGGAGGCTTTAGAGAAGAAGCTCTCTACTCTCTCCGACGGTACTGAAGGTGGGATTCTTTCTTGATGTACTGGCTGTGTGGGAATTAACATTCTGCAGCAATTGCGGTTGTGATGGGAAATTGGCACAGCGTGTTGCGTGCCATCAATATGGCTTCATGTATGCATCTTCATTGCCCAGTACTCATGTTGATTTTTCTAATTTGTAATCAACAGCCAAGCTTGCGAAGTCCGGTACCAATAACTCGACCGACTCACACCCTGATGACGGCGGCCCTCTTCCCCAGACACTGGTTCGCATCCCAACGGAACATGCACCTGCTTTACAAGCTCAGGCCGAAGCCGCAGAGGCCGCACTTGAGGAAGAAGACGGCGATACTCGAATGGGCTAGAAGAAGGGCCTGGAATCAAAATGCCCTTCTTCCTGAGGCGATAACACTCTGGACATCGTCATAGGGGTTTGATTGTGGACCCTGCTCAGGGACCTCGAGGAACTCTCCAGAGACAGGTCCCCCTCACGGCTCGTGCCTGATGCCTGCATCAAGTGCACGCCAGCAAATGTTCGTTTCATCCTAAACTGAGTCACAAATCCCCATGTACTATGATGGACATGACAGTTTCAGAGACACGATCAACGGTCGATCAAAGGACCATCTGCGACAATCGCAGGCATACGATTCTACTAATGACCATTAGGGCTTCGCGGACACAGTGCGTGCGAACAAGAGATGAAAGCCCTTGCCTGGCCTCATCGACAACCTTGTTGGTGGCACATGACTCGTTGCTGTATTCGCTTGCTGCGAATTGCAAATACGTAGCGCGTCTTAGGTCTTGGGCGCAAACTTAGAATGCATCACGTGCTTCGTTATTCAAGTCTGAATGAGCCCTCGTATTGTCGTGATTGAGACGAGCATGCTACGGTAGCTGGTGGAAGAGGTTTTGAATATGTTACATGTTGAAACCTGAGGGATTCGCTCGCAGGAATGTTGAGGATATGGGTTGGTGGGTTTACTGTGCCGTAAGCCTATGTCCTTGGCGACGGCAGACTCTTGATGGAAGTCCTGACCCCAATGTCAACATCATCAGCGGCGGCTGACAATACCTTGGTCACGGCGGGTGGATGATGACGACGCGGGCGGAGCAGATGCAGAAGGAGCCGTGGACCCTTGGGAACTTTACTAGACTAGTCGATGTTCTAGACGGCTTGAAAGACACATTCCGTAATTACTCGATAGACTTGTAATTCGACTCATTTTGATCTCCCCACGGCGCGGACAGAATGTATGGACAAAAGCAATTCTCATAGCCCTAACACGAGGCGCTGAGGTCTCAAGTGGGGCTGGTGTTCGCGCGGATTTAATTAAGAGTTTACTGTCCATTCTTACAGCGGGCTAATGAGGCCCCTCCCTGGTGCAGCCAAGCTAGCGCTCGGCCAATCGTGTTGATGCCCAGAGACGCGACAACACGCGGTGGAGCTGGCCGTCTCCGGATTAGGAAGTGTGTGGATTTACGTTCGACGAGGGACACCAGGTCGACAATTGTGTTAACCCGCCTTCCAACTTTACCACGGGCGGCAAATGTGACCGACAGGACGCGGTAGCCACTTTGAGGAAGGACGGCAATAGCGTCTTCTAGACTGAGAAATGACCCAGGAGACGGGGCAATGGCTGTTGATGCCCGAAGGTGGTGGTACAGCTGGTACAGCTGGTACATGGCTGCAGCCACCAATCCGTGGATGTGCACAATGAGGGGAAAGTGCCAATGAGTGAGCAGCAATGATTCACTATTTACTTTTTGAGTTGCCCTGTGGCCGCTTGTTGACTTTGCACGGCTGAACAGCTCACATCTTGCCCTCTCCTCTTCCCATTTCTTCGGACACTTGGTCGTCTTGTCATTTCTCTTCTTGCATCGTACCATCGCTACGCTACACCCCCGATTTTTGGAATCATTGCTCTAACCCAACCCTGCATCCAGAAAGCTTCAGCAACAGCTTATCGAGCATTGGAACCCGGCCCCCGGCCACAGCTTTTCATCATTTTGCTCATCAAGACCAGGGCCACCTCCAAGAACAAGCACAAACACCACAGCACAACTTTGGCTCACCAAGGAGAAACTCTCGTACAAGCAGGCCTCATCACACCCCTGTCGCTCTGCGAAATTGCACACTGTGCTATCGTCGATTTCCTTTGCCCCATTTTCCGTCCGGTGGCGCTCGAATCTGCGGCCCTCCCCCCAGTCTCCCACGTTGGCAGGGTTTAGTTGCATGGTCCCTACGCACGTCGGGGTTCGAGGCTCCATTTCGACGAGCTAGCTAGGGGTGAGAAGCCGTGGCCATGGCTCGAGTCCACCGTCCCATCGATACCCATACCACTTCTTCCATTTCTTCGATCGGCCATCATGTTATTGCTCCTCCTACTAATAACCTGGCCGTGAGCCCTGATGCTTTGATCGCCATTCCCGCCCCGGCTCCGAGAGGCAAGCTCAACGAATTGTCCATTGGCCAAGTTCAGAACTCAATTGCGAATCGCAAGCCCCCGATCCACGACCAGGAGATACTCAAACCCAACTGCGACAGTTCCGAACTCAAGCCAGTCGGCGCCAAACATTCTTTGAGGGGTCTGCGACGTCGCGCCCCAATCGATCCTTGTGTCTTTGAGCCTTTGGATGCTGTGCAGGAGGAGTCTTTTGTTGCACCTGTTGCGATAGACTCTAACTCTGCCTCTACTGCAGACCCTAGCGCATCACTGACAGCTATAGCTCCTCAGGATATTAAACAGCCATCATCCCAAGGTTCGTTCCAACATGCTGCCCTCCCGCACGGTTCTCCAGACCCCATTCCACCAACATGCGCCCCTCACGACACAGCTCGCCTCACCTCAATTTCCATGACCATGGGTTAACTCTTTGTCGCTATGTAGCCGATTTTCACGAGGTCCACCCACTCTTGGCCGCGATACCCGAGCATCCGATACAACATCAAATCGAGAAACATTTAGCAGGTCAGTTCGAATGGCTGCTATCGTGCCCAGTGCCGGCTAGTTCCACCAAAGGCCATTGCTCTTCAGGAAAGGACAATACTTGTCATACTACAGAAACCATGACCTTTGGCTGCAACTTGCTGTCGCGCAAGCAACGAGCCGCCTCTCAGAAAGCTAACGCAACGTGCCCTCAAGCTAACACCTACACACTTGTAGCTACCCCCCTTCAGGGAAATGTGTATTCGCTGCCATTTCTTGATATGTCACATAATCTAGGCGATCAGGTCGATATGGCCTTCACTCAGCCCCCTCCTTACGAGGACCCTCACGAGAGTCACCCAGTCACCCCATCCAAGGTGCCTGAAGTTGAGATTGATGCTGCCGAGGAAATTGAGCATCAGGCCGTCTCACCATCCCTCACTTTCGTGAGTGATCGAAGCAGTAGCTATGCTGGAGGGTCTTCAAGAGCTGGTTCCTTTTCTGTTCCTCGCATCGAGGATTCTTTGGAGGAAATCGACAAACTGGAAGAAGAACTCGAGGCTGTTCATGCTGTTGCCCGGCCTGGGCGGATCACTTCCCCCCAGGAAGAAGTAGCGCCGGCTTTGCCTCGTCTCGAACTACCGCCAGAAGAAACGACAACAACTGTTTCTAAGCGAGCATCAATGAGTGGTCTCTCCTCAACCGTTCGCATCAAGCCCTCTGAAAAGGCTCGGGCGCCGATTAGAAGGTCTACCTCACTTGTATTTCGCAACAAGAAAGAAGAACCTCAGGAAGCACCTAAACTGCGATCTCAGCTTTCGCGCGGCCACCTTGCCAACTCCAAGCCAGTAACCCCGAAGCCCCCTGTCAAGTCTACAAAGCCAGCGACAGTTCCAAACTTTGAATTACCAGGCGAAGCTGTCTCCCGGCGATTAAAGGAACAGCGCGAGGCGCGTTTGGCTCAGCAGGCTGATGCTAAGCAAGCATATGTTCCTCCGCCAAGGGCCAAGTCTAACAAGCCATTGACAAAACCTAATTTTGAACTCCCTGGAGAAGCCATCTCTCGCAGGAAGCGAGAGGAGCGCGAGGCACGTCTCAAAGCACAGGAGGAAGAAGAGAAAAAGAAGCGCGAGTTTAAGGCCAGACCTGCTCGTCTCAGCACTGGGCTAACTACTCTGCCTCGCGAGACTATTACTAGTCGTGCTCGCCAGGGAAAAGTGACGCAGGAGGATGATTATGAAAGAAATCTTCAGGAAAAGAAGCTCAAGCGGTACTCTCTCGGAAATCTACGACCATCCCAGTACGAGTGTATGGACGCCAAGCAGAGCCAGCCTAGGGGGAGACTCTCGACCGCTGCATCAGACGAAAATCTGAGTAGGGGGACGTCTACCTCAACTGGAAGTTCTCTCAGCAAGCGCCACACACTCTCCACCGAGGAACTTCAAAAGCTGAAATTAAAGGGAAAAGAAATATTTGAGCGGGATAATACGAGTTTCACAAAGGAAAGGGAGCGTGAAAGGAAAGAACGCGAAGCGGCGGCTCGAGTGGCCAGAGAACAGGCAGCAGAACGTTCTCGGGCTGCGAGCCGAGAATGGGCAGAGAAGAAGCGACGGCGAGAGCAAGCTTTGCGGGATTCGATGAAGCAAATAGCGAACCCTGTGGTGTAATATTACACCACAAAGCACATGTGTGGAGTTTTGGTCTCGATTCTGTTCAGAGGTCTGAACCGCACAGAGGGAGTAATAATTTGGCCATTAGCTTCGGAGTTGGGAAAAGGATGGCGTTCTGGCACTCATCAAGTGCTCTTGTTTTTTTTTTGTGGGTGTTTTATAGGGGGGTGTTTTTTGGTGTTGAGACATTATCGATCAAGTATTGAAAGGCGTTACTCTGCGCCAATACCCAAGGGAAACTGGGAAACTGCTAGCATAAACTTAGTTCGCTTCTTGCTGTATTGCATAGCTTAGCTATATATTTCATTTGAGATTATCCACTTACTGCTGGCTTTGACACGTGTAGACAGGTGATAGTGATTACCACTCATGTTCTAACCAATTGTTTCTTGAGGATTTATCTTGGGTCTGAGTAAAACCTGCGAGAAGCCATTTAACTCTTCTAGCAATGATATGACGTCCAAATAAACAGGCTCCGTGCACTGCAACGGCAGCAGCCCGGCCGGCCCCACACCGAACTACAATGTCACCCCTCTACCCCGCCACTAACACAACTTCACAGTGAGAATAGGCAACAGACAACTTGGAATATCGTCTCACAACCCGTAATATCTAATTTTGTCTTCCGGAATGGAGAGCAGCGCCAACCCCCAAGTGCAGTTGGGCACCTGCACAGTCCTTGGCCGGTCGCGGCCAGCCTCACGCACGCAGCCGAAGCCGGTGGAGGCCTTCCTCAACATACCGTACGCTACAGCGCAGCGGTTCGAGCACCCGGGCCCGGCTGTCCTGCCAACGACGACGCTGGACGCCCGCAAGGAGGGCGGAGGGTGCCCGACGATGGCGACACCGGGCGACGAGGACTGCCTGCGGGTCAACGTCACGCGGGTGGCGGGCACGGCCGAGGGCGCGGGCCTCCCCGTGCTGGTGTACCTGCACGGCGGGGCCTTCAACTTTGGGAACCCGCTGGCGCGCGACATGGAGGCCGTGGTGGCGTGGAGCGAGAAGCCGGTCGTGGGCGTCAGCGTTGCGTACCGTCTGGGCGTGCTCGGGTTCCCGCCGCTCGATGGGGATGAGCGCGGACGGTGCAATTTGGGGCTGAGGGACCAGGCGGCGGCGCTGAGGTGGGTAGACGAGTGGATTGGAGCATTTGGGGGGGATAAGACGAAGGTGACTGTGGTCGGGGAGAGTGCTGGTGCACATTCGGTGAGTGTTGTTTGGATTGTTTTGGTGTTGAGGGGATTCAGCTTGTTTGCTTCACTTACACCACCTGGTTTCTTTTTGAGTGATGTATAGGAATTTCCTTTGCTTACACGTATATTTTAGATTGGCCACCATCTACTTTCTCCGGACCCTCCTCTTTTCCACAAAGCTATCCTGGAGTCAGGTTCGCCTACGGCCCGGCTTGTCCTTTCCACCTCCCACCCCCGTACGGTGGCTCAGTACCGCAATTTATTAGAATATTCACGCTGCTCTAATCTTGCCGAGCTCAAGGCTCTGCCCTTAGATAGCCTCATCGAAGCTGCTGGCAGGGTTTGGTCGGCTAGTGAGAGCGCAGTCCATTGGCCCTTCCAACCCGTTGTTGACGGTGAAGGGGGTGTGATCCCGGATCTCCCTATTCGACTCTGGAAAGACCGTATTGCAGACGGGCGAGCAAAGAACATGTGTCTAATCACCGGATTCTGTTCACACGAGGGGATTGGTTTTGTTCCAGCTTCCACATCGTCCAGCTCCGACTTCCGTACCTTCTTCACCTCGCTCATCCCGGGCTTTTCGTCCGCTGACTTGGACACACTCGAGACTTTGTATCCAGATCCGGCCACAGTTCCGTCTTCGCCATACAACCGGACTGGGGGGCCGAACGGGAACCCGCAATTCCGCCGTCTCGGTGCTGCGTACGGAGATTTCGCCTACATCGCGCCGGTGTTGCACACAGCCGATGTCCTCTCACAGGCTGGTGCCCGTGTCTACGTCTACGAGTATGCAGGAGCCACGGGCCCCCTCAATGCTGCCGTTCACGGTTCACAGAGCTCCGCCGCCGCACGTGAGGAGGCCCTACTGGGCGGCGTCCCAGGGATGCTTGCCGTGGCGGCCGAGATGCACAAGCGCATGACGAGGTTTATAAGCGAACCCACAGGCGACTTGGGAGATGTCTGGCCTGCGTTTGTGCCGTTAGAACCCAGGATCTTGGTGTTTGGACAAGATAACGACGAGCTTGCTGGCGGGCAAAGAAGGGGGATCCCGGTGAAGGAGAGGAGATTTACGGACGAGGAAATGAGCCGGATGCGGTTTTGGTGGGATAGGATGGAGTTGGTTCAGGGAATGGGAGAGAGGATGACTTGAGATTGTTTGGAATATGTAGAATATTGGAGAAAATGATCGCTATAGGCAGTCAAAGTATATCAATAAGACAGAATATCATACAATATTCCTATACTAAGCTCTTGCGAAAACAGTCGGAATGATCTAGCAATCAATATCTGACTAGAATGACTTGAAAGATAACGGCGACGGTGAATGATTGATTAATTAGAATGTCTTTATCTTTCGGTACGGAAGATCTCTTTAAGCACACAAAAATCTATACCCAAAATTACTCATCCCTGTAGGGGTCTCACTTCAATGGCTCGGTTTGCTCAGTTACGGAATTAATCTTCGTCGCGGTTCCTCGTAGCTCTAGGACGATCTTGATGAAGGTTTCATCCTGGATCTTGTAATTGGTACATGCGAATGCCGTAGTACAGGGAAATGCTCGCCAACTTACATTATGCTTCTGCCATGGTCTCCTTCTTGCTTTCCTCTTCTTTGTTTCCATTGGTATCCGGGAGGATGTTGGCGTGAGTAATACTGTATCTAGCGGCATCTTATCGAATTAGAAGTTCTTGGTTGACTTAGATTACAAGATAATGCCTGTGGGTGGTCCAAAGTGAACGATCCCATTGTCAGCAAGCTGGTAGCCTAGGAATCTCTTAGTATCTAGAATTACTTCTAGGGCATTATACTTAGCACTGTTGACCAGCTTCAGGCCTGAGTTTATGTTCCTGATGACCACAACCGGGGACGAACATGAATGTAGCTGGCACGTAGATCTTGCTGTCATCTCTGACACTAGCTAAGAGTGCAGCTTTTTCCTCCGTCACCGGCATTTCTCAGGGTTTCCCCCAACGATGTTGAGGCAAAAATATACAGACTGGCTTTTGATAGTATCTCTACAAGTCCAAGATCGCATCCATATTCAGGGACCACTTAGTACTATTAAACGGCAGGACTACTGTGATTCCCTCATCCAATGGTATCATCCGGCCTTCCCGGAAACATTGACTATTTAGTAGCTCAATGCTAGACTCGTCCTGCTGCCCCTGCCAGATTTGAGTAAATGGCTGCCGTAGAACTAGGTCCTCTACCAGGCGAACTTGTTCGGTCAACATAATAACGGTGGTGAATCGAGGCTAAAACACATACTCCCACCTTTCATCCTCTAGTCTTAGAGTAGACCACAGTATTAATAGCGACCTATGTTATACTAGGTGGAACTGGTAAAAATCTCCCGATAATAGTATCACGGGGATGCTGCTAAAGTCTTGATTGGATCCTCGGGAGGTATAAAGCCGCTTGTTAATCTTCGAAAGTGTTTGCAGATCTGGTATACTTACCTTGTTAATAATAATCAGTCACTTTACTTACCATTTTCTTCGTATATTGCTCTTCATGAGGCTTATAGTGCTGCTATTATCTAGCTTGTTATTTAATTCGTTGGGCTATATTCCATAGGCAAAGTGAATAGTTACGTGGTTGATCTACGCTTCTATAGCCCTTGATGGTATTATGATTAATAGCCTGTATAATATACTTTTACTAGTAAATAAATTGGCTAATACCTCAAGAACCTTGGATTTTCCAGTGCTACCCTCCCCTCCAAGGAACGTATATAACTGTGCAGAATTGTCGTTCTCTATGTTGCTGCGATCGAAATCATTCTTTTTGTCTTCTTTGGGGATAGTATCAAGATAACGATATACCAGAAGGAGAGTGATTCCATGCTACTCGTTTAGTATGAACTTCCTTGCGATCTTCCTACCGGTGTGTAGGAATGTTGTTGGCGGTCTAAAAGCGACTCTGGTATTAGAGCCCTATGTATTCTGAGGCTCTGTTTCTAATATCTCCATGATATCTTCTCCTATACCTGTGAAAGTATGGTTTAATGATGCCTCTGTGCTAGCAGCTGTATTATGCGTGACCTGATCTTCACTATATCCTTGTATTCTCTTCGCAATTTCCTGACTGCGCTTGTCTTGCATCTTTTTAATCTGAGATAGCTGATTTTGCTGGGGGAAATCACTCTTAGCTAACATAGTTGGCTGGTATTGCTTAGGGCCTTCTCGAGAATCAATGGCTTGGAGATCGTCTGCAGATTCATTTACCTTTGTAAGAGTTTCGTGGATCTACTCTAGGAGCTTAATCAAGGGCTCTGAACCTACAGTTACTTGGTGGGGGCTTGTGGTACCTTGTATTAGCGCCATGAATCTGTTAAGCTGGCCAACATAGTCTGATCGATATGCTATCACTGGCCCTGAGGGGTCTTGCATATCTTTATATCCCAAGACATCAAGATCATCAAGAATATCACTGTCTCCTACCACTGTCCATTACTTTACATCCGGCCGCGCATCTTCCGCCGATCGCTTAAGGAGCTGGATGCTATCTGCAATAATTTGGAGCCTTTTTGGGAGCTGCTATCTCCAATATTCCCAAATTCTATTAATTCCTCTAGATGATGTTGCGAGAAATTTGTCCTATGATACGAAGAGTGCGGGATGTTATACTGTAGCTCTGGTATAAATATATTAGCAACTACCTTCTACTTATGGATTCTATTTGTTCTATTTTGGTAAATCGTGGGCTCTACCCAAGAGGGAGCTCCAAAGCCACAACGGTGGCAGATACAACTAAGTCTGGCCATATGATTCGCCCGACCAAGATACAATCAACTTACAACAATAAGGTTGCCCTCATGAAAACTTAGATAGTCGTACTTGAGATGGCTTCCCTTACCAAGACCGTGAATCCCAACGCACAATCTCAATACAAACGATCAAGAGTTTATCGAAGAGGAATACCAAGCCGTGAAGAAGATCATGCAAAAGCACAACTGGTTCGTGTTCAGGAAGCTGGGTCCAACAGAGGAGAACTTTGTAGCAGATATTGCTGGCGACGAGTACAAGGACTGGTCTATTTGTTCTATAGCATCTTCCTTACCTACAGTATCGGTCTACGTTCGAATTGATATCAAAGTCCTTATTAAGAAAGCTATTTATATATAATACTACATATTTACTGATACGATAACGTAGAGAGTTCAGTATATGTAGAAGGAAAGATGATTATTATTGCTGTTTGCTCCCAGCAGTAGCCCTTAAAGGGCTACTGTGGTGACGGGTCCCACGTGACCCCTTTCCGCATCAGTAGGTTTCTTGATAAGGATTTTGATATCGATACAGACGGGGGTAGATATCGCAGGTAAGTAAAGATGTCATGGAAAAGATCGAGGCGGGGGAGGAAAGCACTTTCATGCTGATATATCCTATGCTAGAGCTACAGTGCAGCACCTTGCACTCTTTATTCCATAAGAGAAGTTTACTACATTAAAATCTGGCAACATCCACAGGATCTGGGAATACTGGCGGCAGTGACTACCTAAAAGACTTCAATCCATCTCAAAAAATATCCAGCTCTTGAAACGATCAGCAGAAGATGCGCGACAAGATGCAAAGCAGCAAGACGCTTCAGGGGATAATAATATTTTGGATGATCTAGATTATTTGGGGTACGACGATATACAAGATCCGTTAGGTCCAGTAACTGCATACCGGTTAGATGAAATAGGCTGGCTTAGCCGACTTGCACAGATGATGTAAGGGGCTATAGCCCCTAATCAGGTGATTGCTAGCTTAGAGTCATTGCTTAAGTTGCTAGACTAGCTCTGTGAGACGCTTGTGGAAGTCAGCAAATCTCTAGATGATCTTCAAACTGTGGCTCCAGCAGAGACCTCCGAGTAACATCAATCATCCATTGTAGCTGGGAGTGAGCTTCCCACACAAATCCAGCTAAAGTTAGTAGCTAAACAGCAAGACTGGCGCAACGGGGAAATCGTTCAACGAATTCGAGGCTTCAATAAAGATTAGATTACACAAGATAAAGCTGGTGGTACGAAGTCATCATTGACCTATACCTTTACAGGAGTAAGAGAAGATGTCATGAGGATCTCAGAAATAGATCCTTAAAATGTTTAAGGATCGGGTACTGGGGTCGCATTTGGGCCTGCCACAATATTTCTCCATGCCGGTAGACAAATTGTAAAGAGGTTCACGCTAAACAAATAGCAGGAAATCGCCTTCCTTCTAGTGTGTCGCTACCTCGATAGTATCCTGGACGAAGATGAAGACGATGATTTCGACCGTAGCAATATTGGAAACAACAATAAATTGCAGTTATGCGAGTTCATAGGCAGGGAGGGTGGCACTGGAGAGTCTAGGATTCTCGAGGCTTTGGTTGAGCTGTTTGCTAGTAAAGGTATGTTTCATAGGCTGCTCATAATAGCACTATCGGGGGCTGCCGTGGCGTGGATCAATGGGGTGACCATACATCCCGCCTGTAGGATGTAGCCTAGCAAATCTAACGATAAACCATATGATGGTAGCGCTATAACTTTTGTGGATAGCAACATGCGAAAGAAATTGCGGGCAAAGTGGTTACTCATTATTGATGAGGTTAGCATGTTGGGGCTCCAAACGTTCACTAATATTAACAAGCAGCTTTGCGCCTCTCGAGGGTTGGACCAAGACTTTAGCAAGATCCCCGTGGTAATATCATCAAGATATTTCCACCAGTTCCTCCCGGTACAGTATAAATCACTGCTAATGCCAGTATTCGCCCTCAGACTAGAAAGCGAGTTGAAGGGGCATGTGCTATAGTCCCGGTTTACTACCGTCATTATGTTGACTGAGCAGGTTCGTGTAGCAGATGACTCGGAACTGCAGCGGCTGCTCACCCGGATCCGTCAAGGGCAGCAGGACCAATCCAACATGGAGCTGCTCAACAACAGATGTTTTCAGGAAGGTCGAGCTATACCGGGAGATAAGGATATCATAGTTATTACGCCGCTCAATAGTACTAATGGTCCCTAAATATGGATGCGATCTTAGAATTTTAGAGGCATTATCGGAAGCCAGTTCAGATATTTTTGCCTTAGCATCGTTAGGGGAAGCCTTATGAGATACTAATGATAGAGGAGGAGGCTACACTTATAGTTAGCATTAGGGATAATAGCAAGATCTACGTACCAGCCGTGTTTATGTTCATCTCAAACATGCCAGTTGTGGTAGCCAAGAATGTGAAAACAGGTTTGAAGCTAGTGAACGGCGCTAAGTACACCACCGTAGAGGTTATTCCAGATACCAAGAGATTCCCGGGCTATCAGCTTGCTCCCAACATGATCATTCACTTCAAGCCACCCGTGGGCATTATACTATCATCCGCTTTAACTAAGAACTTCCGATTCGATCATATGCCGCTAGGCATAATCTTGCTCACTCCAACATCCGCCTAAATACCAATCAAAACAAAAAAGAGGAGGGCCAAGAAGAGGCCTTGGCAGAGACACAACGCAAGCCGCCGTTGACTTCCTTGAACTGCCGCATTCGCATGCACAGACTACAAGATCCAGGGCGAAACCCTTGTGCAGATTATGTTGGAGCTGTGGGGGACCGTAAGAAAATCGAACGCCACAACAGGACAATCTGAGCCGTCAAAATGTGATCCCTATAGCCTCTACGTGTAGCTGTCGCGGTGCAAATCGCTTGATGGCATTATACTGCTGTCGAAAGTACGAGTGGAGGATATTGTTGGGAATAAAATACTGAAAAAAATGCTCGACGGCGAGGCTAGGCTAGAAGAAGTTCGCGAGAGAACAATAAGAGAAGCTCGATCATCATTACTACAAATAAATACATAACCCAAGCAAATATATTACAAAATTGGCCACCTATACAACGGCCATCCTATATCCTTACATAAGCAAGACTAGATCAGCTTTGCAACATATGTAATCTGTAAATATCTTATTAAATGCCAAAACACAAAAAAAGTAAAAGTATGGCACTCAAGGGAGGGGTTAAACTGAAAAGTGCACGCGTATGTCATGCGGGATGCGAGGCAATATACATTGCGATATATTTTGCGCTGCGCCCACCAAGGGCAGGAGGATTGTAGCTAGTCGCGGAGGCAAAAATGTGTGCTTAAGAACTTCTTTCGTACCGAAAGACATTCCACTCAGGTTAGGAGTTTGTATTGCTAGAGACGTTTTGATTTCCAACGATCAGGAATCAATGCGGCTACAAGCCGTCGTCGTCGCCCGAGCTTCGGTTGTTCTTTGTGTCTCATCTTAGTTAATAGTAAGAATACGTCGTTATATCGTTCACTATCGTGGCCGTATACTATAGCAAGGCCAGATTGTGCACGAGAATAATGGTTTTCGGCCTCTTCAAGTCTGTTCAGGCAATAGAAAAGAGAACCGAGGTTCTGAATTGTATCAAGTGCCGGAGGGTAGGTGTTGACAGTAGATCCCATGGCTTGTTCGTAGCCTTGAAGTGCTCGATTATACATTGCTTCTGCATCCTTATGCCGACCTTGGTCTGCATAGAGATTCCCGAGATTGTTAACTGTATCAAGTGTTGAGGTGTGTTCTGGTTCCCATGCTTTCTCTTTGCCTTGGAGAGCTCGCTGATACATTGCTTCTGCATCTTTATGCCGACCTTGGTTTTTGTAGAGAATCCCGAGATTGTTAACTGTATCAAGTGTTGAGGTGTGTTCTGGTCCCCATGCTTTCTCTTTGCCTTGGAGAGCTCGTTGATACATTGCTTCTGCATCCTTATGCCGACCTTGGTCCGCATAGAGAAGACCGAGCACATGCCCAATCCATTCATGGTTTCCATCACCCTGTTGGTCAAATTCCATCAAGTACGATGAGCAAATATCTACGTGTAAAAGTAGACGTCGCTGTACTAGCCAGTAGTTATCTTGGCCCTGATCAGGTATACGTGATGCAACACAACGGATTGCGAGCTGAGCCATACCTCTTTCGTGTTTCTTGTTTAGCGCATGCTTCATCCATGCGTGCACACACGCATGAACACTGTAGCCTCTGGAGTCAATTCCCCATTCTTTCCGCTCTGCCTCCACAAGCCCATGACTGCACAATATTCGCATCACCCGATCAAACGATAACTGGTCTTGCACTATATCCTTGAACCAGAATGGCACTTCCTCCCTTTCGTATCGAAGCAATTCGTACCACAAGTCTTCGTGACCAAAGTAAGCCCAAAGGTGGAGTATCATTGCTGCTGCGTGACTCCTTTGTTTAATTTGTGTATAAGAAATGTTCCATGTTGAATACATCGCTCGATCTTCGTATGATAGTAGCCGTGGCGTATTTTCTTGTAGTCGTAGCCACGACTCTTCATATTGTGTGAGATATTCTGTACAACTTGTTGTAACCTGGCTCAAGTAAGCTCCAGCGGTTGCTAAAGCAAGTGGTAACCCTTCAAGCCGTTTGGCAAGTTCTATAGCTGCATCATCTTAACATTTTTGTTAGCCTTGCTATTGATAATTGATTCACTCTCCTTACCATTCTCAATATCATCCCGTTGTGAGTTAGACTGTAATACCTCTAAACTCTCACTGACTTCGGTGAACTTCTTCAGGAAGATTGACTTCCCAATAGTGACTGCGGACGATCTAGTAGTGATGATGATAGCTCCTTGATAGTTCTCTGGGAAAAATGCACGAATGTCATAGGCCTTTGAAGCTATTATAATCTCTTGAGCAGGCTGCTCATCAGCCAGGGGGCTGATGCTTTGATCGACGTTATCGCTTTGTTCTTCCTTCTGTAATTTTGGATTATCGTAGTTATCAAAAACCAAAAGCCAGCGATTGTTTTCAGGTTCATCTAGCCATCTTATAACAGCCTGCACAACATTGTGGGAATCTCGGCTGTCTATGGCAGTCTTCATAGATACTAAGTCCGGGTACTGGCGAAGTATTTTCTTTGCTGCTCTAGAAAAGCTCTCCTGGAGCGATATCTCGTCGCTCGCGTTCAGCCAAATATTAGCGGAATATTCCGCATGGTAGCTCTTCAAATAAGCGATGGTCAATTGAGTTTTGCCCATCCCACCTAGTCCGTGTACTACAGCAATCCGGCGTCCATTAGCATTAGTAGTAAGAACACTATGTAGCTTTGCGAGTTCATCTTTTCGACCGACAAATCGGTCTACTTCGGTTACTTCTGATAAACTAAAGGCGAGTGTATATTCACGTCGAACGTGGCCTATTGCCAAAATATCAGCACAGTTCGAGTCCATTGAGATCATGATACAATTACGCACTGGTGGTCACCGAAGGCACCCAATATTCCAAGAACGCCTTCGAGCATGCTGCAGCTGTTGCAGCTGCATATCGCTGCCACCCCTTTTCTTTATGACTGTCGGCATAATCGCAAGCACCTTTGATCACGATGCAGGGGAATGTGTCCCATGCCCCAGCACCTTCCATTTCGAAACCGATAACGCCCTCCTGTTGGGCGATATTATCGCGTTCCTCTCCATCCTTCAACACCGTATCGCCGGACGCAATCAAGCCGAAGTGGACGACTGGTTGTGTTATAAATTGATCAAGGCGATGACGCTTAATGAGCTCGCCACTACAACCGCAGTCCTTACACGGTAATCCGTCGCTAAGATGCCGATATGTCGCGTCAAAAAGTTTGTCGTGTGCGATGCCAGGATATCTTGCTTTTAGCTCAGGTTCTTTCTGGAGCTTTTCAAGATGATTGGCGATTTTATTTCCCAGCTTCTTCTTATCATGAATGCCACCCAGCTTCGCCAATAATGCCCGGATCTCTGTATTGGGTCTCCCAAGCGAGTCTAGAAGCGTGTCTTTTCTCATGAAGCGCTCTGGAAGCCGTCGCCCGAAGTCGTACTGAATAACACCGCTGCTCATAATCACGTCGCCGAGGATGATTTCAGTCTTGGTGCTAGGTACAATAGGAACGGCACCACACACGCCAACGACAAGAGCTAGTCTGATATTGGGAAAGCTATTACGGCAGTTGGCCGCAACGCTTGCAGCATTGGCTTTTCCCATACCTGGCATATGGGCAAGCACAACATTGTGTCGGCCAAGAAGTCCCGTGGAGTATGCGTTCGGATCGCCTGGTGCCTTGTCGTAAGGCGGCCCGTCGTCGTCCCAATCATGGTCGAAGAGGCCCCGCACAGCATCTGCTTCAATAACAAGGGCGCAGATAATGGCAATTTCAAAGTCGAGACGCGTGGCTGGTCGTTTGGGTGTCATTCTCTATACAATCTCACCTATGCAGGAAGATTAAGAGGAGGAAGAAGAGGGCAAACGAGAGGTGGAGAGGTAGGCATTATCACACAGCCTCGTGCGGCTGAGATTGTTGTTCCAGCTAGTCATTAGCGCTGACCATCTCTATCACCCTCACAAACCCAATCAATCATATTGTGCATGCTGAGCTCTCATTCTTGCAATTTTCTTTCACATAGCACATGCACACGGATTCTAAATGCAGTACACACTAGAACGGTGATTATGGAAACCTTAACGGCGTTCATGTTATCTAACCTTCTCAGAGATGTGGGGCTTCTTTAATGGATGGACCTGCGCCTTAGGCATAAAATCATTACCAGAGTCGTCCCGGAGAAAGGTTCTGACGAAACCCGAGCACGGTTGGGGGTACGTATATATCTAGACAGGTCAAGAATGCGGGGAAGATTTAAGCCTGAACAACCAGGCAAGAATATTCTGTTACTGCCAACAGTTGGTAGCGTAGGTTTTAGACGGTAACATACCCGGCAAGGTCGCAATATATAAAGTCACAAGATCTCGATACCTTGAGTGGAATTTGAGTCTACGATGAATTCCGGTTCTAAAGGTAGGAGCGAGCTCAACCAAGAAGGGAGCACATATCAATACAACTAGGTTTTACAATCATCAGTACTGTTAGTAATAGTATCTGTACCATACAATTTACTCTCGTATAGCCATGTACAGCACAACTCTGAGATGCCCTCAAAAATTCCAATAGAAAATTCTATCAATCTGGACACGTATTAAAGACGCCATCCTACCGAGCCAAGATGCATTCCATCCCACATCCTCAACACCACTCAAAATGGTGATCAAAGATCTAGAGATCGAGCGCCTCGCGCTCGCTCCCCCCGCCTCCAACGAACTCTCATCCGACAAATACATTGACGACCAACTTAAATGGCTCGGTTCCTTAACACGCTACTCTCACTACTATGGAATACTCACGGGTGTGCTCGACTTCCTTGAGCTTGACAACCTTGCCCCCGGGCCAACAATGCCCAGATTGAAAGAAGTATGTTAGTGAACATGAAATGCAATACTATTCCTATTAATAATTACAACTACGTATGTTTGAGTGTGAAATGCTCAAGGATGAGAATCCTGATGATAAGGAGTTCCTCGAAAGATAATAAAATGTATCAAAGGCTTTAAAGGCTAAATGTGGCTTGGGAAATGGCATGAGGATGACTGAAGAGGAGAGAATATTCATAGAAGAAATCGAGGATGGGTGGTACGAACCATGGTTGAACAGGGTCAAGAACCAGGCCAAATGCGTCAACCGCCAGATGAACATGTAACGGGAACCGAGAGGGTCGAGGGAAGACGACGACGGTAGCGGTCTAGCTCAGTCAATGAAGGACCTCCAATACAATCTCTATTACAACCCAAGTTGAGTCTACGAATAACTTAATCTATCATATGGGCTTGATACTCTCCGCTTCACATCTATTAAATTTGCGCGCCACATCATTCAACTTCAATACCATTAAGAATTATGGAGTCTTCATGTGATAAAGGAGACTGAAGCCTGGACACGGGTTCTTTCGTTGCCTAGCAGTGGAGCTGCATAGGTTGATTCGACTTCCCGCCTACGCCACCGAACTCACACCTTTTTGACTACTCAGATCGATGCTACACAACACCATGGACTTCGATGACTTTGATATGACCTATTGGCCGACCGATGAGGAGGATGAGAATGTTCCTGCTGATATTCCGACACAGGGCATTCGCAATGCAGGCCCGGCTCCACGCATCCAAACCAACTAAGGCGGGCTGCCTTCGCTACAACTAGCTAAATGCGATGAGACACGAACATACAATGAACGACCATCATGTATCCATTACCGCCTTGAATGGAAACCAACCCTGAATGGTAGAAAACAGAACCAGATCTTGTCCTGGCGCCTGGAGTGTACCGGGATAGCCTTTTGCAACGCGACGTGGAGGACCGTCGAAAGAGAAAGTTCCCACGTAACAAGTCTACCGAGCCCGATGATGCTATCATCAAAATATCCGTGACCTGTCGAGCCCTGAACGATGTAACAGTAGAGTCTGACGACCACAATATTGAGTGGAAGGTTGTATAGGAGAAGCTGCAAGCATGAAGTCACTTACTTCTTGTTGATAAAAAGCTAAAAGTAGAAGTTAAGTTCAATTATAAGGAGTCCGAGCAGCCAGCCGGTATGACGGTGTAGGTCAGGGGGGAAGAAGTGCTACTACCACTCAGCTTCAAGAGAGAGCCGCCTTTCCTCAAGAGCAGGATACTTGGAAGCAAGTGTATGAGGTCATACGATGTGATGGCTGCCCGTACGGCCTGGGACCTCACTGCCGGGTTGATCCTATTGGTGGAAAACACCATAAGTTGATGACCAACCACCTAAAAGAGTTTATTGAACAGGTTAATAAGTGTAACGGTTCGTATTAGCAGTCAGGATCAGGCGTACCGGTTTGGTTTGGACAAAGGACTTAGAAAGGCTAACCTACTATCAGTCTCGTATTCTACTCGTTGTATCACATAGTTACCCGTCTTTGTGCAACCTGTACTACAGGAAACCCGCTAGGGCTTGCACAAGAGCCGTGTTCACAGACATATCCATTTTAGGTATCTCTGCCCTAGCTGCTAGATATATATATGGAGAGCCTGATCCCCAAGATCAGAGAATAGATAGGCAACTTTCCTTATCACTTTCTATTCAAGTGCCATGTACAACCGAGCACTCTAAGGCAAGGAGAAAAGATTGGGATCAGAGCATGCCTCAACACTTAATTCAGTCTATAATATTGTGCTTATCTATCTACGCCAAAGTCTTTTCAATGAAGCTGAGGCGATGCTTACCCGAGCACTTCAAGGCAGAGAACAGACACTGGGACCAGAATACACCACAGCACTTAATATAATTTATAATATTGGACTTGTTTATCAAAGCCAAGGCCGCTTTGCCAAGTCAGAGGCAATGCTGAATAGATCCCTTCAAGGCAATGAGAAGGCACGGGGACTGGAGCACATGGAACCATTTGATACACTCTAGAGCCTTGAAAGCATTTTTTATCGACAGGATAAACTTGAGCAGGCCTGGAATTACTACACTCGTGTGGAAACCTGGTTTGCGACGATATACGGGTACGACAGTGAGCAATACTATCGAATTTCTTCGCTATTGACCGAGATCAGAGACGAGCAACAACCAAAGCCCGGGCGACGGCGGTGACTTGTCGAAAGGCTAACGCCAAAGCGTTGGAAATCAACCCGTGAGAATGGGCTACATGCAGAATAGATAATTCCGCCTTCTTTCTTTCTCCATGTAGCTTGCGGAAGAAAATTTAGGATTGTCAGACCAGGCGGGGGATTTCACACGACAAAAAAATACTGACCAAAAAATCACAATGCACCCTGCTCAAGTCCATTGAAATGAAGAGCAATTGAAGCATGTCCAGGATTGCGGTATGAGAAAAGAGTATCAAGATTACTGGGCTCGGCTCAGTAAGTTCCTTCACGTTTGCTCGCTTGGGGTCCAGATGGTTATTCCCAAAAGCGGCTGAGAAATCTGGTCATTTATAAGACGTGACATGGAAAAGGCGATATTGGGAATTGAAAACCGGTTCGATATACTCAAGGACGAAGTTCTCCTTGATGACATTCACATGTGATAGAAATGAGACAAAGACTAGCTAAATCAATGAAATAAGCACAAAAATTTCCAATTCGCTCCCTATATACTTCTATAGAACCGTTTCAATTCAGACGTACGTAACTTCTAAAATCTCCTCGCCTTCTCTCCTCGCATCATCCAGTACTTTCCACTTGTTTCTCTCACAGCCCCGGACGTCATCGTCCCTCTTCCCCATTACTTTTTTGAGCCCGCATGGCCCCTCAGCCTATTATCCAAGCTTGCCACAGAGTGACTGAGCAATCTCAAACTCTGCCAAGATTCATCGTATGTACAATTCCGTCTCGTGATATAAGCGTGTCCGGAGCGAGCGTGATCGTAGTCGGGCTTCACCCCGTAGTGGTGCTAACAATGAGGGAGTAGAGTCAAAGAAAAAAGTGTCGTTTTTTTGGCTGGTGATACAACATCTCATATATGGTGTCGAGTCTTCAAAGAGTGATTAGGTAGATGAAACTGCCGGGATAAGACGGCAGGAACTGGGAATATCCCGCTTATCAAGAACAAAGTATCATATGCCAACACGTTCAAACGCCAATGCATGGACCACTTCCAAGCGAGAGTATTCGGCAGGAGGCGGGTATCTTGAGGATAACATAAGAAAAATTTTCAGAGACAGCATGGAGTTGCTTGCCTCCGGGTCGTTTTGTTTTAAAAGTTTTGCGAGATGCCAGCACTTTGTTGAGGGAAGTGGGCTGGGTTCTCGATCCGTGTGGTGCGCCGTGCCGCATTGTCACGGATTACAGGGGCATTTGGTGGTTGCTGACCGTTGTTATAACCGTCGCCGTAAGGGTTGTTGTTTTGGGCGTATTGATCATAGTAAGCGCCGCCACCGTATGGAGGTCCAATTGGGTCTGAACCATCGGATCTAGCAGCACTATAAGAGGAGGAAGCATTGGATGGTCCACGGTGAACGTCGGCACCACGGTTATTGGCAGTGTTGGGGCCCATGGCACCGAGGATCTCGCCTTCTGGAGAGTAGGAGCCATCCATCAGAGGGTCACCAGATCTGCCATCCGACATGTTGCCACGGGTGGGGGAAGTAACATCAGAATAAGTGCCCTGGGTCTGCTGGCCACCAGACAGAGTTGTAGATGCCTTGCGGCCGGCAGAGTTGATGGTGGTGCTACCCCAGCCTCGGTATCCTGAGGAGTCCTCTCTCATCTCGTAGCCATCGCCAAGAACTGAGGGAATAGTAGGGTCGTTGTTGGGGTTGTAGGCATAATCCTCGACCTCCTTTCGTCGCTCCTCCTCGGCCTCCTTGCGCGAGCGACGCTTCTTCCAGAAGAAGAGACCAATAACGGCAAGAATTGCAATTGCGGCAATAGGGACAACCACTCCAATGGCAACTTTGCCTCCCGAGCTCAAACCTCCACCGGAACTATTTCCTGAGTCAATAGAGCCGGAACCCGAGGAGGTAGTGGTGGCCGCGGCGCCGGATCCATCGGTTCCTGAAGCGACAGCGGTGTTTGTGGTGTAAGTGATAACGACGACGCTGGTCTGGGCGGAGCCGGAGCTGTCTGTTACGGTGACGACTGTCGACCTTGTGGTAACCTCAGCGGCAGCAGTGGTCTGGACATTGTTGTTGTTGCTGCTGCTATCGTTGTTGTTGTTGTTTTGGCTGCTGCTATCAGCGGCCTGAGACGAGACTGCGGCCTGGGATGTCGCTGCCGGCTGAGTGTTTTGGGCGGCAGAGGTTTGCTGTGAATTATCGCTCGTAGCCACTGCGGCGGAGGTTGCCGCAGGTTGGCTCGCTCTCGCTGAGCTGGAGTTGCCGCCCTGGGAGGCCGAGGCCGAGGGTGCGGCAGCGCTGGAAGCGTTGTTGGAATCGGATGACGAGTCGGCAGCGGCGGACGTAGCAGCATTGTTAGCAGACGAGGCGGCGTTGTTGGCTGAGGTCGCAGCGGGCGCCTCGCTCGTAGCGGCTGCGTTGCTTTGCCCGGCAGAGGACATTGCAGCGCCCGGAGTGCTCTCCTGTCTGGGTTCGAGATGCATGTTAGCGGTCGGGCGATGCCTCGGGGGTCAAGCTTCAGGGCGAAGCAGCGAAACCAGAGCAGGACCAGGACGGGATGCAGGAGATGGAGGAGGGCTCGGAGGTTCAGAAGGGTAGAATAGAAAAAAGGAAGAAGCCGATCGGATCGGGGGGGAGAATGATGAATACGACCAGATGGGCCAGGGCAGCGATAGTAAACAGGGAAGGGCAGAGAAACCAAGTGGAGTGAATATCGTGGCCGTGGGGAAAGCGCTGGAATGGAGGAAGCGATAGCTGGGAGTGTCGGGGCAGCGAGCGAGGCAGTGAATTCAGAAAACTGGAGATTGGTGCATGATCGACAACTGACGTACCTGTGTTCTTGTCTGTGAGAGGTGAGAAAAAGGATGGGGCTGCGCCGGGTTTGGGGATTGTCGGAAGGTTCGTTTCGCACTTGTCCAAGTCGCAGATGTATGAGTGTATGAGGGAAGAGGGAGAATGGTTGGACGAGGATGAAGGGATCCGCCGGCCTTTGATACGAGGCGCAGGAAAAGACGCGCCCTCGCAGCACCTCGGCGGCCAAGCAGCAGCCAGTGGTCTGTGGGCAAAAACCACCTGAGGCTGCGGGTGCTGGTGCGGGTGCGGGTGTGGTGCTTGCGCGCTGGCTGCTGCTTGGCTGCGCGCTGGCTTCTGACGGTACGGTACGGTATGGTACGGTCTTGGTATGGTTGCTCTGGCGGCTCCCAGGGGTGGTGGGGAGGGCACCCGGAACCCAAAACTCCAACGTTACAGCGGACCGTGGATCATTGGCGCGCGTTTTTTCGGGGAGGGCGCAGAGCTAGGAGGGCGGGCGGTGGGTGCAAGAATGTGTGCGGCCGTTCCCTTGGGCGCACCGAGACAGAAACCTACAGGTACTGCCAACTGACGGATGAGACCAAAAAGAATGGGTCCTCTGCCACCCCCCGGCGCAACTAAAAGAAGGCCTGTGCCTGCGGGTGGGGTACGTACAAGCAGCCCACAAGCCCACAGCCCACAGTATCTCTCCACCACTGGCAGGCCTGTTTTGTTTTGTGATGGAACAGAGTTCGTGTTGCCACTGGGACAAGAGAAAGCGAGCATTCGACCAGATGCTGAAAGACAGCGCACAAGGTTTAGGCGATTAATGATAAAAAAGAAGAACCGATATTAAACGTCATAGCACACAAACACTATCAACCTTTTATTTTTCCTTCTTAGCAGCCGTTACAGTGCTGATGGTTCCCCAAGGGAAAAAAGCCAATTCACGCTACACTGCAGACAGACTACTTCACTCACACACAGACTCGGTCGCTTCTCACTCTGCTGCAGCCAGGCACAGCACGTCCCTGGTGCTACCTATGGTGGCTGCCCAGGGCATCCCTTCTCATTAGCTGCGAGGCCAAGAAGCCAGCTGCAGCTTCTTTTTTCATCCATTCTCATTTCACCCGCAGCCATCTGCAAGCCCAACTCGTCGGTCGGTCGACAGACCAGCCAAGCCCGCGGCGTAATCCGCAAAGGGCGTCGCCGTTCGTTGCGCTGCGCTGCTCGGCGAAAGTGGGGAACAACACATGCCATTCCTCCCACCCACACACACTCACACACACCCGTCTCCCCCATCCCCATTGCTGACCATGTACCCGATCAATGGCTGTATTTCCCAAAGCAAGACCCCTAATATTGTATTTTATATTTGCTGTTTCTTCTTGACATCGCATTCATCCGGCAAATCGGCGCCAGGCCTCGGGTTAGAACCTTCTGCGTCCCACTCGGTTACTCTCTTGCATGGCAGGGTCATGTTATTAATCAAACCATAAGTTACCTGGCTGTCATCCCCCTCCCTACCTTGATTAGCCTCACGTCCCTGTCAGCCAACAGAAAAAAAGATTGCATCTTGATACATGCCCAGCAACTTAATCTACGACAATAACAATTTCCATGTCCAAAATACCTGTGACCTGCAATCTGGCTCTACCTTGCTGTGCGTGATTCGCGTCGTGTTAGCGAATCCACGATTACGATACCAAGCACGCCAAATACGAACTTGACATGGCTCCACGACTGGCGCGCCGGCAGCCGGGAAAAAAAAAGATGGAAAATAAGAACGAACCTAAACTAGTCCCAGCACCGAGTCCAGGCCCCTCGACGGACAAACAAACAATAACATGATCATCCAGCCAAGGCCCGTCGTCGTCGCACATCGCGATCTTGACAGTAGATTCCAGTGGCCTAGATCCATCCCTTGGAGGGACGATCAACCACATGCCACACGCGTGGGTGCGCCCTACAGACCCAGGAGCCGGGGGGGGATGATAATAAACTAAACAGAGGGTTTTTTCCCCTTGCCTTTTCCTCGTGCTCGCTGTGTAATCTTGTGTAATCCCAAACGGAGAGGGGTGTCCCCCGTCGACTCGAAATGAGCCCTCTCACCAATCAATCAAGCCTCGCACACCAGATCATTTTCCTGTTCCTTTTCGCTTGCATCCTTTGGATGAAACTTCGGTAGCCTATTTTCCTCTTAGCCTCCCCAGCTTGGCTGCTTCATCGAGCAGAGATGATCGTTGCCTCGATTGGGAGTGTTGCACCATGGAACCTTTGGCTCAATCGGGACGGCGATGACGGGTACAGAACCGAGGAGCCGTGATAAACCCGCCATTCCCGCCCCATAGAATGCGAGACGACAGACGGCCAAGAGCAAGCCAAGCAAGGCAAGTCAACAAAGACCATGTCGCCGCTGTCCGGATGGCCCAGATTGGAATGCGGTCCCCCTCCATGCACACAAAGACCAGCGACACATTATTACGACGACATTCCCTTCCCCTCCTCCCTCACCGCGTCATCCATGCGTAATGTAATGCTTCCCTTCTAGGCTGCTCTCTTCCAAGGTCAGCACCCCCTGTCCTCAATATTGGGAAGCGGGAAAAAAAGATAGAGAGAGGTAACCAGGACGCTCGGCTCAAAACCTGAAAGAGAACGGTGCCAACTTGATACCTGGGCGGGCCCTTGGACAACTCTGCGCCCAAAAGGCGTCGCCAAGCCCACCAAAAGAGCCAGATGGGAGGGCGCGGCATCCGGCGAGACAGTCGGTTCGAGCGGGGGAAACATTTCTGTCTTGGGTCTTGGAGACAGAGGGGAGAGGGGTTGCGCACGCACATCCAGATGCACAAGCACAGTCACAAGCACAAGAAGCATTGATATGAAATGACATGATGCGTTCCGCCCGTCCATATTAGAACCAACACCAACCAACACGGCCGTGCCAAGCGGCCCTATTTGGTGGTTTTTTTTTTCTTCTTTCCCTTCCCCAACTATCGATTGCATCCCTACCTGTACAACCGGGCGGTATAGGTTCCCGGAGCCCAGATCCCTCCAATCCCTCGTCGTGACATGGCTGGATTGATTAGCTCTCACCGAAGAAGCAACCCAAGCGAGATCACCTCCGATCAGCAAAGAAAAAAAAAAAAGAACCAGGCCGGCCAACGCGCCTAGCCTAAGAAGGTAGTGCACATCGACAAAGACGATCTGAACTCTGCATTTGTTTGGTTTCCCCTTCAGCCTCAGCTTTCACCTGCGACGACTCCCGTCACTACCATTTCTTCCCCAAATCAAAAAAAAATCTTTCACTGCACACGGCCCCTTCAGCGAGTCAAGCTAAACGGGCTGCGGCAAGCCACAAACAACAGCGAGTCCCCGAAAAAAGAAACCGGGCTCCACTCTTTTTTCGCCATGTCCCAAAAATAGAAAATCTGATCGCGTGCCAATGGCTTAAGAAGAAGCCTCACCCAAAAAGAATAGACACCAAAGGCCACACCCAACCAATTGCCCATGCACGCACAGCTAAAATAAAGTAAAAATAAAAAAGAGCGAGAGAGCTAAGGCACAAATGCTGACTGTGCCCCCTTCCTTCCACTACACTTTGAGCTGCAAAGCCCTTCCACTCACAGCTCGTTCCTGCACGCCTGTCCCTCACCGACGGTGGTGGCAAAGGCTCAACCTTGCATCTAGTGTAAAATCCGCCGACCAGCGGGATCATCACGCTGCGATCGACCTCCTGCGTCATGTGTACATAGAGAGTCCCTCCCGTATATGCAAACCCCCCCGTCCCCCTCTGTCTCTCCCCATTCGGGCAACGAACGACAGGCCCCGACAATTTACTTTCACCAGCTCTCTCCTGCAGAAAAGGTACAGCCTCACCCAAGCCAGAATTTTATTATCGATTCTTAATAAAATATTTCCGCTCAGCATGGTCCGACCTAAAACACGGGCTCCAAAAGCCCAACTCAAATGCAAGCCACCTGCAGAACCCAACAATGTAATTTTCAAAGATCACATGGGCAGACCAGCCTTGATGTCATGGTATAGAGCAGGGACAAGTCCATTACCTCCTCTTGCCTCCTCGGTCTTTTATATAATCTATCCAGATGTGCCACATGATTTTGATGAAGGTCAATTTAAGAGTGATCATAGAGATGGCGCCGACATTGGTATAGATGACAGATACAAATTCTTCTTCTTGCCAGGCGCTACAACTGAAGAATGTGTCGCACATTACCGTGGGGAGATGGAGGCTCGTGGCACTATTTGAAGCCAAATTGCTAAAGTTGGGAAAGCCGTTAGGCGTAAGAAGTGGGAAAGCGTCGAAGAAATATCTGATGAATTTCAGGATTTTTTTCGAAAAGCCTTGAGATCCAGAACCCAAAGCGGGCAGAAACCTCCCGGCTTAGCGTGTATGAGGGATAAGGATGATGCAGTAAGTCATCGTGGCTGGTTTTTCCTATATTCAGAGGCAGAGTTCACGATGACAGGTGCTGACGGGGGAGCTCGCGTCATCCACCACGTCTCATTTGAGCCCTTCATTACAGATGCCCTGACCAAGGAAAAACTATCCCGATGGAACCCGATGGATCACTCTTTTTACATAAAACAAAAAATAGCCAAGGGCAAGAAAGGATCGCACAGCGTCTTGGCTTGGATGCAGGAGAGAGGGTTTGACAGCTGGGCAAGAAAGGCAAGTCAGGCTACAGATGATGTTCTGGAGGTAGGTTGGGGGTCTTGGTGATGCAGCAGATCCCGTTCCTAGGATGGGGCAATGAAAGCGAGCCATTTTCATTTCCATTTTTGGTTTTTGATGATTTGATGAGATCACCATACTTGTCCCTGAGTATGCTTTGACATATAGATTCCAACATCCCAGATTTGCTCCCCTTCCCCTATCCATCCCGCAGTGCTTCGAGGAAACCCTCTGACCTTTGAGTAAGCGTTGTAAGACACATCTGATGACCCAGACCAACCCGTACAGTGAAACTCCCCTTACGTAGCTCCGTCGATCCATCCAGCAACGCATCATGCTAGTCTCAGCTGGCGAGCAGAATGAAAAGGAAGGGTAAAAAGGCTCCATACCATGTGTCCCGCCACTGCCCCCCTCACGTTTCCGTTCCAATCGACCTTGGTTCCTGAGACTTGCCGCTGTTAGTTCAAGCCACCATGTCTAACAAGAGGGCGTGAAGCAAGAGAAAAAAACACAGCCCACACGCACATCCAAGTAGCCGGTATGCAGGACCACAAATTCAAAACCCCACCAGCTGTGTCGCATCATCATATTCTGGTAAAGATGGCGTTGGATAGTTTGTCAACGCCAAAGCCATTACCGCTGCAGTATGACGACACAGGTGGGCCGGTGTTATAAACCATATTCTTCAAGAAACCAAGTGTCGTCTTCCAATCCAGGAGGTGGCCAAAAGTTTGAGAAAGCTCGGGGTGCGACAAGTCTCGCCGATCTGGCGTGCACTCATTTCATGATCCAAGACATTCGACATCGAGTAATATTATATACATGATGTAAGGATGGATACCTCCAATGCAAACACCAGAACCCATCATAATAAGCACGCGTCTATAAACATGCCATGCAAAATAAACATGGCACCATCTCCTTGCTTCGAGGGAACAAATGACACTGTCTGCGGTGCCATCTTCGCCCTCATGGACAAGTAAACAAGAGGCGCGCGCCACATACAAACAAACATCAATAAATACACAATTGTGAATATCCCATCCCTTGTGCCATTTTTGATACTGTAGCCCTAGTTAAAGGCCGTGTCAGATTCTTTCCATGATTGTTCTGTCTGCCAAGAATCAGTTGGCAAAAGTAAACCTTACCCATCATCCCAAGTTACTCATTGTCTCGCTGACAATCCCCACGTGAAATCGTTACCACCCACGTCTTTACCATGACTTAGTAATCTAATAATGACGTTGGTGCAAGAGTTGCCGCACTTGAGTGACAGATCCTAGCAGTGAGATTTGTGCCAAGTCATTGATTAATATCGCTAAATATGCTCCTTTCGTAGATAGAGACCTTTCGTACCTCACCTCTATTTATGCTTTCTACATGAAAAATCCAAGGGTAAACCTGTGTAAGAGTCACTCAAGTCACATGTCACATGAGAAATTATGAGCCATTAATGTTGGCAGAAGAAAAGATGCTCGTGTCAAATAATTTGCTCAACACGGCATCCAATTGACCTATGTACAGTTCTGCCTGACCACGTGCAAATTGGCAGTCGTCGTCTAATTTGTCGTGGTTTCCTAACCTTTCTATATGCAAACCCTTGCAAGAGATCCCAAGAAAATAAAGACAATAGAGAAATATAATCGCCAGTCGTCATGACCCTTATAATGCGCCGGTGAAGCGAAAAAGAAGAAATCTGGAAACAAATGTCCAGACCGGTGCACGCTATGATGTACTACGATGTCAAAATGACAAAGCTCCAAATTTTGTCGTCACAGTATGCCCAGGTTTTGCCTCAGACATACTCATGCCTGTTGGTGCTATTTACGCTCATTGGCGCATTCCCCACTGAGGCTTGAGCGAGTCTTGTAGTGATCCTGATGTAAAGACAGTGTCTCCTGGGAGCTTGCTTACACGGCCAGCTCCGTTGCGGATGGCTCCGAGACCAGCGGGTGAGAGACCACTGCGGTTACTCCTGATGCTTCCGGCATCGCTCATAGAGTCTTCATTCTTGAACTTCTTCGGGGGTGCGAAATCAAGGCCAGTGAAGGTGCCTGATTTTCGGAGCAAGTGACTATGAAGATGTTAGTTTCGTTGCGAAGCACTACCAAGAATATGAGTTAAACTTACGGGCTAGGGAGAGCTGCCAGTTCTTCAAAGGCTGACACAACAGGAGTGGCGGCGGGCACAGAAGGTGAGTACGCTCGCCTCTCACCGAAGGGACTTTGAGAGCGACCAGCAGCAGTGTCTCTGATGGTGACAGGAGGGGCAAAATCGGCGGCATTTAGGATGGAAAAGGAGTCATCCGTGAGCTTCGAGGGTGTAGGCAATGTGGGGAGAGGCGCAGGCGGGGGCAGCTTCTTCTTGGGCTGGTTTCGGATTCTGGCGGAGGCTGAGGAGTCAGGGCGAGGGCCCAAAGAAGATCCAGAGCGAGGTCCGAAGGCAGATCCAGCGCGAGGTCGGCCGCGAGGTCCACCAGGAGCGCTCATGCCACCAACGGAGCCATGAGGCCCATGTGGTCCACGGGGACGGGGTCCAGGTCGGCCAGGTCCGGGAGGTCCACGGCGACCAGCAGGGGGAGGGGTCATGGCGCGGCGGGTGACGGGCTCGGCGTAAGGCATGACGAAGGCGTTAGTCTCGGGGTCAAAGTAGGCGGCGGCTTCGCCAAGATATCCTTGATCGTAGTCCTCATAGTATTGAGCTGGGGGAGCAGGCATAGGTGGCGGGGCCTCTTCGCCATCTCCAAAGTACTCCTTGTAGAAGGATCGGATACGGTTGGCACGATACTCAGGGTCGTCGGACTCAGTAACGTCATTGGGAGGAAGGGGGCGGAAACCGACAGAGAGTCTCTTGTTCTGGGTCTCGGGGACGCCTAAGCCCTTGGACTGGTCTTGCTGGAATCGCGGGGGCACATCTTCGAGGTAGGAAGCTCGATCACCAGGTCCTGGGATGAGATCTGTGTAGTCATCCAGATACTCCGAGGTTCGAATCTCAGGCTGGTTTCCGGGCTGGTAGGCGTTGAACTTGGGCTCGTCGGATTTGATATCAATCACAGGGAGAGGAGCAGAGGCTGGGGCATCCGGGGTTGTGGTAGCTTGACCCTTGGGAAGATGGAAGTTGAGACCGAGACCAGTGTTAGACTCGCGGTTGCGGTGAGGAGGCAGAGGAAAGCCATCGGCCATGGGAGTTCCAGAAGTGCTGTTGCTAGCATCAGAGAGAGCGGGCAGCTCAAACTGGGGGCTCTTGGATCGGACAGCAGCAGGTTGTTGAACGTGGATGCTGTCGTGCTTCTCGTCAAAATCAGCAATAGTGCCAATCTCAGGAACAATGGACCGGGTGTGTGTCTCCTTCTCGTTTTCGATAGGGGAAGAGACGGGGGAGGCAATCTTGTGAGCAGGCTCGGGCATAGCGGGAACATTGAATGGATCGACCTTGTCATCAAGAGGGGATGAGAGCGAAGACTTGGCAAGAGAGTTGGATCGGGGAGGTCGGCCAGGAGCCATGGACATGCGCTTGCTTCCGCGAGTGTATGTAGAGGCAGAGTCCTTGCTGTAAGGAGGAAGAGATCGCATGGAACCAGTCTCACTGTTGGTGTAGTTGTTCACTTGCTGGTAGGGATCCTGGTGATCGTTTCCAAGAGAGCGGGCGAGAGAGTGAAGCGACTCATGCGACTGCTGAAGTCCAGGTGGCAGAAGGTATGGCGATGACAGGTTCATGTCCATGGAGAGCTGGCTGGGCTTGTGGGACATGCCCTTCTCACCACCTCCCATGAACAAACTCTTGCGGTTTGATTTCTTCGTGCCTGGACCATCCAGACCAAAGTCCAGGCTCTTGTGGGGATCCTGGATATCCTCCAGCCTCTGTCTCGCAACATTTCTGCGGTGGAGGTAGAAGAGGAGGACTGCAAGGACTACAATCGGAACACTAGTGACCATGTTAGTAATCTACCTTTTGCTTTTGTTTGGATTTTATGATCCAATGGAAACAAGCGTCAAACATACACAACTACAACTGCAATCAGAGCAGGGCTGACACTAGCAGGCTTCTCGCAGGTATTCGAGCTAGCTGATTGCTTGCAGTGGTCGTCGTCTGATCGGGAAAAGATTCGGGTGACGGCATTGAGGGTCGAACTGGCAGCGGATCTGATTCGAGATCCATTCTGTTCAATGCTATCCCGGGGCTGACTGCCCGAGTTCAGGCGGGTGAGCTCCATAGTGAATGGAGCGTGGTCGAAGCGTCTGTGACCGGTAATGTAACGCGGCTGACGGAAGGAAAGGGATGACGGCAAGCGACCGAGATGATGTAGTACCACCGAATTTGACTCCGGGGGTTTTTAACGTTAAAAATTAAAAGGCTTTTCTTTCTTCGAATTAAGTCCAAATAACAGCTGACATGACCATTAAAATTTACGAATTTGGTAAAGCGATAGACTGGTAGTTGGTGTCGGACAAGGTGTGTTTGCGTGATGGTGTGCTTTTAAAACGGTAGCGGTCGATCGGTGTAATTCAAATATTATTCGTTTCGTCGCAGTCTCTGGAAGCAGCAGCAAACGGGAAATAAGTCGTTGTCGAAGTTGCCGAAAGAAAAACAAACAAAGCCAGTAAAGCCAGCGAGCGATAACCAAAAAGGGATTTGGCTGTGGTGTTGTGTAAAGAGTGACGCAGGTTCGTGAGCACGCGAACCTTGTGAAAGGAATGAATGACGGCGGGTAGGTTGCTTGTCAACAACAAGACGGAACCCAGGATTAAAGCAAAACAATAAAGAATGACGAGCCCGCTGGCAGGCAGAGTTGGAGGAGAGGGTGACGGAGAGCAGTGACGGAGAGAAAGACCGTCTTTCTTTCGTCTTGGTCGACAGTTGGAGGTGAAGAAAAGAGGGATGGACTGACGATGAAGGAGAGAGTCTCAAGAAGGAAGAAGGCGAACGAGATGGATCTAGCGGAACGACCAGCATCGAGTTACAGGCGAGCAGGTACCTACAGGGAGCATCAACGAGTGCGAGGTACCTGGCAGCCAGTAGTAGGGTACAGGGACGAGCCGGCGCGCGGCCCAGGCCCATCCAGCCCCCCAGCACGCGCCAGGGGTCCCTGGCGGTGTCCCCAGCGGGTGCCCCCAGTGGCATGGAGCAAGCCTGGCCAGCTGTGCTGACGGGTACAGTGGGCGACGCACCTACTGCTCAGGTACCCGTCCGCACCTAACCACCGTTCCCTAGCAGGGCTCCCAGGCACCGTTTGAGTAATTGCTGGTCCGACGAGCAAAAACGAGGCACCACCTGCCTAGCGCAGCACTCTGTCTTCTGTGCCTCACGCCAGCACGCCCGCTGGCCTTGTGTCACTTCTCCCTAGAATCCTGGTTCTAAATTGGGATCTGGAGAAGGGCGCCCGCTGCGCTGCTTCCTTGCAGTGAGACCCTCAAGCGAGGCGAAAAATAAAAAATCAGGGTGAATCAATCACCAGATCTCCTGTGCTGGCCCGCCCGGGCCCTGCGTCTGCTCATCACTGCAAGTGCTAGCCAGTCGCGATATCAGCAGCGGCTGCCCCTGAGCAGGCGTCGTTGGATCCGGCCAAGGCCCGTCGCCGCTCGGTAGGCTTCATCCGGGCCGCCATTGGGCGATTCGGCGCCTGGAGGCCCCTCCTCGGCCTGCCCCCAAGAGCCAAGAGAGATTGGTGTGTGGATCGCTGTCCTTTTTAGAGCTAGGATCCTTGGGGTGTGCGTGGGGACCAGGCGTGCTTCTCTCGCAAAAGGGGGGGGAGGGTTGTGACGAGATTGGGCCAAAGGGGGCTGTTCTCCACATCCAAATCACCGTCCCAGTCCACCACTCATGACTTGCGGATGGACTAACAAGACATGGAACAACTGCAAGAGGGCGCAGACGCTGGCAAAGGATGAGACGTTGGCGGCTTCGCCAACCAAGGAATCACAGACTGCAGGGGATCCGAGTGCCAGAAAACCTGCTTGCGAGTGACAGGCGAGCTTGATGGCGCTGAAGATGTCATTGCTTGCCGGCGCTCATTACTCGTGGCCGTGGTAAGCTGCCGACCTCGTCAGCTTGCTTTCGCCAGCAGCATCCGATCTTGCCGTCGAGTGACATGTACTATCCAAAAAGAAAGCAATAGTTTCTCTGTCGTCGCGGCCTCATTTCGTAGAATCCCAGAAAAGCCTCGTTGGAGCCGATAAGCCACTCGTCACACCAGACTGATTGCACCTCTGTATGCATGGAAGCAGTACAGTATGTATGTGTTCCTTCATGCTACTCACACCATCCCAAGGTGTTCCTCCACCGCCGAACTGCACGTAGACGGGCGGCTGCAGGACCAGAAAAATGAAGGTGCCTTGCATAGTTAGCCTGGTGAGGGATCGGCCTGATGCACAAAACAGGCAAGCCTCACTCGTCACACAAAATAAGCAAAAAAAAGTGCATTTCTTCAATTTGCACAAATCCCGGCCCCCGTCCAATGAGGTTGAGCCGGCCCTTCGAGAAATCCAGGCACAAGGCCACAACTGGGGCAATGGAATGGAGCCCCCCGATAGAGCCCTGGCCGGGGGGCGCTGGAGAGGAGGGTGTGTCTGTTGTCTGATAGGGGGATTAGGGGGAACCTCTGGGGGGGGCGTGGCGCCGCTGCCAGGGGAAAGCCGTCCGAGTGGCGCGCGACGGGGGACCTGATGCAGGTACACAGTCGCCATCATCCACAGCATTTTTGAAGATGCGACATATGGATGCGAAGGAGCACAACACAAATGCACACGGATATACCTCACCTTACAGCACAGTACAGAAGTGCAGTGCAGTACTCAGCCCAGTTATGTCTCATAACCTTGTCTCTGGGCTCTTTTATTATTGTCTCATCTGTGTCAGTCGCTGTCCAACGGCATCCTCATTCTCGACCTCTTGTTTCCGCCGCAGAATGGCCGACAGTCCGTCGTGCCCATCTCGGCTGACTCCGCCATCTCAGCTTTTCTTTGGATGCTCAGCTTTGCAATGCCATTGATAGACGCCTCGTTAACACTGTGATGCGAGAGGCTTTTCCTGCCTTCTTTCGTGCCTAACACGGCTGGAACATGCACCCCCCTGGCCCTAGCCTGACTTGGCAGTCCGCTTCCTCGAGCTTGCTCCTCAAGAAACCGGTTGGCTTTGGTGGCGGCTGGGGATCATCGATTCCCTCATCTCACTCAGCCAACAGCAATCGAATCCGCACGGAGCCAAATTACCACCGGGCTCCCTTTGTCATCCTTCGCCAGGCTGTGCAAATTCTCAAGTTCTGGTTTCTATTTTAGCCCATGTGGACATTTGGCGTACGTCATGGCAGGTCTGGCCCGGCATCCGGCTTGTGTTAAAGCCTCACTTTTCGCCGCTGAGTTGGCAGATGTAGGGTAATGCAGCGTGTAATTAATCGCCTGTACCCGAGGAATCCATTGCCCGTGCGGGCTCCGGCTGTAAGTGCGTCGTTGAC
This sequence comes from Calonectria ilicicola, assembly GCA_020809705.1. Classification (NCBI taxonomy): domain Eukaryota; kingdom Fungi; phylum Ascomycota; class Sordariomycetes; order Hypocreales; family Nectriaceae; genus Calonectria; species Calonectria ilicicola. The sequence goes on along the minus strand of CP085827.1, from coordinate 5,647,970 downwards.
CGTGGGTGGATTCTCACTCGCTTTTTTTTTTTCGGCTTGTGCTGTACGGCTGCGTAGGTAACTTACGCGTTTTCTGACCCATGGTGGAGATGCGAAGTCTGACGGGGGGTCCTGACCAACGCTATTTCGGCACTCCTCTTTTCATCTCTGCAGCCCCAGAAGCCACCAGATGGATGAAATACCGGGCTTGAAAATTGGGGACATGGGATGGCTGCCGTGAGAGCCCTTGGGTCTGTGTCTGATAGAGTGCGTGGTATACAGGATTGCGACCTTGGACAGAGCAGCATTCGCCTAGGCTCGCAAGGGGACGCATGCTTCCCCGACCCATGAGCCAATACCTCATCTTCTTTACCGCTTAGGTCCGGACAAACATCCTCACAGACCCGTTCGTCTGTTCTTGGCCGCCTCCAGTGTTTGACATTGACAAGCTCCATCTCCGCGAGAGGGCGCCACACCCAACTGAGCCTAAGTTGCGTCCTCCAGCTGCGGGCAACATGGTCCATCCCAGTCACGCTCACTTTTGCCTCAAATCTTGTCATCTACAGATTGCCAATGCTGCAACTTGCCCATGCTAATTGCCAATATGCCTCGCTGACTCTCCTCAAAGGTTTGCCATTCCGGGATAGGAAATAATCTACGTTATCAATGCTCCGTTGTATCGTTTACACTATTGTAACTTTCTTCGTTCCCCAGTCCGTCCGTCCTCATGACCCATGCTCGCATCATCAAGCTGCCAAATGATACTGCTGCTTCATCTGCAAATCCCTCAGCCCTTGATCCCGTGGCCCATGTGGCATGGGCGGATAAGAATCCCTCAATCATGAAACCATCACCGCGTCTTTGGATCTGCAGCTCTACCCTGGCGGACGGCGGTTTCATTTCCTCTTGGGGCCTCTAACCCCTCCAGTCCCCATGCTGTAGACTTCAGTTGAAGGGGGTCAAAGGCCAAAACGGCGCCGCCTCCGGCGTCTCAGCATCCCTTCATTAGGCCTTGTCTGCAACCTTGTAAAAATCGGGGGCGTACTCTAGCAGCCAGCCCTTATCTATCTTGGTCAAATCCCGGATGAAGATCTTGGTGCCCGTTTCCATGACTTCGTGAAAAATGACCCAATCTGCTTTGCGATTAAACATGAGGGAGCTCGGATGCGCGTACAGCACTGTCCCGCCTTCGACATTGCGGAAAGTCCCATCTGGCTGCATCCGAGCGGCATGAGCAAAGTAGCCTGCTGTTAAGCATCGACGGATCTGCTCCGCCTTGACCATGATCTCCGCTGAGGAAGGTGTCTGGCTAGCTAGTGTTTCGTCCACGTTGATGCTGAATCTTTCCAGATACCGCTTCAACTGGGCTCGAATGCTAACTGCCCTGGTCATTAACTTGTAGTTGAGATGATTGTCATGACAAAACTTGGCCTCTTTCTTCCCTTTGGTGACAAAAGCTTGATATGCATTGAGGAGAGTTAAGTGGTCACCCTCGTCCACAGCAAACTTCCTCCTGGATGTCTCCATCTTCTTCTTCTCTCCGTCATGATGGAACCATATGTTTCCACCAAGACTCGTCATTGCGGCAATAGTCAAGATCTCGCTAAGACATCCAAAGGAGGGCGCTGAGAGCAGTGTCTTTGCCATCATCGGTTCCACCGCCAACTCTGCCATTCGTGTCCCAAGCGGGCGGGCCAGTTTTGCATATTCATCCAATGCCCCCAGTGCATATAGTAGTTCCAAGGCTTTGGACATTAACTCGGATGGTGGTGGACTTAAGAAGTCGAACCGAACAACATTGTCGATGCCGAGAGCCTTAAGCTGCAAAATGACAGGAGCCAGGTTTGATCTTTGGAGCTCGGGAATATTGGCTTCTGGCAATGCTTGGTAGCTCTGCTCGGTATATAACCGAAAGCATTTTCCTGGACGTGTTCGACCCGCTCTTCCTGCGCGCTGTGATGCTGATGCCTTGGAGATTGGTGTCGCCGTTAATGACTCAATGCCTGTCCGTGGATTGTATGCCCGCAGCTTGACGAATCCACTGTCAACGACATACACAATTCCATCTATTGTAACCGATGCTTCGGCAATATTTGTTGAAAATACAACTTTTCTGGTTCCCTCAGGCGGCTTGTCAAAAACGTACATTTGTTGTTCGCTAGTTAGGCCGGCATAGAGAGGCAATGGCAGTAAGCGGCCGAACTTTGAGTTCAGATCTACCATCCGCTCGGTAACCATTTCAATAGCATTGTCGATTTCTTCTCTTCCAGTGAGAAAAACCAGGATGTCTCCATCGCCTTCTTGTGTGTGGATATCAAAAATAACGCTGATGGCTTTTTCCAGATAATCCTCTACGGGAGACTCCAGATAAAGTATATCAATAGGGTAGGTTCTGCCCTCAAGACTAACAATTGTCGCAATTCGGTCATTCGCATCGCCATTTCCCTTGGATGACTGATCTTCGCTGTTTGATGTGAAAAAATCCAGAAATTCTTTTGCCTGGAGCGTGGCGCTGCTGATGATGATGCGGAGATCGGGACGCTTTCGGCGGATCTTTTTGAGTAGTCCAAGAAGAATGTCAGTGCTGATGGATCTTTCATGTGCTTCATCGACCATTATAACAGAATATCGTGTCAAGAGAGGATCCACGAGTGCTTCTCGGATGAGTAGGCCATCTGTGAGAAACTTAATTCTCGTCGATGCAGAGGTGAGGTCTTCGAAACGGATGGAATAGCCAACCTCTTTGCCAACTTCACAGCCCACTTCTTCAGCCACCCGGATTGCAACTGTCGTGGCTGCTACCCGACGAGGCTAATATTCATCATCAGTCAATAATTTGAAACCTTTGTCTTGGACAAGCACGTACCTGGGTTACGCCGATAATCTTGCAATCTGAACACCATCCTGCGTGGTCTAGGAACTGCGGGATTTGGGTTGTTTTGCCAGAACCGGTTTGTCCAATCACTATAGTAATTGGATACTTCTCAATAACGTAAAGGAGACTCTCTCGGTGCTTGGCGATGGGGAGAAGAGCTGCTGGCTTGTGCAGAGCTGGGATAAAGGACGAATCAATAAGGTCTGTCATTTTGGAATGGCCCCTGGTACGCACCCCGTCACACCTGGAGGAGGCAAAACAAGGGCTAAATGCAAAATCTCGTCTATCAACTCGGATCAGAAGCGATTGAAATACGGGCGCAGTCGCCAATATCCCGATACGAAGCAATTCAAGCTCCAGAATAGACACCCGGCACGCTCATCCAAACTCAGTGTCAGACTAAAAACAGCTACCCTAGACAGGAGTTGCGACTGGACCCTTGTCGCATGACGCTATAGGCAGTGCTGTGGCGAAACTGCTCCTCCTGTGGCTGGGGGGAAGCTTTATATGGGTGGGGCACGTCATCCGTGTCGTGGCCCAGCCGACCCCTCGCGCCTCATTGCCTTATTATCACGGGGAAAGCCAGGCTGAAGCGAAATCTACCAATTTCCCTATACCCTTTCCCTGTGGCGAGACGACAATAACTTCGTAATTCGAGTCGCCCATCCTTTGAGTTACCATCCTGCCACTGCCGGCATTGTACAGATTTATTCAGCTTGCCCAGCATGTCGGCACCTACGGAGTTGGTATGTGTGTGTAGTCGAGATAGGGATGCTAGGGTTTTTGGAGCGGCGCGGGACATCAAGGCTGACAAGTTCATCGGGATGTAGACCAAGAATACGACAGAGAGTGGCGCTGAGTCGCCTACCACTGTGCGACCCCTGGATATGGACGACGACGATGTCCAAGAGACTGCACTTGAAAACGAAGCCTCTACGACTGCGGCGGCGACGACGACGACCGCCACCTCTACAACCGATGCACCTCCGCCTAAGCCTCCTCGACCCCTCACCGAGGCGCAGAAGAATGAGTTGATCTTGAAGGAAGCTTTCCCCTCGGTAGATAACAACGTCATCAAAGCTGTTCTGCGTGCTAGTGGTGGTCGCGTTGAACCTGCATTCAATGCGCTGCTTGGTTTGTGACCTATACATTCTACGTCGGATAAAAAGCTGTAATGACTGACAGATTTCTGTAGAGATGACCGACCCTGATGCCGCAAAGAATAACGTTGAAGATGATGATGCACCTCCTCCTCAACCCCCCCGACCTCAGAACCGAGCACAGATGTCGCAAGTCGAAGCCGACGAGCTCTATGCGCGCCAGCTTGCGGAACACTACGACAACGTGGGCGCATATGAATCTCGAACCTCCAACCGAAACTTTAATGGTGGACGAACTCGACAGGACCCGGGACATGGCGAGGAGCCGGAATATAGCTTTATTGACGACGACCTCCCCGTTATCCGTGAGAACTTGCGCAAGGGCTTTATGGAAACACAGACAAAGGTCAATGGCTGGATCACCAACCTGAAGAAGAAGATCGAGGAGAACTTCGACGAGAGTGAAGAGGGCCAAGCTCAGCAGCAGCATGGCGAGCCTTTCCGCCGCCCCGGGGAGTCGAGCCGACGAAGTGGAGACTACCACCGGTACGATGCAGACCCGGAGGTCTTGAGCGACGATTTTGCTGGAATGAAGTTCGCCGCAGATGGAAGTAAGTATTATAAAACTGCTTGCCAAGGTTGATGTTAATGTGATGTGATAGCTCCCATCAACAACCGCCCCATGGCAAACACTGGCATGTTCAAGCCCCCGCCACCTTCGACCTCACCAAGACCTAGCAGCAATGGACGACGAGTTGGATTTAAGGAGGAGACCGAGGAGATCAACATGTACGAATCATCACCTCGCGTTCCACCAAAGGATACGGTTCCTGCTGGCGGGGCCAAGGCAAGCAAGTGGCAGCCTTTGTCAACGGTTGACCCTAGTCCAATTACAGACAACGACCCCTTTAGCCTGGGTGACAGCGAGGACGAGAAGGAAACCAAGGAAAAGCCCAAGGACACCAAGTCGGAGGAAAGCGAACGCCTCAAGAAGGCAGCTGCAGAGGCCATGGCTGACAGCCTCGTTGACTCGGCAGATTCGTCAAAGAAGAATTAAGGATGAAATTGGTTGTGCGAGGGACTGGTGTATGCTAAAGAAACTGGTATCAAATCCGAATCAAGATATCACAAGGAGCGGCTTGGGAAGGTCGAGTCATTTCTGTTTGCGATTGGTTGGCGGACTTACTGTAGGAATGGGCAGTTCGTTTATGGTAGTATGAGATATTCCGATAGCATGATGTAGCAGTAGCCTTGTCATTCACTTTGGTTTCAAGCTGTGGCTAGATCTGCATCTGTGACCTACCGGATCGTCGGGAGAAGCCTGGCAGATGGGGCTGAAGGATGCTAGTTTGCATTCAGGTAGAAGCGTTGTCAATAAGGCAGGCTATGCCGCGTTGAGTAGGCTCCTCGCTAGCTAGGAGCAAGGGTTTGGGTCGAAGCGGCCGATTCCTGGCCGAGAAAGAGGCCGCATGATGGCTGGTGATCAGTCGGGCGAGATGGAGGTGAAGAAAGTTGGTCGAATTACGTACACCGCGTAGTGAGAAGTGGGATGTGCGCAAGCTGGCGGCTGAAAGGATGATGCTAACGGGGTTTGAGCAAGAAGCCGAATAACACATCAGGAGGCCGAACAATGAATTGAAACAGGAGAAAACATAACAAAAACAAAACGAGTTTGAGAAACTAGGTAGTCACGTAAACGGCTACACAGTTGTCAGCTCTTTTCATGTTCCTCACAGCCACAGAGAAAATTGTGTGTCGTGTGTCATGTATTCCCAGCACCCGAGGGTCTTTGACAATGACATCTCCGGAGCTTTCTCGCAGTGGGCTAAGGAATGGAACAAGCCGTGACGGACCGACGCCGCGGATCCATTGAGTAGCAGACGCCGGACAACTGAGGCCGCGGCGAGCAATGGGGCGTCGCGGCGTCTGGTTAGTTGGGCCTGAGCCTTATATTGGCCCGTTGGAGCCTCAGGGAGGGCGTAAAACTGGGGAGTTTGCCAACGATGTCGTACCGGGGCTCCAGCTTTGGCTCCAGCATGGCTCATGCGCTGTCCTGGGGCTAGGAAATGGAGCGTTGTTGTCCCCCGCCGTCTACCTGTCGCTCGACCACGGGGGCAGAGGAAGCGCAGTGATTGGCTCCGCAGGCAACGGCCAGGCAATGCCTAGAAGCTGGCGCGAACGGGTCGAGATTAGCGGATGCTTATTCCGATGACGAGGGCCACGGCAGTCTGATGGGCCGCTATTGCGGCGCTGCGGGAGCTTACAGCGGGCCATGTTAAGCCTCTAACACCCGAGGAAGTGCCTTCCGCTCCGATGGCATCCACCGCGTTGGGAAGACGGCCGGCGGATCTGGGAGCACGCCAGCGAGGAGGCACTCGGAGTCGGAAAGGGCGCCATGTGAGAGATGGGTCCTTGAGCTGCAACAGATGCGGCCATGATCGGTCGCCGTGACGAGGCAGACCGACACTGACATTGGGACACAGATACGAGACGGCTTGAGGCCAGTCGGAAAGGGCGAGCAAGCAAGGAAAAAAAAAAAAAGAGTGGCTTCTTACCCCGTCGTGCGTGTCCAAGGCAATGAATGTGAAGAGGGCGGCCCCCGCTTGCCTTCTCGGTTTCCCGCTTTTCGTCCACTCGTCCCTTTTGCGCATGCGAGCCTCTCTGGCTTCTTCAAGGGTTACCCGATGCAGTCGTGACTGAGCTACCAAGCAGACGAGCCAGACGATAGAGGTTCCCCGAAGCGAAGCGCGGACTCGCACTCGCGCGTGTGGAGGGGCAGGCTCGTTCCATTTTCTAGATCCAAAGAGTCACTCACTCCCGATGACTTTAGCCCAGAGACGAAAACTCTCTTTTTCTTCCCTCTTCATTCCCACCGTCGAATTGTCCCTTTTTGCTGCGCTGCAGGTAGCGTAGCGTTTCGAGTAGCGCTGCATTCAAACGACGTGCTGCCGTATCCGCCTGTGCCGCTTTTTTAACGTGAGGTGAAGAGTGTGTTTCGACCACCAGTCCCACGTCACTACACCACGGGCCTCGCCGCTCTGCTTGTTACTCGTCCCGCCTCTGCGGCTCACTATTTTCGGCTTTTTTCGTCTGCGTCTTCGCCGCACTCGCCCGTGGCTCTTGGAGAGGGGCTTTTTTAGGAGGGGCTTTTCCTTGGGCGCTTTGTTTTCCTGCGACGCAACTGCACCATTGACAAGTGCGCTGCTAAAACCCACCAATACCCCGTGTGGTTGCGGGCTGGCCACTCCTGTCCTATCCCATCATATCACGTCCTGTCCGTGAGTAGGTTGCCTTGTTTCTGACCTTGTTATTCCCTTGCGTGCGTACAGTACAGCTCCCCTCCCTTCCCCATCCCGCACAGTTCGCTATTGAGAGCCGGCTTTCAGCGCCTCACACCCTCGCACACACCAGTCTGGACCCTCCCGTACGTCTCCATGGGTGTGTTGAACGCCCCCACGTGCCCCATGGGAGACGGCCTCGCACGTCGCTGCTTCCCTTGGGGTCGGGCGACGAACCAAGATTGAGGTATATCGGGTCACTTGTACATGGGGGACTTCTGGTTTGACAGGCAGCAAGGGAAAAAAAAAATCCAAATCAAGAGTTGACTTTGTCACAAGGGGGGAGAGACTGCGTGAGGGTGTGTGTGTGAGAAAGAGAAAGACGATCGCCTCTCGAGCCTCAGCTGCTCTGCCACTTTACTTCACTTTGCTTCTCATTACACCACATAACATCCACTTGCCTTACACTCCACCTCCTGTTCACTCACTGTCCTTGCCCCTCATCAAGACTGACTTGGCGCCCATCTTCACCTGAGCTGATCCTGACCTGACCCTCTTAACAAGGACCTGAGGCATTGACCTGCCCCCCATCCACTGTTCTGGTTTCTGTTACTACATACAGAGACACAATCCTGACCTTGTCTTCTCCTCGGTTCGTTGGTTGCTGCTGGCTGCGTCTGCTGTACACGACATCAGACACAGTCACGGCGCATTCGGAAAGACATTTCGCATAATCCAGCCACACTGGGACCTCGCCTCGCGCTCAACCCATAGCCCAGCAGCCGCTTTTCTTGTTTACTCGCCCATACACTTGCCTGGTGCTCTCCGTTCCTCTCTTGGACGCTAGGGGCAGCTCACAGCCGCCCACGCCGCAACATGTAAGTTTTTGTTTTTTTTTATCACACTTTGCCCCTGTTCCTTGTTCTGAAGCTGTTTCACTTCTCACCTTCAACCCTTTGCTGTTGTTGGCTCTATGACGTTTTGCTTTGCTGACGGACATGGCCTCCTCCGTCTCAGGAAGTTCGGCAAGCAGATTCAAAAGCGCCAGCTTGAGGTTCCCGAATATGCTGCTAGCTTTGTAAATTACAAGGCCCTGAAAAAAGTAAGTTTGCGTCACTCTTCCGAGCCTCCGTTGTCCGTTGTTCTCGATCCGTGGCCGGTGCCGATCCCGTTCCCGGCCCCCGAGTCCTTGCTTCCGTCTCCGCTGTCGCCTCACACAAACCAACCTATCCACGCACAACATTCCCACTGGTTCGAGTTTTTTTCTCCCTTACTTGCTGTCTGCTTTCCCAACTCGCTGAAGCCCCCCTCCCCCCCTCTTGGTCGCTGCCAATCCCTCGGTGCCCGACTTTACCCTGTCCACCCACGTCTAGACTCACTATTCCCTGCTTTACACCGACCTTCCCGTCCCGGCACTGTTGCAGATCCATCATAGATCCCCTGTTGTCCAATGTGTGTGACGGGGGGCTTGCAAAAAGCAATTGCACCGCTCCTATCGTTCTGCATTCCCGGGCCACGTTTCTCGGTCCCCCAATCCGCACGCGACCATTCAGCCGCTTTGAGGCGCCCGATGTTCGAGTCTTGCTGCTGACGCCCTGCCAATGTAGCTGATCAAGAAGCTTTCTGCGACACCCACGCTCTCCTCTCAGAATGACGCTCTCCGCTCGGCCACTCCTGTCGACTCCCAAGCCGCACTCCAAGCCAACAAGGCAACTTTTTTCTTTCAGCTGGTAAGACCTCCCTCTTTAATTCACCTTCACAATGAATATCCCCGTAGCGTTGCTAACCGAGTCACAGGAACGTGAACTAGACAAAGTAAATGCCTTCTATTTGCAGAAGGAAGCCGAGGTTTGTAGACCCTGTCCAGCTGACCACGTGCCACACTGCCTAACCCACCACCTAACGTCACATAGCTCAAAATCCGTCTCAAGACCCTCCTAGATAAGAAGAAGGTCCTACAGACCCGGCAGGGCATCTCCCGACGCTCCGCAAAGTTTACAACCCTCGAGGAAGGCTTTCAGCAGTTTGCCTCTGACCTCAACAAACTTCAGCAATTTGTCGAAATCAATGGCACCGCCTTCTCCAAGATCCTGAAGAAATGGGACAAGACCTCGAAATCAAAGACAAAGGAGCTGTATTTATCCAGAGCCGTTGAGGTTCAACCGTTTTTCAATGCCACAGTCATAAGCGAACTATCAGACCAAGCCACCACCAGCTTGCAGGAGCTGGGAGCTTGGTCTGATGGAATCCAAGTCAACTTCCAGTCCGGCCATGTGGTGACAACCCAGCACTTTGTTGGGACCGACGAGGGGGATGCAGACACACTATTGCTGGATACGGTGATTACCGGAAACCTCGAGTCCCTCCGAGATTTGCTTTCTAGAATGCAATCCGCCAATAAGACTGAGGGGGACAGTTCATTGATGGAGCGAATAACACGGACTTTCCTGGCAGCTATATCGGAAGCTCCACAAGAGTCCCTTCGAGTTCTCCTTGAGACTGGTCTTGTTGACCTTCACTCTTATGATGATATCAACGAGCGGAATTGCCTGCATCAAGCCGCAATTTATGGCAAGCAGTATGTTCTGGAATGGGGACTTAACCCAGCGACCCGCGTCGCCGTTGACAGAACAGATGTTTACGGCCGCATGCCCCTTCACTATGCCAGTTTGCACGGCAGAATAGAAATGCTCCAAGTTTTATTAGACGGTAAGCTAGATTTTGGAAAGCACAGGCTGTTGATTGATGTTTCTAACTTGGGACTTTAGCTGACCCGAGCACCATTGATGCAATCGACCACGACAACTTTTCTCCCCTGATTCACTCTATAATCCACGGACGTCTTGATTGCATCCAGTTCCTCCTTTCTAGAGGCGCGCGAATCGACCCTGTAGCCGAAAAGGATCACGTCCTCCATGTCCCTTTGAACCTCGCCTGTGAACACGGTTCCGTGGCTGTTGTTGAACTTTTGTTGAAAGCCGGCGCCAAGATTCTACCAGACGCCGAGGGCTTATATCCACAACACCTTGTTGCCCGAGCTGGACAGACATCCGAGCTTCTACTTTTGTTGCGAAATTATGGCGCGGATTTGGACCAGATTGACAAACTCTACGGCTGGACACCGCTGGTGCACGCAGCAAGCGAGGGCAATGTCGACTGCCTTCAGGCCTTGCTCAAGGTTGGAGCAGACGCGAATATTATGGATGAAAAGGATTTCCCAGCTATGTACTATGCTGCCTGGGAGGGACACCTGGCGTGTATGAAGCTGTTGACGCCATTTAACACGAGACCTCGGGCGAGCCCCTTTATGGTTCAACCTCCGCTCGGCCCTCTCGACAGCAGCTCCGCTCCTCTTCCAATGTCTCTCGATCCAGATGCGATTCCCGAACTCGAACTGCCGCCCCCAATCATCCCTCTTCGAAGATATGGCCACAACTTCCTTGACACCAAGACTGTTGTCCAAATCAATTTTGGCGACTCTGACGAGCAACCCCTTGTTTTCTTCCAGGATGGCAAATACCCTGCCGCACGACTCACCATTTCTTCCAAGGTCTCTGATCTTATTCCTAAGAACATTATTTTACCATTTCAAGAAGATACCCGAATTGTTTCGTTCCAGGTGGATAACTTGGAGAACTTTAGCTTGGACCTCGATGTTTTCCCTACATATGGAGCCAAGGTGATTGCCAAGACCGTCATCCTATCTAGCACATTCAAGAGCCTCCAGAGCAATTCTACGTGCTGCTTACCATTATTTGATCCTCGTCTCCGAGCGATTGGCCAGATCAGCTTCAAGGTTCAAATCATCAAGCCGTTCAAGGGCAAGCCGCTGGAGATTACCGATTTTGAGACATACTGGAAGGCTACCAGTCAGTTCAACCAACCCACGAGCGCTATTGTCACCGGATCGAGCCTGTCCGGAGACTATGTTAGATTGTTTGTCCAATACACCAGCGACGGAGTGCCGGTTCTCTGGCCTCGATGGACTATTTCTGGTGGCGGACTGGACATTCCTGTGTGCAGATTGACATTGGAACAGTTTGGTGCGATGACAGCCCGAAGCAATAGTCGGGCTGATTTAGCAAATCTGAGGGATAAGACGGCGGAGAGCATGGCGGAAATCTACCACATTCTCGCCACAGCCGGCGTCACCCTTCAGGATGCCCTCGCACTACTCCACCCTGGCATTCACGTCAACCTCCAGATCCTGTTCCCCACGCCTGAAGATGAAAAAGCCTTTTCTTTGGGTCCCACACCTGATGTCAACGGCTTTGTCGACTTCATTCTCAACATTGTCTTTGACCACGCCCGCGCCCAGCGTGCCCAGTCCCCTGATGTTGTGAGATCAATCGTCTTTAGCAGTTACAACCCCCGATTGTGCACAGCACTCAACTGGAAGCAACCCAACTTCCCGGTATTCCTGTGTAATGACCTGGGACGTGAGGAGACGACTGGTGTTGCCAATGGAGCTCTGAGCAGTGGACGACGAAGTGCTTCGATTAAGGAGGTGGTGAGAATCGCGCAGAGCAACAATTTTATGGGATTAATCTGCTATTCTCGGCTGTTGGTATGTTTTATTCTGGCTTGCGTTTTAAACAAAGAAGAGGTTGCTGACTTTTGCTTTAGGATATGGTGCCAGCGTTGGTGGACGCTATCAAGTCGCACGGTCTGGCTCTGGTCATGGACAAGTCATCCGACTCACCTGACGCCAGCCCTATGACAGATCCTTTCCCCCGACCCCCCAAGGGCGTCGACGGTGTGCTGAAAAGCCATGGTATTTTGCGCTTCAATGATTCCATAGACATGTAGATATCTGGGTGGTTAATGAGAGATATGCCTGCATCACGACTCGACGGGGTTGCCTTGGCTGAATAGAGGGTTAGTGTAGTTTGGTGAAGAGCAAAACTACATAAAAAGTGGATTTTTGTCATGAATTGTATTGTTATATATCTGCGCTATTAAAAAGAGTTCTCATTACAATCTTGAGTGTACCATTCTCCGGTGATGAGTTATGCTTGTTGTGAGCTGTCTGCCCTTAGGCGCCCTTGTACTCGTACTTGAGCGCGGACAGCTCCTTTTCGGGGTCCACGCTGATCATGACCATCTTGGAGACCAGGACGGCGGCATAGACTATCAGTGGGAGATATCCCATACCGGCCCAGACAGCGCGGTTCCCAGAGCGGCCAACCGCCCACGTCATCAGGATGAGCATGACGCCCAGGCCCAGGTTGAGGTAGGGTAGGTAGATTTCGAGGGGGGACTTGTGCTCTACGAAGCTGAACGAGGAGCGCCTCTCGCGGTGCTGCCTGGCGCGTGGGGGCGGCACGGCATAGTCGCTCTCGTCGTCGCCGTCGACGGCGGAGGGAGCGCGGGTCGGGTGAGGGGTCTTCGGGCGGGCCCAGGCGTCAAGGAAGGCGATGCCCGAGACGGCGGGCGGCTGGTGGTGCAGCAGGTAGGCGGTGGAGAGCAGCGACGTCAGGCTGAGGAGGGCGAGGAGCGTCGTGGACGGGCGGAAGAGCGAGGGGATGTAGGGGATGGTGGCGACGAGGGGCACGGCGAGCAGGAGGCGGCGGAACTGGGCGTCGCGGGCCTTGTTTTCGGCGGCGAGCTGCTCGATGAGCTCTTCTTGTTCTGGAGGGTGATTGATTGCGCGTGTGAGCCAGAGAAGACTAATTACATATTTTACTTTGTCGAGAAAAGATAGATTTGGGCTTGGGCTTTATTGGTTTTTTATATTTATTTACCTTGTTCGTCCATGGCTTCGGGCTGCGAGTCGGCAGAGTCTTCGTCGGCGGGATACTGGAACGTACGCCTCAAGCGGGCCGTCGTGGTGTTCTTCTTGACATTGTCCATGGCGGGCGGGGGGATTATCTCGTAGACTTAAATAGCCGCCGTCACAGGTGTCATATGAGATGGAAGAGAGGAGTTATGATGACGATGGAATTAGTGTGGCATGTTTCATGTTTATGCCTGCCATCACATGGGAGGAGGGGGAGGCAAGCGAACTCTCCGCTGGCGCTTTGGTAGTTAGTGGTGGCTCAGCCTTATGACGACAGCTGTGCGACAGCTGTGTTAGAGAGGTGGGCAGTAAAAAAAAAACCGAAGCTAGTGAGCAGGACAGCTCGCATGCAACGGTCATGGGTACTTGCGGCTTGCGCACATGGCCCCCACAACTAGAAGTCACTCACACACTGACAACCCCTCGGCGCCCGGTTGCAAAATTTCCCCGGGGTCGGTGCACCGGCAGAATCCAGACCACTTCCAGAGCGGGCGGTGGTGGTGGTGGGTGGTCCCTCACCTGATAATTCGACGACGTCGGACGAAAAAAACCACCAATACCACCACCACACAATTGAACGAAGCCATGATGCAGCAGCAGTTGATGCTGCCCCGGCTTGTCCGCCGCAGGCTCGCCGCCGCTCTCAAGACCCGCACCGTCAACGCCCGCCCCGTCCAGCGCCGATGGCTGACGCCGGCACCCAAGCGCGGCGATGGGCCCATGATGTCGAGGCGGGCCGATCGCGAGCTTCCTGGTACGTACGGCATCATGAATGCTCAAGACACCCGCCACCACCAATTGGCTCCCTGTGACTGGGCCAATTGCAGTGCCAAGCAAAAAAGAAAAACCAACAGCTGACAATACTTTCTCCCTAGACATCAAAGAAGTCCGCTTCCAATGGCGCCGCTCGCTCCCCGTCTTCTTCGTCATTGTCGCCGCCTGCTCCGTCGCCATCTTCAACTACCAGAAGATGTCGTCGCCCGTCGTCTCATCGACGCTCTACGCCCTGCGCACCTCGCCCGAGGCCCGCGCCCTGCTCGGCGACGAGGTCTACTTCAAGCACCAGATCCCCTGGATCCACGGCGAGATGAACCAGCTGCAGGGCCGCATCAACATCTGGTTCACCGTCCGCGGCTCAAAGGCCACCGGAACCATGCGCTTCGCCAGCAACCGGCCCAGTCCCAAGGGCTTCTTCCAGACCACCGAGTGGAGCCTCACCATGGACGACGGCACCCGCCTCGACCTGCTCGATCTCGGCGACCCCTTCAAGGGCCTGCTGGGCGGTGCCGCTGACGAGGAGTTGCCTGAGTTGGAGGAGGATGCCCCCACGAGGGGCTTCAGAAAGCAGGTCGACTACAAATAAGGCCCCCCTTCACATAACTAAGGCTTAAACACAAAGAAACAAAAAGATAAAAAGAACCAGGGTCATCACCATTTGAAAAAAACGAACGAGAAAAGAAAGAAGAAAAAAAGACCCGTCGAGGATAAAAAACGTCATGAACCCTGGGAACTCCGGTTTTCGTTGAATCTGTACAGTAGTAGATGGTGTGTGTGTATAATACAAAGCCCGCTATGATCTTTCTCCTCCTTGCCGTACAAAGTACAAAGTACCAAGTTCTTGGTCTCTTTTTATCTTCATCCTCTTCTCTCTTTTTGCGTGACCGATTCCAATTCCATTCAAGCCACCCACCCATCCATCCATCATCTTACACATCATTGTCTCGTTTATTGGGACAGAGGTGCCGACTGTCTCTGCTCCTTCATTTCTAGATGCCTCTCCCGCGCAGCCTGCAGTTTCTCGGCGGCGTCAGGGTGCCTCTCATTTAGCTCCTTGAGGGCCTTTTCCCGGTGTGGTTGGGCGGGGGCCTTGCGCTTTTTGGCGTCCTGGAGTCGGACCACACGGCCCTTGGGACCGGCGACGGGGCCGCTGACCAGTACGGTGCCCAGTTCGTTGTCCACCATCATGACCTTGAGGTTCTGCACTGTCACGAACTCGTTGCCCATGCGACCAGGCATCTTCTTGCCGGGAAGCACACGGCTACCGCTTCCCTGCGAGGGACCCGTCGTACCAATGGTTCGGTGGTTCTTGGAGTTACCGTGGGAGGCTTCCTGACCTGAAAAGCCGTGGCGCTTCATACCACCAGCGAAGCCCATACCGCGGGACTTGGATCGGACGTCGACGTACTGGCCCTTTTGGAACCAATCGGGGAGCAGCTGGACGCCAACGGGCAGGAGACCATTCTCATCGCGGACCTTGAACTCGGCGAGCTCAGCCTTGGGGGCAATGCCCTTGGCCTCGTAGTAGCCTAGCAGAGGGCTGGTGACGTTGCGGCCCTGGCGAGATCCGGCGCCGATCTGGACGGCCCAGTAGCCGTGCTGCTCGCGGGTCTTGTTGGCGACGACCTGGACCTGGTCGAGCTGGAGGACGGTGCAGGGGACACGGATCTTGCCGACAAAGATGCTCGTCATGCCCTTCTTGACGGCGAGCACTCCGGTGCGGAGGGGTGTGGTGTTCTCGCGGCGCTTGAGGGCGGCGGCGGGGCCAGTGGTGAGGACTGGCAGGCCCGACGAGGGCTGGTTGAAGCGGGTGTGCTTGGATCGAGGCGGAGCCGTGGACCAGCCGTACTTGACGCCGCGGGTGGCAGTGAGCGGGAGCAGCATCGGGCGGGCGAGCTCCGGCCTGGCGCAGGGCCTGGGCAGGGCCAGCCGGATGGGGAGTCGGGTCGGCATGGCTGAAGAGGGAGGGAGGGAGAGCGCGGCGGAACGGGGTCAATTGGGTGGGCTGCGATGCCGCGCGGGTGCGAGGGGAGACGGTGAGGGCCCCGGGGAATTTTTTTGGGGTGGTGGTGGTGTTGCTGGGGTGTGGTGATACGAGTTGTCGTTGGAGGTGAGGATTGAAATTCGTGCAGGGCCCCCACATGCGGCGCCAGTGTCCAATCATGGCGGGGCTGTTCGGTCGCTGGTTGTTCCTTGGTGACGATGTGCTATCTGATCAACCATGTACATGTATACTGGCAGGGTGACAACGACCAAAAAGTAAGGAAGGAAGGAAGGCTATTTGCAAATTAAGCCTCTATATGTTTTGGCCAATTCCGTCAGTGGAATGCATTAATGCCCCGTAGAAGGCACTGCACACGATTTTGATCCTAGGGTTTCTGACATCTTTTGCAAGGACTGCCCCACCTCGTGAAAGATGGCGTGTCTCTCCATCACTTCACCTTTGTTGCCGCAGAACTCAACATGCCCAAAACATCCATCAAATAGTGAAAACGAAAAGAAGGAAATAAGTAAAATAATTTTAATATGCTAATTTTTAGGTATTTGCTTATACGCTAGTTGGGGGATAATGGGAAAGTAGAGGGGTACAATCTTCCAAGAGTTGTATCTACAGCATGCAAGATGCCATCAAAAGGTCAATTGAGAACCACCGCAAGCTTTTCTAATAACCATCATGATATCTCTTCGGAAGGGGTAAACCTATTCATTTGTTTGAGATAGAAGCAAGATCCATGATGCCGAGCTATCATATTGCCTGCCTGACCATTGGTGATGAGCTTATCATGCCCGGGCATTCTCCAATGTCGTACGTCTCCACCAACAAGTATTTATTGTCATAAGAAAGGAGGAAACTGTTTTGGAATTATGGATTTTCTAACTAGACCTCTTTAAGCACATATTCTGGTGGTTTTTCTCGGAAACTCCATTCCCAAGCCGACACTTTATCCATACCAATACCCCTCAAGTGTTTACCTCGTTATTCAAGACCAAAGTTTCATCGCGATGCTTCATTATAGACATATAAACTCTCCCCTAAACGTGTTAGCATAGAAGAGAATACACAGCAGTCTACATGGACCCCTGCAACTATGCTTGGTTGCTAGTAGAGCTGTGCGGTTTGGCGAAAGAGTCTGACCTGTTTTGTACTATCCATCACTCTCGGGAATACATCTGAGGAATAGTTAGAGGGCATTTTATTGGTGATTTTGGAAATAAACCCGCTGTTGTGTGGAATCGGTATGTGTCCATCTTAGCTTCCCTCATCCCGAAGCATGAGGTACTGACACCAAACACCGCGAGAAGGTGTGGGCACTTCGTTTGGCGCCGAGCACTAAGAGCTGGCTGGCACTGAGAGCCATTTTGGAACAAGGCACTGAGAGCCTGTTTGCAAGCACTAAGAGCTTGACGGCACTAAGAGCCGATTTGCGGGCACTGAGCTTGATGGTACCGGGAGTTGGTTTGGGCCAAGGCACGGGAGCCTGCAAGCACCCAGAGCGTGGCAGCGCCGAGAACCGACTTATAACGAGACACGAGGAGCTTTGAGGCGGAGCGCTTTGCTGAGGTGATTTTGAGAGTCTTGATAGAAGATCTGTTCGTTGGTTAGCTGGCTGATGACTTTGATCATAGAAGTGTAGGAGAGAAACGCCTCAACAATAAAGGGGGCTATGACAACATACCTAAAAGTGTCACTAGGCGTCTTTGAGACTGCGCCTTGATGATGCTCGATGGTACTTATTTTGTCTAATCACCATCGTCGAGAGGATTTCTAGGTAGGTTTGTTTGACCACTGGTCGGTCCTTGGTGTGCTATTTGATGAGCAGCATGATGATGACTTGATGATAACTGACCTCTTCGTCGTGTTTGGGAAGCGCTGCATTCTCTGAACGTTGAGCTGTGATGCGGAAAAGTGGTCACTAGAGATGTAGAATGAAGGTGCAAGAAGTTTGATTGCTTCCAAAGAGGAATGAAGTCCCCATCAGGACTCTGTTTATATAATACGGGATACACGTGACCCCCTCCAAGCCGCAATGTCCCATCAAACGCTCGCTGGATGCATGTGATACTTGTCCCACGCTTTCCTTGGGGTAGTGGAAGCATTTAGAGAGAAATAATCAGGTAAATTTCGCACTGCAGAACCCTTTTTTACCTCGTCTGTAATACTTACGACTTCTCCCAAGCATCACCATGCCATGTTAGACACTAGCCAAACACCTATTGCATCCAGCACCGCTAGCCGAAATACGTGAATTCATAACCTTTTTGAACCCCCGACCTTCTTGTATTCCTTTGTTACACCTGTCTCTTTTTCCAACTGCAATTTTTAATCCAAAATGTGTTTGTTATCCGCCCATGATGGCTCCACTCCGCGACAGACGGATTCATAATCAAGAATTGTCTGATCATGAGCATCTAGGTTGGGAGTTGTCCAGAACATGGTCCAATTGCAGTCAGGGAGCTTCTGAATCCCTACGGACCTTTCGAAGTACCATTTGTTGACCGGATTGTCCTTTCGACTCCTCCAACAAACGCCATCAGGGAAACAACCTCGGACCATAGCGTTGAATACCACGTCTGCAACACCGCCGCTGCCTTGGCTCTTCTTCAAGACCGCAAACTTGTCCAGGTACGGCACGAGTCTGCCCTGAGTATACGCTGAAGCTTCATCCAATCCTTCTGGTCGTTCCCAAGTTAGGATGGCTCCACCCTCATACTCTCCTGCAATGATGATCCCTGCTAGGCTATCATTGACTCGGTTCAGGTAATCATCCACGTCAAGCTTGCGATTAAAGGAATCCTCAATCAAGTGGACTAGCCTCGGCAAGTCGATACAGTTATCCGTCAAGCGCAGTCGAGGACCTCCTGGTACAGGGGGGCGCCATGGGCCCAGACGAGGGTCCGGAAATACCGTAAGGGGCATTCCCCTTTTGAGCAAGGTTGAGACACTTGCAAGTTCAGACTCGGCGTCTCCAGGGTCCATTCGTGCTTGCGGGACAGGCAAAGACGAGGAGAATACCGGCTTGTCGGTGAGCAAGTTGTGGAGCAGCGGGTTCTTCTTACGCCTGGTCGTAACCATGCCTCCAAAGCTGTAAGGTGAGGTGGATACTGCAGACCGAGAGCTTGAGTCCCGCAGGTTTGCCGCAGCAGACGGCGTTGTAATAAGAGCTGATGCCGTGGATGGTAGCATGGCCAGAGCGTCTTTAGCCAGGTTCAAGTTGGCAGCACGGGCTGTGACTGATGCACAAGCGCGACTCTCTTCTGAAAGAGGAGAACCATCTGGTCCCATAAGCTCCTTCATAATAGAATCATACTCTTGTTCAATGTTGATGAATCGATGCCACTTGCGCCGACCAGTGGCTGGGATGGCACCGAGGGGATCAAGCAAAATGATTCGCTCTACCTCAGCTATTTGCTCAGGTCGAGCCAAATCCTCGCTCGGATCAGTGTCGTAATTAAACTGCAATCCGGCAAAGTATCTAGTGAGGGCAAGAACAATCTTGTTCGAATCAACTGGCTGGGATGCAAGGGTGATATCGCGCGCAATTAATGAAGGAATAACTGGAATCATTCCGTCATGGAGAATGCGCTCAATGACTCCTTGGTCGTCTAACTGGACGTCGGCAGAGATAAATGATGGGGAGCTTCCCGAAGGCGCCCCTCGATATGAGAAAATGTCCTTGGCAAGTCTTGCGCCTTGTTCTCCATAGGCATCTATGGCCTCGCAGAGACGGAAAACTTGGTCCTGGAAAGTCAATCGACTTGCGTCAAGACCGCAGTCGACCACGACTACACTCAATAAACCGAGTTTTCGAAGTTGCGATAAAGTGTTGGCTACTCCCTGCAGCGTCTCTGAATCGACCAGCTGCGGTGCGCTCAGCTTCATAATGGCCACATGCAACGGCTTTCTAGCCTCGAGAGGCTGTTCTTCTTCCTGCTGCCCCTGGTAGAATTTGGGGGCATCGGCGAGGGATTTCGGGTTCGAGGCATACTTTTGTAGGTAGCCTTTAGCGTCTCGCTTGGTGGCGGACACCTCAAGTACAGAAACGATAAAGTCCTGTGAGAATCATGTTAGAGAATATATTTTGAATCAGGATGATCTTTTGGCAAAACATACTCGATCAAGAGCTCTTTTCCTGGCGCGGGCGGCGGATGCTCCGGACATGTAGCGTGAAGCACCAAGACTGAGGCGCGCAGTAGACGAATTCGTGTTACTGGCCTGGGAAGCATATCCCTTTGCACCAGTGCCGCGAAGAAGCCATTGTGGGCAATTTACGCGCGATTGGCTGGCGAGAAGGCGAGATTTAGTAATTGAAAGGCATTGGCCGCAGCTCGAGGCCTTCTTCCAGGCGCGGGTGCAACTCATGGCGACGGCGATGTATCGGGGCTCCGGCAGAGGCGCGGAGCCCTTGTCACGCAGCGACCGACGACGTTGGCCGGAGAGCCTCTGGAGGAGAAGTTTTTATATGCTGCGGCCGAGAAGGAATATCGTTAGCTGGAGCACATTGTCGGTCGGGGAGCGAGCCGGGACCGAGGCAAAAAAAGCTGGGCAGGGTGGGAGTTTTGTGTGGGGGTTGAGACAGTCGTGACCGCCAGGGTCGTGAGTCAAAAAAACGGCCAAAGAATCTCTGAGCTCCGGGCAGTGGAGGTGTTAGAGCTGGTGTGGAGGGGCTCAAGCTGGTGCCCGATAAGCCGATAAGCCCCGGCTTCTGCGCCGATTTCGCCTCTGCACATGTTTGACATGGCACATGAGCTGCACGGCAAGGATTAGTCGGGAAGCTACGGTAGTTTTTGGCGGACGAACGGGTCAAGTCGATTTGATGTGAAATACCAAAGTGGGTTTTTTTTGCATGTGGCCGTGGATCAATAGATCCTGACGCTAGCAGACAACAAGGCAATTAGGCTTGGCCACCGCTGTCTAGCACGCTGGGACGCCCGCTGTCCCGTGGATAGTTTTATTGCATCACAGTATTTGCCGTGTTCGGCCCCCCGCGTTGTACGGGGGCAGTCGCGTGGGATTGACGGCATGCCCCCACCTTCGCTTGTCCATCTGTACATAATACTCGAGAGCTAGCCATGCTTCTGAATGGAGAAGGTCATGCAATTAAATGTCTTGCAAATTTGCGCGCCTCTTGAAGTTGGATCCATTCATGACAAACCGGCTTTTACGGCAAATCTATGACGTGGAAAAATACGATTTGTTACGATGTTGCTTTCTAAGCAACGTCGAGGGTCACAGCGAGGGGCCCAGCGAGGGGCCAGATCAAATAAGCAACAACACCAACAATAAATAAATAAACTATTTTTATCTAAATTTATAAATAAATAACTTTATTTATTTATTATTTTATTTTTGACGTTTTTTATCTGCTTTTAGAAACTTTGTCTTCTTAGAACTGGGCGAGATTTTGGTGAAAACAAACGCTGGCGCTTGAGTGGAGGTTCACAGTCATCGCCATCATCGCCATCATCGCCATCATCGCCATCATCACCATCGTTGCAATCGTTGCAATCGTTGGTATTGTTGAGATCGCTGGGATCGTCGCTATTGTCGTCGGAAGATGCCTGGCTGTCAGACTCGCGGTGGTCAAAGTACAATTCCTGCTCATCGGATGACGAGTCATCACTCAAACTTAGTTGCGTAGTGCTTCGGGAGTTGGCGAGCAGGTTGTTTTGAAGCATCGTGCATTTCGAATTTGCTTGCGCAATAGCTATGTCTCGTTGTTCCTCCGCCCAATCACGAGCATTCCGGTATGCAGATATCCCATTGAGGCAGACGGAATAACTACTCGCTAGAGCGTAGCTCATCACTTCCGTAATGATGTATCTTGGCCATTTTCTCCCGTCAGATGGTGGAACTAAATGGCAAGAGAATATCTTCAATGTTCCATCATCGTAAGTTGACCCCATAGTATGAACCTTGTTGTCATAGATCAAGCCGGGTTCTTGGTAACATAAAAGGTGTTGCTGCCCACATGCCCCCAGGGCGAGGTCGTATATAATTTGATTACGGCAGACACGACTATTTCCACTCCTTCCTTTCGCTTCAAAGAAGAAGTTTGGGGCAACAGGAAGGTCTTTTCTAGAAGTAGGAACGATTTGCTTGTCAAGATCTTGACGCACTTCGAGCCTCACCTGTCTAGGAACTGCGCCGTAATAATGGTCAGGTTTGGCAGCTGAAATAGTCCCGTCCGTCAAAGGTCCCAAATTTGAAAACTTCTCATCTTGAGAATAGGTTGTGAGATCCTTCATAGTTCCCTCAAGAGTCGGCAAGATTGCCGAACAGACTTTTCTCCCCTCATATGCGAGACCAATAACGCGCTGAAAATTCTCAAAATCCCTTTTCGAAAATTTCCCCTGTGATAGCGAGTCCCTGCGTTTGCGAAGATTTTTTCGAACCTCTTTATAGTTGGCAGGCTTGCTGAAACGATCCGGGCATACAAGATAATAACAAACATCATGGTCTTGAAGATGCTGAGTAAATGCGTTGTCGTAAGGACTTGTTAACTTTGACTTGGAAGTGGCTTTTTCGGTAGAACCTGGGAGCGGGTTTTCCGGAGTCCTTTGACTAGGAGTAGAGATATGTGCAATCGGGGCCATGTTGTGAAGTGCCCGTCCAGGGTATGGAAACTGTTTAGTGGTTAATGAACTAACGCCGAGATCAAGATATCCTGAATTGCATACTCCTCTAATGTCGGCTAGGTCCGTGCCACCAGTGCGAGAATATTGCCTCAAAGCTTTAAGTTGGGTTGATGAAAATCCACAGAGAATATCGTTGCTTGATGGCAGTTGGGAGATCGTTATATAAGGGCTCGGTTGATCGTTTTCATAGACTGATTCAAATCTCCGGTTCAGTTCTCGCATGGCACTGCTAGTCAAAGGAATCCTGGACAGGTTGTCCCAAAAACTCGGCGGACGCGTTATTGGGTGGCCTGTGCCATAATGTGCCTGTTCCATAGGGTCCAATGTGCTTAAAGCTGGTCAGTAATGTGGTATAATCACCTGGAGTAACCTTACGGATATATTTCGTGTTACCTTAAAGTTGTGTTACGTGTGCGGACTGCGTTATTAAGTTGTCCAGGGAAGAGGACTCTTTTCTTTGTCTGTTTGACTACTCACAAGGTTCCATAGCAACACACGAGAACAAAGAATTAGCTGATAACCATAGGTTAGCCAATTGAAGAGTCACGAATGATACTTACGCAGTCACCATTATTCATCAACGATTCATTGATATGATACTGCTTATTTAGACAGGCCTGTGAGAAAATATTAGAGGCAATATCTAGAGATGCAACATTCCTAGCTGATCACCATTCATTTCCTAGCTCCTGTAACTGAGGACCCACATAATAATTGACAACAATATAGTATTATCATGGAGTTGGGTGCACAGATTCCCCGAGGCTCAATTAAATTTGGGGTGCATCTCAAAACCTCCAATCGGTGCCAACATCCCACTAAAGCAAAATAACAACCCACCCTCGCATCCCATCCTTACCGATCTAATATAAAATCTCTCGACTAAGACAGCAAAGGATAAGTGCTCCCCATATTATCTCCCATAGCCTTAATAGTGCAACGGTTCGTGCTAGCAGGCAGGATCGGGCGTGCCGGTTGGAATAATGTCAGAGCTGGTGATAGGTCAATTGGATCAGTTGAAGGTAACTAAGTTGTATTGAGAGCTGGGTTGTGCCCTAGATAGCAGCAACCCCTTGCAGTCTTATATACTAGATAAAACACTGGTCCCGACACCTGAGGGCATTCCCGACAGGTCGGAATAGCTTCACCTAGTCGGGACGGGCTCTCGGGCTATTCCCTGTTGGGACGGGCGGGTCTTGGTCACCTGACCTTCTGACCCGGCCGGCTCCGGGTAGGTCAGACGATGTCTCCCCTCTGAAGGTCTTATCCTCAAGACCGCGCGCTTAAATACCAGTTGGGTCGTCCCTTTCCCTGTTTATCCCTCATTCATGTTGGTGTTGATGTTTTTCTAATGGCTAGGAAGAAGAAGGACAGTACGGCGTATGCCAGGGCGCAAGCGGATATTATATCATCGCAAGGTTTTATCGCTCCCTTTCTTTGCTCTCGCTGTTAGAATAGTGGGAAATCGTGCGTGATGTCGGGGACTGGAGGTGCTTGTGCAGGCTGTGTCAAGAGCAAGAAGGCCTATAGTCATATCAAGGATCGGACAGTGACTCTGCGTGAAAGTAAGTAAATGAGGCAAAAGGCTTAGGAAGTGTTGGGTTTTTAATGAGTGTCTCTTTAGTGAAGAGTTATCTTTCGGAGAAAGATCGGATTGAGGCTGTGATACGATGTCGTAGGTGGTTCAGTATGTGTTAAAAGGAAGGATGATTCTTTCTCATTCTTTGTTTGCTCCCAGCAGTAGCCCTTAAAGGGCTACTGTGGTCACGGGTCCCACTTGACCCCCTTTCTGCATCAGGCTGCTGAACAGAAGGCTCAGGAGGAACTAGAACGTCTTTTCCTCGAGATGGAAGAGCGGCAGGCACAGATCAAGGAGCATCATGCTCGTCTAGCTCGGCTTCGGCTTCAGCGGAATCAGTTACAGACTCGGGGCCAGGAAATGCTTCGTCGTGGCTTCAAGACAATGGATGAGCTTGATGAGGCAGAGGCTGCGGAGGCGAGTTCGTTGGAGGCTCCTCAAGGTCTGAATTTAGGGGCAATCGATTGGTCTACTGTGTACCTTGGCGGTTTCCCTTCTGACGTTCCTTCCGAAGAAACTCCTCCAGCTTCTTTGAGCAATGCGTGAGGTTCTGTGGTGGTTCCTATGTTTTCCGGCTGTATCTAGTTCATTTTATATCTTACCTCCGCGATTCACTACAATGATGTACTATTCCCATTTGGTCCTTTCTTTTATTTCAAGCTGTTAAGGGTTTTTGCTATTTATGGTGTATAGAGACTTGGTAGGAGCTCCAGCTGTAGCGACTTTTTCTTTAAGGTGGCATTGGGGAATTGCAATTGCTCCTCATCTTGCTGATTGCAATTATTATAAGCTGCCTTAGAGTATTCCCTCTGTAGGGGTTGCCGCTTCTGTTGCTCTAGGACAAGGGGCACACCACATTAGACCCCTGCCAAAGATCTCATGCCACTGTTCTGCCTTTCGGCACATGTAAATAATGCAATCTACTTCTATGCAAGAGTAAATTTGTGTCAGATCTTCAAAATACCCTTCGGGAATTTAATCGGGTTTATTCTCAATTGTGGCCATGTCTCCTTCCTAACCTGTTACTCAATGGTGCAGGTGGTAGTTGCGATGTAGGATACTGTTGATAGGTGTCATATCCCTTACTGGGAAGTAGTCATTGGTTGTCTTATCCGTTTTGTGACAAAGACAAAAATGACAAAGAAGTAGAGACATAGGATGTCTCGGGGGCTGTAGTAATTGAATGTAAGACTGGGTTGGTCACGGATAGCATTGTGCTATAATATAACAAAACAACAAAATACAGTGTGACCTTTATACAACAGGGCTAGATTAATAAGAGTCTCAGTAATATATTGCAAGAGGATTTATTTTCCATTATCTATCTACTCCAGTAGAGGCCAGCATAGGTCTTCTAAGGGTGTCCAAGGCAGAACACTTACAATGCTCTGTGCGTGCTGACCCCATTTTCCGCATCATCTAGCGTGGGCTTTTTTGCCATACCCGCCACTCATCGCGAGAACCATAAACAACTTCTAGGGCTTCGTATGCCTCATCTCTGCGAAATGCATCAGGCCACCCGTGTTCTCTTAAAACCTGCCTGATGTACTGTATGTCCAGGTGCGTCAGCTCTTCATATCGTTCGCGAACAGTGACTTGCTCCATGGGGATACGGCCCTCTCGTTCCTTCACATCTCCTGCCGGCAGCATTTCCCTGCCGGGCCATGGAATGAGCCTTAAGGTGCGATATTCTTCCTTGAGTTCTCTGAAAAAGCGCTTTACCTCATGGGGGGCAAGAATATCGAAACGAACAACATCAATCAATACCTCCCCTTCTCTGGCATTTAACTAAAACTCGTGACTGCTAGTGCTGTCACCTTTTGCAAAGCAAACAAAGTGAGCCCCATCATAGGGCCTTCAGCTGCATTAGAGTAAAACCCCACGCCCCAATTATCCCATTTTTTCATCTCCTGAAAGTCTTCACGGCTGGATGAGGAGTAATCTACTATCTTGCTTGAAACATGAAAACGCGCTTTGGCTTGATCGTCAAAATAAGGTAGATGGCGTATGACTTCAATAATAAAGTCCGACTTGAAGCCTTCGCAGGCCGCATCCGTTATATTTGGCCAGCCCCCTGGGGGAGGTATCTTGAGATGTGCGACATCGAAGTGCAGTGTTGTAAGAAACTGATAAAAATCAAGAAAGATTTCCCCAAGCTCTTCCGCTGTGTGGACTGGAGTGTCAGTATTATGTGACTCGTCCGAAGATAACTGATCGTCCAATTCTTCATCTGAGCGCTCAGGCGATTGGTGTTCTGACTCTTGGGGAGGACACATAATTGCCAAGACGGTTTGATCTGATTTTCAGGTGAAAGTTGAGTTTGAATGGAATGAGAGAAAACTTGGGAATTTATGACGGACCAACAGCAGATTTTATACACAGGTGCCTGGCTTAGTCATATATCTGTCTGTGCGAAATCCATGCCGCTCAATGGAAAATAAATTAGTAAAAATAGCCATAAATTTGAGCATAAAAGGCAGCTAGCTTGGGGCTAAAACGCAGCACGATCGGCTAGTATAAACTGCATGTCAAGAACACCATTTTGGGTCCTTGCCGGCAAGGCAAGGCGATCAGGCAGGATCACAGTAGCAGGAGTCCTGGAGCGATACAGCAGGGAGGCCCATATTATATTACCTAACTACTCCAGTAAAGAGGGTGTTTGAGCCTATGAGAGACACTTAAGGCAGATAACCATTGAGGCTCTACACATATTGGTACCATTTCTACATGACAGGGTTGTATTTCCTGGAGTTTCATAACCGCTATATATGAGAATTGGACAATAAAAAAAGGCTAAATGATTTGAATTCACTTCCAAGAAGGTAAAAAGCAAAGAAGATGAAAGCTAATCTACGATAAAAGTTTATCAGAAAAATAACTTCTTGGCGCTGGTGGCTACGTTTCTATATTTGGTGTGGATCTACCTCCACGGCAACGAGTGAGAAAGGTTCCTGCATGTCGGGAGCGTGGTTTATCAATCTACGTTCTGACCCTGCACATATGGTTGCGCGTACTTCCACTTCGTTCTTTGTCCATTTGGCCCCTTCGGATTCAAATTATACCAGTTGTCAAGGCTCAGAAGTGTAAACCCTGGATCCCCCGCCGCAATACTGCTTGGCCAACACTTGTTATCCCACAAACCATCATCCTTTGGCGGTTTTGCTGAATGCTTAAGCGTCATGGAACATTACGGTCTTTGGTCAGCTTCAACTCCTGTGACAATTTCATCGTGATCACTGCCAAGCTGATTGGTCGTCTTGCTACGGGCACGCTTCACGAGAGCAACAATATCGGCATGGGACATTCCCGAGAGTACATCCTTGAAATATACGCTCTTCCGTAGAGAAACGGCTCCCGTATTGTCTCCGTTAGGAAGGTAGCGAACCCTATCCCGGTAGTCTTAATGCGAATGAAAAAGAATTCATTGAAGAGGAATACAAAGCCTTTAAGAAGATGATGCGAGAGGACAACAGGTTTGTGTTCAAGAAGTTGGATCCAACAGAGGGGAGCTGTCACATGTCACACACATAGATAGTCGTGTGTAGTTATATGTGTACTAAACACACGCACGAGGTTAATATTAGCCGACCGTAGTGAGAGCCTTCTGCCCTCTTCATCGCACAACACAGATATTATGCCTACCCCTAGCCTCGTCTTGTGACAGTAACACGGTCCTAGCCATGCTGTATTCTACATTCAATTACGGTTATTGACATGTATCTTAGAAAAGTATAGTACAGTACATAATATATTGCATGTGACGAGCGAACAAAACAGTTGTTGTGAAATACATACTGCTATATAGTACTAGTAATTCGTGATATAGATGCCATAGGCTAAGGCTTGGTGGAGGATTATGGCTATGCATATCCATCTAGATTAAGCTTCTTGATTATCTTAGTAGTGAGAGTATACTAAAGCATATATAGTCAAAAGGAAAACTTCTTCTAATTGCATTGTTTTTTTTTGGTTTCCTTTGTAGCTTTAGATAGACCAATTTAGAGCATCTTTCTCGTTGAACAAACTAAGGGCTAGCCCCTTATAATAGATTATGGCAAATATAAACACTTATGTAGAGGGAAAAAAGTTAATTAAGGCCCCTGCCTTCAAGAAGAGCTCCATTTACGAAAGCGATCAGCATTAGTACGTATAGCCTCCCACATCAACCTATGCCGCGACTTTCGCTCTTTTTCAAATTCGCCGACTGGTGTGACCGCTAAAGACTGGGTTGACTCGATAATAGATGGGAGTTGTTATACTGCCTCCTGCGTTGAGGTGAGATATGTCATGCTCTGTATTGTATCTGGGTGGCTATCTCCAAGGATATATTGGCGAATGTCTAAGGTGGCCTGATGTAGCCGCTCAGCTTCTTTATATCGGCCTTGCGTATGGTATGTTGTTGCAAGTGATGCCATGCTCGAGATTGTATCTGGATGCTTCTCTCCAAGTACCTCCCGCCGAAGATTTAGGACTTCTATATAAATAGGCTCTGCCTTGCTGTATAGGCCTTGCTGATGGTATGTTGTTGCAAGATCTGCCATGCTCTAGATTGTATCTGGATGCTTCTCTCTAAGTACCTTCCGCTGAAGTTCAAGTGCTCTCTCATCCACCGGTTCCTTCTCCCTCTACCTCCCTCGATTATAAAGAAAGTTAGATACCTTACTGAAAAGCATACAAACTTCAACCTGCTTCCCATATGCCTCTGCCCACTCTTCTACCTGTATAGTATATGTTAGATACCTCTCATATTCTTGCTATGTGTCTTGTTCTAATACTGGGAAGATCTCTTCCATGGTTTGCACTATAATTCTAGAGAAATATACCTCCTCCTCCTCCTCTTCTTCTTTTCCTTTTTGCTTTTTAATTTCCTCTTCTTACTTCTCTTCCTTATTATTCCTAAACCTGCCTACCTCTTGTATACTTAACCTATATCATGCAGCTTCCTGTACAAGCTTGTGTATTTTATACTACCTTGAACCATCATCTGCTTATCTCCTACTTATAAATAAGAATTCCTTTAATCGGGTAATTGCTTGTATGACTTTAACCTCTTTAGGCTTATTATTTGTCCCCTGGTAGCCAAACTCACTAGCTAAGGCTAGAATCTCAAAAAGTATATTCCGACTATCCACATATACTATTACCTATAGAATTTGATATACTATCTTGCTTTCCTGTCGGATTCGCTCGATAGAAATCGCCTATATCTCCAGAACACTATTTAATACATTCGGCTATTGGTGTTGATCTACCTCTGTTCTCTTAAGTAATTTCTATTATTATTTACCTTTAAGTAATATAAATAAATACTCTATAACTGGTGTTAATGTCCGTCATATATATACTCCAGCCTGTGAAATCGTAAGCGGCAGCCACTAGAGATGCTCGAGAAGGGTATTAATCATTATTATATCTTCGATAACCACTATATCTCTTGCAGTCTCTAGGAGCTATTTTGCTTCTTCTAGTGTTATCTGACCAACTTCAATATCTCATTATAAGCCTATAAGGGTCCTAATAATGTGTTCGTCACAGCTTGTCTACAATACTATCCCTGTAGGCGCTTGAGGAATATAGTTAAATAGATTGTGTGTCTGATCAACCTGTTCTATCTGTCCTATTTCTCTTATTCCAAAGAGAGCGAGATCATCGGTATTATCAAGTACAAGCACCTACTACGCCTATTCCTCAATGCCTTGCTTTATTGCTAAGAGCAAGTTATCCTTTTCTAGGTTTGTATTTATACTAAGCTTTTTTGCAATTGTATGGTAGTTATTTACAAACGTCGCTTCGCTATTGGCATTGACCTAGAAGATGGAGCAGTTGTTGTCCTCGTATCGTCGGTACACATAATCGAGCGCGATTTATATTTTCCTAGATTACTTAGTAGATATTTAAGGTAGATGCACTGGTCAAGACGCACCCTAATCCGCCTAAACCCTATAAAGTAGCACTATAAAATTCTTTTATCTATAGTAGAAGCTTGTCAATTATATCTATGATATCTTAACGGTAGACTAGGTCCTTATTACGGTAATATAGAATACTCCGGATGACGGTGGTTTGTGCCGGTCGGTCTAAGACAATGGAAGCCTGTCACAGGTCACACAGGTAGTCATGTGTGGAGTCACGTGTGTACCACACATACGTACAATGTTAATATTAGCCGACCGTAGTGAGAGCCTTCTGCCCTCTTCATCGCACAACACAGTTATTATGCCTACCCCTGGCCTCGTCTTGTGACAAAGCCAGCATGTGTTAGCCCTATCAAGCCAAGAATCATAGGCTATCAAGAAATACCAGATGGCAGATGAAAACTGGCACTTCCCCCATTGAAGGTAAAATCAGCTAAGATATTCTGCCTTTGTATCGGGCTAAATAATATCTCACCTATCCTAGAAAGTAGAAGGATAGAGTGCTATTTATAATAATAAGTAATAATAGGAAATTAGGGTAATAGATTTATTATTCGTCAATATTGGACTTATCCATGTTTATTGTGATTATGATAGGATTAAGTATCTTTGATATGAATGCTAGTCTTGCCTAATTGACCGTTAGCTTAATATAACTAAAATTCAATTAGTTCTTAGATTGCAATTCAAGCCGAAGCATCTAGGATTAACTTTATACTAACATCCGAAATAACAAATTATAACGGTCTGGTCAATTCCCAACTTGATAAACCAATCAAAACGAAGGGTTTATTGTTAGCAGGATGGTTAGGCGCGTTATGGTAAATAGAGCAATAGAAGTGTTACATTAGGTAATAGTCAATCGCAATTGAGGTAACCAAGTTGTATTGAAAGCTGATCAGTTCCGTTCCTTACGGTAGGATCTGATCCGTCTATATACTACTATATCTAAGGCTCCATTATCGCAATGGTCGAACGAAGTCGGTTCGACAATGTTCGTTGCGATCTTCAGTGATATCGAACAGGGGCCGTTCGACTTTACTCTTATTGGCTGGTTATGTGGGTCCAGGGTAGTTTTGTTATAATTGGTTGGGGTTCTGCCCGTAGTTACTGCCTTTGGGTGTTTAGGTCATAACACGATACTCCCCCTCTTGTTGGTCTTGTCCTAAGGCCAGGTAAATAGGCCAGTTTCCCCACTTGTGACTACCGTATGTTTTTCCTCTTTTTATCTTCTTGTGGTCCGGGTACTGACAGGATGTTAGGTTGTGTTACCAAGGTTGTGCCTTGTCTCAAGGTGACTGAAGCTTGTTGAAAGGATATTGCTAAATTAATTGATAAATTTGGTTTCGAGATGCCTTATTGTTCGGCTTGTTTTCGCGCCGGGCAGCTATCCTGTGTCGTGGCCGAGGGAAAAAGCCGCTGCGAGTTTTGCGTGAAGAATAAATATTCTGGCTGTGATTTTGGGGGTGTTTCTGCTCAGGCTTGTGAGTGTTTTCCTCTTTTTGCTTTCATATGCTTATTTATTTTTAGTTGAGCGGGTTTCTTGTGAGAAGGATCGGATTGATGGGGAGAAGGAGAAGGCTGAGGCAGATTTAATGAGTGCTCTGGCTCGGTTGCAGCGCTTGCGCACTCAGGAGCGTCATTTACGTGAGAAGGCGAAGGAGATGATTTCTCGGGGTTGCGAGGATTTGGACGAATTAGAAGAAAAGGAGCGTGCTGAGGCGTCGGTGTTATCGGAGGTATAATTGCTCGAGGATCATGGGGTTATCGACTGGAGCGGTTTGCCCGATTTCCTTTGCGTTGATTCCGGAGAAATGCTTCCAGCATCTTCGAGCAATGCGTAAGGTGTTTGGCAGGTTCCCAGGTTGTTTCTTCATAGCCTTTCCATTTAATTTCGAATTTCCTGTCTTCTTCTCTCCTTTGTAGGATTTTTTCGACTTCCCACTGGTCTTCTGGGTTTTCTATTTGTGGTTTGTAGCTAGGTCCTGTATTGACTTGGATGCCATCACCGGGTTCTAGTAGTGAAATGTGGAAGATAGGGTGAACTTTAATGTTGTCTGGGAGGTCGAGTTCATAGTTGTTTTCTGATATTTTTCTTTTAATGGGGTATGGTCCAATCTGCGTGAAGTCGATTTTTTTGTTTTGTCTTTTTGTTGCAAGATTTTTTGTTACTAGGTAGACCATGTCTCCCTCCGAGAAGGATGGTCCCTTTAGCCTTTTTAGGTTGTAATGTCTTTTCATTATGTTACGGACGAACTCAAGTTCTATCTTCATTTCTTCATGTAGTTTTCTTAAATCGTCTGACTTGATCATAGCTTTTGCTTGAATTGTGCCTTCTAAGGGGGCTCGGTAAGTGTTTGGTGTGAAGCCAAAATTAGCTTTTGCTGGTGTTGTTTTAATGCTGTGATTGTAGGACGTGTTATGTGCTAACTGTGCAATAGGTAACTTCTCTACCCAATCGGTTTGCTTGTAGTTAATGTAGTATTGTAGATATTGCTCGATTTCCTGGTTCTGGCGTTCGGTTTGTCCGTCTGTTTGGGGGTGGAAGGCTGTGCTTAGCTTGTGGTTTAACCCCATTAAGGACATCAGGCTTTGCCAAAACTTAGATGCAAATGGTTGTCCTCTATCCGAAATGATTTCGGTTGGTAGTCCGTGTATAGCGACTATATTTCGAAAGAAAAGGTAGGTAAATTGTTCCTCTTTTGTTGCTTTATTATAAGGAAGATAATATGCTGCTTTTGTGAAGCGATCAACGATAACGAAAATACTGTTGTAGTATACTCCTGTGGCAGGATCTGCTGATAAGGGAAGGTCGGTAATGAAGTCCATTGTGATTGAGTCCCATGGTCGTTGTGCGACAGGGGATGGTTGTAATAATCCGTATGGTTTATGTCTTGGTTTTTTGGAGTGTCGATATAGGCTGCATTCCTTATATACCTGTTCGACTTTCTTCTTCATCTTACTAAAGGAAAATGTCTGTTTGACTTGTTTAAGGGTTTTGTTAATGTCTTTGTGGCTATGTAAGGGATGTTCGTGAATGTCCCTTATTAATTCCATTTGGTGTTCCTCTGGCACTTGTAGGTAATCTGTTTTTCCTTCTTCTAGAAGTACTAGATTATATTCTTCGATTTTTCTTAGTAGTGGATTGCCCTGTTCTACTTGTTGTGTTGGTATTTCTATGATAGTAGTTCTAGTTACGCGCAGCAGTCCTCCTACTCTCATAGCAGCGATTATTTTCTTTGTTTCTATTGTTATTCTACTGATTGGGGCTTGTTCTAGGCCTCTGTTGGTGTTGTAGATCAATAGTTTTTCCTGTGTTTTTGGTTTTTCTGTGTTGTAGTTGGGTCGGCGGCTGATTGTATCAGCGCGGCCATTCTTAGTTCCTTTAATATAGAC
The DNA here is from genome assembly GCA_020809705.1 of Calonectria ilicicola. Classification (NCBI taxonomy): domain Eukaryota; kingdom Fungi; phylum Ascomycota; class Sordariomycetes; order Hypocreales; family Nectriaceae; genus Calonectria; species Calonectria ilicicola. The sequence continues at coordinate 5,614,655 of CP085827.1, read as the reverse complement.
AATTTGGTAGTCAAATTCGGATAGGTATTCTACATATTGTAGTTACCTTCCACTAAGTTTTTGAGTGGTTGCGAAGTAGGCAATGTTTTTATGGTCGGTGTATACTGTGATTTTGTGGCTGCTTCCTAGAAGGTATTGTCGGAATTCTTTAAAAGTATTGATAATAGTAAGGAATTCTTTATTATAGATGGGGTAGTTGATACGGAAATGGTGTCAACACATATGGAACCCTGTAAGTGTGTGCCTTAGGCACCCTTGGAAGGCATATATAAGCCCGTTACTAGGGTAGATAGAGAAGAAGACATTAACCTTCCTACTACATATCATTAAGACCCCTACTGTTCTAATCCTACCGTATCAGTAGTTTAGCTCAGGGCCGTGTAGCTTGTGCGAGTAGAATGCTATAGGATGCAGATTTCCTTGTTCGTCTCGTTGTCCGATCTGGGCCCCTAGGGCGAAGTCCGATGCATCGGTTTCTAGCTCTATGGGTTTATCAGGGTCGAACATCGCAAGGATAGGTTCTTCTAAAATAGTATTTTTTATAGCTTCGAATGATTGTTGTGCTTTACTTCCCTATCGAAAGGTAATTCCTTTCTTGGTTAGTTCTGTTATGCCTGAGGTGATTTTACTAAATCCCTTAATAAACCTTCGGTAATAGTTAGTGAATCCGAGGAAGGCTTGTACTTCCTTCACATTAGTAGGTTCCTTCCAATCTTTTACTGTAGTGACTTTCTTTGGGTCCATGTGAATTTCGTTAGGGCTGATGATGTGTCCTAGGAATTCTACTTCTTGAGTGTGGAACTTGCTTTTTTCTGGTTTAACTAGGAGTTTGGTGTCTTGGAGGGCTTTTAAGACCTTATGAATGTGTTCTTTATGTTCTTCTTTGTTTTTGGAGAAGATGAGGATATTATCTAGGTAGCAGACAACAAAGATGTCTAAGTGTTCTTGTAATATATTGGTTATCATTTGCTGGAATGATGCTGGTGCATTTGTGAGTCCGAAAGGCATAACTAGGTATTCAAATAGTCCAAACTTCGTTTGGAAAGCGGTTTTCCATTTATGTCCTTCTTTGATGCGAATAAGATTGTATGCTCCTTTAAGATCCAGTGCAGTAAAGATATTAGCTCTATGAAGGCGATCCTTTATTTTATTAATTAATGGTAGTGGAGTGTGATCTTTAATGGTGATATTATTGAGCTGTTGGTAGTCCACGATAAGGCGTAGCTTCCCGTTTTTCTTAGGCACAAACATGACAGGGTAACCAGCTTCGGAGTTTGAAATATGGATATATCCCTTTTTGAGTATATCTTGGATGTATTCCTTCAAGGTATCAAGCTCGATTTGGTTGAGATTATAAATAGGGTAAAATCGGGTGTTGGATCTGTCTTTGAGAACGATTTTGTGATCCCACTGGCTAAACTCAGGTAGTCCAGTGTCTAGTTCTTCTGCGAAGAGCTTTTTGTAGATTCGGTACTATGGGGGTACATTATGCAGCCTGTCTGTTTCTGCTTCGGCCTTTATTTCTTTAAGGTTATTATCAATTTGTCGGAACTGTGTTCTAAGGCATGTAATATTCCGCTGTTGTTGCCTTTTCTGACCATTCTTGTATTTGTGTTTTGTTCCTTTGGGTGGTGAAGATTCTCCTTTGCTTGTGTCTCCTGCTTGGTTAGGGCTAGGAGTTTGAGATCTCTTATCGTGTTTTATGGAAATATCGCTGGCTGCGTTATACTCCTCGGGTATTTGTATCTGGCCAGTACGCCAGCAGATATTAGGGTTGTATCGGTATAACCATGGGTACCCTAAAACTAGGTCGTGTTGTCCGATATTAACAATATCGAAGGTTATTCCTTGGTTCTTTCCTTCAACGAAGACTTTCAGGTGATCAATCTTTTTGTCTATAACACCGTTGTTGTAGCCGAAAGGGGTTCCTTCTATATTGATGATTTCGTATGGGTCGACTTTCGTTGTCCATGGCAGCTGAAGTTGGTTAACTACTCGAGGATTCACATAGTTCTGCTCAGCTCCGTTATCCACCATAGCATTACACCACTTCCCTTTAATCCTTACTTCTATTTCTAATTGTCGTTGGGGTTGCTCTTTAGTTGTAGAGTATAGAGCCTTTCTGGGGAGTTCTTTCGGTAACTCCGGGGGTCGTTGCCCTAGCCGCTCCTGCTGCTCTTCTACAGGGGGCTCTACTCGTTTTTTGGTTTTATTCGGTGCCAGGCCATTACTTTATCTATCATGTGGATGTTGTATTTGGGGTCTTGACATTCATTCCAGGGCAGCTCGCTGCAATTGGGGAACTCAGGCTCACCTGGTTCCAATATAGTGAACTGGTAGTGGGGGTTTCTTCCTGTTACTTCGTGTTGGTCGAAGTGTCTCCCGTAGGCGCGGTGGATAACCATGTCTTCTACCCTAATAGGGAAGCATGCTGCATACTGTTTTTGCTCTATGTGTTGGAGGCAGTCGTGATCGTAGCAGCTTACCTATGAGATGTTCTTATGTTCTTTGTGTGCCGAGTTTAGTCTAGGGTCGTCCTCCTTATGTTGGATAGGTCGGGGGTCGCGGTTTCCTGGTTGCCATTCGCTTTGTGCAAGTAGGAAGACTTTGTCTCCATCCCACGAGGGTTCCTTGACTTGCTGGGCTATTCTTTTAATATTCGTTGTCCATTTCCTATTTCCGTTTTCATTATAAGTGTAGGTATCCCACCATGCTGGTGCTTTGTCGGTATACACATCTAGGATGGATGCAGGGATTCCTATCTTCTTGGCTTGTTCTAGCCATTTGTGGGGAAGGCAGGACTGGCCTTCTTGTTAGGTTAACCATACTTTTCGGATAGCTTCGTCGATTTCTTGTTGTGGAGTGAGTTTTACCTTGCGTAACTCGTGGTCTTCTGTATACTGCTTGATTATGGTGGTTGGTTTATGTTTCTTAGTGACAGTAAGAATAACTTTTCCTGTGGTGTCCCCTTTCCCTTCTGGTACCGGGGTCCATTGGGTTTTTATAGTGTTGAGTTGTTTCTGTCCTTCTGGTACAGGTTTGAACTGGTTTCCTGTTTTCGGGGAGCGGCATTCGAAGGATTTATGTCCTTTCTTTCCGCAGTTGAAGCAGGTGATCTTACTTTTGTTATAACCCTGGGTGGCGCCAAGTTCCATTGGTCCTGAATGAGTCCTATGTGCGGTGCTTTGCTGCTTGTTCTGGGTTTTTCCTTTGTTCGGGATGTATGGGGTTTTGTTATCTCGGGCGCGTTCTTTGCGTCGGTTAAATTGTCTTTCGTCGATCTTGACAGCACTTTTGATATACTCCGAGAGTTTTTCTGGCCGGTTTTCCTTATAGATTTCATCCTTGACTTCGCCCTTCAGGCCTTTATAGTAGAGTTCCATTAGTGCATCATCATCCCAGGCTGTTTGTGCTGCAATTCTTTTGAATTCGGCCGAATACTGGCTGTAGGATTTTGTTTGTTTGAGCTTATATAACTGATTCACAGCTTGTTGTTCTATGTTGACTGTGCTGAAGTTGTCTTTAATAGCGGTCTCGAAATTTTCCCAGTCTCTGAAGATTTCTCGAGTTTCTTTAGTTTGATCGGCGTCATCCTCATTTTCTAAATAGTCTCTCATGATGGGTTTGAACTATACTCCTGTATTTCCTTGGAGAAGGGTTTTAGTGTATAATACTTGGGCTTTAGGAGTTGTAAGTCGGGTTGGGAAGAAGCGGAAGTATCCCTTCATTCGGGTAAGGAAGGGGACTATATTGGCGGCTTTTCCTAGGAAGGGTTCCGGGGCCGGGGGTCTTAGAATTTCACTAATGTCTTTACCCTTGCTTCCTTCGACTGTAGTGGTTCCGGCTTCTTTTGCTTTAAGCTGAGCTTGCGCATCCGCGAGTTTCTTCTTGACCTGCTGTAATTCCGTAGTCAACTCGGCGTTGCTAGGAGGAGCAGTGGTGGCGGGGTTCTTTCCGGACATTGTTATTGCTCAATTGTTGACGCGGGTAACCAACTGAACAAGAGCTTTCAACGTGTAACGGTCTGGTCAATTCCCAACTTGATGAACCAATCAGAACGAAGGGTTTGCTCTTCGAAGAAGAGTTACTTTGTCCAGGACCAGGGACTTTCTTGCCTCTGATTGGTTCTACATTTGTCTTAGCTTCTGGCTTCTAATTGGCCTAAAAAAAGTGTTACGTTTGGTAAGAGCGGGGCCACGCGAGTTCTCGACAACTTGACAAAAAACTTCTTCGAAGAGCTCCTTTGCGCGTGGGCCCGGAGGGCCCTGGCCCGATAGGGCCAAGCTCCCCCTGTATTGTTGGCAGGATGGTTAGGCGCGTTATGGTAAATAGAGCAATAGAAGTGTTACGTTAGGTAATAGTCAATCACAATTAAGGTAACCAAGTTGTATTGAAAGCTGATCAGTTCCGTTCCTTACGGTAGGATCTGATCCGTCTATATACTACTATATCTAAGGCTCCGTTATCGCAATGGTCGAACGGAGTCGGTTCGACAATGTTCGTTGCGATCTTCGGTGATGTCGAACGGGGGCCGTTCGACTTTACTCTTATTGGCTGGTTATGTGGGTCCAGGGTAGTTTTGTTATGATTGGTTGGGGTTCTGCCCGTGGTTACCGCCTTTGGGTGTTTGGGTCATAACACAAATTATCTGCAAATTATGGCCTCAAGCCACTAATAAGGTCCCTCATTATGTTGCACCATGGCACCGAACCTGGCCCAGGCACAGCTTGGTATGCTCCATGATGTGCTCTATGATATGCTTTGCCATACTGTAACCTAATCATGTACACATAATCTAATTGTAAGTGGAAGTACCCTAAATTAAAGTCTTAAAATATTATATAATAAATTGAATTGCAAGATGGTTTATTATATTAACTAGCTTTAGCTTAGGTATCTGTAGAATTAGAAGCCATAAGTTCCTTAAGATCATGCGAAAATTCTTTTAGTATTCAGTATATTTAATAAACAATTATACAATACCTTAGGTTGGAGATAATATTAAGTTATATTACCAATATATTACTAATCAGTATTACTAAGGGACATTGTAAAGGAGTAAAATCTCCAACTCTTATATATTAGTGATTTAATTATATATTTTCTATATTTTATTTATAACTTATACAAGAAGCTCGCATATTTAAGCTAGTTAGCGGGGTAGGTCTCTGAAATTGGACTTATTCTAAGAAGGAGTAAAAGAGCGCGTAAGCGGGCTAGCGCACAAGGCTCACCCCAGTCTTGTGGAAGTAACTTGGAAAACCAATTGCAATTATACTCTATTCTGTGCATAACTTGTATATAAACAAAGCACTCCTGTTTGGATAGGATAGAAAGACCAGGGTATCGAATTGCTGTATATCCAGAAGCAAGAAGTACATCTAAACTTTCTTTTCTTAACGCGTACGCGCCTACCCGCCTCTTTTTTTTCGCGCTTAACCTGCCAAGCCACTAGATTGTTAGAGAAAATGACAGCGATAGCACAAGTTTCGGTGTATTTGATGGTGGTGCGTATAAACGGTGGTGCGTATAAATAGTGGCTGTCCCCTAACAAATGCATTTTGCCAAGGACGTGTATGATCATGTATATTATTCTCTGTAGATTGGTATTTGGTTTTTAAATAAATCCTAGCTCATTTCGTTTGTAGAAAATGCTTCGTGTAGCTTATTAGCTCGAATTCCGTGATATAAAATCCCACATGCCAGCGCGTAAGAGTGTGTCACGACTAGGGTGATGCGTTCATCTCAGGGCACCATAGATTTCTATTTGATGCAAGACTTCAACTTGAAGAAGCTATTTAGATTGTCATTGTAATTTCTTAAATCCTTGTGGGCTTCAAGTATGTCTTGTTGGGGTCAAGGTTTCGACCAAATGTACAACAAGCATCGCCAATTCGTAAATAGCGATAAATTTTTTGGGGTTCATCTTGGAGGCCCAATATCAAACTAAAAGTTAGACTGTTTTTTCTTATATCCTCCTGTGGGTAGGCTCGGGCTATAGCCACATTCACGTTGCTTCGTAGCTACTGTTTTTCGTGATATGACTTGTTGTTGTTTTTCTAGCTAGTCTAGTTACGCGTGCAAACGCCTTGGTTGCCTAGTTTACGTGACCACACAGGGCCACGTCGACTTGTGTTACCAACACCTCCTCATCTTTGCGGTTTTTCGCAAAGAAGGCAATACGACATTTATTGAGAATAACTTGGATGGACACATTGATAATTTTGTTCCATGGATAGCTATAGCGCTTAAGCTTTGCAATGATATCCGAAAGTTGGGAGTTTTGCAGCCAAAGAATGTCATTCTCATTGTCAACAAGATGTGGTATCCCAACTGGCCTGTCAGGATTCTGGCCTCGTGAACCGACTTCACATTCCTCAAAGTCAACAGCAGTAACCCTAGGTGCCGAAGGATCTATTGGTTGGCTATCGTTGCGAGGAATACACCAAGGTGCTCGCGGTCCAGAGTGATATTGGCTTTGAGTAGCAAAATGTCGAGTCTGGAATTCGAGAGATTGAATTCTTGCACACAATGAGCCATAAACTTGCGAGTCGATAATCCCAGACATTTGTTGAGCAGGAGAGGAAATTGGCAATAAGGGTTGTCCCCAGCTGGGAATTTCCATGTTATCTTGTATAATTCCAGGTAACATTTGCATTGCACTGAGAGAATATACAAGATAGGGTAATTGTGGATTGGATGGCTGCATTGCTGAGGCTTGCATAGCGTGGGTCATTTGCATAGTTTGTGGAAAAGTGAACGTTTGAGTGGTTGTGAGGAGCCACAAAATATGGGTACGTTGTCAGATCCATAGGTTGCTGTATAGCTGCGAGGAACAAAGCTATTGGGTGTTTGCATTTGGCGAATTGTAAGATGAGTCATTGGAGTACTGGAATGAACGGGCTGCTTTCTCCGTTGTGTTGAGCCCATGGTCATGGATCATTTTGTAGAACTTGATAGTGTCTTTTTCGGGAGAAAGTCGTTTGTAGAGACTACCATTGGCATATCTCTCGGTGGACGGGTGGGTTGGTTCTTGGAGAACGCGACGCTGGAATGCAGGCATTGTGTTGGTTGGGGATGGAAGATCTGCGTTCGGGTTCACTGGTCTTGGCGGGGGAAGCCATCTTAAGTACGATTATCTAAGTTTTCATGAGGCCATCAAGGTTGCGCTGTGCGCATCTTTAAGTTGAATGTTCCTTGGTTGGGTAAACGATATCTGCCACCTCGTGGTTCTGGAGCTCCAGGTTGAGTCCGATATCTAAGCATAATAAAACTACCATGTGCCCAGCTCAACCATATTTGCGCAAAAGCTTCCTAGCGATCGTAAAAGTCAGCAGACAACTTTCACCAACAGTTGTGCGTGGGCGCACATTGCTGTAGTAGTAGATTTAACGCCTTCGTTTGTGTCGAGTGAGCTGGTAAGACAAGGTTTCTCCCCTCTCAAATCAATCGGTCGCATGTGGGGCACGTCCCGGGTACATAACGGCCCATGCCCTCCCCTGTCCATCCAAACTGCATCTTCTTCTCTTTTTACCTTGTTTCGCATATTGTCATCCTATCTCAACTCAGGCGCCGTCGAAAATGCCATCCCATTACTCCCTCCTCAATCTCCCCTACGAGATCCGACAGTTAATCTACCGAGAGTATTTTATTCTTCCTGGTGGTTACGTTATTAGTTCCAATTTGCGACAGCTCACTGCACCCGGCGGTGCACCCATCGAACTGAACCTTATGTACACATGCACACTGGTTGCGGCCGAGACAAAAGACCTTGCATTGGCTTTAAACAAAATAACCATCTCAACTGTCTATTCACACTATTTATCCCTCGCTGCTAGCCGATTTTCACTCTTTATTACATGGCTTTACTTTGCGGAAGACCAGCAGCTAGAGCGTTTTCATCATTTACTTGATAAGGACATGCTCGCGAAGGCGGTGAAAAAGTTCCCCTCATTTAAAGCCAACGCGGATTATCTCCTGCGGGTGGCCCAGCAGAATCACCCAAGATTCGGTATCAGATACCAAGAAATTCCACACCAACATCATCAAGTGGTCAGATATTTACTGGACCTTATCACTACTCGGTACAACGCAGATGACTTAGATCACATTAAAAGCCGTGAAACGCCCGAGACTGATGACGGTTACGAACCTGATATTCCTCACAAGACTATTCGCAAATTGATTAGTTTAGGTGATTACTCTTGGTTTATCCCCACACGAAGTCAACTTCAAGAAATGGCAGATATCCTGCTAGTCCCAGAAAAATGGGAGCGTGAGGCTTTAAGAGATGGATATTTTAAAGGAAAATATCGCTTCTCAACTACTGCCACAGCTATTTTCTTTCTCCATTCGATACCATCAACTACACGATGTCAAATTCGAAATATTCTCATCCACGAAGACCATCTTTCAGTGGCTCATCCATGGCCTCATGTAGAAGGTCTAATCTTCTTCTACAAGGAGAATCCACATCTCCGCATCGAGCGACGGATAAATCTGTGGAAGACCATCTTTCAGAATGCTGAGAGATGGAAAAGATTTTCTAACAAGCTTTCTAGAGAACTAGCTCGGTGGTTTAGTTCGATATTTGCCCTAACTTCAGCTGGCATCCCTCCCGACTCAATGGTTACTTTTTTTGATGCCGGGCCAGAGCCAGAATCATGCTCGCAAATATTTCAAAAGGTAATCCATCGAGACGTTGCTTTGACACGTGCGGTCAAAGCAGTGTTTCCCGAATCTGAGGAACTTCGTGAGGCCAAAAGAGGTGTGTCTTTCGACATAGATGCATTCTACAATGCCAGATTTGAATATTTAGCAATTGGTTTACAGCATCTTTCCAATGGATCAACCACTTTCCTATGCAACTTTGATCCTGGTGAGTTTTGGGATATTACCCGTTTATGCAAAAAATACTCTGCTCCTGGCATGGAATACGGTCATTGGGTAGTGGAACAATGGAGAAATCGCCCAGAGCTGCCACAGGAACTCCAGCATCCACTTATAATGGACTATTTTAAAGATGAAAATATGATGACTGAGGAAGAATGTAGGGAATTGGTGGAGTATGCAAATGATACGGTAGGATTAGAACAGTAGGGGTCTTAATGATATGTAGTAGGAAGGTTAATGTCTTCTTCTCTATCTACCCTAGTAACGGGCTTATATATGCCTTCCAAGGGTGCCTAAGGCACACACTTACAGGGTTCCATATGTGTTGACACCATTTCCGTATCAGCAAAACAAAATGGCTTAGCTTAGATTAGGAATCAGTTGATATATTCAAACCAAGTTCAAGAAATGAATATGTGTATGTTTGAAAATAGAATATTTCTCCATTAGTTACTACAGTAGTCATATTTGTCAAAGGGCGGATCTTACGGTCTTATTATCACAGGTCACACATGAAGTCATGTGTGCAGTCGCGTGTGTGTCACACACACATACAATTTTAATATTAGTTGACCGTAGTGAGAGCCTTCTGCCCTCTTCATCGTACAACATAGTTATTATGCCTACCCCTGGCCTCGTCTTGTGACAAATACCTACGGACTTGCTTCCGAGGAACATGTGGAAGTAACCAAGGCAATGGAGTTCAAGTTTTGTGATATTTGGGCCCAAGTTTTCAAAATGAGTTTTGAACAGATTGGAAAGAACAATAGCTTCCATTAGATTAGATCAGATTCCATTACTGCCATCCAATTTGTCACGGCTGTTCGCAAAGTAGGAATAAAGATTACTATTAAGGATGTCTTTGAAGATGTTTGGCTCTTCGTAGTCACAGACGGGGCGATTGAGGAAGAGGAAACCGAGTCATATATTGTTAACCCGTTTGCCTTATTACTAAATATCAAATTGGATACTATTAAGTCAACTATCCAGGATAAATGCCAATTAAAAGCAATCTATGATATTAAAGATGCTTATCTCTGCACAGAACTTCAAGAGGTTCTAATAGCACTTGGTGTCAAGCAAACTGGTTTTTATATTGGAACGTATGTCCACAAAATCCCTGATCATATTGACATGCATCTTTTAAAAAATGCATGGAATAAGACTGTTCAAATGAGCTAGAACCTTCGCACTTAAATAATAAGCTGGAATGGTATTAATTTAGGCTGTCATTCGCCAAGAGGCTATCTAGGAATCGACACAAGGTGTTAGATTCCAGGTATATATGATGAAAAGCTTGAAGTCCATTAAGATGAAGTACAGAACTCGACTTACCTGGTATGCACTAATCACTAAGCTATCGGGCATCCGATACTTTATCCTCCTCCTCTATCATACGATTTTCAATAGATAGAATATAAATGTGATTCTTAGGTCACTGCAAACTATATATCAAGGGAACATTTCATTCTTAGAGTCTTACTCAAGCTTCATCAATGGTACTATGAAACTTAATTATAATGCATCTTTTCAATATTAGACTAATAAACTGAAGGGTGCTCAACAAGCCAATTTCCCCAGGATTGCTGCTCCTATCTCAACCACAAAGATTATTAGGATTCATTTTAATTTCCTTTGAATCGATAATATTACAATTACAACTGTGACGGTTCTCCGGGCCGCGTGGGCAGTTGTACTTGCTCGCTATTGTGGCACCGATGATGTGTGCTTCGGTACCACTGGCTGGCGTCGATAAGATGACAGGACCTGTGATTTCCACACTCCCAGTACGGGTTCGTCTAGATAAAGCCCAAATTGTTTCAAAATTCCTGTACCAAATCCAGCAGCAAATGTCTGAGTCCGTTGTGTTTGAGGAGTTTGGTCTACAAAATATCTTGAAACTTAGCCAAGAGGCTTAGGAAGCCTGTGACTTTTCCAGTCTTCTTGTTATTCAACCTGCTCAACACGTATTGAGCGATGATGATGCTTGCTGACTCGGAACTCTATATGACGTGGAAGCTTTGGGAGGTTATTTCACATATCCTTTAGTCTTTCAGGCTTTTACCCACAATGACCGCATCGAGCTTATAATGGCTTTTAATCCTTCTTCGGTATCGAAAAGCCAAATCAATACCCTTGCTCAGCACTATCAGCATACCATACTCCAAATTACAGAAAAGCAAGACCAGACTCTTAGTACTATTTCTATTCAAGGCCCATAGGATCTTAAAAAAGCTGTTTCATACAATTCTGAAGACCCACGTATTATTCGGTCTTGCGTTCATCATCTAATCACCGAACAGGCACTTTCCCGGCCGCATTCTTTAGCTATTGACGCTTGGGATAGGGAGTTAACATATGCTTAACTTGATGCATCTGCCAACCGACTGGCTCCTTATTTGATTGACTCTTGTGGTGTTTAGACCGCAAATCTGGTTTGCTTTGAAAAGTTAGTCTGGTATTTTGTCTCCATTCTGGCCATTAACAAAGCAGGTGCTGCTTGGGTTCCTTTGGATCCTTCACACCCTCTGTAGCGCTAGCAGCAGATAGTGAAGCAAACTCGCGCTGCTTTAGCACTATCTTCCCCTAAGAATGCTACTAAGTGCGCAATGTTGGTGTTGAATGTGGTGCAAGTTAAGCCTTCTCTTGATAAGCATCTTGTAGAAAATATATATTCTCTGGAACCTCCTGGCTCCCATATTACCCCTGATAATGCTATTTATGTTCTATTTACTTCTAGCAATACTGGAACATGGTGGGGTATGTACTAGCTAGACTGCTATTGCTCAACGTCTGAGCTCAATATTCAATGTTCGAATTCTACAGTTTGCCTCATATGTTTTTAATCTCTGTATTGGCGAAATTATTGCACCTTTAATCACTGGTGCTACGCTATGTGTAACGGTTCGTGTTCGCAGATAAGATCAGGCACGTTGGCTTGAGCAACAAAGGAAGATTGTTACATCTGGTGATAGGTCAATCGGTCAAGTAGATCAATTGAAGGTAACCAAGTTGTATTGAGAGCTGAGTTGTGCCCTAGATGGCAGCAACTCCTAGAGGTTTAATGTACAGTTTGATCTGGGGCTGTTCTGAATGGGGCTACCCTAAAGAGCGATGTTTTTCTGGGAGCGCGTCGCTCCTTGCGGAGCAGCGCTCCTTAAGTCTATTGGCGTACACGAGCACAGCTTGTCAGAGGTAAAAGCGGGTCTTCCGGCCTTCTGCAGGCGGCTTCACTGGTCGGGTTGGTTGGGGTCATAACAGCCCCAAGCTTCTGCTGAAGCTATCAAATTGCGGAAAGAGCGATCAGTCCGCCGCAAGCTCTGCTCCCAAACGCTCTAGGAAGTGCTCTCGGAACTCGCAGATAGAGATTGCAGATGGATAAAGGAGTGGATTTGGGGGCTCCAATATTTAGTGACCGGACTAACTATTCCTCTTTGCGGCGCAGGCCCACAGCTGCTTATCGATTAGGAGTTTGGCCAATTAGAGAATAGCAAACCCTCTCGTGAGGATAGCTTACATAAGGGTTGGTATGGTACATAGGCCTGTGCTGTTGAAAGAGATAGCTATCGCATATTAAATAATTTAAACTGGGTGCAGAGCAAAATCAATTAAATAAAATTATCCAGATAATTACATTTTTCTTGTTGGATGTATCTTCCCTTTCCCCTTGTTCTTACTCCCAACTTTACCCCTTGAGGGTTCTGCAGTTGAAGACCTAGTCTGCCGAACTGGATCTGCAGCTTCAGAGGACCTACCTTCAAAATTTCCTGCCTCGTCCTTCACCATCTCTCCATCTGACTCATCATCTATTGGTTCCGGGGAAGCTGGGGACAAGTCTAACTGGGCATCTGAAGCTAGAGGTCCGAGATCGGGCAAATCTTGATCTTCCTCAAGGGTCGAAGTTACTGTAATCGGCTGCCCGTCTGACATACCGCTCACCGAGTTCTGCTGAGCTTTAGAGCCAAAAGCGCAAACTTTCTTCGTCGGAGTTTCTACATCGTCGAAGGCAGTAGTAGCTGAGCGCTTCTTTGGTGAAGGGGTGACCGGGGACGCCGAAGACGGTGGTGCAGATGAGCGTGGTTGGCTTCCACGTGACGAAGAAGATCTGAATTGTGAACGAATGCTATCGAACCCACTTGAACTTGGGGTTGAAGCTGAAGCAGGGCTTGGAGGAGCATAAGTATCCAGTGCCGCCGGTGGTAATGCCTTCTCTGGGAAATGCCAAGTATCAGGGACCATAATAAAGACATAGTCAGCACTGTCAGAAGGCGGGTTGACTAGATGTCGATGATCAAGAAGGCCCACAATATTGCCATAGCAAGAAATTGGAACACCAGGCTTGAACTGACTGGTTGCTTGGGTAGCCATCTTCTTGCACAGGAGGTTATAAGGAACTGCATGAATAGGGAACAGAATGAAGACCTGGAAGCTGTGAAACCCACGGAAGGGGGACTTCTCCTCGTCGCCTGGTCCAATAAAGGTGCATCCTTGTACCAGCGCACAACAATTAAACTGGGCCTTGTCGAAAGTATTCAAAGTGGCCTGATTTAGTACAGAGTAGCCCGGCCCAACCACCTGACCAGTGATATAACCTTTGGGAGTGCTTGTCAGAAACTCGCCTCGACTGGAGACGGTTCGCGGCGCAACACTTGGAAGAGGTTAGGAATAAAACTATTAGTCAAATAAATAAGACTTACACTTGGAGACTTAACTCGCGAACCAAAAAAGTAGGGGCCGTATAAAACTCTCCCTCATCGCCATCGGCAGAGTATAAGTCAGGTTCTCTAGTTACCCATGTAAGAGCATAAGGATGGACCTTGCCACTGATCCAAAACCACTGCCCTGCCCACTCCACATCTTCTATAGGTTCACCGTATAACGCAAGGTTCACGCTAAAATAGATAGCATAAGGAGCAGAAGTCTGCTGACTTTTAGGACGGAGTATGATATATATATCATCTTGCATCCAAGGCGGGGGCACCAAATAGACCCTACCTAAGACCTCAATATTAAGGCCCTTAATGTACTGGTTCTCGGCACCAACAAGGCGGTTGGGGGTATCAAGCTGGACGAGAACAGACATGCCCATATCGCTTCCAAGACCCTTTGCAAATTTAGCAGGTCTCCTAGTACGGCTGCCATTGCGCTGGGGTGATTCCGAGGTAGCCATAACATGAAATTCAGTTTCAATAAAGAGGTGCATAAAGTAAAAACAAAGATAAAGATAAAGATAGCAAGAGCAAAATACCAAAAGGCAAAGCAAATGGAGGGAATATGAAGATCTTAAATTGTTAGAGCAATAATTCGTTAAAGGCAAGACAGGCAAGAGACAGCAATTAATCTTCAACTAAAACAAGAGACAGCCAACCATCTTAGCGCTAGTCCACCGGCGGTTTGTTGAAATAAAAGCATCCACATACCGAAAACCGTCCCAGACAATCAACAGTTCCAAGAGAGCTTAGGCCAACAGTGGGCCTCCACACCATCACAAACTAATAGCTTCTTCCTCACGACTAGCCAACCATTCCAAAAACAACTTAGGGTCAAGAACGGACCAGGAAGAAATAGACTAATGCAAGAGAAAATTCACACAGGTCATCTATGACCAAAAAAACCAGATCTAACACACACCCTTCATCTTACCGCCCAAGCTCCTACAAGTATCAACCTGGTCCTTGAAAAGGTTAACAGAAAAGTGGCACACAGTGTAAGGTACTAATGCAAGATAAGGCGCAAATTTACTACATCAAAACAGGCAAGAAGTAGTGGATAGAGCGTTAAAATAGACGCTCACAGCACGCCCCTAGCTATACCGCCATAAGCTTAAGAGGAATCAACCTTGTTAGCTGATGGATTAAAGTAGACTATACTGGTTAAAAGAATAGTCTAATGCAGAGTAAAGTGGTTGCATACAAGACACGATCAAATCAAAATGCCCATACATCATAGTTCACCAAAATACATCACATCCCTTCAGCCGCAACTCCATATATAGAAGGGCCCAGACCCAGAATAGCGTGATGAAGTGTAATACACCTTCCTAAAACCGTATAAATCATATACCGCCGGGGCAAAACCGGAGACAATAAAAGCCACATGGCCCAAAGAATATCCAATAGAATAAAGTAAAATGGAAAGAAAAGAGTTTTCCAAGACCAGCAAGGTACCAACATCTGATAAGATGTGAGATATTTTCATAAAAATGACTCATAGAGTGCATTTTAATACCGAAATCGGATAGCTTGAGAATACCAGCGGATGTAGGAGGCGAGGAGCCAGAGATTGGGTTGTTTGAGGTTGGAATTGGAGAACACCAAATCTAGTACATGTAGCGAATTGGAGATGCTGCCTATAGTATCATTAACATAAGCAAAACAATTGAGTACAAATTGCAGATATGTTAGTAATTAGCATGCTATACCCTATTAAACATCCAACGTATAGGAAAATAAACCAGCTAATATTACTAGGGCTCCAACCAAGAAGACAGGGGCAAGTCAAGATACAGCACAACAAGCAGGTAGCTTGGTGCCTAGCCTACATACACTTTTAGAACGACTGAGAGGACAAACCGCCGGGTCAACACTCTCTGGATTACACCTTCAAAGTCATAACGATGTATACAACCAGATGCAGGGCAGCTTCCTTACACCACCAAATATAGCACCAGCAAGACCAGCTATCACAACATCAGAAGATACTACCAAAGCTCTCACAAAAGACTCAAATTCACAACAAATGGGCGTCAAAGATATATCCCCATTAGGTAGTACAGAAGAACAATCAAGCGTAACAGTACTACCAACCCCAGCTTCACCAACACTCATATATCAAGCAAACAGGCAGCAACCCCTACATTCACCTAATATGCAGGGGCGACAATGCACTACCTGTAAACAGGTGTGGATTCCAGGACCAGCTAATATATCAACTATATGCCCAAGATACCGCAACATGGCAAGGCTAGACCCTTCACTATTCAACATCACTATATTAGGGTCTCGAGCAATAGAAACAGCAGGTCTAAGTAGTATCGGACATGCACACCCGGCACAGGAGGAATCAACAAAGGGCATAGCACCATCAGAACAACTGGGCATTTCAAAGCAGCGCACATGCTATCAGTGTTTAAAACCCTGGACTCCAGATTCCCCAGACTCGCGCTTTAAATTATGCCCGCTCTGTCTGAGTAAAAGAAGGCATTCCACTATAAAAGAGGCAAACAAAGGAATAGAAAGCTCTCCACAAAGGGAAGCAAACTACAAGGAACCCCTCCTTGCATGGAGGAGTCGTATATGTACAGTATGCCAAAAAGCCTGGATACCTAAAGCCTTTGAACAATATCAAGTGTGCTTTAGATGTCGAGAGATTAGACAAGAAGTAAAAACTCGACGCAAGAAGAACACGCAAAACCTCTCACCAGGTACTCGCATTTGCTCAGCATGTCTGCAAACCTGGGTACCTGAAGGATCTAGAGAATATCGAATGTGCCCTAAATGTCGAGAGTATAACCGAGCATCGAACAAGCGACGCCATGAGAGCGCTCGAATGGAGCTGACCGAGATGTCACAGGATGCCCGCATCTGCAGATCATGCAAACGGCCTTGGACACCTGAAGCCTCTGATGACCATAAAACATGTTCTAAATGTCGAGAACAAGGGCGATCACGCTTTCGTAGAAAGGACAAAATCGCGAGAGAAAGGGAAGCCGAGTCTTTATTAGGTGATCGCATCTGTCGAAAATGCCACCAGAGCTGGATACCCGAAGCTTCCTATAAATCCAGAATATGTTCTAAGTGCCGAGATGTGAACCGATTATCATACGAGCATCGCAAGAAGGATATCCAGAGAAGAATGACAGAGATCTCACTGGACACCAGAAATAGTCAGGGTATAACAACTGATACAACTCTACGTATCTGCACCTTATGTCGCAACACTCGGCAAGCGGATACGCAAGACAAGTATCAGCGTTGCCCAGCCTGCCGTGCAAAGATAGCAGCTACTGCCCAAGCACTTAGAGAAAAGAAAGCACAGAAGAGATGTGTACAGCCCAGCGATGAATCACTTTACCCAAGCAGAAAGAAGCACAAGTCTAACAGCCAAGCAGAGTATCAAATGTAAGTGGTTAGATAAGCTATATCTATATTTGCAAAGGCTAACTATTATTACTAACATTAAAGAAATACATCTAAGCAAGAAGAACTAATAAATAATGCCCTTCAACACCTAGAAAACCAGTATGCAGAGAAGGAAAAACAATCACTTCCTCATATATGGGCAAAGCCAATCACATTGGATACAAAGATATCAGCAGTAGAAGACTTTTACAAAGCACTGCATGATAAAAGCACCCTTCCTACTCGAACGTGTATACTGTGCTATCAAAAGTCTTCCGAGGCCGATCTAGCCACATTAAGCTGGGAAGAGTGGGTAGCATGGGGAATAGATGCTAAAGAAAGAGGCAGAGGTAGAAAGAGCCCATTTTCGTGCCAAAGGTGCTTCCCTCTGAGAAGGAGGTGTATATCTGCCAAGATTGCAAAGCAAAGGGCCAGTCGGGCGTGCCTAGCCGACGCATACTTCTTCACCAGATGCTTGGATGCGAGCATATGTACCCTGAGGCACTCAGGGGGCTAACATTAATTGAAGAACAGCTTATTGCTTTAAATATGAGCTTTGGCTATATTACAAGATTAAGGGCAGGAGAGAAGAAAATACAACGGAATGATTATATACGGCACATCAAAGGACATATTACAGTCTTCCCGAGCAATCTCCAACATATGGTCACAGAAGTACTCCCACACCCCCTAATCAAGGTACTTGATAATATTTATATAACATGGCACGGCAAAGAAAGACCTAGGCCACGTGACCTCACAAAGCTTCTATCTATTCGGCGACAGAAGGTAGAACAAGCACTGGTCTGGCTTATAAAGAATAACCCCCACTATAACCATATTCGCATCAACCAATCTGAAATGGATACATGGGGAAGTCCATCTCATGGTATACCAAAACAGCTTTTCGACAGGCTAGAATTAAATCAACCAACAGCACATGAGAGAACCAGGACTGCCCACATTGTGCCAGCAACGGAGCGAGGTCTGGAGGACACTGAGACCCGAACAATTATAGACGCGCGGCAGGAGCTTGCCGCCGGACACCAGGACAACGATGGCACCGATTTTGACCTGCAATATGATGATATTAGTAGAGATGATGTTGGGTTCGGGAATGAAGGAAGCTACTTTGATGAGATTAATTGCTCAAGCATGTTCGAGCTGGATGCCCCACCAGATGATCATGATGCAGCAAAGCTTCAGTATTCTATTGAGTCCATTAGCGGGATCAATACATTACCCTCCGATAAGACAATAGATGAGACGACAGCTCGAACCCAGCCATACATACACCTTCTCAAAGGAAGCAAATATGCTAACAATAATGATCTCTGGTTTTGGGCAAAAACATTCCCCGCACTATTGCCTTTTGGATTTGGAGGACCTCGTATTAAGGAAGAAAGAGAATCCGAACTCTGGAAGCATTTCTCGGGCATTAATAAAGAGGAGCAGCTGCCTAGGTTAATACAAGCTCCCGACTATAACATGACCAGAAAAACATGGGCAAGAGCAGTATTGCAAAGGCATGGGGCTAGATTTAGCAGCCATCAGGCCTTATCATTTATTATATTCAATATGGAGGTTCGAGAAAAGAACCGAGGAGTTAGTATGATTAGTGTTGATCGAAGCGATTTCCCTGAAGTGGAGAGGATTATTAAATCCCTCTCGCCAGAGAGACTTGAAAGGGCCAAGCAAGATCTCGAGACACAAGGGAAGACATCTGATGAGGATGTAAAGAAGCTCCTCCGACACATATCTCATTACGGGTACAAGCAGCATATGTCTAAGGAAGCTAAGATGGCAATGCGAAGAAAGATTAAAGCGCTGATTGTCCGCTATGGAATCCCAGCAATATGGTTCACTATCAGCCCCAATGATCTTACAAACCCGGTCAAGATACGGCTAGCAGTGTACCGGAGAAATGCAGATCAAGATGAAAACAATAACCGAGATGACTACACGGACGAAGAGGCTGAGAAGCTTATCCAGGAAGCACTAGAGAATTCCTTTAAGAGCGCAAAAGTGGCTATCCCCGACCCATTAGGTTCTGCTCTTTTCTTTAAGCGAGAAGTGGAGTTGTTCTTCGAGCACTATGTTAAAACAGGACAGGACTCTATTTTTGGCCGGGTAGACCAGTACTATGCAGCAGTGGAGACAAACCAGCGTGGTGCGTTCCATCTTCATGGAATGATGTGGCACGAAGGCAACCTGGAGCATTCTAGGGTTATTGGTATGCCTAACGATGATACCGACGAGAGCATGTTAAGAACACGAGAACATATCCTTCGCTATGTTGACACTGTTTTTACAGAAGATCTTGATGAAACAGTCCTTCAAGAGGAGGAGAACATGCGGCGGACACCCTATACCGATATTACTACAAAATTCCAAAATAAGGAACAATTTGCAGCAGAATTTAATACAGAAGCAAACTTTATAGCAGCAAAGACGCAGATGCATATCTGCAACGATACATGCTGGAAATACTCACTTAATCGGCCAAAGGTAGGAAAGAAGGACTGCAGGTTTGGAGCACCATGGAAGCTTATCGAGAAGACGGGATTCGCA
This sequence comes from Calonectria ilicicola, assembly GCA_020809705.1. Lineage (NCBI taxonomy): Eukaryota > Fungi > Ascomycota > Sordariomycetes > Hypocreales > Nectriaceae > Calonectria > Calonectria ilicicola. The sequence continues at coordinate 5,595,072 of CP085827.1, read as the reverse complement.
CCAAATGGGGCATTGCAACTACGTCGCTCCCACCCTCTGATAAATAGGTGGAATACTGCAATGGCGGTAGGATTACGACATAACCATGACATCTCCTTTATCGGGACATCTTCCAAGAGTCTGGCGCTGGTTTACTACTTGACAAATTACACTACCAAGGTCGAAGACCCTAGTTGGAAGCGGGCAGCTATTGCAGCGGAGTTATACGAGCGAAAGTTTCCAGCAAACAGATCAACGGAGGAAGATCAAAACCCAGACCCAAGAACCTTGGCAAACCAAAGCCGACAATACATATTAAGCGTGGTCAATAGGATACACACGGAGCAGCAGCTATCGCATGTTGAGGTGCTCGCATACTTGCTCAACCATCCAACAGAATACTCTAATGTTTCCAATTGGGCTTATATTAATATGACAGTGGCCTACTGGAGCATATTTAAAAGATGGTCCTATCTTAGATATTTGGCGGAAGGACCAGATATTGACGAGGGAGGAGAGGCCAAATCAGAGACCGAACACTCAAACAACTCCCCTCAGCAAGAGGTAATAACCTCAGGACACGACCAAACCAATAACGAAATGACCGAGAACAACCATCAAGCGCAAGAGACCACAGAAGATCGGGTTCTGATCGGAGATAGCGGCAAGATTCTGTCTATTTTCGAAGCATACCATAATCGAGGATCACTCTTAAAGCAGCTCTGCTTATACGACTATTTGATGCTTATTAAAATACAAAGGAAGGCACAAGATCATTCAAATAGGGTAAATACTATACCGTTTGATCAAAGCTGGGCGACTGGAAGGGAATGGGTTCAGGTTTTGCGACCTGAGAAGAAATACGCTGTGCCATGCCTTAACGGATTTCTCTGCATGGACTTTACTACCGAGGAAAATGGAAAATACTATCAACAGGCAGCAGTACAGCACCTTGCACTTTTTGTACCTTGGGAGCGCTTTATTATGGATAAGAGCAAACGTCCAGCTGATCTGTGGAAGTATTGGAAGGCGCGAATTCCACAGAGATTACAGACAATTGTGGGCAATATCCAACTCCAGAGGCGGTCAGCGGAGGACGCTCGGAGGGACGCAGCGCAGTGGGCGGTAGATGGGAACGATACCATAATGGGTGACCTTGATGCAGAGGAAGACGAGGATACAGCAGGCGCAAGTGTGATTGAACCGCACCGGCCACATCAGGTGGCGCATTTTGACCGCCTAGTCGACGCAATCGGAGCTGCTATTGCTCCTGGCGAAGTTACAGAGAGCTCTTCACACATCCACCGCGTATATGAGAAGCTACGGGCAGTTCAGAATGAGGTGCCTGAGTTTGAGGAAGACTTTGGGATGATTGTTAGGGCAGAGCCCCTAAATAATTACCACAGCGGTACATATTCACCGGGTGAAATTCCCCCACAACACAAGTTGGCATGGATAAAAAGAAGCAAGATGAAGCCTCGAAAGCTATTGAGAAAGAATACAGGGAGTCGAAGGAGCATCAGCGACCAATATATCCAGTTCATCAGTACGGGAAGCTGCAAGAATAGCCGACACCGGCTTTGGTGGTGTAGGCGTAAACATGGCAGAAGAGGATATGGAGGAACCGAAAGAGACCATTGCTATCGTGGAGATTGGAGCCTCTATATCATTTCTCCACATTGGACAGCAGATTGCCAAAAGGTTTACATTAAATGAGCGACAAACCATTGCCTTTATGTTGATCTGCCACCACTTAGACCAATACGAGAGGTCTGAAACCACAGGTGGCAACTTCGCAGGAACAAAAGAGAACAAAAAGATATCCCAGTTCTTTGAGTACCTAGGTGGTGAAGGTGGCACTGGGAAGTCCAGGGTTATTGGAGCCTTAGCTGAACTGTTCTTACGTAAGGGCATATCGCACAGGCTACTAATCACAGCATTTTCGGGTACGGCAGCAGCTCAAATCAATGGCGTGACGCTTCACTCAGCCTGCCAAATGAAGCCCGATGCAAACCAGGATGGTGAGGAAGCGGAAGTATACAACATAACTGGTCGATTTGTCAATGGAGCGCAGCGCAACAACTGGAAGGATAAGTGGCTCTTGATTGTAGATGAGGTCAGCATGCTTGGTGCTAAAACTCTCTACAAGGCAAACCAGAAAATGTGCCATTTCCGCGGTTCTCAAGAAGACTTTGGCGGGATTCCCGTGGTGCTCTTCTCGGGCGACTTTCATCAGTTTCGGCCTGTGATGGATATGACACTCCTTATGCCAGCTACTAGCGTCTCTAAAGAGTCAGATAGGGTCGCTTTTAGGATTTGGTCAAGGTTTACAAACGTGGTGCTCCTCACAGAACAAATGCGCGCCGCCGGAGACCTGCAGCTAAAAACCCTTCTGCAGCGAATCAGAGAGGGCATACAAGACGAGAAGGATATGGACCTCCTCAACAGTCAGTGCTTTAGAGAGGGTGAGGCAATACCCTGGGAGACAGGAGTTAAGGTTATCACACCTCTAAACCGAAACCGATGGAATTTGAATCTGGAGGCAACATTGGCCTTCCAGGAAAGGGAAGGTAAAGTGGCGCGTATCTTCCTTTCCGAACATAAATGGGGCAAACCACTACCTCCGCGCAAGCCGGGGGACCCTAAACGCAAGCAACAAAAATTCGGACAGGTAGGTGCGAGGGTGAGCGAGAGGGAGGCTAGACTTATGGCAGGTCTGGGAGATGACGGCCAGATTGCTGTCCCAGGTTCCTTTATATTCATACCCAGGATGCCAATTATAATCACCAAAAATCGCAACACAGGCCTAAAGCTTGTTAATGGTGCAGTATATCAAGCACTGGATATTATTATAGATAAAAGATACCCAGGATACCGATTGGGCGCAGGACTTATTGTCCACTTTGGACCGCCAGCTGGTCTTATTCTTAGCTCGCCAACCACCAAGGACCTCAAAATCAAGGGTTTGCCACCGGGAACATTACTACTCACACCAGAGAGTATAATCATCAATCCTTTAACAAAGGCAAGGTCATGGCACACCCACCCAGTTTCCCGCAAAGGGCTCACCTGCACACCAGCCTTTGCCTGTACAGATTACAAAGTGCAGGGGCAGACATTAGAGAAGATTGCACTGGAGCTACGAGGTGCTGGAATAAATAAGGATACGGGGGAGCCTATGAAGTGCGATGCAACCAGCTTGTATGTCCAGCTATCCCGATGCACGTCATTGGAGGGCATCACTCTTATATCAAGGGTCCGGACAGAGGATATAGTGGGAAATAAACAGAAACAGTTTATAATCGATGGAATGAAGAGGCTGGAGGCACTGTGCGAAGAGACACTAAGCCAAGCCCACATTATTTTGAGCCCATGGTTATAGAAGGAGGAGCTAGATCAATAAGGAGAACAATCTATTACTAATTAAGAGCTGATTGATTAGTAAAGTAGTATAAGCAAGCGATTCTAGAACTATATAAATCTGCTTTACAGCCGATTTCTTATTTTCTTCCCAAGCCCCTCCAAAAAATAATCAGAAAAACCAGAAAAAATGCTAGAAAAATAAAAAAAGGCCCTACCATTACGTAGAAAGGCCAAATCACATGAATATCCACGTGAAAATCAGGTGATTTAAAGGAAATTGAAGAAAAATAGAAGGTAAAGATTGGCTGGATTGTGTAGAATGGAGCAACTTTGAAGATGGGAGACTGGTCAGACGAGTGTAAAGTGGAGAGGATATTACCTAATCAAGAATCACACTGGGAAACACCATCCTGCATACCTCTTCTTTTTAGCGCCCCTTAAACTCTCGTTCCGAGAGCACTATTATTAGAGAGCAGCCATTATGGGAGCATATAAGCGGAAAAGACTTAGCATTGTTTATCGATGATGCTAAGAAAATAAAGATGCAATATAGCTCTCGTCTCTGTCATTATGCCCTTGTTAACAAATTAAGTGGGAAGAAGCATTTTGTACTTATTCTGCACCATGCTACTTTTGATGGTTGGAACTTGAATGTGGTTCCTAAGACGCTCTGCAGCATCTAAGATGGCGAAAGTGTTAATTCACTCCAGCCATATTCAAAATTTATTAAATATATTTCCGAGATGGATCATAAATCAGCTATCGATTACTGGAAGACTTAGCTGCAAGGTTCTCAAAGGACCACTTTCCTAAGATTTCCCAGGAACAAGCGAAACAATCCTCAGCAGGGCCCAAATTATGAAGTCAAATATCTCTTATCTTGACTGTATTAATAACTCTATTACTAAAGTTACTAGTTTGCGTGCAGCATGGGCAAATGTTCTTGTGCGCTATTCCGAGACTGATGACATTTACTTTAGTGCCTCGATTTCTGGTCGCCATGCACCAGTGGCTGGTATTGACATGATGACCGGTCCTGCAGTTTATACTGTACCCATCCGAGTTCGTCTTTATAAGAAAATAACAATGTCTAGACTTCGGCAAAATATTCAGACCCAAGCCTTAGAAATGGTGGCAAATGAGCAATTTAGGCTTCACAATATCAGCAAGATTAGCCTGAAAACCCAAGAGGCCTGTGAGTTCTCTAGTCTGATCGTCATCCAGCCTGTGCAATATATTAACATCTCTGGAAGCGACTCTGATTCGTCTTTCCTTCTGGGCGCTACTAATAAATTCGAAGAGGAGAGACGAGAAGAATATTTCAGCTACCCCTTGGTCATGCAAGCCTTAACACATGCTGACAAGGTCGAGCTTGTTCTAATTTAGAACCTAGATATTGTTACTACCACTTGGGTTGAAGCAATATCTCATAATTTGGCCAAATTATGAAACAGCTAGTAATTTAAAGTGATAAGTTGCTAGAAGATGCTTTGGTTGTTAATGAATGGGATCTTTAAAAAGCTATCGAGTTTGACAGCGACCATCCTGAGATTCTTAATACCACTGTTTACCAACTAATCGAGGGCTAAGTAATTTAACGCCCTAATACGCTTGATATTAATGCTTGACCCATCTCATCCTAACCAGCGCCAGAAAAGAATTATTTCACAGGCTGGTGCGACTCTTTGCCTATGCTCTCAGGCTAACCTCGCCAAGTGCTCTCCCCTAGTGTCTAGTGTTGTTAAGGTCATGCCTGAGCTTGACCAAGAATTAATTGGCAACTATGGTCGTGACTCTAAATTGACCGCGAAGGGAATAACCCCGCATCATATCGTATATGTTCTTTTCACTTCTAGAAGCACTGGCACTCCTAAGGGTCTCGTCATGTATTATTATGCTGTCGCTACTAGTTAGAAAGCTATCGCAAAATGTCTTGGATGAACCTCATAAGTTAGGATTCTACAATTCGCCTTCTATGTTTTTGATCTTTGTATTGAGGAGATCATTATCCTACTTATTTCTGGGGCCACATTGTGCGTGCCCTCGGATTATGGTCGAATGGATAATCTACGCGAATTTGTAAATGAGCAGTAAGTCAACTGGGCATTTCTTACTTCTGCGTTTACACGTATTATTAATCCTGAAGATATGCCTGGCCTAGGTCTTTTACTCCTCACTGGTGAGGCTATCAGCTGAGATGTTTTTGATTGCTGGGTTGGTGGACTTTGATCTGTGATTGCTTGGGGATTAGTAGAGACTTGCGTGTTTGGCATACTTAACGAATGGTATACTACCAACGAGAAAATACTGCGCTCCGCGCCCTGGATATCATTTGAAAAAAAAAGAATAGTTTCCATTCTGTTATATAATAGTAAATTACATGCTTGTACCCTATTCAGCGTAGCTCTGGCGCCGTTTTTTTCGGAGTTTATGGGGTGGAGCAAAGAGAGGGTTTGGTGCATCATCATTAACATCTTGTGTTGGTGGTGTGTCACCAAATTCTCCTTCTGTATGACTTTGGCTTGATTGTAATGAGCGTGTCGAGTTGGACTGTCTAGTTGGACTCGATTGAACTCGACCACCCCAGCGGTCTTGCCTTTTTTTAGTCGTAGTTTGCGGTGAGACAGGTCCGTTTTGGGATGGAGTTTTCGGGAGGTAGGTCAAATCCAAGATGCGAACGGCTAGTCGATTCGTTGAAGTGTGACCTACTACTTTAGCTGTAATACTCACAAACGAACCAGTGCTGGGAACAATCATGTTTTCCCATCTCCTCCCTTGCCCGAAAAAGCATAACACTGTAAATTCGGTCGCTTCTCCCTTCGCAGGATCATAAATAGAGCTAATTAGCTCAAAGTTACGAAGTGTATGGTTCTCTGCTGGTATTGTAAACCGTTCACTAATAAAGCCAAGTATTATAATCATTGGACACCATTGTTCTGGAAGATTCTCTTGGTATTTTGTAAAATCTGAAACATTGCCAGGGTGCCTTTTTTTGACATTAATACTTTATCATCGTCTAGTTATTAGTCTTCAATGTATACCTTTCCATACTCAATGCATGGACAATAATTTCAAGGTTTCCTTCTGGGGTTAGGCTAGTTATGAATCGCCCATCAGCATAAAAAAATGCATTTGTCATGTATAGAGATCGATCTGTTGCTTTGAGATATGCTCGTATACAGGTATGAATAGGTTCCACAATCACATCAAGATCATAGAATTCATCTTCTGGAAAGATATTAATATTTGAGTGAATCTCCACGTAATTTGGAGTGTTGGGTTGGGAGCTATCTGGTAAAACATTGTCAATGAAATCCCGGATATGGATTGTGTTTGTAAGTTTTGGTAGAGGTGAAGTCATCTTATCTTCTGTGATTATAGTATAATTAAAAAAGAAAAAAAAGGCATATAAACAGAAGAATTAAAGTGAGGGCCAGTTAGTTATGTGATATTGGTATTTAGCTAAATGGCTGCATATCTATGATCTAATGATGACGTGTATTAGATGTGATGGTTTATATTATCACGCTATTATTTTTAGAGGGTTAAACTAAGGAAGCTTAAATTATTATCATACTATTTCCAATCCAGCTAGTCTGCTAATCTAAAAGCAGTTCATGGAATACAACATTTGTGGTTTTCTTTTCCTCATTGTCCCGGGCCAAAAGGATTCGGAGGTCTGAGCGTTGCCGCACCCGTGAGAGACTGGTATATAGTTGACCATGCGCAAATACCGGGGTTCGAAGATCCAGAACAACTCGATCTAGTGTAAGGCCTTGGCAGCTATTGAACGTTGTTGCATATGCTAGACGTAGAGGAAACTGTCGCCGTTGGACAGTCCAATTTGTCATTCTTGGTTGAAAATCAAAGCTAATGCGTGGGAGACAGAATTCAATATCTTCATGATTGGTCGTGGCAGTGTGTAGCACTTGGATATAGATAATACGACGACCAAGATGCAGAATTCGGACTCGGGCATTTTTTACCAACCCTTTGTCAATAAATAGATTTCTCATCAAGGCACAAACTGCTCCTTCCTTGAGATGAAGTTCGTGAGGAGGAACACCTGGTTCTTCCAGCAAGGCTAGGTAGTCGGAAATAATACCAGCAGGTATTCTTTGATCAGGCTCATCCATTTCCTTAATACAATTTGTACTAAGAAATGTTCCTAGAAAAGACCAAGATATCAGCAAGATGGGACTGTTTAGGAATACATGAATGATATCGACCTTCGTTGCCGGGTAATTGCCTCAACATCAGGCTGTTGAACTCATCTACCTGCATATTGAACGGACTCAAGAAAGACCGAAGGACAGATTGTGATGGGTTCATGGTGGTTTCATCGGGGAACAGAAAGTCCACAGCCTCTTGGAGCGAATCTACTTCGTCTAGATGATCCAAGGGTACTTCAACATTATATGGTGGTATACCGTCACCTACTTTATCGAGCCAGTCCGAGTATAGCGGATCGGATGCTGTTCTTATCGGCGTAGTGAGACGTAGAATCTCAAAGTGTTGCCATAGGGAGGATGAACGGATCGAACTGTCAAATACAGCAGCAGGTGCCGTTGTGGCTGGTGTAACAGGAGCCACTTGTCGAAAGTCACCTATACCAATAAATGTCTTGTTCCCGAATGGGCGATTGTCATTGGTAATACTGCGCAGTAGTTCATCAGCACATTCAATGGCAGCTTTGTTGGCCATAGGAAATTCCTCCCATAATATAAAACTCGCGTGGCGTAGCAACTCGGCCCGAGGTGATGTTAACCGGATGGATGAAACTAATTCAGTCGAATTTTCGCGTACGGGAATTCCAAACATAGAATGAGCCGTACGACCGCGTTCATAGAGAGTAACGCTCAGGGCTGTCGAACCTGTGATACACACTACCTTACCTTCACCACGAATTCGATCGCATAAGGATTGTACCAGAAATGTTTTGCCCCTCCCAGCCTTTCCATCAAGAAAGAAACATCCGCCATTAGGAATAGCATGATATATTGTGTCAAATACATAACATTGATCAATATTAAGAGCCTCATAAGATCGATGGCTGCGTGCTAATAGCCTTTCTTGTTGTGGTGCAAAGGCATCTAACTCAATGTTGACTTCGCGTTCAATATATTCTGGTTCTGGGAGACCGTATTGTCTCAGGGTGGCGCCATTGGATCGTAAGATTCGTGATATTGATTGTAGTGTATGTGATTGTGCCTCGCGTGTTCCATAATGTAGATTAAAATCGGCAGACATTGCAGAATGGAATTGTTCCCATAATTCGACTGCTGGTGAGGGGAAGTCCAATAATAAATAAGCAAATAAAAAGCGAAGTTGCGAGGGTCGGCTAAAATATGCAACGGCCTCTTCCATAGCATATTTAGCTTCAGATATATTTTGGAAAAGCCCCATTGCTATAGCAGCTTCCTGTTATGTGTGATATTGTACTCCTTCAACTAATCTTAGTTCAGAGAATGTAAAGGCTGGTCGGTTTTGGAGCAATAAACGAAGATAAAATAATTCTCCGACACGTGGGTGTACAGTGTGTATGCGTGTTACTGAGTTTCCCTTCTGCCGTTGTGTTAGGACTCTCTGTTTTACACCCTCTCTTGTCTGAGTGTTTGCAATAAACCATTGATGTTGCTTTAATAGATGATTAAGTGGCAAGGTAATATAATAATATTTGCTGTAAAACTCTGGATATGTAAGATTAATAAAAGGATGATGTGGTGGTCTCCGGAAATACCAGAGCAACTCAGACATAAATGATTGGTTGGAAGATTGGATCAATTGGCCAAATTGCTGATTTTCCAGATGTATTGGCAGACCTTGGACTGGAGGCTCCTTGGAGGCGATATTGAATGATAATATTCGCCATGCAGCTTCAGATGACGATAGATATCTTGCTGCGATATAATCATGGTATTCATCTGGGATATCAGGAGCAGATTCGCCTTCAAGGCGGAACCCAGTTCGATCCTGTCCCTTGAACAAATATTTAAACAAATACATAAAGACATGAGCAGAGAGACAAACATCAATATGTATATGCGAGTCCATGTATAGCAACAGGGAAGGCATATATGGTACGACCCATGCATCCTCTGCCTCCCGGCGTCGAAAATGCACTCGATCTTGCGAATCCATGGTTGTCCTATCCGATATAGGTTGAGGAAATCCAAACCTACAATGTCCATCTTTATTGCAATAGGCATTTCTTCTAGACAGATGCGTTTTACTGTGTATATTGGATCGAAGAACCGCAGCACGCAATTCCGCATCTGCAGGTAATCGTGGTAGCTCAGCAGAGATAATTTTGTCAAGAGCTTCCAAAGTAGGTTCTGGTGATACCTGTAATAAAGGTTATTGCTTTAGACAAATGTTTTACTGGTTAAGAGGATAGCTGGAGTTCTGACTTTAATTAGCATATGGCAATGCGGTAAACCTCGTTTTTGGAATTCAACTACATTGATGAAATATAAAATAGTTCCAAAGTGATTTTTAATGAAGTTCCTTAAATACTTCATTCTGAGATTGAATACTCGGCAAACAATTACTGGAATATCAGTAAAGACTTGGCCTGATTTCATACAGTAACGTATTTCAGGCCAATTGGGATTTGTGGTCATTGTAATAAAAAAGCTCGGCTTGCCGAACTTTCGAGCCAGAGCTAAGGCATCAGCTACTTGATCAGAGGCCCATGCCCGGGAACCTATAAAGTGAGATGGTAGCCTATTTCGCATCCAATCTACTGACATGCGATTTGCTACTGGGTCTAGGCCAGATGTTTGGAGTGTTCGACCGTACCTCAAATAGTGCAGTCTGGCATCTTCAATCCTGGAAAACATGTCGACTAAATATTCGCAGGTAAGCCGGCCAAAATAATTAAAACGCGGCTCACTAAGAAGCAGGCTGCGATACCATTGTTGTTGCGTCAAACGGTACCGATCATCAACTTCATCGGAGGTAGAACGGGAAGATTCAGATAATCCCCAACCTGGAATACCAGTCGGGAACAATAAGGGATACTGCAGAGGTTTATAATGTCTGGAAAGAATATGTATAAACTGACACTGTCCATCGCGGGTAAAATAAAGGACCTTTCGGGGGTTGACCCTGCTTAGATTTTGCATATTGACAATCGCAGCTACTTCTCCGTCGGCAGGAAAATCTCTTAGTTCTACTGCTATTGGTGTAGCCTCGGGATCAACGGTCGACATAGCATGACGGACAGTGCGCACATATGGGTTGACTCTCTCCAGTAAATTGCGAACATTATCTACAGCAGTTGAGGGCACCCGCTTATCTCTTGCAGCTCGCGATCGTGCGGACTCATCGTATAAAAACCATCGCATGCTATGATCTCCTGTGGAAAGATTAGGCAGCCGATGGTACACTCGACCAGAGACGACGACATCAGCTGGTGGAGGTGGATGAATAAAGGTCTCGGATGATCCTATAAGCGAAAATGCAAAGAGGCTATTAAGTCGCCGACTTAGCGATGATAATGGCAAATCTGTGTTGTCCAGCCATTGTTGAAAATATGCCGGATACGGCGGCAGTCCTGGGGCTATTCTTTTTCCATTCGTACAACACCATCCTGACTTTTCTGTCGAGAGGAGTGATATCGAGCAAAAGTTGCACTGTCGAGTCCAGCTTTGATTAAATTGCCGTATTCTGAGACAGGACACGCGTTCCCACCACATTCTGCCAGGTCGAGTTCTTCTGGCAATATTTGTTCTCGTTGTTGTTGCTAATAATTCGGGAAGAGGCGTAAGAGAACCATCGGAGGACCTGGTCTCGGTAGTGACTGAAGTAATTTGTGGTTGGCTGTTTTGGTCGGATCTATTGATATGTGTATCAATAGAGTTGGTCACAGGAGATGCGATAGCCTGGCCAGCACGACGTAAAGCGATATTGTGGCGGCATTCATCGCACATCATATATAAATCCGAATGCCAGGGTCTATGGCAGTTTGAACAAACAGCACTTCCACTAGCGCGTGGTGCTGATACATGAACCAATCCCGAATCGCGTTGTCTTTTTTTCGCCCTGGCAGTATTCTGACGGCAAGCATCGCATGTACGAAAGAGCGTCGAGCTCCAGGGCCTATAGCATGAAGTACAACGCTGCATTCCATCATTATTCTGCAGCGCACTGAACTTACGCTTCCTCCTCTCAGAACGAATCTTATCCAGCTCTCGACATCGTGGGCATGTACGAAATGTCCCAGACAGACCTGACACCCAAGGCTCTCCACACCTAGTACAGACTTGAGAGGTGTCTGGCATATTTCTCCTTGTCCAAATTTATTTGAATGAAAAATGAGCCCAGTGCGCACATTTGGGGGGAAGCTGAGAGAGCAGGACGGGTAGGGAACCCCGCTCGATACCAGCCAACTCTATATAGTTTGGCCTTGCTTTATTAGGGTTAGATCATATAAATAAACAACACAATAAACCATCCTTCTTACGTATTAGAACAAAATGAGAATGTCGCTGTCGCAATATTATATGCTAGCAGGGATGTAATTATTGGTCATGTTTTAGTCATGCCTGACGCAATGCCCACGTAACAAATAGGATCAAAGTATAAAGTTCCAATCTTAAGCTAGATGTTAGAACTGTATAGATGGCACGTGATAAAACAACTGATGATGGCATTCCCGTTATCTGGATTATAGGTTTCTGATAATTCACCTTAGAATGTTGGTAGATAGGTTAGTGGTTATTGCTGGATTGTTGACCCTAATGACCATACTCGCCTTGCTTCGATTGGATGCATTGGTGAGGTTGCTATCCAAGGCCCCACTATCCTTCGTGAATGCCTACAGAATTCTGTCCTGACGAAGCAGTCAACTGTTATTTCGCTTCCTGAGTGAGCTCCCCAGCGAGAATTCCCAAGTTGCTTATGCTTTTTCAAATCTGGGGATCTTTGCTATTATAACCATGATGGCACTATTGAATTTGTTGGCTGTAAAGATACGTAGGTGAAGATCTGTGGTCTTTGCGTTGAGTTGAGCGAGGTTGAGTATCACCTCCGTGAATCACTTAAGAGTGTCAAGTTGTGGTTGATGTATTCTATGGTGAATCAGGCACTAATCTCGTTGCCTACGACAACAACAGCAATGACATTTGTGTTTCCACTAATCCGGAAGTCGATGCTAAGAATGTATTCCTTGAGCTTAGTGGGGATTTGCAGGCCCAGGTGATAGAAGCTGTCGGCAAGTTGTCCATAGCTCTACCACTCTACCAACTTACATGATTCCCACCTTGTTCTTCATATGTCGTCATGACTTCCATCACTCCTCTCAAAATTGACCGACAGACTCTCATGGCTATAACAACTTCACCTTCTCGTGAAGATCTTGCAAGTTATGCACTTGTGGATTCCGAAAAGCGTGCACCGGAGACCCTCATGGAGATTGAGCTTCAAGAGATGTGGGCTGAGATTCTTAAAATACCTGCCGATCAAATCGGCCGCAATGATAGCTTTATGCGAATTGGAGGTGATTCAATTACCGCAATCCAGTTTGTTACCATGGCCCGAGATACTGGTTTGGCTATTACTGTTAGAGATATCTTTGCTGATCCCAGCCTATTTGCTGTGGCTGCTAAAGCATGGTTGCAAGAACAATGAATGTACCTATTGACTTGATTGACTCAGTGGTGCTGCATAATTAGCCACTTGCTCATGTTGAGGCACATTGGGTAACATCTTACAATCCATTCTCATATAAATACACACATTATCACTTGGCAGGACTCAATCTCATCAATAGCCTAAGACCACGTCACTGTACAATTATATTTTAGCGCCCTTGAAATTAGGCCGAGTGGGGGTCAGATAATACTTACATATATATATGCCTAATTTATTTCGCCGCCATTGGCAACTAGGTTCATTGCATCCTGTGTGGCCGGTCGAAGGATAAATTTGTCCCCAATATCCAAGCCCTAGTAACGATTTTCCAAATATCTCCTAGACAACAACAATTTTATAAAAAATTCAAGGTACTTGTCAATAAGGCTGAATACCTTTACAACAATCGGATATTCATAGTACCTCCGTTGTGATTGTCTTTTTCTTCAGTCGAGACAGGAGATGAAGGAAATGGCATTGTTGACACGAGGATGATTTATAATTGGATTATAATATATGAAATCATCAATTTTAGCATAAAAGTAATATTTAAGATAAAATAGTTACAATAAGGAGAGAGAATAAACCGGGTAGGTATTACTTTAAACATATACATAGATAGACCTCCGCATTCATATCAGCAACCACAACCATTTAAAGCGAATCAAATCAAACCCACAGCAAATACCTCCAAGGAAGGGTAAGACATAAATCCCCACTTACAAGGCTCATGCAATTCGGTTAGAAGGGCAAATCATTCACCACAGCCTATTAGCACAGGCATTTGCCCAGCTCAAGTAGTCTCATAATAGAATACTTTATCACATTTTTAGTACCAGGTAGGCATTTAAAGTAAAATTTCAGGTTAGATTTATTGCTTAAGGCTACTGATCAGACAAGGGACAGTAACTACAAAAGGTTACTAGTTGATCGACAATCTGGTGCTGTCTCAGGCCATACATTCCGAATTAAAAAGTCTGCCATTCTATTATAAATCAGGCAGTCAGCATCACCCGCATCTCCTCATAGTAGCCAGGTATGTACCCACCTCGGCCTGCACAAGGGCGGAGACGGGGCACTACGCGAGAGCTGTTTTGACACTGACTCTCTTGCCTGATGCCCTGCAGGACAGGAGAGGATGTCCCTTTACAACCCAATACAATTGGTAATAAAACCTTTCGAAAGAATGTCAGTGGACTGATGATTAAATTACAGAATAGTGTTCTCATATGTCAAGTCCGCAAGTCAATCAAGGTCTGTCTCCGGGCTGCTTTGCTAGACTATGGGAGGGTCGCACGTTTTCCCTCCCAAACACCAAACGCAATAAAACGATACGGTATTAACCTGTGGTGGCTGTTAAAAACATCACATGGGTCCTAGGCAGCTCTCACTGAGTGTTCTCTATTGAATCGGACTTTTACAGAGTCACGGTTGGCCAAATGATCCGCCCGACCATACGTGGAGGCACCGGGTACTGAAGCAGGGCTCTGCAATGTGGCTTGAATACGGCGTCTTCATCTAATTTCAGGCATGGATTCATTTCTCCAGGAAAATTAAGTTGCATGGTTACAGGGATCGGATTTTTAGCCGGTGGGATAAGGCCGCAGTTTAAGCCGGGGCCCCATTTTCGGGTGCGAATCGCACCGTGAAGCTTAGATTTAGAATAGCTTCTAAGTGCGAATCGCACTGCTTGGCGGAGCAATGCGGAACAATCGGCAAACATGGACGATTCCAAGAAATTGACGCGTAAGCCGGTGTGCAATGAATCAGGTTGCAAATAATTCCGCACAGTTCGAAATAAAGCCGTTTCAAAAAGAAACCGCCCTGCGGTAGGATATATTTAATACACCTTCATTACGATGATGAATTTGACATTATGAGGAGAGAATCGTGACGTAGTAGAACCGTGAGTCAAACTTGTCTGTTTATCTCACCTCGTACTATCTCGAAAGGCACCGCATAATAAACTTCTTGATCGACAAGACAATTTAAAGAGCCTAATATGTGAGAGGCGAGTCGAATGAGATGGAACATATGACGATGCAGGGGAGAAAGCAGTGGGGCAGGGCACTGCGCGCATTCTTTCATTCAGAGGCCGAAAGCAAAAGATCATCCAAGTTTCGCACATCATGCCCATATTTTGCTGTCCAGCTTGCGTAATAGTTTCAGGGCCATGGCCAGAGTGAGTGTAGCTCTGTTTTAATAGGGGCATAGGATCATCTTAGACTCGCATGTATAAATTAGCAGCCACAGCCAGCAACTCAAGAGGATGGAAACGCAATCGACTGCTCATAAACCATTTGTGTCTCAAAGCCTCAGAGATGCCGTCTCTTCTTCAGTCGGTTGCAATGGGCCCGGCGGCCATAATTCTGGCTAGTCTCATTGGGGCTGAAGCTCAGCTCTATGGCAAGACGATCCAGACAACTCTTGGCCCAGTCAAAGGCTTCAAGTACTTTAACGAAAGTGATGCATCATATTTTGACGAGCCCATTGACAAGGTCGCCGCCTTTCTTGGAATTCCATATGCTGCCGACACTGGTTACGAGAACCGATGGAAGCCCCCTCAGGCCCGCACGCCGTGGAACGACACCTTGCTGGCCTATGAGTTTGGCACCCCATGCCCGACCCCATACACGTCGGGATATAGCGAGGACTGCCTCAGTCTAAACGTCTGGACAAATGCCTCCTCATCCAGTGACAAACTCCCTGTTTTGGTTTGGAACCAGGGCAGCGAGGAAACAAGTGACAATACCTGGTGGTACGGTGGCGGCACCGCTGGTGAGTACTACCCATTCATCATTGTTTACATTGGAATATTAAGCGGGAAAATATGTATTAATTTACTGGCGATATAGTCAAGGGAGTGGTGATTGTGACGTTTAACCGACGAGACGATGTTTTTGGCTATCTGGCTCATCCCGAGCTGAACGCTGAAGGCAAAGTCGAATTCGGTCAGGAGACATCAGGAAACTACGGTGTTTTGGACCACCTTGAAGTGCTCAAGTGGGTTCAAAATAACATTGAAAAGTTTGGTGGTGACCCAGACCGTGTCACCATTGCAGGACAGTCGTTTGGCTCATCTCAAGTCTATCATGCAGTCAACAGCGAGCTGTTCAGTGGCTACTTTCACGGCGCCATCTCCCAATCAGGTATTCGTTACCCTTACGATACTCTCCTTGCGGGCCTGGCAACATCGTATGTCACGATGGAAAATGCGCTTGCACATGGTCTTAACTACACCTCGTACCACAATGCCAGTTCCATTGCAGAGCTGCGCAAACTACCCATGGAAGATATTTTGATCGGTTCCAGTGACCGTGATTATACTGTGTGGTGGGTGACAGCGCTATCCTGCAACTACCCCCTGGTTTTCAAGCCCGTCTTGGATGGTTACGTGTTGCCGATGAAGTACCTTGAGCAACTCCAGAAGGGTCCAGCCAACGACGTGCCGCTCATCACTGGCAACACCAAGGACGAGAGTGGGGCAGCAACTACAACAAACTACACCGTTGCTGAGTACAAGGAATATTGTACCTTGAAGTACGGCAATCTCTCATCACGCTATTTTGAACTTTATCCCGCTGGGGAGAACTCGACCAGCGCCAGCATGGCATGGAACGCGGCCGCTCGTGACACGTCTCTGGTAGGCTCGTGGGCATATGCCAAGGACTGGATTCTATCATCCAAGAGCCCTATTTACACTTACTACTGGGACCGTAAGTTTGAAGGATTTGCATTATCTAAAACAGACACGTACGTTAACACGAGTTTATCAGATGCCCCTCCCGGCCAGGATTCGGGTGCTTTCCACCAGAGTGAAATCATGTACGCCCTGAACGCTCTGTATGCCAATGTCGACACATACCCTTTCACCTCGCAAGACTACGCTATCCAAAAGGCCATGAGCGCGTATTGGATCAACTTTGTCAAGACAGGTGACCCCAACAAAGGTGACAGTTATACTGGTGACGGTGATTTGGCTCATTGGTATCCTAACAGCGGCGAAACCGACTACGTAATGGAGCTTGGTGATGGATTCGGCAATCATACTGTGGCTAAAACAGCAAAGCACATTAAGCTTTTGATGGATTACTTTGGCCAACAGACTCCATACTAGATAGATTTCACGTCATGACCGGCACGCGTCCCACTAAGGGAGGTTTCCGGTACTAGTAATATATGAAATGCTATTCATTTCTTATCACAAATATGCGCCTCTTCATCATTAGCAGAGAATTCATCATTCTCAGATGGGCCCAAGTACCCGACCACCGTCTGACTAAAAGCCACGAGGCACGCTCAACAGACCGAAACCAGGCGAAGCCCATCTGTGGACAACTAATAAATCAAGATCGCTGTGATTACATAAATGTTGAAAATACCAATTACGGAGTTGAGAGCTGTCAAATAATAACATGGAACCCGACAACACGCCAACTGACCAAGATAACAAATTTGTATTCAATGCTGAAAAGGTGCGCCTTTCTCGATCTATGAGCCAATAATCCATTTACTTGACGGCCTCTGATTAGAAAATGACCTTAAGAATGGCCTACACCCGTTCGGGGTCTCGATGCAATCAGTACACGGTAATCTCAAAGAGTTGACCACCCAGTGTCGATCCGGATGTCAAACTGCCTCCCGTTGTGCAATACACCTTGTTCTTTTGCCAAGAAGCACGACCAAAATCACAACCAGTTGCTTTGCCCCATGTAGTAGTGTTGGTGGTCTCCGCGATGTAAGATGCAGAGCTCACATTTCCAGTTACATCATCAATGACCAGTTGCTGGATGGCATCGGTATTCGAGGACATGTATGCGTACCTTTTGCCATTCTTCGCAAGCGCAAATCCGTTGTACGAAACTGCAAAATCGTCATAAGAACCGTCATAAAGGGCCTCAGCCGCACCAAGAGTCAGGTTCTTATACAGAGGTGCCCGCAGCAGACCGTCGGATGCGGTCCAGTACAAGTAGCCATCCTGTCCAACCTTGATGCCGTTGATGCTTGTCATTTCGGAATCTTCAAAGGCGGTCCAGTAATCGCCAGTATTGATGTCCATGGCGACAACAGTATCTTCGAAT
The DNA here is from genome assembly GCA_020809705.1 of Calonectria ilicicola. Lineage (NCBI taxonomy): Eukaryota > Fungi > Ascomycota > Sordariomycetes > Hypocreales > Nectriaceae > Calonectria > Calonectria ilicicola. The sequence goes on along the minus strand of CP085827.1, from coordinate 5,577,013 downwards.
GTTGCAGAGGCCAAAATAATGGACTCGTTAAACGTGGTCAGGCCATTAAAGTCTGTCACGAGAGGAAGGACAGGCTCGGCAATGAGCTCGATGGTCGGATTAGTGCCGTCGCCATGATTGAAGTCAACTTTCCAGACCTTGGTGGCGTTTACAGGAGGGTCAGAAATGTTTTCTCCTGTAGTATTGGCGCCCGTGATATAAAATACGTCGTGGCTAACCTCGGTGATGCCGCTCAAGCCTAGAATGGAGGGGAAAGTACTGAGGAGAACCGGTTCGGGGTCCTTCTGGCTAGGGTCAAAGGAAAAAAGGTTGGCGGGAGGGCCAATAACCGTCGTTAGGACATTGCCATTAGACCTGACCCTTAAATTTTCCAACCAAGTCGTACTGCCATTGCCTTGGTACAGGGTTCGCACAGGGTCTGCGGCAGCGGCAAGACTGGCGGCAGAAACCACGGTACAGATGGATTTATAAAGCATGATTATTCTCGAAATTCCTTTAGTCAGAAGGTTTATGAGTGATGCCGATTCAATAGGCGAAGGAAAAGACTGACTGGTGAACAAAAGGCGCAATGAGAGTTCTATGGTATCTATATAAATATCTCGATGCTTTCCTGTTCAATGATGAGACATGCTTCGCTTACACTTGTGGCATTGGAGAAATTAGGACGCGTCACAAACTTCAAGGCTCTAACGCGGGGCGGGAAAAAAATAGTTACGTAAAAGAACGATCGTCTCTGTGAGTTTATAGGGTTGGGGGCGGTGGGCTCGAGCCTTCATTTTTCTTCGGGATCTGATCCGGAATCCGAAACCGAGGCTAGGACCGGATTGCACAGTGTGCAGCAACACCTGTGATTACCTTAGGGCGACTAGATTGGTTAGATGATGAGGCCAAATTCCTTGTTGCTGGATTCAAGTATCCAGGGATGCCTGATATCCCAATAACTTATTCTTGGCCTCATCAAAACAAGTACCCGTGTGTAAACAAGTTGACTGACACCGTTGAGCCTTTCACCAGACTGTAGCCGAACTGCCGACTTAGCGAGGAAATGATGCGGTGTACGCGTATTTGCTCCACTCCCACTATCATAACCCATGTTACTTGGGGCGTGAAAGGCAGAATCAAGTTAAATAAGCCAGCCCTGTCGCAATCATATTATACATTTAAAACGGCATAAATTTGCACCACGTATGGTGTCTTATTATCGAATAATTACAAGCTATAGAAGTTGAGGGATGTGGAAATACGCTCTCTGTTCTGGGATCATTGTGTAATTATCTTCATCCAGCAAGGGAGCTGATATAAGAAACTACCTTCATTCTGGCGCGATTTACTTGGTCAAAAAAGCTAAATCAGTGCAGCCATCACAATTCACTTGGTCCTATCTCAGGGAAATGCAATACATGCAAACCAGGAATGGATCATAATTAAAAGCAGCAGACCTCTTCATGAAGTGCGCCGTTGCATTCGCATGATAGCCTATGTCCATGGATGCGGTAAACGAGAGGAATCTATCCAAGGCCGAAGTACATGAACTGTTGACGGAATGTGCATTTGCCCTTGCATCCCTGTTGCGTGCTGCCTTCGCTCTCCACTTGAGTTCCCACCTTTCCTTTTTAAGTTTGCAGTACGCGCCCGGATAAACACACAGCCGAGGTCATTGTGGTCAGAACTTATTCAACTAGGTGCGTTGAGGTTATACGACAGGTTTGGTTTAGAATATAGCTTTGCTTCAATTGAGTAAAATACCGTCTTGGAAGTAGCAAGAAACTTCCAATGCCGTTGCTACCACTAAATTTTATCCACGTTTACGAGTCGTCCCTCATTACCCACTGTAGAGTTGAAGTTGGGCCGCAGTGTTTGATGGTGTTTCCTCCATACAAATGGACATAAGAACAACCCTTTTTACTGCTGTCCCTGATCTTTTGTTTTCTTTCTTATGAATTTGGGTATTTACTAGGAGCCCAAAAGGGTTATTAGTGACAGCAAGCAAGGTGCATGAAAGTGTATTCAGTACGCCAACAAGATTTATTCATCAAGGTTCGAATGATGGTCAGTTCGTGCGAAGAAATTTTTGTAATACAATCGCCTATTCTCAATTTCCTTTCTAGTCCCGTTCCACTCCCCTCGCCCTCTCGCCATTCTTGTTGCGCTTTTATCGTCAAAACTCTGCAAAAAATGGCTCTTTCAACATTTCCAAGGTTCCCAAATCTTCCAAAAGAGCTGCAGCTGCAAATTTGGGAAGCCGCAATCCGCCCTACCAAGGACGGTCGAGCTGGCATGCATAGCGTGAGCATCGTTGACAGATCCTCTGTACCTAGAACGAAAAGGTCAGGCCGGATAGTGCCCCAAAGTACCTGGCGAAAGAGGTGCCATAAATTAGGCATTTCAGAATTCGATGAGGATGGGAAACCAAATCGCTCTGCTTGTCTTTGGGATTCTGGCCTCTGGCTGGCGTGCAAAGACTCTCGCTGCGTGATGGCAAAACATCAAAAAGCTCAGGAGTGGGATCAAGAACTACGTCGCATTTACGTCAAACACGAAGAGCCCCGACTGAGACCTGATATTCAAGAAAAGCTATGGGATGACCTCAGACAGGTACCAATGTTTATGACAGCCCCGGTGATTACGAATCCTGGCCAAGGGGACTTTCACCTCGTGATCCGCCCATATCACGATGGGTTCAAGTTTGATTCGAGAAGCATTGCACATCTTGTCGATAATCCGTCTCATCATTGCCTGTTTGGAAATTTGTGCTGGAAAATTGCCATTGAGCCACCCCACACCTATGGTCATAGATCCAAACCAGGAATGAACTTGATCTTTGAGTTTGAGCCACATTGGAACTTTGCTTTCCCATCAGAGATCAAGCACCTCCGAAAAGAACTCACCCCCCGAGGTTTAATTGCCAATTTGCTTTATAGAATGACTCGCTGTCAAATTGAGTGTGTCATTTGGTTGATTGATCGTGGCGCTAACGAGTGCTAGCCGCCATTCAGAGAATGCGAATCAACCCCAAGTCGCAACCGTTTTTATGACCTCGATGAGGAGTTGATAGAGTTGGGAATGTCTCCAATAGTCAGCAAGGAGTCAGCGACACATTTCATAGATTTGATGGGTCGGATTTGTCGAGCTCCCCTCGGCGGAACTCGAAGGTATGACGGCTATGTTATTCCTTTTAATATCGAGGGCTGTGTCAGAATTCTTGGATGCAAGGACAAAATTAAAAATGGTATTTGAGGCATGTAACTTCTAAGAAACGCTCTTCTAGATAAATAACTACAGCTGAGCCTTGTTTTGCAACCTGTTAATTTTCTCGTGGGTCTTGACAAATGTCTTGTAGTTGGGGAAGAGCTCGTTGGGATCCCATTTCTCTCGAATTTTGAGGAATTTAGCGAGGGCAGTGTCGCTCATTACCTTGGTCTATTGAAGGGTTAGTAAACAGGCATTTCAGGCTTTCGGGGACACTTGCATTGGCATCATCGTTGTTGACGTCAATCTCAGTAATGTACATGCCAACGGCAATGGGGAAGGCCCGTCTGTATCGATCTCTCATTGGCTGACGGATGCCAGGCTCCAGCTTGGGATCCGTCCATCCGGTAATGGTAGAAATATACAAGTCCTGGGGCAAGCTCAGAGCGGCATCCTCCTCATCGGGGGTGATGTCGCAGTGGCACATGAAGACGGACGATGTCCTGGTTGGCAGTTCCAGCATCGCTGGCTTGATTGCTTCAAGGAGCTAATGTGAAGGATATCAGTATCTTTTGCGGGAAAGTCAGTCAAAAGCTTTTACTCACACGTTCAAGAGGGACGTCAGGGTCATTCATGATGCTGTTAATCTGCCATCTATCGTTGCCAGCATTGCCGAGGAATCCGCGCTTTCGAGCAAAGACTTCCTCAAAAGTTCGTCGCTGCACGGGCTCCATTTTTAACAGGGCGTCCTGGACTTCAGGCGTGATCTTGTCGTATGCGCTTAGGAGGGTTCTTGCCTCCCTAATGGTATCGCAATAGCACAGCAAATTGAGAGTCATGTGCAGCTTACCACTGGGTGGAACCGCGTCAGTGGTGAACGATGGGTCGTACTTTTCGGGGTAGTCGATGGTGAGGTTCAAGTCGGTACCATACTTGGGCGTGTCACGGCCTCGCTCAATTGCCCAGCTCATGAGTGACATGTAGTTGTCGTTGTTAATCTCAAACTTGAAGATGCGCTCCCACATGAGCGAGGTCTTTATGGTGCGACCCCAGAAGCGAGTCACGACACCAAAGAATCCGAGGCCACTACCGCGTGCGGCCCAGAAGAGGTCGCGGTTCTCAGTAGGGCTTGCAATAACGGTTTGACCATCCGGAACGACAATCTCAATCTTGTTGATCCAGGTTTGGTTGGTGGCGCCCCATCCTCGGACAAACCAGCCTTGACCACCAGCTAGGAGAAAGCCTCCAGAGCCAACAGTGGGAGCGTGGCCGTGAGGGAAAAAGCGGTTAATCTCCTTGAGTCGGGCAGCGAGCTCCTCCACACGGCAAGAGGGACCAAAGGAGATTTCTTTTGTGATGGGATCGTAGTCAATTTGACGATTTAGTTTGACAGTGTCAATGAGAATGCCCCCATCAATCAAATTGGGCAAGTTGTAAATGTGGCCTGAAGAGCGAACACCAACGTGCACTCCAAGCTCAGTGGCACGCTTTAGTGCTACCGAAACATCGTCTGGGGTCTCAGCGACATGAATTTCCTGGGGATATCTGGTTGGGGTGTCCGCGGTTGGGTTATTTCGGCGACATCTTTCGTACTCGGGAGTCCCACGACGCAGGATTTTGGCATTATATCCCGGATGAGTGAGATAACGAGGACCTTGAGTGGTAGACATTTTTCTTTTAACAAAAAAAGTTTTCCTGATTCAATAAAAGCACAGCGAGTCTGATACTTTGCATACAACTCTACTCAGAGCGAGGCCACCTCACCTTTAAACCTCGAGAAATACCCATAGACTAGGTTTACAAGCACAATATTGCATACTAATCAATCCATTCTAGCAACTCTCAACTGCCGCGGAATAGAATAGCCACCTCCGACGGATTCGGTAGAGTCCAGACCTGGGGTTGTGCTTCTCCAAATTCGGCTGACCCCTGTTAGTGAGTTGGGGAAGCCCCATATTCCGCCATCATCGGATGTTCCGTTCCGTTAGCTAAGGGGCGTTTGTGGTCGGAACAGGGGTTCAATGATACCCTAATGTGCAGTACGAAATGAAGGTCACTTTTTGGGAGGCCTTTGGTCGGAAATTCCTCGATAGGGGGAGTGCTGCCTCAATCACCACCATAGTCTACAGTGGGCACTTATCGAATCATGTTTTTTTCCACATGGGTCTTGGTAATTTTCAATTGCAATACAGAATATGGGCCAAAAAATCGCTTTAATATGCAGGACTAAAAATAATTCATTCTGTTAGACAGCTCAAATGGGTCGAAATTAGTGGAGTAGGCTTTGCATATCAGGTTCCATGTTTCATCACATCTGGAGACTATGTATGTATGCTATAGAGCTAATACTAGATTACTAACCCGCAACTATCGAAGATGTTTCACTCCATCCAAGTGACAGACTTGTGATACAAAAACTCATCCATGCCTTGGTATCCATTAAATCGCCCAAACCCACTCTGCTTGACTCCACCATGTGGCAGCGGCTGCTCATCGTGAACCGTCATTGAGTTAATGTGCACAGCCCCAGAATCCAGTGCATCAGCAATGCGGAACCCTGCTGCAAGGTCCCTGGTAAATACGGCGGCACTGAGTCCATACTCGGTGTCATTAGCAAGCTCAATGGCTTCTGCCTCTGTCTTGAATGTAAAGAATGAGACACTGGGACCAAATGATTCGCTTGCATACAAACTCATTGACTTGTCGACATTCTTGATGACCATAGGCTTCATGACCGTTTCCACATCGCTTTGCTTAGAATAGTCAAAAATTGGCAGAAGCTCTGCCCCCTTGGAAACAGCATCAGCTACTAGTTCGCGATTGCGTCTCGCTGATGTTGCTGTGACAACTGCGGGCATGTCGCTCTCGGAGCCAAAGATCTGTCGCATCTTTTGTGTGAGAATCTCTTGGAAGTCGGCGGCAACCGACTCGTCCACTAGAAGACGCTCCGTTGACATGCAAATCTGGCCGGCCTGCAACATGATGTTAGTTTTCGATCATTCAGGGCTAGTAGAGCAACATGCGTTTGCAAACGATCCTCTAATGCAATGGACTGCCGTCTCCTCGAGGTCAGCGTCTGCCAATACAATTGCACTAGCTTTTCCCCCGAGTTCCATCAGAACCGGCTTCAGGTGCTGCCCCGCCTTGGCGGCAATAATGCTCCCTACGCGTGTGCTACCTGTAAAGTTGATCTTCTTGACGTGCGGGTGGGCAACCAACGTATCAATGACCGATGGTGCATCTTTAGGTGAATGAAGAATGAGATTGAGACACCCATCTGGTAGTCCAGCCTCTCTAAATACATCAGCAATAGCCCAGTGGCAATACGGCGAAAACTCTGCTCCTTTTAGAATAGCCGTGTTTCCTGCTGCGAGAGCAAATGTGATGGCTCGAAGCCCGAGATGGTACGGTGCGTTCCTGGTTGCAATCAGTTTGTGATGTTCTCGGTTCATGTATGATCACTTACCATGGAGCAATTCCCAGATTTACGCCGTATGGTCTCTTGTGCACAATGGCTTTCATGCCTTCATGGTTTGACTGGGGCACAAAGCCCTGAACGGCGCCCGCAATCCTCCCAGCTGTATCTCTCAGCCCATCGATTGAAAGACCCAAGATAAAGTCCTGATAGTCCTTGTTGGCGCCGATTTCATGGTGCATATAACTTCCCAACTCGTCTCGGCGCTTATGCATCACATCAGCAGCGGTGAGGAATAGGTCCCGGCGATGAGATGCCTTCGTCTTGGACCAGGCTGGGAATGCAGCCTGTGCGGTCTCGACGGCATCCTTGACATGAGATTCTGTGGCACATGACAGAGACCACACCTCCTTTCCAGTGAGAGGGCTGGTGACGGGGAAGGAGGCTGGGGTCTGAATATCCTTGCCGTTGATGATGAGAGGAATTTGTTTATGCGTTGCAATGCCTCTGCAGCCCCCTCTCTGCCATGCAAGGGCCCACTTGGATTGACTCCGGCAGATAGTTACGCGATTCATGATTTTGGTTGCACGGTCGCGCAATGTTCTGTTAGACGATGATGCAGACCCAGCTTCGCAGAGTTCAAGGAAACCAGCACTTAATCAACAAGTGGCCGTTTCTCACTTCCATATTTGGCGGAACGTGTCCGATCCCAACCGGATCCATACTAATGTCTGGCCTACGAGCCGTGTTGGGTCAGATTGAACTGCTCCGGCATATGATTCCGTAGCTCGGGCCACTTTCCGAACGCCACTATCCAACCAATGTTTATGCAAAAATAACCGGCCTTCTACTTATCATGCTGGATTCCATGGGTATCTCGCTTGCTTGCTTTTGTCTGTGTAACATACGCAAGCGAGTGCGACCAAAAGAGCCATCTGTCATGACCACATTTGCTAAGAATTGGGTGAGACATCTGCATGGACCATCACAAATTGCCATATACTGACTCATAGTCCGAAATGACTACAATGTCTCTCTTGATTTAAAACATATTTATAGTTTATTTTTGACTCAAATTTCACACCGCCATGATAGTGGGTGTCTCACAATAATTGTAATGAGCTCTCACATTCTGTACGAGCTGGTCCAATCTAGACCCATAACGCTAAAAAGTGGCTGGTTTGGTAAGGTTTTTATTTTCTGGCGCATCGGGGATAGATCGGGACACTGATTATAACCACAAATGGTGTTTATTTCTGGTCCATCTAACCATTATATTAATGTCACGCGATTTTCCAACTTAGATGGTTATTTTGGGTATCGGTCCTTTACCGGCTAGCCATAATTATCGCCATCTTTTCTCGTATGCTTACGCTGAGAGCAGTGGGCGCAAGAGGCCAAGAGCTGCGGAACGGAAAACCGCAAAGATATCGGAATATGCAACAGTATCTCGGAACGCCTAGGAACTGTAAAATACGACATTCCAACTCACTCAAAATGGGAATTTTAATTTAAACCAATCTTAATTGAGTAACAGTATCTGGTTTCATCTTGATCTAAGCCCCTGGGCGCCACTCAGGATCCGACTTTCCAAAGACACGAACCTGGTCACTGTCGCACAACTGCATTCACTAATATCTCAACTTCTCAAGTATGTGTAGGACAAGGGGTGGAACTTTTGCGCATTGAAATACGTCCCTAAATCGTGTACACAATTGAATCTTGTACAACCCCTGGAAATCTAATAAAGTCATTCAATGTCGTTGGACCTCCCCAGAAAAGATAGCCAAACCAAAGCCGATCACTGAGACTAGAAGTCTCATACGTATTGTTTGCTAAATATGCATCAGCAACAAGCAGGGTGCACAACGAAAGTTTCAGCACGTACCAGAATATACAATTATCGATGTGCAGCCTGGCAACTTGTTGCATTGCTCACGAAGATTGTTTGCCCATAAAAGTGAATCAACATAATCAGTCAGGTTTGCCCTGAGAGATTTGAGGACCCGTAATGGATACAACGAGCCACCTGCCACCCAACTCAGAGGAGTAGGCAGACTCAATTGATTAAATCCTATATCCACCTATTGGGTAGGGTTTGCCATCGCAGCCGATACAAAAACAGTGCTCTTAAGTGTAATGGAAAGCTTCATGGTGATTTTGGTGATTGGAACTTTTTTTGTTAATTGGAATATCTTCAAGGCTTGATCTCATTAGCATCATCAGCTGCAGGCATACTAAGGTTATATATTTTTACGATAGCATGCATCATGCCATTTAGTGGTTAACAGCTGATGCTTAGGCCAGCATCAACCGCGCCCTGCCATATAATTATGACGTCATTCTACCGTCAAGACTCGCACTCTCATGATTCAATTCATCAAGGTTATGTTATGGGGCGCCAGGCCGCGTACTTTAATTTTATGGATACTTTAACTACGAAATTTTGACATTTGGCTTCTCGGTTGGTCATCTCATCATCTCGATCGCGGGCACTAAATCTCCTGGTCTTATTGATACAAAACTTCAGATTAGTGCACGCAATGGGAAGAATCATTGGATTTTCCAAAGTTGTACCTGGAATCATACGAACAATTTGTCGTTCTATTAGTCGGGCAGATCGGTTAGGTCTTTTGTCAGGGTCAGGGGTCGCACAGGCTTGGAATGCGTCTCATTGTCGGCAGCCACAAGACTGCCGATCATCAAAGCTAGCCCCGATATTATCCAGGGCATCAGGAACGGAATTCGGACCGCATCGATTTCACTGGTTCTTACTGTAAGATGCAAACGAATGTAATTCCTAACATTGATCAAAGTTAAGATAATAAATTCCAGCCATAAGCTTTTGCAAAAGGTCATTAGCATAAATACGGCCTCATTTCAAATCGGGCATTTAATATTGTTGGTGCTGTTGCAGATAGATGAGACATGTCTGCAAGACTATTTCGTCCCAACATCGATAGTAAAACAATGCCAGTGAACAGAGACCCACACCCGGCATATTAGATGACTGAATGAGTACTGATAATTCTTGGCGACAAGCTTGTCTAAGAACCCACGCGTACTGCCGAGCTGTGTCCCCAAGTACCAATGAGCCATCACGGCAATTAAATTTGACTTCTTTCTCAATCCACTTTAATGGTCTCTTGTTTTACAGAACAGGATTAGTGTCATCGTTGAACTAAATGACATCAAAGCACGTGGACAATTTCCAACGGGAATAGTTTGCACGTGAAGACAAAGCATAATTTCACAATGACTCAAATAATCATTCTTCATGAATGAATGGCCTTCACCGGTTCAACCCTAGCTTCCACTGCTGTGTTGCCTCCAATTACATGCAACTTCGGTAGCAGTCTATCAACACTATTTATTAATCTATCGTGCATAAAATTCATAATTGGATCAATGGGCATGCTAAATCAGCCATTTTGATCAAGTTTGGGCTACCACTATGAGACCACAGCTTTGGCTTGTCGGCTCCTCAATCAATTAAGAACACGATTAAATAACCATTTTGTGCCTTCATCGCTTTCTAACTTGCATCAGGCCACTCCGCTACGTTAAAACCCGCAAAGTAAACTTTCTGAGAGTACAAACCCGTGACGCCTCTTAGCAGGTGGACGTTCTATCACGCAAATGATGATTTAAAACTTGTTCAAGTTTTAATATCCTTGTACTTAGTACGTCATTCTGTGGGGCTTTCCACCAGCGTATATTGGTATTGATTCACTAATATTGAACTATTTTATTCACTCCACTTGGATGCAGAGCTACCCTATGGTCAACAAAATAAAGATGCAGAGTGGGTAAGGTAAGCCGCCTTGGCCTAGAATAATCGACTGTAGGGATCAGATGAGCAAAATTATACGGTATTTTACTAAATGTATCAGTAGTCTTCCATCTTCAGACAGCAATTTTTATCGTGGTCGCGAACGATTGTCCTGCTAAACATTTGCTCTGACATGACAGATTTGGTGACACATTTCCAATCCAATACTCCCTTAATCGGGTCTAATTCACTCAGAAAAAAATGACAGAGGTTGGTTCTAGGAGGAAATCGTCTCGAGGAAGTTATTTCCATGGCTTCAAACGTCATTTTGACCAGGGCATCGGCCACTGCGGATGCTTGCGAAGAATAAAGTTGAACATGGCAAAGTTTTCGCGTCCGATCATTGGCCAAGGTGGATTTCCGGAGCCGCCTCGTCTCCGGGACCCTCTTCCGCGATTGTTTTGTGCATCGTCACTCGCAATTGGCCACTGAGATGCTTCCAGGGGCCAGGATGCTAAACTGTGCCGCCCGATTCGTTCAGCCTCTTGGATGGGTCGCGTTGCCGCATCACCAGACACCGACTTGAACACCCGAAACCACACGCTGGCCACTCAGTTGCCGGGCCCGCGCGCTCGACGAGCCCCGAGCTCTCAGGCCGCGACTGAGCTGGCGCGATTTTTGTCGGCGGCAAGCAGGGCATCGCTTCGCCAACACGGGACAATTAGTGGGCTGATTAGGCCAGTGCTGGGCCTCTGGGCGGAGTTTGCTCCATTATCGCCCGTCCGAGACCCGTGTCGACGTGTCGTTCTGGCGCGATTATCGCAGAAGCCAAACACTAGCACTCCACGCAACAAATCTCTGCTGATGCGTGGCATTGCATATCCGATTCAGCTACGGCTTTACCCGCCACCAAACTCATCCAACAAGCCCACGCGAAAAAGCAAGGTTGTGTTTCTTGCATAGATTAGATCCCTGCAATTCTCCTCGTGCACCGTGGGTCCAAATCAGACACCTCATCACTCCAGCCTGCCAACGCCATTTTGCGGCGATGAGGGAGATGGTATGCATGGAAGCTGAACGGAACGACCCGGGAGCGATATCGTGCTTCTACGACACCAAGGCATCCAACATTGATTGAACCTGCTGGAAACCGCCTACAAAAAGGTCCAGCCTCTCCGTTGGAATCCAATCTTTTTTCATCATCAATCATCACATCTTCTCTTCATTCTTCTTCACTTCCAACCAACTTCCAACTACTTCAAGGCTTTTAAACCTTAACCTTTACAACCTTCAAAATGGACGCCACGTGAGTTTTATTCCCCCGCAAATCGATGGGCTGGGATTGAAGCAGACGGCTCAAACGAGTCTCAGCTTCAGTTTCTACCTATTTACCATCTATTAAATTGATTCTAACATTGCAATAGCACCACCCAGCAGCAATTCGTTGTCCCTCTCCCCACCTCTACCGCCCTTGCTCAGCCTGCTGGTAAGCACTCACCATTGTCCAATACAGACAGCCCTTTGGATACTAATGATTTGAACAGGTCAGCTCCTGAGGGGTGCCACCGACGACGAGGGCAACGCCAAGGCTGCCACCCTCCTCGTTGGTATTAAGCTCGACCTTGAGGCCGAGGTTCACTTGACTGCTCGTGTCAAGGGTGACCTGACTGTTGGCCTTTACTAAACTGCTGGACGGTTTTTGATGATTGATGACTCTTGGTTGGACTATTCAGGAAAAGCATAACATAGTCTGTTAAATTGAACCGATTTTTACATTAAACTTGGAATTATGATATTGTGAAATTCTGCCGATAAGCATATAGATGAGATGTAACGTAGCTATCGCCAAACCTTGGACCTGGGTATAAGCGTTTCAACCTGTTTCAACCTCTCTAACCGACTTAGACGCTCCACCCTTTTCTTTACTCAGGCGCTAGTGATTGTTTGTACTTTTTAGGGTTATCAATCTAGACCTAAATATTAAGGAGTCTTGGCCGTCAAACTCTATCATCACCCCGCGCATGGATCACTGGGTAGGTAATTGGTCATTTTTGCAGGAATTGCAGATAAGAACATTCATTCATAATATGTGAGTGGGGTGGGAGTGTAACACACCCGGTAAACTATACAGTATGCTACATCTTAATCTTCATTCATAATTCGTTCCTTAAACAATTGGCTCCAATGATCCTCCCCCGCTAATCTTCACATCCGGCATCTCTCGAACAAGGCTTTTTCGTTCTGGGAATCTTGATGCTTCAATCCAGTTTCCATGAACCTGGGCCTTGACATGCATAGGTAGCTGAGCGATAGCGATAGGCTTCTCAAAATTCTTGGTATCAAGCACCACCAAGTCATTGCGGTTCTCAACACGCCTCTCAACCATGGCAATAACCCAACCATCGCCTTCGGGAGCGTCGGCAGTGCGGGGAATGAAGATTGGCTCCTGGACAAGGGAGTTGTCTCCAGCATAGAACCATCGCGTCTCGCCAGTCTTGTTGCTGTGCATGGCCAATCCGTTTAGTCCCTGGAAAATGTTCTTGGCTCCGTTGCTCTGTTCAGGGATGAAGACGTTGAGGAACACATGGTCATGCTTCTGGGTCAGGAATCGCTCATCGACACGAGGGAATTCGGATGGACAGTCGAGAACCATGGTGGGGTCGACCACCTTGGTTCCGCTGGGCTGGCTCAAATCAATCTCCCAGCGGACATAGTCAGCCTTTGCATCAGGAGCGGGAGCTCTGCCATCCTCTGATGGGAAGAAGGGGAATGCATTGTCGTGCACGCGGGAGCTCTCAAAGAACAGGCGGCCATCTGGTTCCTCCCAAGCGCCACCGGTGTGGATCAGCATGCAGTTCTCCCAGTGGTAGTGTCTATATTCTCCCTCCTTCCACCCTGCAGGAAGCGGGGTAGTCTTGCGTCTAGGCGCCACGATAAAGGTGGCGGCGCGATCGTAATTCCAGGCCCAGTGCTGGCCTCCGGCCTTCATTCGTTCGATGCTAGTATCAAAGCACCAAAGCACGAGCACAACCCAGTTGGGCGTGATGATGCAATCGTGGATGGGCGCGCACCAAGGCGATTTGACCCACTGCTCATCGTGCTTGTTTCCGTCCTTATCCAGGGCGTAGATGACAATGTCCTCTGTCGCCAGACCCTTGGCTTCGTAGCCGTAGACTACGAGTTCGTTTGTGAAGGGGTCAACCTTGGGATGAGCAGTGAATGTCTTGGCCTTGACATTTCCAAATGGGTCATATGAGAGCGTCTCAAGCGTATCAGGGTCAATGGCATAGGGAAGACCACCTTCTTTGAGAGCAAGCATGTGGTTTGCCCAGTAGACCAGGTTGGTGTTGGCAGTGGAGTCGACGGCGGCCCTAACGCAGGGGTGGTGGGAATAGGGGTTGCGGTAGAGGCCAAAAAGAGCCTTGTTGGCCTTGCGTTCAAGCTTGTAGCGCTCGGTCTCGATATACTTTAACTTCATATCGACACGGCCGTTGTGGATCCGAAACGCCGAAACGTTGCCGTCTCCATCGAGCGGCACGTTTTTAGGGTTGGGTGGGACAAAGGGATCTGTCATGACTCGATAGAATGTACCGTCAATGCCATCAGGGATCTCTCCCAGAACTATGAGGTCGGCAACCTCTCCCTCGAGTCGACAGGGTGAGTTGGAACCTGCGAGATCAAAGGCAACAGGCCACTTTGAGGCAAGACCCTCATATTCCTTTGCTTGAGCCATGGTTGGAGGAGAGGTGAGGAGGGGTTAGAGGAGGTTAGAGGAGGTGAAAGGAGGTGTAAATGAGTAGAAGGAGGATGATGAGGATGGTGAATGAGGAATTGTGTGCTGTATTTGTTGTCTATTTATCCATCGCTAGCCTCTCATTCTTCTTATATACACGAGTTGCCGGATAAAACCCACCACCATAAACCCACGAAGTCTCACATCTCCTATGTGGTGATGCCTGATAGAGCATCGTGTTGGATCGGCATCCCACTCAGCATCAAATAAGCACATGGTGATTGGGTACGCACCGCCACGGCAGTTCTGGCTCGATCTGGTTGACGGAATAAACCCACAGCGGGGCGGCCAACTCCCACCTCCTCCAATTTTCGGTAGAGGCACGCGAGAAAGGGATGGCGCAGCTGGCCCGCGCATGGTTCATTTGCCTTTCGCCCAAGTCCCCATGGCGCTATCCCCCTTGAGGCACTAGACTCATCGGGCCAAGCAATGGCCATGCCGCGAGAGTGCGGGGAGCCCCACGAGACTCCGCCCCAGCCGAACACAGAGATTTATGATCCCCAGGCGCATGCATCCACATATCCTCAAGGTCGGAAAAATCCCCCATGCTGTGATGACGCTTCGTCATGAGTGCGTCGGCAGTTACTAGACCTTTCTCCTGTTCCCAATGCCCCGCGACGTACGTCCGCCTGGCTCATCTTCGTCGCCATGAGCGCACCCGTAAGTCCCAGAGTGCACACGGATTGCAAATCCCGCAGGCTCATCATGTGACGTGTCTAGATAATGAGGGCCGGCAGTTCATGTGCCCCTTTTGTCACTCGGCATTTGCCAGATCGTACGCCGTCTCTCTCGCGCGGCTGACGCTTTGCTTTACTGACCCAAGACTACAGCGACGCTGCCCGCCGGCACTCCAAAACTTGCAATGAAAAGAAGGATCAACCGATTCCCACGCCGTTAAAGAGGGGCCGAAAGGCCAAAGCATGTGATGCCTGTGCAACCTCCAAGAGAGCATGCGATGGCGGCGTGCCGTGCTCCAGCTGCCAGGCTCGAAAGCATCCATGCCTACGCAGCCGAACACCTCAAACCAGCAATCAGTTGGTGCGGCAGCAGTCGACCCGAGTGTCTCCTCCACGCCATCTCCAAGTGGCACTTAGAGCCACTGATTTCAGCCTGGCCGCCCTGCCCCACAGGACTCTTCGGTTGACCTTTCTGCTTCACTACACTGACCCGCACAATGATTCGCTCCAGGAATACTTTGCTTCCGCCGCCCAAAAGGCGAGCAGTCTCGTTGCCAGCTATGATACTTCAGCAAACTGCTTTCTCGACATTGACATGGGTGGTATCTTGGACAACTGGATTTGGGAAGAGCTTCCCGCAGATCAATCTCTGGGTTTCGGCCAAGATGGGCTTGGCGTTCCCCTTCTTGAAAGCGAAGCTATAAGCGCAGCATCACCCCTTTCCCATGAATTAATCCTTCGCGAGCCTCATCATCTCAGCGGTGGCGGCAAAATGGAATCGCGCCTGGCAGCCATCATCTCTGCTCTCCAAGCAAACTCCAGAATTGAGAGTTTAGACGATGATTCTAGCGACTTGCTCGAATCGGCCAAGATTGTCTTTTGTCCATCCAAGGTCGACACATTCATCCAGTCATACTTTGCCAATTGGTATCGACACTGTCCAATTCTCCACCCATCCTCGTTTAACCCTTTGACGGCCTATTCCCCACTAGTAACGGCCATAGTTCTGATTGGGGCACTTTTCTCAACTTCACAAAGCGCAAAGGCAGCTAGGCATTGTCTTGATGCAGCAGAAAACTACATCTTTGAGCACCCGGCATTTCAACGGCTTTTCCAACAACGCACGCCCAGCACCTCCCTCCCCGACATTGCACCACTGCAGGCAGCATTCGTCATCACCATCCCACAGCACTGGGACAACCACCGTGAATCGAGAAAGCGAGTGCGACTTCATCGATATTCGGATCTGGTATCTGCAGCGCGCCACATTGGTCTAACAAAATTAAGACACCCGACCGCTTGGTGCGGTAAACCCTTGGCTGAAAACCCAGATCCAAATTTGACCATGAAAATTGAAGAAAGTATCAGGTAATGCATTCCCAAATTGTTCATCAAACAAACTAAGTCATCTAATGATACCTTTTGCAGGTTGGTGATTTGGATCTTTCTTGTTGATTCATCACATGCCATCTTCCACCGAAGCCCCCCTCGTCTGACGCTAAACGAGATGACTGGTTCTCTGCCATGTGATGAAGAGCTTTTTCTCAGGCATGATTTTGGAGCTCAGCGTGAAGAGCTTGACCGCCAGTCTCTCTCCAAGATATCGTGCATTGCCCAAGGGATGGCGTTATTGATGGCAGACACTTGGACGGATACATCCCCGGCACAATTTGGCCAGTTGAATCATTTGGATTTGTTCATTTTGGTTTCAGGTACGTCATTCACGCACGATTCTCCTCGCATTTCCCGCTGACAAACCAAGGTCTCCATGAAATCATCTTCAACGCCAGTGGGGCTTGTTCCTTTGCTTGCGCCAAACCGGCGCTACGTGAAGCTCTCGCCAGGTGGAAAATTCTCTGGGACATAAATACTAAACGATATTCTCATATCCAGGAGAGTTCCCTCGGTTTCTTCCAATATGCAGACGAGTATTGGTGGTTGGCCAAACTGTTCCTTGAGGAGAGTGCTCCCATGACAAAAAGCCGCGAGGGAGACTTGGACCAAGATTCCATGGGTGAAGTCAACGATTTTATTAGAAAGTTTTCTAGTATGAGTATATAATAGAATTATAATAGTATTAAATTTGAATAAATATCCAAAATCCACATGGTATACGATCATAATGTGTGTTGGCCCGTGGATGGGAACAAAGTCGACGCTAGGCAAGTTGAACCGAGAAGAAAAGGGTGGATTTTTCGCTCACAGAGAACTGACTTGAAATAATTTACTCACTTAAAGTCGATAGGAGCTCAGGTAATCTCGCTAACAATCTCTCTTAGCGTCGCAAAACTAAATCACAAGAAACCTGTCACAGCAACAATCTTTGGCTCAAGATCTACATACACCCTCACAGATCGATCAAACCAGCGGGCCGAGTAATATCCGCGCGCCAATGGTGCTCGTTGAATGGATCCTTCTGATAAACATTCACCTCAAAGAATTTGTTGTGCACATGGCACTTGTAGTTTTTGTAGCTAGGTTTATTGGTCAATTAATATTTTAACACCCATCATGCGCATGAATATCAACAATAAAACATACCTGTTCAGTTTCTTGAAGTTGGCTCGGATCAAGTCATCTTCAACAATCTCGATGAATTCACCCATACCCCCGTTAGCTGGAATAAAGTACCTTTTGGATTCCAGAGGCCCAAAATTGATCTGTTGAACAAGCTGTATGGCGAACGGGCTGCCAAGTTCGACAAGATCCGTCATCCCATCATCACCACCGCCAGGCGACGCAACTCTGGGAAATGAAGCCCATGCCATGAAGTTGGCAAACTTGGTTTCATGAGAGAGATGCTGAGGGCGATAGGGTAGAGTTCGGACACAGCAAAACAAAGAAGTCATTTTGATTGGTCTAGAGACTTGTTTTACAAACTTGAATCCGAAGGGTAAAGAGATGATGTTTTGAGAAGTTGAAAAAAGGGATCCCGTTTGATTCTCTCTTACATTTATCATTTCTGGATTCGTCATTGTATTGATAACAATACCGGGATTCAGATGATTTTCGTGAATATCATTGCCTCGGAATGATTTCATCATCAGTGAGTCGCATTTGAGGCCTAGCCATTTCATTCAGCCAATCATTCCCAAGTCAGCCTGTGTACCGTACCGATGTAGTTACAACCCCGCAGTACCTCTTCACGCGTAATCTTCAGTATAAGAATCCCCTTTCGCTCCGTCTTGATTTATTCCTTTTCTTCTTCTTTCCTCACGGTTGGCCCTGGTGGTGATACCGTGACCTTCTTTTCCCACCGACGCCAACTCGT
Source organism: Calonectria ilicicola (assembly GCA_020809705.1). Classification (NCBI taxonomy): domain Eukaryota; kingdom Fungi; phylum Ascomycota; class Sordariomycetes; order Hypocreales; family Nectriaceae; genus Calonectria; species Calonectria ilicicola. The sequence continues at coordinate 5,558,896 of CP085827.1, read as the reverse complement.
TTGCCATTCCTTGACGGCTACCTTTACGCTCTTTCTTTCGCTTCGTCCCCCTTAGCCATTTCAGTAGGCTCCCTCCACCCCACCTGTTACTGCTGGAGACCTTTTATCTCTAGTCAGAGCTCAGCAGGGCCATCCGGACTCAACGATCCTTACTATACATCACCAAATCAGTCTCGACCGTTCCAGTCCGTTAACCCCAGTTGGGTCATATCCGGAAATGAGGGTCCTCTTGCGCAGTATGATTGGGGGAGTACAGATAATGCAGAGCCTGCTGGACAGGACGAGCAAGTGGAGCATGAATCACAGCCAGTCTATTCCTTTCCTGAAGAATCAAGTAACAATGATGAACAAGCCGTGGCTGCTTCTAATATCCACCAATGCACCGAGTGTGAAAAGTCCTTTCCGAAGAAAAAGGCCTTGACGTATGTTTTCTGGTCGAGATACAGCCCTTTATTGACATTGATGCCAACTCATTCCACAGTGCACATCAAAAGACTCATACTCACCCCTTTAAATGTCTCGTGACAGGTTGCAATGCGGGTTTTGCCCTGCGCAAGGACCTTCGTCGCCACGAGAATGAGCTACATAATGGCAGGAAATGGCGTTGCACTTTTGCAGGATGTAAGTCAAAATTGGCGACGCGTGGTGCGCCCCGCAAAGAAAATCTCGATCGTCATATCCGAACGCAACATGGAGGGTGATTGGTGTCAATTTACGTGTAATAGAAGTAGCTGATCCGCAATATTTTGTCAATTCAACCATCAATGCTTGCATAAAAGGGTTTCCTTCGGTAAATCATGATGTGAATTCGTATTGGTTACCTCCTTGTTTTCCTAAACAGCCGGCTTCAGTGAATCTGGTATAAGTTTTAAATCACCGGGTTTTAATAGTTTTTGTTGAAGCTAGCAATATCAACTACTGCTTTTCGTTCAACTTACTGAGATTATGTTCACAAACGCATATTGGCTGGAGCAACATCTTCATACGTGTCCGCATTGATAGAGTTTTCCACCAGGGCTTTTCAGACGCTCCCGGTTGGGCCGGGCTTTCGCTTGGCTTTAGAACCAGAATTGATATTTAATTACAATCACACACCAAACGGCTTTGGTAATGTTTATAAGGACTATTTAATTTATAGCCTAATTTAAACTCACTCCTGGTCTTTCAAAGGAGCTTAGTGGTTTATCTCTTCAAACCTAATCTCTGATGGCGGTCACAGCAAATAGGTTTGCCGTGAAGACACCTCTAGGATCAGCTCGGCAATCTTATATACTTCCCCCCCCAAAAAAAAAAAAAGCCTGCAACACCTGTGTATTGGGAATTAATTCATTTACTGAGTTACCCAAGTATATCGCGCTCATGGCCAGATTTGAGCATGTGAGTCCGTCCTTGGTCTGATCTTCTGGAGTTCGGCCATCCTTCTGGCTCATGCTTGTGCCTTTGACCGCCTGATGTGCACGATCAATGGCTCTACCTTTGGCCTAGCAAGACTAGCTGTTTAGATCCTAACCGAAAAGAGATTCATCTACGTTTATCAGGTTGCTCCTCAAATTGCATTGCGCCAACACCACAGTCTCTGAATTTGCCGAGCGCCTCACAGCTACGTGAAACCCTAATTTGGCATATCCGATCAATAATATCTATTATTCTGAGACAAAGGCCGTGCAGCTAGCCTTCATAATCTGAATATGAGCATATTTCCTCAATCTGACATGCAGGTGAACTCCTCTTTTTCTTTTTTTTTTTTTTTCGCAAGCCACTGTGGGGACACGTCCATACTGAGTCGAGACGTTCTTTTTAGTTATTCTTTTCACCGCCGAATGCATTGATTACAATGTCACAATTTGTATACTTGTGGGTTTGGAGAATGAGGCCTGTCCAAAAAGAATCCTATGTAGTGATTTCAAGCTCTGGATTCTTTGTGTCGCTGAATCCGACCAACATGAGCGAAAGAATGCCAGTAGGACATAATATTCTTGTGCAGTATCAAATTGAAATAGTACGGTTTGTATGGTCAGTGTGGGGGTAAGTGGGTGCAATTATTCCTTGCATACGGACTATGACTTCCTCATCTCTTTCCTGTGACCTGCATGATGACATGCAGCATATCACTCAATAGTCTCAACTAGGGCACTAGAAATGGCTGATTGTGAGGTATCAGCTCACTTTCATGCATTTTTGAGGGGCTAGATTGTTCCTTTTCATTGCAGCTTGCCGCAAAATGATTGGGCTTTTTCTGGGCATCTACTGCGACGAATTATTACATTTCCAGTCTGCTCATGTTTCACTACTGGGAAAAGTTTCCTAGCCCGGAAGACTATGAGCGAGCAAGTTTTTGGATGCCGCTGTGGAGTTGGTTGTTTCTCAGTCAACAAATCAAAACCAAGCCAGCGATTTTCTATCACCTGGATGGCTTGGGGCCTCTCGGAGACATTTGATCGAGCCCACTATTCCATTTTGAACTAGACCTAAATCGAACGAAATTACAATAGTCACCTAGCCACTTAGCAGCGGTGTATTCATTTGTCTTTGGCGGCGTGGCCGTCCACGGTAATGTATAATGACACAATGAGAATTTTTAAAAGCCGGTGACACAAGCCACCTAATATAGTATTCTGTCTAAAATTGACTTTTGGCCTATCTTGGATTTATGTTATTTATAATCGAACTGACCTAGTATCACTATGTGACTACGTGAGAACATGTCAAACGCACTATATAAGTGTAAAGAAAGTAGGCCTTTCGAATATAATTATAGTGATCCCTTTTAGTGTTAGTTGTAGTGATCGTGGTCACCTAGGTCCAGTGGGAAATAACGATTGGGGAAAGTAGGTCCTTGTCGTATGACCGGAGGGTCCGGCTCTTGGGTAGGTCGGTCATGACACTCTCCTCCCTTCAGGCCTAAAACAACAGGGCCCTAGCCCTACAGACCCAACAGTACATAGCAGCCCTGGGTTCCTTATTTAAGAAGAAGGAAAGGATAGAGGAAGAAAGGAAGGATCCAGCTTTGGTCTCATCATCAATAGGAACCTACTTTACCCTGCCCGACTACCTCTCATAGTGGCGCCCTGTTACATTTAGCCAAACAACTGCTTTTTCTGGCATAAAACGTTACCGTTGTTCATTCTGACGCCAGTCGCCATGGCTCCTAATCAATCCAACCTCACTGACCCAAAGTACGGCTATGACTTTGTGGTCTCCACCACCTAGGAAAGTATCAACTCCGGCCTGGTTCAATACCTTCAAAACACGGGGAGTAAACAGCCGTTCACTTACCTCTGTTTCCTCGCGGACGAGAATGGAGACCCTACTGACGAAAAGTCTCTCGACGAGATTCTGGAGTTGAGCGGAGGTATAAATCCTTTTGACATCCCTGATGGTACAGATTGGAAGGATGAACGCATCCAGAAGCTGTATGAGACACGTCTGGTCTGTGCTATCAAAATGCGGACTGGCATTCCCCCAGGCTGCATCGTAAATGTTCCAAACAAGGAACCGCAGTTACAGTTGCCTGAACCAATCGTTACTTTGGGTAACACCTCTGAGGCAGTTCTCTTCAACATGTACTGCTCCGAGGTGGCCATCATCAAAAACAACATCCCAAGCGGTAAGTCATGAGAACTCACCAATTCTTCACCATTAGGGGTCCTCTACCGAGAACATCACCAAAAATGTACCATTTACCCACAAAGTGTTTTGCTGACACCAGGATTCTGAACATAGGATGGGGATCAAAGGGATCATGGGACTGGTTTAAACAACCGTCAGGAAAGCCGTGGTATGTCCAAACGAAAACCAACCTTCTCAACTCAGATCTAGACAAGAATCTCAACACTCCATACTTCGATTCTCATCCAGAGGAGCGTGAAGCGCTCAAACGCAAACTGGAAAACCTTTCGGGAACCGCGTTTAGCCTGCAACAGCTCCTGTTCAACCTCCAGAGCGCTGTCGCACAGACAGCCCCAACATTTTTCGGTGTTACTGATGAAACTGCTTCATACCTGTTGGGCAAATCCTTCATCAATATTTGGTCCAAGGTCGCGAAAGAATATGGTCTACCACTCATTGGAGTGACTGCTGTGGCTCAACGCCCAGACGGATCGCCACTTCGATTGACTGCTCTTGAGCGCTGGGTTAGTCCGGTTGTTGATCCTACAACTGGAGAAAAGATCAAGGATCCATCTGCACTCCAGATATCTGCAACGACGCTCAACTACCTCTGCGCAACAGATGGACATCAGCTGCCAGGAGCCTCGTCATTCAATTGGAACTGGGTCGAGCCGCAAGATGTTGCTCAAACCAGCGGGGTTATCTCCATCAAGCGGAGCACCATAGCGCAATACTTGGCTAACGAAATCCTCCCCTTGGCTCGAACGTCTTGTATCAAGCCTTATGCGCATGTAACAGCAAACAATATTATTGGCGATGTCACGTACAACTGGGGCTTTAAAAGTGGACAGAACCCAAAAGTCAAAGTCACGGATTCTGGTCCTATTGTTGCCACGTTGGACTACAGCGCATCAGACTCAAGCTCGGACCAAATGGCTGCCACTTATGGGGAGCTGAAACTTAGCTCAACTTATTCTTGCAGTATTGTATTTGGCGACTATGACAGGACCAAATCTCCTCCTGTCTACATAGGCGGCAATACCTTCAACGTGATCCAGAACCTCAAGGTTTACGTCTATGTCCAGTGGGCAGCCACGGGCAGGGACGCCTGGGTTATCGACAAGACTCTCACAGATGAGTACGTCGTTTCTGTTGATGAGATTGGTGGTCTGACCTCTACACCTACGGGAAATTCGACCGTCACTGATAACTCGAAGCCAATCGATGTTGGCGTCATCGTCAACTGGTTCACCGGTGTCGGGGACTTGCTCGAAGCCGTCAAGAATAAGAGCTCGGAATTCCTCAATACTCATCTCGAAACTATTCCCTTTAACCAGATCAAGAATTTTGTGTTTCCCGGGGCTCACGTATTCTCTTACAAGACCGCATCTTTCTCTAATTTCTCGGATCTTGCATGTCTGATCACGTATGTGAACCCAACAGACAACCAATGGCAACGCAAAGACCCCACGCCTCATCACCGAATCGAAGGTCCTCCCAAAGTCATCGAACTTGATGAAGTGCCACCTCTTGCTGCGTTTATCATGGAACTCCGGGCAGAGGAGCTTAGCCGCTTGGTGAAAGAGGGCATGGCCAAGAAATCAGGATAGGAAATTGAGGGCCCACCTGACGTAAAGGGGAGCTTCACTATCAACAAGATCGAGAAAAGCAAGGAGGATCCCGAAATCGAGGGTAGGTCTACCCCCAGCAAGCACGAATCTTCCAGCATCGACCTCAAGTCGAGGCAATCTGAAGAACGAGCAGTCGTCACAAGCAATACAGAGCTGATGCTCAGCTACGTACAGGGAGAGCTAGTTAAGCCCCAGGGCAAGTTTCGGGCTCCCCAGGCCGCAGATGGAACCGCCTTGCTCTTCGCCATTGACTCCTCGGGCGTCTTCAACGCCATTGAAGAGACCGTGGCGCAGACTCAGACCGGCTGGAGGGCCATCGACATGTCATCCAAGATTATCAACGACAAGTTCCCATCTGACGCAAAGGCCATGTCAGTCCGTTCCAATGGTTCCGATACTTTATTCCTTTCACTTCTCAATTCACCTTCTTCAACTTTTGACTGGATCTCCAACCCTTATTGGAGGTCCCTTCCTTTCGATGCGGAGAATCGACCGAGCTCGATTCAAATTACCAACATTTACATTTCTGAGACCGATCAGCAACAGCAGTATATCATGGTCGACATCCTGCGCGATCCCGAGTCCGAACTCAAGGCTACATCCCGCTACGTTGTCGACCCCTTCTCTATGTCAGGAGTTTACTGGACGCCTCGGACCCTCCCCTTTGAGGTTGAGGAGGGTAACTATCAAAGCTGTCTGGGTCGTGTCTCTGGTGCCTTTGTAGACGGTATTTACACGGCCGGCGCCGTTAAAGGCGTCGCTCAACTGTCCTACGTGCCCCTTTTCAATCTTTCAGGTAGTGCGCCTCCTATGCCAACTCGTCTGCCTCTCCCAAACAGGACATTAGCAACAGCAATCGCTTCAGCTCGCTACGATGACGACAACTCGTCCTGTTATGGCACCACCGATCTTTACGCTGTTGGTGATTCCACACTCTACCGATGGAATCCTAATCAGCAGCTGGATGACAACACCGTGGGAACAGCGCTGCTGACCAACCCTGTGTTCTCTGGCACCGACACTCTGATTGCGCTTATGCGTGGCAAGATAACTACCATCTTCGGCAAGAATGCCAGCAATGTCGTCTACTACACATCATGTCATATCGATCACCTTGCAGACCCAGCGTCTTGGAGTGTTCCTGCCCCTGTACTCCACGGCATCGAGCGCATCACCTCATTCATCAATCTCAAAGACGGTGGGAACACAGTCTTTGCAGCAGGGGGCAGCAAGATCCAGAAGCTCACCCAAGCGACCAATACCGACTCCAAGCTCTGGCATGCTCAACCCATTATGCTCGAGGTGGCCCCTGAGAGCAAACCCATGTCATTCAACTCATATACTACTACGATCAATGTTAAGGGACAAGATGGTCTGCCCTCGACGAAAGCTGAAATTGTTCTTACAACAAAGGCGCATACCCCGGTTTACATCGATGGACTTTACTATATCCTGTCAACCATTCCGGTGACTGTCCCCGTCAATCAATCGGGACAAGTTATTGTCATTCAGGCAACTGACAGCATCGTTGGGGCTACCATCTATGTGAGGCTAGGATATGTTGAGCATACCATCAACCCCATGGCCAATTCTTTTGAGAAACTGGCCAAACTCTCCGACAAGAACGTTCTTAAGAGTGCGCAGATTCGGACAAATACTATCGCTGGTGGTGTCGTTGGAGACTCCAAGATCGATTCGTTGGTTTCATCTTCAGTATCCGACACAGACCTCATGGCGGCTGCGGACAGTATCAAGTTGTTAACTGATGCTTACAACAATAATCAAACTGAGGCTCAAAAGTCACAGCTCCGTATGGTAGCTCCAGACACTTCCAATTTGGTAATCTCACAAGGTAGCGTAATATATGGCCTTGGTGATTACATCACTATTGCAATTGGTGACTTGTTCAATTGGCTGAAGACGGGAGTCGAAAAGGTCATCAATGCCATCAAGAACGCTACCACGGGTCTATGGGAGTTCATTGTCAAGATTGGCAAGGACATTTATCGTGCTGTTCTTGACACAGTGGATGCCGTCGTCGGGGCTATTCAATGGGTCTTTGACCAGATCAAGACGGGAATCGAGAAGCTCATTCGATATGTTGAGTTCTTGTTTGAATGGGACGACATCCGCCGTACCAAGCAGGTCACGCATAACTTGGTCAAGTACTATCTCTTTGAGATGGTATCTGGCATCGAGACGGCCAAAGATACATTTGACGACTGCATGGATGGTGCACAGAAAGCAGTGGCTGAATGGTCTGGCATCAAGGACTGGTCAGCACTGGGCGATTCGGCTTCGAAGCCACCTTCAGGAAATGCGGCCGATGCTACCAGAGACCAAGCATCTGGTTCCCAAATGTTGGTAGGTAATTTCAGGAATCAGGCTGACAGAATCACGATACGAAAGGGGATGCCTGAAGCGAGCTTGGTACAAAGCTTGGTTGATGACATGATGGCAGCAATGGAGTCACAAGGGATGGTCTTTTCGCAAACCTTTCAGCAGCTCAAGGACCTTGCCCAAGATTTCCTGAAGCTCAGTCTTGCAGATATCCTCAAGCGCCTGGTTGGAATTCTTGTTGAATCTGTCCTGGGCACAACTAAAGTTGTCGTCGATGCCATGTTGGATGTTTTGTACAGGCTCGCCGGGACTGTTGTTGAGGTCTTGGACACTACCATCCACATCCCCATCATATCCGACATTCTCGACGCTATCGGAATTCCCGATATTTCTTTCCTCGATCTTTTCACTTGGATCGGTGCAGCAGGAATCACAATCGTTTTCAAGATCACTCGCGGTGAAGCCCCATTCCCAGACAATGCTTCAACCCGGGCTTTGATCGCCGCCCAAGATTGGCCTTCATTTTCAGCAGTCTTGAAGCAGCCAGTCGCTGTGTTATCTGATGAGGAAGACAAGGGAGCTTTTGACTCAGGGATACCAAAGGACATAGGACAACTCATCTACAGTGCGGGCCACGCCCTTGCCGGTTTCGTTGCTTTCACAGGAAACTTTCTCTTTTTTGCTGAGGCTATGGATGTCAGTCCTACTAATGTATTTGGCATGCCTTCAGCCATCCTGGGTGTGATAGGTGCCCTCGCAGCGGGTGGTGCAGACTTCCTCGTTGCCAAGATGCCCATCGAGAACAAGGCCGTTTCTACCTTTCGCACCATCACTACTATCACTACCATCGTATCAAAGATCATTTTCTCCAGTCCGGGTCAGAAATACCTCACGGGGGGCAAACTCTCATTCATGAAGGCAGATGACAACAGGAAGGTTGGGGCTGTATTTAACACTGCCTTGGTGTTCCCTGCCCTTTTCTGCACTTGCTATCATTTCTACGAACTCTCGAACAAGCCTGTGAGCAAGGAACGGTCATTGGCCATCATTGGAGAGACGTCAAGTATGGTGCAGTATGTTGGGCGAGTGTCGTATTGTGTTGCCCTCTTTGATCCTGAGCCAACCACAAGGCTCATACCAGCCACCGGTATGGCAGCATGTAATATTGTTATGTTTGGTTTGGAAACGGCGGGTGCGATGGTGTTTTGAAGTCCTTTACGGAGAGAATATTTTATTTTGTGGAGCAAGAAGGCGAAGCGAACAATTCGCGGCACGTTGGCTTGATAAAACATTTATTTCTATGATAATGTGATTTTTCATGGGTTCTAAGCCTAAAGCAGACTCACCTCGCTTTGGCATCATAAAAACACGAAACACCTTGGAGACAACCAGAAGTCTATCTTTGAGGCTGCTTTCTCTTATTCTTCCAAGAAGCTATAGGGTAATCAAGGTGACCTAGAAAACATCTCAACGAGGCATATAGAGATAAAGACTAAATAGCAAGTGATCTTTATGAGTTGAATTGGTTCAATTTATTTAGTGGCAAAGGAAAAGAGTCGGCTCGGTTGATTGACTTAATCCCTTACATCCCGATATTCCAGCGTTCTAGCCGAGTGGGGGAGATGATGAGGCAGTCGTCTAACTATGCAACATGCCTAGACCTTATGTTGATTGACATTTTCCTTGCCCGTTTTCGCATACATCTTTTATTTGAATTTATCCCTATATGCCAAAGGTTGCAGTCATATTATGCCGAATTTCGTACCAATTCATCCTCAATCCCCTCTCGAAATGGGTTTGGCACGTCAGCTGCCCGGACTTATCGCTCCGTGCAAGGATATCTGCAAGGTGCTGACATTTAGACCAGGTCCGTGCGAAAACGCCCCAGCCCTGCCAGGCCTTACCCCAAATTGGCATGGGGCAGTAGACGGCCCGAGTCACTTTAGCCGCCTACGGAGGTTGACGCTTGAAGTAATGTTAGTTCAGACCCACCCGACAGGGGGGTCAGAGAGGTCACTTTTCTGGCCTCCAATGTCTCTACACCTCTCAACACGTAACGCGCCTTGCACCGCCTTTAACCCCAATCAAGATGGATATCTCACAGCAGCTACAGCAGCAGCTGGACCAGATCCAGCTGTTTATTGAGGCCCAGCAGCGGCAGCAGCAGCAGCAGCTAGAGCTAACCCAGCAGCTTCTTGAGCAACAGCGCGTTCTGCAGCAGTCCCTTCAACAGCAGCACGAGCAGCTATTGCAACAGCTGCGGCAGCCACTGCGAACCCTGTTGCCGCAGCCTGTACGACACACCCGTCGTAGTGACCTTAGCCGCGATGAACGGATTGAGGTCAGAGCCCTGTTTAGGGCCGGCTGGTCTTACCCGCGAATTGCAACACATTATTATATATCCATTCGGCAAGTCCAATACGCTGTGATAATGCAAGCAACCCCTTATTATCGGTTAGGTTGGCTGCCCTTGCTTATATCTTTATAGGAGGTAGAACTGATAGAGTTTATTATGGCCTTGTGGATTGGTCGCCGCATGGCCTTTAAGAAGATCCCTGATGCTCTTAATTGGAATTGCTCTGAAGGGGCGATCCGGACCACACTCCGCCGGCTTGGATATAAGAGATATATTGCATTGCGAAAGCCACCACTAACGGAACGCACCCAGTAGATCCGGCTTACATGGGCAGAGGAGTATCTTAGCTGGATAATTGTGGATTGGAGGTTGATTTTATGGTTTGATGAGATGTAGGTAATAGGAGGAAGGTATACCTGTATATGGGTTATATAGAAGCTAGGTGAAGAGCTAGATCTAACCTATATCGTAGAGCGCTTCCAGCGGAAGAAGGGCTGGATGTTTTGGGGCTACTTTTCCGGGCTCTTGGGCAAGGGGCCTAGGGTCTTTTGGGAGAAAGATTGGGGTACCATCAATAAGGTCAGCTATTCGCAACACATTGTACCTATTGTAGAAGGCTAGCATTACCTCCATCCAGAAAGCAGGATATTTTTCATGCATGACAATGCTCCAGCTCATATAGCTGCTAAAATACTTATGGAGCTACAGTTAAGAGGTATCCGGGTTATCAAATGGCCGCCTTTTTCACCTGATTTGAACCCTATTAAGAAGGTGTGGAATAAGATAAAGAACTATATTAATAAGCACTTCCCGGAGCATATGTCATACGATCAGCTTAGAGAGGTAGTTATAGAAGCCTAGGATAAGGCAGTTACAGATGACTATTTGGAGGAGCTACTTGCAGAGATGCCCCAGCGTTGTCAGGATGTCAAAGATGCTGGCGGTGGCTATACTAAGTGGTAGCTAGAGCTCAATTGGAAGGGACATTGGAGGCTTGAAAAGTGACCTCTCTGACCCCCCTGTCGGGTGGGTCTGAACTAACATTACTTCAAGCGTCAACCTCCGTAAACCTGTGCCGAGTTGCCGGAAAACACGGGGGCCGTCTTGAATGTACAGTGGTGGGCTCTTGAACCTTCAAGCTTTTACTACTGGTCGTTCGAGGTAATGGGTCCACGATAAATGAGTCGATTCATGGACTCTGTGAACTACTACCGAGCTGAAGCTGATGCTGGCAGGATGTAGTTAAGAGGTCAACATCGTGCTGGATTGAGGACAACCATCGACGGCTCATGGTATAAGTGGCGAGAACCTCATATCCACTTGCTCCATTGACTAATTTCTGCCACTTAAACTTTTGCGGAGTTTGACAAGACCCATATGAGAACAACAGCCACTAATACATGATTGTTCCTATTTCTTGAGCCCACTGCAACAAGCCAACAATTCCTTTCTCCGCACACAGAAAACCCGGTTTAATTATGGAATTAAACTGCGATGACTGTTAAAATCCACATGTCTAGAAGGCAAGGCCTCGGGCTTTCGACCTACTTGTATGAGGGATAAACATGTTGTTAGTTAAGCATAGGACTCTGGATCCACGAGGAAGTACTCAATGTTCCGTTAAGTGCGAGGAAGTTGAGTCTATAACGCTAATGCAACATTCCACAATTCTGGATAAATACACGGATAGGTGCTCTTTCTAGCGCATATCAGAGTGAATGTAATGTATGGGGATGCCAATTTGGGGATCTTATCTTGACTACCTCATTGAGTATTGTCGTTTGGACCATGGGGTGCTTTTATCGTCCGTTTTCTAGCTCGTGGATGATGTCATTGTACGAAGCTAGCCTTTTGATACCACTATCACCATCCACCGGAGTTAATCTAATGCCGGCATATTGGATACGATTGCGTACTTTGCGATCAGTCAGGGTGACGTCTGAGAACATGCCGTAGGGCCAACATGATGGTGATCAGTGAGGCTAGCTCTGTCCCCACTCTTCCTACAAACGGACCCCGTATGCAAGAATGGGCGCAGTTAGCTGCAACAGTGTAATCGTGCCGGGCCGATTAAAAGCAAGCCTTTCGGGCTCGAAGCGCGGGATGACATTGTGTAGACATTTGCACACACAAACTACTTAAGCCCAAAGGACTGTACTTCAGCGTCTCCACCTTCCCCTCATATGCACTGCTGTTTGTGATTTTGGCATATATAATTGATACGCTTGGCCAATTCGTGCTCGGTCTACTTTCGCTTCATCGGACATATCGAAGAGCATTTTTCACATTGCCCCTCGAGCGACAGTCGCTATCAGCTCTCACCACCATACTCAACGCAATCAGCGACCCAAAAACAAAATGCCCGAAACACTTGTCTTTCGTGCTTCCCAAAGCTCACAGAAAACCGTAAAGGTCACAGAGACCTTTACTGGAGATGTTTTTCTTGACTTTATTCATGGAGAGAAAGGCGCCACTATTGCCAACGTGACTTTCACGCCATGTGCCCGTACATTCTGGCACACACACGAGCAGGGACAGCTGCTGAGGGTTCTTAGCGGTACCGGTTGGATTTGCGATCAGGGAGGTGTTCCGAAGCGTATTGAAGCCGGAGATGTCATTTGGGCGCAGGCGGGTACCACGCATTGGCATGGTGCTGATGATGGTAGCTTAATGACACATCTAGTGATTGGATTGGGAAATACTACCTGGCATGGAGCAGTCACGGATGAAGAATACGCTAAAAAGGGGAAATAAAGGTGGTCTTTACATCCAATATAGGACCGTGATAGCTCAATGTGCTTTGGGTCTGAACAACTTCTTGAACAAATAGACCTTTTTAAGAGTGCGAGAGAAAATTTGTGGTACAGCCTAATGCGCTGTTTTCTGGGACTACGCAGCAAATCTGTATGGCTCCTGTGTGGCACTTCAGTATCCTAGCGCAGATTTTAAGCATGGGAAGCGAGCATCGGTGAAGTTCTATATGTCCTGAACTTTGATTTGAAGCTGAGCTATTAAGTTCTCCTAGAGATTTAAAATCACAAATTTGGAACGCGGATGGCAATCTTCCCGACCGTATGTCCCGACTTGATCCTTGCATATGCCTTCGGTACATCCTCCCATTCCAACATCTCGACAACTGGTTTCACCTTGCCATTCTTTAGCCATTGTCCGATCTGTGCCAAGTCTTCAGTTTTAGTCTTGACGGCCACGATGATGAATTGCCTGAGTCCGCCTCCCAACCATGCTGGCTGTAACAACCTCCGGATAGATGAAAGATCGAAATGAACCGTCAAGAATTTCCCGTCGGGTTTGAGATAGAGGTGACTTCTCTCGTACAGGTCTGGAGTGCCAATATTGTCGATTACGAGATCAAAGACTTGGCCCCCCTTCTCTAGTTCGGAAATGACATCTGTCTGCCTATAATCCAGAACGCTGTCCGCGCCCAACTGCTGACATAGATCGACATTCGCCGTGGAGCATGTGGTAGTGACGTGGGCGCCCAGGGCCTTTGCGAATTGTATACCAAAAGTGCCTGTGCCGCCACTGCCTCCATTAATGAAGACTTTGGATCCTTCCTTGGGACTGCCAAGCAGGAGGGACTGGTAAGCTGCTAAGCCAGCTGTACCCACCGCCGCTGCTAGGTTCGGATCAACGCCCTGCGGCAGCGTAGTGCACTGGGACACAGGAACAATTGTGAGTTGGCTGAGAGTGCCATACTTGAACAAGGGAGGAAGCGCCCCGAAAACAAGTTGTCCTTCGTGAAAGGCCTGGTCGGAATCATGAGTAGCTACAACGCGTCCGCAAAAGTCTAGCCCCGGCGTTGCGGGCTTTTTTATCAGGAGTCTTCTTATCAAGCCGATCTCTGGAAGCTTGTAATCGGCGGGATTGAGGCCAGTGGCAATGACTTCCACGAGAATTTCTGCCTTTGAGAGGGATGATTTGGATGGCGCAAGCGCGGAGGGGTTCATGTTGAGAGACTCTTCGAGGCCATCCCGGATGTTTGCATATTGCCATGCCTTCATTGTGACCATTACAAAGATATGGTTGGTTTAGTTTGGTTGCTGTCTGTTGTCAGTCGGAAAGGGTTCTGTTGCGTGAATTAAATAGAATTCGGAGAGAAGGGCGGGTGAATGTCTCTACAGAAAGTGTACGCCAGTCTTCGGGTCTTACATACCGAACCCAGACCTTTGTTGTCAACTATCTCGCTTTCGCATTCCCAACCTTGTACTCCACAATGTTTCGGAAATGACTTCTCCGCCCGAGTAGCGGAGTCCGCAAATACGTTACCAATCGTGCTGGCGCAAACTTAGTTGAGGCGGACTTGGGCTTGTCAAAGCCCTTATTGGCGATATCAGCCTGAGAGCCGATCGTCCGTTATGCGGGCGAAGATAGATTCAGATGTTTGCTACTACCTAGGCTCTTTTCTTAATTTCTGATCTGATTTAATTTTTCCACACATCGTGAATGAGGATAAATTAGCGAATCTTGATGCAGAAGTGGGGAGGATGGTCCTATTATCTATCAGTTTCTACATTTAGTTACTGTCCCCCAACTCGAAGGTCCAACCCACAACTTCCATCATGGACCACTGATGCATGCCACAGAAATAGTATAAAGTAGCCGCGCTGCTTCAGGCTATGTGGGTTTAAGAGGCTGAACAGACAACCGATTTTTAATAAACTTTTGTAATGTGTGGCTTGCAGTTCCGAAAATAACTAGCCAATTCTAATGATATTCCCTGCCTTTGGGAAATTGGGGCAGAAGATGGTTCTCTTCTCTGGCCTGGTTGTCGTCGCCTTTCGTTGGAACTGTTGTGAGAGCTATATAGCCCACATCTTCCTTGGCACAAACATCCGAAAGTTGAACCCGAAGACCACGCAACCGCCTCGCTCTATCTGGCCCGTCTAAGCTGGAGCCGCCTTCTGAAAAAGGTATATGTGGGTTATCCCTAGTCATAGAGCTCACAAACCCTAGTACGTCTGGTCCATGATGCAGAAAGGGGGTCACGTGGGACCCGTGACCACAGTAGCCCTTTAAGGGCTACTGCTGGGAGCAAACAACAATGAGAATCATCTTTCCTTCTACATATACTGAACCCCCTACGTTATCGTATCAATTCTGCCCTAAACTCCACCTCAACTTCTACCTCTACTGCCACTATATCCTTACGTAAGCCCTACGACAATTAGAAAGGTCTTGGTAATAACATAATCATATTCTTTTTTAATTAACCAGATATGCCAACCTGCTTTGTATTATTAGAACAATATCTTTTGAAAAGCCTCAATATTGAAGCTGTTGTTAGGGTTTTTCTTGTGCCTCTTCCCTTTATAACCTTACCTGAGTACTCCTTACTGCGCCCCCACGATCACCGGGTCCCTAATCCAGTCCCAATTTATTTCAGTATTAACATCTCTGTCTATAACTAGTAGATTATTAGGTTATAGTAGGAGAGCCAGTGGTTCCACTTTACTGGCAAGGTGCATCCCTATGTGCTGCAATGGGTCATACGAGAACCTGATATTTTTTCGGATGAAGATGACGATGGAGAAGTTTACAAGGCTCCAGTTGTTCTTATCCGCGACCATGGATACTAGCCATAAGTAATTTCACCTCAGCTTCTTATTTCAGCCTTTAGCCATTGTACTGATCACTAGTATGGATTCTGAGTAGAACTGGTGCGAGAGTTCTCTCAAATTGCGAGGGCTTTCCACTTGTTCTACTATCTGTTTTATTTACTGGGTAAGTTATTGGGATAGGTCAAACTCACTTGGTCAGAGACTCCGTCCTGCTATTTGATGACACACAACTCAAATACTACGTGTTCATCCAGTGCTACACTTACATTATTCCAGGTAAACCAACAAAAAGTCCATTCAAAGGCTTTCACCCCTTTCAAGTGTTTATCTTATTTCCTATCCACACTTTACCATTCTCTCTCCTCTATAAGAAGATAGCGAAAAGGAAGGAAACACAATTTGTTCCCAGTATTCCCTTTACTTATATAGGTAAAGTAGCTAGCCTGCTTAACCATTATCTTATAATTAATCCTCCCTCCAACAAGAAGGACTACATCTTTATCATTATGCCCAATTCTTGGACATTCCCAGACAAGAGCACACCACCTACATCCGGATCCAATATAGCATCTCCTACCAAACCATAATCCAGTTTTACAGCTACAAGATCCATATTCAAATCTCCAACCAAGAAATCTTCTGTAAAGATGTGGGACCAAGAGGACCAATCAAGCACGCATACCGAATGTGTACTAGCGCAAGACGCTATAGGGCAAGGACGCCCACAACAGTATCATGTAGTGAGCGCAGGCGAACGATTCTACAGTTCGTCAAGTTGAAGTCTTGGTAATAAGAACAGAGGTCTATTGCGGTCCCATTCGTGCTTCACCCTAGTCGTGAATCCAGTTCGTTACACCTAGCAGAGCTAGTATATTAGTCTAAGAACTATTGGCAGCAAGATGTCTTTGATGTGTTTTATTTAGCCAAACAGCCTAAATTACTTTGCATCCTAAAATCAGTAGTATATCAAGGGTTTAAACGCTGAAGCTATTGCTTGTATTTATCTTCCTCTGCCTGCATGGCTTCTCGTGCCTGAGTATGCTCTCTTTCAATCTCAGCCCAGACAGGGCAATACCTGCCCTTATATTAATCTCAGTTTGAATATTTATATTTCCGATCAGAATGTCCTTTCTGAAGATTGGAAAGGACAATGGTTCTTCATGAGCGGACGTGTCCACCCCTCCGCACTGACATGGAGGATCAAGAGGCCGCAGCAACCACACCGCACAACCAACTACACTATCCCAGCCTTTCTTATTCGTAATAATATGTAACGAACTGGATTCACGACTGGGGTGAAGTACGAATGGGACCGCAATAGACCTCTGTTCTTATTACCAAGACTTCAACTTGACGAACTGTAGAATCGTTCGCCTGCGCTCACTACATGATACTGTTGTGGGCGTCCTTGCCCTATAGCGTCTTGCGCTAGTACACATTCGGTATGCGTGCTTGATTGGTCCTCTTGGTCCCACATCTTTGCAAGGGAGTGCCAGATAGTACCTATTTGAGTAATCAAAAACACTTTTCGTTACAATTAATATTTAGTGACAATTATAGTCAGTTGCACTTAATATTTCAAGCTTATTCCTTCTCTTGGCCAATCCGATTTTGACCATGGCTAAAATTACAGTTTAATGCTTTTCGGTCAACTTCCTCTTGTTCCCAAGTGGCCAAAGCTGCAAGTGAAGATGCTGTGTCAAGGTGGTCTAGGCCGAGTCTTCCTTGTTTAAGAGCAATGCACTGTTGCATCAAAGTTATTGCATCACCTGACCTCCCAACAGCATGCCAAGTGAAGGCCAGATTATGCATACTAGTCAAGGTGTTGGGATGATCAACTCCTAGCTTGGTCTTGCGAGTCTCCATTACTTGCACCTCTAGCTTCTCTGCCTCTTCCCATCGGCCTTGGTTCCAAAGTGTTGATGCAAGATTGGCCATACTGGTCAGTGTAGAGGGATGGTCAACTCCTAGCTTGGTCTTGCTCGTCTCCATTACTTGCACGTCTAGCTTCTCTGCCTCTTCCCATCGGCCTTGGTTCCTATATGTTGATGCAAGATACGATGTAGTTACTAGAGTCGCCGTATCTTCGATACCTAATCCTTTTTCTTGTACCCTTTTTGCCTTATAAAGCATATCTTCTGCCGTTCTATATATCCCTTGTAAAAATGCATACCACCCGCCTCTTTGTAGAAGATTTGCCCATATCTCTTTAATATCTTTATCCTTTGGCCTATTATTGACTGCTTCTTCAATATGTGGAAATAGAAATTTGCAATCATTCCATGTTTCATATTGCCCACTTAGAAACCATTTGTTCATTAAAATAATATACCTTTCCTTATATATCTCATAAGAACTGGTACCTAGCCATTTTCTTATTGATAATTGCACAAGCCCATGCATTTCAAACGTATTCTCTTTCGTGACGATAATTAGAGAAAAGTCTATTAAGGTCTTTATATCCTCTTCAAACTCATAATCTGCATTATGATCATTTTCAGACTCTGAATCTGTGCTCTCAGTCTGACTTTGCTTTGTATTATTAACTATTTCTCTAGATGACTTAAGTAGCCATTCTGGTATTCCTTGTTGATTAAAGAAACTTATCAGCGAGAGTAGATCTGCTGTAGAATGTCTCTTGGAGCTGATATAGATGAATGATATTTGCCATGTTGTAAGGATGGTGTTAGATGCTCCTTCATCCTGTCGAATGTCCCCGGTATTGTAGTCTAGAAGCCGAATTCTCTTTTTCTCGCTGTCTCGAAATTCAGCTAGATATTTATCTATTGTAATTCGTGGTGATCTTGCTTGTATATAAGCAGCGGCTTGACTGATAGCGAGCGGGATATATTCAAGCGCCTGGACAAGATTTGCGGCTGTGCTCGCTGTTGAAACCTGCCCCAATCTGTTCTCCAGGAGCTTTAAGGCATCTTTCTCAATCATCGCATTAACTTTAATAATAGATTGGTGGTTGCCAGTCAGCCTGTAGGCCAAGTCCCGATTTCGTGTAGTAATAAGAATTGATCCGTTTCGACTTTGTGGTAGATATGATGCTAGTGGCCGGTTATCTGGGTTATCTTTGCTGAACAACACGTTGTAGTCATTAGCACTGTCTAGTATGATACACCAACTTCCTTTAGCTTCATTACTAAGCCAGCCATAGACAAGCTCCTTGATATTAGCATTTGGCTGGTCCCTACTAGAAACCTTTGCTACATTTGCAATAGCCTTAAAGGATTCTTCGATCCTTGTGATTGTACTAGCATAGACCCAAAATACCCATGTTTGTTGTTCTCCATTATCATTTCGATCTTTCAATTGATAGGCGTATTCAATGGCCAATTGTGACTTTCTGCTCTCGTGTCAGCAGAAGTTTCTTCTATTCATTTTAAATCCTACCCAACTCCCCCTAAGCCAACAAGTGCTGCACGTCCTGCAGGCTGAGAGCATAGCTTATGGATGGT
This sequence comes from Calonectria ilicicola, assembly GCA_020809705.1. Lineage (NCBI taxonomy): Eukaryota > Fungi > Ascomycota > Sordariomycetes > Hypocreales > Nectriaceae > Calonectria > Calonectria ilicicola. The sequence continues at coordinate 5,539,917 of CP085827.1, read as the reverse complement.
GTCGAGGATGTCACCACGCGGGACGAAGTTTGGGTCACGGCTAAAAGGGACGCTGGTCGATGACGGATTCGGAGGTGTATCAGGTCGGTCTTTCAAGAACTACGGCGTTAGCTAGATCAGACAAAATAGAAAAACCTTCTTAGAACAGACCAGGGGGCGGGTGAATGTTGACAATTCCACCGGTGACAGTAAACCCAGCAAAGATATTGCGACCGTGAATGGGGCCAAGAAATGATGTCCCGCTCATATTTAGATGGCAGCGAAAATACTAGGAGATGGATTTATCACTGTGTAGATGTCAGAGGACCCGCAGTTTGAGGGGTTTTTGAATGCCGGTAGTCTAGCCGCCAGCCTCGTGCGGCTGAACCGCCCTTGTCATACGTGTACATGTCATCAAGACGTGGTTATTACTCTTGTGGTTTGATAGGTAGGACTTTTCTCAAGTGGGAAACGGGCTAACTATAATCCCGGCGAATGTCCATTGCAAGTATACATTTCGTAAGCCATTATTCGCGCTGTGTATAGCCACAATGCTAAATATGGTCTGTGCGGTGAGTTGTTTGACATCCAGAGAAAACGACACACGTTTCGGCTCCCATTGTATTTTAATAATCAATCTAACTTTTCTATCTCTTTTGTTTCACATCAAAGGCTTCACTCTGCTACAATCCCGCAAATCCCACCTATTGCTACTATTTTTGGCCAAGTCCTTGGGTCTGGAAGGGCCACTCTTAAACGGGAAAGTTTGCCAATGTTTGATGAACCTCAGCTTAAGTGCTGCGCCGAGGTGCAATGCTCTACCTATCTTACACCAGGACAAGAAGATAGATTGCCTTTTAAGGGCTTCCATCCCTTCCGAGTCTTCATTCTTTTCCCAATTCACGCGCTCCCGTTTTCCATCTTATGTAAGAAAATGATGGAGAAGCCTGAATCCTCATTTGTCCCCGGCATTCCTTTCTCTTGCTTAGGCAAGGTGGTTGGTCTGCTTGATCACAAACACATGGTGAACCCTCCCGAAGACGAAAATGACTATGTCTTTATTATTGTTCCCGACGTTTAGAGCTTCCCAGAGAAGACAACTCCGCCACCGGCTGCTAAACCACCTCGAGCTGCAGGCGAATCTTCCAATGGCCGACCCAGTGCCTTTAGTAATGCCCGATCGAAGTTTCGGTCACCGCCCAAGACATTGACACAAGCAGCTGGTCAACTAGGTCCAAGCACACCGCCCATGAAGAAGCGCACTGCTACCTCTTCATCGGATATTGAGGAAACACCCTCTAAGAAGTCACGAGAATCCTAATAAGAACGGGCGCTGGTGACTTCATTGCCATCTTCTTCTGAAGAGGCACCGCCACAAGACTCAACGGAGGTTGCTATCACATCACCTTTCCCACCAGCTTCGCCTGCTGCAACTGACGATGAATATGAGAAGGGGGAGATCAAGAACGAAGCTCCGTCCGCAAACCAGGGTGCTGAGCTTGCAGAGAGCATCATTCATCACACGCGATCCTCCACTGTGGAGCCTTCTAGGAAGAAGGGCAAGAAGCATCCAACAAAGAAGTAATGCACTTTCTGACTGTACTATATGACAAAGGATTTGGTTGTTGGGATGCTTGATTCTTTTATGCACTCGTTTGTTTATGTTATGTGTAACGAACTGGATTCACGACTAGGGTGAAGCACGAATGGGACCGCAATAGACCTCTGTTCTTATTACCAAGACTTCAACTTGACGAACTGTAGAACCGTTCGCCTGCACTCACTACATGATACTGTTGTGGGCGTCCTTGCCCTATAGCGTCTTGCGCTAGTACACATTCGGTATGCGTGCTTGATTGGTCCTCTTGGTCCCACATCTTTACAATAAACGTGGTTCTGAATTCTTACTTGCGCTTGTGTGGTATTCAAAAAGGCATTGGTATTTGGCACATACTTGGGGACCGTATTATATTTCGGGATTGCTGCAAATGAAAAGTTGTTGTAGCCAAGAGGGTCTAGGCTAGCCATCCAGAAGGTATTAAACACGGTCGTAAGTCGTCTTGAGATAAGAGCTGTGCTGATAGGAGGGTTACCCCAATCACTCCACCCTTCTCCTGAGTATAGATTTGCCTGTCCAATGAAGTAATTGATAGTTGGTGTTGCGGAGGGCCCATCTGTCAAGGACCAAGCCGTGAAGAAATTGTTTAAAGCTGGATAGTCCATCATCAATCGATCCAAAAGTTGAGTCCCTATAGATTTATGTTTAATGAGTCGTTGACGCCGTGCTGAGCAAGTTGTAGATGGGTTTGGACCGCAATTAATTTCCGTTTCAAAGACAATCGGTAAAACAGTGCAATTAAACGATGCAAACGGCTGCAAATATGCAGCATTTCCAATGGAATAGAGCAGATTTGTACGCGCCATTTTATCTGGATATGCTTCCGATGTTGTCAGATTAGCTGCAAATGAACTATTGTAAAATGCTTCGGTGAGATTGAGTTGGTCCTCATACTTATTGTATGGTGAAATCATCCCAGCAATATCTAATGGAGCACACTCAAGGTCCAAGTATGATGTTTCAATAGTAAAATTATGCAATATGCTTTTTTTCGAGTCGACGAGGCCTTGAGCTTTAATCCCGAGAAGTGATGTATAGTGTAATTCACCACTTCTAAGAGCGGCGTCGTCAATATCATAAACATCTCCTTTGCTTTTAACCCATTGGGGGATCTTGGGCAAACCCCATTGGTCTGTGCTAGAGAGCCTCTGCGACTCTGGGGCCATAAGACTGAAGGAATACAAACCTTTAATATTATAATCAAAATAATCAGCCCAAGTATAAATAGCATAGGCTGATATTTGATAGCTGGGGTGAAAGTAATAAATTGTTTTGCTAGAAATAGCATCTCCGATTGAAAGTAACCTAGCAGTGCCTTGGCCGCCAAGAGGAGACATTAGCCAAATAACAAGAATAAGGAATCCAATGGAAGTTTGGGTTCTGATAAAGAAAAAGCGTTCGAAAGCTCCAGCAAGGTTTTGACTGCCAAATATTTGCTCAAGACTTGCTATGCAAATGCCTTGGTGCTGTTCAAGGCGCCAGCGTGAAATATTTTTATAGAACCGACTGGCAATAGCTGCAAATATAATGGGATATATTGTGGGACCCAGTCGCGCTATTTTGGAGACTTTCTGGCCTTCTGGAGATTGTGGTTGATCGTCAAGACAAAGGGCGATTCCCGCTAATGCTATATATTGGATGAGAAATATTTATTAAATAGTTGTACTAAAACATTACCTATAAAGGGCAGCGGTGAAATGGTCAAGAAAACATCCCAGACTAGCCCACAATACCATCCGAATCCTTTAACACACAACTTCTGTGGGCCAGAATGCCAGTTTTTATTTTCAGCGGATCTGGATGTGATATCTGTAAGGGGAACGGTGGCTACTGGCTCATATTGTTGCCATGAAGTTTGTCGAAGACTAAAACCGTTAGCTACGAGGTGTGGAAATGTGGATCTTGTCGCGACGGCGACGGCGATCCGTTTGTTACGCTAAGATTGAAAAGAATAGCATACCGGATTGTTCTCTTTGGCCTCCACAGGTATACGAAAATGAAGGTAAGAAAAGCCGCAACAGTGAATGCAGCGCCAATTAATATAGCCGTCAGCTCTCCGGGACGAACCGACAACCAATGGCCTTCTGGGCTGTCGATATTCGGGAAACTGTATGCTGTAGCGGTAGATGAAGAATTGTTCTTAGACTTTAAGTCCCCGGAGTTGTATGAGCTGCTTTTAACTGCGCCGAGAAAATCGCGTCGTTGCTTCCCAAAGCCGCCCAACAGTACAGGCGCAAATTTTCCCTTGCAAAGGGATACTCCCCCGTTTTCGCAGTCGCTCACCGTGTCACAGCAACCAAATAATTGGACACTGCTAAAATTTGCGCACACCCCCATGTTGCCGATCATTATGTCTGAAGTAGGATCGCAAAGTCCCCAAGCCCAGTTCATCCCGTCGGGAGGCCCATCGATCATCTCTTTCGTAGCTCTGAAGGTCATGTTTCTAAGATTCTCTTTGGGACAAATTCCCCCTGCCTGGCGGGTGCATGGATCACTAGTGCAGCAAGTTATGAATTCCATCCAATTACCTTCACAGAAGTACGCATCGCCGCCTTGAGGACATTTGAGCTCATAATAATCAATCAGGGCACTGGTTAGTGCGGACATTGTTTTATGTAGGATTTCTAGGAGGGCAGAGGGATGAGAATTTATGAAAAAGAAACATTGAGCCTGCGGAGAGATGGCGGGGACATAACCCTTAAATACGAGATTTTGCCACCACAGAATTCACCTCTAAAGTCACACTGCAGCACTAAGAGCCGGCATTGCTTTATTCGCGCATATTTTGCATCGATCTGTATCCAGTGAGCCCCCAGAACCATGAAATTCAACACTAAGGCTGAAACAATTGCATTTCGGGGATGGAAATTCATATTGAACTAAACAGAAATGGCCTAATTAGACGCCACTCAGCGCTAACACTACGTCGTGAGAGTCTTGAGGTTATGAATCAGATGAATGCGATGAGATCATGGCCAAGTGGATTACCAATGCATTGCGAAGGGGTTTAGCTGTCAGTGGTGATGCAAATTACTATTGAAACATATCTTGCATCGAGATTATATCTTGGTAACCCAAGTCGAATCCCCTGATGGATTGCCGCTCGATGATGCAACAAAGCGCCAAGCTGAGACAAGTTATCTGGCTGAGATGATGACATGGCCACCCACGTGTCAGAATTTCCCAGGTCATGCGGATGTAAGGGTAAATGTGCATAAGTATATCCCTCACACAACAGGCATCTGAATTGAGACAGTGCAACTAGCTTAACAACTGCAGATGAATCTCCCACTGAGGATGAGTCGCAGGTCCCGACGAAAAAGGAGATTTGGTCCGAATGAAGTACTACAACCGAGGGTACAAAGCTTACTATCCAACACCAGCCAACATGTCCGGTACTATCATCTCCAATCACAGCGGTAGGCAGCTAGAGTCAGCGCTATAAAGACTGGGCTTGCTGTTGGAGTGTGTAGCCATTATGAAGTAGGCCAAGGGCGATGCTCAAATTTGGCTAGACGGCGGGGTTCGCAACTGCAAGTGAGGCTAGGGTCAGCAAGTCTTTGAACATAATCAAGGCTAAGTTTAAGCATGCTATGCCTCTAGCTGAACATCTATTATTATTAGATATCAAAAGACCGAGTCTTATTAGAAGCATTAGCGGTAGAGCAGACGCTAAACCGTGATAAAATGAGTGTGTGTTTTGGTTGGATATCCCCTGTGAGAGGCAGCTCGACCTAGGCTAGGGAGCACTCCGATTGTTCTTGCCTGCTAGATGCGATGGCAAAGTGGCAGCCTGTACCCTTTCTGCCGTATGGTATATGTGTGTAAAAGCTTGAGGTGAAGGTTTTCAATGACCTTGATGTGATAAAATGAGTGTGGGAGGACGCTGACGTTCCAAATCCCCCCACTGTCAACGTGCCTTTTTCACTTCAATTTCACACAAATTTAAATCTTTAAATGTGTCTTCCACTCATTCACGTCAGATGTGCACAAATTAATACAAAGCTGAAACGTTGGCAATTTTGATATTCTCATTTCCAGGTGCTTGATAAGTTTCAACAGAGCCTATCAGCTTTATCTAATCCTCGGGCCTTTGCCTAATGGTCTCCAAAATCTTATGCATGGCAATGCACTATCATATCCATCCCTATTCATATTCATCATGACTATTAATACATACCCACTATACAAGAAAAAAAGAAGCCCTTGGTGTTATCCAAAATTGTCAAGAGTCGTTGTTTTACGCCGAAGCTGCGGCAGCCGCTGCCGCATTTGAAGCAGCGGCTGTACCAGTCTGTTCGTTGTTCTTTGCGCTTTGATGTTGAAACAATGTGATTGCGGAAAGGAGTGCCATCAGAGCCCAGTGGTAACCCATTTCGGGCGAAGTTCCGCTACCAAAATACTGGAAACCTCCGATATCCGTCATGGACATGGACAGAGATTTTGCGGGGGCGAAGATAGCAACGACTTCCTTTCCGTCACTTGAGAAACCAGAACCGTGGCCATTTTGTGGTGTTGTATTGGGTGTTGTTCTCACTAGCTTCCAACCGGTGCCAGATAGCCCCAAGCTCTTTACCTCGTCGCCACTAGAATGTCGCCACTCAAAGGTTTCAAAGTGCTGGTGTGGGCCGTTTCCTACCGGCATGGTAAAAGTATACCGGATTGTTGTATAGGGGTTCTCGCATTTCATGGCTGCCTGAGAAGGCATGATACCATAGATAGGCACCCCAGGGAGCTGAATGGTGAAATCGTTGTGTTTCCGTTCAACGTAACACATTGGCGGGCCCTCGATGTCTTCACCAGGGTACAGGACTGTGGGGCCAGGAAATCCAACTGGCATGCTGGCGGCATATAGGGGTTGTGATCCTTTGTGAGTGGAAACGATGACGACCAGCTTAGACCACGACTTCTTCCATGCCAAGTGGAGAGTGTGGGGGAATCCGATGCGGGCGACATGGTCGGGAATTTGCATCGGCCCGTCAGGCTTCGAAGCGCCGCTGCCCATTTTTGCTGAAGTAAATGGATGTTGTGGTGATTGAGTTGAGTGTGGTTAAGCTGCTGTTGCTAGAGAAGACAAGATGGCAATTGAATTGACTGAATGAAGATATCAGGGCAAAATATCACGGGTGAGAGCGTCCTTTATATTGTATCACTCGGCCGAGCCGAAACACGATGACGAGTTCATGATGATTAGCGCTGGCAGTGATCTGCTGGGCGCAGGCGGTGGCTTATCCAGGCCCAAAGCACTGCTTCCTATTTTTAGTGGATAAGGTTGAACGGAATAAGGTGGTCAGATTGAGCTGAAATCTCTTAGGCGCCGTTTGGAAGGGCTTTGCACTCGTTAGTCCAATCATCTGCTCTAATGTCCACTCAAAACCCCGACCAAACCCACCCTCCCTTGTGGTGCAACAGCAAAGCGTGCTGCTGGAGGCAAGGATCGTCCAGCACTCTTCACGTGCTGCGGCAGGGTTCATGATCCGCAGCGCAGAAGAATGCCCGTTTTGGCAAAAACACTGCCACTTTGCCAAGACCACCCAGATTAGCACGAATCTCAATGCCACGCTTTCTAGACTTCAGCCGCGCAAAAGCCAGCAAGAGCATACCAAGGCGATAATTATCGAGGGAAAAAACTCGGACACGGTTGTGATTGTGATATTGATCAGCGTGTCAAAACGCCGACAGCTCAACCCTCACTAGCTAAAAGGCATCGCCACCATTCTTGTCTTCAATCAATCATTCACCGATCTACCGAAACAATCCCATTATTTACATGTTTGTCTCCGGTTTATGACGATAATATCCGTTAATCTTCCATCAGATCCATAATCATTAACAACCCCAACTAGTTTACATACCGAAAGCCTCATCACATTTTGCTTCTCAATCCATGCATACGACCCCACTGTGCGCGTCTGCCGGATTAGGCAAAGTCGTGGAATTGAATCGACGCGTTTTCGCGGTGACATGCCACACGCATTATTCCTCGTGAGGTCTCTAAAAACACAGAACGAATTTGTGCGATTAATAATATATGTACAAGAAGATGGTATCGGAAAGCCTCTAGGCGACTGTGTAAATATTAAATCTGAGTAGAACTCAGCATCAGGGCCATGACAACATTCTTGAGAATTAATCCAAGACCTGCTCATCAAATCAAATACATCGATCTCCTTTACTAAATACAAAAAAAATGCCTTTAGTAAACATTGATAGCATCGTATCCTTCCTGTCGAACCTTGACCTGAGCAATCCTCTCTTCGGTGGAGACTGCTTTGACTTCATCTCCCAGAATGGTGGCGAGTTCATCCAAAGTTGTCAGTTGCGTTGAGATGCTGATTTGGTTCGCAGTATCCACAGTAAGCGGGAGACCCTGGAATCGTGCCATGACGGTTCCTCTACCGTACTCGGTGGTATTGATCCAGTTGGAAACACCTGGGTCAGATGCGCTCATCACCAGAGTATACGTTCCATTGCTGTTGGCTACAGCCTGCTTACTATTCCAACTCTCCAATCGGTCACGAGCGCTGTCGGTAATCATCCAAGGTGAATATCCAGGCAAAATCCAATAAGTAGCAGGGCCGGGATTGAGGTGCACAATGATGGCCTCTGACTTGGTCAAATTGTAAGGTGCTAGTGAGCTTGCTTGAGTAACAAGTGTTCCGAGTGTCTGTGATTGAATTGGAGTCTGTATTTCGTTGACCGGGTTAGAGAATACCATGTTGAAGAAGAAGTCTGCAAAGAGCGGGATGGAATCAACAAAGTGTCCACGGGCATTCTCAATGATGGTATCATTGGAAAATACATCTGGTAGTTGTTTTTCCTCAACCAGCTCAACCTCCAGACTATCGGGGGTCTCAGCAAGCCAATCCCCAAGATTATTTCGAACAAACAGCTGCACAGCTTCGGAGTTGCTTTGGATGTGGTTTGGCGAAGATGAAGTACTTGAATTAACGGTGATTTCGAATGACCCATCAGCCTGTATGTCGAGGTCATCATTGCTCAAAATTGTGATAGTTCCTTGGGAGGTAACATCCTTCTGGAGAGTAAACGTCACATCCGATGGGCCACCAGCGGTTCTTTGTCCACGGATAACATAACTATAGTTGCTGCTAATTGGGATGGTCCGATAAACGGCATCCGGGTTGTCGAACGCATAACGGCCCCCTGGAATTTTCAAGCCGTCTGTGGCTCGAGTCCTAGGAGGAGCCAACAAACGATAGACTCGAGGGTGAGCGGGATCTTGATTCACAGCCTTTTGCATGCAGCTAAATGCTAATTCCTCGACAGCCGTGGCAAGAGTATCCTGTATAGGTTGAGAGTCTGTCTCATAGCCAAACTTCTGCGCTCCTGCTTCGAAAGCTTTCGTCGCATCCGCCTTTAAGTCTTCGTATGGTTTCTGATTGTGAAGCGCGACAGCCAATGTGTCCAGTTCATGTTGATCCTGCGTGGCCAAAGGATTGCCAGCCCCAAAAGAGAGAAGATAGCATAGCAAGGTTGCGAGTTGAAGTTTGCTAATAGCCATTTTGTAAACGATGGTGTAGTGAATGAAATTGGATCTGCTATTGAAGAATTACAACAACTATGGAATCTAGCAACAATATATATAACTATATGGGCCTCGACTCTCACGATCATCCGGCGGTCCTTTCGGAAATGAGCCTTGACAAAGAACCTGCTTGGCAAAACTTCTTCATGTCTTCATTTCTGATTCTTCATGCGCAGCGACACATCTTAGGCTAAAATCGAGAGTCAATTCACGATGAGTCCGAAAGATGTCCTGGTGATTTGCAAATCTGCCAGGGTGCTCGGACCAAGCCAAACTTCAAGCCCCGATGCATCAAGGAGATGATGATTTTTACGGCGGGTATAACGCTCGGCCATAACGATCCACCTCATCGCGGGCAGGAAATTTGCAAAAACCCGAACACGGGATCAAGAAAGAATCCGTTTAATAGGCAAGGAATAAAAATTGCATGTTTCTAGGGCTGTGATATGTAATGAAATATGTAAAAATATGAAATGAGAATGATTTTATACCACTTTATTGATCGGCTTTGTAGTACGGTGATTGAACAGCTAAGGAACTAAATTATTTCTTTGTGTAAATATTGCTCAACTATTAATTGAAGTTTACTGTGATGGGGAGCGTGGGTTCGAACCCTCGACCTTTTGAAAAATTAGCTTCGGTCGGCGGATTAGTTAGTTCGGCTGCAACACCGGCCTTAGTGATAAAGAGCTTCCGGTCTCAACACCAAAGGAGGACAGCAACACACCACAATCAACAGTTTCTTTGGCTATTTTGAGGCTTCCTTTTTGAGGGATCGTTTGATCCATTTGCCTTGGTGATGTTCATGATTTTTATTTAATTTTATTGTATCAGATTCTATTTATTTCCCTCCCCATGAACTACTAGCCTACCCCAAACTTCCTTTTCCAACCACAGCAAATAACCAAGAAGGTCTGACCTTTTGGGCTGTGTGTGTGGTTGTGCAACGCTCGAATTCCGCCCCATTTCATTACGCTAAATTTTTTTTTCTTCCACGTATAGAACGACGGTCTTATCACGAAAGCCGAATTATCAATTTCTAGAGATGAATTACGGGTGGTGTAGGGTGGGTAATGATATGGTGCGGGGACATGTGTTGCTGTCCGTGATAATCTACTTGTCTTGCTTGATGATAATGCCAGCTGATGCTAATCTTGGGCGATTGATGAGCTATTGTCTCAATAGTCCATTTGTACGCGCGTTCAAGGGACATCATCCACCAAAATCGGTCTCAAAGCTGCTTATCTGCCATATGTGACAGGTCTTACGCCCCACATGTCGCGAGAGTGTCAATCGCTCCCTCACACCACAAAGCCGCGTCGGTGAACATTTCGCAAAGTCTTTTGGCTACTTGGGGTTGGAACAGTGCAGCCATGGACTATTAAATATCCAAAGGTACCGCATGTCTTGTTCGAGAACGATGTTCGCCGTTCATGGCCAGTAAGATGGTTTAGGTTGACGCTAATCTTGGCGATGGGCAGTGAAAATAAGCATATTGCCAACCTACACCAAGAGACAGCTTTTGTGGATCTGTATCTGCGAGGTTGATGGGCTTTATTCTTGTCTGATAACCCCCACCCTGCACTCGGCCGTGATGGGAAGGCTTGCATCATGTTGGGAAGTGGGAGCAAGCATGTAGATAGGTAATCTTTTACCGAGGGATGGCATTAGGCTCGTTAGCTGATGGTTCATGATATGGGCACTGGATGCCATTGAAGCGACGGGAAAAAGAGCGTGCCGAAAAGACAGACGCGACTGGGAAGATATTGGGGAAATACGCGTCGTCCTGGCAGTAATTATGAAGGCATTCACAGCGACGAAAATGATGCCTGTGTCGCATTTCCCGCAGTTGTCATCTTACGGTGGTTCAAAACGCCAAAACCTCAAACAACGCGCCCATTAGAGTTTCCTTTGGGCACCTTGATAGTTAATCTAGCTCCCTGTCTCCCTGTACGTGCCACGATTGAACCAGCGGGCGCAAATTTTTAGCGGTCCATCTCCCCACGTCGCCGTTGGCGGACCAATAGCAAAGGCGGAATTAGCGATAACCGCTAGCATCTGCTGAAGTCTTGGCTGTGTAATGCTGTCGCATTTGCTGAAAAATGTCGCTGGTCGCTTCTTTTTTTTGCATTTCCCATTTGCTTCTCGCCTTGTGGCGCATGGGTTCTTGTGTCTCAGCAGCTCTGGGTATTTTACTAGCATCTCAGACGCCTCGACTAGCCACCAACGATCCGCTAACGATCCGCTAACGATCCGCAACCTCAATGGATCATCAGCCTAAAGACCCGTCTGGGTCCAGCGTGGTGGAGGTGGTGCCCGTTGAAGCCGAAGTTCAAAAGCCCGTTATTAATGCAGAAGATTTGGAGCTGGAGCTTGCGCTGCGAAACTATGTCCCGGACACGCCCGAAGAGAAGCGTCTGGTTCGCAAGATTGACTTTATCCTGCTGCCGACGTTGTGGTGGATGTATATTTTGGCTTACCTAGACAAGGGAAACATTGTGAGTAGTTTGCTGATGTTTAATCGTCGCTATCGCGTGTCGAGTCTAATCCACGGCCATGTTAGGCAAATGCCAACGCCGCTGGTATGAGCGAGGATTTGGGTCTCTCCGACAATCGTGAGTAATGGTTTCCACAATAAAAAAGACAAATGATGCTCACGCGCCCACAGAATACTCCCTGTTCATATCCGTTTTCTTTGTCGGATACTTTCTCTTTGAGGTCCCTTCCAATTTGGTCATGGTCAAAATTAGACCTTCCGTCTATTTGTCTATCATTGTATTTTGTTGGGGATGCATCGTCACCGGAATGTCGCAGTCTAAATCGCTGCATGGCTTTCTCGCTGGTCGCTTCTTCCTCGGCTGTGTTGAGGCGGGCATGTTTCCAGGTGCCCTGTTTGTCTTGACGTGCTGGTATACCAAGAAGGAAGTTGGTAAGTTTGTCCTCTGAAGCTCAGAGCAGCTTATTTGGTCTAACTTGCTACTCTAGGCAAACGCTTCTGCATATTCTATACTTCTGGATGCATTGCTCCAGCACTTGGTGGCATCATGGCTGGAGCCATTATTAAAAGCTTGGATGGTGCCAAGGGTATGCCTGGATGGCGCTGGCTCCTGTTGGTTGAAGGCCTCATTACCGTCTTCTGCTCCTTCTGCCTCTTCTTCATCATTCCTGACTACCCCCGGAATACACGGAAATTCACACCAGAAGAAAGGCGATTGGCGTACGTTCGAATGGTGTATGATCAGAAGATTAATGTTTCCCTCGACAATAGCACCTTGACATCGTGGCAGGCCCTTAAAGCCGTCGTCGCAGACGTCAAGACCTGGCTCTTTCTGGTTCTATACAACCTCAATGGAACCTGCACCACCATCTCATACTTTATCCCCTCCATACTAAAGACCCTCGGTTACACCAAGGTCACTGCTCAGTGGATGACGGCACCAATCTATATCACTGGTGCCATTTCTATGCTGGTATTCTCTTGGTCTTCGGATAAGCTACAAGACAGGCGGTGGCACCTTACTTGCTTACATCTGGTGCCTGTTACAGCTTGCCTTGTCTCATTGTTCGTCTCAAACGCGGTGGTCAAGTATCTAATGATGTGCGCTTTTATTGGTGGGCTGTACACTGCTTTGCCTCTTATTCTCAACTGGGCCAGTGAATGCATTTCTTTCCCGACAAAGAAGCGCTCTGTTGCTATTGCTTTTATCAACTCTTTCTGCAATCTCTCCATGATTTATGGAAGTTACCTGTGGCCTAGCGCCAATGCGCCCCGTCACGTCCTTGGCTTCACGGCTATGGCATCCTTCTGTGGGGTAGCATCAATTCTATCAGCGGTGATGCCTCTTTTGTTCCGGTTTCTACCTAAACAGCCCGCCACGAAGGCCGAAAGAGACATTTTAGCGTCGGCATCAAGTCGAAGCGAATCTCCATTAGAATGATAAGCTGAAGCCACATTGCCTGTAGTACCTTTTAAAGAAAACCCCCAAAAAATGAATGTGATGAGGGATTATGGGAAGAATCCAATTATTAAATGACGTTGCAAATTTGCATCACGCGTATTCGCAGGATATAGGTACATGAGAGATGCTTGAAGATGGCAAAGTTCAAAACCCTGTTCCACAATGGGAATCGTGATGTATATATATTTTTAATGTGAAATGATGTGACTCTCGCTGTGTGTGGCCATGGATGTATTGAGAAGCAATATGAACTACTATGATATCCGTAAAAAGAAATTCCCACCCAAGAGTACTAATTTTATCCGGAAAAGGTGAAAGAAGGAATAGTGATGGTGCTGATAGTCCATGTCTTACCGCCGTCACTGGTTGACATATCGCCAGTAACGCCTTCGCCCTTGCCCAAGGTGTTGATGTAGTTGGCATCGGCGACATCGAGAATGATCGTGGTGTCTTCCCATGCTAAATGGTTATTAGCTTTCGTGCTCTCTCGTGATGCTAGGAAACTTACAATGTGTGTCGACCGTACCGCAGTTGGTCTCGGCACATTCTACGGCGCTACCGAAACCCTGGGCATGCCCGTCGCTGGTGGAAAGTGTAGATACCACATTTCCGTTGATGGAAACAGTCTGTGTGTAGTTACCGCTCGCGTCATCGTACTTGTCTGCGTATGCCGTGTTAGTTCATTGACGAGTAATCTAAGCTAGGGAACAGTTGCATACAGTGCATTTTAATCTTGTCACCAGCCACGGCATCAGTACCGGAAGTCTGAACGGGCATCTGGGAATTATCTAGTACCAAGGTTAGAATTCATTGTAATGGCATACAGTGGGTCATTGTACAAACCTCCAGTCTTTAACAGCGTGTATGCAAAGATGGACCATTTGTCAGACTCCCAGTTGTCCGCAATCGACTGAATCAAGTCTCCATTGGATGTTCCCATGCCAACCCAAAGGGAAGTGATGCCAGATGTACCGGTAGGAACCTTGGGAAGGACAAGGGTTGAGTAGGCTTCGCGGATCCAGGAGTTAGTGGCAACAGGTCCAGTACTGAGGGCAGGACCCATGGCGGCATTCACCGATGAGACGGCGACGGCGGCACAAGCCGAGAGGATCTGCTTAGAGGAAGGCATGTCGGGTCTGTTGTATCGCTGTTATTTGGAGAAATTACTGGCAGTATTTTGCTATTCGAATTTGAAGTGAAGTTGTTCACCCTTTTAAAGTAGTTGGTCCTGGATGCTATGCTGAGGGCGGAATGTCAAACGCTCCATGCCAAATCCTTCAATAGACAGTTCGCTTCATGTGGTTGGTGGACTATTTGCGAATGAAACACCATTTCTCGTCTCGTTTCTAAAACTTGACCGTTGATCCCGCAGTGCAGGGAGTTTGTTGTCGATCCATGCTTCACTCTGAAATGATAATGCAAGGATTGGCTATCCACTTGGATTTCTTTTTTTTTTTTTGGGGGGGGGGGTCATGCCCGGCGGTGTAAGGCCGCTGTATCCTCTCCCAATCGAAAGAAAGTAGCCTAAAACACTGACCGATTGAATGGTATTTTCGAAAATTAATGCCGGACTTCGTAATCGTGTTGTCACCATCACAATTTGTGGGGGACGCGCAAGGGGCAGCACACTAGCTCAAACAATTGTTTCAGAACGGGCCTGGAAATAGGCGAACTGATTCGACAGTGGGCTCCAGAACTCGTAGCTAAATAATAACCTTGTTCAGGCCCCTGTCAATGGGAATACGATGGTGCATCAACCGGGACAGTCGGCTCACTCCACTGACGGAGCAGTTTGCCGAATTTTCCATTTCGGGCCAGTTTATTTGAAACAAACCATCATATCGAACCATACACCGCAAGAACAAGGATCTTTGGAGAAATACGAAGTTTTAACAAGAAATCCATCAAGTCTAGTAATTCGTCTACTTTTGTAGCCAATCGAAGGCTGCCTCTGTTGTCTGAAACCAGATGCAGGCTATCTTCGGGTTCACAAGTCATCCGAAACCGAGCAGAAATTGATTTCCGTTGATAGATGGAGGCTTGAATACAAAATTTCAGTCATCTATGCTACTCAGCAAGCGATTACGCTAACTTTCCAACGCAAGGCTCACGGCCGTCTCGCCTCAGCACCCTCCCGTTGAGCTGCCCCTTCACACGCTTTCCCAGTGCACTCAAACCCTTCTTCCCCCTCAACATTACCGCACAGATACTGATAGGCCTTTGTTCCGTTACTGAGCGCCAGATCAATATCGAACAGGGAAATGTTGGTGCATGGAACTACAGCACTGTATTGGAAGCTGGCCACACGGGTTGATGTGCTAGTGCCTTCCAAACCTTGCACCTCGACATTTCGAATCTGGAATTCCGAGTTGGTGCAGTTGCCGTCCCCAGGTGCGCCGCTGAATCGAGTGCATTTTGATATGGTGAAAGCAGTGAGTGCCTCGCATAATCTTTTGATTTGAGATTCTTTGCAGCGATACTAGACGCATCTAATCAAGGGTTCATTAGGTGTGCAGAAGAATGATACGGAGATCAACTTACATCCTAAACCTCCTCCGCCTCCGTTTGGGGGATAGCCGTTTTAGTTGGCAGTCCAGGTCTTGACGTACAGTGCGTGCAACGTTTTTTCAAATGTAATATCCTCAATGTACACATTTTCGACAGTCTCGGACTGTTTGTAAAATTGCCCGAGGCTTCCAAGTGCAATGCCCAAGCCGTTGTATAGCTTGCTATTTGTGATGGTAATGTTCGTGCTGTTTCCTTTCAGAGCGATGCTGTCATCTCCATTGTAGACGATCCAATTGTCGAATTTGATGCGCGAAGCTTGAATAGTATCGGCTCCATCAGTATTGGCTACGTATAAATTGTTAATATTTACACCGTGTTCATTTCTCCACAGCAAGATTCATCTTACGGCTCTGGCGTCGATTCCCGGTATTATTGATAAAAATGTCGCTGAATTCCACATCGTACGAATTGATGATTGACATAGCCCTAAAACATGGTAAGAAATAGCCGGAGATGGGTTAGTTATTGATACTTGCCACATTTGACTCCTCAAAAAGCCAAGACCTCGCACAATGGAATTCTTTAAACCGTTAAAGGTAATGGCGCGCGGCCTACCTGGGTAATTTGAGGTGTTTTCTTGTTGAGCAATCCATTCGTACCAATAATCACCATTCACATCAAATGTTCCATTTCCATGTCCATCGATGACAGGTTTACGGCCTCCCAGAACAAAAGTAGTTGAATGGTTTTGGAATCCAACTTCTAGAGAGCCATTCAACCAGTATTGTATATCTGTACTCCACTGAGCGTGGGAGAGTTAGTGGTGTGGCCGGTATAAACTTATGGATCTTCCTTCTTATAGTTCATCATGCCATCTTGGATTGTTGGAGCTTGAATATTTTTCTTAATACGCTTCACAGTCTGTATCGGGGTGAATTAGTCTAACCCCTTTAACCTTACTCTGGCTTTATAAAGCATATTTTTGAGATGGACCACCAAGCCGCTGCAACATATTGGGAAGACCAGCTTGTTGGTGCTCAGAGAGCTACCTTCCCACGTCCTGAATATCTCGACGATAAAGTATCTTGTACTATGAAAACTAAACTTTCATATCAGAATTCAAATGATAACTCGATTACTAAGACACCAATTCTATGTGCCGCTTGGGCAATTGTACTAACACCATATTGTGATAGTTATGATGTCTGCTTTGGTACTACCATTTCTGGCCGTCATGTACCTGCGTTTAGCATTGAAAAGATGCCCGTTCCAGCGGTTGCTACTGTTCCTGTCCGTGTTCGAATCGATTGGGGACGCCTCGTATCCAGCCTTTTGCAAGACATCCAAGCACAGGCTTCTGAAATAATTGCATATGAACAATTCGGACTTTGAAACGTTGCTAAAATCAGCTTTGAGGCTCAAGAAGCTTGTGAATTTTCAAGTTTGCTAGTTGTACAACCTGTTCGGCACGTAACTAAATTTGACGAATACCAAGGCTCCTAGAAAAGTATCGCTCTTTTGATACGTGAAATGAGGAGGTAGCCCCCAGCCGCTACACCAAAAGGTCTACCTGTGCCTCGGTTAGGAGTAACACAGGATATTTAAGTCTATATAGCATCGATCTGCATCATCTTTAGGGTAGCTCCACCTAGACAGCCCCATGGAAATCAAGTGTAACGGTTCGTGTTCACAGATAAGATCAGGCACGTTGGTTTGAGCAACAAAGGAAGATTGTTACGTCTGGTAATGGGTCAATCGGTCAAATAGATCAATTGAAGGTAACCAAGTTGTATTGAGAGCTGAGTTGTGCCCCGGATGGCAGCAACTCCTAGAAGTCTAATGTACAGTTTGATCTAGGGCTCTGTGGGGCTGTTTAGATGGATCTACCCTAAAGAGCGATGTTTTTCTAGGAGCGCGGCGCTCCTTGCGGAGCAGCGATCCTTAAGTCTATTGGAGTACGCGGGCACAGCTTGTCAGAGGTAAAAGCGGGTCTTCCGGCCTTCTGCCGGCGGCTTCACTGGTCGGGTTGATCTGGGCCGTAACAGTTCGCTCCAAGGGCTCACTTAAACAATCACGTATTTAAGACCTCTAGGAGTTGTAGCCATTAGGGCCCAACTCAGCTCTCAATACAACTTGGTTACCTTCAATTGATCTACTTGACCAATTGACCTATTACCAGACGTAACAATCTTCCTTTGTTGCTCAAACCGGCGTGCCTGATTTTATCTGGGAACACGAACCGTTACACTTAGATCTAGCTCAAACTCGAGCCGCAACAGTCACCGCTCTACCAAGCTAGGCCCCAAGGCGTACTTTGCCTTACTTTAGTCGGTTCTACAAAACTAGTAACCTTAGCTTCTTCCATATGAATGGTTCCATCAAGTATATTAAACATAAGAATGCCCAAGTCAAGATTCATGGTCTTTATATCACACTTAGCAATATTAAATAACATATTCATAATACTTTGCTCGGCATTAAATAAATTATTATCAATATTCTTAAATCCGATACAGGTTCAAACCTTATTGCTTACTTTTCATTTAGCAAGAAGAAGCAAAGCAGTTTAGTCATTACCAAAGATATCCTTACCCCACTAACATCGGATACACAAAATAAAGTTACTAGTATAATTAGGCAACTTAATATCTCGCTACCTCATTACATAATCCCAACCGCCTTCATTCCCTATAGCTATCTCCCAGTCATTACCTTCAGTAAATTAGATCTAAAAGGACTTTGCTGTAAAGATGTGGGACCAAGAGGACCAATCAAGCACGCATACCGAATGTGTACTAGCGCAAGACGCTATAGGGCAAGGACGCCCACAACAGTATCATGTAGTGAGCGCAGGCGAACGGTTCTACGGTTCGTCAAGTTGAAGCCCTGGTAACAAGAACAGAGGTCTATTGCGGTCCCATTCGTGCTTCACCCCAGTCGTGAATCCAGTTCGTTACATTTGCACCTTGGCAGACTCTCTCAGCCTGGGCATTCTAGCTTAATACTTGATGGTAAATAGGAACAAGATCGCTCCAAAGACTCCTATAGAATCCTATCTGCAGCAAATTTAGTCGAAGGTCCTTCAAATCCTAACAGGTTCGATTAGTCAGGACGACAGTTTTATGAGACTTAGCGGTGATTCTATCTGTAACGGTTCGTATTCGCAGATAAAATCAGGCACACCGGCTTGAGCAACAAAGGAAGATTGTTACGTCTGATAATAGGTTAATTGGTCAGGTAGATTAATTGAAGGTAACCAAGTTGTATTGAGAGCTGAGTTGTGCCCTAGATGGCAGCAACTCCTAGAAGTCTAATGTACAGTTTGATCTAGGGCTCTATGGGGCTGTCCAGATGGAGCTACCCTAAAGAGCGATGTTTTTCTAGGAGCGTGGCGCTCATTGCGGAGCAGCGCTCCTTCAGTCTATTGGCGTACGCGAGCACAGCTTGTCAGAGGTAAAAGCGGGTCTTCCGGCCTTCTACCGGCGGCTTCACTGGTCGGGTTGGTCTAGGTTATAAAAAAATTGCTTTAGGCAGACGAGTGGTATTCTCGCGCTTAAGATTATAATTTGAGTGGAGTTGCTCGTGAGTTAGGTTTAATTGTGGAGGAGTTGCTGGGATGACCATGTGAAAGATTTTGTTCAATTAAGGATTAATTAACAATAAACTAGTTTTCAACCCCCCCCTGGTTCATCACTTGTGTAAAAGTAAAGTGAACACAACGCTAATGCGTAATACAATGGTGCCCTATATCAGTTTGACAATTTGCATAATTTTAAACATCCAGCGAGATTATGAATGCATAAAGTCGATAGTCCGTAATGGATGATTATCAGTTAGCTCCTGGCGACTCAGAAAAAAAAGAAATTTCCATACTGTTAATCATAGCAGTCCAAGACAATTGAAAAAGCAACGTTGAGTGCAATTTTGAACTTTCACCGTAATTACATTGACACAAGATATCACTCTAATTTTGGAGAATTTCTTGAACTCTGAGTTTTCCAAGAGTCTGAGCCTTGAGTTTGAGATTGTAACCCGTCATTATATTGATTAATAAACCATAATCGTCGCATGCAAATCCTTTTTCGTTACTTGAACATTTAAACACTTCCAGAACCACCAACGTTTCCAGAACCGTTGGCACCTCCGGCACTTCCAGATCCGCCAGCACTGCCAGAACCACTCGCACCACCAGAACCAGCGCTACCACTCCCTTCTGCACCTCCAGAACCCGAAGCACCTCCAGCGCTTCCGGTACCACTGGCACTTCCTGCACCGCTTGCGCCGCCAGGACCAACACTTCCGAAGCCGCCGGCATCTCCGCTACCAGAAGCACCTCCAGCGCTTCCAGCACCTGCAGCACCACCTGAGCCAGAAGCACCTCCAGGACCAATGCTTCCAGAGCCACCAGTGCTTCCGGTACCAGAAGCCCCTCCAGCGCTTCCAGAACCTGTGGCACTTCCCGAGCCCGAAGCACCTCCAGGACCAATGGATCCAGAGCCACCGGCTCCTCCAGTTCCAGTAATACCTCCGATGCCGCCAGTTCCTCCAATGTTTCCAGAACCACTAGCTCCCCCGGTACCAATGGACCCAGAGCCACTGGCTCCTCCGGTGCCGCCAATGCCACCAGTGCCTCCAATGCTTCCAGAGCCGGTCACCCCACCTGGGCCAATGCTGATAGAGCCGCTACCTCCTCCAAGACCTCCGAGCTGACGGGGACTAAGAATGCCAGAGGATTCAGAGCTAGAGCCCAGAGGGCGGGCATCAATGGCAGATGCCAATAAGCTGACGAAGACGAATGTGGGCTTCATTTTTATGCAGAGAGTTGTTACTTTACTTGGGTAACTGATGAAGATGAAGGACGATTGATGATGATGAGGGATGTTTGTGTCAGTTTAGATTGCCAAACAGCGATGAGCGTGCCCTTAAATAACCGAGTACTAGGCTTCCTCGCCAAAAGACGCCTAAAGACGCCTCAGCTGGGATGTTGAAACTAAACATATAGAGATCAGCGTGCATCGCTAGCTCGAATAGTTGAGACAATGAATGGCATAGCCTCGCACGGGACGAGCACACATGTAGTGCACTAGATAATTATGCTAGTCTCTTGGCAGAGGAGGTACAAACAGTGGATCTGGTCTTTCCCCATTAGTAAAAGAATTGTGAAAAGATCAACGTTGGTTGGAAGGAAAATCGCACATGACTCTCGTGCAGAGACATGGCGCAACAGACCAAGCTGCGTTAGCGAATGTGCACTTAAGACACGGGATAGATGCCACTGCGGGACGGCTAAGTTCGTATTCGGATTTCCATGTGCGGAATAGTTGGCAACATAATTTCAACCAAGCTACCATTCATAAGCTCTTAGTCTTGGTGGCGTAAATGCATAGGCGGCTCATGTGTTCAGCTGTGTGCCGTTTGTGCAGTGGTTTCTTGTTGTAGGCTAGGGGGTCAAATATGAACTAGAGACAATCTATCGAATCGCCCCAATCACGCCATTGGATTAATTGGATTAGATGTTGTAATGCATTTCAACCTTGACGAATCACCACAGTCCACGCGACCTGCTCGTCCCAGTTCAGCCTCCATTGCATGCACGCTGCGCGCCGCGATCCACCTGCCACGGCAAGATCCGTAGATGGCGATTTCGGCCATTCCAAACATGGAGCCTAGATCCTCAATTGAAGCTAGACCCTGTGCACGTCACGAAGGTAGTTCCCGCTGCCCCAGAGTGTTAATAACTGGAGAAGCTCGGGTGCATCTTCCGACTGGTGGGTGGGCAGTAGCTTATATGCAACCGTATCACAACGAAGTGCGACTATGGCTTTTCACAAGCGCTTAGATCTCTGTCTAAGCATCACTCCACGTAAATACTCCGGTGATGGTGGCACTCCCAGAAGCCATCGCCCCATCTGTCTAACCTAATCGGCTACAAAATACCGCTTCAGCTTTCTTGGTATTCTTTTCCCATCGGCTCCAATGACCACGGTACTGAGATGAACCATGTGAGGCAAATACACTGTTTCCACGGGGGGCAGCCTGCATCAGTTAGTCAAGCCACATTGAATGCAAGAAAAGGTCACGTACCAGTCATCCAGGCTAACCGGAAAGTATTCGTAGAGCCTGTCCTTCTTGCCAGAGATTTGACTGGGGTTCGGGCTGACTGTTGCTGAACCGTCAGATGAGAGTGGGCTTATTGATTGCATCTCTTGCTTTTGCCACTTTTCCGTCGCACCCATTTCGGTTCGTGTCGTTTTTTCAGCTGCAGTTGGCATGACCAATCGCTCAAGTGATACCCCAGCACGTTGGCCAATTGTAGGATCCGTGACAATTTTGGACTTGCCACTTGTCACTCTCTGCGCGAATTATTAGATGCTGTACGAAAAGGACAAGCAGGAGCCTTACCTGGGGGGCTTTGGCTGTGATAAGGGCTAGGTCTTTGTCAGTATTCTGGCCGCTCAATCTCTCTGCATCCATTTGTGGCACGCCTTCTGCCGAAAGGACAGGAATATCTTTGGAGACAAAGTTTTTGGGATTTCTTCCCCGAACCACTATTGGGTTGGATTGAATTTGTGCAACATTAATCCATTGTCCCGACTCAATCTTTGCAACCAAGCTAATCTGAACCAAGTAATACTGTTGTGATCCATTTCGGCGTCCGTTATTAGGAGTAGAGTGTTTAAACCGAAGTCTTTTCCACGAAAATTTAAAGTTGACCGTTTCTCTGTTAATTTGCTGAAGGCGACTGAGATCTAATGGGTGGAATTCTGGAGCCACTTCCATTGCGCCTTCGTCAGTCCCGCCTTTGCGTCTCCATGGCAGCGTCACAATTTCAGTGACCTTGCCATTCACAGAGTTTATTGCGGTAAGAGAGACGGCCAGCTCTGAAATTCGATTCCTGTTTCCTTGATCATCCTGGATCTGATGAATTGTGCGTGGCAATGTTAATTCACCAACACATTCCCACAAATTACGACGGTAGCATGTGAGCTCAGACGGTCGCTGGGCACTTTCATTCTCGAATGCATCTTCAGCCACAAAGAACATGCCCTGAATTTGCGCCAACATTCTAGATAGATTGATCACTTTCTTATCTTCGTCTAAAATGTGCGCATGTATGGCAGGACTAGAAAACTCCAACGGTTGTTGGCTGCATGCTTGCAAGGAAGCATCGGCGGCCAAGTGCGGTGTAGGAACGTTTGTCGTGTTTTTAATTAGTGCATCGCATTTATGTGTGCTAGAATCAAAATTTAAGAAATCGTCAGGCTCGAAAAATAGTGGAAGAGTGCAAAACCCAATGTCCGCGTAATCGCTGTTCATCTCATTAATTGCGGTCTGCGCGAATAACCGATGAACAAGTCGAAAGGGCTTTTGCACTCACGGAAATTCATGATTGAATAAACATGCATCTTGGTTACCATTAATGTCGCTTTGACTAACGTTTTCCTCGTCCCCAAGGAACAAGGGCAATTCCTTTGGGATGCATGTGTTATCCGGCCCCAAAACCTGGGGGCTTTGGTGAGCCATTTCGAGGCAAGGTGAAAGGAGAAGCCAGTTTTAATGTAAACAGCAAGCGTAATTATTGAAGAAACATGGGGGAGGGAAGCACAACCTCGACAGAAATTGGACCAGGTGCTCCTACGTAACATTTCTAACCAGCCAGCGGAAGTCGTAATTTAGCTCACTTTCAGTATGGGGATGAGGGGCAGCTCAGCAACGATGCACTGACAGCAACCTTCACCACAGGTACTTGTCTTCTCCACCCGGACGATTCCGGTCGACCAGTTTCATCTCAGCTAACATGTAACTGCGAGCACTCCATGACTGCTGACATATTGGCGAATAGTTACGACGGGAATTGCATTGCGCATGAAATAAATGCTCGATTACATAGACTGAAGCATGCCCCATGTAACCTCACGTATCAACTGGCAGGTCAGCGCTAGGACGTAACGTTGCGCACTAGCGTGATCCACATCATCTCCTTGGTTTGTTCACCACCAGCGATAAGAATGCTGACCAGAAGACAGCCACCGTATTTGAGACCAGCAAACGGTAATGTAAAGGCACATAGAAGAAGTTGATGTATGATACGGCTGTGCAATTTTTAGAACCATTGCACTGTCATAAAGCAAGTGGTTTCTTACCTGGCCATAGCATGTAATTTTTCGTGAGCACCGGCACAAACGATTCCCGAAGCTTCTTGTGAGCGGCCTGAATGCGCCCTTGGAAGGTGATTTTTCTGGGCTTTAAAAGCTCCGTCGAATAGTACAATCCAACAATGGAGACAGGAGCAAATATAGCCTGGTCGAGCACAACCCTGGCGAGGACACTTCTAGCGTGTGATTGAAGGCGTATGCGATGTTGCAAAAATCGATACCTGACGCAGAACGGTTAAACAAGACCACACAGTTGCAAGGAACATACCACAAGGCCATACACGGGCCAAGACCTAGGCCCCCAATGGCAGTCATCATGGAGGTTCTTTTCCAGTCCCATTTGTTGTTAGCCTCGGGCGAAATAGCAGCCGAAGTTCCTTGGGCAACAACATCGCCAACTGCATATAGTGTCTAATGATTGGTGAGCATTTGAAGTGGAACCAAGTAGATTTCTGAGTCTTACTCCTGCCGTAAGACTTTGAATCAGCAACGGCCGACGGGTGAGAAGATCGTGATACGCCCTAAAAGTTCGGGAAGCCATTTTTGTGTTTGTATTGGACCTAATTTCATCATCCACGGGTCTGCTTTATCTTTAAAGAATGACTGATGCGCTAGCAGGAATGATGTTAACAAACCAGCTATTCGGTATTTTTCTGTGGGTCTAAATGACTACAGCTGTCATGTCGATGCTAAATCTGCAGTTGTAGGTCACGTAACGCCTTGAGCCACTTAGCTCAACTACGTAACGCCGCCGTCCACCGACGTTCCATCAATGAAACAGATCATATGTAATCTGCGGAAATACCATATCTGGTATAGTTTATTATCTTGATCCAAAGATGACGGCCATAAATGGTATCGCCTCGTCATCCCAGCGATGGAGTCAGCATTCCGAAACCATCAGAAAACAGGTCAATATGAGCCACGCCCTTTGTGTACGAGCCACTTGCTGGCGACCTCGAATCATTTTACGATCCTCCAAACAACCTCGGAGCTTTGTGAGATACAGTTCAACAGCATCGACCAATCGATCCGAGGGTTCCATCGGTGATGCCTTTACCTCAATTTCGAAGAATAACATTGAGCTGCCTCCTCGTTTTGCCCAGCTGAAACGGGATCTGATCGGGAAGAACGGTGATGCTATTTTGGAAAGCTGGCATCGCCTTGTCAAACATCTGAGCACCGAGACTATCCCACGGGTCCGAGAATTGGGTTCATCTACGGTACCCGAAGTTGAGTTTGACGCTATTGTAAGGAACGGCGGAAAGCTGCCAGTTAAATCACAGAAAGATCTAAAAGAATGTGGGACGATAATTATTCGTGGTCTTGTTTCTGAAAAGCAAGCTCTGGATTGGAAAAGTTCGGTTAGGGATTATATCAACGCTAATCCATCCACCAAAGGTTTCCCCCCGGGTGACATTCAGGTCTTTGAACTGTATTGGAGCAAGGCCCAACTCGAAGCCAGGGCTCACGAGAACATGCAGCTGGCGCAGACTGCCCTGAATCGCGTGTGGAATAAGTTACCCGAAGACAGAGTAGTTTTGCATGAGCAAGTTGCATATTGTGATAGAATAAGGATAAGACAGGTATGCAATAATTCCCAAAGAGATGCTTTGTACTAAATTTTGTTCAGCCTGGCGATAAATCCTTTAATCTTGGACCTCATCTGGATGGAGGGTCATTGGAGAGATGGGAGGATACTGAGTATCGTAAATGTTATGCAAACATCCTCCAAGGTCAGTGGGAAAGCCATGATGCATTCAAAATCGGCTCAAGGTTGGGCGCCACCGTGGACATGTACAATGGCCCTGGTGGATGCTCTGCTTTCCGCTCATATCAGGTAGGTCGCCGAGTCTGAGGGCCTGGAGTCTGCTGACTGAAGAAGGGTTGGCTGTCTCTCTCTGATTGTAAGCCTACCAATGGGACACTTGGAGTTATGCCAGACTTGAAGGCATCTACGGCTTACACCATCCTACGACCTCTCGTATCGACAACCAGAGAGGGCTGGGAACTGGACTTAGTTTCATCCCAGTTTCACGGTGCAGCAATGGGAGCCGGACAGGAATTGCTGCCCAACTTGCATCCTCACATTCATGCTACTGGGTTTGTATCCATTCCAGCAGTGCGGCCTGGTGATGCAGTTTTCTGGCACTGTGATACAGCTCACATGGTGGAAAATGAGCACCAAGGTGACAGGGACGCTAGCGTTTTTTATATTCCAGTTGCACCGCTCTGTGGCATAAATGCACAGTACTTGAAACGCCAAAGGACCAACTTTTTCAACAGTCAGCCTCCACCCGATTTCCCGGGTGGCGTTGGGGAATCACTGCACATAGGGAGAGGAATGGTTAGTGATTTGTCTGATGAAGGCAAACGGGGAATGGGATGTCTAAAGTTTGATGCGAGCTCAGCAACCTCACTTGGGGAACGAGAGGCATACATCAATGCCAACAGAGTTCTCGGCTTCTAAGATGTTACTGATTCACTCTGAGGTCTGAGAGAATATCTGGGGTAAAGACTTAGACTCGACGTTAAAATCCGAAGTGTTGGACGTGAAGAGAACCATACTGTTGAGGCGAATGCAACAGCCGCAGGGGCCATCATAGTGCCAACCCAAGAAAGTGATCAGATTAAAGGCAGTGAAACCGAAATTTCAATTAATGTGTGATATACGTGCTTTGCCTGTCTCTGGAGGATTAATTACCCTTCAATATGGACAACCGGACCCGCTGTTGGGCTCGACTACTGCATGAGTTAGACATCTTGACACCGCTCAACCAAGAAATGATGCAGCTCACATCACATGACACGGCCGACGACACCAGGCAGTATTTCTCGCCCGGTACGTGCTCCAACACCTGGACTTCTTATCTAAAGGAAAATAGGGCTTCCAGTGTCTCGACAATCATCACAGTACCAATTACACGCTCGCCTTTTTTAACACGCAACCCATCGACAAACCTCCATTTTTTCGCTGTGAAGAAAGACTCCTATGTGGTCGAGATGTCGGTGTGCAAGCACTACAGATCACAAACCTCTCTACTACATATGGTAGACAATGATTGCAGTCTAGTGATTCGAGCGACAGGCGGCCAAGTGTTTTACTGCAAAATTGACCCTACCGAATTTACCCAATCACCAGTGTTTTATGACAGTGATACGCGACGGTAGTCACGTGAGGAGGGGTAGTCACATAAGGGCCCGCAGGGCCCTCTCAACCTAGCTTCTTGATCCTTTATCACACATCAATACAATCCATTTCCCTGCTTACAGCAGCTTTCCGGCCCTTCGTGCCCACCAAGGCCTCTAGCCTCCGGCCATCGCCTCTTTGATCGTATCAGATAGTTATTTGAATTATATCAATTTTTTGAGGTCTGACAAAGATGAAGACGAGGACGACGAGCTTAGTTCAGACGAAGCATACGACTGGCTTACAGCTTGTTTCGATTCCTTAATTATTGCACTGGCACCGGTACCGGAGCCACGTTTTCTGAACACGCAACCGACATTGGAGCAGTATTTATTTCCTTCTCGGTACTTTGTTTGCGCTCTCAAGGTTACGGATGAGACATTGCAACCGTATCAACTAGATACCAAAAGGGTTGACTTGGGGGATGCTCGGAGACTCGATCTAGGTCGTGCGTTTGTTGGTGAATTGGGTCAGTGGACTCGGCCGTATAATACCACTAATGTTAAGATCTGCTGTAATCTTCCTCGGGATCACCTGATCCAATATCTAAAGTAAGTTATGGTTGATGGACTAGATGGGACGCCAATTGCTTGTTTCTACAAAGCGTTCCAACATCAATTTGGTAGACATCGTCCTCCAAAGGAGCTCGTGATACATAAACAGATCATTGAGTCCCAGATTCCTCCTCCCCCGCAAACCTATATTTATCAATTATAAGGTGTTGTTCAATAAGGAGATGATGTAGTGGTTGGAATGCTCTTTCGCTGGATCGATCAGGCTGAGATGCTATCCAGTTATCTAGTTAGTGATAGCTCTCCTCAGTTGATTGCTCGATGGGCAACTCAAATTAAAACATCGGTTGACGCGCTGCACAAGCATGGAATAATTTGGGGCGATGTCAAGGCTGCAAATGTCTTGGTTGGTCAGGATCAGAATGCCTGGGTTATAGACTTCGATGGTGGCTATACACCTGGATGGGTTGATAAAGACAAGACAGGCACATTCGAAGGTGATGAACAAGGATTGGAAAAGATTATGGATATGCTTGGAAGTTAGCATTTCATGCATGACCACTGGTACCTTCTGAGATAGTCATCGAATTTGGCTGTGTCACAGTTTTCATGCTTTCACTATCCAATTGTACTATATTTTCTGAATTTGAGCCGAATGTGCCTCACATAGAATACGGAAATGGAACCCTTCCAATCACAGCTCATTATTTGGGGCATCCCAGATACATATCCTACTACCCCATGAAACCAAAGAATGTATAAACAAAACCTCTACGTAGTCCGCTTTTTGACTATCAGTCTAGTTATTATTCTGCTGATATAGAGTCTGTCCATATGATAGTCAATAAAATTGGACTGTGGTGGTTTTGATGCCTCATTGTTTCGCTTGCCATTCCGCAATCACGCCACGAAAGTCTTGAGGTGTGTATGGGGATACAAGCTCAGAAATAAAGTTGCTTTTGCGATGCACATTTAATCCAAGGTCTTTCATCAACATGTTGGCGTATGGAACAGCTTCGAACACGAGATCCGGCAACGTGGCACCGTATCCGCATGGGTATCGCCATTTGCCCCATTGCGTGTGCAACATGATTTCGTCCACAATCTCTTTTTGAGTACTAGGCAGACGGTCCAAAGCTACGTCAAAGAATGCAGTAATCCAAAGACCTTGAATAGTTGCGCAAAATGCCGTGCTGACCGTTGAGACCATTCCTGCAAAAGCGAGGTTTTTCGAGTCCATCATTGTTGGCGGAACAATAAAACGATACATTCTAATTGGGTCTGCCTCTGGGGGCTCAAAGGCCAGCTTCGGTTGGTTCTTTAGTCGTGGGAACATGGAGAGTACCTGTGCATCGGCCTCTTGATTAAGTTCCTTTTGCTTGTCATCTGAGTAAGGAAGGCCGAGACATCTTTCGCCTAAATCTCCAAACCTAATGGAAGACTGCTTCTTCCACCCTGTGGAGCAGACAATTACGCCCGCAGTCAAAGTTTCACCAGAAGACAGTACCACTTTCTGAGGCTCCAAGTGATCAATGTTATCGATGTGGACCCGAATTTTGCCCTGCTTGACAAGGTCGAATAGACTGGTGTCATAGTTCAAAATACTCAGTCCACTTCCAATCCAAAACGCGGAATTCCAGGGTTTGAGCTTTTTCAATTCGGGGTGACTATCATACGCATTCGCAGAAAGAACATCGCCGCTAAGGAGACTCCAGAATCCATCAACAAGGAATTGGCCCAAAGCGGTACTGTGCAGAAGTCGACGCACAATGGGAAAGCCATCCTCGCCGCCCCAAGGACAAGGACTGAACCAAGACATCCATCGGATGTTGAGGATTTGGTCAAGTCGCTTCTTGAGAGGTGTGACAAATGACGGCGAGATCCAGACAGGACCATGTCCATTTGGTCGGATAATGAGGTCTACCTCAACACCGCTGTGTACCATTGAGTAAGCAACGTCGTATGCTGACTTTGCGCCACCGACAACCACGGCATTTTTTATAGCCCCGAGAGTGGGAGCCTGCTTGCAATAGTCTTTGGCGTGGAAGATTGGTGCACCAAAATTTTCAGAGCCCCGGTACTCGGGCATGTTTGGTGTCGATGTCAATCCGGTTGCCAGAATCAGCCTTGCTGTTTCCACAGAACGAGATCCGTCTGGAGACGCGACATTGAGGCGCCATCCTCCAGAGCCATTGGACTCGACCAGATCAACCGATGTGTTGAATTGGATGTGCTGGAAAAAATCGAAATGCTTGGCAAAATCCGTCAGGTAACGATGCAAGACGGTACCGGGAATATGGCTCAAGGGCTTTACACCGTACTTCTCCGTCATTGGGAAATCGGGAAATTCATATGTGCCAAGCATGTTGTTCGACTTGAGACCAGGGTACAAGCGGTTTTGGGACCATGTTCCACCGCATGACTCGGCGGATTCAAACACGGCCAGCTTTGCATCTGGATGAAGCTGCACATATGCCTTTGCAGCAGCCAATCCATGCCAGCCTTTCTAAATCAGCGCGGGGCTGGAGTGAGTAGCCAGGGTTACGTACCTGCGCCAACAATTACTACCTCATACGACTCCATGATTTTGTTTGGAAACCGTTGTCAAGTCACAGTCACAAACAAAGACAATACGCAGAAACTAGGCCAGGGTCCAAAACCGGCCAGAATTGAATTGAAAAGTAGGGCAGCAAGCATTCCTTCAACTATTTAAAGCTCCGTGCTCGGTCGTTCCCTAGAATGTAGATCTCAGGTGGATAACGCAACCAACTCCCTTGAAGCGACATGAGAAAGCCCTGATAGGGGCAATCTGCCGGTCCCTGGCTCACAGCAGTCACCCC
The DNA here is from genome assembly GCA_020809705.1 of Calonectria ilicicola. Classification (NCBI taxonomy): domain Eukaryota; kingdom Fungi; phylum Ascomycota; class Sordariomycetes; order Hypocreales; family Nectriaceae; genus Calonectria; species Calonectria ilicicola. The sequence goes on along the minus strand of CP085827.1, from coordinate 5,509,609 downwards.
ACACTTGATACGTTGGAAGGTGTTGTTTCGCGCGATCCTACGCTGGTCTTACGCGTTATGCAGGTGTCATCCAATAAGATGGAGGACGGAAACTGCCCGTCATCCGCCATGCACCAATTGATTGCGGTGAGCCATGCTAGCACGGTCCTTCCGGTATCCATTCCGAGCCAACTCCTTGTCGATTTTGGTGGGCAGCGACATTAGCTCCATTGATCACTGGCGGAAGTGCAGCCAAAAAGGGTGGGATGATGGCTCATTACTCGTGAGGGGTAAATACCGCCGGCCGGGTGCTCATCAAAGAGACTAGACTAGTCCAAAAATAGTTTCTTGCAAACTTGGCAAGAATTGCAACACACTCAATTTTGGGTTCTAAATATAATTAGCTTGGTTCTCTGAAGAATGAATATATTCAGCCGCCAATCTAAGAATACTGCTAGGTTTGAGGTTTAATCCTCATACGTAATAAGGCCATCGATCGTCCCAGCATGCAAACCTCCCGTAATAGCAATATCCGTAGCTGTCGTGTGCTTTGCCGCATCGCTCAATAGATAGACAACAGCGCCAACCAAATCATTCGTCGTGCTCAGACGCTTATTGGGAGGCGCCAACCACATTTGGTCTCCTTCTGCCTTGGATTTCGAGGCTCGTACGGAGCGCGTCATATCAGAATCGACAAAACCAGGCGAAATAGTGTTTACACGAATATTTAATGGAGCAAGCTCAACGGCCAATGCCTTGGCAAGCATCATGACGCCACCCTTTGAAGCATTGTACGCTGCCATACGGTAGCCTGGGAGCGCTATATGGGCTGACTGGGACGCAATAAGCACCATGCTGCCAGGCGTTGCTTGCTGGGTGATTTGTTTGGCCACGAGCTGGGCTGTGAAAAATGTACCACGAACCTACCTAACTTTAGCAATTGTATTTTGTCCAAGAACCATTGCCTTCTCACGTTGATTTCCTGGATCCTGGTAAACTCTTCCCAGGTCTGGTCAAAAAATGGCTTATCAATGGCGATGCCAGCGCAAGGGACGCAGCCGTCAATTGAGCCCAGCTCGCGAATAGCGGCCGCAATTCCATTTTCAAGGCTCTCTTGCTTTGTCACGTCTGTCTGGATGTAAAATGTCTTTGTTCCCAGGGCACTAAGCGAAGAGAATTCCTTGACAGGGGATTGCTGTATATCCAACACGGCAACATTACCTCCCATTTCGCAAATTGCTCGGGTAATGGCGAACCCTATTCCTTGGGCGCCACCCGTCACGATATAATTACGGTCTCGCAAGTCAAACAATTGACGGACATTTTGGGGGGCTTCTGGCTGATTGGACATTGTGGTCTTCGGATGGTTGCAACAATTTGTTGGCTAGCAGTAGCACACCACAAGCGCCTACCTATAAAGCATAAATGCATCTATATTTACAGTCGGATATTTTATTTTAGATCCATTAAACGATCTTATCATTGACACACTGACCAGTACCCAATCTCAATCTCAGACCCCTGCAAGTCCTATCAAGCAGGATGGTCCACTTCGGAAGTTCCGATGTATGTACTCGGAACAGCTTTGAGGAACGGAACCTAACGTAAAAGAGCTAGCGTACGTAGAATATTCGTTGGCTCCTTGCATAACTGCAACTAAACACAATCAGGAATATTAGCTAGGTTATGAATGAAATATCGTGAATAACTTCACTAATTATTATGGCCTAGGCTTACGATCGGCTCGAAGGCCGCACAACGCACGTCCCAACACACATTAACCAAGCAAATCGTAGGTCAATAAAGAACTACTTAAATTTAAGGACCAAATGAAAAAAGATCATTATAATTTATGCCACGTGGATCCGGCACGCAGCAACCAATAGGGTATACAGACGGAACGGCAATGCGCCATAAGTGACAGGGTCATCTAGTTTTCAATACAATTAGATTGCCCTTACTATCCTTTTACTATATTTCATAGCCTTTATTGTTATCCTGTGTCGGTTCGACGTAAGGCCTGCTCATTCTTCAAACACAATTGCGTGGACGGAGTCGTGGCTTTTAAACAAGACAGCCCACAATTAAAATCAGCCACTTTCGTCATTTCAATTAGCATGGGGCACTAAAAAATGAAAAAGGAAAATAGAAAAGAAGGAAACGCGCTTTCCATTACTTTAATCACTTCAAAACAACATCTTCGTATTTGATCCTACCAACTAACTACACCACGGAACAATGAAATTTCTCACTTTGCTCTCGATTCTTGCCACAACTAAACTCAGTGTGCAAACCTCAGCCTTGTCAACGTCCGATGACGCCTACTCTACTACTACCACATTAAAAACCGCACCTTTTGCACAATGTTCCACTGCCGCCTCCACCAGCATGACACGATGCGCCTCTGCTGCGCAAGCTGTGAATATGGGTGGCATCAACGACAGCTACTCGCAAAACCTTGAGGAGTGCAGATGCAGTTCCATCAGCAACATGATCGAGTACGTGAGCCGGTTTCTTCTGACCTTTTTTCTTTTTTTCTTTTGCCAATCGCCCCCTTACTTACGCACCCAGGTGCTACCCCTCTACCAGTACAAGCTCGCTTTCGAGGCTTCTTTCTAGCTGGTCAACAGCTGGGTGCGATGCATTGATAACAGGCACCGTGCCAGGGGAAACGCGCTCGTCGGATGCTGGAAGCGGGACTGGAAGCTCTGTCACAGGGGAGGCAACGCAACAGACCACAAACAGCGAAGGTGAAGATGGAGGGAATGCAGCGGTAGGAATTGCGCCGCCGGGAGGATGGGCAATGCTAGCGGTGGTAATTGGGGGAGTTGTTGCTGGGGGATTTGTTGTGTGGTTGTAACCGGTCACTAAATTACCTTGCTGTTTGCCGCCTTGTCGATCAAGACAATGGCACTGCCATCATACTGAGTAAAAACGAGATGCAAGCCGACGACGATGCGTTACGGAACTTGTGGGCTACCTTCTTTGCACACCGTAGGTGTACTACAGCTGAAGAAACATTCAGCAACCAGGGCAGATGGATTTCTTAGGAGATTGGCGTGAGTCAGGAGAACTTTTACAGCCAGTGGGCACACGCAATCTCAGACACATACTCTTGGCAAGCCTCGCGCTTTGTTGGTTCGTTAATCGGTCCTTGGCACAATTCAAGTTTCATTCACGACCAATATTTCGGTGTAGTTGCCAAGGAAAATGATCTTGGCGCAGCTAATTTTGAATGAGTGCTACAAGAGTGCAGCCAATCGTGGAAGGACAACTGATTCATTGTGGAGCAACTAAACACTAGCCTGGTTTAAAGCGAAGCCATTTTTGGACAGCTGAGTTGTTCGTTGCGCAGCCCGAGGAGATCTTCTGCTTTCCACCCAATCACTGACAGCATTTTAAAATCTCAAGTCTCCGTAACCTACGCTGTAAATTACTTTCACGGTGTTATTTGCTGACACTCACAAGTTGGTGTCGAACACATTGATGCGCAATTGGGAATCGACAAACGCCATCCTTGTCAATCTATTGTGTATTATTTAGTCTAATTGTTCATCTATTAATCAATCATTAACAATAATTAAATTTTGTTTCCATCCATTCTTAAAACCCCCACTGCTTGCACCAGTGTGCCATCAAGCTGGGAGTGATTTGGCCGAGACTTTTAACTGTGGGACTGTGGGCAAGCGTTCGCTCCATATCGAAAAACACGTGGCCCGCCTTTGCTTTTTCAGCCTCGAGCATACCAGTGTATGTATCCATCAACTTGATACCGGGGTTCTTCTCCAGATCCACAGTGTGTTTTCCACTCTCCTCCAGTCGTGCCACCCAGTCTTCTAGTGAAATAATCTCCTTGATTCTCTCACCGTAATGCTCCTTAACTGCCGCTGCCAGCTCAGGCCACTCAGTGACATTCGGGTTCACTGCATGGAAGTAGCCCGAGACGTCTGATGCCGGAGCTTGAACTGTGATTCCAGCTGCGTCGAGGATGATGCCTGCCACATCTTCTACCGGCACCCAGTCGACGACATTGTAAGGACCAAGAGAGGCTGGAAGAGCCCCAAGATACAAGGAGCTGGCAATAATGGTCGGGAACCATTCCTGTCGGTTCCAAGCACCCTTCTCACCCTTGGGACCTGCAACCTGTCCAACACGGACAGTTGCTGTTGGCAGACCAGATTGCTGGGCTGCCGCATCCAAAATAAGACTTCCGAGAAGCTTGGATCGTCCGTAGCCCATGTGTGGGAGCTCTAAATCTTCTAGAGAAATCTCTGGGACCTTTTGGCCATCCTCCCAGTCCTTGACGGTGCTAATGCTGGAGATGAAGACAATCGGCACTGGCTTGGCCGCAGCAGCGGAAAAGTTGACAAGGTTGCGTACACCACGGATAGACGGCTCAAAAGAGGCGACACTGATGTTGAAGTTCACAGGCCATGCATTGTGAATGATGCGGTCGGCAGTGGCGAGCAGTTCCTTGTGTTTAAGGAATCCGAGACCGAGATCCGGCAGTGTCACATCAGCGCCGAGGAACTCAACCTTGTCAAAGTTAGTTCCAAGACCCCGAGCCGCGCTGATTGATGGCTGGCGAGATTTGCCGCCGTCTCGGCCTCTGTTCAATGCAACCACCTTTGAAACAGTTTCAAGTCGGCAGAGTCGATCCAGCATGTAAGCACCAAGGGAGCCAGTAGTGCCAGAGATCAAAACGGTCAAGCCCTCATTGATTGCCTGCTTCTTGTTTGGGTTCGCAGCGGGCAAATTCTTCGTGTACTTGGATAACAAATCCTTCATTACCCGAATTTGGCGCTCGTCGTCGGTTTCAGCTGGCTTGCCGTCTCCTTGGTTGATTGCCGACAGGATGTAATTGGCCAGCTGCTTTGCTGTGGGGTTCCTGTACACTACTCGAGGCGAAATGGTGTCAGAGGGGACGTTGTGGCCAAGAGCTTCAAGACTTGCACGAAGTAGATTAACTGCACTAGAAACCTGCAGGGAATCAAGGCCGGCACTGAAGAAATCCGATTCAGCACCCAATTTGGAAAGTCCCATGGTTCCAGCAAAGAGGCCAACGGTGCCCTGGGTCAAGACCGCCTCGTTTGCCAAGTCCAGCTGTACCACCTCAGTGGAGCCCTGGGAACCATGATTCTGATACAACTCCTCAGCTTCGTCGGCGTAGAGCTTCACAGTGGCCTTTCGCAATATTGTGCCTTTTGCAGCCCGCAAGAAAGGCTTGTTGGGCTTTGCAACCATGACAAGGTCGCGAACGATGTGGCCGTGTGTCACAGATGCCGCATTGGCCTTTTCAATCACTGGCCAGACCGATTCGATCAGAGCCCCAACAGCCTCACCATCGCATGGCTCAGTGGGCTCCAAAATTATTGCTGGTTGGAATTTCTCCTGGCCGACCACGACGGCTCCCTGAATCTTCTCGTGGCTCATAACCATGTCCTCAATGCTTACGGGGTTAAGCTTCTCGCCAGTAGAGAAGACGATAATGTTGTCAGCTCTGCCTCGGTAGGCCCAGTGGTTTCGAAGTGTTGGGTGTGGAACATAGAGGTCTTTGGTGGACCATTCGTCCAATTCGGGAAAGGTGTAAAAGATGCTTTGGAAACCGGGTTCGCGGTCTTGACGCTTAATAGCCAGTTCGTAGGTGCCATCTTCGTGGGAAATCCACTTGCTGCCCATGGCCTCACTGTTGATGATAAAGTACTGCCATAGCTTTGGGTCTGTTTGGAAGTGAAGAGGGTATGGAATATATCTATTCAGTGGTCAGTGTGGATCGGGCTCTAGGGAGCATTTATACTTACTCTGTTGAAGAGATGATGTTGCAAAGCAAAACGCCATTATCAGCAAGGTGGTCTCCGGCATGCGAACTGAGGTTGCCTATAATTCGAAAAGTCAATATTATCATCGATAACCTAAAACCGCGGTACTGCTTACCTCCTGCAAATGATACAAAGCTCAATTTTGACAGGACTTCAATTCCATCACTCGTGGTGGAAAGCTCCTCTAGAATGGTAGGGGGCAGAAGCGCTGCATCGGCCTCGGAATAGCGCAGGCAGTCAATGACCAAGTCGGAATTTACAGGGCGTTCAGCGATGCCGAGTGCAACAGGGATCTGATAGTAAACGGCAAGACTGAGCGCCATTCCAAGACCTGCGGCATGGAATAGAGGCATGGGAATGAAGAATCGTTTGCTTCGTCCAGACCATGCTTTGAACCAAAATTCGGCTCCGTCAAGGTCTGGGAGTTGGCGCATGCCATCGACATTGGCCAAGCTACCTTGCTTGACAACGATTGGCTTCGGTACGCCAGTAGACCCGCTAGTGTGAAGAACCATGGCTGGCTCCCATTCTGCCTCATCAAATAATTTGCTGTAAGGATAATCCTGTGAGGGCTCCAGCCAAGCTTCAAATGAGGGGATTTCAACGACTTGTACTCGGCGCTTTACATTCCATGACTTGACGGTCTCGGCAAAGGTGTCGGCATGCCAGACGATGCTGCAGTTGGTAGCATTAAGCAAAGACTCTTGGGCATAGCTGTTGTTTCGTGGCGATACAAACAGAGCTTGGAATCCAGCCTTGATGCATGCAAGCAGAATAATTATGTAGCGCACATCGTTGGGCCCAATGTACGCAATAGTGGGGAATTTCTCACTGGATGCCGAGCCATGGTTTCTGGTAATTTCCCACGCTAAAAAGTTGATGGCTTGTGAAACTTGCCCAAAGGTGATGGGCTTCCAGCCGTCTGCAGGGCTGGTGGACTTTGGTGTGAAAACAAAGGGCTTCGAAGGATCGGTCTTGGCGATGCTATCAACAACATCGACCATCAGGCGCTGGCCAAAAGCTGGGGAGGTTGCTTGCGAGAACTGGCTCATTTTAGGGTGTAGGTGGGAGATATTGGTAAAGATGTGTGGTAATGAAGATGAGTTGCGGCGAAAATGTGTTGGGACGACAATATAGGTAAATGGTTTAAGCAGTGGTGCGATTGTCCGGCCGTTTCCAATCGATTTGGTGGGATTTGATAGTGTCGGTAAAGCTTTGTGTAATAGACTTGTACTAGAGGTGGTGTTTTGAGTGTTGTGATGAGTGTTCGACTGCTTCTTGGTGATAATGAGATGAGGCTTAGTTTCGTGGCGATGGAGAGCTTCTTATATATTGTTGCACATCACAAACTACACTTTTATTTTTATGTATTCCATTCCTCCATTAGACGGAGATATCGGTGCGAAGCATCCGCTGTGCTCTGCCGTCTCTGCCGTCTCGTGGCGTCTGTGGGTTGCAGATCACTTCGGGCCTCAAGCGAAGCCGCGTAGTCGCGAATTGTTCCAGAACATGTCCATGTGTCGACGTCATGGCGGCCTACATCGGCGCTGCTATTGGCGAAGAGCCAAAGTGGGACTCCGAATGCCGAAGTGGCTGACCTATAGGCCATTCAGGTACGCTTCTTCGATAAGAGCCTCAGTCCCCAAGAAGACTGACTCGAATGTGAAGATCGACGCTGTATTGAGCCCTGTCGTCATTATTGCGAGCTCGCCGAAGACCAGGGATGGTTGGCTGACATTGATGCCACGCCCATATAGACCCCGTAATAAATCTACCACGCAGAGCTCGGATACACTATGCCGTTCAGAATCACGAGCTTGGTGTTTTTTTTTTTGACACAAGTCTGTCCCCTCATCGCGTGTTCCCCCCTTGAAGATATCTTCAACTGGTCGGAATATTTGTGCCTTGATTGACCCACTCACGATCCCGCACAAGTTGCCGGGACCCATCGAGCGCCGAGGAGGCTATTGAGTGGATCGTGATTCAAAATGCACGAACCACGCCGCACTCCTTCTTCTTCAGCCGCAAGGTTGGGGCCGAGATGATCTAAAGACGGGAGCACGATAAGCTCCCGGGGAGTAGCCGGGCGTTCTTGGCGCTCTCGTAGCGCAGCCCATGCTGGCCCGACATCACCATCTCGAAATGAAGCTAGCATTTGACGATGGGTACAGCTTGCAAGGTCCGCTCGGCCCAGCCGGATCAATGTCACGGCCCCATCATGCTTGAGTGGATCTTCCATCGGCCGTATATCGGTGTGAAGCGGATCTCGTTCTCTACGATCTTGTTCTCTGCTCGCGGACAGCCGACCCAAGTGCCGGGCCCATTGCAGAGCAGTTTTCATGGCCCACCGTACCGGAGTGGGCCACAGCTTCGTATGAGCTGGATGATTAGCGTTTGCCAGCAGCACTCTAATGAACACGTTCGCGTTGGTGATCATGTCTCGCGCAGCACACAAAGTTTGCAGGCGTCTCAGATCCGTCAGCAACCGGAATTTTTACATAAAATCAGTTCTGCCCATAAAGAACTACTCCGTCGGCGATTTTGAGCATTGCCGATCCGTTCAAAGCAAGAGTCGGGAATGAAGCGGTGTCGGAAAGTCGGCACAAAACGTTTCATTCGCAATCATTCATGACGTGATCAGCGCTCTGATTTGTGAATACATAAGTGCACCCCTATGCATAGGGGCTCGGCCGAGACCGGCAAGCTAATGCAGGGCTACCCTAGGGTTTCTGAGTGGAAATAAGGGAAGACGTGTCGAGGACCAGGTGATGTCAATGGCATCTGGCAGTTAGTTATAAAAGCTGTACCTCCCGCGACGACTGCCATGCTAGTGACGCACCATTAGTTGAGGATGAAAATTTCTTGCAGATCGATCCATCACCATGCCACATTAGACTTGTGAGCTACGAATTTGGAGGGCCTTGGTCACAGATCAAGTCAGATGAATGACTACAATGCAAGTGATTAAGAAAATTTTGCCAACGTCATTCTGTACATGAGCATCGCACATGCCCATTGCGTACCGTGAGTATGGTTTTCCTCTGAAGGATCACGTATTCAGTATACCACCCTTTCACGTGTACCCAAGCCTGTTATGATCCCAAATCATTTCCTAACATCTTCAAATCTTGATTGTTTTTTCAATAAACTTTAGGCAGGCTGCAACCTTTCAAAAATTCGCTCTACAGCTGATATTTGACGTGGTTTCTTAGTTACCTAGACACGACGCTTACTGTAGGGTAATTGACACGGTCGTTCCGAGAATCCGCTACAACGGAAACGAGGTGGCGCGTGACCTTGCACGAATCATAGAACCAGGAAAACAAAAAAGAGAAACAACAAAAAGGTTTAAAAAGAATGCCATGGCATGTGTATTATATCCTTTTCTTCATATTCTTGCCATGGTCCCTGTCCACTTCTAATTATATCTCCCCCACGTCGATAATGTACATGGCTTATCTCACTCACCTCACACAACGGGCGTCAGAATCCGATGGCAGGGATTCATTCCGAAGCATCATCGGCAGCCGACAATCTTGATCCTATCGGGTCGCGTGCATTGCCGATAACCAAACCACGCGGATAGCTTTCCTGAGTCGGGACCCTTACCCCGCATCTCAATCTGCGCCCCTGTAAATGCCACTGCATCGTAGATTCTGGTGGATGATGGCGGGCAAATAGCTATCAGCCCCGCTGCCAGGGGGCCCTCTAGCGCCCAATAAATGTCCAGAGACCCCATCTTCCGACTGTGCTGCCTTGTATTTGACAGTTTACCGCCTCGACGAGCCTATCTATGTATGTACAATGGTGGAAAAGGCAGTGAAACGACGCGCTCCCTACGCACTGCGAGCATGCAATGCATGCCGGCGGCGCAAGGGGAAATGCGACGGGTGCCAGCCCTGCCAGTACTGCAAAACCCGAGGCCAAGCCTGTCGCTTTGCTGCCAATGGCGCATCATTGGAGGAATGGCGGGACGTCCCCGTCGCCTCGGCCAGCGGCGAAGATGAAGCAATCCAACCGCCTCAGCAGCTTGCCCCCAGGTATGCCCTCAATGGTTCGACTCTGGTCATGCATCAGCAGAGCTGGGAGCTGACGAATCTTTTTCACGTAGCCGCGAAGCCACTCTCCTGGATATGGTAGCCAACCTCCAAAACCAGGTCAACGACCTCGCCTCGCGCGTTCAAATGTCGAATGAAGGTACTCAGATGTCTTCCTGGGCCTTTCCATCAAAACCCACAGATGGAGTTGGCTCGCCCTCCGAACCCTCCGAGACTAGCGCCAACAATGGGCCTGGCCGAGGCTTCTGCGGCCCCACGAGCCCGGACTTTAGCTTGAACATGGCCCAGATGAACATGCGCCAGGGAAGCATTTCCGAGACGTCTTCTCATCGCCAGCAGTTGGCTAGCATCGACGATGAGCCCGTCTCTGACAACGAAGGTAGCCCTAGAGCAAGCGACGGCGGGTTCCAAGCTTGCAATCTCTGGCCACAGAATGAGAGAGGATATCGATCGCGTCTTTTGCAGTTTAGATCACTGCTAAGCCTACAAGAGGCGCTGCGTCTTCTCCTGGTATATCAAGAGGTCGTGGAGGATTTCCACCCGATTGTTGACCTCGGGTATTTGACAAAGAGAGCCCGGGACTGGTATGACGACACTAGGTCGGGCAGTCGCGCCGGCTCAGTGGCAAGTATAGACTCTGATGCTGATGAAGATGACCTTCTCATATTGAATCTCGCCCTTGCTATTGGCCTTCACACCGAGGCTGAAACCATGAACCATAACCCTGAAGCCTTTTTGCAGTCGGGCTTTCAAGATGCCGTCAACGCAAGGGTCGTTTCTCCCCAACCTAGTATTAAGCATGCCACCATTGTCCTATTAGTAGTATGTCAAACCCAGTACTTTTAGTTCCTGCGCGAGGCAATCTAACCCGCAGTTTAGGGCATTTACTTCTTTTTCCGCGACATGCCACGAACTTCCTGGAGAATGTGTGGCATTGCGGGTCACATGCTGATGGAAATGGGATTTCACAATGGCGATATACTCGAACACATTTTAGATTCTGAAGAGAAGCGATCAGCAGCCAGCAATGTCATGTCCAGCATCCTAATACTTGACCGCCAGTGGAGTTCTGCAACCGGTCTGCCTCCAAATTTTAAAAACTCAACATTTGACTCAATACAAAAATCTCTGGTGAGTTACGAATGCCTAGACTTGAAGGGCTGAGTCTGACGATGTGCTAGATTAAAACACCATATCTGAAAGCAATGCTTTCGTTTCTCCTCATCAGCGACAAATTTAGCGAACCTCTTTCGCGCGCAGTCAAAGGAGAAAAGTATGAAGATAGTGATGCATTTGAAGTCATGAACTTTCAGGTGGAGCAGTGGCGGAAAAAAGTGATCGACGATGAGTCTCGCATTCAAGTCGAAACCTGGCATACGGACTCCTCTGTTCGACCACCTTCTTGGGCTATACTATTAAGTCTCCGCGCAGAATCTGTGCGCAGCATGCTTTTCCGACCTTGCTTTTTTTCCGAATCAGACATTGAGACGAGCAAAAGATACCTGCGCCCGGCCATGGACCTGGTGTCAAACGTCGTCAATGTTTTGTGGACATTGAATGCGACGACAGACATTTACCGCAAGCAACACCCTTACTACCAACATCTGCTTGCTTCTGCTTGTGCTTTATTATTTTTATTGATTGCATACGTGGAGCAACATCGTTCGTTGTTATCCGACTGCTTGCCGTCTGACTTTGGCGACTTTGTTGGTGAAACATTTCGAAAGGCGCTGTATTTGGCTGAAGTGCACGCACGATCATCGCGAGCGTCACGAAGATTATTAAAAAGACTACTAGAGATGCGTATTACCATGACCAATCTCGGCATATTACCTTCAGATACTCAACCAGACGGACCACAACGGCCCAATAATCGAGAAGGGTTACGTTCAGCTGCAGATTCGACCAAAAGGGCACGGGGGAAGAGAGACTCTCAATTGGAGACGCAGGATCTTCTATCAGAAAACCTGCTAGTGTGTCCTGAACCGTTTGGCAACATGTCTATTGATCCACAACTAGAGGCAGGGCTCACAGCCGCAATTGATGACGAATTACGATTAGGGTCGGAATCATTACTTTTTCAATGGCCACTGAATGATGATAGTGGGTTTTTCTTGGATGCAGGGTTTTGAACAAAGGATCATGTACATTTGTAATATTATTGGCCTTCTGCGGTAGCTTGAACCAGTCCATCTGTCGTATGGGTTTCATGCTTATCCTTGCGAAACCCTTCCCATCTCTCGAACCCATTCGTGTGGATGCCCATCATATCTAACATCCTCCCCGCGCTTTGGTTGACTAAATCTTCAAGGTCTTTGGGGCGCGTATAAAATGCTGGGACGGGTGGGAAAATGACTGCACCCGCCCGTCGAAGAGTGAGCATATTGTCTAAGTGGATGTCGCTCAGAGGAGTTTCACGAACTGCAAGTAGCAGCTTCCTACCCTCCTTGAGACTGACATCGGCAGCGCGGGAAATCAAATCATCGCAAAGCCCTGACCTTACTGCTGCCAGCGTCTTCATGCTGCAGGGAACAATCATCATGCCATCGTGCTGAAACGACCCCGATGAGATTGGCGCTGATAGATCCTTTGACACGTAGTTTACGCTGGCAAGACTCCGAATATCGTGTTCTGAAAGAGTTGTCTCGTATTTGAGCGTCGCTAATGCCCATTTGCTGATTATGAGATGTGTTTCGACCTGCAGAGCGCGCAGGAGGGAAAGGATGCGAATGGCATAGGGAGCGCCTGTTGCGCCGGTGATGCCTATCACGATGCGCTGAGGTCGCTGATGAACATGGCCAACTCTGTCGCCTGAGAAGGCTGTGGTGGAATTGTAAGAAGGGACTTGAGCAAAGCACCGCCTCCAGAAGCAGCTCCCTAATGAACGGCCAACGTTGGCCTTATCTAGAGGAATTAACCGCCTGGCTGCCATCCCGCTGGCACCACTGCTACGAAGATATGCCTGTCGCATGATATATATAGCCTTATTCGTTCGTATCGGCGCATTCGGATTCCGTACGTGGGTGAGCATCTTTCGACGGGTTTCCTATATTCGTGGTTCGATTTCTCGCCCAAGTCGTCCTGTCCAAGACAATCACTGCGTAATTGATCTCGTGGTTATGGCGGAGTTCGGAGTTAACATCTGTAGATCTTGGTCTATCAAGATAGCCTTGCATGATGGATTCCGATGTGGTATCCCGTTCCTAAGATCCGGAATAGTGGTCGGAACGCTTAGCGCCACCCGCGAAACCGGCAATGAGCCGGCGGATGGCCATCATGTCGGCAAACGAGCGGGTATCTCTGGGCTAGTTGTGAATGAAATGCAGCATTGTCCGCTGTGAAGGGATTTTATACGACGTTTGCCATACGGTCATCAGCATGTCTTCATTTCTGCGTCGCGGAGCGCCTCTAAGATTTAGCGGCATGTCGCGCCCATTGGTCCGTACTAGAAGCACGCTCGCAACGCAACCCGACGAGATAGAGGCACAGCTCGACTTTCGCACCTTCATCGATGTCCTCCGGAAAGATGGCGACCTCGCAGAGATTGACCAGGAGATTGACCCGCACCTGGAGGTTGGAGCAATCGTGAGAAGAGTTAGCGAGCTCAACGCTAAAGCGCCGCTATTTAATAATATCAAGGGCGCTAAAGATGGCCTGTGGAGGATGTTTGGCAACGCCGCGAGCCTCCGTAGCAACGAAAACGAGAAATATGGCCGAATTGCACGAAACCTAGGCCTTAATCCCGACGCGACTTGGAAAGAAATATTGGAGAGGACTCAGGCTGGAAAGCACATGCCATCCTTGAAGCCAAATGTGTTGGCAACAGGGCCCTGCAAACAAAACAAGATTTTTGGCGACGACATTGACTTAGAGAAGCTCCCGGCACCCAAACTCCACCAAGACGATGGCGGCAAGTACTTGCAGTCATATGGTGTGCATGTACTGCAATCACCTGATACCTCTTGGACAAACTGGTCAATTTTCCGAGGCATGGTGCACGACAAGAGGCGCTTAGTGTGTCTTGTTGGGTCTGGTCAACACAACTCCATCATTCGCGATAAGTGGCTCAAGGAGGGCAAAGATGAGATGCCGTGGGCCTTGGCGTTGGGCGTCCCTCCAGTGGCAAATTTGGCTGCCGCACTGCCTCTACCTGAGGGCGTCTCTGAAGGTGAATACGTTGGAAATCTCGTCGGAAAATCACTGGATCTTGTTAAATGCGAATTGAGCGACCTTTTGGTGCCGGCCAATAGCGAAATCGTGCTAGAAGGCACATTTTCGCTCAAGGACAAGGCATACGAGGGGCCTTTTGAAGATTATTTAGGACTGCACTTTGAAGGTGACAAGCACATGCATCCTTTGTTTACTGTAAATGCAATCACGTATCGTGACGATGCCATCCTGCCAGTGTCAGTTCCTGGACGAATTACAGATGAATCGGTAAGACCAAACACATTTCTGTTTCGGACAATGATTAATATATATTTTCTAGCATACCACTGCATCTATGGCATCGGAGGAAGTTCTGATGCTTTGTAGAAAGCTCGACCTCCCAATTATTGATGCGTTCGCCCCGCTTGAGACTATGGCTACTTGGTGCGCCCTCAAGGTAGACACGAAGAAACTTGCAGAGTTAGGGACTACATCCGAAGAATTTTGTGACAAGGTGGGAAACATGCTCTTCAAAGACAAGAGCTGCATGCTAGTCAATCGTATTCTGCTTGTAGGAGATGATGTGGATATTTACAACTTCAAGGACATCATGTGGGCATTGGTAACAAGATGCCGACCGGGGCAAGACGAGTACGTGTTTGAGAATGTCCCATGCTTCCCCATGACTCCATACATGTCTCATGGAGTTGGACCTATGCGAGGAGGAAAGGCTATATCAGATTGTCTGTTCCCCATGGAATATGAAGGCAAGAGGACATTTAAAGATGTTAGTTTTGAGACGTCCTACCCAGCCAATGTCAGGGATAAGGTCAGGAAGAATTGGTTATCCATGGGCTTCGGGGATAATTAGGCTAGATCGTGTATGCATTCTTGCGAATTTATTTTTATATTGAATTAGATTTTATGAGATCATTGACGTTGCCATCTGCGATGCTATTCTAATTGCTGCGATGAGTAAACACTAAAGTCTTGGTTCATTGGTGAACACCACGAACAATGGCAATTCAAGATGACTATCGAGATTTTTCATTGTATTTCTCCTCATCCTTCCACATCTCAGCATTCATAAGAGTTACGGCTTGCGCAATTGAGATAGAACGAATTTGGTTCCCCCAATCACCTCAAAGTCAAGGTCCTCTCGCTCAATGCCGTCAACAAGGAATTTGGCGTCATCAACTGCAACCACTAAAGGCTTGGGTAGTTTCACTTTGCCTCTGGTGCCAATTGGCGCCTCAATAACCATGGTTAAAAGACCTTCATTATCAAATCTCCAGTCCACATACACGTTGCCCTTGTTGGTAGGCACGCGGCCTTGGGCGAATGTCAATCCCAGTGTCAACGGCGCAATATTAAACTCGACCCATCCAGGCCGTGAAGGCGTGGCACCGAGAACGTACTTGGATAACTCAGCCGTAGGTCCAGCTGACCACCCATGACAGAGACTTGTGACCAATTTTAAACCAGGTCTGCCGTCTTGATCGAGTGTCTCCCAGAATGTGCCAGTGTAATTGGAATTTCCCGGATTAGCCATAGGGAACCAAAGATTCTCGAGCAGCTTCAATGCTTCTTGCCCATCATTCATGGCCATTGCAGCACGTAAATGATATGCAGATGCATAAGGGCTAATGTACGATTGAAACCCTTCGGCAATGATATCTGTGGAGAAGGCCAGAGGTCCAGCATGCTGCATAAGCTGCGTCATAGTAGACATAATAGTACCCGAAGAGTGGCTTGAATTGACATTAACGCCAGCCAATATAGCGATTGCGTTTGAGTCTTGTCCAAACCCGCTGGGAAGGTCTTGGGACAGGTAGTACGCCTGAAGATGGTCGCTCCAAAGAATATTATCAATAGCCAAGCGCAGATCTTCAAGCCGGCTTTGGTACACTTGAGAATCAATGCCGCCATCCTTCAGAAGGGGCTGACTCTCTTGCAATGCGTAAGCGTACAAGACATTAAATTTGGTCACGACACCACTTTGGGCAGGGTCATAGTAGTTCCAGTCTCCTCCAAATGAAGCGTCGGAGACATTGAACAATCCATTCTCGAGGCACTGTGAATCGGCCCAATCAAGCATTTTCTGGATTTTCGGCGCCCATTTCTGAGCAAATTTGGCATCTCCGGTGTGCATGTAGACTGAAGAAACAGCCGTAACAAAATTGAACGAGTATCCAATCAAACCTGTAATGTTGACATCAAGAGGCATTTTCAAGGCATCTTGTTGAATTTTGGCAGTAGGTATGAAGAAACCGGGAGAGGCCTGGTACGATCCAAACAGGTCAAGAGAACCAAGAATGTATTCAAGACCATGCGTGCTGGCAAGGGCTGCCGTTCCCGCAATGTCCAAATCGCCCGTGTAAGCAATGCGATCTCGACGAGAGCCATCGACCACGGTATTCAACGGGTTTGATCCCATGAAGAAGTCTGCTAAGAATGACTTGTCCGTCAAGCTGTAGGAAAAAATCTCGTCTCCCTGGCTTGTAACTGAGAGGTTTCTAAAGAGAGCACGATGACCGTACGATGCGCCGAAACCGAATGAGCCAAACATGCGCTCTGCCTGAGACATGTCAAGAACATGGACGCCGTCAATTGTAACGCTGATGTTGGTCATGGCAACATTGGCTTGGACTGAGTGCCATTTATCAAGTGCTAAAGAAAGATTTGTTGGTAAATCAATAGACTGTAGGACCGAGTTCTCCTCGGTCGATCCGGCGTAGGCAGTGATCTTGTTCTCTTCAACATTGCAAGAGATGTAGATGCCCGCATTGAGAGTGCTCGAGAGTACTGTGAAACCGAAGCCGCCAACAAGAGGGTTTACTTCGAAATTCATGGTGTAAAAGAGTAGCTGGGCGGCCACCGCTGAACCATGAGTTTGTGGAGCCAGACTATCCACCAAGGTACCCTCAGGAGAGACCTCGAAAAAGTCTGGAATAGTATCCTTGGGAATCTCAGTCATCTGAACGGTTCTCGCGCCTACTGACCAAATACGGTTGAGTTTCTCACTCGACGAGTTGAATGAGCCCGGTAGTTGAGGTATCGGAGTGTTATTGACGCTAGGTTTTACACCAATATTGTTTATCGTCAATGATCCTTCTGAAGAAAGATTGAACTTTTGATATCGAAAAGCGCCCTGAATAAGCCGATTCCTGAACTTTCCCGGTGAGGCGATATTATAACGGTTGACCCTGTATGTATCCATGGCGGCAGCAAGGGGGAGCGGTCCATCAGACTGAATAAATTTAGCAAGTGCTCTTGAGATTGGCGGATTATTTCATGATCCCCTACCATATAACTGTCCAATGCAGCCTTGGACTCTGCATAGGTAATCTCAAGGACCGACGCATCGCCTTGAACGCTGACAACTTCGAAGGATGGAAAACCTTCTACACTCTCAAGATAGTCCACAATGACGACTGCCGGGGACTCATTTGTAGCCGTCAAAGAGAAGGTTTTGTTGGGAGCTGCGATAAAGTTGCTGGCGCTGGCATTGACATAGTGAGCCTGCAAGCATTGAGAGCTCGGTAGGAATTGGCCTTGGATTGAGGATAGAATCGCCAACCCCAAGATGACCTGCTGGAGATAATACATGTTAGCAAAGCAGTGTCGATTGCAGGATGAGTCTATGAGAACAGGACACTAGATATATATCTCAGATCCCAATCTTGAGTGGATTATTTTAACTTGTCTCATTTCGATTAAAATGGAGTCTAGAAATAACAAGGCAGCGTTCGGTGGCTTAGCTTGCAATCCATGCTTCATAACCTGAAAAGCCGAGGTGGATTAGCATGAGTTTAGGCTCATCCTTGCCCCATATACATCTCGGTGTCGGCCGAATACGTTCAAACTGAGGCTTGATGGGCGGCTTGTCTGTTGCAAGTTGGTAGATGATATGGTAGACTTTTTTTAGAATTAAACAAGATCTGATTGTCAGTGAAGTTCCCGGGATCCGATCACATCGAACTGGAGGCTCTCATTCTCGCCACTGAAAGGCCTCGCGGATAATGCATTGCGCATCCCTTCTCCGCCTCGTACATCATGACGGGTAGTTCAAACCTAGATTCGTTTACTAGCTTGCAATTTAGTGATGAAAAGGCTAGTTTGGCACAAAACTACCCTATTATGGGGTAGATGAAGACGCCTCCACACCGCTTGGTCCAGCTCATTGTGCAGGGATCTTGCCAGTGCCCCTCTTCTCGGACTTTGTGCGAGTCTCGCGATTCTCGGACTCTTAGCCCAAACAAGCTTGGCTGTGTAAATTGCGAAAACGCGCTTCTGGATGCGACCCTCGCATGACTTTCTCGAATTGCTCTCCTTTCAGCTCGTTCAAATTTGTCTTTTCAATCACATGGCCTGTTCCATATAGATAAAGCATGAAAGCAGGACACATGTCTATGCAGGTGGTGAGTTTTCCTGCTACCAGACGTACATTTTGCGAAGTGCACACATAAGAAGTCAAATTTAAAATCCTGATACGCAGAGTAAAGGTAGAATAAATAAAGCAATTATTCAAGGCAAAATTGTATGCATCTAGCAAAATGTTTGTGTGCATAATTACCCTTTCACAAGTAACAGTCAACAGGTAGCCAGCGTTATTCGCACCTCAATACTAGACAAATCTGGCGCGATATTCCGTTCATAATTCGCAATTTTAACTTTTGCTTTTCTTGCCGACCCTATCCCAAATAAAGCTATTGCATTCATGAGTCAATCCATATCCTGGCCTTGAGCTGTAATAATGGTTACTTTAACTATCAATATTTGAAGAGAACTTCTCTAGTATGGAATCAGCATCCTTGTCAAGCACACGTGTTTCATGAATCTCCGCCATTCTGCCATCAAAAATGGCCTGTTTCACACTCGAGGCTTGAAAAGATTTTATACTCTTGTATACGCCTTGAGCTGGGTACGCAATCAACCCAAGCATGGGTGTGTTGTTAGCCCCATCTTGCATCAGCATGATTAAAACACTTACCGCTTCCAGGCTTTGTGACCAGCCCTAGGGATCCTTTGCCCAACCCTTTTAGCAACCCCACGCCTCCTTCTTCCTTGGCGCCCTCCAGGGGCTTTGTGACGATGCCGGTCACACCATGGTAAAAACCAAGTCCGAAATTCTTCAACATGTGAGCAGCTTTCTATGCGGGAGGCGTAGAACTAACCTTAGCGGCAACTGTGGCACCGTCTTTCCAGCCCGTAACCTTCCCTGGGTCTTCACTGGTATCACCATAGATCTCTGGCGTTTTCCGAAGGCCTTCGGCCAATGCGAGAGGGAGATCCACCAATGCACCTTTCGTAACAGCGCCGCTCATATTAGCAAGTCCTTTACCAACTGCAACTGCGGCAGCGCGTCCTCCGTGCTCGCTTCCAGATTGGCGGGCTCGCAAATAGCCCTTGTAAGGGTTGATGAAGGTCCCTCCAAGGGCCAAGGTAAATTCTGTGAGAGTTCCAAGGGTAGATGAAGCTCCTGCCGTTATGGGATCCCAGCGCTCATTCTCAGTGTGATATTCTCGTGATCGGAACCTGCACTCGTTAGTCAATGTATACAACATGGTTGGGAGCAACTTGCGGTATGATTTCCGAGTACTTGAGCTTGTTTCGACCAACGAGGGCTTTTACAGCTACATCGGAAAGCCTCATTGTCTTTTGTTTCTTTGAGTATATCCACCGAGCGGGGTGCCGTGGGAGGAAATCGCAGCTGAGAGAGGAAGGGACCAAATGTCGGTGAAACAAGTTCACGGCAGTTTCAACACCGCTTTCTTGTCGCATCTGAGTTGCAACCCTCTGCGCTGCTTCCCGAGCTTCTGTGGTCAACAAAAATCGAATCCCGTTTGTGAAATTGTCAACACTAATGGACTTGTGTGGTATTGGCGAAGGGCCAGCGCCGTTTGATGCAACAACATTTCCCCAGAAAGGTTGGCTAAGAGATGAATTAGGAGTATGAATCCCCAAGACTTTCGCACACTTACTCTCCGAAGAAGGGTACGACCATTGTTGGCCGAGCGTTGTATAACCCGCACGCTGTCGTCCCCGCTCCGCCATGGTGAACAACTCCACATACGTGTTTGAAGAGCCATTCTACATCGATTAGTTGTACGGATCAAGTGTACTAGAAATTGGACTCACCATGCGGACAGTCTCCAAGATAAAACACTCGATCTGTGTTGGGGCTGTTTCCACCAAGTTTACTCCAACCTCTGGATATGATGACTCTCACACCAACACGCTCGCACGCAGTAAGAATCGTGGAAGTGATTGCCTCAGGGTCGTCCAAAACAATACTACCAAACCCAACGTAAATTGGAGGGAGTCCTGTAGCTAAGAACGCGCGTAGATCTTCTGGGGGATTGTATACTGGCTCATCACGCATAAAAAAGCCACAAATATCTTGGATGCATAAGTCAGGTTTGGTGGTAAACTATTGCGAGTAGCTTACCTATTCGTGGGCCCCAGTCGGAAGGTTTGGGAACCAGTGCTGTAGACCAGCAGTAAGTCTGCGGAACTTTTAAAATGCTGAGAATATCAGGTCCCATGGTAGCTGAAAGCGGTTCAAGATGCAACTCTCCAGCCCTCCAACCATTAATAACATCTCCTAGACTTCATTTGGTGTTAATGGACCGACCTCGATTCCATGTTAGAAGACTTACCCTTGCCAAGTCATCAAGTCAACCACACCATAGCTAAGGTAATTCGATGTGGTTTCGGACATGTTGTTTGTCGTCAGATGAGCCAGCGGATGTGGAAAAGCTCGCGTAGCAGACCAAGGCATCGTGAACATGATATGGACCGGCACGCCAAGAGCCTGTGCGCAATGAACGTGTGCGAAGCTAGGAGGATTTGCGATAATGGCATCTGCAACAAATGCTTTTCCAGATATGGGGTCTGGTTTGATGCAAGAGTTCCAACAACCGTGTAGCATTTCATTAATCATTTTGCGTTTTCGCGAAATGTCTCCACCGCGGAGGCTTTCCAGCGAGGGAATGAGGCCTGGGTTCCTAACCATGTACTACAAATGTCAATCCCTGAAATTCCCCGGTTCAAACATACTTACAGACATGAGGTCTTCAGGGTCGCCCCCGATGGAATAGAATTCGAGGTTAGAGCTTCTCACGAAATCGGAAAAGTTGCTATGGGTCGCTAGGCGGACCCGATGGCCATGACGCTGCAAGCCTTGCCCGAGGGCGATGAATGGTTGCACATCACCTCGGCTGCCAACTACCTGAATGACCACATTGAGGCCTGGATAGGTTGAGGGAACTGAGCCATGGCCATCTGATTCGATGGGAACGGGAGGTAACAATCTTTCAAGTTCTTTGGGTGACGAAGAAGTAAATTGAATATTCAAGGTTCCACTGTCTGGATAGTATAAGCCATGGGACAAACATGTAGACTAATCTGACCCTACCAGTGATGGCTGTCGAGCTCGATAGCAAAGTACCTTCGGAAATTAACCCGTACGGTGGTGGTTGATCCCAGGCATTTTCATTGGCCATCGTATGAAGAATGATGAAGTTCCTCTCAATAAGGCTTGACGATGATATAAATGTGCCCAGTCAAGATTACCTGTGGAAAGAGCGGAGTTTAAGTAATGGTTTCTGACCTCGTGTAGGTGACTGGGTCCTTCGGTACGTCTGTGGCCGAGTCAGGTTAGTGTGTCTGGGGCGCGTGAAATAGCGGTACTTGCACTAGCCATGCTTCATGTAACATGGCGTGTGCAGTGATAGAGGCACCCCAATGACAGCTGCGCGAAAGCCAAAAGGATTTTTCATGACTGTGTGGCAATTATCGCCCAAACTCTAACAAATCTGTGGGAAAGCGGCCAGCAGTCCTAGCATAAGCCGATTCGGTTACAACTTACATGGCTTCGTATTCCTTGTGCCTATAGGCTTCTTGTTTAGGTGACGGCTGGTGATTTTATCTTAAAGTAGAGAGTGGCCATTACTAGACTTATGCTATGACTTAAACTAGAACGAAATTGGTTGAAACGACCGAAAATGCGAGACCTGGAGAGACAATGATCATATTGGGCAAAGACAATATCTCAGCAAATATCCTCTGCCCTGTTCGCTTCCGCCCATTGGAAAATATATACACTCTTGCATTTTAAATGGGTCGTATCAACCCGTTTGTAATGCCGGAGAATCATGCATGCTCTTAAGATCCGGGTAGCATCCGATTTTCTGGAAACCTTCAGCCAAGTTAAGCTGCAGCTGAGGCAAGGCAGTGATTTCTAGATAGTCCCTCTTCAAATTCATAAACAGTCGACTTTCCACCGTTTGCCTTGGCTGTCATTCCACTGGGATGAAACAAATTAAAAAGGATCATCGTGAAAAGCATGAGAGTCGCATCAAATACGTAGAGGTATATCTCATGATGAAGCAGATAACCATCAAAACCTTGAAGGTATTCAACGACTCGAAATATGGAACGAACCATTATAAGGACACTGGCAGCGTATAATGTGTTCATATACTTTTGCCATGGAATTCCACTACTCGAACGGCCGGTGGGGGCCTTTGTAATGGCAAGGTGAAATGCGACCGCCACAATGACGAAGATGCCAAAAAAGAATAATTGAACAAACAAACCAACAATGATAATCTTGGTTCCATTATCAAGAGCTTCCAGAGTGCCTGAAGCTTGGATACCACCTCCTATTTATAGTTAGCGGCTATGAAAGGCCACTCAAACACACAGTGACTTACCTGCACCTTGAAGCAGGAAGGATAACACATCGCCCGCAACAAATATTTTTGTTAACCACTTCTTTGGAATGAGAGCTCGGTCTTCGCCATCCACTCTGGCAATTATTCTTCCCAGTGCCATGTAAATAGTAGCGGCAAAAAGCGCTGGAGCGACAAGAAGCAACAAAGTCTGAACAATGTAGGGTCCGAGAGTCCAATTGGGTGATTCATTAGCAGAAGCGACTCTGCCAAAGTACCCAATGAACTCGACTGATATTTTTAGTCAAGAACAAACGACAAAATACCCGTAGTGCTGCTTACATATGCCTCCCAAGATGAGTGGGATAATGAACCAACAACGTGTGCGCCATGCCTGATACATGTGAAGTCCTGTCGTCGCCATGAAGAGCAGGCCAAAAATGACAGCACCAGCTTTTGTTGGATTATAGTGATAAAACCTGAAGGAAGTGGCTCCGCCAGCAGTTGCATTGCTCTCACCGCGGGGAAAATTAGCGTTGAATTGGATTGAGACCGCCATCTTTATTGCAGATTTCCGGGGTTTTAGAGTTTCGAGAATGCCTTCTCTGTCCGCCAGCATCCAGTTGATGGGGAATGGTCCAACACGAGAACAAATAAAAAACAATTAAGGAAAGACTAGAAAAATGAGCGGGTGATTTGAGCCATAGAAAAACAAGGAACTCTTGCAAATGAATAAGACAGCGTTATATCTATCACTTCAGATTGGCTCGAGTGAAGGCCATCAAATGATCTTAAAATACAATGAGTAGACGGCCCGAAACATGTCGCTTGAATACAAACATCTTACCATGATCCACCACAGCTGCTAAGTGGATAAAGAACCAGGGATGCTGGTGGAATGGTAGAATTGTATCCAAAATTTCTCCACTCACTCGAACTAGTGTTGAGCGAGAAACCCGAGACCGTCTCGTATAATTCGGACTTTCGAACTTGTCACAACTAACCCTAGAGAGGTTAGGCTACAAAATAAGGGCTAGATTACACAGCCTCCGCCGCCCCCCGTCACCGTGCACGACTGTACACATTGCGTTGCGACGAGCTGAAACTTAGGGTAGGCGCAATAATAGTGTTGTCCGTTGAAGAGACCGTTGCTGCATTTCGCTAACATTTACGTTGTGCGCGAGTGGCACACATA
Source organism: Calonectria ilicicola (assembly GCA_020809705.1). Taxonomy (NCBI): domain Eukaryota; kingdom Fungi; phylum Ascomycota; class Sordariomycetes; order Hypocreales; family Nectriaceae; genus Calonectria; species Calonectria ilicicola. Next base: position 5,485,731 of record CP085827.1, on the reverse strand, counting down.
TGAATGTATATTAAATTGCGCGTGCACTCTATGACATCATTCGAGAGGTAGTGCGTTGCGATGGTGGCAATATTTTATGTATCCAAGGGTTGGAGGTGTATAATTCTGTTGTGGCTAGTCATTTTCTTCTCCGAGATTCCCTCCAGCTACGGCATTGCGGCAACCACCGCAGCCTATAAAGTATATCCGACCCTTGAACTTGAAATTCATGGTGCTATCCATCCCATTTCCTCTATCGGCCACTGTATCCATAACCGGTATTCGTCATCGAGGATATCCCAAGCCTTCGATAGGAGAAAGTCGCCCCATCCCTGTAGCCACCACTGTTTCTCTAAAGCTTTTAGTATGATGCAGCTGTGCGCAAAAATTGCTACGGCTTCTGGTTTTTTCTGGTTCAACAAAGGCATGAAATCATCCGCTACGCTAAATTGCCAAACAAAAGCATCTATGATATCCAAGTCTGTGTGGCTTGTAGAGAGTACGAAGCTGAGTTGGCAGCGTAGTTCACGTATCGCGAATTGATAAATGCGCAACTCTGTTTCATCAATTACAGTTGAGGCGACTCGCTGAGAGAGCTCGTTTAACAGCTGAGCGTTTTCATGTTGAGATTCATGAACCGCGATCCAACGAGCTGAACCTCGATTGATAACAGGCGAGAGCACTCCGGAATACGAGTTAGATCGTAATTTGAGTAGTATATGCCGAACCCCTGTGAGAAGGAAAATCCAGTCAGGGAAGACATTCTCGCCAAAGACAAGTGTTGTCTCGTCTGTTTTTGGACTTCCCAATGCTATTTGAAATATATTAGTCAGTCTGCATGAGTTGACTTTTATGAGTCAGCATGAAATAAAAAAGGGAAACCTTACTGAAATATATTGTCAATATGCTAAAGATCCAAAGCCGCTCGCAAGTCTCGGTTCGCGCGTCGCTCATTAGTTGAGTGGCTTCGCGGCTGGCTATCTGATGATGACGTATGCCTTGGGAAATGTAGGTTTGGCGCTTTTCTGGTCTAAAGTGTGCGAGATGTACTGCTGAAACAGCTAGAACAGTGTGCATCACATAAGGGCACTCGATGGCCTTTCGAATAATTGCAGTCTTCCACAGGTTTCGCATATCTGGATTATTGGTGAGGGTGGAATATGTTGATGAAGTGAAGTTGTGTAGTAGCTCTAAGTCATCAAGATTTATGGAAGGTTCAGGATTGGATGCTGGCGTAGAAGCGAAGGGTGTGTGGCCTATAAAATCACACAGCACTCCGTGTTTTATACAATTTCGACATGATGGTCGCGTCTCATCACACTATCGAAGGTGAGTTTCTCTCCTGCAATTTCCACAGAAGAGTTGATATTTTATACCTTTATTTTCCTTTTTTTGCAAACGCGACATCCAGTTCTCGTTTTGGGGTGTGCTTTGCGAGACATCTTGCCAAGGGTAGGATTTATGGGGGATGCCGCGGGCGTTAGTGACTTCTGACAATGGAATTTCTTCCGTTTATGACTTTGGGGCCGGTAAGAGTTAATTGGATTATTACCTATCAATACGGATCGGCTATGATACGTGGTGTAGCTAAATGAAGTGTTTATTAGGGGGTCGGAGTGGCAAGATGGGGCGACGGAATAATATAGTTGCGCAGCCGAGGTGAAGAATTAAATAATTATCACGTGCCGAAACCTCTAGGATATTCGTCTATTGCTGGTCCGAGTCGAGGGTGCTGCCCATGGCGTGCCAGCTTTAAAACTCTGAGGATGCATGTGCGGACGTTTCGCGTTTTAACAGTGGCCAGAATTTACTTCATCTATTGTGGCCCTTCTTGAAGCGTAGAGACTAATATTTGTTCTTGGATGTTAGGCCGTGGCGCTCAAGTCAATTAGAAAGCTCCCTCCCACTGGAGCAAACTAACCTAGAACAGGGATGTGCTCTCGTCAGAGGGATAAAGATGTTAATATTGAATGAGTGAATCAAGACAATGTCTTGCTGCTACTTAAGTAACTAATAAACAAATAGCACTAACCATTCCTTCAATATCGCTGCAGCTAAGGATGTTTTCATGATGCATTGTTGAAAGCATCAGAGGAGTCATGTTGAATGACACATCTCAAACTGAACCTTCAGCTCAAACCGTGCTTTTCCTCCCCAGCTTACAAATTTGGTGATTCAATTAAAACTAACTACGGAGTAGGGGATATGACAAGAATGGCATTGATAACGGCGACCATGCCATCCATGTTGTCGTGGGTAGAAAGTTTGTCCAAAATGAGTTGGCCGTTAGACGAAACGCTTATAAAGCGCGTGTGACCTTCGACTGTTTTCTCCCTTCTCCTAAGTTCCAGGTGAAAGCGTGGATCCGCAGCCCGAATGGCGTTTTGCAGCTCGGTCGTGTTGTCGTGACACCCGCGGGGACCCCAGACAACCTTGTTCTCAAAGGAGAGAGTGTAGTCAAAAATGTGACCTTCGGTGGAGTTTCTCTTGGTCTCGGTCCAGATTCTGAATTTCTCGTTCTGGGCGAGAGTTTGGCTGGTGATGATATTCTCGGTGTTATTGTCGGTCATGATGATTATACCCTGTTTGAAATCAGTCTGTGAAGCTTTTGTTTGGTGCAGTTTTTCATACCTGTCGAGATACTTGAATAAAGTGAAAGGCTTAAGTAGCTAGGAAGCTTCGTGTAGGTGGATAAGGATAAGCGATGATTCTGATTTTTGCTCTACAGCTCGAGGATGTGGTCCTCTTTATGTAGTTGATCTGGTACGTAGAATCCTCGTCAAGATAGCTTGATCACAGTCCTAAAATCCACTACACAGGCTTTTGTTGCATCTAATCCTTCGGTAATGGTCGGTTCCGACCGTCTCACTCCTTGCATATGCAGCTCGACTTTCCGGGTGGCATGAATTACAGTCATTAGTTGCGTCTGCATGCAATCCCACTCAACATGCTTTAAAAATTGTGACCTGTATTCCAGAGCTAGAGGGCACCTCAACCACTTGAATTCTAGCTGGACGCGCGTATTGTATCCTCAGCATGTAGCTAGAGAAAATATTTCCAAGATCCGCTGTCACTTTCTAGAGCAACTAATTTAAGGTGTGATGTGAGCAATGCTCAGGAGAGATTCTCTTCTCGCTAGCTAGACGCCTTAGTAAAAGTCGCACAAGTCGCAGCACGCACTGCGGGTATTCAAGTCTCGACGTAAACGATCTGCGCGGTGCGATTCGGCACCCCGAGCGACGCTAAATTTGACGCAAGTAAGATAGAGGTCTTCGTCGCAAACTTTCTATGTCACCTGGTGAGATCATTCTATACATGCAAGTTAAGGGTGGATTGATATCTATAGGTGAGGAAGAGCGAATGCTTAATTTTCATCTGCTTACTGCCAGTTACCATCACACGCAAGACACCACAGCTTAGATAGTATTTCCGCCCTTGATCACACTTTTAGTTTGGTTTCTAGATAGATCCTCATTGTCCTGCTGGATTTCACTATTGTCAGGCAAAGCACTTTCGGTCTGTCCCTCGTATACGCTGACAGCCGCTATAATACCTTGAAGCTAAGCGATCCCACCATCTTATTCTGGTGGGGTAAGGCTGCTATCACATCGGATCAATGAGGGGTGTTTAATCCTCCACCCTAGATGCAGCTCTGCATTAGAAATCCACACCGATGTGACATCATTTAAGCCTCTGGCCTAAGCATGATGCAGTTTACTTTGACCGGCTCTCCCCATCTCAATAGTCTGACGCCATGCACGCCTGACTTATTATTCTGGCCATGGACAGCTGGCATTTGAGAGGTCAAAACGGCGATGCACATCATCGTCCTTCACGACTAGGTTCTCCACGCACGCTTCTTGGCTTCGAAACACGTGTTATTGAATCTAAATAGGGATACGAGCTTTTGCATCCGACTTCACCTGCATTTATTCTGACGCAGGGGGGTGAATTTGAACGAGAAGAAAATCTAGGGCTCCTGTATGGCACGTTTATCAATACAGAGACCATCTATCCATACCTACCTCAGCCGAATAAATGCATGTGAAGGGAGCACTACATTAGGGCATACTTAGGATCAGGCATTTAGGCTGGCTGTAGATTTGTGAGAGATGACTGACCAATGAACCTGGCTCCGTCTAAGCCGGCTTGGCTGCAGGTAAGTGTAGTAAAGCATTGATTAAGATACTACATTCCATGATTAGTAAAACTTATTTCTCAATGTTCTTGTTACTTAAGCCAACCTAAGAGATTGGCCCATATATGTTATTCATGGAGTGTATCTCGTCAGATTTCACATGCTTGAATTGATCTGATGGATCATTTGATAATTGACATTTGCCATCTACCCAATAAGTAAGAGATCGGCGCATGATCCGCCCTTGCCACGCTGATGCTGGTGGCCAGATTTTCTTTCAACTTAATAGCAAATCTAATTAAACTACGTGTCAGGTTTTTACTAGGAACTTGATTGAAACAGGTAAGATGTTGTGAAAAAGTGATCATGAATTTTGTCAAATTTTGATCCAACGCTTTTATGGCCTTAAAAGCTCTCATTAAGAAATCATATTATTATACTCCGCTAAAAGTAAGAATTACTCCATAGAATAGTCCTGGGAGTATTAGCTTTAGCTTCAATTTCGCATGCTGTAAACTGGTATTAAAATATTTATGGGGGATATGTTCGGTACTTGCAGAGCAAGTTTGCAAGAACAATGAATGTACCTATTAACTTAATAACTTAGTGGTGCTATATAATTAGCCGCTTGCTTATATTGGTGCACCTTGGGTAACATCTTGCAGTCCATTCTCGTATTAGTAAATAGGCTATCGCTTGGCAGTCTCGATCTCACCAGTAACCCGAGACCACGTCGCTGTACAATTGCATTTTGCCGTCCTTAAAATTGGGCCGAGTGGGGGGTCAGATGATACTTACATATATATGCATGATTTATTTCGCCGCGATTGGCAGATATCTAGGTTCAGTGCATCCTGGGTGGCCGGTCGGTCGGAGAATGAATTTATCCCCGATGTCCAAGCCCTAGTAATAGTTTTCTGGATGTCTCTTAGATAGCAAAAATTCTTGTGGAAAATTTGGAGCACTCGTCAATAAGGCTGAATACCTTTACGACGATAATTCATTACCTCCGTTGTGATTGTCTTTTCCCGGAGTCGAGATAAGGAAATCGCAATATGGGCATAGGAATGACTTGCAATTCGATTGTGACACACAAAATCATGAATTTTTGCATCAAAGGAATGCTTACGACAAAATAGTCACGATGGGGAGACAGAATAAATCGGGTAGGTGTTACTTTGAATGTATGTGCATAGGCCTCTGTGTTATTATTAGCAGCTACAGTCTTTTGAAGCGAATGAAACCAAACCTACAGCAAATACCTCTAAGGGAGGGTAGGATATAAATCCTCGCTTGTGAGACTTGTTTAATTTTATTGGAGGGGCAAATTATTCGCTCTAGCCTATCAGTATAGGAGGTTACTTAGCTTAAGTGGTCTTATGATAGAATACTTTGTCACATTTTTATTGCGGGGTGGGCATTTGAAGTAATATTTTGGGTTAGATTTATTGCCTAATGCTACTGATTAGACAAGGGGCAGCAACAAAACGTAATGTGCTTCTTACTTGTTGCTCTCGATGTTATGGCTACTGCTATTCATAAACATATCAACACCAAACCGATTCCTAGACTCTTAGTGCCTGATTGGTATCGGTGCTATCGGCCTGTGCCACAATCTGAGTGGCTACGAAGTCGATGATATCAGAAAAAAAAAGAAATAATCCCACTAAGGCAAAAAGATGGTTTTGTTACGTATAAAGTCATGGATGGAATTATGGATTTTTATTACACCTATGGATTAGAACTGTCTCTTTTAAAGGAGTTTTTCCCTGGTAATTTATGGCCCGAGGAACAGAAATGGTGGAATGGAGATTATGAAGCCTACGGCAAAATACGGGAGGGTAGCGGTCGCAGCTCTGCGCGCAGTGCTCATCCAAATGGATATCCAAGGTTCCTCTACCCAGTGGGTGACCTCGAACAAGTGTCAATTGTATCGGGAATGGGCAAACTCCGCGAGGGAAGTATGGAAAATATTCAGAAAAACATGTGAAAGAATGAAGTCGTCGAAAGGGCTGGAAGAGATGGGACGTATGAAAGAGGGATGATGACTTTAATACTAATCAACGGTGGTGTCTGCTTGAGCCAGTGACTCAGCACCACAATAAACTCTCTCTTTTATGTATTCTACTTTTATCGCTAATGCACAATCTTTTTGAACCTTGGTAGGTGAGCGACGGCGACTGAGGAGTACATTCATGGCGTTTTTTTAATCTGGATCTATCTCATTGGTGAATAGCCAGCGTGAGTCAAGTACACACTGTCAAGACAATTTAACATTTGAGGCTCGCTTAAATCCCCGGACCACGCCCTCCAATGCCGCTACCCATCTGGTTGATGTTGGTGCCCTTGATCTTGTGATCGCCGGGCTGGGCCGCCGACTCATACGTAATGTTTGCGGGGGCGCGGCCCAATTGCGTCCACTCGCCCTTGAAGCCCAGGTACGAGATGCGGGTGACATCCTCATCGCCGTCGCCAAAGTTGTCTGGGAAGAAGAGCACCAGCTGCTGCACCTTGCCAAACAGGGCGCGGCGCACGGGGATCTCCTGGAGGTCGCTCGTCTGCGAGAGCTCCAACGTCTGCACGGGGTTCAGCTCCTCGGCGGTCTCGAAGTCGAGGTTGTCGCGGTTGATGAAAAGGTGCAGCGTCTTGGGGGCGCTGGCTGAAGGAGATGTGCGAATGAGGATTGAGTGGAGCTTGATTTGTGCTGTGAACCTGCAGACGAAAAAACAAGAGATCCAAATGTCAGCGACTTGCTAGTTCATTAGTGGCGACGGCGGACCACCCAGAATATAGAGATATTCTGGGTAAAATAGTTCATATCGGACTGCATGGGGAAAAAACCTACGGCACGGTCATGAGAAGCTGTTCGTCTACGTCGCTGGCCAACTCGGGCTCGACATTCAGCCTCTCCTGCCAAGTCTTCTTCACCACAATCTTGCCCAGGTCGCGCTCGGCTTCGTTCAGTGTAACAATGTGATCAAAGTTGACCTGGCTGTAGAGGGAGAACTGGACCGCGGGCGTGATGTCGTCCGAGTGGTCATGCTCGTGGTGGTCATGGCCATGGCCGCCGTGGCTCGCATGTTCGTCGTGGCAGTGAGACATGGCTTCTAGAGCTAAAGAGGCCGTTGCTAGGTGTTGTATTTTATAAAATGCGAACTTCTAAATAGGGAGAGCGGCAGAGGTAAGAGCAAGAGATGAAATGCAGTGTTGGCTTGGCGAGGGAATGAGAGACAATGTTTGCGAGCAGTGACGTTGGCGGGGATGACCCCACTACCTCTCTCACTCTGCGCCAAGCCTGCACGCAATGCGGCCAGAGATCGCGGGGCAACTTGGCAGGGGCGCTGAAAAAAAAAAAAAAAAAAACGACAATGAACAAAAGGAGGGCGAAAAAAGGAAAGAGGAAAAAAAGTACATTCACACGGGCGAAGGAAAATGTTTCGAAACAGCATTAAGAAAGATGGGGTATCTTGCATTATAATTAAATAAATACTTCTACTCCGAAAGGACCACTCAAAAGTCACTCCAACTCCCAATCGGCAACGCCGTGCTCTATCTAGTAGTAGTATATGAAACCAAAATGTGCATCCTCTCGTATCCAGCGCCTTTACCTGAATCCGCTCTTCCGCTTTTGTTTCTTGGCCTTCTTTCGATCTCCAAACATGCCAGAGACCGGCTGGCTCATCGTCGTCGGCAGCGCTGGCAGGCCTTGGCTTTGCGATGACGCAGGAACCCGTTGCTGGCTCGACATGACTTGCATAGGTCTAGGCGCTGGGGTCGGTGTTGGATGCGGCGGCAGTTCTACAGCCTCCGTCCTCCGCCGCTCACTCTGCGACGTGCTCTGCCTCATAAATGCTGGAAGCTTGTACTTTTCGGCATGAGCCTTGCGTTTGTTTTCGATCCTTCGAAGTCGCTGTCTCGCGTCGTCAAACTGCCTGTCGCTTGCGATAGCAACACTGGATACGTATCTTTCTGTACTAACGCCACGCTCCTTGGGCCAATATGCAAGTATACTCGACTGTTTTGCAGAAGCCATCTTATCGCTGCGTAGAGTGGGTGCTAAGAGCTGAAGTCGCTGGATTGCCAAATCCGAGGCGCCAGCTGAGGTGGTACTGATGGGTGATGATGGAATCCCAACTCCAGATGATTGGGACGATTTAATAGGGATCGAACTTGAGGGAATCGGCTGGCTGGCTGAAGCGTCTTGGTCACCAGCTCCTAGCAGCTTGATATCCTGAACCATGACTCCAGACGTAGTCACCAAGACTTCTCTGGCTATTTCTTCTACCCAGCTGCGCCGAACCGCTTCGTCTTCCTCAGACACTTTCCCTTCTAATGGATCTAGCCATACGCTGGCAAAAGAACGGTAAAGTTGTGATAGGTGCAGGACTGAGCCAAGGGCTGGGTTTGTGGGCCATCTTCCTAAATGTGTCACAATTGTATCGCCATCATTTTGAAGAAATAAATCCAAAATGTCATGTTGTGCGCCATCTTCATCTAGTCTGGGCTCCTGTAGGCCAGAATCTTCAATATCTTTCCTATAAAATAGTAAGTAGGGGCCCTCCTCGACCAAAGAGAGACTTACCATGTCTTAAGTGGAAGCTTTCCGTCCACCACGCCATCTCGAATAGTCTCTTGGATAGCAAAAATTAATGCTGGCGAGACGTCGCGCCGGCAGTCAGTTGAAGGAGCAATGATGGCTCTTTGGATTGCTTGAGCTAGAAGGCCAAGCCGTAGTTGCATTGGACGTTCGGCCAATAAAGGCCCTGAGTTTCCAGGTGCCTTGGTGTGGAGGTCGCGCCGCACGAGGCTGTTTACATTCAGGTCATCTATTCCATCAGGAAAAACAAAAGCCTCTTCGAGATGACGGACAAAGTGTCTTCGTTTCTTTTTCCAGCGACGGGATGAGTCTGACTTTGACTTGTATCGATCCAGCTGGGTTGTAGGAAGAATAATATCCATATGTTTGTCCAACGCCGAAGCGCAGATACAATACCATACGCTTAGATCTTTCCTCAGGATACTGCCCTGGTAGAATTGGACTCCATCACGACGATATTTATCACCTGGTCCTTTATTTCCGATCTTTGTCGAAACAAGGTTCACTGGATGAATGTCGAGACACTGAATCTCATTTAAGGAGCTCGCAGTATCTGTGCCAAATGGCAACGTGAGTACCTGGTGGTTCCATTGGGGTATGCGATTTAGAGAATACCCAAACCAGTTTGTATGCAGGCGTTTATGCTTCGGAGAGAACGTAAAAACCATTGTTTGGTTTTGGCCTGGTCTTCCTGAAGCCTGGCATGACGACATTCTAAAATCTTCGCCATCTATTAAATGAGGGCAAGCCATCAAAATCAGCGGTTTTTGCAATACTTCCTCCTCTTCGCCGCTTGGTGGGAAAAGGTTGACCCAGTAGAGATGCCGCATCGTTAAAACAAATATATGGTTCTGATCAGTCGGACTAACTTGAACGTCAATAATCCAATCGGGCCTCGCTTTTGTAGTGACCAGAAGCGACAGCCGGGGGAGCGCCAATCCCGACTCCAAATTCACAACCTCGAGTTTTTCGCGGCTCCAAAGCAAAATGTGATCTGATCGGTTGGCAAAACTGGACGACTCCTTGGATTCTTGAGTGTCCCAAAATTCGTCCACCTTCGCAGTCCCCACAAACTTGATGCCATGTACCTCAGCGGGATAGGCAGGAACAGGAGGGATTTCGCCCAAGAACCCTTCAAAAACATGCCCACATTTGTAAATTGAGAGTCGTGTGGTGTTTTTGCTATAAGTGCTGCTTCCTGAAACATTCCAGACGCTCCAGTATCCGCACTCATCCATAATGGCCAATTGAGGTGGTTGACCTCTGATGCTCGGGTTGAAAGCGACATCAATATGCGCATTGCCCCCCGTTTCTTTGTGAGATAGCGCCACGATTGGGTTAGGGTCAATTCTTGATAGGCCTTGTTGGATATATGTTTCGACCGGATCTTTTTGAGCCACTGGCACTTTATGGTACACGGGTTGAAGAATTGTGGTTGATGTCTGCTTCTGAACCAGGAGCCAGCGAATGGGTTCATATCGATTAAGGCTGGTCGCAAATTTGATTTGTGAAATTGGGAGACCATCACTGGCCCAAATCACTTCATCTTCGGGGTCTTCAGGGTCAATGACAGAAAGATTCAAGGCCACGCCTTCATTATTTCCCCACTGCCACCTTGTTTCATCAATTCGGGCAAGTCGCAAAAGCTCTCCAGACTCGCCAGTCGCTGCGGCCATCATCGAAGCGCTCGCCACTCGGCTAGGGTCGGACGCATCGGTCATTTGACCAGTTGCAAGCAGTGTGCTGCCGCTCACTTCACCTTCGAATTCATGAAAGCGGCCCATACTCTCTTCCAAGCATCCCTCCAGCGCCGAGATGCCCATGAAAGCCTCAGGGTGAGCTTGAAGAAGCCATCGTTTCTGCTTCTGGCGTTCTTGCCATAACCTCGAGGGACCCTCAGGCATAGGAGTTCTCGAGGGGGGGTAGAGCTCGGCTAAAGAGCCTGCCACCTTGATGTGTGGTACTGGGGTCGATTAATGGTTGCATACACGGCGGCAATGCGGTGGGCACTTACCATCGGATGTGAGACGGCTGGTGTGAAGATGTCCTGGTTGCGACAGTACATCCGTGGTCGGGATATATGTTACTCGTCCTACGTGACCGTAGAGCTGGTCCGTAAGACTCCGCGACTCAGTCATTTGGACCGAGCAATGATTTCCAATGCGACAAGAGTTTGAATGTAGTTCTTTTCTTCATCGCGAGCTGACCCGGTGAGAGCGCAGGATGTCCCAGAGCGAAGAAGAATGCAGATCTGCCTCTAGACTGACATCATAACATTAGAAATCAAATGCGAATACGTTAATCCAGAGGAAAAGCCGCCATCAAGTACCGGACATAGGTTTCTGGGCAAAGCAAGTCCAACTTCTCTCACCTTGCTCGCGACGACTTTGAAGCTTTCCAACGCCCCACGTGGCGGTGCATCCCGACTTTTGCGCCACGGCGAGCCACTATTAAAGTGGGTCTTTGAGTCGACCAAGCAACGGAAGCTCACATGTGTAAATAATGCATACACAACTAGCGCTGGACAGGGTCGCATCCCACCAACGTCGCACAAACATCCGCAACACGGCTCGATCGCATTCACTCAATTCTAGGCTGAAGAGCTACTAGCAACATGGCCACCTCATTCGAACCCTCGCTCTCATCGAGCATCAGCCGCCAGACCATGGCGCCCGTCGGTCCTTCTGTCGCCGATACGCTGCCCAACATTAATTTTGGCTTCGACGACTTGCGCGACCGCATGGCTAAATTCACCGCCAAGTTTGACGCATTCATTGAACAAGGTCGCAAGCGCGTGTTGGACGAACGCAACCAGTTCCGCATGAATGTCGCTGAGCTGCAAGGTACGAAACACCTACATTGGGATTCTACGCCAATCCACTAACCAACGTATTCCAGAGGATCAACGCATGAAGAAGCGAGACATCGAAATCGTCCAAGTCAAGAGCTCGACACACCAACAAACGGTGCAAAAAGAGGACGCCGAAACTCGAGAAATGCAGGCCGCCATCAAAAGCTTCGAGGCTGAGCGCGATCAACACATTGCGACCCGCGACAGCCTTAAGGAGCAGATCGCCCAGACCCAGGCCGAGATTGACGCACGACTTGCAGCACAGCGGCAACATGCACAGCAGCAGGAAGCCCAGGCCCGTTTCAACGTACCCGAACTAGACTTTTGGATTACGAATCTTTGTCTCAAGATTGAGGGTGCTGGCCATGACGACCGGCTCAAGTTTGTTTACAGTCATGTTGATGAAAAGGACTGGGAGCGGGAAGCGTGGTTCGAGCTAGTCACCAGCTCGCGCGACTACGATGTCAAGCACTGCCGACCGAAACTGGAGAGGGAGAAGGTGGAGAGGGTCTTGGATCGCGTGAACGAGACAAGAGAGTTGGTGGTGCTACTAAAAGGGATGCGAGAGCTGTTTGTGGAGGCTATGAGGTCCTAATAACGACGACCTGTAACCGTATAATGACCCTTTGATACCACTTCTTAGATGATTGACCAATTTTCTGTTCTTCAATAGTCTTCAACGCCACGCCAATGATACTTGTTCACAAAAGACCCAAAGTTCATTCCGGGATAAACATTAGCCAACACTCCGCTCATTCAATGTGTAAGCCACATTTGCTGATATGCGGAGGAAATGCTGTATTATAATTTCTAGTAGCTCGAATATAGCAAGAAAAGAAATGATTACGCTGATGGTTGATCCGGATAACCTTCCTCATTCTGATCTGAAGATGATGTGATGTTGTATGCGCGTTTAGTTCGGCTAGCGCTTTATGGCAGAACAGTTATATTGTTTGGCTACCATAAGCACATCTTGTTGGTTCCGAATATGCACCTCGCCCTGAACGTACGCAGGGCTCTCCTCCATGACGACCAGGGCCAACTGCAGCTTAGTCCAGAAATGTGTCCCCCCCAAAACTCAATTCAGAAATTGATCCGAGTCTAGAGCCATGCCAGTCAACGTGGCGCCGTCAGTTTGGGCTTTTGTGTAATCCCCAAGATGCTAGATCCGAGTCCGAAGAGAGAGATCGATGAGAGGCAGGTCCACGAGGAGAGACTGGTAGGGACCGACAGCATAGCCAACATGGCCAACATGGGCAGCACGAAATTAACGTCTTTCTTTAAAACTTTTACTTCTGTTGGTAACAATCTAAGATGGGAGGGAGAGCCTCTATGAATGAGCGGACGAGCTTGTCATGGTATATCTCTCTTCACCAAATTAATTGTCAAATTTCTTGTTGGCATGACACGCTTCAGTCTCGTACTCTTACCATCCCTTAAATCAAAGCATCCAGTGAAACGCACAGCTGTCGGGTTGTATGCAGTCAATAAACGCGAAGTGGGTGGTCCAACCGCGTCTCTCTTTTTCCCCCACCCTCCACCACGACAGTAGAAGCCAGCCCCCCCACCTCCACATCCCTGGCCCGCCGCCTCACCTTCAACCCTTCAACAAAACATCGCCGAGACCACGCCCGCCATGCCCGAGACGGACAAGCACGCAGCCGCGCAGCAGGCCGTGGACATCCTCCACGAAATCTCCACCATCCTTGTGCGTTGTTCTTTTGTGCTGCCCGCGTGGGGTTCCAAGTGTGCGTGTGCTGCTGACCAGTGCTTAGAACTGCCAACTCGACCGTCGCACACTGTCCATATGCATCTCCATGATTGAGCGCGGCGTCAACCCAGAGGCCCTGGCGGTAAGCTTGCCCCTTCAAAAAAGGAGCACACCAAGCACATTTTGTGTTCTTTTAACAAATGGTGTTCTTTCGCTAACGAATTTTGCTTGTCCGCCGCAGCAAGTCGTCAAAGAGTTGAGACAGGAGGCTCAGGCGACGGAGCAGAACGCTGCAGCTGCCGCAAGACGGCGGTAAAGTTAACCTTCATGAAGACAGATAGAATTATAATGAAGGTCATGGAAATTGGGGAAATGGGTTCAATTCGTGAAAATTAGGAGTTTATCGGATGACAATTTGAATGTATCATGCAAATGCTTTGATAGCAAGTCTTGCTGCCCTGTTTACTACAGTCCTATTTATCCAAAGAGCAGCAAGAACAAACCCAACACATGCAAACTCCGCGTTTCAGCCCACAAACCAAAAGAATTTAACCCGGAACAAAGAGCTACGCCATCAACCCTTCTTTACAGGACGCCTGAAAAACTCGTGGTGTCCCACAGAGAGTACAAAGTAGCCTTAGACTGGTATCCTTGTTGAATTCGATATCCTAACCTCCCAACTCCTTGCAAAATAAACATGTCTCAAACTGGTTTCCATAATATGTCGTCCATAATGAAGGCACTGTGCCTGAATGCATTACCGATGTCCAAAAAGAATAATCTCATTCTCATCATCTTCGTCGTCATCCTCTTCGGGGTCCGACATGTCGTCAATGGCGTCTTCTGATCCAGAGTCATCACCACTGCTTGAATCATCATTGTTGTTCCGATTTCTCCAAATTCCTAGGATATCATCGTCTGATTCCTCGTCTGGGGGTAGATGAGCCATAATAGAATCAAAACCCATGTTTGGAGGCGATACTGACCGCGCCACCCTGTCTGGTGCACGATACTGGGCTTCAATTCCATGCGAAGAGTGTCTTCGCCTGTTTCCCAGCGAGGAAATCAATCGGTTCCCCGGTGCAGCAGAGGATTGGGAGTTTTGCTCCCTCCCCTGTTCTCGCACATTACTTGACGGCTGTCCTTCTTCGGTCAAAGATGGTTGTGCCTGGCTTCGGTCTCCCCCATTAATATTCAGCTCAACAGTATTATATGATCGACATATCGAGCACTTCAGGCCTAACCAGTGGTAGCGAACAGTGCTCTTTCCCGAGCAGTCGTTGCACAAAATGACAGCCGTCGTGTCGCGGAACTCTGGAGGCATGGGTTGAGTCTGGATGGCCACATCAAGGTTTCGGAATTGACTCTCCATGTTGGTCAAGCTCTTATTGCAGATGGGACATTTGTATGACACTTTCATATGTTGGTCGTAGCACCTCTTATGGATACTATGACCGCAGGCCATGAATACAACGGGCCGGGGAGAAGTAAACATGTACTCTCCGCAAATGGGACAATCGCAATCGGTGGATCGTTCGATGCACTTGTGCGAACTCTCGATCGATGTCGAAATGCATGCACGACAAGTCTATTCCCGTTAGCATTCACATCAACATTCCAATGTGCTACACAGTTCTCACCTTGCAGTGGAAGAAGTCCTTGCCGAGGCCCATGCCTCTTCGACAAATGCCACAGTCATTACAGTGGTAGATGGGTTTGTCTTGGCGATTCTCCCAGAGCTTACAAATGTTACAGTAGTAGTGAGCGGCAATCTCACCACAACCGATGCATGTGTCGGATGCCTTTTGGGGCGTAGCGCAGATCATGCAAAGCATATTTCTGGTTTCTCTGCGAACGAGATTATGGTCTTCGTTGGCATCATGGCAAAAACGGCATGTATACCATTTTTTGCAAGTGAAACACTGGAGTTTGACATTTCTCTGATAGTGCTGACACCCAAGTGCCTGTTCCGTTTCTGACGTCTCCTCGAAGGGCAGGATGATGCTTTCACTTCCATGATGCTTGTGTGCCTTAATCGGAACATATGTTGGTGTAACATCTTCGAGGGTCAAGACAAAATTCTCTGCACTCTGCGCATCGCCAGGTTGGTTTTGCCAAAACTTCAAGGGCCGCGAGTTTGGTGACTGGGCCAGGGCAGATTCAATGAGTTCTTCATGCTCAGGAGTCTTGATGGCCTGTGAAGCTGTCTTGGATGCACGGTATCCCTCCAAGAGGGTTTCGTGCATGAGCTTTGCCTTTTCCGACGAAGGGATATCCAGTGCATTGATAGAGTGAATCTTGGTCCTCAAAACGTGCATGCCATCATCTTCGGGGATCTTACGGGGGCTGCGTGGGGTCAATGAAATACTAATGTGGTCGCGGGGGGCTGAGGATGAGGTATCCATGACGGGGATCGGCTCGACGTCGACTTCTTCGATTCTTGTTTCCTGTGTTGAGGCACTGAGAGGCCGAGCGAGGGATGTTTCGACTGGAGTCGTGGGATCGGAGATTGTAATATCGATGTGGCCTGAGTCGTCGCTCACAGCGTCTGCGTGATCGGAGGAAGACACATATCCATCGCCGGCAAAGGTGGATCGAGAAATCTCGGAGAATCGACGGGCCTGTCGTAGGACGGGGTTGATAATAAAGTCGGAGACGAGGGATGACATTGGAATATGGATGTCGAGTGGCAAAGGCCGAGGAGGGTGAAATACAGAAGGTGACGCCGGCAAATTCTCCGAAACCTAGCGATGGGTGGCAGGGGAAGTGAGGCGACCGGGGGGATAGGAGGTGAGGGGGAGGAAGGGGAGGAAGGGGAGGAAGGGGAGGTAGGGGAGGAGCAAAGGGAAAAGAGGGGATCTTGGGGAGGCTATAAGGACGCCTCACGAGGACATGAAAGCGGAATGGCAAGAGTCTAGAGTGAGTCGCCGCCAGTGGCCACGAGATGGGATGGATGACATAAGGTGTAGAGTCGCAGCGCCTTGCAGTGTTGCATCCGCATGGCGGAGCCCAAGTGGATCTCCCCTTCGCGGCATGTGATTGAGCACAAGAGCGAGACGACCTGTTCTGGAAACAAGCGTGGGGCTCGCCGAACCCCAGTGGGCATATAGCGGGTCACAGCGAACCACAGCGTGGGTTACAGTGGTTTGAGCCAAGTCGCACGGGCAGTCCGGCTCAGCAACCTGCTTCTGGTTCGTGGTTTCTGCAAAGGTGCGGGTTTAATCGTTTAACGCAGGCCCAGTGACCTACAGCGGAGAGGATGCGGGCGATTTCGGCCTGGTTTACCGAGTGCGCAAGGTGAGGAACGGGGAGGCGATCGAGAGACAACAATGACGGGCCTGGTTTTTAGCTTGTGTTACAAGTGGGAACAGTCTCGCCTCTGCCATGGTCCTCAAACACTCGGACGACGGAAGCTCTGGGCACGTGCGATTCAAACAGCATGTCTAGGTTATCTCTCATCACAGCACTAAACCAATCTAAACAAAGGCAATCGTGTCGGGAATAGACAATAGGCCAGCGTAGCAAACAAGCTGAATGAAGCTACCCTACTTGCCTACCCCAGAATGTCACCCGAATACGCAGCTGCAAGGTATCATGATCATCGCTCCAAACCGTCCGGCATATGTACAAACGTTGAGACTGTTGCCGAGTGGAACTCTTGGAACCTGCCTAGAAATTTTAAGTGCAAACTGTATAGCCCTCAGCAGCATTGGCTTTGGAGCCCAGATGCAATCCGACGTCCGGGTTCGTCCGTCCTCCACATCAAATGAAACCTTCCCCGGATGACCGCGTCGGGCTCGAGCAGCCCAGAACGCACTACAAGTCGCATCCCGCTCCAATGCAACCCTTTTGAGACATCGCCGACGATCGACAGATTCGGACCAATGCTGCTTACTTGGGATGGTACCAAGATCCCAGCACGACCTTTTGCCCATTAAAGTTGAGGATTTGCAGTTGACTTGATTTAGCCAAATAACCCTTCCGCATGTAACCCAAAACGAGGCCTCCATCCTGACAGATAACGGAGGTGTCGAATTTGCCGCCTTGTAAGCAAGTAACCTCCATTGATCGTCGTTTTTCGTGGGGGTTGCTAGGGCAAAGGTGTTCATTGGCACCAGTCTAGAACTGAGAGGCTGGGTGGAAGGGACACAGGTAACGTGTATCCTGATACGTGCAGGTACAATAGTGTCATGTGGTAGGTTGACAAAAGAAAAAACCAAGTTATTCGTACCGAAGACACAGGCATCACAACCCCTCGGTTTGTGATGTGTCAATGAGACCGAGAAAGTCATAGGAGTGATGAAAGAGACGCCATCGCAGGATTAGATGAAGGAGAGATGGGGGGAAGAAATAAATAGATAAATGCACCGAAAACTAAATAGTGCAATCGTTGGCTTACTTTATTTATTTATAATATTATTTATTTTTGTGATAATTCTGCTGGTAGCCGGGCTAGGAGAAAGGTGTGGTGTGCCATGCATTCATTCTGTCACCAACCAGAATTATGTTCCACGACGTCAGCGTCAAGTTGCGGAACGGGTGGAACCAAATAACAACAGAATAATATTTTTTCTAAAATGGCATTAGTTACATAAAATATAAAGATGTACTGGGTGGCATCGTCCTATTCGTATCGCGATTTATGATTATGGATGCACTCGACAAACCACCTGTGCCATTCAATACGCAAGTTTCTTGAGAACCATGGAAATCAGAAGTATGGTAGCGCGCGGGGTACTGAAAATGCAACGGTGATTGGGTGTTTCACAGGACTCGGGAAGCCGTAGCGAAAGTCCCCCTTCAAGCTGAGCATCCCTTGCCGGCTTGATTTTTTGGCAAGGATCAGCTCACAATGGACGGGGGACGATCTGCGATCTGCGACAGATTGTAACCACGATCGCAATGGGTGAAGAAATCAGCAGATGCGGTGCAGAATAAAAGGGGACAATGCAATAGGGAGCGCAACCTGGAATGGTTCGCGAAAAACTGGACGCCGAGCCTCTGCCCTCGTATCTATAAAAAGGATCAAAGTTCACAGATGAAGATTCCACTCAAGTGGTGCCATTTGACGACTCACAGACGTCTGGGCCGGGTCCCTGGTTCCGGAGCGGGAAGGGCGATCAAGAGCGTGGCTGGTGGCTTGTGTGGCTTGTGTGGCTTGTGTGGCTTGTGTGGCTCGTGTGGCTCGTGTCATGAATCAGAAAAAAAAAAAAAAAAACAGGTCGAGGTGGCTGCCTTCCGAGCATGTGATATTAAGAGCCGCTGGGAAGCGCTTCCACGTGTTGGTTTAGGAGGCTAATAAATGAGCTTGGAGCTGGTGGACACCCGGCGGACATTTGGCAATCGATAGCTTATCAATAGCGCCCCTTGTTCTTCAGCCTCTGGAATCCCCCTTGGAGCTGACGATGAAGTGGTGTTTCAATTGTTTCGAGCGGCCTAGAATGCCTGGAATCAACGCCACGCGTGGAAACGAACGGGGATGACGGACCTTGTACAATCCCTGAAAGACTGTACCACCTCTACCATTTCCCACCATCTTCCAGCCAATTTTTAAATAAATAAATAAATATTATATAAATAACATAAATAAGTAATTTATATATGGGGTTTATTGTTATTTATTTATTTATTTATTTTCTTTCCTTTGTTATCATATTGATACCTTCGGGCGGTTGTGTTCCATGCTGCTAAAGGTACGGAAGTCACAGGGGGACAATCTTTCAAGGGGTGTATTGTAGACCCATTCTTCCAACTAGGCTAGGGGTGCCAGGGTACGTACCCACCAACAGAGCTCTCTGCTGCGTTAGTGCAGCTGGCCCAACTGCATCCAGGCCAGGCCAGTAAAGCAACAAAGCAGCATATGTGGCATTTCAGGGGACATCGGCTGCGTATGCGTGCGTGTTCCTGGCTCGCAGCTACCAGCCAATTCTTCTTCAACCACAGTCCTAGTCTTTTCTTTCGCCCTCTTTTTCTTCCCTTTTCGCATCTTCAACTCGGCCCCCGGCCTGTTTTCCCTTGATCTGCATTTGACGGCACTTGTCTCCGGCGGGCGCCTTCGTTGACGCGCGCCACCCATCACCACCCCTTTTGCCTTTTTTTGAGTCTCACCAACTCGTCCAATCTTTTCCTCGCCGCCTTCGGCCGAACCAACTATCCATTCCTCCACCGCCTACAAAGCAACTAAGTCCTCTAAGTTGCCCTCGCCCTCAACTTGCCGATCCGATTGAATACAAATGGCTGCCGACAAGGCCGCCGCCGCCGTCGCCTCAGGCGCGGACCTAGGCGATGGCTTGAGAAAGCGTCCCGTGGGATCGCAAGACACCCAGCCCCAGGCCGCCGCCCAGCCTGTGGACAACAAAAAGTTGGCCAAGAAGGTACTGTACAGGTCTATCTGTAGCATTGGAGATGCCGCGCACTGACCGAGTTTCTAGGAGCCATCTTTCCTTCAGGCCCTCTCTGACTGGGAAGTTGTCATTGCCCCGCTGATCTTCACTGCCCTCGCCATCTTCACTCGACTCTACAAGATTGGCCTAAGCAACATCGTCACTTGGGATGAAGCCCAGTATGTCTCATGACCCTTCCTTGACTCGCGACTGTATTCTAACCCATTACCCACAGTTTTGGCAAGTTCGGAAGCTACTACATCAAGCATGAATACTACTTCGATGTCCACCCTCCTCTCGGCAAGATGCTCGTTGGTCTCTCTGGAGTCCTCGCCGGTTACAACGGATCATTCGAGTTCAAGTCTGGCGAGACCTACCCCGAAGATGTCGATTATACTTTTATGCGTGCCTTCAATGCCGCCTTTGGCATTGCCTGTATTCCCATGGCCTACTTCACTGCTCGAGAGCTTCACCTGCGACGACCTGCCGTTTGGCTTGTTACTCTGATGGTTCTTTGCGAAAACTCGTACACCACCATCAGCCGCTTCATCCTGCTTGACTCCATGCTCCTATGTGGTACCGTTGCTACCGTCTTTTGCTGGTCCAAGTTCCACAACCAGCGCCACGACAGCTTCGGTCCTGAGTGGATCTTTTGGCTCTTCATGACCGGTGTCAGCATCGGCTGTGTTTGCAGTGTCAAGCTTGTTGGTCTCTTTGTCACCGCTCTCGTTGGTCTGTACACCATTGAGGATCTCTGGACCAAGTTTGGTGACAGGAAAATGCCAGTTGTAAGTTGTCCATTTAAGAAGTTCAACCATGGACGTATGCTAACAATATTCAGACTACCCTGAGCGCCCATGTCCTGACCCGAGTTGTTGGCCTCATTGTCATTCCCTTCCTTATCTACCTCCTCTCCTTTGCCCTGCACTTCGCCATCCTCGACCGCAGTGGTCCCGGTGATGCTCAGATGAGCTCTCTGTTCCAGGCCAACTTGAAGGGAACTCAGGTTGGAAAGGATAGCCCTCTTGAGATTGCCCTTGGCTCTCGTGCCACTATCAAGAACATGGGTTACGGAGGTGGTCTGCTTCACTCCCACGTCCAGACATACCCCGAGGGTTCCAAGCAGCAGCAAATCACCTGCTACCACCACAAGGACACCAACAATGACTGGTTCTTCTACCCTAACCGCCGTGAAGCCGACCTCGACACCGAGTCTAACGACCTCCGATTCATTGGTGATGGCTCTGTCATCCGTCTGCTCCATGCCCAGACCGGTCGCAACCTCCACTCTCACGATATTGCTGCCCCCGTGTCCCGTGGTGGTCACAAGGAGGTTTCTTGCTACGGTAACTTGACTGTTGGTGATGACAAGGATCACTGGAAGATCGAGGTTGTCCGTGACGCTGCCTCCCGCGACCACAGCAAGCTCCGAACTCTTACCACTGCCTTCCGTCTTAAGCATGAGGCTATGGGCTGCTATCTCCGAGCCGGCAATGTGAACCTCCCCCAGTGGGGTTTCAAGCAGATCGAGGTTACCTGCACCAAGGACAACAACCCCCGAGATACCTACACTCACTGGAACGTCGAGGCCCACTGGAACGACAAGCGTATGTTATCCGTACTGACCCAATTTTTCCACGTTGCAATACTGACTTGAAACTAGTCCCTCCCGCTGAGGCTGGCGTCTACCGATCCCCCTTCTTCCACGACTTCGTCCACCTTAACGTTGCGATGATGACCTCCAACAACGCTCTGGTTCCCGACCCCGATAAGCAGGATGATCTTGCCTCTCAGTGGTGGCAGTGGCCCATTCTCAATGTTGGTCTGCGCATGTGCGGCTGGGGCGACGATATCGTCAAGTACTTCCTCCTGGGCAACCCTCTTGTTTACTGGGGTTCCACTGCCTCTCTCGGTGTCGTTGGTCTCGTCGTTGCTTGGTACCTTCTCCGATGGCAACGCGGTTTCCAGGACCTCACCAACAAGGAGATTGACCAGATTCATTACTCTGCTCTGTACCCCGTGGCCGGTTGGTTCCTTCACTACCTTCCCTTTGTTATCATGGCTCGTGTCACCTACGTGCACCACTACTACCCGGCACTTTACTTTGCCATTCTAAGCTTTGGATTCTTGATTGACTGGCTTGTGCGCAACCGCAACGTCGCCCTCCAGGCCGTTGTGTATGGCGTTTTGTACACAGTCATCATTGGTCTGTACATTTACTTTATCCCCATTTGCTGGGGTATGACTGGCAACCACAAGCAGTATGGTTACATGAAGTGGTTCGACGGCTGGAGAGTTACGGACTAAAGTAATGTTCTCATGCCCTCTTTTTATTTACACAAGGACGGGTTTCGGCCTATTCCAGAAACGAGAGGCGGCAACGCCTTCTCGATGAGTTAGACTCAATATGTATTATGGTGAAGACGGACTACAATTCCCCTCTACACAGATGGACCAAGATGTTGGGAATTAGTAAAAGGAGACGTTTCTGTTTTTTTTACATGGATCTGGGTTGGAACAAGCGACTAAAGGAAAAGATAAGAAAAGATTTTTTTAACAAGACAGTCACGAGAATGTGCTCTGTGTCTAATGCAACATGAGAGAGAGACGGAGAGAGAAAGTAGTTTCCTTGGATGTGTCTTTCGGTGGCCTGGTAGGACCGATAGTGTATTACGCATTATTGTACAATCCATGATGGGTACTTGAATTCATACACTTGCTTTGATGAAAATATTTTGCTCCTTTGCAGACAAGGGGGTATCATGAATGCGCACGCGTGCCTCCTGGACGTTGCATGTCTCTTGTGTGTTTCCTCCTCTTGTACAACCCACTACGTCGGTTGCCTGTTAACGTTAACAGCAGCCCCCGGCCGCCGACTTGCTGGAATCGTTCCCTAGCCGCACCTGGCGGTTTCCGCCGGCCCCAGGACCCTTGACGCCGGATCTCCGGTCGTTGAGGTCGTACTTGCCAGCCTGAATGTTTTGGTATATCCTCTCTGCAACGCGCATAAAGGCATTCTCAACGTTCTCGCCGCTCTTAGCGCTCGTCTCAACGTACTCGAGGACGCCGTTGCGGCGGGCCCACTCTTCAGCCTCCTCGCGCGTCACCTCGCGCTTGTTGTCAGCCTGCTGGGTCAAGTCGGCCTTGTTGCCGACCAGGATGACGACAATGTCGGGCTCGGCAATCTGGCGCAGGTCGTTGAGCCAGTCGGTGACGTGCTGGAACGTCTGCTTGCGGGAGAGGTCGAAGACTAGGAGGGCGCCGCTGGCGCCGCGGAAGTAGGAGCGGGTAACGGACTTGTACGTCTCCTGGCCGGCCGTGTCCCAGAGGGACAGCTTCATGTGCTTCTGGGGGCCCGCGGGGGCGGATTTTTCGCGGGGGGGCTCTGGCAGGCCGTCGGGTTGGGGGGCTTCGTCGGCATCTGGATCTGAGGGTAAGATAGTCTCAGGTGGTGCGGAGTGTGGCGGTCCGACAGGGACAATGCGAGAGCCAAACTCAACGCCGATGGTTACGTCGTGATGGGGCGAGAAGCGGCCTTCGCAGAGGCGAATGGTGAGGCTAGACTTGCCGCATCCTGAATCGCCGATGCAGACGAGTTTGGCGATGTAGTCCCAAGGTGTGGTCGACATGGGGGGAGAGAGAGAAGAGAAGAGAGGAGGGCGTTCGTAAATGTGGGAGGGGAGGAGGAGAGGGGGGAAAGAGAGAGGAGAGAAGAGGTGACGACAGGGTAGAAATGGGCGGTATTAAGTTGGAGAAGCTATCGCCAGAGTCCAAGGTAGCTCGAGTAGGTCCCAGGGGGGCACGTGCTTTCAGAGGTGGGCTGTCGTCAGGTATCGTCAAAGACCTTGTAGTCTGCGCAGGTGAAACAATGACGTCTCCGAAGAAGAAAACAAAAAAAGAGGGCGGCGCTGGGGCAGAGCTGGTTCTTTGGGGCGGGTGCTGTGTCGACTTGGACAGGAATGAATGGTACACGTAGCAAAGCAAGAGATGACACAGGCAGTAAATAAGATGTGCCGGAGCACAGGGGGACGGGAGGTCTAACGAGAGGACACAACGTGGGTGGCCGTTGCAGGTGACGATGTTATGGAACCACACAAGCTAGCTAGACCGCGGACGGACGCAGACGGTAGCGGGGATTAATGGCCCAACTGACCAGGGGGGGGACCGATACGCAGCATGTGCATTGGCATAGCCCACCGAAAGATAGAGGGACAGAGGGGATAGAGGGATAGCAGACAGGCACCCAAGCAAGGTCAGCAAACTCGGGGGAACGACCCTGCACCGCTGATTATGTTTTGATGCCAGGCAAAATAGCAATCGTCATTGGGTGTCATTCGTGTCATTGATGTGTGTGTCGTCGTTTTGTTTTTGCACTCGCCCACCCAGACCTGGCCGGCCAGAGTTGTAACCCTGCGCGCGCTCTCACCGAGCCATGTCACGTCATAGATTAATCGCCTTGTATCCCGCTCGCTACGAAGATAAACTCAAAGCATCATCCACTCCCTAAAGGTGTCCCTCTTCTGCAGAAGTAGGTGCCAACCTAGAGAGGGCGGGGGAGAGAGAGAGAGAGACAGACATGCCACCTGGAGAGACATCCGCGTCCATTGCCGCCGCTGCCATCATGGATCTCTCACGTTGGAAGTTTTCTCTTCTAAATTGGGAAAATGTCACGCCTCTCATGGCTTGTGTGTAGTCGCAGGGTGCCTAGCCGAGCCCATGACGCGCATCACCACTACCTACTTACATGCAGCATCGTATCGCCTTCTCCATTCTCCATATAAGTCTCCATCAAGCCGAGCCAGCTGTGCAAGCCTCTCCCGGCCGCTCGATTTCCAGTTATAAGATCCAAATTTTAAGCCTTCTTGGCCACCACACACATGACAGGAACGGGCAACATCCCTAGCGCCGAAGTGACCACGCGGGCCCGGGCTAGCGGTAGTGCGCAACGTGAGCATATCAAGCGTGCGAGCTGTAAACATGCCCAGCTAGCACACAACTTGGCAGGTGTAATCAAACGGGGATCAGAGTGGGATCAGGACGGATTTAAGAGTTGTAAAATCTATTATTGGACAGAGCAGCAAGATCAACATATCTTGTCTCAGGTTTGATCCACACCCCACTCTGGCACAACCTGATTCTAGGGTAGCCCATTGGTGATCAACAACAATCAATCAGATGGGTCTCAATTTTTTGGGGCCATTTCTTTGTCGCACATTTATTGTTACAGTTATCAAAATCAATTCAATGGTTTAATTTCACCGTAATTAGGGTAAGTTGCTAGAGCAATTAGGAAACTGCGTGTAATACTAGGAGATTTGGTTTCGCGAAATTATTAGACATCGATTTGAACTTGCAGGAATTCACAACACAAGATTCGTCAACAACAAAAAGAACAATGACGAGAACAAAGGTAAGTGAATTGAGTATATAAAAAGCCCGAAATTATTTATTTCACCTAAAATTATTTCATCTTATTTATTTATTTCCGAGCCACTCAAAAATAACAATGGGCTCATCCTCAATCCCTGCCACTAGACTAGAGCAGTCTAGCAAGATTTAATAGTCAAAACAACAAAACAAGCTTGCAGATGTAACCCAAAACAAGGACGTTGTGATAACCCAGAAATGTCATCGACAATACCTTGGGAGAAAAAAAAAACCTGTCAGAGACTCGTATTATAAGGCGCTCCTCGAGACCGTCATTTATCCTCGCTGTATTTCCCCCCCTGTGGATTGGTTGGAGGCAAGTGCCTTTCCAACGACCGAAATGCTCTACAGATCAGTCGAAAGAAAGCCACAATTCTTCTGGCGGTGGGTGTAGGCTATGTATGTGTCGGTTGCCAACGGCATGTCTGAGAAAAGGCCCAGCGAGAACTTGTTTTGGTTGATCGTCTTGCGGGAGAAAATGTCTACACGCTCTGTCATTTTCATGGTGTTGGTCTGCGAGTCGAGATCGACTCCGTCGCGATTTTGAATGCCCATGACGCTCACGAGTTGCGCGAAGGGGCCCTTTTCGTGAGAATAATCAGTAACCATCCAGGAAAAGTGTGAAGTAAGATGCCATTATCCTTGAGTGTTGACCTACTGATGACAATGTTGTGAGCCCCTTCTGGAGGGGTTTCGGACGAGCAAAGATCAATGTGTGTTGCTAGTACAATCTTGTACGTCTTGGGGTCGTTGTTTGCACAAGTAGAATTGAAACGTGTAAAAAGACGTCCAGGGGCAACGTGTTTGACCGGCTGGTTGGCTTACTTGTTGCCGGGTCTCTTAGATGAGGTGCTGGGTCAGAGATTTGTACCATATCTGGCAGCATAATCTATGCCCATAACTTGTCTTCATTTGTTTGGATGCCGTTGGCCCGGTCCATCTGGTAGCCAATCACGAACTTCGCCAGCAACTTCATGTCGTATATACTGCCCACGTTGAATGGGCCATATGATTTGATCCTTAGGAAAGATTGACATGCCATGGAATGACCACGCATGTACTCGGCATAGCCTTCATCGAAATGTCCGATGTTCACAAAAACCTCGTGCCGATCCTGAGAGATAAGAAGGCGCCTGCAATCCCTCATAAGTATATCCACTGAAAGTTAATCAGTAAGCACTTACCGGTACTATTTCCCAGGAGGTACAGGTGGGTATTGAGCTATCCATGCAGCCATCTCAGCCGATTCCTGCATGAGGATTGCCCGCTTCACACCCTCAGGTTGGTTCCTGATGTACGGTTTGGCTTCGACGATAGCGGCTGGTCCATTTATGGTAGGGACAGATAAGTATCCATCTGTCCTTGCTTCAAAAAGTATTGGAAGCCTTCCAGCTTCTCGGGTGGCTGTTACGTTCTCGACAGGAAAGGGAAGTCGGGCGAGCCTCCATTGCCCAACCTCAACTGGATCTTCGAGGTGCAGGGATATAGCTCGAAAGAACAGAAGAAGAGACGCACTGACGATTTGTTCGTCTTAAACAGGCAGGAAATGGAGTCTCCCGTCAGGTTGCATCTCAGGATCTGTGTGGTTGCTACTCGGCGTGAGGGATCTTGATGACGGGGCCGTCGACGACGGGTCTGACGTTGACATCTCATGGGATGTCTGTCGTTCGGTGACAATATCTTCATTCGGATGGTCAAAATAATCTTCATCAAGCTCGGGATCAAAGGCATCGGCAGCGTCAGGATCATGTTGCTGGGAACTGGGCGTGGTTAGATTGAGGGAAGGGGCGGTGTTCAACGTCTCAAGTTGGTAGGATCGTACCAAAGCGAATGTGCCCGGGATGATACAATTTCTCGGAATTTCCACGGCTATATCTTCAATATGAGAATGGTTTGAGGCACTTGGGGTGGATGTTCTCTTCTCCATCGTCTTGATCGGCGCTGGAGAAGTTAGCAAAAGTGACTTCGTATAGTTCTCCCATTCAATGCTACCGCTCAAGTGCTGGATAGCTCTGTCTGATGACAGCTTGCTGACTAACTTCTCCGCAGAAATGTATCTTCTGAAGTTGCAGACCTCTCCCACTTCAGACCAGATTATACGAAACGTCAAGAACTGCGGAAACGTGACCTGAGAGCCAGATTCATGGTCTGGATACTGGTAAAAGCTGAGATCTGAAACCGCGCTTTTCCGGGCAAGGATTTGCCATTGTCGGCGAGTTGATGGTACTGCATTTTCTGATTCCATAGCGAATACTTTGGAATCTAGAAGTCTGCAAAGCTGGTGTTGGATGGGGTGGATGTAAAAGAAGAGATGGAGGAGGAGAGGGAAGAATGGGAGGAGAGATGGCTAGATATAAGAGGGCACCTTGGAAATGTTTGCCAGCATGACACCAGCGTTCCTATTGGACGAAATTATGCAAACATGGTGAATCATCCGATGCTGTGCGGCCATTCACGGCGTGAGGCAAACATTCGGTTATTGGTTGGATCTCAGGCTTTCTATCTACGTCCTTGATCTGACTGTTGTTTGGTGTCGTTGTTCATCTTGTGAGATCAGTCGATAGTTCACCCCTTCCTTAGTTGCAGAGTTCATCTCTACAAAAGCGAGGGCTGGAACGCATACAATGGAAGTCTTCCTTTTTATGGATGTGTTCTGGAAAATTTACGAAATCTCCTTGTTAACACACTCTGATTCATCTTTACAAACAAACCATAACCTGGTGTTTGAACCATGATTCACCGCTCTGTCAAACGTGAGAACAAGCTTATACCTTGAGTCAACACCATTCACTACGTAATTGTGCATTTTTATTAAACAAAAAAACCGAATAAATAAATAAAAACCGGAATAAATAAATAAAAATACGAATAAATAAATAAAAGTACAAATAAATAAATAAAAACCTCTAAATGAAGTATAATACATAATACAAGAAAACATCACTTTGTAACCAGCCTCCACCAGTGCCAGCCATCCAGTGCCACTTGAGAGGGTTCATGATCACCTGACCTGAAAGACCAGAGAGATAAACACCATCGAAACCCGAATGCACCAACCTACTTATCGACTCATCAAATGCTGACACGATGGAGTTTTCCAAGATCCGTGGCAAACGGGCTCATCCATCTTCCGATACCGAAGAGGAAGGTGAATCATCCCCTCCAATCCGTCCTTCGTCCAAAAATCCCCGGCTTGAAGCCGTGACATACGAGGGCGCCCCGAAAGATGTGCTGGTTCGACAGCGAGCGCGAGGTATCATGTGCCATCTCACGAAGTATGACGGCCAGTACATCGATGACACGAAACTCCGCAAATACGACATTACTTGCACTTATATCGATTTGAATACTGGCCGATCTTGTGCGTCTAAAGTGCAGTACACTAGGCCCTACTCCCTGCACGAGATTAAAAAGGCCCTTGAAGGCACTAAACCATGGGAGCTGTACGAAGAAATCGACCTGGATTCTCACAAGAATTGTCAAGATTCTAGACTTCAAAGCAACCCGCGGTCCCAAGCTTCTTACATCTGGGGCATCATTCGAAACTATCTTGGACGCGATTACTTTGGCTGTTTTGATGGAATTATGCCAACTCTTACAAACTGGGCGCCAGTAGAGTGAGTAGCGTTCTATATTTGATTCTTTTACTTTCTGCTATTTCTTTCATTTTTTGCTCATTACCTTCATATCCAACAAGCTCACACGTTTCCAATTAGGTCGCCCAAGTCTAAGCATCTTTACCGCTATTCCTACCGCAAATATGACTGGATGCTTGAGGGTATATTTTGTCTATGTCTCGATTATTCTACACGCACCCGCGATCCCGAAAAACCTCACCTTACAGGTTTCGTGTCCGACGACGCTCCTCAGCACGAAGATACCCTGTTGACTAGCGAATTGACATCAGTGTTGTACCTGGCGTTTGCCAACGCGAGGGCTAAAAGATACAATCTTCATAGAGTCTTTCCGGTAATTGACCGCTGCAGCATTTTATGCGTTTTGACTAACTCAAGTCTAGGTCACACTTGTGTCATGCTCCGCTCGAACAATGCGGGTCATTCAATGCATTTTCGATTCACAAAGCGGGAAGATTGAGATTCGTAAATCTCCGATTGTGGACTTTGAGCATGGGCTACTAGCTGATATAAATGAGACAAAATTTCTCACTATATTGGGTTGGATGATGGGCGAGCCTATTGGAGATACTTGGGGTGAGTCTCCCGAGGAAGCTAAGGGTGGATCAGCTCAGAGTGCGACGTGAAGGATGCTGATCCAACGCTTACATGAGTATTAGGG
Organism: Calonectria ilicicola; assembly: GCA_020809705.1. NCBI lineage: Eukaryota > Fungi > Ascomycota > Sordariomycetes > Hypocreales > Nectriaceae > Calonectria > Calonectria ilicicola. The sequence continues at coordinate 5,456,349 of CP085827.1, read as the reverse complement.
AAAGACGGAGTATCTTGGGACCTAATTAGTGAAATGTATCCCTAGTGCCTAGCCAATGATGTAATGAGCTCATCTGGATAATGCTCGAGCAATGCGAAGGCCCATAGTGCTCTGCGTACCGCGACTACCATCCGTGGAGCTTGTTTTTGCTGTTCTCGCGCCTTAATAGTACAGCACATGTCAATATTCATGTATTTTAGGGTAATTCGGATGAACATGTTGACAAACCCCAAATGCAAACCTTGTGCTCCTCATACCGAGGAGCTCCACCGTTGCAACACCTTCAGCATCATATTTCCGTCATTCGCTCCGCCACGCGATGCGGCCGTATTGACTCACACAATGCGCGCCGCAACACTTGCACCATGGGGCAGAGTATTTTGTGGACTGTCATTTTTTACAGCATAAATCTCTCGACTCATACTGAGCTTTAAGTGGCGCCCAGATCTATTTTCAAGTTTACAGATCTGCATTTGCATGTGAAAACGGATGACACCTGTGGTTTGAACCAGTATAATCATTGGCCCAGCTAGCAATGTGGCGCAAGACTACTGGTTCTTTCACGACTCAGACTCCGACGTAGAACCAGGAAGGAATGTGAAAGGGAGGGCAAATTCAAGCATAAGCCAAGAGCTTGGCAAGAAACAGCTAAGGATATATTTCTTCTTCTTTTTCTCATTCTTCTGTTCTTTTTTTTTTCTTTTTTTTTTTTTTTCCTTTTGTTTCAGTGCAAATGAATGTTTCTCCTTCCCAATCACGCATTGATGAAAGTGACATTGGTCGCGTGAGACGATGTCCAAGTCGGGATAGTCATGAAGGGCTTAGGAACCTGGGGTATTGCAACGGAGAATATTTTCAACGACCAGGGAGCGTGACCTTGTTCCATCAAAAGATAATGCCCGCTGGATCTCTGACGGAGAGACCAAACAAAGCGATGTTGATTTAAGATTCAAGCACAAGATAGCTAGCGGCTGGGTGGATCAGTACCAGAATGTTGATTTTTCAAAACAAACAATAAACATGAAACATCCGAATGGTTTTCTTTCTTTTTCTTTTACTGTTCTCAAAGATCGTTGCAATTCGGACTGATGGAATTGTATTTCTCTGCAGACAAATTCGGCATAGCTCCGTGGGCCATCATTCGTCTTCCAGGTCGTGTTATCGGTGACGCAACCAGCGAGGTGCGATAGTGCAAGTGAGACACCCCAGAGAAGTCAGTTGATCGGAGGCTGTGGGAAGGTCTTTTGATGCGCTACCATGCGATACCCAGTCATCCGGCCATAGTCACTTTTATACATGCAAAGAGCATGGAGGCAAGGGCTGAGACAAGTAGTTTTCGGGCGCTTTTGTGTGGATGTCATGCATCGAGAGGCCTGGCGCCGCCAGATGCATTCAAGGGAGGGGCAATTTTCTCAAGAATGATGCCGATGCCTCTCGCGTGCATCGACGTCAGCGGGGTACTTTGCAGAAAGTATCATGGAGCCACTCTTGGCGTCGCCTTTCGTGCAAGGGTACATAATCTCCATGTCACCACTTGCTCGGCAGTCAAGGTTACGCTTGGTGAGGCGGATGCCTATGGCGCCTGAGGGCGCTCCAGGGCCCCCACTGGCCCACGGGCAGCTGCTGACCGCCTACCGCAGTCCGTCTGGACCACTAAAACCTAGCGAGGCCTAGCAGCGTACAGGGGTCCCCAAGTCTTTCGGTACCTGGTCTGCGTGCCTTGAGTCTGCCTGAACGCGGTCAGTCAGCGAGTGAGCCAGCCTGTGATAAGCCGAGGGCACCTCATGCGTCGCCTCATGACCTTGAAACATTTCTGCGCAACCAAGCTTTGTTTTTTGCCTTTTGCATCCTCTTGCCCTCGACTCCCACAATAACCCCCCCCTCCACTTTCACATTTGCGACGATTTCCGAACGAGGGAGATTCTCATCGAGCCTCCCACGACGACATTTCGAATCCCGACGACATCATCCCCCGTCTGCCTAAGTCTCCGCTTCCATACGTCACATCGGGCAATCATATCGAGTCGGCTTGTTACTTTTCGTTTGGGCGCACGTGAGGCGGCTGGTGTTGAGAGCGCGCCATGTTTTCGGAGTGTATGTCCATGTAGAAAGCCATCTGGCTCCCATCGCGGCGCTGACGTTGTGTTTCCAGATGCATCTAGATTCCTAGCACAGTCCCAGTCGAGGCTATCCAACTTTGGCCAACCCGACGAGGCCCCTGCCCGACAAACCGACTGGTCGTCTAGATCCTCAAGGCCCCAGCGGGATGCTGGTCGGGGACCAAGCAGATCATTCCTGTCTCGCGGATACGGAGGTAATCCATACCAACAGACTGGTGGTGGTTCTCGCTTTGGTCAACTCGCTTTTGCGTCCCGCATCTCCGCTGCTCAGGATGCCCCGCTATTCCAGAGCACACTGGACGAGTTCCGCGAAGAAGACGACGAAGAGGAAAGGGACCGGGAGGCTGCAGACTTGTTTGCGCTGCAGAGGTCTCGTCGAGTAGCTGCCGCGAGCAGATTGGCTGACAGCGTCGACTCGGATGCCCACAGCCGGGGCTCGCTCGATGACAGCATAGATCGCCACGACCACCCATACCAGGACAGAGGGCTACGACGCGGACTCAGAAGCAGCTGGAATGGCACCCGAAGTGCACATCGACCAGGCCTGGCAAAGGAGACATTACTGGAGGAAGCCGAGGAAATTCCCCGTTCGAGCGACGACCAGGACAGTGAGCGTGGACTCGATGCCAAGGGAAAGATGGTAGACGTTGGACTCGAGTCGCAGGCAGATCCGGACGAGGAACCTCCAGCCTCTCTTCTGGGCGAGACTGTCGACATGAGCCCGCCAGCATTCCAGCGATTCAAACATGGTGACTCGGGCGATTCAGAACGAGTACCTTTTATGGCGAGGAGAGAGTCGACTGGAGAAACCGATATGAGCGTCAATCGGCCAGAGGATGATGATGAACCCCTGCAGACCACGATCCAATACGCAGAGGGCGAGATTTTCCGACACGACCCTTTCTTTGCCTGGATCTTTCTCATCAGTCTTGCTGGCTTGTTGTCGACATATTTCTTAGTGTGGCTCCATACGTCACCACAAAAATCTCCGGTTGGCGACACTATTTACACAACGCTACAAAAGTCATTTCATATGCTTGCAGTGGATACTGTGGTTGCGGTATTGGTCTCGTTTGTCTGGCTAGCGGCGCTTAGATCGTTTGTCCGGCCCCTTGTCAGTACTATTCTGATCGCGGTGCCGGTTATCATGTTTTCCTTTTCTATATACGCGTTCGTTTCTTCCTTCAAAGGCCAGACTCACGGAACCAGCTTTCAGGACGTTGTTATGCGTTGGACTGCCATCGTCCCCGCCGCTGGGTGTATACTTTGGGTTTGGTTGGTGGTGAGGGGTCGACGGGCGATTCAACAAGCGATTGAGATTTTACAATTTTCGAGCAAAATTCTTGCTCAGAACTCGGCCCTTATGCTGGTAGGCTTTGGTTGCCTGGCGCTGATTGTAGTTTGGACGTGGGCTTGGCTCGCCATGTTCACGCGGGTCTTTATGGGAGGTTACTTTGCCAAATCGGTCATGCGGTTCGTCATTCAGTTTTCGAGCTGGTGGCTGGGAGCCCTTTTCATCTTTTTGTATATGTGGACTGTTGCCGTCATCAACGCTGTCCATCGGGGCACGACTGCAGCGACCGTCTCCCAGTGGTACTTTCACCGAAATGCCGGTCCCGCAACGCCCTCCAGAGAGATTGTTTCAGCAGCGCTCAACCACGCACTCACGACCATTTTTGGCAGTCTCTGCGAATCCACGTTGCTTGCGCTGCTCATCAGGGCACCTATGATATTTTTACCTAGAAGAGCCGGGGCTCTTATTACAAACGTGGTGTCCTTTTGGATCCCGACACCCGTGGTGGCCCTGATGAACCCCTTGACTATTACATACTCGGCTATCCACTCGCAGAACTTAGCGACATCGGCAAGAGGGTTAACTCAGATGGAGCTTGTGTCTCCCAATATTCCTACCACTACCCTGACTCCTAGGGCACTGCGCGGCCGAGGACAGCCCACCGGCCTGCTACCGTATCGGTTGGCCAAGCTCCTGCTCGTGGCAACCAGACTGATCATGGCCACGGGTCTTGGTTTTGCCGGTTGGGTCATTACGGCCAAACAACTCCGTATCCAGCTTCCAGAAGGATACGGAGTCAGGGGCTCTGCATACGCATATGTGGTTGGTCTGATGGCTAGTTTTATTGGTTACTCTGTGATGGGTGCAATGGAGGGCATTCTAAGTGGAATTGTGGATGCAGTCCTCATCTGCTACGGCAGCGAGAGGCGCATGGAAAGGGGTCACGGGCGGTTTTGCCTGGAGGCTGCATATCTGTTTGGCGAGCGACGGGTTGGAGATGAGCGGGACTTCTCATAACCGAGGTATTATGGATTCTGTTATTTGGCTGGCGCTACTGTTTTTTGAGATACCGTGGAAGGATAGATTCATTTGTAGGATCAAAGGGTCGGAAATCAAATTATTCAAACAAGAGATTTGTCAACAGTCAAATGGCGCGCGAATGTCACGCCCCATTGCTACCCAACTGTATGCAAGTTTGACTTGTCTTCCTCTTACCGGAGCGTGAAATGTCATGGCGCATATTGCATTCATTCGAATAATTAGGGCGGACTTGAGTGCTAAACGCCAACTGATAATGACTTGAAGGATTCACTTGACTCTGATTGCCGTTGACGTGCATTGGTACAGCGCTTGTAAGAGTTGACGGAGGGCCATTCCCCACAACGCCAGCAGGCATACCTCTTTGTTATGACTCACATTGCTGGGACCAGCATGCAATGGCAGTGCTGTATTTCGAAATTTAGCATGAGATATGAGAAAGAGTTGACTTTTTGGTGAACCGCATCGGATAGGGCACTCTACCGTGATCAACTCATCCTTTTACGTATAGACGCAATGCAAACACCCTCCCGGACCTAACGATGAATAGAATTAGCTTATCATTCTACTATTTCGATTCGGTATACTTGTACGTATACCATCACCATGTGACTTGATTGTCTTTCATCCGTATCCTATGACAGTTCCTGGTCTGAAGCGTCAACAAGAACAAGACCTCTGTTCATCAGCTCATCTTCTGCAATAGCAATGCACCAGTCTCGCATCCTCCCACCTGCAAGTTTGTATCGGAAGAATCCAATAGCATCGCTATTCTCAGTTCGAATTGTGCCCCTGCACATACCTGGCTGGAGATTTGCTCCACAGTCTTGCCCCATGTAAAGCCAGGCTGCAGAGACCCATTCTTGCTCTGGCCCATGAACATCATTGATTGCGATTCGCTGAAAGGCCGGAACTAGGAAGTTTCCATAGATGCAGCCTGTATCCGGTGTCTCTAAAACAATGAGGTCTCTCGGCTTTATCTGTTTAGCCTGAAAAAGCAGCATGGTGTCATAGTGATCTTGATTCGGCTGCTCTGACGTGGGGTCAGTCTGCCGCTGAGCTTGAAGCCGACCTGGTGCTCCTATCTGGTCTTGATACATGTACTGACAAGGAAGTTGAGCGAATTTCCAAGGTAATTTGGTTGTATCAGCATTGCGATGCTCCAAGACGATGAAAAGGTAACTACCCCAGTAAAAAACTCGTGTAAGGGAAATCTCCATGGCGACGAAATGATCACGAACAGCTTCGAAAAGAGGAGTCCAGTTTTCCATATCGCGTCCGTTCATGTAATCGGCGATGGATCCATTGCGTCTATGAGTAGGCAATCCAAAGGGTATGACACAAGTCATTGGGCCATCATGAGTTGTCAGATACACCGGAAGACCAGCAATCATCTTTGGCCACGGCTTGGGAGGCAACTCGGACACAATGATGGTGAGAAAGCGGCCATCGCAGCTAATTCCATTCGTGCCCGGGAAGATGCTTGCTAAGATTTTGTAATTTTTATCCTTGGAAAAGGCACCTCGGTTATCTCGGAGATTGAATGGTAAGGCAATGTATCCTTCCGGCCACACCACATGTCGAGGAGGGCACTGCGAGGAGTTAGACGCAGAGGAATTCTCCATTGTGGCGAATTTTAAATAAAGGGAATGGGAAGGAGAGAGAAAAAAGAGACCAAAATGGGTTTAAATAAGGACCAAGAAACCTTGAGAGGGCATCAATTCTTTGATTAGCTGCTCCCCCAAAAGGTTGCGTTATATAGGATTCGGAGCTGAAAAGGCTAATGTGCCAGCCACCCTTGACGCTGGGGATCCTCAAAATACACATCCCTACTGTTAATGTTTCATAGTGCTGCAAAGAAAATGACGCTATTGGACGCGGTTATTGACTCCCACGCCTCATCCAATCTGTTTCAAAGGAGATAGGCAGGCGGAAATGTTGAAATAAATATAGAGGGAGTTATTATTGAAAAGGAATGAGTTGGGGACTTGTGAACCAAGATCGTGTCTACCTCAGCAGCACAAAAGCTTAGCGCCCTCCAGGAAAAGGGAAGAAAAAAAAACCGCTCTGTCTATGGCCAAGCGTTGATAAGCCTCGCCATAGCAGGCACCTTGCGGGACAATCCCATGGATGATGAACCTTGAGCTCGGAGTATTGTGCGGCCAATAAGGTGCAGCAAGAGGGTAATAGAACGTGTTGGCAATACACTGAGCCCAAGTGGACTAGTCAACATCGGGGTTGTGCTCAGATGATGCTTCTAACTAGATTTCATCCCCTCTGTCTTTGTTTTCGAATACCTACAAGGCACAAAATTTCTTGCTATCTGTTCCAGGTCCCCGGAGGTTGTATCGGAGGTCGCCTGGGGCCTCCACCACATACAATACACCCCTTGAAAGATTGTGCCCCTGTGACTTCCACAGCTTAAAGCTCAACCACCTGAAGATATCAGTTTGATGGTAAAAAAAAAAAAAAAAAAAGTAAATAAATAAATATTAATAAGCTTTATATATAAATTACTTATTTACTAAATTTATATAATAATTATTTATTTATAATTTAGCTGAAAGATGGTGGGACAAGGTAGGTAGGGTACAAACTTTCAGGGATTGTACTGTAGTTAGCCCTCACAAGCTGCGAGACCACGCCCTTCTTACTACATGACTCAACAAATTATGGATCATTTTAGCACCGCGATATTGAGATACACGAGGTAATGAATGAAAACGCGCGCATTGGTTTACCCATGTGTGTCATCGTCAACTTCATCTCGCGATGGTCAACTTTAGTGGATTAGGCCCAAACTGACGTGGAGACTGGCTAAACTTTGGAGGCATAGTCGAATATCCTCTGCATTTGTGACTAAACTTTGGAGGAAGGTGATGAAAACATAGCGCTTCAATGACTCTTACAACTGATTGAGCCCAGATCTTTTTATTCATTATAAAATGGCAATGTGGACGGGAAAATAACCAACAAACTCTGCTTTCATCCTACATCATCAAACTGAATGTGGCGATACAGTCAGCACCGTATCTTTATCCGCGTGCAAAACAGCCGCGCCTATACCAAGTTTCCAACTCATATCTCTTTCCGCAAACCGCATTTTCAAATCCGGAGCAATTCCACCTCATTTCCGAAAATGACTCCTGCAACCTCCATCACTGTCATCTCGTCCCCATACCATCTAGGGATTAGGGACAAGGCAGTTGGAGCAGGACCTACAACTCTGATCAAAGCAGGTCTCATCAACGCCATTCGCGATCAGGGAGTCTTGGTCAATGAGGTGGAAATTGAACCGGTAGAAGACTTTGAAGGTGACATTGGCCGTCTCTTTGAACTTTTGCGACGCACATCTACAGCAGTGACTCATGCCGTCGATTCCGGCTCGTTCCCCGTCATCCTGTCGGGCAACTGTTCCGTCACGGTTGGCGTTTCTGCCGGAATCTGCGGGTCCCAGAAATTTCTCTCCGGGGACAATACCCCCGGCTGCGTATGGTTCGATGCGCACGATGATTACAACACGCCCGATGTGTTGGTCAGCGGCTACCTGGACTCAATGCCCGTGGCAATTCTTGAGGGCGACGGATGGAAGACACTTCTATCCAGTATCCCTGGTTTCAGACCTATGGATTTAAAAAGCAACTTTGTCCACGTCGGCATGCGAGATGTCACGGAGCTGGAGCGCACCCGTGTGCTAAATGCCGGTTTCGCCGTCGTGTGGGGCGATGAAAAGCGCCGCGTCGACTTTGAAGGAGAGCTGGAAAAGACCTTGACTGAGAAATCGCTTGCGTCTTCCATGGTCCATCTTGACCTTGACGCTCTGGACATTTCTGTTGGATTGGTCAACAAGTTTTCGGCTCCAGGTGGATTGCTTGAGCACCAGCTTACAGGCTGTTTGAGCATGATCCCGAGCAAAACCCGTCCTGTATCGCTGACCGTTGCTTCTTTTGACCCCTCTTTTGATACCGAGGGAAGTATTCCTCCCGTCGCGATAAAAGGAGTGGTGGCATTTGTGAGGAGCTTGGTTTCCCAGGGAATATTGGAAGGCAGAGAGGCAGTGTAAATAGCAAAAACTAGCATCCGAGAGAAAACACGAACGATTCACAAGATGCTTAAAACTAGTAGTCATTATAAGGACTGAAATATTTGAATTCCTAAATGAGAGGAAGATTATATTGATTGTAGATTGCTTAAGACGATATTTGCAAAAAAAAAAAGTTAACCCTTTGGCCAAGTGATCCCAAATGGTGGAGATATAAATAAAGTGCATTTAAAACAAAACCGTCGACAATTCCGTCATTTAACGAGCACATCTGTTGTTCGAGCTTTTTATCCAGGGCATACAATTTCTCCATTTTCTTCATGTCCAGCACATATAAAATTCGTATCGCATGCGGCTTCACCGTCAAGGCCAAGCCAAGATCTAAGCGGAACATTGTCCACCACGTATAGAAGCCAGCCTCACACAGGGACCAGAGACGATGCGATCCTCCAGTCCCTGGTGTTATTAAGGTTGGCCCCTTTAATCATTCCAGCCGCTTCTTGGTCATCGATTCATCGACTCATTACCATCTCAAACCCGATGGGCCGTTGGTTCACGCCACGAGAAAACTGGTGAAAACCAGTTGGGGCTAGGCGTTCAAAGCTACGGGGCAGGTTGAAACTTGTGAGGTTCTGAGCGAAACCGAGAGGCAGCTGGAATTCAACGGTGGTTGTCTTCTTCTTCTTCAGAGTCAAACTCTTTTCTTCGCAGACGAGACGTAACAGCAAGACGTTTGACGTTATGAAGCTCATAAAGACTTTTATGTCAACGGCGGTTAGTCAGCTGGACACGGATGCCATAGCTATATGAGGAACGGGCGCTCGCACCGGAGGTGGGAGAGTCGCGGGAGCAGGAGCCTTCCTTGGAGGCGGCGCCGTGCGGATGGGCATCCGGCGGACAAAGGGCCGCTGCGCCATGGGCGGAGCCGGCTGCACGATCGGCGCAACATAGACGAACGAGATCTTGTCAGACTTCCTTGCTACGAGCTGTGTGCCCGGAACCGACGACGGCTTGGGTCGTTCATGGACTGTAGGCGCAGCTTTAGCGACGGGGGCCTTCGCCGCCGTGGGCTTTGCAGCAGGGATCTTTGGAGGAGCGGGCTTAGGGGCAGGAGCCTTTGTAACGGGGGACCTGACCACCGGAGATCTAACTACCGGGGACTTTACCTCTGGTGTCTTGGGGACGACCGGAGGTCTGACCACTGGGGCCGGCTTCGGGGTCGGCGGCTTGACGACCGGGGCCTCTGGAGCACGGGGATTCGGGGAAGGAGGCTTCACCACCGGAACCTCGGGGGCAACAGGCTTTGGAGACGGAGGCTTTACCACCGGGGCCGCAGGGGCAATGGGCTTTGGAGAAGGAGGCTTTACCACAGGTGCCACTGGGGCCACTGGAGCCACGGGAGCCTCAGGAGCGGCCGGCTTTGGAACAGGTGGCTTCAACACTGGGGCCGCAGGGGCAGGAGGCTTTGGAGAGGGTGGCCTTTCAACCGGAATCTGAGGAGTACGGAGTTGTACCGGAGGCTCTCTGACCAGAGGCTTCGGCTCAGGCTCAAGGTCGAGCTCGAGCTCAGGAACCTTTTCCTCAATCTCTTCAAGCGGCGACGGCAGCTCAATCTCCACGTTGGTCTCCTTCTCGATAGGAGTGGGAGTGAGTGGTGTAATAGGGGATGGCGGAGGCAACGGGGCAATCTCCTCCTTGGTGGTGACGGGCGTAATGTCATTCGATGGCCTTATATCGGTCGATGGCCTGATGTCAGTCGAGGCTCGTGTGTCCATGGACGCCCGGGTGGACGAGGTGGACTTGATGGACTTGGAGCGCCGGCGACCGAGGTCGCGGATGCTCCTCGCCACCTTCTTGAATCGGTTTGGGGCCTGAATTTTGAATGATACGAGTCGGTCCGTGCAGTCTTATACGACTGCGGACCTGTCAAAATCTATGTGGTTTGGTTTGGGGATACAAGATCGGCTGGTCGGGTTCGTGCCGAGTGTTTGCTTAGTTGGTTATAGTTGATTGGTGTTTGGCGGTGCTTTCTTGGGGTTTGTCTGGGGTGATTTACACCAGGGCTCTTTTCCAACTAGGGGGGATCAGAGGGTGTTTAAGGCGGGCAGAGGGTCGGCGATGTGCGAGTGGGTTAGCTCGGCTGGGCGGATGAATTGCCAATGCAGTCGGATGCAGGATGCAGATTTGTTGAGACGGTCACAGAGAAGAGTTCCGATATCTATTTATGTATGTGAAGACATCGCGCCAGAAGGTCCCTAGTCGACACTAGCCATGGTTAGCCCCATGCATGTCATCGGGTACGGGGAATCTCCCGGGCGGTTGTCGATCTGGGATATCCATGTCCCTGCCGCCGCCACGGGCCATTTTGCCAGCACACTTCGCATGCAAAGTACTGTACTGTAAAGGGGCCAGCTCACGCGAAATGAGGACAGCAATTTGCGACGGCGTAATGCGTGACATCACGTCGCGCAATGGCTGACGAGAGGGTGGACCCGGTTTCCACCTTTGCGCCGCTGCAAAGAAGAGATCGAGAGAGAGTCGGTGGAAAAGGACGCACGAGCTCGACGGAGGCATAACGAGCAGTGCTGCAAAGAAGCACCTTCGTATCCACGTCGATTGCGCGTTGGCAGCTATCTTTGGGCATACCTACTGGAGTTGTTTTGAATCCCCGGCCATTCAGTCTCTTGCCCAACTGCAACACAACCCAAGAGTAAAGGTATGCCCCGGAAGACCCTGAAAAGCTGTCAGGTCTCCGTGCGCTCGTTTACGGAGGGATTCGGGAGCGGGAAAAGAGAGAAAAAAGGTTTGACAGGGTCCTTTGGGGCACCGGAGCCGGCCGGCTCGGGCCCGGTATTCCACACGAAGCAGAGCACGTATGTACGTACGCACGTCCTGTACATAGATGGGTACAGGAACTCATTTGTGATGTACCACTGCGCCCATTGCCCAGTGTGATAGCTCAACAAAGGTCCTCCGGCACTAGGGCAGATGACAGGTCTCTTGCCATTGGCCGGCCCCAGCCGGGAGAGGTGGTGATCCTGGAGCTTTCGAAACGGAGACGCGGGAATGCTCCAGACCTAGCTCAGCCCACGATAACTTGCATCCCCACAATGCTCCACACAAGCATGTTTGCTTTTAAACTCGGATGAGGGATGCAAGTCGCCCACTCCCTGGACGCGGTGAAGGGCTTGCTCTCGCTCCCTCGAGGGGGGCAGCAGCAGGAGCAACAGGGGGGTCACGTTGGTTTCCGGCTTTTCCAACTCGAGGCACTCTGAGGGACGATCTTCTCGTTCATCAACTTGGAGCAAACATCTTACATGGGCCTTACACACACCCAATGCCCAATGGCTACTCCGCACATCCTGAGAGAACCCTTGCAACAACGTGGGAAGCTGCACATCATCGAGTGCCGGCTACAAGGAACCTACCACATTGGGCTAGCCACGGCTCAGATCGCCAACCCAATCAATCGAGACTGCAGTCATGTGTGCCGGTACAATCTTGGCCACCCATGCATTTCTAATCAGTCTCCTCGTCCTCTGTATGTACGGTACCTTGTAGCTTCTTGTACACTTTTCTGGCTGCACCTATGACGGCAGCGAGGGTGCCAGCAACTCTCTTGCCTCGCATCCTTTACCTCTAAACTTGGATCACTACTGCCATTCATTGACCGACTTTGTCCGCCCCCATCTCAGCCCCTCACGGAAGAAACTGAGGCCCTCGACGTGTTCTCTGACTCACCAGACAAAGAAACCATGACTAGCTACGCATTAACCACTCAAGCTCTCCAATGTAGTATATTTCTTCTTCTCGTGCTTTGGGCCCTTTTGGGCAACTGTTGTTTTCCTGCTACTGCCGCAGACAGACCCTGTTTTTTACGGGGTTCCCCAGGACCAGGTGTATGTACTGTCCCATCTGTCTGACCGTTGGGCTTTTCCCCAAGAACGATTTCGTGGTTTGGCAGCAACCAATCATCCAATACGGCCCAAATGCCAATACGTGAAACGGCCAGCAGTCATGTTTGAGGCCCGTCACAGGTTTCTTTCAGCTTCCCCGGCGTTCTCGTGGGGATCCAAACCAGGGCCACAAGGCGTTGTTCGAGTCGTTTTCTGTTCCTCCCCACCGGCCAGATGGCATAGCATTAATCCGGATCATCAATGACCACGTCATGACAGCATATCGACAACCTGAACCTGTTTTTTAAAAACCTTGATGATTATTTTTACCCGTTTTCCTGTTTCTTTCATCATCACACCATTTTTCAGGTAGGTACCGAGGAAAACTACCGATGCATGGCGCGCGGTGCCGGCCATGGATGCAAGATCCAACGGTTTAGTAAGTGCCGTCCCTTCTGTCCATGATTCGGCTCAAGAAGTAAGAATGTGGGAATCAAATATAGGCCGTGACGTCAAACCAACAGTGCAACCATGAATATTTGGGAGGAGACTAACTACCACATATGACAAAATACGAGTAGGATGCGGATATCAAACTCCGGACGGTCCCCTTTTCCGAGAAACGCGCCAATGATACATGTCACAGAGTTGCACTTTCAAAGTTCAACCTGAAACAAGATTACTTGGCTTTCGAAATTCCCGTTTTGATCGAGATCTCGGACGAGCTTCGGAAAGTGGTCGGATTCGCCCCTCGTCAACATTGGCCCCGCTAGACACGAAATCAACGATATGTCCCGACCTGATTACTGCGATCACTTGATCCCAATCTAGTTCCAATGCACTACCACGCTGCAGACAGAAAAAGCAGCAAGGAGATGGTCTATGGCATTCTCTCCACCTACTGAAACAAACCCCTCCCTCAGGAGTCAGCCAAAGAAGGAAGATGATACTTCTTTCAGCGAATCAGGTTGGTCATACGCCACAGCTTATCTTATCCTTATATCTTTTTGTATCCCAAAATGATAAAATGAAAGATGGTTAAGAATTAGTCTTCTGGTGTTGCTGAACCCATTTATGACTTTGCTTGGCCATAAGATCGCTCATCCCTTGTTCACGGCACGCGGATTTAACAAGATCATGTAGGATATTGCATCCCTTCGAGATACATAGATTTCTCGTTCTACCCGAAGAATGGTCCCTCGGAAATGTTCCGCTCAAGTACCGCACTAAAGGTGGCAAGTACGATCAGAGTCCGAAAGTGACCATTCAAACCATTGCTCCAGTTGCCAGAAAGAATAATATGAGCAACATTGAGTAATGAACGGCCTGGTGCCACATTCATTTGATCACGGCAACCGCAAGAACAAAGATCAAATATTCATCTTGCCGTAACTAAGTCATACAATTGACACTGTATGGTTCTGTCTTTTATCGAAGCCCTGATAGCAGCCAAGTCTTTAGGACTTTGCCCGTCAGGGGCCTAGGATTGCTGGGACAAGAGAAGTGGGCACCACTTCAATTAACCCAAGAAAGCCCTGCACATGTGAGAGGGCCACTTTTTATGTTTTCGTATTAAATAGGGCTTGACATGAAGGCCAACCACAGATGCGCGCATGCCCGTCAAGGGTAAATGATGATCCACCATCAATCAACTGCGACTTTGCCTCACAGATGAATTATCTTGATCTCACGCGATTGCCACCAGGGAGTGATAGAGGCCAGTCAATGGCCTTCAAATTGACATTTGGATGTTCTAGAATCTATAGACTTTTTATAAAAAAAAAAAATATGTACAAGTTTCTCAATCGTCAAGAAAGACAAATCTCTCCTTTAGTAGGCCCATTGGTTATAGTTCCAGCTGATGTAGTCAGTGTTGATCTTCTTGATGTCAGCAACACCCAGGTTTCCAGCATCAATTGCAATCTCGTGCTTCAAAAGAGAGATGACCTTCTCAACACCCTCCTGGCCGAAGATGTTGGCGAACATGAAGGGGCGGCCAAGACCAACAGCTCGGACACCGAGGGCAAGGAGCTTGAGAACATCGGCACCATAGCGGACACCACCGTCAGCGTAGACCTCGAGCTTCTTGAAGACCTCGGGGCTCTCGCGGTAGATCTCAATGGCAATCTCAATGGGGGAGGGGCTGCCATCGAGCTGGCGACCACCGTGGTTGGAGAGAACAATGGCGGGGGCACCGTACTTGACGGCGAGCTTAGCGTCGGCAGCGCTGCCAATACCCTTGATGATGACGGGGAGGCTGGTCATGTTCTGGAGCTTCTGGTAGTACTTCCAGGTAAAAGCGGAGTAGTCGGAATCGGCGGAGCCAACGCCGTAGCGGGAGGCGCGGTGTCGGTTACCGTCAGCAGCAGAGTCGACAGTGAAGACGATGGCGTCAGCACCAGCCTTCTCGCTCTGCTCAATGACCTGCTTTGTCACAGTGTCATTGGAGGTCAAGTAAAGCTGCTGGAACACAACTTGACCCTCGGCCTTGGCAGCGTGGATCTCCTCAATGCTGAGGGAGGCGTAGTGGGAAGGCTACATCTGAGTCAGCCACGGGACTTTTTATGGGTTTTTCATTTTATACGCACAATGTAGATGATGCCGCCAGCAGCAGCTCCTTTGACCAAGTTGTACTCAGCATCAGCGTGGGCGTAACCGGCTCGAGCGCAAGGGCTAATGAAGAAGGGGGCGGAGACGTTGTGACCAAGCATGGTGGTTCTACAAATTTGTCAGCGGAATCTCAATCACCTCGATTTTGCTCATCACATACGGCAGAGTGCTCTCGACATTGGAGATGTCAACCAGGACTCTAGGCTTGAAGCGGTAGCGGCTGAAAGCTTCGAGGTTGTTCCTGTAGGAGTATTCGCCCGCAGCTCCGTTACGGTAGTAGGTATAGTTCCTGTTGGGCAGGTACTTTTCCGCCGCATAGTCGAAGTCAGGGAGACCGACCCTTGTCTTTTTGTTAGCGTTGGGTTCATGCAGCCCTCGAGAGGTCACTTACATGGCATCGAGATCGGGGAGAGAACCAGCGGTCAGATTACCGAGAATCAACTCGATGCCCGTATCGGGAGACTCAAGGAAAGGCCTGGCAGCCATGGCACCCGAAATAAGGGCGCTGGTCAGAAATTGTGTACGCATGGTGTAAGGAGAGGCTGAAGTTAGAATTGAAAGTGGAAATGAAGGAAAAAGTTGGGTCAGATTCGAGTGACTGGAATGTATAGCTGGTGGAAGGGAGGCTCCTTTTAACTCAAAGCCTCAGTAGCTACAGGACCAACGGACACCTCGCAGGCAATATCGGAACCCCCGTCCACCTTCCTCCCGGGAGCGGACAAGACCGTGGGCCCTCGGGCCAACTCATATGCCCGATTGGGTCCCAGTTCTGGAAACAAGGCAAGGCGGAGCAACGTATGATAGAGTTCTGGACTAAGCATATGTCACAATACCACAGTGACCCGCCAGCCTGGCTCCTCTCCCGAAATTACGCTTGTTGCACATAGACTTATCTGATCCGTCCCTGGTCCTAGACTTGACGAATCCATTGGGTCTCAACCGTTGGTGGATTGAGAGTGGGATGTCGGCCATTCTCGCATTCTCTCTCGGATTGCTGAGTAACAGAATCCAGGGTGTTTGGGGCACAAGTTCTTGGCAGTTGTAGGGCGTGCTTCAAGCGGATGCCCATGAAGATCATAGGTTGGGATTTGCAAGCGCAAACATTAAAGGGATGGTTGGATGGTAAACTCAAACAAGCCGTGGTGGCAGAACACAACAGCAGGGGGCAGTTTCCATCCTTCTAAAAAATCCTTTCCGCGTAACTGCAACAAGATGTGCACCAAGTAAATATGGCCAAGGTGCCTTAAAATCGTGATGGGTGTCTGATTTGTCGAATTGATTCATCCCATATAGCCGATCTCGCTTATGAAACCGCCCCATGGCCGGTATGTCGCCCCTGTCAATTGTGTAAAGTACGAGGGAAGGCCCGTTTCAAGCACCACGATGTCATCCGCTAATTGCTAGAGGAAAAGTTTAAACGCGCAGCGGAGCCAAAAGTGACCCCCATCCAGAGCCCCTTTGGTGGGATGAAAACCGGGTTTGTAGCCAAGCAGCACCCAGAACCCATGTCTGTAGACCCGTCATCACTCATGCTCACATAAACTGCCAAGAACGGAGGCTGCGCCAGATTCAGCACGCGGTGAAGTCTTCCAGGAACTCACGGTGAGAATTTGGCCAGGTATGGCCCAGTTGTTCGATAATTGGCGCCAGTTTCAACCTTGTTTCATACCTTATCGAGGAACGCTGACTCCGAAAATCACTCGCTACTGGGTGCCATTACTGCACCAATCATCGACCGGAACCGCTTCGTCCAGGCGAAAGGCATGAATTGCATCGCTCCTAGTGCGCCAAGTCGCGCAGTTTTTTTCTCTACATAGCCTCCAACGACTCGGATTTCTAAGCTACACAGGTTTTCTCAAGCTATATGACGAGGCAGGGTGACTTAGGGGTCAGTTGTTTCTTGGCAAAAAGGCGCTAATACCGTTCAACCGAAAGAGCCTAACAAAACGTGATCCCTGTACCAACATGCCCTGGTTTACGGGCCATGGCATCCCACATGTCCTCCGATCGCAATCTGTGGCCTTTTTCTGCTATCGTAATGGATCGAAAGATTTCGACAAAGATAATGGGCCCACTAGGCAGGCGTGGAAGTGACTTTGATCCGCTTTCGAGAGGCAGAGTGCAATATTTCGGGATCCAGACGCATGGATGTTTCAGCAGGACACTACGGAGAAATTTTAATCTTTATTTTCCCGCAATGCACAGAGCAATGAGAAACAACTGTCCGGATCAAGTTTTTCCCACTGCCAAACCTTTTTTCTCTTTTAACGCTGAAGGTAGCATGGACATCGTACGGCTGTCTTCTAGAAATCTGCTGGATGTCAAATAGGCTCTGCGGCTCAGGCGGAATCCCACTCTGATGGTCTTGGCTGCAGGTCAAATCGATCATGGGTGTGCGCTCCGAATCGTGTCTTGGCAGGACCGGCCAGTCCGCAGCTTTGGGAACTTTTGCTCGGTCCGGCTGCATCCGTATGTCAAGTCGGTCCAAAATCCACTCCTGGAAGGAGATTGAAAGTCGTTGCAACGCTTCAGTCAAGATAAAGGTGAGGAGCAAGGTATTTTTTTTTTCTTTCCAGATAAGTTGAATTGAAATCGCATTTCGCTTCAATTTGGCAGTTCAAATAAATTGCTGGTCCTTTTGCCACCGTCCCAGTTGAATGGGTGCCCGGCTGGGAAGGTCGACTTCGTTAATCATCAGCCCGCGGTGCTTCCGGACTCGTATCATCTGTTTGCACTCCGGCTCAATTTTCTTCCAAGAGGGCAGTTAGAGACAGTAAAATATCAGATTTTTCTTGAGAAGCGAAAGGAAGCCATCCCCTCCTTGATTGAGATTGAACGCGCCCAAGCACCATAACAAGCAGTCCCCAGACGGGCTAGGACTCGATTCACTCATCTTCCTCATCCGAATTGGTAAAATAAATATCCTTTAAACCTGTAGTCGTATATATCCGCGTGGCTAGCGTGCTCTTTTGATTGAGGCGCGCTGTGGGCACGTAGACCTTTCATACCCAAGGCGGGGAAATGGCTTCTACTTCCTGAGTTTGTCTATAGAAAAGGCCGGGGTCCCGAACATCCCGAACATAAAATAAGGGACTCGTCATGATAGACTACATAAAACTATTTCCTGATAGCTCTGCTTATTAACGCTCATCCTGCTTCATATCACGCCTCTGTTTGCAACACTATCTTTACCAACGTCACCCCATCATGCAAGTCGCAAGATTCTGAATCAACTCCCCATCATAAGAGGATTCCAGGCGCGTGGGTCGAAATGAAACGTCTCTCACATTGCTTCATATGTTAACATATTATAACTCCAGTCATCTTTGGGAACTGGTCTGATAATGGCAGCGGTAACTCCCCCGTTCCGAGTCCTATCTGCCCGATAAAAATCACGCGCAACATGGATGCTATTGTCCACCAATATTGCGGCATGTTGTGCTTCTCCGTGTCAAGGGTAGTCGCTTGACTTGGTATCCTTGTCTCCTCCAAGGCTAAAGTCCAAATCTTCCTAAATTGGGCCCATGCACTCGAAAAGAATGAAATGCACACTACTTACTTCAGTCACCAGAAGGCAAATCTATAAAGGCGCGTATCAATTAGCATCAATAGCACTGGCTTCTTTGCGAATATACGTAATTAGCTGTTTGTCAACAAGGGAAGTGAAAACCTCACTTTCCTATGTGCAGGCATGACTAGTGAAATTATCGCTTCAACTCCACGCCTAATTCTGAACCGTGCCCACCTCCATCGTACGACAATTTGAGGTCCAACCAGCCCATGAAAAGAATTTTATACTCATCATACCAAGTTTCAGATGCTTGTCTAATTCAAGTGTATAGAAAATGCCTCATCCAATAAATTTAATTGAACTATCTCCCTCCTTGAGGCAATAGACGAGAAGGCAGGGGACGAATTATGCCACATCAACCAACGTCACGTCATACATAACTCAATCAATACGGTCTAAAGAAAAATTACAAGATTAGATCAAAAGTCTTGCGTCGCCAATGGAATTAACAATGAATCAACTATGCAGCATGCTTGTTTCATGGGAGATCAACATTCACTCTTGAATGAAGAAACAAATCAGGCGAATTCTATGCCAATCTCAAGCTCAAGCTGCTTCCCCGCACGCTCGGATCTTCGGTAACAACGATGCAAGTACGAGCAAAAATCTCGCTTGGCCAAGTGGAGTGAGCGTTCCCATTGAGTGACTCAAGGATCTGAACTATAAACACTCCGCATTCTCCGTACGGAGTGGCAAATAGCATGCAAAGGAGCGAGAACAGACATAAAAGTGAGAGGTGGCTAAATTAGGCAGGTAAATTTTGGCAATCGCGAATTACTGTACTAGTGACATCAAATGGATTAGGATTTAAGTTCTATACGGTGCAGACATGGGGTAGGGAGACCAATCTCAGGGCATGGTAAAATCCGACTCAACAGCCATATCGCCGATTATAAAACGGTTCATTTCCCATCTATCTCGCCCGACAAAAGAATCCCATTCACGACAATATCACTCTCTCAAGAAAAAAAGCCCTTTTAGTTGGTGGCACGAACCATGTCGCGTTCCCCAGAAAGGTTTTGGAACAGGGTTAAATAGGCTGCAGTAAATAGGCTGCAGTAGTTCTGCACTTTTATTTCCGACGCATCCTACCCTACTGCAGAGCAGTGATGATGGGCATGATGCAATGGCCACCTCAGAGGAGAAGATGATGCCACTGACAGGCCTTCGGATTGTTTTGTTTACTTTGTTTATGGAGTCCAAGCATCTCAGACATATTGAGAAACAGCACTGGATTAGGGTAAGCTCTTGCGGGCGAGCAACGTGAACGCGGCGCGGGAGCGGATTTAGTGGAGTCCAATTAATTACAGCGGAATGAGTGGCACAAATTTACCCAAAATGGGACTGCTGCCTACGCTAAAGAGGCAGCGAATAGCGCGATGAGCAAAACTAGACAGTGTACCTCATGACTCGGCACTCAAGATGAAATCAAATCATCCAAATTGCGGCTGTGGCAACGGCGCTTAGCATCATTTGCCTGCTATGGTGAACCATAAACTTGCCCAGTCTAGATGAAGCTCCCGCAGCTAGTAGCAGCTAGCACCGGGTCGCCTAAGGAGCTGCTGTGCTGTGGGGCTACGCGAGTCCCAAGTCCCATTGGAGGAAGCTGTATTCGGCCCATTGGATTATCCGGGCCTTGTGGAGATCCTGATTGAGCAAGACCTGAAGTGGGGGACGACGGACGAATCAACGCCTCCAAACCCTCGTACATTCCGGCACCACTATTCCAGAGCTGTGCTGATCTACGAAAGTGGCGCGTTGTCGGGGTAACAGCACCAAACACGTCTTTGACAACAAGAAGAGTGCGTATGCCAACCCTCCCTCTATCAACAGCATTGTGCCAACCCACCATGACCGACTGAATTCTTGTCAAACCTCTTTCTACTAACCTAACACCACTTACACAGCAAACCCATCGGAATCATGGACTCGCCGCCCAAGAGAGTAACGCGCGCACGCGCGGCGGCCAAGGGCACTGAAGCCACCGTGAAAAGCACCAAGATCGTCACAGCTTCCGCCAGAGCGAGAAGTACTGCGACAGCCGGCACAAAAAGTACTGCAGCCAAGAGAAAAACGCGTGCAGATGAGCACGAGGAAGATGAAGACGAGCAGCGCGGAGTGCCAGCCACAAGAAGGCCGCGAGGCCGGCCGCGCAAGGCCGATGAACCTGCAGAGGTCGAGGCCCCTGCAAAGACAACTCGCACTCGAGTTATCAGAAAGCCTGCAACCACCACTACAGTTGCTTCCAAAGAGGAGACTGCACCATCCAAGGTCGCCCGAGGGCGGCCAAGGAAGGTGGTCGCAGCTGCTGCGGCCGAAGAGCCAGCCGCCGAGCCTCCCACCAAGACAACCAGGACTCGTGCCCCCACTTCTTCAAGATCAACAACTGCTTCTGCTGCTGCCAAGGCCACGACCAAGACAGTAGTGCGAAAGAAGAGCGTCAAGTTCCAGGAACCGGACAAGGAAAACGTCGAGCCTCGTGCTGAGGATAAGGAGAATGTTGGTGGTGGGCTCCGGGGCCGACCGGCCAAGCGCGGTGCTGCCGTCAGCACCCGGACCACAAGAGCGGCGGTAAGAACCGCAACGACAGACACAAAGCCTCTGAGCCCTAAGAAGATTACCCAGATTCCCGTATCCAAAGACGATTCCGAAGACGAGCTCGCAGGTGAGACGACGCCAGTCAAGCCGTTGATGAAGCAACCCATCAAGCCGCCCACAGCCACCAAGATGGCCGAGCCCGAAGAAGATATCGAGTCCGTAGAGGAAACAACATCGGCCGACACCGTCCTAAACCCTCCAAACCTTGGCGCTAGCGTCCTGACATCTCCCGCCCGTAGATTGCCCTCCGCTCCAGTGCATGATACGATGAAGTCTCCTGCTCGACGTATTGGCCCCATTACCCTACCAGGCTCTACAATGAAACAAGCTGGAAACGACGCCGCTCAGGGAGGGAGCACTTCTCCCCTCAAGGCTACTCTGCTGCAGTCTGCCGCCAAGAGACCCCCTTCGCCAATCAAGGGCATCAACTTTGGCAGCACTTCTACTACCCAGCACTCCCAGTCAGCAATGAAGGCCTCGCTCCTTCAATCACCCGCAAAGCGATCTTTCCCTGGGCTTGTTCCGCTCACCGAGCCTCGACACCAGGATTACTCTGACCTTGGTGAGGCGCCGATCATGAAGCCCCTCGTCATGTCCACCCCTACTCCTGCCAGCTCCGCTCGCCCATCAGAGAAGCTGATGATGGAGGAAGAGCCCGGCGTCACCGTGGGCGATCTTGCAGATGATCCCTTCACTGAGCCTATGGAGAATATCCAGTTCCCAGGCCGCTTGTCGGCCGTTCTGCCTCGTTATGCAGACCCTGTCTACAAGAAGGACATGGGGATTGTTGACGAGCCTCAGATGGAACAGGAGGAACAAATGATGGAGGAGCCTCTTGAGGAGGACGGTATGGCGGTTGATGAGGTGGCAGCTTTAATTGAAGATGAGGACCCGGCTTCCGCCGAGTCCACTTCTCCTAAATCGCCCGTTGAGCCTGAGAACCCCGTCTACCAACTGAGACAAAAGGATCTTGACCCTTACGACAACACAAACTCTGAATCTGATGATGAGATGGAGCACAGCGCCCGAGTAGTTCCAACTACCCCAACTAAGACACCAAAATCTCAGCGGACTCAGGTCAAGCCACCTGCAGGTGGCTTCACTGCTCTCGCCGAGCGATTTGGATCCTGGGCTGCAACCAGT
Organism: Calonectria ilicicola; assembly: GCA_020809705.1. Lineage (NCBI taxonomy): Eukaryota > Fungi > Ascomycota > Sordariomycetes > Hypocreales > Nectriaceae > Calonectria > Calonectria ilicicola. The sequence goes on along the minus strand of CP085827.1, from coordinate 5,434,037 downwards.
CCAGTGAAGATGGCTCCCCTTGGCCGACGAAGCTCTCGGGGACAGCCTTCTGTTCCCTCTGTTCAAGCTTCGCCTCATTACTTTGATGATGAGATGACTGTTCGTGGTAACCTCGAGAACCAGGCAGAAAATGTACAAGATCCTGCCTTTAACGAAGATCTCATGGTCACTGAAGAAGATGTTGCATTGGCTCATGAGGCCAACGAGATGTCTCTTCTTGAGCCTGAGGTGCTCGACGCAGCAGCCAACAATGGCGACGCTTTTGATGACACACTCTCTGAGGCCAGTCAGGAGTATGGGGACGAGAACCAGATTCCTGTCGACCCTGCCATGAGCAGCCAGCAGGCTCATGTTCCTACCACTCCTGTTCGTCCTGTCATGAAGACCTTCAACACCACCACCAAGATCCCGCTAAAGCCTGCCGATGACTCGACCCCAAGCCCTCTCAAGAAGCGTAGCTTTACTGCTGCTCGCGTGGCCCCCAAGCGCCCTACTGGGCCCAGGAAGAGTTTGCCCGTGACCAACGTGGAGTTTGCCTCTACTCCCTCAACACCAAACCCCGTCACCCCATCCAAGGCCGACCTGTGGTCCTCAATTGGAACTCCTGCTCGCACTCCTCGAAGGGATGTCGATCCAGTTCTGCTGTGCGGTGCCGTTGTCTTCGTTGACGTTCACACCAGCGAGGGAGCCGATGCCAGCAGCATCTTTGTTGAACTCCTCACGCAGATGGGTGCGAAGTGCGTCAAGTCTTGGAACTGGAGCCCCAGCGATGACTTTTCTTCGGGTAAGCCTGGTATTACCCACGTCGTCTTCAAGGACGGTGGCAAGCGAACTCTCGAGAGAGTCCGCCAAACCAAGGGCGTCGTCCAGTGTGTCGGCGTCAGCTGGGTGCTTGAGTAAGTTTTTTCCCTTTTACACATTAGCGTCTTGATGGCATGAACTAATGCAAAATAGTTGTGAGCGAGAAAACGAGTGGTTGGATGAAGCACCTTACTACATCAACACCAAGATGACTCCTCGGGGTGGCGCTCGCCGCCGCAAGAGTATGGAGCCCGTGGCACTGGCCAACTTGAATGGAACACTCGTCAGCAGCCCTAGCAAGGACCGTCGTGCTTCAGGAACGCCAATCACGCCCAAGAACCGGCGCCAGAGCTCTAACTGGATGTACACTCCCGCGGAAAACGTGGATGATGACATGGACGATGACATTGAATGGTCCAACATGGTTTTGACTCCTGTTCCCAAGACTCCTGCTCCGGACGCTGTCGCCCGCTATGCGGCCAACCTCGTGCCCGAGACCCCCTCTGGCTATGATGACGATGACATGGACGAGTCCCCAACCAAGAAGGAGCCCCTTCTTACGCGTACATGCCCGCCCAAGAAGAACGTCTTCCGTGAGAGCGCCTACCATCAGATGGCTGCAGGATCCCTCAGCCCTGAAAAGGATGACCAGGTGCTCATCAGACTGATGGCTGCACGCCGCAAGAGTCTTCAGTTCGCGCCCAAGATTGGCAGCCCTCTGGCTCGCACTTGGAAATAGGCGCAATCAGCTTTTTGTGTGAATCGCTCGGATACCTGTACTTGGATTTGTATTTTTTTGGAAGGAGTACATTTGTATTTTTTATATTTCGTACCTGGCTGGACGCGCAGGTAACGCTCGTTCTTGGGACTGGATACTCGCGCAAAGGTGGCATACAGGATCGTTGGTGTATTGGCGTTATAAAGTAGGATCGGTTGGTTTGGTTTTGGTTTTGATTTGGTACGGGTAACGGGACAGCGAAACGAAATTTCGCTCATTCACAAGACAATGTTAATAGCCCCACGCGGGTGCGTTTAAGAAGGTTTAAAATGTCGAGGTGTGATTTGTTCAAAGTATGTTTTGTTGTATTGATTGATGTCAACGACACGACTAGCCTCGAACCATTTCATCAAGGCAATGCTGCAACGTCCAATCCACCCCGGTGTTTATAACGTGTCGCGTATCTCATCGCTGATGAATATCTTGACCTCGCTTTTGTTTTCCGGCTTGTTTGATTTGGCGCAGTGTATTTTGAGGCGGTGGTTGTGACCAAACTTGTCGTCACAGTCCCATTCACGACTGCTTCTGCTGTCCTCCCTTTGCCGAGGCCCAACCTGGTCCATGTATATATTTTCCCATTCATCTCTTTACCCGTGTCCTTTCATTTCTCTTTCTTTTTATATGGCAGGTCGTCTACACTTCTAGTTGGCCGTCACTCCAGAGGCGTTGACGTAGGCGCGCATGGCCTTGACGGCGTCGCCTTCGTGGCTCTTGAGCAGCTCGGTGGCCTTGGGCTTGGGCAGCTCAAGCTCTTCGACGAGCAGGGCGACGTCGGCGGCATCGACCTTGATGGCAGCTGCGGCGGGCTTCTTAGGGGCGCCGGCGCTGCTCCCGCCGCCAAGGGTCTTCATGGCCTTGTTGACGGCATCGGCGTCGACGTTTTGCGCGCCGCCGGACTCATCGGCGTCGAGGCTGGCGAGGGCGGAGGCGGCCTTGCGGTCCTCGGCGGACTTGGCGACGGGCTGGGTCTCGTCTTCGGCGGACATTGTGGTGTCTTTTTCCGAGGGGGAGGGGGTTTGGCGATTGGGAGGTGAGGTCGTGGTGGGTGTATGGGTGGTTTTTTGTGTCTGGGCAAAGAGAGGTATTGAGACAAGGTCGTGCGTGTGGAGTTGATGGGCAAGGCTGGCCTTGTGTTTCCCGAGGTGGGGGAGGGGTCCAATTGATGGAGGGGTAGCTCGTTTTTTTGTGGGCTGCTCACAGTCGGAATGCTGGTTGATTGGAAAGCAGTCCTTAGCACGTTGGGGGCAGCAATATTGAAAGATTGTCTTCCAGTGACATCTTCACCTAGGACACTCCAGGACTTGACTATTCAAAATATTAATTTGACAGCTAAAAATAAATAAATAAATAATACATCTAATTTATTTCCTTACTTTTTATTTATGTTTTATTTTTATTTTTTCGCCAGGCAACCGCGAAATTGCAGAGAAAAGCCGCCCCTTCTGGGGGCGGACTTACTGTGTTAGCCGACGGATTCGTCGGTATTGCTGGATTCGTACGATCATCAGACTCACAACACGGGACTCAAGGTAGGTCTAGTGATATGAATTGTAATGGACTTCATCCTCTAATTAATTGGGTAAATCTGCTCCTATAGCCGGCAGATTTATCACGTGATTTGACTATATATTTGGACGTATAATAATATAACTTACAGAGCACAAATTTCAACCATTTTTTGACCATATAGTTCTAGGTCTTGCAACTCAGAGAACGTATACCCCATAGGGCAATATAACTCAGACCCAGAGCGTAAAGCCATTTGAATGCATTGTAATTGACGGTTGAATTATCTATGTTACTTAATAGTGTCCTAAATTATTGCATGGTTGATATAGTCAGTCATTAATAGCTATCGGAGGAATCAGTCACGAACTGTAGGCAAATATGCATCATCCCTATTTCGTAGTTGCTAGTATTACCGATTCAACATTATAAGAGGAGTTAAAGTGAAGTTTCGTTACGCCACATTAACGTTATAAGACCGTAAGGAACTAGTTGTATTGGTTATAGCGCCCAAAGTGTTCATGAAGAGCAAAATGAATTGACAACTCAAACAAGTCTTGCACTGAAAACAAGTCACTATTCCACTAGGACATGTACATGATTTGATACTTCCTAGGACAAATTCAGGAACTGTAACAATTTCAATTATCCCGACGGAAACAATAGTGTTCACGACCCTTTTTCTTTTAATAAGACGAATCAGCTACTCTAAGGCAGTTCTGCAACTCGGTCTCGGTAGGTCTTCTCTGCCCTTGTCCAGACACCCTCGGTATCCCGGCGGTTCAAGGTCAGCAGGCTTGGCAGCAGCAACGAAGAGTACTCATCGCTCGACTCTCGAGCAACCATGGTTGGGAGATGGTCAATGGAAATGATGCGGACTTCGGGACCCTCAATCTTGGCAGAAGCAGGAACTGTAGGGCTCTCGAAGTTGCTGTATTCGGAGTAGATGGGAATTGGGTTGTTCTCGCTCTGATGAAGAAGTCAGCCATTCGATGCCTTGCAACAACTGAAACACAGTAACTCACGTTTGGATCACAAGATACATCTGCGATTGTGAGCAATCTTCGTCCAGGACTCGATAAAGATTCGGCTGTCACAAAAGGAGGCTGTTTGTTGGCTCCTAAATAGACGCAGTTTACTGGGTATCATGGTCAACACCAAACACGCTGACTTCTATCATAAAACTCACCAAAAACGTCGCTCTGACTGATTTCATCGTAAGGCCCGCTCTTCTCCTTAGTCTCGGCCAAGTCCCACTGCAGAATGGCTTCTTCAGGCACTCCGATAGTCTTTGATGCGGAAACAGCTCCCTTGCCGCATCGTCCCAAGGCGCCAATGACAATCACACGAGGCCACTGGCCATTGTTTGCCGGGACCGCCTCCTCGACCTTGCTTCGAACGAGATTAGTTAGATCAGAAGCAGAATCAAACAGTGGAACTGGACCCAGAGGGACTCCAGGGTGAAGGATTTGTTGTGCCCATGACAGAAGTGCCAATGATGCGCCGGCATATCCAGCCCAAAAGCCGAACTAATACAGGTAGTTAGAAGCTGTGATTTCAACAACGGAGATCAGATATCACTAACTGCGGCGACCCTACGACCGTTTTCATCAGTTAAAAATTCCAAATCGTAGAGTAAGCCCCCAGCCTTGGAGAAACGAGGAAGATCAGTTTCCCAGCCCGACTGATTTTTGAAAACATGCTGGAAATGTATATACGCATGCGGCAAAGGAACTGTGGTGAAATTTAGCAATCACACTCGTTACATGGCTGGTGAGGAAAACATACGGCCATCGGATTCGATCTCCTTCAAGCCCAGGATGATATCCTCCTTGGGGGCATCTCTCCATGAGCCAGCCGGGACAATCTCAGCACCGACAGCCCTGAACTCATCAGTTTTGTAAATGCGGTCTGCCCAGTCTTCTACTCGAACAGTATAGCCGGCCTCAATGAGGGCCTTGGCCGTCTCGGGTGACACTATACCGTTAGCAGAGTAACTCGAAAAATGTGGCCAGAGGGGGATGTACATGGAGAGCGGCGCTCCTTAGGCTTGGTCTCGGACCTCAGGTGAATGACTGGGAACGACATATTGGCAGTAGTCGGGTGTAGAACTCGACGGTATGGGTGGTGTAGTCAGATATGAAACTCGGCGATGGAGTTGGGGTTGATGAGACGTTATGAATGAAATCAAATCTCGCCCCCCGCGCGGATCAATCCGGACCGGCGCCCCGGTGAGTCAAACGGTGCTAAAAGTTAGATGTTCTCATTGGACCCCTGGGACCCGTTAAGTTACGCCTGCGTTAAGCCCATCATATGGCCTGGATGGCTTGCATACTGTTTTTCTGTTGGCGCCTCAAGCTGTAAGTCAATTCAACCGCTGGCAGCCGTCGTTGCAGCGCAGGTTGGGTCTTTCAAGCGCTGAAGCACCCCGCAGAACCATCTCACTCGCAACCCCAAGAAATTCATTTTCTCTCATCCTCATTTAAATTCTAATCACTTGTCCTTTACTTAGTCATATTTTCTAAGGATTTTTCTATAATAGAGCTAATAAAAATTTTTTATGCTCAGACGATCACCATTATTCTTGTTGGGTGTTGTGGCGGGGTTTCACATCCAGCTCCGACCAACGGAGCAATTGACTCAAAGCCAGTCCAAGTGCCCCACCACTGGTTTTGCGGCCACAGAATAATTTGACTGCAGACGGCACAGGTATGAGGTATGAGGTGATGCGCCCGAAACAAATGACCTCATTCTGGGAGGCTATATGCTTTTTCTACTTCCCTTTTTTTGTACACACAATTCTTATCCAGCAAGGTCGATACATTAAAGAAAGCTTGCAGATAAAAACCCAAAGCATAAACATCATACTGACCCATCAATGTCATCTCCAATAAATTGATAGATGTACCAGAAAAAGTCTATGAGAGCCCAGCATTGAATTTAAGCCATCCAAGCCAACCCATCTTTCTTCCGCAAGCTTCGCACTGTCGATGCTCGCTGAAAATGGCCACAGACTCCGTTGCCTTTATCGATCTCCTCGTACCTCCGCGTATTGTGTTGCGTCGTACTCCCTTGCATCCCAAGGGAGAAAACCACGTTTTCCGGCGCTCACCTTTTATCCTCACCATGGTCAGCTGCTACCTCATGCGAGCCATTACCTTGCTTACTCAACTTTACTCTCTTATTGTACCAGGATCAAGTGATCTCCATAAAATCTTCTTCGAATGGCTGCCAGAGACGGCTAGAAAGATATTCAAGGATGGGATCCAAGTTGGACGTCTTTTCTATATGAAAGCCACAAAATTAAATGCGCAAAATAAGAAAAGAATCAAAAATAAAATAAACGCAACTAGGGATATAAAATGTGTACTAGCGAATTCTTCAGATATGTTTTCCGCACGTAATATTAAAATTGACAAACACTGTCTCGTCGCCTTAGAATGATGATCTTGCGATATCCCTCATAGCTTATCCAAGACGGTAGCGTGACCCCAGAATTACTTGCTTGGGAAACAAGGAGTATCCTGGACCTCGTTACATAAAATAGTGATAAAAATCCCAAGCATGGCAAGTGGATGGTTTCTTCATTCCAGGTACTTTATCCTGACCACTATACCCATACTTTTGATTCTTGGTTGCTCATATTGGTTGCGCAGCACGGTCCACCAATGTTAGCGAGGTGGCGATGTCATGTAGGGTAGGTTTTACTTGTGATTGTGGTCGGGACAACAGAAGCTTCGCCATTGTACGGGAAGATTATGGCGAGATTTTTGGTTATATTATAAACTAGAGGTTTAATTTTACTACCATCCTTTAGTTGTCATTTTTGGGGGCTGTTGTAGTACCCCCTCCTCACCCTTGCTTGATGGGAGCTTGGTGTTTTTGACAAACCGAGCTTCACATGTCTATCCTTCCATCGTCTACCCGTTTCTTGCAGAATATTTCCCCTTGGCCGACAAGAATAAATCGCTCAACCCAATCAATAAGTATTATAGTTAGGACCACTATGCATTCTCACTTAGCCAACTCGTTGTGGCACTTGCCGAAGCCTCTCGTAGCACATCCCAAATCTGACGTGATCGAAAGAGTCGCTCAAAAACCACACATTTCTGAGACCCATGTAATACTACATACACATCCAACACCCAACCATGGTCATAAATCACAATGACCCGATCCTCGCATGCTCGCTTAGCCGAATTGCTCGTCGAAAAATACGCCACAGCTTGATTTTCCCCCCTCACTAGCCACAGCTGCCCCTGCGCCTAGCATCGGCTTTTATTCGCCAATTGAAGCTTGGCTCTCGGTCATCCAGAGAAAACGGTAGGTGGAATTTACGATCAGAGTTGCGGCAGCTTCCCGTCCTTCTGGCCTCCTTTGTTCACCGTGACTCACCCGCAGCGCTCCGCACTCTGGTTAATTTCCGAGGCTCGGATCACACATCTCGTTAATAAGACGACTTGCTTCGCAGATCAACTGGTTTGCTCACTTTTTTCTTTCTTGCTCATTGTTTTCAGGGAGTAACACAAGAGCATTGCTGCGTGGCAGGTCCCACCGGTTCCTAAGCTGCCCCTCTCTTCGGCACAGCTCGTTCGAAGTGTACACAGCTCGCTTCTTCACAAACACCAAGAAACTTCGTCTTCTGAAATCATGTCGACGCAACCTTGGAACCCCCAGTCCTGGCGCGAAAAGCCCATCAAGCAGTCGCCTCCCTACGCAGAGCCGGAGAAGCTCGCGGCTGCTGTGGGCGAGCTCACCCGCCTGCCACCGCTGGTCCACCCGAATGAGATCATCGCCCTCAAGGCCCACCTCCGTGATGTCGCCCAGGGCAATGCCTTTCTGCTGCAGGGCGGTGATTGCGCCGAGCTGTTTGACTATTGTCAGCAGGGCCCCATCGAGTCCAAGATCAAGCTCCTCTTGCAGATGAGTGTTGTGCTCATTTGGGGCATGAACAAACGTGTTGTGCGTATCGGCCGCATGGCTGGCCAGTACGCCAAGCCACGCTCCAGTCCCACTGAGATTGTTGATGGTAAAGAGATCCCCAGCTTCAGAGGTGACATTCTGAACGGTTTCCGCGTGGAGGATCGTGAAATCGACCCGAACCGGTTGGTCAAGGCCTACCACCACTCAGCCGCCACACTCAACTACATCCGCTCCGCCATTGCGTCTGGCATCGCTGATCTCCACCGGCCCCTCGACTGGGGCCTGGGCCATGTGCGCGATCCGGCCCTCAAGGCAAAGTACTCGACCATTGCCTCGAGCATCCAGCAGACGCTGCGCTTCTTGCAGACCATCAACGCCCGCCCCGGCGAGCTGCAGTCGGTCGAGCTCTTCACCAGCCACGAGGGCCTCCTTCTCGAATACGAGCAGGCCCTAACCCGCCTTCTGGAGAAGCCCGCCGCCGATGGGGGCCGGTACAGCCCCACTCCCGGCTCCGAAGGCAAGGAATACTACGATACGTCGGCGCACTTTATCTGGATTGGCGACCGTACTCGCCAGCTCGACCACGCCCACGTCGAGTTCTTCCGCGGCATCGCCAACCCCATTGGCATCAAGGTCGGTCCCACAACGCCCACCTCGGACCTACTGGAGCTGCTGCGCACCCTCAACCCCTCGCGCGAGGCTGGCAAAATCACACTCATTACCCGTTTCGGCGCTGGAAAAGTGCGAGAGCTGTTACCGCAGCATATCCGCGCCGTTGAAGGATCAGAGTACAGGAAACTTTGCATCTGGCAATGCGACCCCATGCACGGAAACGGTCTATCGACACCTGCCGGCATCAAGACGCGCCGCTTCAGCGACATCTACAGCGAACTACAAGAGACACTACGCATCCACAAGGAGGAGGGCAGCTACCTAGGTGGCGTGCATCTCGAGCTGACTGGAGATGCTGTCACTGAGTGCCTGGGTGGCAGCGAGGGCTTGGACGAAGATGACTTGTCCACAAACTACACCAGTTTCTGTGACCCCCGGCTCAACGAGAAGCAGGCCCTGGAGCTCGCGTTTCTCATTGCCGATCACTATACCCAAGAGCAGAAGCAGCTGAAGATATAAGCACGCATAACTAGAGGTTATGACTGGCTGTTGAATGATATTTGAGAAAAAAAAAGGAGTTGAGAATACTTTTAAAAAGGATTAAAATGTGGTAATAGGAGGCACACATGCGCGGCGCGGAAAGCGTCATCATTGTGGTAGTATCATGCTAGGAAGTGTCTCAGAGGATAAAATAGGTGCCTGCACAGTCATTGAATCATCAATTCTTCTCATCATTCGTTTTGGCAAAATATGTCCGACCATGCTGTCCCAGACTCTTTAACGGTGCCCATCACAAGGCATATTTATCTCCCCACACTAGTAGTGCTCCATGTCTTGCGGTTCCGTTCATACTGGTATGCTAAATATCACATGCGGCTTTGATTCCGCCCGGTCCCACACCTTCATGCCAGAGTGATGGTTTGAGTGGCCTCGAATGTATCGCTCTTCTCCAGCTTCTGCCAGCCCTTGACGCTGCCGGGCTCGACGCAGAGCATGTTCTTGTAGCCGTCCTTGGGGGTAAAGTCCTTGATGCCATTGGCCTTTTCGATCCAGGGGTTCCAAACAACGACCTGGTCGAGGTTCTCACGGACAATGTTGAAGAGGGGCTTGCCGCCCTCGGAGATGACGACGGGGTGCTCGGGGCCCTTGGCGGGGGTGTAGATGCGATCAGTCTCGGCAGAGATGGTGATGGTGCCAGATTGCGTCTGGACGGCCTGGCCAGCCAACTTGTCAATGTACTGGGAGTCCTCGAGACCGGCGACAGAAACTTTGCTGATATCCTAGATGTGGGGTTAGCATAGTTATTAAATAAACAGCGTCTCCAAACTTACATTGATCTTGAAGTAGGTGTGTAGGAGGGTCTGGAACTCAAAGGGCTCGTCGCCCTCGTTTGTGATGACAATAGTGGTGCTTAGGGATTGGGGATCGAGGGAGACTGAGTAGATGAGACCAAACTTGTAGGGCCACAGCGCTTGAACATCCTCGGCGAGGTTCTCCGAGGAGAGACCAAAGTCGAGCTTGATGCTGGAGGAGGAGCCCTCGCTTGTGGAGCGACCGAGGAACTCCCAGCGGTTGTTGCGGGCAAGGCCGTGCTGGGGGAGCTTGGAGGTGGGTTCGTGGTCGGAAGAGAGACCAAAGACCTGGAGGCAAAACTGTTAGCCATTGTCGAATGGCGTTGGGGGAGATGACAACAAGATGACGTACTGGGAAGACGACAGGGATACCACCGCGGACAGCAGCAGAGCCATCGAGCTTAGCGCTCTCGCTCAACCAAAGCTTCTCATTTCCAGAGGCATCCTTCCAGCTGAGGACGGTGGCACCGTGAAGAAGGACCTCGACGGACTCGCCGGTGGGCAGGGTTGCGGAAACGCGCGACTTGTCGTGGGTGATGTCGACGGTTGGCTGCGGAGGGGCGGCGGGGGTGGACGCCAGAGCGGAGGGCTTGTTAGGACGGTCGACCATTTTGACGGGTTGCTTGGAGCTAGCGTGTGCGCAAAAGTGAGGGTGAAGGGGGGAGAAAAAGAGAGAGGGATTATGGGAGGAAGGCGAGATGAATTATTAAGAAATTGTTGCTGGGAGAGAAGCTGGGATGGAGCTGGGAGCTGAGAGTTGGATGGATGGAGCGGGAGAGCGACGACACGGAGGGGATGGTGAGGTGGGGGTGGGGGGAAAGGTGGTAGCGGTGCAGGGAGCGGGTGCAAGCAGCAGTAGCAGCAGTAGTAGCAACAGCAGCAAGCTTGTTTGGGAGTGGTGGAGCTCGCCTGGTTGGAGAAGACAGCAACCAGCAGGAATGCAGCTGATTGTCTTGCGATTTTCACGAATTGAATCCCTAGAAAACAAGAAAAAGGTGGCTGGCCGTGTCTTATATGCTTCATTCTTGGCCTCGCTTGGTTGCATTGCATTGCATGTGCTTGCTGCTCGCGGTTATGGACGGCCAAGGGCCATGAACCCATCATGGCGGGGTAAGGAAGAACGGCCTCTAGGTAGATTTGGAATACGCCCGCAGCAGCTGGCTGATCTCCAACACCCACCAACAAGAGTAATATCAAGAAAGGTAAAGACTGACAGCCTCCTCTCTGCCTCCCCCCCTCCCCCCCTGCCAGCTTCAGGCTGCAATTCCCGCCATTCTCTTCCGTGTCTGGGATGCTTATTCCCCAGCCCTCCGTGGCATGGTATTCATGCTGCCCGCTTACTGTCTCGCGTCACAATAGCGCATCCCCATTGGGCAACCCTCTCCGACAAGGCTGTTGCTGTCTCGTAGGTCCGGTGGCGGTTGGGAGCTGTAACGACATCTGAAACATGTCTCAGATCTTGGTGGTGGTGATACGCCGCCCACCACCAACGCCCATAGTGGGCATGCACACGAACGCCCAAAAAAAAACTTCTGCATTGTAGCGCATTAAGAAAACCTGTCAGATGGCATCTCAGATTTTTTCATGATGGCCATTTCATACCAATGGGCGATCGTAGATGCGCATTATTTCCCAGTTAGTTCGGCGTCAGCTTCAGGCTGCGACGCTCAAAATGTATTTCGGATCAAACGCTTTGTTTGTTCCATGTCAATCTATTGCTGTCTTTGCCCCGCCGCATCCCGTTGTTTTCGTCGTGATACCCCGTCTTTCGTCTATTTCCACAGTCTCCTGACCTCCGTTTCATGCAGCTAGTTTGGTCCCTAATCAGGCTTTCGTCTGCGATTCTGATTCATTTTCCCAACGATTTTGCCCGGCTGTCAATTTACCGACGCCATGGCTTATCAACCTATGCAAGGGTTACTTCTTAGGCCAGACCCTCCCTGCTCTTGACGGGAACATTTGGAGACCCACGGTTCAACGCCTCTTCCAACGGCAAGATTACAATGCGCCTCTTGAAAGATTGCCCCTGTGACTTGTTTGCTTTGGGTATCATAGAACTTGATTCCTCCGAACATCATGATATTTTCACAACTAAAAAGTAGTTAAATATATATGAAAAACGTTATTCAAATCACGCTATTTATTTATTTTACTTCTATAATATTTATTTACCAAGCCGCTACAGAGAATGGAAGGAAAGTAGAAAGGGGACAATCTTTCAAGGGTCGTATTGTATGTCGATGAAGCCCCTCCTGGCTACCCCTCACGAGAGAGCAAAGGGACTGGGCTCAAAAGCTCAAAGAAGACAACTAGAGCATTTCATTTCACCTTTACCGGTGTAAGTATCCTGGAAGATCTACATGCAGACCTCTTTCTCTGGTATAATTGGGACGGGTGCATTTTGGAAGTCTCTGGAGCTTGTTACACTCGTCAACTGGTGACATGAGAAGCGGAGCGAGGAACTCTCGAATCTAAAAGGTACTAATCTCTAGCGGATTACATATGAAAACCCAAAAACTAACTCTCATCGTGTTGACCACATTGGGAAGAATGAGCGATGCTTCAAAGCCAGGCCCCCTCCATTTCGGAATCCGAAGAAGCCGAGGGGTATCTCCCGTTCCCGTTGTACTGCTGGATTTGATCACCGGCATGGGCCTCACCGACTCTGCCAAGGGCGTTTGCCATGAGGTAAATTGTTCCCAGATATTGTGAAACCGGTGGGCAACGCCCGTCTTACTCGGGGTGGAGACTCACGGCTCAAACGAACCATTGACGGGCTGGCCAAAGCCTCCATTCAACTCAGGCATTTGAAGGTCAGCCTGCAGCGCAGGTCCACACGTTTGATCAAAGATGCAACGCCCCAAGAAGAAGGACAAGAACAAGGGAAAAAAAAAGGATCAATTATTCTCACGGGTAGATCATCGAACATGGAACAGGATAAGTCCACATCTCAGCATTGGATGGCTGGAGCCTCGAACCAGAGCTACTTTGTTGGCGCCGCCAGAGGTTTTCTTTGTTTTTCTCGGAAAATGCTGGACGCGCCTCTAGGCAGCAAAAGCAAGTTAAGTACTAGGCATCTCGCTAGGTTGGTTGTTTGACATGAAATCTGAGTGCGAGAAAGCTGAAGAAAAAAAAAAGTCGCCAACTATGTCATTTTAGGCCCCAGCCAGTGCTGCAAACTGAACTCTTGGAACCTCCGAGATGCTGTAAATGCTCAGTGCAGTTTCCTGTGACCTGGCAGTCGCCCGCCGCGAAGCTGAATGCAGTGCGACACGAATGCTCGTATACACATTTCTTTTTTCCCGCTTTCAGACTAGTGATTGGCCGGCTCGATCTGATCTGTGAGACAGCAAGGTGAAAAGGTGCATTAGGTGTGATGAGGTGCGCTGGAAGGTGTGCTGAGAGGTGCATTAGGTGCTGTGTCAGGCCCTATAGATTAGTGGCCTGGTACTATTTTCTAGTGGTCTTTGTTTTCTCAGGTATGACCATACCACCTCATGTGGTGCAAACAAACATCTGTAGACATCATCCCCCCGCCTTTGAATTTCTCCAACAACCTCCCCAACATTGACCTTTATTGTTAAATTTGAGTGTGAACCGACATCGTGTATCAAGAAGTACATCCCCATTCAACAAGACCAGCATCAATCATTGGCTATGCCGCGCCGCTCACCCCGCCGCTCGACGCGCCTTGCCGCCAACCAGGCAGCGACGGTGCCATCTACAAACCCACAGGCCACCCTCGAAGCTTTACCACCCGAAATCCTGCGGCAGATCTTCTGTTACCTCTGCCCACACTGCTGTGCAGAGAAGCAGCAACCGCTCGGCCCACCATACAGCAAAAACGATGAAGAACGGCATGGTCTTCCGAATTCGCACAGGGTGCATTTGCTCCTTGATCTGTGCCTCCTCTCGCGCAGAATGTGCGGGGTAGCTCAAGAAGTGCTCTACCATATGTTCTCCTTCCATCCATTCCGCGGGATCCGTTATCAAAGGGAGCCTGTGTTCAAATGGGGGCACCGGATTATAGCCTTCGCCCGGACCGTAACGCAACGCCGAGACCTGGCTTGCGCAGTGAGAGTCATCGTGTTTGATATGCAGCTATTTTGGGCTATTGACTCCATCTTACCTCGTGACGTCGGGGAAATCTCTAGACAGGCTGCAGAGGCCCATGGTGTAGATCTCTGTGGAGCCTGGAGAAGACGTCTTCAAACCGACGAAGAATGGCCTCCGGAGTTCCAGACGATGCTTGAGACATTTCTAGACGATGGACCTACTCGAAGGAGGATACCAAGAAAGGTCCGACCAGAAGTATTGAAAGAGTGGCTCATTGGCGAACTCTTTACCATACTAATCGCGTCTCTCCCCAAGCTCGAATATATCAACCTCCAGCCCCAAATCAAGGCGTCTTTATTTCACCCGCCAGTTTTACGTGCTCTCGGCACTGTCAACCTCCCAGTCAAAACCCTTGAGATGACCAGCTGGATTCCCACGATGCTTCAATTCGCAACCAATCTCGAGACGCTCACCCTCAACAGAACATGTGTTCTTTATCGCATACCTCCTCTGCCAAAACTGAAGTCGCTCAAGATTAAGCAAATGTGGCTATCGGTTAGCCAGCTCAAATACGTCTTTTCTGCGTGTACAGGTGAACTGCGCAACTTTGTCTACTGCGCGGATATACGACCTGCCTCGAACCGCACCCTTCGCGATCGAATCCGGATGTTTAGAGAGGACGACAGTTTTCTCTGGCCTAATTACGAATCTGCAGACTTGGTGGGCCTAGAGGACGACCAAATGTGGGGAGAAATTGAAAGGTCTGCCGATGTAGTGGATGTGGTGGAGTGCTTAAAGGGCCATCGCGAATCACTCACCTCACTGCACCTTCAGCTTAGCTCTTTATGGATGACACAAAGGCGTATGCCCCATATGAGACAATTCAGTGTTCTCAAAGACATCTGCATCAGCCTCTCCATACTGGGTGACAATACCGCGTCAGGGGGCAACGACAAAAAGCTCCTCGACCTCCTTCCTGCATCAACCGAGTCTGTTCTTTTGACAAACCCGATTCTATTGGATTTAGATGTTGTCGAATCAAATATTTTCCATCTAGTTGATGGGATGCGACGCGACCCAACTCGGCTGCCGAAGCTGAAACGAGTTTTATGCGAACATATGAACATGTCCCCGAATAAAATGGTGAGCTCACTTGCCACCGTTGGCGTTCATTTCGAGTACAAAGTGTGGACGGGTGACTGGGGCTTGTCGATGTCTGGTCAAGATTACATTGAGTATATAGAAACCGGGGACGCTGGCTGGGACAACGAGTATGAACCACTGCTGTTTGGATGAGATGTACGTTTAATCTGAGACGGACCGACCGAGGACTTTTGGTATCAGCACTCTTTAAAGTGTAAACGGGTTTGGCTAAAAGCGATGGATGTTATTAGAACCTGTGTTCTAAGTTTAAGGAAGGATAAGTGTATAGGATCCTGAGCTAGCTAGTTGTGCTGTGGGTCAAACGGAAATTGGCGGTATTAATTTTTCCCTGGCAATTACATTTGAACTCTCTGTTTAGTGGACATGATGATCGGTTTTATCCAAACACGAGCGTCCTATGAATTGACTGATCAAGGTGCTCTTTTCAGACCCTGCCATCCTCACTCCTGGGATAAAAATATCACTAGACTTGGCCTTGATAACACTGACGAAAGCTGAGATCTGTTGGACTTGGTCTACTAATATCTTAGCGTCAAATCCCCAATCAGTATGGTGAATGAAGGGACAATCACAACTGTGACACACAAAGGGAAGAGAAGAGAGGGGACCCTGTCATGTCTATGCCAATTTCTTCGCTAGCGAACCTTTCCGCGAAGTGTGCGAATCATGTGCATACAGCCGAAGAGCCTGAATGTGGAAGGCCACCCAGTCCGCCTTGCCAAGGCAATAAATTAATCATGGCGTCATCCTAAAAAAGATATCCCGAATACTAAATAATTGGCTGTTGGGTGAGGCTACTAGGAGAGGGTGGTCAGACGCGGCTCTTCCATCCATGAACATTGTGACCAACCGACGCTACCAACTGATGCTATCCAAACGTTCTAATGAGCAACTTTCTTAGTTACCTCGCGCTTCTAGGATTTTAATTAACTTATCAGAAGGAATATCTAGGTATTTGTATTAAAGAAATGAAATCCAGGCATGTACATCGATTTTGCCCGCTCCAAGCGATTTGCTCTTGGTGGGATAACGACCTTTTGTACGGTTGCAGGTTGATGCATATTTGACCCCCTACTACGTACAAGTGCAGTGGCTGAGGTCAAAAAGGACTACGAGAATTTTCAACGTAAATACAATTACATTCGGTCTGACTGATGCCTAATACTACGTAGATGTGGGATGGACGTCTGAAACCGGCTTGCATAAGAAGCCGATGATCTGCTAATTCATGGCAGATGGAGAGGTTCTCATTTTTGAAGCACTTCTCAATTCAAGAAATCTACCACTTCTGAATCAATGGAATCACCTTTGGCGTCTCCAAATCGCGACCCAGAGATGGGTGTCTCTTCTGGGGATGCACCAACACGTCCAACATTGCTGACTCCCGAACCAAGGGGCCCAGCATCCACAGCATCCACACCCTCAAATTATTACTCATGTGATGATTCGGAAATACCTGTCGCAAGGTATTCAAATTTCGACTTAGACGATTCAGACTCCCAACCTGTCATACCGAGGCGCAGGGATTTTCGCAATGGTCGAGAAGCAAGGTATTCTATGCTAGTCCTACGCTGTAATTAATTTGATACTTACTTGAAAAAAAAAACTAGAGAGAGTGATATATTTATCGCCGTGATGGGCCTTACAGGATCTGGTAAAAGTTCCTTTATCTCATCATGTTCCGAAAACCATGCTGAAATTGGTCATTCTTTAGCAGCATGTAAGTGTTGAAATCGAAGGGGTTAAACAGGAATTCTAACAACCAGTAGGCACATCCACCGTTGATGTTTACCCATGTAACTTCTTGCCCGACCGAACCATATATCTGATCGACACACCTGGTTTTGATAATACAGACAAAAGCGATACAGGTGTTCTCCGGAAAATTGCAGCATGGCTGGCAGATTCATATCAGGAGGAAGTACTTCTTCATGGCATTATATATCTTCACCGCATCGCCGATATTCGAATGCAAGGTTCTGCTAAGAGAAATCTGAATCTCGTTAAGAAGTTGTGCGGACCCGATGCCCTGAGCAGAGTGATCCTTGTAACAACCATGTGGGACATGGTACAAGAAGAAGTAGGCTATTCTCGAGAGGAAGACTTGATATCCAAAAGCGAATTTTGGGGCTCCATGATAGATGAAGGTAGCGGTATTTGTCGGCATCGTTACGAAAGCGGCCAGGAAGCAGAGTCAGCAAAGCGAATCATCAAACACCTAGTTTCCTCGACTCCAGCCCCTGTAGACCTTCAAAAGCAGCTAGTTGACGAACAACGTACTCTAGATTGTACGTCAGCTGGAACGGAGCTTCAAAGTGAGCTGCGCAAGGAGAGGATAAAGTGGGCTAAGGAGCTTCGAATTGTAAAGAAGGAAATGAAGACCGCTCTGGAGCGAAAAGATGCAGAGACTGAAGATATTATACGTGAAGCACAGGAAACACGCAAAGACATGATGAAAAAGGCAGAAGAAGAAACGGCATATTTTGAGGGCCTTATTGAGCAATCTGACAAGCGCATTGCTGAGATGAGGAAGGAGATGGAGGATCAGACGGCCCACCATCAACAAGAGCTGCAACGAGAGAGGAATCTGAGACAACAAGAAATTGAGCAATTGAATCACATCAGAGATGAAAATTTGCGCTTGCAGGCTGCAGACGGCCGAATCCCAAATCCGAAACCAAAAGATGGTGAAGGATTTCCGCCGATTTCGGCATCAATGTTTGGCTCTAGTTTCAGTATTAGAAGCCCGGGATTTTCTACAAGGTACGCACTATATTTGATAAGATATAGAGAGTTGGCTGATAATTTGAAGGAGCATTCGAGGGCCGTCGGAGAATGAACCAAAAGGCACCAAGATAAAACTTGTGGTTGCGGGTAGCGAAGGATCGTGGATTGCTAGGTATTCAAACGGGATTTGGCGTAAGGCATGCTGTACCTTTAAGGCTCCAGAAGCGAGGCTAATTGTCTATAGGACGCAGCGAAAATTTTGAGAGGCAATATTGTCACCTAGATGGAAACTTCAAACGAAACGAAGAGACTAGGTTTGAAATGTGCGCTCTTGGGGCCAATGGGCAATACTATGCACAGTGGCTTGACGGCAATTGGAGATGCTATACATACGACAACATAGTGGCGGAAATCAAATCCGTAGCTAGGATTTGCAGGAAGGATGGCTATAAAATCCAATGCGTGGCCTTTGGATACGACAACACTTACTTTATTTTGTATGGATCTGGATCAAAACGCCACTACAAGTTCGACTTGAAGACCTACTATCCCCAACTTCGTCAGCTACTTCGAGAGAATAAATCATTAAAAATCCAGGTAAGATTTTATTATCCAATCCTACTCTGCAGGATCTCACATCTTAATAGACGATTGCACTGGACCCGACTAGCGCAGAAGACTTCGTCGTCGTTGTACAAGACGGTAACCGAGGCTACAAGATCAATTGGGCCTGTGCTAACCAGACTGTATGCGATTCCGTACGATCGTGGGCTGATGAACTTTCGGTCCTGTAATATATATGAGAATGGATGGTCTCTAACAAGTTGTACAAGAAAACTACTATGATTGGATACTGAATATTAATTATAATGAAAGCACTTTTGGTTGTTCAGATATCTATTACCCAGCCCTCCCTTCTCTGTAGTCTATGGCTTGTGTAGGATTTATTGCAGGCGATTTTATGAAGTGCGTTCCTGTTTCATCAAAAGTGTATCTCAACGGATTGTCAATGATCCACTGGACAGGCGATGATGGTTTTTCTGATTGAGTTCAAGGAGCGTTGGAGCTATCGTAGCATAAACAACATAACATCGGCACAGTTTCTACCTTTTGCGCCTGGGGCGACAGAAATAATATGAAAAAGTCCCATGTGCAAAAGAAAAAAACCCAAAGAAGAGATCAGCCAAATGTATGTATTAACAACCCCTTCTACTGCCCTCTTCTCTCTACACCCCCAACTGGACTTGTCATGACGCCCAATTTACGGTTGAGAGAGGGTCCCATGGTCCGGAGCCTGTCTTGCAAGGCGTGTACTTCGACGAGGACTAGCAGCGCTTGGACACGGAGTGGTCTTTTTTACTCGAGGGCGCCTAGTCCTTGGTACAGGGGGAGATTGGGAGGATTCGTTATTAACGGAGGTAGATGGATCTGCAGTATTCTCTGGGACAATAAGTTCTGGAGTAGCGACTGGCTCAGGGGCGATGAGCACTCCGGTGGCTGCTGGCGGTGCATCTATGGCGGGCTGTAGTGTGCTCATAGGGGGGGCTTGCTGGGATTTATCGGCGGGGGCGGGGCTGGAGTCAGGCTCTAGAGCTGAGTGGACGAACCCAGATTTGCTCTGGTAGTCCTGTAGGCTCTGCTCCTCTCTACCGATCTTCTTCTGTCTCTTGGGGCTCGGCTGCTCCGTAGCATCTTCTTCCACTTCTATCCGACCCTCGTGCCGATGCTTCAGGGCCTTGGTTGCAGTCAGCTCGGCCTCAACCAGGGGAATCTGGTCTTTGACCCATGCTATGAGAAATCTATGGTCTTCTATATTCGTCTCGGCCATGTCCAGGTCGAGGCATAAGATGGAAAAGTTGCGAATATAATTGCGCCTTTTCTCCGTCTCGAGAATTTGGATCTTGACCGCATTGAGTTTTGAGATGGCTGTTTGCCATGCTGGAGCGTGCTTCGAGCGGAATATAGGTTGCTTATCATAACGGATTGCACGATACGCCTCGTCAAACTCCATCCTAGCACGATCCAGCTCGATTCGAAGCCTTTCGAAATTTTGCTTGACATCTCTCTTCACTAATTCAAGATTTTCTCGAATATATTCGGGTGTCTCACCGCCTCTTAAGGCCTCAGAGCCTTGGAGTTCTCGGTATGCAATCTCGTAACGGGATCGCATCAACTTGACGGCATGAGAGAGTATTTCGTTGAATCGGTACTCAAAAGACAAGTACTCCAGCCATGTCGTCATTGGATCTTGTTTGAATGGGTCCTCCTTTAGATCGAATTGTCGTGTAATATTGTCCCGCAACAGGCGTCGCTTCATGGCGCCGGCGTATTCAGAAAGCGTCTCACAATCGTACTCCTTTAAGCGCTCTCTCGACTTTTCCATCATGTCTAAGCGCTTTCTCTAAGAGTTTTCCAGGTGCTGAATCCGCTTCGCATCCAACTCCTCTGGCCAATCCTCCCCCCAGTATGCTTTAGCAGCCAACTTCCTCCTTGAAACATATGAAGAAAATTGTCGATAGACGATTCCAAGACCACGATTGTCACGCTGCCAATAGCGAAAACCTTCCCAGTGCAACAATTGGGAGTCAAAGACCTGCCAGGGCTCATGGTTTGGTCTGATCTTCCTCCATGGTCTAAGTAGCGAGCTGTAGTTCTCCGGATGTTCGGAAATATTTGCGAGGAGATGGATCGGATAAAGGGGACGACAACCGTCCTCCACAAGGGTATTGTAATCCGCCGTCTCGAATAATCGCCTCCTTGCAAGCGCAGGCATCGCCGCAGAGTATTCTGGGTCTGATTCTGGTTCCGGTGAGATACATCGCGGAGAATGATCCGGATTCATTAATTCCTCGATGTCCACATTCTCCTTTTGGAGCTCGAATAATTCTTCTTCATCAGAAACCTCCCCGTTATTTGGAGCGGGAATGAAATCCCCAAATAATTCACATGCTCGGCCACTTTGGGAAGATTTATTAGCAATCCATGCGATGCGAGAGGTAAAAGCACAAAGTAGGGATGGTGGGAATACATTACTCTATCAAGGAGACGCTTCCTCTTTTCTTGAGACATTGCTGTCCAATCGCGGATAGGGAGACGCATTCCATCGTTCACAAACCTATCAATCTCCTCTATGTTACAGCTCAAAAGGCCATCAACGGACCATATCCGGGTGTCTGGCTGCGTTGAAGACATGGTATGACGGATGGTCAAAACGATGCGCAGGGGGGGCAGAATGTGGGTGAGCTGCTTGAAGATAAAGGAACGAAGACGACAAAGAAATTATTGAATAAGAGATTTGAAAGCCAGAATAATACTAGCGCGCACTGTCATCCAGGTTGATAATATCGTGAATAAGAACGTCTCTTCATTCGTTCCTAGTCTCGTGAACACAGTCGCACATGCGAACAGACCGCACTGTTGTGATAGTAATAGCTAATAGCACCCGTCTTGAGACAAAATCCGCAAAAATATGAAGAAATTAAGAACAGAGTGATGTTTACGACGAGTTTTGTTGATTGTGAATCACTTGCAGTGTGCCACAAGCATGTCTCTAAGCCTTTAGTCACTGAAAAGACATGCTCGTAACTCCCTGTAGCATCCGGAAGTGAAAAAGCTAGTGACTGAGTAGTAACCTTAATTCGTTGCATCGTATATAACATAACACTCCTCCGCTTTCCATTGATTAACTATGTTCACTCAACCAATACGACGAACAGCCTAAAATGACTAACAACACGCAACGCGATAGTGACTCAACATAACGATCAAAGTGAAGTCTGGCCCTTGGAGGTTGTTTATGTTGACGCTCTTAATTAGTTCTTAGCATCCTGAAAATGACGATATTCTTTTTATGAGTCTTTCTATGTGCACACATAAAATCATGCAACTTTAGCCATTCTAGAAGAATCTCAAGAAAATAATAAATAATAATTTATTTTCTTATAACTAAGCTTACGAATTATTTGTTTTTATTTATTTTTTCTTTTTAAAAATATCTTAGATCTTGGTTTGTATGTGTGCACCCAGGAAGACTCTTTTTTATAGACTTCAGCAAGCAGAGAGAAATCCCTTGTGCCATGGAGGTTTCTTGTTAGCGCAGGTGTCGTGGGAGACGACTCACGGCGAGAAACCCATTGAAGATCTGAGTCTCATTGTACTTGGATGCCTCGCAGAAAACAGCCTGTTTCATACTGCAAAGTTTTGTTTACCTAAAGAACATAGGTAAGAATAACAAGCAGGCATTGTTATCTCTTTGTGTGGGAGTCCACTATTTCCACGTGTTTAGCCAAGTCGCACCCCCAGCAAAGAGGTGTCACCGACTCTTCAATGCGCTCGTAAAACAGGCGCCTTTCGTACCAGAGGGGACCTTCATATGATAAAAGAAGGGGGGAGAATTTACATGCAGCAAATATTTAATATAAAGGACGCTGTAACCACAAGTCCAGGTATGTGGAAGAGCGTAAATGTCGGAGGCTACTGTTGTCGAAAATGGGTTGAATTGGGTAGCATCATTGATCAATTTGACAGACCCCGAAATCCCGGGGTTCAGACAGGCGAACTTCTCACCCCCATTTTGCGGACCACGATTGATCTCGGCCGTAAAGCCCATGCGGCGCTGGTCCAACGTTGCTTGTTACACACCTTGAGAGAATCTTCCGCATAAACTCCGTTCGTTTAGTAGAAAGGTTCTAGGCCGAAGTACAACCTTGGCCAAAGGACTGCTTGTACTACACCATCATTGGTGCGCCATGTGAAGCGAGATTGGAAACACGTCCAGATTTTGTTTCCCTCCCTATCTTCTCCCATGTCGTACAAGTGCCTTCTTAGGCACTCACCAATGCATTGGCACCGCGAACAACAAATACCATCCTTGCTAGTCTCGCTTATGCGGCCCTTCATCTAGGAACCTCATGATTTGGGCCGAAAACGTGCCCGTTGTCAGACAGCCGACTCTCACAATGGTCGTGTCACATATCATTCGCGATGGTATCTATTCCGCTAGAGGGCATGTATTGTGAAACATGCCATCCAGAAGACCCCTGAGTTTGGCTTGCCAACAAGCTTGATGTTTGACATAGCACACAACTTTTCGTTCCTGGCCCAATATTTCCGATGGCCCATCTGATCCATCTATTTCTAGACGCCTTTCCTACATGTCTTACCGTGTTTTTTCAGAGTTGGCTCCTTGCTCGACTTTCATCTCCAGAAATCACAGTCATGTTTTCCAGTCAGTACGTCTGCCAGAGACATGAGACTCTCAAAGGCTGGGGTCCAGTGTGCGCAGCCCCTGGGACAATCTGTCGCAATGCCCCAGAGAGACTTGGTCACCAAATCATCTCTCACTTTTGTCGACTTCACGCGTGTCACCGAATTGTCGAAGGGAGAGCTTGCCCCAGAGCAAAGTATCCTGATGAGATGCTTTGCCGCGAGCGTGAGTAAAATGAACCAAACCTCACTGCCGAAGTTCTCAGTAGACTAATTGAGCAGACATGAGGTGTCCCGCGGTCGAGAATGGTATCCGATGCAGCATGAATGTCAATAATGGAAGTTCTGTAGCGGCTTCATTTTGCAGAGAGTTGCGTGAGTTTCCCTTCCTGGATGATACCATTATTATGATTTTCGCAAGCTGACCAAGGATGACTAGACTTGTGCATGTACATCAACTGCGAGAACCAGCGCATCCGACGAAACGGTGAGGATCTGCAGTTTTGCCGTGTCCATCGCTGTGAGTACGAAAATTGCAGAAACACAAGAGACGGGGGCATCTTTTGCAGGAATCACACTTGCGAGGAGATACACTGCACGTCTTTTGTCGCTGGAGATTCAGATCGCTTTTGTGATCGCCACCGACGGTGCCAGAGACCGTTGTGCTCGCGCTTCAGCTACGTGCGGGAAAGCGGGTTGCCCTCTCCTTTCTGTGGCGCGCATTTCTGCGAGTTTACTGATTGTGATAATGAGAGGGACGGTGGTTCCCACTGTTTGGAACATACATGTGGCGAGCCTGGGTGCTTCCGAGGCCTGGCAACACTCAACGGCCGGTACTGCAGGGAGCATAGATGCGGGACCGAGGGCTGCCGCACAAGAAGTATGGGGAGAATATTTTGCCCGTACCATGAATGTATCTTTGATGGGTGCGAGCTGGAAGCAGGCACAAATCGATATTGCGGTGGCCATGAGCGATCTACTCGAGATGGACATGAGCGACGAGGATATCGCTTAGGAGGCACAAATCATATCCAGTACGAGAGCGGTGGGTCTTCTCCATGTGGGATGCTGAAGAATGTCATTTTACTAACCGTGGGAACAGATCATGATGTGTTTCACCAAAGCATGAGCCACCGCCGAGGATACAGCTACTTCGTGGGCAACAGCGGCGCCCTCGGCAGCAATCCCCGTCTCTGTAGAGCCAGAAGCTGTCGAGGTGCCACGACATCCTCCTTTGACTACTGTCGGAACCATACATGCATAATGTCAGAGTGTCACAGGATGAGGGTTCGGCCAGCTTCCAGCTCCACCCACGTCGAGACACTGTTTTGTGAGCACCACGCTTGCAGCCAACCGGGGTGCTGTGACCCAGTCATTGAAGATTCGATTTGGTGCCTTGAGCACACCAGATATCACCAACGTACATTTGACACAGGTACGTATGCTGAAGGGGACGAGTACCCGAGGTGCCAGGGGCGAAGGAGTGCGGCTACATGGAGAATTCATCAGAATGGCAGAGAAGAGCGGGCTGGGTGGGGAGGGAGCCGTGGTGGGTGCGAAACATGGAGAACACACGGCTAGAATCAAATAGAACGAGAAAGAATTATAGCCGCTCACTGGATACCTGATGAGTCCTCCAAGGCTGGCAACTTGGACGGTCCTGGAGGTTGCAGTTCGGGTCCCGATGGGTGATAGTGATGATAAGCAATGACAAGAATGGAGCATTCGCCACCATCTTTCCAGTTTTTCTTTCCCCATGCAGCAATTCCAATGCAACGGGCTGCGCCATGGCTCATTACGTATCCATCCATGGGCAGGTTGCAGTTGGGGGCCAGGTTTCTAGCTCGGCCAGGACGAAAGACAAGGCTGGGGCTAAAATGGAGGGTGGCAGCAAACGACCCTCCTACCACAATTTGTAAATTACAAGGGTTTTCTTCGTATGGGAGGCCTTCCATATGCTTCGAAAAGTTATCACATCTGTTGTGGTGAGTCCAAGGCTGTTTTGACGGCCGCGCGTGTGAGTGATGTCTACCAACTTGGTGTTGGTGATACAACCAAAGCTAAGACCGCATAACAAGAGGAGGCCACAGA
Source organism: Calonectria ilicicola (assembly GCA_020809705.1). Classification (NCBI taxonomy): domain Eukaryota; kingdom Fungi; phylum Ascomycota; class Sordariomycetes; order Hypocreales; family Nectriaceae; genus Calonectria; species Calonectria ilicicola. The sequence continues at coordinate 5,408,822 of CP085827.1, read as the reverse complement.
GAGCTGGGCGAGTGCGTGATGGACCAAAAGGGATAGCCAACCAAATCAGGCCGAGGTGGTAAGCAATCACCCAAGGACTTCTTGGCGATGTCATCTCCATCCAGACCAACTTTGAGCCAACTTTGGCAGCCTTGGGTGGCCTCACAGATGCTAGCTTACCAGCATGCCGGTCATGGAGCCAAGTCGGGCGGGCAGTGCTAGTGCTGCAAGGGTCGCGTGGGAAGGCTCGCCTAGTCCGGTCCGGTCCGAGCTTTGGGGAATTATACTGAGAAGAGCTGAAGCGTAGCTGAAGGTGAAGGTAGTAGGTGGTGGTGGAGGGAATAAGCTGGAGGCCGCACGTAGAGCTGCCTGCCCTGAGGTACCTGGTGATACCACAGTTCGGCTAGCACTGTAAGAACCCTAGCGTCGAATGCAAATCTTGGTGTGCGCTCTGGTAGGCCGTCTAAGCCTGGCCCACATGCACTGTGACACCACTCCAGGTCGCTTGACCGTTGGCCACCATCACACACATTCACCTGCCCACCATCTCGTTGCAACCACACGCATGGCTTCTCTGCCAGGCTTCACCCAGCGGGTATGTAGGCACAATCACTCGCAGATGCACGGCCTCTCGGTTCGCCCAAACAATCCTGGCGCTTCGGGCTCTGCCGACCGAATGCACGGCTCCCGAGCCAATCTTGTGGCCAAGGTGCCTCGCCGGTCATAACGATGGCGTCCATGGTCGCCTACACTGCATCTAGCCGCGAATGGCTTCCTTTTGGCAGCATCCATCCCGTGCAGGGGCATGCATCTGCCGATCCGACACATCGCCTTTGAGAGTAGGACACAACTCGAGCTTCTTTGTTGAACTCCATCCTCAAATGCAACGTTTTAGCAAGGCTCAGACTCTCACCTCTTTGTCTGCTGTCTTTCATGGCTTTCCTCAGAATGACCTCCGTCGTGAGACATGGAGGGCCACGCGCGCCTTTCACCCGCTTCTACTTACCTACCTAACCCATCCCACCACCAAATTTGGAACTCTGGGCCAACTATCACTCCCTCTCCCCTACCTCTAACCCACCCTCCCGTCACCGCGCCTTTTCAGTGGCCTTCGTACACTTTCACCTTGGCCCCCATTCCGGCCGGCTTGATGACTCTTTTGTTCCCAAACTCGCGGCCCAGCCACGGCCAACATGGTGTCTTGATCAGCCTAGTTCCACTTTGGTAACCATCTGCCCCAGCCTCGTGCCTCTGCCTTTTCCCATTTGCCTGCCCACATGGTGATATTCTAGGACTGCTCCTCAATGCCAGTGCCTCGATTCAAGCCCTTTAATAACGAGGCTCCCGCTCATGCTCGAGCCACAGCCGCGCTGCTTATACTCAATGACAACATCCCTCACCTTCTTTGATCACCTGCAATAGCCTAGTGCCTTTCCACACATCATTCTTTCTCTTATAAGTATATACTGAGACATTCCCCCAGGTCATCAGTATCAACACTCAAAGAACAAGCTCTCACCATCACACATTACTTGATAGCATCCAGTCCCCTTTTTCATATACTGTCTGCCCTCTCATTATCCTCTTTCAAACGTTGCCGTCTCTTTGTCTCATTACAGCTTTCTGTCTTTTGGTTGTGACATCACGTCAATCAAGCATCAACACTTCCCCAACAACAAAGAACAACTCATCAAACTGGCTCCAATGTCTCGCCGATTCTATGTCGAGGCCGATGCCGACGGCCGCCCACAGTTTGTCACTGTCAAGCGTTCCCGATCATACCATCATCACAAAGGCCACTGCGACTACTACAGGGTCAACAAAGATGAGTGGAAGGCTGTCGTAGAGCAGAATCGCCTCCTGTCTGAAGCCAACGAAGCCTTCAATGTCCAGAACGACGCCCTTCGAACGAACCTCTCCATCTCAGAGGCCGAGACATACCGCTTGACTCATACTGTCATTCCAAAGCTTGAGGGAGAGATCATGGCTCTCCGCTGTGGCCACGATATTGGAGACCACCGACACCACCACCGTGACTCTGGCAAGCTCCGTCACAGGGTTTCCAAGCTCGAGAAGGAAAACAAGCTCCTCAAGGATGAGAACACAGATTTGCGATGGCGAGTTCAGGAACTATCGAAACAACTCGACCAAGGAACCAACCGACGAGTCTCCGAATCGAAGAACGAAGTCGTATACTGGAAAGATCAGCACCGATTCTGGAAAACCAAGTTTGAAGATTTGCAGGGACGCTACAGCAGCCTATGCACAATCGTTGATACCAAGGTGGAGAAGATTACAGTCTACGAGGACCTTCTTCGGCGACACCGTCTCATTATATAAGCCTCTCTTTCACTCTTGTTCACTCAACTTCCATTTGTCTCTCTTATGGTCACGACTTTCTCCGGCTTTGTTGGTTTCCTTTGACGGGCGCGGCAACCAGACAAGCCTGAACATTCAGCGATATGGGTCACGGGTCTCCTACTACCTGGTCCAAATGCCGTCCCGTTTGTAAAGCCCCAAGTTTAGATTTCTCATGTAAGAGACATTCCCCTCGTGTGTTCCAAAAGGTCATCTCGCTAATACATCTCTTCAGAATATTATAGAGGTGGAAGGTCTCGGATCATCGGGCTATTAAGCACATCTAGCCATGCGGGTGGGGGGTTATTTCCTTCATCTATTATTTCTACACGATGTCTTTATTTTTTATTTTATTTCTACTTTAACGAATGTAACGAATAATTAGTTTAGCCAAACACTCTCATTTGGGAGGAATTCAATAAAGTCAGCCAATTTACGCGTGAACCAAAACATAGCACAAGGCGTGTCACAATGCAACCGGATATAGTTAGTTTTGCCCGCGTGGGAATTCATAGTGATGAAAATTACGGGCGCGTGATGTAGCCGCGCCTTGTGCCCAGGAGCTGTTGGATGGGCGGACGACCAGGGGGTCATGTGAAACAGTTGCCGGCAGCAGATTGATAGGCACTTCAAACCCGGGGCAGAGGCCCCTCATTGTGTTAGCCATGGTTCCAATGGCGTCAGACACTGCCCAGCGAATGAGGCATTCCATAGCCGTGGCAATAGCGCTGGGGATGGGCTAGATGCGAAACAGACAATTACGTGGAAGATATGCAAGACTCCCAAATATTCCGAAGGATGCTTGTCGGACGTGTATTTTTCCAGGCGGGCCAAATGCAATAATAGACTTTTTTAAAGGCGCCCGAAGAAAAGAGAGAGAGAGAAAACGTACGTTGCAGCTCACTTCATTTTTTCGAGACGAACAGGTCAAGGCTGCCCTGTCCCTGAAGATGATGACAGGAGCCGACGGCCGGAGATCGGGGCGGGCGGGCAGTAACCGTCGTAAAATACAACCCTTGAAAGATGAAACCCTCCCTTACTTTTCCCGACCATTGTCCGACTCCTGTCCGGTAAATAAATAAATATCATGAATAAAAGACTAAAACAATTCAAATGTAGTTTTTTTATAATTATTTCGGCTTTTTTTTTTAACGATTAGACCAATGTTTGGAGCCGTCAAGTTAAGTGGTATCCAAACTGAAGAGACAATATTTCAAGGGGCACGCTGTATATAGAATGGTTCGTAGTTCCGGTACCGAATGTAACGGGACGTCGGCGGGGATCAGGGTTGATGAGCATCGTTTTGCCCTTCATGGCCGAACAAGACTTGGTCGAAGTCGAGCAGCACCCCTCGATGCGCCGAGTGCTTGCTCTGACGTCACAGCCTGTCAGAAGGCAGCGCTGGGTCTAAAGAGGAGAGAGATGGATTAGATGCACTCCAAAAAAAGACAAGGCCAAGGCCGACTTTTGGATTTTCAGGACGTGCATCCTGTGTCCCAATAAACCACAGAGGCGGGTGCTCGCAATGGCGCACCCTGGCTAAAGTGCCATATCCGGTAGGGGTAACCCTGAACATGGACAGTTAAAGTTGCCGGCCAAATTGAGTTCAGACTGAGCACCTCTGTTCCTCAACCACAAACCCACAAACAGAGCTGCCGTGCTTGACGTATTACCCATCACGTTTTAGTGGCGGACGCGGCAACAGTTGCAAAGCGCATCGCTTACGAGAAACGAAGCAGCACGGTCATCAACTCCAAAATCTGCCAAAGAATGCATCCTCCCCGCGGTTTCGCGTACGGTTCGTGAGCGATGTGCAGGGACTGCTTCAGGTGTGGACCGCCACCGCCCTCAAGCTCGGGGAGTTGAAAGAGAAAGTCGGATGCTGGAATCCGAAAATATGGGCCTCGTTTCAAACCGCTCAAGGGACCTTTGGCGATGCGTGCACCCCGGCGCGACGAGAGAAGAGTATCGGCTATTTTTTTTTCTGACCTTCGCGATGTGTAGCGGTAGCAGAGGCCGCCGGCTCAAGGAACGCCGCCACACACTCGGCACGGCGTTGCCTTAGCCTGGAGTTTTGCGAGTTTTGGAGTCAGTGGCCGTTGGAACTCTTTTTGCGGTTTGGGCCTGTTTCTGGCCAAATAGAGTAGTTGTAAACAGGAGCGCCGTTTCGGAGCAAAACTTAGATGCAAGTGATCGGCCATAATAGCCTTCTCGATAAACCAAACAAAAGATGCGCTGCCAAGTGAGGTCGATCAGCATAAAGTAGGATCAGCACGTTCAAGGGAAAACGTGCCAGACAAAAAACTTGGGTCCGATTCGTGCATTTTAGTCTTGCTCAAACATCGGATCTTCCCTGCAGCTCGTCAAGGGCGAAAGGAAAGCTCAAGGTCTCTGGATGTTTCAGGCCGTGATACGACAGGTATGCCAGAACAGCAGTGGGCAAGGCAGGGAGAAGAGAGCGCTACGTCCAAAGGAAAGGGGGGTCCCAGCCTGCACAGCCTAGCAGGTACCAGTTGAGACGGGTGGCAGTACCAAACACAATCAAGTATCAGGATTATTATGTGCATGAGGCGCAAGCTGGCAGTAAAAGACGGAAATCGGCAACTGGATGCATCAAAAATCGGCCCAAGCCAACGGCACTACAAATCTACATGAAGAGTTTTGGGAACTGGCAAAGGGTCTGGAGGGAGTGGGTGCAACATTTAGAGTGGGTTTCAAGTGGGATGCAACCCTTGCTTGAGACAATCGAGTAGGCACGTCATCGCGCGCTGGAGAACCCATTCTCATCTTCAATCAGTCGAGAGGTTCAAGGGCGCTGGCTGCTAAAATAAGGGAATTGCGAGCAAAAGAATGAGAGAAAAGACGATGTGCAAAGGAATCGGAGGTGCCCCTTTGCGCATACACATACACACATGCCTAACCAAACATGGGACTCACTCACCATTCGTCGTTTGTGGTGAAATTTGTTGACGATGTGTTTTCGGGACCAAACAAAACAGGGGTGCATCTGCTAGGGCGAAAAAGAAAAATTAGGTGGGAAACATGAGGCGAGTAGGCCCCAAATGGCGGTAGATATTTGGGGACACAAGACAGCTTGTTTGGCCTAGCTCAGCTGGTGGTGGGAAAGCAGCGCTTCAGCTCCAGCGGCGGCGGGAGGTAGAGCGCTAACTAAAGCAGCTCTAGGTGCCAGGGGCGGGGCGCCGAGATAACCGTTTGATGGAGGGAAAAACGACGGGAAGAAAAAGGCTCCCCGGGAGCGCCACAGAACCCACTGCACGAAGAAGCTTCCCTCCACCAACAAACGCCAAGTCAACTACAGGTGGTTGCAGCTGTTAGGACAGGGCAGGCAGGCCCTCTCAGCTGCCAGCACACGGACGGCGCGGAGCCCGGAAAACACTTCAGCTCAGGCGACCAGCCAACACAGGCGCCCCCCCGAGTCAATGCCCGGCTTGCTTTTTGCTCAGCTCCCCATATTGGCCCGCTCCACCATGAACATCCGATGGGCTGGCAGAAGCTATGGATTGTGTACCGAGTTCGAGAGCTGGGTGGTGCTGCTCCATTCGGCTCCGGACCTGCATTCCTAGCTTGGAGGAGGGGGGGGGACAGCTAGCTGGTACGGGGCATACATACACGTTCTTCTTCTCTCCTATCCATCTATCCGCGTACTCTGCGCGCGAGGTGCGATCTTTGTCTTAGACCGCATCATTCAGGTACACGTACACACACACACGTACACACAAGCACGCCTTCTGAGTGGCACCCTTAATGTCGCACCACGGGCAGCACAGCCAGATTGCACCACGGCATGTCATCGTGGGAACCTTGACTCGATTCCCAATTCCCACAGCCCTGTCGCCCAAATCTCCACCCATGGGTGTGGCCCCCCCCCCTGACCCCCCGTCTCTTTCATCCCACCACATGCCTGCAGCAAGAGACACAGTGCCTAACATGCTCTCTCTCTCCACCACTCCTCGCTCCTCGCATCGCCTCCGCAGTGTGTCCCTCCTGTCTAGTGAAAAGCATCCCTGTCAATGCCCTACGTATCAGTTCGTCTTCATGTGCTTCTCCACCCATATCCACCATGCCATGCCCCCATGTCCCCATGTCCCCAGGGCCTTTAAAGACGTTCCAGCCCTTCCATTAACCTGCCTGTGGCTTATGCAGATGGCTTTTGGGTTGCTTTTTTTCTTTCTCTCCCCCTTCATTTGTCACCCCATATCTGCTTTGCCTGTGGTCCATCTGGTCCCTCGGATCTCCCAATCCCTGTCCCCCTTGCCTTCCCTTGCCCTCTTTTGATCCTTGGCCTCCCCTCCACACTCACCGGTAGTCACTTATGTGCCGTGTTTCACCCCTCCTCCATTTCCATATCTTGTAGCGGTGGCCATTACCAACGACTCACTCACTCTTTTTAACAAAACCTCTCTTCGTTCACTCCTTTGCAATTCTGTTCTTTACTCGTTTAATCACGTCTTTACTTCTTGCCCCGAGCTCGGGCTTGAACTCACCATGTTGCTCACACTATCGTCCCAGCGGCGATCCCTAATAATTTCTATTACTTTCGTTTTCGTTCTCACAGTCTTATTTTTCAGACCACCAACTGTAGATGTGAGTCCGAAGCCCCTGTTCCCATGCCTACACATCGCCTGCTGACGTTTCTACCTGTAGGATCGCCTCCCTGTCGTTGTACAAGAACATGATACACCCAAGACCAATTCATTGAGTGCGCCAGCGATTGCGACACATGCGCAAGTCGACAAGCCCGCAGAACCAACAACTCAACCACTGCCGACACAGTCCGAATCCCAATCCCAATCCCAACCCAAACCCAGCAACGAGAATGACGACGATGTTGCCCATGAGGTTGCCCACGAGGTCCAACCCGAAGAACCTCCCGCTTCCAAACCTGCAACTTCCAAATTTCACTACCTTATCCCCGCCAGCAACATCAATCGTCGACTCTGCTTCAACCTGGCGTCGAGCGCAGTCAATCGCTTTCCCGTGCCCAATCTCATGGGCTGGAATGCCACCGGACTCCTCAATGCCGCCAACACTCACCTCGCCAAGCTGCACGCAATTCAGCGCCACCTACACAGACTACCCCAAGCGGATGATGACGATATTGTCCTCATTGTCGATGGCTACGATGTCATTATGCAACTCCCAGCCGAGATTATGCTCAAGCGCTACTTCAAGGTACTGGACGATGAGAATCTCCGAAACGCCAAGCGTTGGAACATTACGGTTGAGGAGCTCTGGGAAAAGGGACTCCAGACAACACTCTTCTTCGGAGCCGACAAGGTCTGCTGGCCTATTGATTGGCGCGCTCCTCGCTGCTGGGCCATTCCTGATTCTACACTCCCACCCAAAGCTTTTGGACCCAAGACGAACAATGGCTTTATGGAGTACCTGATCCCCAAGTGGCTCAACTCAGGAACTGTCATGGGTCCTGTCAAGGATATGCGCGCCCTGATCGACGCCACCCTGTATGAAATCTTGAACACCTACGATCGCAAGAATAGGTACAGCGAGTCGGATCAACTTTACTTGGGCAATGTATTTGGTCGCCAAGAATACTACCGTTCCAAGAACATGAACGGGGGCGCTCCAATCAAGGGTGGGCCTCACGATCGATACCTCCCCAAGATCCATGACCACAGCGTTGAGATTGAACTCCACATTGGCATTGAGTACGAGTCTGCCATGTTTCAAACCAGAGCCGGCTATGATCAATACGTTGATTGGGTTCCCTACATCGACCGCGGCCTTAGCGATGGCGCACTCTCAACCCTGATGGATAGGGATCTGTTCAAAACGGGAGACACATTTAGGCCATACATCATTGAGATGCCTGATGAGGTCAAGACGTCGCTAAGCACCATCTATGACGATATCTCAGACGCTCACCACGGCACAACATCCGCCGAGTGGATCCGCCAAGTTCCCTTGGGAACCAACTTTATCACAAAGCACATCTGGTCCCTGTGGCACGTCACGGGAGCCAAGGACATCATTGAGGGGCAGTACACCAAGTTTTGGTTCTACCCATACGTTCGCCCTCTCCTCAAGGCCAGCGTCAAGAAGCTCCAGGTTGATAACCGTGTTTCTGCGGACCTCATCGGCGGTCGCAACTGGGTCTATAAGACGGTCTACCCACAAGCCGACTCGCTCCAGGATGAGCTTGGCGGCGCCTGGTCCGATGAAGACGGTGGAAAATGGGTCAACTACCAAGCCCTTTGCGGTCACTGGGAAAAGGACATCCTGGGTGGTGAGCGTCTCTTGGGAATTGGGGGAATCCCTGAAGCTGAGGATCTCTCTGGAGCTGAAGGTCTCCCCGTGGCTGAAGGTCTCCCCGCGGCTGAGAGTCCCTCTGGGGCAAAGAGCGTCCCCGAGGCTGGGAATCCCTCAGCAGCGGAGGGTCTTCCTAAGGGTGAGGGTCTATCCAAGGGTGAGGGTCTATCCAAGGGCGAGGATCTCTCCAAGGGCGAGGATCTCTCCAAGAGTGAGAATCTCCCGCTAGTTGAAGATCTCTCTGGGAGTCAGGGTCTTTCTGAGGCTGAGAATCTCCCCAAGAGTGACGTTCTCCCGGTCGATGAAGGTCCCTCTATGGGGGAGGACCTCTCCAAGACCGAGGATCTCCCATTAGGTGAAGGTCTCTCTGGGGCTGAGGATCTCTCGGGAGGTGAGGGTGAGGTGGTGCAGCCAGTAGCGCACATCGCTAGCTAAAGCCAGGCCCACTCCCCCAAGCACCCAGGAGAGGAATGGCATCGTGCAAGCCAAAGAATGACCAAAGCCTCTTTTCTCACGCGAGAATCCACTGCGGTTCAGTCGTCGACACCCCTTTTTTCTCGTCCCCCCCCGCCGCATTTGCAATGGGAGACACCAAGGGAATGGTACAGTACAAGGGTTCAAGGGCGCATTGCAGTCCAGGCCCAGTACCCACTAAACAAAGCATCACAGGCGCAGAAGAGTCGCGCGACGACTCGGGACCCTGGCCTGTTGGGAGTCACAAGGGCTTTTTTTGCTTGGGAGGCTAATTTGTCACATATTTTTTATACTATGGTCCGTTCTGCGACTCCCATCCTCGCATTATCGCATTACGCTCGGATATACTTTTTTCTTACACTCTTTTTGGGGGGATCTTGGCAGGCGTTTTAGGGCGTTGATCGGGGCGGCTAAGAAGAGGATCCAGGGTTGCTTTTCACTCGCGAGGGTCCCAATGTACGAATAACAAGAGCAGCAGTAGCCGTGGTGGAGGTGGCGGTTGATACTTGGATAGCTTTGGATATGACGAGTTCACCAAGAAAATAGACAATCAAGTTCACAAAAAAAAAATAGCCCCGATGGCCCATTTTGTTCTAATAATGTATGCGCACATTTTTCAGAATCTGATCTCCGAAAACATGGGATATTGAACGCCACGTTTTTTACCCCTGCGCCAATAGTGCGGTGGTGGCTTTTTAGTTTGCTTTGCCTGACCCAACGATAGGGTCAAGGCCATTTTTGCGAATCCCTGCTTTTGACGATGCGCTATTAAACTAATCTACGCCATGTGGAGACGGAGCAACATCGTCAACAAGGGGGATACGCGGAGATGACTCTCGAGGATGAGATGTAATGCTTGTAAAAGTTCCCAGGTCAGGTGCTGCGTTTTATAGGACAGGCTTCGATGGCACTGGATGATGATAGAGAGCACAGAGCAAGCTTCAATGCACCAATTTTGTATTGTTAGAGGCTGTGACAGTTGAGATAACTAGTCTTTTTCCCTTTTTATTACATGACACACTTGTTTTCCCTGATGCTGGCTTCGCCATGTGGAAGCACATTGTTCATCAACTACCCAAAAGAAGCGAGGAGTCAATCAAGCTAGTACGGATCACATAGCTTGACATTTCACTCCTTGCGATAAATTTCCCGCTTTACCGTCTGAAAGCTCAACTGCTCTGTTCTGTAGACCAAAAAGCAATGTCCGCCATGATGTAGCCTGAGGATCACCCCGCAACACAACAGATGAACGGGAAGATCACGAACCAAAAATATGCTGAAGACAGATATGGTGCAGACTCTCTGTGGGGTTGCAAGCTGGCCCCTTCCTCGCGTGACATGTCGACCAATTCGTAATCCGAATGTTCCATCTTCATGGCCGTCATCTAGAGCGTGGAACTAAACATGTCGACTTGAACATTGACATCAGTCCCGCCCCCAAGCAGCATTCTGATAAACATTTGTCTCTTCCTTTAATTATGGCAGCCTGGGTCTACGCAGTGACCACTATCCCGGTACCCTTTGTTGCTATTTGCGAGTGAGGGATCTCCTGGTTGCTAGCAGTGTATCCATAAGTAGTCTGGATTTCAGACATTACCTGTGAAGCTACATTCGGGTCATTGCGTACTTTGCTCCATAAACTGGACCTAATCGGGTGAAATCATCAGCGCCGAACTGTGAGAGAAATTGGCAATAGCCTAGAAGGGAGCATAAGGAGTTGTTGGCAACCTTGGAACATTGATCGGAATGAGGCTGTGCGCGGCTAGGCCGCGAAGGAGGCGACAGCCAAGAAATAGTTGGGGAGCATTGTTCGTCCCGTACGATTCAACCGAGTATAGGGGAGAGGAGTTGGAATGGGATCGTGTTTGCGAAGTGGGAGATCGGTCGCGTATGACCTCGACCTGACTGCGGAAGTAATGGCCAAGAACCAGTAGTTGATTTCACGATCTACAGTGACACCAAACAGGCTTCGCCCAGTCAACCGGTATCTCAATATTCTCTTACAATTCTAGACCCCTCGATAGGGAAAAATAAAAATGTTAAATAATAAATAAACTAAGGCATAAAAGATTATTTAGAAATTATTTTATATTATTTATTTATTTATTTATTTAATTTTTACAAGATAACTACTACAAACAGAATTCTTTGGCTAAAAGATCGAGTGCGCAATTCGTTTTCCGACTTACTGTACCACACCAATCAAGCCTGAGGCGCGCCGCCATTCTACATTATCAACAAGAGCCCCCGGGCCTCCCAAAGGTCTTCGTGACCGAAGAAGACTAGTCACGCAAATGTAGCTTATCAGTATGTAGTCTGCGCATAACCTGTGATAGTTTAACATTGATCTGTGACCCATGATTGCAAAGTTTGTACATTTCCAGTTTGCCATCAAATTTCGGTGTTTCATTGAGGCGACATCTTCTCATTTTAGGTTCATTGAGACGACGTCTTCTAATTTAGTTTTATCGAGGCGACGTCTTCTCGTCCGCACACTCACCCGTTTCTATAAAGCCAGCCAAGCAAGCACCCCTCTTTCTCTCTGGTCATACAACTTTCATACATTTCCCTTTCACGCAAGACTCGCCATTTTGAAACTCTTTGCACAAATATCGTCAACATGGTACATACGCCCGATGACATAGGGCTTTTCAACCCATCCCACGACACAGGAGACAACTTCCCGCGTTTCAATCGGCTTCCAACCGAGCTCCGGCAGTCGATATGTGAGTATACACTGTGTCATGAACGTTTTCTCCATGTTAGCCTGGAACCGAAGCCTCTTTCTAGCTTCGAAAAACAGTCTCGATCCGTTGAGGGACACATGCACTCGGATGTGGATAGTCCTCCTTTTGACGATGACAAAGCCTGCGACAAGTACATAATTATTTTATGCGAGCGTCAGGCAATAGGCAAACTTTTTCATGTCAACTCTGAGTCACGACAGACTGCATTGCGGTTTTACAGGGTTCACTTGCCTTGCCGATACTCCTAGGATGGGCAAGTTGAGAAAAAAGGGATTTTCTATTTCCACCCTGAGCTTGATACTTTGGAAATAAAGGGAAGAAATTATATTATTGACTTTGCGCATTACCTTTGGATGAACGATCGAAAACATGTTGGACTTGTCAATCTTGCATTAGACATCCGATTGATGGACATCGTTGGACCAGAATTCAATCGCAAGCAAATATCGTCAAAAGACCCTACAAACACACTGCCTATTCCAAACCCAGACCTACTACTTGCGCAACAACTACTGTCTAGACTTCAGCGAGTTGTATTTATATATCTGGGTGGACTTCAGCGAATGTTCTTTGGCGAGCCAAGAACATACTCCCATACGAAAAGGCGTGAGGTATATCGTTCTCGCCCTATAATGGCCCCTATCCCTCATTTTAATCGCTTGAAATAGGATCCAAGATCCATCTATGCACATCTAAAAGAAGCCTATATAGATTGTGAAGATCCTCGAAAGGCAATCCATTCATGGCTTAGGAGCCTTGCACGATAGGGAGTGTAATACAACCACAAGGTCGACTATCGCTTCATGGTCGCCTACGGGGGAAGAGAGATACAGCCAGGCAGCTCAAGCCGTCCGATTCGACCCAACTTTCCACATCTTTTAACTGGTCTCTATATAATATTATTCGTAGATAAAAAGATATATATAACTTACAAAACACAAATGTCAATCATAACTCGTCCATACTTTTCTAGATCTTAAAGCTCGGAATAAGTATAACCTAAGGCACAATACAATTCCGGCCCAGATCATTATTGAATTTAAGTATTGTTTAATTGTTCGCCGAGCTCTTTTTGTTCTCGAATTGTGTCCCAAATCGCGGAGTACTCGTTATAATCATTAAGAGCCGTTGAAGGTATAGAACCAAGTCTTTCAGGCAAATGAGCATAAGTGTTACGTCGTTGTTTCTTATATTGTTGATTAGATATTTTAAGTGAGGTAAAAGCAAAGTTGTGTTGGGCTATTATAATGTTGGAAGACTAAACGGAACAGCTTGGGGGGCATCTCGGACACAATTATAGCGAGAAAGCTGCCGTCCACACTGACGCCGGTTGTACCTGGAAAGATGTTTCTCAAGATGTCCATCTTCTCATCCTTTCAAAAGGCGCCCGGTTCGTCTTGGAGATTAAACGGGGGGGCGATGTATCTCGCTTTCTGTACCGGTTGCTGCAATGCAAGCTGCGGAGCTGCATAAAGAGGATTCTGAAAACGATGGGTCGGCATGGAAGGACCAGTATGAGGACCATGAGTCATGAACAGAGGATTCAGCATAAGTATATATTATTCACCTAAAACCAGGTTTGTGTAAGTATCAGTTTCATCAAAATGCAGAAGATATTCACCAGTGCGGGCTTCCTGTGCTGTAGTAGGCCATGTCGGAGAATCGAGTTAGATCAGACGTGGGATTCTCTATGCAAAATTGGAAATCTCCTCGCGAAAATTCACAGTAGCTTTTTTTAGGAGAGGCTGTTTCGCAGGAAGGGGTGATATAGCATTTACAAGAACGTTGATCAAAGGAGCTTATAACAAGAGGAGAAACAAATAACAGCTCAGCAGAGCGATTAGGTGTAGAAGGGGCTTCCATCATAGCTGAGGGCATCGGGTTAGGAGAGATGTGAAAGGAGAAAAAGAAATTTAGGCGAGATAGGTTCATGAGAAGAGTTTATAAGGCAGGAAGTATTAGAAATTATTCTTTGCAGTTCTACTCGAAGAATTTTGTTGCGAGACGCAGCGGAATTGATTTGTGCTTTGCGTATTCCCGTGGCTATGACATGTAGGCTTCCCTTGATGTGGGGGAGCCCGTGTTACAGATTGTGCCTCAGTGACATTTTCCGATGGGGCATCACAGAACTCAACTGCTCAAAATATAAAGTCAAAAATAAATAATAAATAAGAAGTAAAATAAAATTATATATATTATTTATTTGTTTATTTATTTTGTTTTTATTTATATATTTTTTTCTTCTCAAGCAGTTAAGAAACAGCAGGAAAAGGTAGGGAGGGGACAATCTTTCAAGGGTTGTATTGTAAATTTACTAAACTTTAGGGACAGCAAGTTTTTGACGATGTGCAATGAAAAAGTGAATAATGAACATCATTGTCTTATTTCCCATCCAGCTCCTCTCTAACACGCCTAGGTATCTTATGAACTAAACACACAAACACCAAATCCAGAATAAGTATATACCTGCATGTTCAATACCAGATCCATTATCCCTAAAAAAAAACAAAAGAAAAAATGCAAATACGCCAATTACACCCGCTCCGCTGCCTCGAGATCCGTGAGCGGCACATACCCGGCGCTGTCGTTGTTAGAACGAGCCCGTCGGCTGAACCTCTCGCGGAACCATCCCACAACGCCACGACCGCTCATCCAGCGCACGCCACCCTTGGTGTCGGCCTCGTCCATCCAGCGGGGTCGCTTCCAGAACTTGAGGAGCAGACTGCTGACGACGACGCTGACACTGCTGCAAGCCATGGCGAAACCGGCCATCATGGGGTGCATGTGGAAGCCAAAGGGAAGGAAGAAACCCATGGCGATTGGTAATCCAACAATGTTGTACATACACGCCCACGCAAGGTTCATCTTGATACGGCGCACAATAGTACGGGAGAGGTGGAGCGCCGCGGGAACATCCATGAGATCAGTTGGGCGCATGAGCACCACGTCGGCCGCCTCCATGGCTACATCCGTACCGCTAGCCATGGCGATGCCAATGTCAGCAGTGGCGAGGGCAGGCGAATCATTGATTCCATCGCCAACCATGCCGACAACCTCACCGTGAGACTGCATCTCCATGAGAATTGCCTGCTTTTGGTCGGGGCTGACACCAGCAAACACATCATCAGGTGAGATTCCCACAGCACTGGCAACAGCGAGAGCCGTCGACCTTTGGTCACCAGTCACAATAGCCGTCTTGATGCCCATTTGGTGAAGAACCGAGATGGCCGCAGCAGCTCCCTCCTTGATAGAGTCAGCCAGACACATATGACCAGTGTATTGGCCATCAATGGCAACAAAGATGTTAGTGGTTCCAGAATTAGATGTCCTGGCAGCAGCCTTGCTTGCGCTCGAGTTTAGGTGCTCCGAAACCTCGACAGCCTCATCGGGGACATTGACGCCGTTGTCTCGCAGGTATGTAACATTTCCAATCAGGACCTTGTAGCGAGTGCGCTCAGCAGAGGTGGCTGGCTCTACCACGGCGTTGACACCCTTTCCAACAGCGGCTTTGAAGTCTCCGACGCTGCCCTCGATGGTACCTTCAGCATCCAGGTCCAGCTCCTTTCGAGCAGCAGCCAGGATGGCTTTGCCAATAGGGTGTTCACTACCCATCTCCGCAAGTCCAACAATTGTCCACCAGAGACGTCGTCGCCATTCATTGTCCTGCCACATCATTTCAAGATTCATCTCGGCAACAGTCATCTTGCCATAGGTGATGGTACCGGTCTTGTCCAAAACAATCTTAGTAACCCTAGCGAACCCTTCGAGGGCTACGCCACCCTTGATCAAAATACCATTCTCGGCACCCACACCAGTACCGACCATGACGGCGGTTGGGGTGGCCAAACCGAGGGCACAGGGGCAGGCAAAGACAATAACAGAAATACAGAGCTTCACACACACCATAATCTTACCACCGCTGGCGGCCTTGAGGAAGATCATGGGAGGGTTGGACAACACGTGGCTCAGAATCATCCATCCAAGGAAGGTGATGAGTCCAAGGACAAGAATCGTAGGAACAAAGTAGCCAGCCAGCGTGTCGGCAAGCTGCTGAATCGGTGCTCGAGTGGTCTGCGCATCCTGTACCAGTTTGACAATCTGGCTAAGCTGCGTATCTCGTCCAGCACGGGTGACCCGAAAGTCGACTCGACCATCGCCATTGACAGTACCACCAATGACACCATCGCCCACTTTCTTTTGAACAGGCATAGCTTCACCCGTAACCATACTTTCATCGATGTAGGTTTCACCGCGGATAAGAACTCCATCGGCGGGAAACTTGTCACCAGGTCGAATGACAACAATATCACCAACCTGCAACAACTCGGTAGGAATTGTCTTTTCTTCATATGCCGAGCCGCCCATTCCGGATGATGACGGGGCCTTGTCATCGTCAAAATCCTTGGCCTTTTCCCATCGCTCAATGGCTTTTTCCACTGCAATGGGGTCTGCGTAGATGGTAGCCATAGGTGGAGCCAGGGACATGAGACGGGAGAGCGCTTTCGAGGTTTGGCCCTTGGCACGGTTCTCCAAGAAACGACCCAAGGTAACAAAGGTGATTAGCATAGTACTGGTATCGAAGATTGTGCCAGGCGCCGTGTGAGGCGGCACAATAATTGACACCAACATGGTGAACACACTAAAGAAGAAGGCACATGATGTACCAAGGATGACAAGAACATCCATGGTAGGTGATCCGTGCTTAATTGATTTCCACGCCGAAATGTAAAACCGCTTGCCAATGCCAAACTGAACAGGGAGAGTAAGAACCAGGCAAACCACGTCGCCAAGATATAAGCCGGGTATCAATTGGAAACTGTTCAAGTCTATTTTCTTGGAGCACATGGGAAAGATCATGCCAATTAAAAAGACGGGAATTGCAAAGGCCAATGATGTACAAAGGGCTTTACGCCACTCGTTGATCTCTCTAGTCTTGGCCAGAGATTCAAGCTGCGCATTGTTGTCCTGATTGTCGGCAATGAGGGCATTCAGACCCTCAGCCTCGACAGCTTCCACAATTGCTCGCAGGCCAATGACATCGGACTGGTGGATAACCGTAAGACGGGATGCGGCCATATTAAGAGTCGCTGAGTCAACACCGTGCAGCGCCTGCAATGCAGTCTCCAAAGCTTGTGCCGCAGCTGCATCGGACACGCCGTACACTTTGAATTGTGACGTTGAAGACCCGCCCTGGATGTCTCCAGTGAATTGGGTTGACAGAACTTTGGCATCGAACCCTCGATCCTCAATGGTTTCGACAATGTCATCAGCTGAAAGTTTTGTAATATCGTGGGTGAGCACGGCCCGCTCCGCAAGCAAGCTGATGTTGAATTTTATCACGCCGTCAACTCCTTTAAATCCACCTTCCACGGCCGAGGTACAGGCTCCGCAAGTCATTCCTTCAATGGCTACGGTGGTGATAGCAATATTACTCGTAGGTTCTGCGGTTTTTGGTGCACTTCCCGACTTGACAGTGTCCACAATTGAGGCATCGAATCCGCGGTCCTCAATGATTTCAGCAATCTCGTCTGGTGAAAGTAGATCTGGGTCGTGCTCGATAATTGCTCGTTCGGATAATAAGGAAATGCTAAAGCTCTTGACGCCTGGGACATCCTTAAAGCCTCCCTCAACGGCAGAAGTGCAAGCACCGCAAGTCATGCCCTCGATAGCTACGGTGGTTGTGACAGTTCCGTCGTCATTCTGGGTCTGGGACTTGGGGAATCGGTCGACGGCAGGGCTCGGTAGGTCGGTAGATAGGACTTCAGCGTCGAAGCCACGGTCTTCAATGATCTCTTGGATCTCCTCGGCACTAATAACTTGGGGGTCGTGCATGACGACTGCGCGCTCCATGACGAGGCTTACTGAGACGTTTCCGACACCTTTCACGCCTTTGAAGCCAGCTTCAACAGCGGAAGTACACGCGCCGCAGCTGTCGCAGGGGAATATATGTCAGTTACAATTTCTATCCGCGGCCAGTGCCGGCACCGCACAGTCGCAAGAGTCCTTGAGAGGCATGCTCGGCCGGATCGGAGAAGAGTTGGGCGGGGACTCACGTCATGCCTTCCACGCGCAGGGTGGTGGTGGCCATGTGGACACTCTTTGGAGCCGCCGAAGCGGCGGTTTCCGCATCTCCCGAAGGGATCTGGGTGTACGAAGGGGCCATGGCAGCTGTTGCGCTCGCTGGTCGCAGCAGAGCTGTGAGGTGGGCGGTCTGGCCGTATCGCGGGGGAAAGCTGCTTTTTTGGTGGATGACTCGCTACGATTCAGTGCGCATGTCGTGGGGGTTGTGATGTTATGTACAATAAGCCGAAAAGTGGCAGCGTAACCGGGCCGCACGTCACTAAGAAGAGAAGGGGAATAGTGGGATCGATTATTAAAAAGCTTTGGTGGTCCAGCCCAGTGAAGTCCGGCTTCTCGGAAGGGCGGGTCGTGGTGATGGTGGTGCCAAGTTAATAATCGAGGCTGGGAGGCAAAATATCTTGGTCAGCGGCGAGGAGTCCGGTACAAAAATAAGACAGTAGACCCGGAAACAGGGGTGAGATGAGATGAGACGGAACTGGATCTCGGCTGCAATTGGAGATGGCACTCACCAGTTGCGATAGGGCGCGGCGAACAGCGCAGCTCTGAACGAGTGCCTCAGAACGCTGCCTCGGGGAAGAATTATGGGGTTCTGGCCGGTTTGATCACCAAGGAGCCTGTCGCAGCCGCCGAAGCTGGAACAGGGGGTTCCTGTTGGTGGATTTTATGCTATGAGAAGGAAAACTGCGGAGCAATTCGGTGGCTATAGGCGACTGGGCGCTGTCGCAAACGAGTGGAGCTGGGCAAAAGAGACTGGGTTAAAACGCACGAGGATGCGACAGTACAAGACAAGGCGAACAAAGGATCGCAGAAAAAGGAGATGGGACATGCAGCAGGTTTAAGGCGTCGCTCGCTCTTCGCTCTTGGTGTGTTCCCGCGCGTCGTAGACGATTCGTAGGCAATGGGTCCAGATGCGACGCTATTGATGGGCGCTAGGACGGCCACTACGGCGCGGGAATTGCAGAATTACGTGGATAAGCCCGGCGCGCGCGGAACTCTCCACTGACCTCGCGGAATATTGAGTTGCAGCAGTTTGCGATTGGCCCAGTTGCATGCGGAACTTGGGTGATAAAGTTGGTGGTCGCGGTGAGCGGCTGTGATGTGAAAGGGCTCATTCAGCACCTGCAGGTCGCCGCCCGCAGTGGAGAAGATTGGGGGAAACGAATGGATTGGACAACTACAGCTGCGCCAAGCGAAAATGGACGAGATTGCTACCTTCCGCCGTTGGCCGGCATATAGCTGATATATATACATTTTCTCACTTTGTTTTTTATGACGATCCAAAGAGGACAGAAAACCGCTGCACCTCGCCCGAACCTCGCAGGCTGATGGCGCCATATCCCACCTTCCAAGACGCGACTGTCGATCTCAGCGCCTTCAGCCGGTCCGTCGCTGACTTGCTGAATTTCTCGCGAGGCTATTG
Organism: Calonectria ilicicola; assembly: GCA_020809705.1. Lineage (NCBI taxonomy): Eukaryota > Fungi > Ascomycota > Sordariomycetes > Hypocreales > Nectriaceae > Calonectria > Calonectria ilicicola. The sequence continues at coordinate 5,389,475 of CP085827.1, read as the reverse complement.
GCACGTTGCAGTTGACCACACGACAATTCATCTTAGAATGCAGCCCACGGCGTCTTGTAATTAACAATGTCTCAAACTCTCTCCTCTAGCCCCCATTGTGCCATCACCATGCTATTGTGTGCTTATGGTGCGTCTTACCCGTCACGTGTAAGCGCATTGCGCCATGTGAGTGAATTGTGTCCATCTAGCCGAGTGAGATAAGGTAATATCTACAAAATCTGGGCTCGGATCTCACCTACTCCGGGGGGTCTTGTGCCGCCAGCTCATCGGGCGCCTGCGCAGGAGCTGAGGCCAGGTTGCAAGGGTACTCTGGATAAAGTACATTCACTGGCAGTGCGTAAGCTGGGGCTGAGCTCGTATTATTGAGCCCTGGACCCCCCGGTGTACCTTTGTTTTTGTGCCTTTTTACTATATTTGCCATGTACTATTTGTATTTGCTGCTGCATCTCCTTTGCAGTGCAGTTAGGCGAATGTTACCTGGGTTTTACGCCACATTTGCAATGTTTCTAAACATCCTGTCCTCAAGTGTTGCCAACCTCGGTCTGCCACTACTCCCACACTAATCACTCAAAACTGCTTCAAGGCAAGGAACGACAAGTTCCGTCACAATAATGGTTTCGCCCCGCACACATCAGACCTGGAAAAAAAAAACTTTCCTCCCTAGATCCACCATGGCGATGATAATTTACGGACCGGTGTCCCCTCCGGATACGAAAATTCAGTCGTGAACCGTGCCACGGTCAATGCCACAATACTATGCCGGGCTAATTGACATGCCTTGTTTCTACAATGTCCATTTGAGAGTTAATTCATGATGGGACGCTATCGCCGGGATCTTTTTTGTAGCGAAGTAATTTGTTGCCGGATTAGGCTTTTAGCTCTCCTATTGTGATACCCATGATCGTTTCCTTCAATAGCTTGAGTCCTAATTCAGTCACGGTGACCTCGAGATTCGTGGCATGAATAGTCTATTTTTTGTTCGGGACTTTGAGTGCTTCTGCCGATGTCTAACTTTTTTCTCCTCCACTTTTTTTTTCATGGCAATTTTGTCCTGGAAGGGTGTGGTTTTGTATAGAACAAATACAAATCATTCTGCAATTTCCTTATTCTTCCTACCCTTTTTTAGTATTTGACTAGGCTCTCACTAAACTTCCACATCAACACCAAAAGTAATTAGATGATGGTTTTATTTGCACTGGACAGTAAAATTTAATAAGGACTAAAAAATAAAACCGTACAAAAAGTGGTAGTTTATAGGAAATACCAATGATCACACGAACTCATATTCGTCTACAATACTATAGGGTAAGCACGCAGGCATTTCAAAGTACCCCACGATCACCATCTTCAGCCCCACAGCAGGCTACCAAAGCCCCGCCACAGCTTGCTTGCCTGCTCCAGCCTCACAGCCAAACGAACCTCATCTTAAGTCTAGGCTAACATTCGCGTCATCAAGCTCTTCCCACTGCATTCCGCATCGTCAGCTGTGCTGCCGTTCCCGGGTGCATTGAAAGTCTACAAAAACCACTATATAATCCCGTCTTTACCGGCCCCTACGTACTTCACTCTTAACTCTCCTTCGTCAACCGCGTGCACCACCCCGCGAGGCGGCTCGCCTCACCTCTATCCACCATGGAGCAGACAAAGGCTCTCAACGCCCTCGAGGTACGCTTTTATCATGCCCCATATATCCTCGTATAGGATCTAACCTCGAATAGCCCTTCCTGGCGCTCTCTAAGACGGCCACTTCACCCCGTGCTGCTGCTGACCTCGTTATTCGAGCCACATCGGCCCCAAACACCTTCCTCTTCGCTGAGCTCCTCGAAACCTCCGCCATCCAGTCTCTAACAAACTCCGAATTTGCCTCACACTTTACCCTCCTCCAAATATTCTCCCATGGGACGTACGCCACGTACCGCAGCACGCCGGGCCTGCCCTCGCTTGTCGACGCCCAGGCACAAAAGCTGCGCCAACTATCACTCCTTACGCTAGCCCGCGACCGCCAGAACCTCTCATACGACTCCCTCCAGGTCGCCCTCGACCTCCCCAGTGTCCGCGAGCTCGAGGCCCTGGTAATCTCCGCCGTCTACGCGGGCCTGCTTCACGCCACTCTGGACCCCGCCCGCGCTGCCGTACAGGTCACCAGTGTGGCACCCTTGCGGGATCTCCATCCTGGGGCCATCCCCGATATGGTGTCGGCCTTAAAGAATTGGAGCAGCAAATGTACCTCGACGCTTGAAGACCTTGAGGGCCAGATTAAAGAAATTCGCTCCGTGGCAGCGGCACGGCAGCGGGACCAACGGGTTGCTGACGAGAAGCTTCAGCAACTGATGGCCGAAGCCCATGACGGCAGAAAGTACGAGACGCCCAACATGACACAGCAGATGCTTGCTCGGCGAGCCTTCAACAAGCGATCAGTCATGGAAGTGGCCGATCTGGTGGATAACGAGAGTATGGATGTGGACGAGCCGGAGGAGCGGGCAAATAAACGCAAGATGTGAAAAAGCCATTTTACCACTGGCTATTTTTGATAGACTCTAAAACTGTATCACGATGAATCACGAATGTAATTAGACGACATAACGCCCATTTTGCTAGCCTCAATTAGTACAGAGTGCCGCCGCCCTCTCATCCACGCTTTCCTCCGAAAATGACTATGAAAAAAAAACAAGAAACAGGTATGGCCAGTAGCTCCGAGATGTGTATTCGAAGCTCTGAATCAAAGAGTAGTCTACATACAATCGCTAGATGGTATAACAAAATATCAACAATCAGACGCCCGCAAGAAAAGAAGTTGAAATATCCTCCACACCAGATTTTCTATCTCTGGCATCGTTGCCAAATCTAACTCTCAACAAATCATGACGATCGTGAACTATGCTCCCTTACGAATCTCACAGAGATCATGGCGTAAAAGCAACAATCCAGGCGGCCAGCAACGGCCTGCATTATTGGCCACATTTCAAGACCGATTATTTGCTTACAGCCGTTTGCCAGGAACCAGGACGAAGAGGATGCATAGTCCAGTATCGACAAGGAGGGTCACTGCCAAGACCATGGCAGCTCGCTTGGCTAACAGCGTGCGGACATATGGTTCGCGAATACGATTAAAGCTGAATGGAGTGTACTCGCTGTAGCCGACTAAGGCCATGATAGGATCAAGTGAGTATTGATATGATGAGAGGAAGTAGACGCCGATTGTGAAGGGGAAAATAAGCTGTTTCATGTTAGTTTGTACTTAATTGAGACTAGTGCGTGAGTGGACTTACCCAGCATCGTGTTTGGCGGGAGTAGTTGAGGAAAATGAGAACGAAACCGGTCCAGAAGGCTCCAAACATGGCGATGAGACCAATGATGAGTCTCATGATGAGGGTAGGAGGGATGAGGTTACCCAGGGCCTTCATTCTCAAGAAACCTGGGAAAGCATCTCGCTCCATAGCCTGGAATACATAGTCCTTCGCCACGTCGAACACCTCTGGATCATCACGACCATATTCCTCGATAGCGGTGGTGACGTCTTGTGTGATGGAACCGGGAAGAGTAATTTCTCGCTCAGCACCGGGCATCAAGAAGGTGTAGAGGATCTTTTCTGCAGAAGCCCGAATATCTTGACGGGCAACGGTATGAGCGGGGGAGTTGGAGTCGGTGGTAATGTCGTGGGAGTTGCTGAACTGGGGGCTTGGTCGAACACCTGAAGCACTTTGGGGGGAATCGTGACTCTGGTCCTCGCGGAGAAAGGCAGAGAGTTGGTTGTCCTGGTTCTTCTCCTTCTCCGACGCGTACATCGAGGGGCCAGCCACTCGAGGTTCAAGGTCGCCAATGTTCTCCAGGATTGTCGATGATCGCTTAGAGCCAGACTTGTCCATATCGGGGGTTCCAATGAGAACTGAGCGTCGAAGTTCACGAACATAGTGACGACACAGGGACATGTGCTGAGCCACATCCAACCTGTCAAAAGAGTTAGTCTTGGCGTCTTGACATCATATCCCACCTCCAGGAAGCGTACCAGAAATCAAGGTAGTCTACGGATCGTTGCTGATCGCGCATATAGATGTAAAAGGAAAAGAGATCGACCGGAGGCAGCGTTCGCCTGCTAAGAACCTCGAACAAGGTCGGGAGTCGGTTTCTCGACATGTCGGGCTGGGGCGATGGGCTCGGGCCCGTGATGGGTTGATGGTCGGCCATTTTGCGCTGCAGAATTCCGGGTGAAAGTCGAACGAGTGTGTTTGTAAACGTGGTGATGTAGAAAGAAAGATGGGTTTTGTTTTGCCGCGCGAGAAAAGAGCAGCGGGAGCTTGCGCCGCTACAGTGACGATGCGTTGTTCATGCAAAACACCCCCTGGATTCGATGCTAGGACTATCCCTCCTGGAGCAGCCGGCACAGATGTTTCTCCTCGTACTCCAAGCCCTACAAATCGCAAAGAGCGGGGAGGCGCGGGAGGACACAAGTTGGTTGTTCCTTGCCGTCGAGCCGTTGGAATGCTGTCGCTGGAATTGGGGGTGACGACGAGGTGCTTCGCGGTAAACAGCCCAGACGACGTGGATCTAATCAAACTCAGTCAATGCTCCAGTTACGCTCGCTCGCGGCTGGGAGTGGGTCCCGCATGATTTTGCACGTGACGAAATTTGCGGGTCCAGGCATAGTGTGCCCTATTGGCTCGGCTACCCCCCCACTGGAAATTCGAGCCTGCCCTACGCACAAAGATTTTGTGGGAATTTGGTATTCGACATCAACACCTCCTCATCGCCAACCGACAAGACGAGCCGCAGGTACGAGCACCCCGACAACTCTCCCTCCTTTGCTAGACTCTCTCTGCAAAGACAAGAGCCGCGAACACCAGCGCACTCGACATTGTCGCTTTTGCGAAGCTCTAGACTAACAAACCACCACAGCCATGTCGTCCAAGAAGACCCAGCGTTCCGCCATTGCGGACGTCGTTGCCCGCGAGTACACCATCCACATGCACAAGCGCGTATGTAGCCTCAGAAGAAAAAATAGCCCGGTCAATGGGCGTCGTTATCGAGCAAGATGCTGACGCACACACAGATGCACGGTGTTACTTTCAAGAAGCGTGCTCCCCGTGCCATCAAGGAGATCAAGAGCTTCGCTGAGAAGGCCATGGTATGAGCACCCCCAGGCGACCTGTCTGATAGCAAAGAATTGGATCAGGAACCGCCTAGAAAAAAAGAAGCAAAAAGTAACAATATGCTAACTTTTCCACTAGGGCACTGTCGATGTCCGCATCGACCCCCAGCTTAACAAGAAGGTCTGGGAGCAGGGTGTGAAGGGCGTCCCCTACCGACTCCGTGTGCGAATTTCCCGACGACGAAACGACGAGGAGGGCGCCAAGGAGAAGCTGTACAGCTACGTTCAGGCTGTCAACGTCAAGGACCCCAAGGGCCTCCCCACAGTTATTGTTGAGGAATAAATAAAAGTTTCTCTTGGGAACAGGTTCTAGGGTGGCATGGCTTTCGGAGTTGCATTCGGCATTCTAGCTTTTTCACGCTGAAAATACAGAGGGAAATGTGATACAAGCTTGAAAAAAAGCCAACAACAAAAATTACTTGGTGTCTCGGCGTGATGCGGTCTGGACAAGTCATATGTGTGTGGAAGTAGCGGTCGTGGATTTCATGAGTTGTCGATAGGCTTCACTATCGACTCTGGTCTGTTGACTCTGACCCAAAGGATATTATCCCTCGTTGCCCAGTTGGGGAAATGCCATGCAATCCCGTATTCCTACCAAGATACCGAAACAAGCCATGCACCCAAGACTCCAATTCTCCTATACAATTAAACAATGCACGTAACCTCCCCCCACATTACACCGCCCTTATTCGTCCTCAATGTCCTGGTGTCGTCCTAGCACCTTCTTTTTGAACTCTTCCTGGTCCTTGTCCCAAAGCTCCGCGGCCTCGCCGTTAAGTGGGGAGGCGCTTAATATGTTGTTAGTATATTACGAAACCCAAGTTTAAAATGCTTATAGGATTGCTTACTTGTTAGGCTCGCCGAGCAAGCTCTGTAGGCTTAGCAGAACAGTCTGGATGTTGTACGCGGCAGTCCACTTGTCCTTAAGAATATCCAAGCAGATGCGGCCGGAGAAATCGACGTTGGGGTGGTAGATGGGTGTCTTGTAGAGGACGGTAGGAGGTGCGTAGGGATAGTTTGAGGGGAAAGCAAAGCTGAGCTTGAATGTGAGGCCGGCGTAGGGAGTGTCATCGGGGCCCTCGATAGTGGCAGTCCAGGACAAGAGGTCGCCATCAGCAGAGGGGAAGGCCGAGACGCCCGGAGCGGGCGAGGTCATCAGCTGCATAAGCTCGGTCTGTAGTCTGTTGCATGTTAGCCAGGGAGCCTTAGCATGACTGATAAGTGCATTCCAATGACGAACCTCTTGGTGGTGCTCTGAGAGTCGGGGCCCTTGCGGGTACCATTGAGCTTGGCGGAGTTCTGAGTGTCTTCCATGGTGTAATGCTTTTGAGAATGATGTTGTCAAGGTATGAGAGCCGCGACAAGATGTGCGTGTACAGAATACCAAATAGATTGTGACAGGTATGGTCTCACAGACGAAGTGGACAGGGAGGGCTGTATGTACACAAGGTAGGTGTGCAAGTAAATGGGCAGAGGTTGAAGTGGGAGATATAGAGAAGGAGGCGATGGCGGTGGGTAGCGGTGGGAAAGGAAAAGGGACTCCAAAGGGATCTCGGGAGCCAAGAACGTCAACGCGACTCTCGTCTTGTTTGGGTTTTGGGTTGCGACAATAGGGCGAAGTCGCGAAAGTGGGATGAACGGCGTGGCAATTGAGAGACACAGAAGGCTCGAGTGTTTACCGCAGCAACGGCGTCTCCCTCCGGCCAATGGACCCCGGGAACGCCCAGGCGGTGAAACGTGGGGCCGCCACCGCTGCGACCGCCCACGAACATCACTGGACAGACGGTGGCTGCTGTGTTTTTTCTAGGGCTGCTTAGTGGGATGAAGGCCCTATTTTTTGCTGGCCCGTCCAGGGGGGGAGAGGGGGGAAGCAGTCGTCCAGTCTCTTGGGAGACGGCGGCCAACAAAACGGCTTAACGCGGGTGGACGCGCCAGCACGCGACCCCTCGACTTTTGTGTTCGACAAGAAGATTCACGGGCACATGTCAACCAACCAAACCGTCTGGTGTTTGCCTCGACCTGCAGATTCGATCCCACAGGCCAAGGCAAGGATTGTATCCGGTAGAGTTATTGCTGCCCCGTCATGGTACGTCGTATTTTCTTTTCCCCATGCTCAGCACAATCATGCCAGCCGGGGGTCATGCCGGTTCTGCAACTCCGTGCACTTTAATGACACCGGGAGCAATGGCCTAGTCTGTCTGTCTGCCTGGCTGCTATTTTCATCATGCCTCTCCTCTCTATCTTTGTCTTTGCTTGATTTATTATGATTTTTGGCTAAACCTTGATTCTTTCAAATGTCGCAGTCTCAGCTAGACCCCTTACCTCGGGATCTTCCCTTTCGCATCATTTCCAAGACTGTTGGTCGTGGTGCCTATGCCTCGTTAGTTAAGCCCTTGCTCTCATTTCTCCCGTAGCATTTGTCGACAGTGTGATTTTTGTCTCGAGTGAAAACCGGCCATTGGAATCTTCTACTAACGCTTCATTTTTAGAATTAAAAAAGCCATCCCGCTTGATGCCCAAGAACCCATCTTTGCGGTCAAGCTCATCCACAAAGGGTATGCGGTGAAGCATGGCCGCATCTCCTCTAAGCAGCTGGCCATGGAGGTCTCGCTGCACTCACACATAGGCCAGCACCCAAACATTATCGAGTGGTTTGCCTCTGGTGAAGATACCGTCTGGAGATGGATTGCCATGGAGTATGCCCAGGGTGGCGACCTCTTTGACAAGATTGAGGCTGATGTTGGCGTGCGGGAAGACATTGCCCAGCTCTACTTTGTACAGCTTGTTGGCGGTGTTAGCTTCATGCACTCAAAAGGCGTCGCCCACCGTGATCTCAAGCCAGAAAACATTCTTCTTTCGCAGGATGGCTCTTTAAAGCTTGCCGACTTTGGTATGGCCACCATGTTCGAGTATAAAGGCCAGCGAAAGATGAGCTCAACTCTCTGTGGCAGTCCCCCCTATATTGCTCCTGAGATTCTCGCTTGTGGCCGCGTCGATAAAAAATCACCCAATGCCGCCAAATATTCACCCGATTTGGTCGATGTGTGGTCGTGTGGTGTTATCCTTTTCGTTTTGCTTGTCGGCAACACACCCTGGGACGAGCCATCCAAGAGCAGTTGGGAGTTTCAAGAGTACGTCCGCAACTCTGGCCGCAGTTCCGACGCCCTGTGGGAAAGAGTTCCATCCGAAGCCCTCTCGTTGCTTCGCGGCATGATGAGCATTGATCCCGAGAAGCGCTTCGGCTTCACACAGATCCGTCAACACCCCTGGTATACTCGCCACAATGCCCTTCTCGCCTCGGATGGACGGATTGCCGATCCTATTAACCTCGCTACGCAAATGCTCGAGAATCTGCGTATCGACTTTAGCCAGCAACCCACAACTTCTCAACCATCCTCGAGTGATGCCATGGATGTGGACACCGGCCTCAATGCAGGCCGATTCTCATCTACACAGCCTGAGGTGCCGATCGCGGACCATGACTGGGATTTTGAACGACCAGCTCTCCGATCCATGGCTGCACCAGCCTCTTCTCTACCTACCCGTGCCCAGGATGCTAGGCGCATGATGTTGAGCTCCCTCGCTGATGAGCCCTCCATGTCCCAATTCTCCCACACCCCGGGACCTTCCATGTCTCTTACCCAGCAGGCTCGTCGCTTCCGCGATATCTGCCCTCCCGAATCCCTTACCCGCTTCTTCTCCGCCGTGCCACCCTCTCATATTGTCCAGATGCTTAGCGATGCTTTGCATCATCTCAATGTGCCTCTCGCTCCCGTCTCCCCGAATCTCTACAGCCACACCATTGCCACACTCAAGGTCAAGGCTATTGATGGTCGTCAGCAAAGCCTTCATGGTGAAATCCAAATTGACAAGCAGCCGCTACCCGACGGCACCGAGGTGCTCGATGTACGTTTCGTAAAGATCAAGGGTGACCCGCTGGAATGGCGCCGCTTCTTCAAAAAGGTTGTCGTCCTGTGCAAGGATGGTGTCTATGTCCCAGAGGCCTAGAAGGGGAGGGGACTGTTTGTTTGTGTAAAGCAGAGCGCTGCCAAAAGCTTGGATGCCTAAGACTTGGATTAATGTGTACGGGCTCACTATTATTATATGGGCGTTAAAATAGATTTGAAGACGACTAGCAAGAACTGTTGTGATTTGCGTACGAACCGTCTGACAGTGGTACCCACTGGTGCTAAGAGGGCCTTTGGTGAAATTTGCCCTAACTTCCAAAACAATGCCTTATATTGGAGATTGAACAGAAAAGCGATCCTTGCTATGGACTGCATGACGCATGCGGGACTTGAGGCATATGTAATAGTTGTCTTGTGCAATAGAAAAGACAGAAGGCCTGTGCTGCGGTTGACAATTTGGAGGGGCTGTTATAGACTCTGAAGGTGCCTTAATTGGGGTGGCGCAAGAGGCACCCGCAAGGTCAAAAAGGTTGAGTGTGAGGCTGAACCGAAACATTTGTAGTAGTGAGGGAGCATCTGTTCTAAAGTTTCGGCTCCAGATATCGGAGAAAACTCTTCGGGTACCTTGATGTATGACAATTTTGTGTGATAAATATAAAGGTTGGCGTCTCCTTTACGCTTTGTGCAATTTCACGCTTTCCCACCACATTTTCCAGAATGGCTTCCAAAGTTTCATCCGTCACGGCGCCCGGCCTCGCACCTATCAACAGACTCCCAGCTGAGCTATATATTTTAATCATAGATTATTGCGACTCCATCCCACAAATCCTCTCATTCATCTCTGCAGATCCTTTTGCTCTATCCTATTACACAGGATACAAGCACCGCATCATTCAAGACTGGAGTAATAGGCTGCGTGTCAATCTACCTCTGACAGAGCTGGCCCCCATTGCTCTTCATGCTGTCAAACTTCGTTGCTTACGCCAGAATTCCGCCCAGTATTCCATTTCTGAATATGATCAGCAAGTGAAGCACATTTTGAAGGACAAGGATGTACAGCACTGCGAATTTCTGGGCTTTTTGATTGGACTAGCCAGTCTTGTCCGAGACGCTGATGATCTAATTTCTGAATATGTTCCGATTGCATGGGGTAGCATAAAAAATCAGTTTAATTATGCGATTCCCATTCCTGATGATATTTGGGTTTGGGAGTTGGGTCGGATGAGGGCCTTTTTTGAACATTTGGCTGAAAATTCAACTGAACCGTCTAACATAGAGCTGGAAAGACTCTATACAGCAATATTTCGATTTGAGATTTACTCATGCGCTACTTTTCGAACCGAGAACGTTCTGGTGAAATACCATTGCAACGAAACGTTGGAACATAAATCACTTTCATGGCCAAATGTCGATAAAACAGTCAGACAAGACATCGTTAACTTCTATTCTATATTAGATTATATTCATCTTGTTGGATTCAAAGGGAAGGTGGGTTTTAGCACTAGTGCCGGGTCTCTAGGGTGTGTGTGAATCTTGCTTGTTTTTCATCTATCTAGGCTAGCCTGTGGTGTTTATGTGTGTGTGCGTGGGTCACCTGACCCACAGGGCTGCTGCCTAAAGCAGCCGAGCCTGCTGTTGCAGACTGGTTCCAACACATCTCCAACACTGGGAAATTTTAAAGACTGTGGCAGGCAGTTTGGAATTGCTCATCAAAAACGTCCGACGGAGACTAAAAAACCCAGATGTGTTTTGCTTCTCAGAGGAAGTTAAAAGCCATCCTGACGCTCCAGATAGCTTAATAAGGCTTCGGTATTTGATTGTTAGATTCCATAATAGAACTGATGAAGAGGAACTGAGGTACATTGAATGGCTCTGCACGCAAGGCATTCCACTACTGCGACAGTTACAAATGATGAACTTTGAAGCTCAACGGGAGTTCACTTTGAAGCAGTACTTTCGGATATCATTGCGAAAGGAGATCAAAGTTGACATTACGGAAGAATTTCCGAGGCACAAATCTTTTTCCGTCTTGTTTGACAATCCACACTGGATTCCTAACTTCTGCCCATCATATTTCGCAGATCTTGAAGATGGAGCTTATTCTATGTCCTCCATGAGCTTTCCGCTATTTGATTCACTGGTTTATGCATGGGGGATAGCGCCATTCTGGGACGATGATCATTTAGACGATTTTTACCATAGAACTGGGCTGGAGAGACCGCACTAATTGAATTCATGTCTGTACGAGAAAGAGGACTCAGCGATTTCTGCCAGATTTTGCCTTTTGATTTTTCTAGAAGGCACTCTTAGATAAATGGATGCCAATTTCTGGATATGAATTTTTGTTCACTACCGCCGTTGTGATGTACTGGCGTGTTTTTTATGATTTCACATCCAAGATTTAGACGAATAAAGAAAACTAGAAAAATAGCCTACATCGATGTCTGACCCACTACTTGGCTGGTGAAGCGAAAATCCCTTCTTCAAAATTTCTCTACGAGTTGATCTTGTCTACAGTGTGAGACGAGTAGCTCCGATATCACCTACTGCACCTTGCAAATTGCCTTCTAGAAAAAAGACTTCGTGCCTGGCGGCATCCCTGAAAGCTGGCTACTCAGAGGTTTTGTGTTCTACATTGGGACGGGCCAAAAGCCATCCTTCAGCTTCTTTCATTCCTTCCCCCCCCAGAACGATCCAATAACAGCAAAATATGAAGCGAGCTAGCAACTAAAAATAAGCACTATAGTAGGAGGCGCGGTGATCTGTGCTGGACTTTTATCTCAACATCCTGCTCAGCCAAGCGCCACAGCATTTATTCATAGCACGTAGGGTTTGTACATGTACTCTTTGTTTTGTATTGGCATCTCCTGATCTGAAGGTACTAATACTTATGGCTCATGATGAATAGAAACCTTTATTCATGAACCGATTAGCTTCACCCTCAGCTGGTCCCACGACGCAGCATCTGCGCGTTGCTCCACAAAAACACCCATTCAACCCCATTAGTGTCCCTATTGACTAGCCCTCATATCCTTGCCTACATGTGTTGAAGCTCCCAACTAACTCAAGGGTAATCATCGAGTCTTGATTTCATTTCCATCTTCTCCTCAACCCTAACAGTGGAGCAAGAAGCCTGAAATCATCCATCCGCCAGACATGCCCTCCAATACATCTCGCCATGTTAATGGGTGCAAACCTCCTTTGGAGTCTTCAGGATACTTGCTGGACAAGTTAACTGACGAAATTGTTCAAACTGGGCTGGGTAAGTCTCTCGGTCATAGGTTCTTGAAGTTTTTTTTTTTTAATTAACTTGACCAGCTACCCAATCTGATTCGAAGCGAAGTTGTCCGGGCCGAAGCCCCCAAGAACGACGCGAAGAGAATGAGGTGAAGATAGAAGCGATAGAGGTTTGTCGATCCATTGATAGCTTCATATTTCTGGCCTAATATTTTTTCTCCTCTGGGGTAGACTATTGCAGCGCAACCAGCACCCATAACTGACAGGGCTAGTGACCTTTCCATTCCACCTCCATCAATTTCCAAGATCACTCACGCAAACCCATGCCTTGAGGCTACCGATAGCAAGGTATCTGAGTGGATAGAGTCCATTGGAAAAGACCCCGAGAGGCCCTGCAACCCAAACATTTCCAATGGCGTCGACTTAAAAACACAACCAGTCAGTTTGACTAGACTGGCGTTGGAGGCGGCCACAGGGGACTTTGAGGCCACAACCCAGGCGGACTATGAGGTCAATTCCAATATGTCCTCAGAAATCAAAAGTAGCACTCGTAGTACTTATCATCCGCAATACCGATGGCGTTTGCGGAATGCTAATATTTATTTGCGCCATATGTTCTCGAATCTTCCCGATAATGTCGATCAGCTTGTCCGCCAAGTACGCAACGAGGATATCCCTCAAGGCCCGTCCGACGAGACTACCCGACAGAATCGAGCTCTTATTCTGATCTTCACTGGGGCTCAGGAAGCAGGCGTTAGCGGATTCTTCAAGGAGCATTTCCTCCCGAAGATTGCTGAATTCCCTGAACTTGCCTTCACGGATGGTTGTTTGATGTATCGTCAGTGGGTACCAAAATCCGGCAAGACATATATCAGTACCCCCAAGCCAGACATTTTATATGGGTACTCCGATCCAGATGAATTATTCGACCAAGGGGATTCGGATTTTTCCAACACCCTACATTCGCTTGCTGCGAATAGTGGAGGGGTACTTTTACCATTCTTGACAATCGATTTGAAAGGAGATGGGCCTGGCACTGATGGGAATTTCTGGGTGGCGACTAACCAGTGCATGGGCTCTGCCGCATCCTGTATTATGATTAACGATCACCTCAATTCTATGTTCACCGACACTCCTCATCATATTGATACGGCCGTTTTCGGAATCGTGGCCAGGGGCACCGAAGCCCGGGTTCATATTGCCTGGAAGGACGGAAAAGGTTATAATTTAGGATGGGTGGACAGTTTTCTACTGTATAAACCCGATGAGTTCCGAGAGCTCTACCAGCTTATCAGCCAAATAATCAAGTGGGGTAGGGGAACTCGTTTGAACAACATCCGCGATGCGCTTAATCATTTACATGCGGAGAACCAGCGGAAGAGTGCTTCAGTAGCTGCGAAAGCTCGTCAGCCACCTTCCAATGGTTCTTCGAGCAATGTTCCAAAAAGATTTTGTTCGGGTTTGGAGGAAACTGGCTCGAATGAGGGAGTCTAGTGGTGTTGGAACATGGCGATGGGTTCCGAGGGGGATCGGGGGTGGCAGATAGAGAGAAAGGAAAACAATGAATCAATATAATTATTCCAATTTATATAATCCTATTATTTACTGTGATTTTCGGGTTTATTGTTTCAGCTTATACATCAGCAAGCTTCCTTGATCACTCATCAACGGCCATAAGGAGATAAAAACATGTCTCCTTTAAATTAATATTTCTCAGCTAGACTTGGGTCTAAGTGAAAAGAAAGCGGGACCAAAAAATTCTCATCCTTTTCTAGCTCAAGTTTTAAGAGGAACATCACTAACTAGTCAATTATTCAAGGTCGCTATCATCCTCTTCCCCCAGAGCGAAAAGATTAGCATGAACACCCATGTCGGGCAACGACAAATTACGCTCCGCTTGCGACAAAGAAGGAAACTCCTTATTGGTAAGCCCGCACTACCTAAAAGGTTAGCTATAAACTAGAAAGAAAAGGAAAAGAAAGAAAAAACCGACCTGCTTTTGGTAGATGGCGATACCGGCAGTAGCAATGCTGGTGAGGGTGTGGAGGGAGTTAGCGATATCTAGGCGTACCGCCCTATCGTGGGCGTCGAAGATCTGACGGCGCTTCTGAACAGACATCCGCTGCTTAACCTTGGCTTGTTCTTGAACCGTGCCCGTTTTGGTCTTGATAGAGTAGAGGACGCGACGGGCCTGGAGACGAAGAGCTTCTGCTTGGTTCTACCGGAATGTTAGCCGGTGATAAGAAAGAACAAAACAGCAAGGATCATACCGAAGCTGGATCAGGACCATGCATGACGACAGATAGTTGCTGAAGAAGAGAGCGATGCTGGTGGGGGATGGCGATACATGGCTTGTTAGAGTGCTCGCAACGACCACATTTCGAGGAAGCGGCTATTAAGGGGATTAGTAGATGATGGGAAGGAGAGTGAGAAAGGAACAAACAAGCAGTGGAGCCACAAGTGATGATATTTGCATCGGTGTTGGGCTTCTAGCCAGCAAGAGCCCGAGCACAACGGCAACAAGGAACAGACCATTCCTCAACACTAGCGGCGGTTAGCGGGGACAAAGTAGAAACCAAGCGACAAACACACATGACAGGAGGGGGACGTTGAGTCTTGCCAGGAGCAGGCTCTAACTTTCCGGTGGTCGCAGCAGGTGGAGGAGACGTGGGACTCTTGGCAGATTCGACGTGCTCACTAGCCTTGAGAAACTTAGAGGGAGATTCATCGTCAGTGTTGTCTTTAGGGTTACCCGAAGGAGAAGGACATTGCCCAACGGGAGGCGGTTGTTGAAGGGGCAACCAAACAGCTAACTGCTCAGCAACAGACCTAAGCTGTGCGACCAGGTCAGCTAGAGGAGGGCCGGGAGCATCAGGACGAGGTTCAGTATGAGTAGAAGGAGCACTGTATGGCTCAAAGGTTCGAGGCGAAGTAGCGAGGGGCTGGGCAAGGGCAGGACTCGGAACGGGAAAACTGAATGCAGAAGATGGACGCGAAAAGTCAAAAGGAAACGTATGAGCAGAGCCTGCAGGACTCGTAGCGGCCGAGAAAGATAGATTCGGCTTAGTAGCGGCGACGTCGCTGTCGGAGGCTCGCTGGGTTTCTGCAAAAGGACCTGGGACAGCAGGGGTGTATCTTGGCTTGGAGCGAATGTTTCGTGCTGAGGCCATCCCTGGGTTATTGCTAGGCTCGCTCTTGCGCTTTCTGAGGTTGGCCATGACGATTAGTATGAATAGGGAGCGATGATAAACGAAGAAGATGAAAGAAAGAAACGGGGTGAAGGAGGGTTATGGCGATGTTATTTCGAGGCTGCACCGGAAGGCCTTTAGAGTTGTAAAGAGAAAGAAAGAAATTGTCTCAAAAACAATTGAACTGAATGCGAAAAAAAAAACAACAACAACGGGGGTGTCTTTCTTCAACTGAGGGACGGTCGCGGAGGCTGAGCCTCCAAACATTCCTTGGTGTTGTTGTAGCTGTTCTGTGGAAGCTGGAAATGGATGGATGGAGGTTTTGAGAGAAAAAGGCCCACCGAGCGTTTGAAGAGTGAAGAATGAGAATAAATATGGCAAATTGGGGGACTAGGTGGTTTGCCAACCTGTTTGTGGTGACACAGACTTTGGAGTAGTGATTCACTGTGTCTATGGCGAAAGATAAACACCGCAAGTTGGGCGTGAAGAAAGTATCTGATTAGGAAAATGGCTAAATATTGCTGATTTTCACGTAAAGTTTTACAGCCATAGCTTTCTGGTGGTAATGGTTGGATGATCTTGACTGCAGTCACGACACACATATTTAACCCATCATTTCTCATGGCTCTCTGTACGCCCTCAAAATCGCGATGCTCCTCTTGATCCTCCTGCTCTGTGGATATTGTAGCCGATAGGATGAGATAGAAATTGGATAGTAGATGATAGCGATTTTCCTGTTTTTTTAGGCCTGATATAATCTGAACTAGGCACCGCTGACATTGGTGGTCTGCCTAAATATGTTGGCGCTTGTGATGGTTGTGCATGTGAGAGGAGACAACCGGAGTTGCGAAGATGAGTGAGAGGGTGCCATGAACTTTTCCATTTTATTGGAGAGATCAATATAAATTTATTATTAGGTAGTGAGTTGAATACACCTGATAAACCTTTTATTCAAGTATGGGCTCTCAAGCACCAGAGCGAATCATGGACACATATTCGATTGCATTGGTTGGAAGATTGGCCATATATTTGTGACCAAGCAGATCAAATGGCCCGCCAGAACAGATAAAGTATAACCAAATTGCCATGTTCTAAGAGTGAGCGCTAGAAAAGGGCTCCTAGCGACATCTTTTATGACTTCTGTTAGTACTCGGGGGTTTAGACTCAATGAGACGGTGATGTCGGGCACGCTTTGAAGAATGTGCAGGAAACAACTACACGAGATGACATCCTCAATTCAACCCCCGGAAATATCTGCAAGGCATGTGTTTCCTCCCCTAGAGGAGCTTCACGCAGTGTTATGTTATCTCATAGAAGGGGCAAACATCGCTTTGTTCATCTTACTCGTGCATTGGGTAGTAATTTCAATGTAAGATATTCAATTATGTTTTAACTGTTCCCACACTGATATCACATCTACTATTAGTCACCCGGTCTAACGGTTTCAAGTAGCTTTACTACAGCCCCATGGCCGTATTCAGCAGCCCACGAGAGCGGCGT
Organism: Calonectria ilicicola; assembly: GCA_020809705.1. NCBI lineage: Eukaryota > Fungi > Ascomycota > Sordariomycetes > Hypocreales > Nectriaceae > Calonectria > Calonectria ilicicola. The sequence goes on along the minus strand of CP085827.1, from coordinate 5,372,496 downwards.
CCGGCCTTTTTGATTCTTTGAATCAGGATTAGCACCGGCATCACAGAGTAGCTTTACTACAGCCTCATGGCCTCTCAAAGCAGCCCACGAGAGCGGTGTCTGGCTGTCTTGATCCTTTGAATTAGGATTAGCACCGGTATCACAGAGTAGCTTTACTATAGCCTCATGGCCTCTCAAAGCAGCCCACGAGAGCGGCGTCTGGCCGTCTTGATCCTTTGAATCAGGATTAGCACCGGCATCACAGAGTAGCTTTACTACAGCCCCATGGCCATATTCAGCAGCCCACAAGAGCGACGTCCGGCCTTTTTGATCCTTTGAATCAGGATTAGCACCGGCATCACAGAGTAGCTTTACTACAGCCTCATAGCCTCTCAAAGCAGCCCACAAGAGCGGCGTCTGGCCGTCTTGATCCTTTGAATCAGGATTAGCACCGGCATTACAGAGTAGCTTTACTACAGCCTCATGGCCCCCCCTAGCAGCCCACGAGAGCGGCGTCCGGCCTTTTTGATCCTTTGAATCAATATCTTCGCCAACCTGGTATGCTTTCTGCAAAATTATCCGCAACGGTACTAAGTACTGATATCTGGACACAATGTGTAACATCCTCGTTCCTCGAACTGGGCAGTGCAACGAGGATGTGTCCATTATGTCATAGAATCGAATCCACTGTTCTAATAGGAGGTTTGATGGCCAGCCAAAATACTCCAAAAGGTCTTGAGGGATACTTGGGCCATTTCCTTCTTCTATGTGCAACAACCACGAGGTTGTGGCGTAATATAAGAACGGATAGTCGGATTTCATTTGGTTACGCGCTTTCTCCCGGGCGTTCTTACCCACAATGTAGCCTTTCAACATCGCTTCTTCTGCCGAATCAAAAAAATCCAATTTAATATCGACCATGGCTAGGTAGCGTATGCAGATCCTGGATAGCCGATAGTTTGAGAGTTGAGGTGACGGCAACCTGCTGCTATTCTCAAGAAAGAAATCCTTGACGGACTGATGGATGAATTGCACAATTTGTGAATTAGGTGATGATGTGACCTCAGCGAGGCCGCAGCTTAATGTCTGAACTCGCTTCATGAACCTGGCATTGTCTGGTTCATAATCTTTTGCACCCTGACATTCGCGCAACGATTTGTATGGGCACTTTGGATCTACGACCATCGCCCATCGAAGTTCATCGAGTGATAGTGGCCGAGTGGCAAAACAGAGCCACTGAATCAACTTTAAGGAGTTGGGTTCCATGGTTTCGACAAGACTTTTGTATATTTCATTGAGGTCTGGTGGAATAGAGTGAACTGCTGCTTTGATCTCTTCAAATGTGAACCCTTCACCATTAAGGCTCAATACCTGTTTCACCACGAAATGAGCCCACATGAACACACCAGAGGCACGCTTAGTAATGAGATCTGAAATCGCGGAGATAGGCTCTGGCAATGTAGAAAGATTCTCATACACAACCGTTGAAATATCTCTGCCGTTTTCTTGGTCGACAGAGATTTCAAACTTGCAGTATGAATTCAGAATCGGATAGTGCCGACACGTAAAACAAATATGGAATTGCGTGTCTGCGGAAGAGAGATCGTCGAATAAAAGTTTGAGTTTTTCTGCTAAATCGATGGCATTTTCTTTGCCACACTCATCCAATGCGTCGATAAATATCCAAATTGAACGACTGTTTAGGATATTTGAAATAGATGATTTAAGAAAAGGCAAAAGCTCATTTTTATGCCACTGCCATTTTTCAGCCCCTGAACCGATTTGCTGACACTTTTTGTTGTATAATTCAACAAGCTCTTGTAGTGAGTCCGGGACCTGCCTAAGGACTTGATGCAATAGAGACCGGAGGAAACCCAGTGGGGTCTTTTGAAGTTCGTCGCCGCGACCATGAAAGAAGAATGAGAGAATGAGGTCATTATCACCGGCTGAGTGGTTTTTAAATATATATTTAAGCAGCGTGGACTTGCCTGAACCTGGCTTTCCTTTAATCCAGAGGAGGCCTTGACGAGAATCAACCCAGCTCCCATATGTCTTATGTTGATGCAACCATGTACATGTGCCCGTGACGGCATCGTCAATGTCGTTAGAGCGGTCATCGATTTCCTTGAAGGCTAGTGATTGCAAGCATTTTTGTGCTGACTCTGAAAGCAACGATCGTGATAACAGCAGTCCTACGAGCGTTTAATTAAATTTCTCAAATTAAAATTACTAGCCTGGATAAATACAGGTTTCTGGTTCACATACTCTTCATCGCTCGCTGAGAAATGCCTTTAATTCGCTGAAGAGCACTTTTGTAGTCCGGGTCCTCAGGTCTAAACTTGACCATTTCTGAATGCGTACGGTTGATAGCGCAGATGTGCTCAGGTCCTTTCTCCCATGACCGGCAGTGCGTGGCCGAAGATTTGTTCACCAAAATTGCTGGTTTGCCTTGCATTTTCCACTGGCCTTTTACCTGATATATATTAGCACGGATATTTGACAGATAACTATTGTGATATACCTTTTTGGCTGTCGGTGACATGCAAGTTTCATAGAAGCAAACAATCTCAGAATCACCTTCACTCCCTAAAGCCTCAGGAAATTCTCGTTGTTGGATGCCGAGAATTTGCGAATTGGTGGCGTCAATGGAGTGAAGGAGAGGTCGGTTTGGTCCATCGCCTACCATGGGGATAAGCGATTTAATATCCATCCCGTCATGCGGAACACCGAAAAATACAATTCCATATATTGCTTTAATAAATTTCACATCTTCTTCATTTTTTGATTTTGACATTGATATCAAAGCCTACCAAGAGTAAGCATACGATGAATGCACTGAATTTAGTGAATGTACGTACCTGCTTTACAACCAGCCCCCCGAGGCTATGGGCTAGAACTACAATTGGCTTGGGTTTTGCAGCAGCTACCAACATCCGTAGGCTTGTTTGAAATGTCGTTGCCAAATCCTCTAGATTCTGCATGCTATCGCTATGTGCAAGTTTTGACTCATAGCCATACACCATGACACGCGCAAGCGGACGGTTGTCTCCTGCTCCAGTCAGGTCATGTGGTAGTGCATCTCGTAACCACATATGGTTTTTATTCCTTTTGTCTCTGAACGATCCGAATGCGTGTCCGCCAAGGCCAGATATTGCGATAATCCTGGAGGAAGGCCAAAGTTAGCGCATGATTGAACAATAGATTGAGTTACTTACTCGACCTTGTGGTCTTCTGAGGGAGGAGCAAAGAGAGTAGTGATTCCAAGAAAGTCATGGCCGAGTACAAGCGGTCGCGGGCTGGTCGACTGGGTCGGGTCTGTCGGAAGAAGAAATTCCCAGTGTTTTTCAGTCTGGTGAGGGACACTGTCAAAGGAAACAGTCGCCGTTTTTGAGCCTCCCTCGATTTCAACTGCGAGCGACCGTACATTTGGGCCATCGAAGCCGTCTTGGTCTGCTAGAAAGGACTCTAGACGCTGCTTTTCCCAGTCGATGGGCACGCGGAGAAGACGGAATGTCAGTCCTGTTTCGTCCTTGGGGAGACTTTGACTGCTAGCGCTTTGATCAACTGTTCTCTCTGTTGTTGTTCCAGCATGCGACTGTGAAGCGGCATCGTTTTTTGTACTGCTTTGCGTACTGGTTTTCCGCGATTTGGATCGGGTCACTCGTTCGGTTTGCGATGGTCTCTGTCTCTTCATGGTTTAGAGGAGGTTTAGGTTGGCTAGGAGGGTAATGGAATTCTATGATCTTGCTCAAATAAAACCGAGTCGTTTCCAAAGAGAAAAGGCACTTGGAAAAAGGCAAACTAGCAAGAGGATGGGCGGAGTTGTGTCTGCCAAGCAAGTACGCCTAATTCAGGCTGCGGTGGCTTCGCTTACACAAAGCACAGCATCCAATCGTTTCTGCATTTTGACAAGATGAGCTGCCCTATCACCTTAGCGGCGCGTATGTACGTCGACAGAAATGTGATACGCCTCATAGGATGTACGACCAATCAAGAGGCCCCAAGTAAAAGGTGCATGGCCTCCGCCTCAATTATGGCTGCAATATCCTAAAATCGCGAGTGAGATGAAGTGACTTCATGTCCAGCCCGCGCTTGGGTTATGAAATAAGACTATGTATTTTCTACCAACACCCGAGTAAACAGATATGGTTTCTTTATTGGCTTGTATTTGTATATTTAGTTGGCAAAAGCCATGCTGCACGAGTTTCCCAAAGAGATCACTGAATTTTACAACGAAGGCAAGATCCAGGCATCTTCTTGCATCTGGAGCCCAAGGAAACCGCCCAATGGCGATTTATCTTACTGCACATAGTCGGCCGCCTTATATAGGCCACTCAAATGTGGTTTAAGACAGATATGATGGGCCTACGCTGATGGCGGAATACATGGCACATGGCGAAAAAAAGATTTTCTCTTGAGACGATTACAACACAAATTATCATGATATAAATAATAATAAAAATAATATTAATTCATATTTATTTTTTAATCGGCAGATCATCAAGACTCCACCCATGGTTACTGTTATAGTTGCCACCCTGTTGGCTCTGGCGTCTCCAGGAGAAATCTTCCACTGCTTGTTGCTTTAATTAGATATAAGTAAGGATTGTATAATTAAGGGTTAGAAGTAAATGGCATAGAATCATTGACCTAATCCGAGATATTTTTATCTTCGTTTTGTTGTTTGTCTTTTCGCCCTCATTACGCCATGGTGTGCCAAGTGCATCTGTATTGAGGCTGCTGTTTGTTTATCAATGTACACACCCGTTTATTAAATATTTTCTATGAGAATGCCTCTTTCTCCAAATATTTCTTGGCCCTGCTCGTGGATCATTGTGATTTCTAAAGTGGGTAGAAATTGTAGTCGCCTAGTTTTTTTTTTAAACCGCAAACTTGCCTTATTTCTTACTCTATTTGGCCGCGCTATCTAAACCCGCTCTAGCCAATAGTAACACCGTGTTCTAGGTATTTCCATTCAATTATGTCTCTCTATCCCAAATTAGATAGGGCAAAAGCCCCGCCCATGGCTTCAGAACCTCCGGCCATCAAACACCCAGACTATCACATCTGCGCTAGTCTAGCAGGTGAGAGCATGGCTGCCCCATAGCCATTGAACATTTGTATCATCACTTCCACCTCAGTTCAGAAAAAGAGGATGAGAATTGGAACTCTCAGAATCATTCGATACATTTAATAGTTCCATGGCGCTGATTTTTAGAAGCATAGTAAGTTCTCGTTTAGCTGTAAATTGTCCTGCCGAATCCAGTTGAATTAGTTGGAAACCAAATATAGAGAAGATGTGATGCGGTATGGCGGCCGCCCCCTCACAACACGTCAACTAGATCTAGTGACCGGATATTAAGAGAAAAAATGAGGAAGAAAAATCTGTAGTGGTATTTGACACATTTGAGACCGCACATGGGAGTTTGTGCGGAATAGCGGATGCGTCATTACCTATGCATCATTAATGGCCCAGCAAACGAAAGGAGAAGTAGGTGGATCAAGAGAGAAAGAACACAAAACTAGTGGACACTTTAATTCGAAAGTGGTTGGTGGTCAAAATGGGTATTGTTAATACTCATGCTATCTCTTGCGCCGCAACGCCAAAACGCCGAAAGGACCCCCTCCCCCTCATTCTTTTCATTCAGCCTAGGACACCGCCTCGTTTGGTTGCTCATTCCACTCAAACTCTATAATCGCATTAACTAGTCAATTCATGGCAAGCTGCAAAAGGGGGGAAAACGCACTCTGACGACACATGGGACATTGGCCCCTGGCCGAGTCCTGCTTAATCCATTCCTGGATGCAATGCTAAGTTTTGGCATAAGTCAGCAATTTGGAGGGAACTATGCGGAGAGCGCGGGCGACAGGCACAGACCATATGGAAGTTGTGGCCGCATTTCCCCGACACTGGGAGGGATAGTTTAGCATGTGAGCGACAATATGGCCTGATGAACGAACGGGCGGGCACTTACACAGGCTGCAATCATCGCCGGGGTACTTGCAAGTTGGACATGTGCCGTCGAAGTGGACCTGGCAAATACCGCAGACGTCGTCCTCGGGGATGTCCCATCGCCAGGTTGCGACCGTGTTCCACTTTTTGATGGTGACCTTCATGTCGAGCGAGTTGTGGCAGAAGGATTGGTTGTGGTGCAGCTGTGTGGAGGGAGGAACAGCAGAGTCAGGATGACAAACTCTAGAGGGTCTAGAGGGTTGGGTTGGGTTGGAAACAATGCTTCCCGCAACGTCACAAGCCAAGCGGCGCTTGTGCGAAGCCAGCTGCATTGGCTTCCAGGGCTCCCCTGCGCCAGAGCCGGGCGCGTTCAGTGACCTCATGCGCTGAAGATTGTCCACTGAGAGTGCATGGCAGCCCACCCAGGCTCATGCGGTGGCCGCTAGCCCGCTGATTAACCGCTCGCCAACCGTCAAAACGGCCGATAGACAATGCAACGGGGTGCCAGCGCCTGGGTTTTCTGACTGGTCCAAGCTTTCCCGCCTGGCAGCTTCTAGTTTTGACGCCAACTTCGCCCGCTCTGTTATCATCAAATGCCACAAGGGCCCCGTCCCATCAAATTCAAATCCACGACCTTTTTCCCGCTCTCCCTTTGAGTAATGCGGACTCAAGAGTAGAAGACAGGTCTCAGCCATCTGCAACCTTGCGACTGATCCTGCTCCTGTAAGTCATCCATTGCCCGCTAAATTCCACTGCGCCCGTTGATCGACGACTCACTCGTACGAGCCTTATATCGAGTCCTTTCCTCCTCCACCTCTGCGCCGTTCCTCTCCTCGCACCACCCGCCCCCCTCCTCCACAATGGCCTCTGTCGCCTTCTGCCGCCCGGTAAGGGCCGGCTTCCGCCAATTCGCCTCCAAGCCTTTCCGACCCGTCCTCCTCACACGGCGGAATCTCTCATCCTACATCGTTAGCCCGAAAGAACTCAACGAGGCCCTCAGCAAGAACCCCCCGTCGCCCATTAGCACCGACCCCCGAGTGATTCCCCTCTGCGCCTCATGGTTCCTCCCCAACGATGGCCGCACGGGAATCCAAACATTCCGAGAGCAGCGAATCCCCAAGGCCCGTTTCTTCGACTTGGACAAGGTCATTGATAAGCGAAGCCCGTACCCTCACATGCTACCGGACGCCAAAGGATTTGCGGCCGCCATGAGCGAATTGGGCATTCGAAAAGAGGATACCGTTGTTGTGTACGACACAAAGGAATTGGGAATCTTTAGCGCGCCCCGTGTGGGCTGGACCTTGAAGGTGTTTGGCCACAACAACGTGCATATTCTCAACAACTTTAAGCTGTGGGTGGAAGAGGGACTTCCCACCGAGTCGGGCGAGTTGTACAGCGTCGAGTGCTGCCCATATCCTATTCCTACGGTGGAAACAAGCCGAGTCGCCGATTTCGAGGATGTCAAGCAGATTACCCAGGACTACAACAAGGAGGGCGCTGAGGGTGTTCAGATTCTTGATGCCCGACCCCTAGGCAGATTTACTGGTGAGGCCCCCGAGCCTCGAGAGGGTCTTTCTTCAGGACATATGCCCGGCGCCGTCAGCATTCCTTTCAATGCTGTCCTAGACCCCGAGACCAAGGCCTTCCTCCCCCGCGACCAGCTGAAGAAATTCTTTGAGGAGAAGGGAGTGGATGCTACGAAACCAATTATTTCAACATGTGGTACTGGTGTGACTGCCTGTGTTATTGAGACTGCTCTAGAGGAGGCTGGTCTCGGGACTCCTGAGTCCCGTCGGGTTTATGATGGAAGCTGGACGTGAGTCAATTGCCCCACTTTGCAAATGGAATCAAGCTGACAGGACGACAGGGAATGGGCGCAACGAGTGAGCCCAGAAGAAAACTTAATTGTGAAGACAGCGAAGCAATAAGGTTATGATGTGGTCTGGTGTTGAAGAGGGCGAGCGATGGAAGAGTTGTGTTGCGATACCCTCCTTAATGAAGCCCGGCGTTGTCGGGAGTGTACGAACATCCATCTCGTGATTCGAGTCTAGCATGGCTTCCTGGAACGCCTGCATATGAAGACGAGCATGTTTTTGGCAGTCATCTAGAATCCCCACACTTTTGCATAGTTTAAGGTATATAGCTACGAATCAAACGACCGGTGGAGTCCGAATATTTCGGTTGTGCCGTTGCCGTTGAGTGATTGTCCTGAGTGTATGTAACTGGCGCAATTCAGAGGCACGGGATTATGATCCCGAAGATGAATTCCCTCACTTGTAGTTGTTGAGGATTCTTGGTTTTTTATGTTACTTTTGCATAAAATTTAGCCCCAATTTCATGATTCCCTCATCGCTTCGACCCAATTCCTCCTGATTGTAACCTTGGCTCTGTTGATTGTATCACTGTGTCGTACTCCTTGTCTCATTCGGGCGACATCGGAAGCTTTGTTGCAGATTCGTGGCTCACCCTCCCACCTGTGGCGCCAATAACTGCTGTGGCTGTGGCTGCAACGATGAACAGAAAAAAAGTTTCACCGAGCTTTGACCTTGCAAGGTGAAGCTCACCTCACCTCTCCCCAGCCCCACCAAGCCACCATCACCCACAAATTGATTTTTTGCCTGACGCACAAGGCAACCGTGCGCCACAGCATTAGGGCTCGGCTAACCCATTGCACACGCCAAAAATTCCCCAGCTGCAGACACCCCGCCAGCGAAAAAGTTCCCAGCAAACCGCCGACAACACCACAACCTCCCCCCATACCCAATTTTGCGCAGACCACCTTTGGACGGTTAATTCCCCCAGCGCAACAGATCAACACAATGGCTGACCGAGGAGCTTCTCGTGGCGGTGGTTTCGGTGCCCGCGGTGGTGACCGTGGTCGTGGTCGTGGCCGTGGCCGTGGTCGTCGTGGCGGCAAGAACGAGGAGAAGGAGTGGCAGCCCGTCACCAAGCTCGGTCGATTGGTCAAGGCCGGCAAGATTAACAGCATGGAGGAGATCTACCTGCACTCCCTTCCCATCAAGGAGTACCAGATTGTCGACTTCTTCCTGCCCAAGCTCAAGGATGAGGTCATGAAGGTGCGCAACTAACACCAAAAAAAAACCCCCGGCTTACACGACAAAATTCGAGAGAGACGGGGAAATTGGGGAACAACAGCAGGCTAACCCGTGTCGCAAAAAATATAGATCAAGCCCGTCCAGAAGCAGACCCGTGCCGGTCAGCGAACCCGATTCAAGGCCATTGTCATCATTGGTGACTCCGAGGGTCACGTCGGTCTCGGTATCAAGACCTCCAAGGAAGTCGCTACCGCCATCCGTGCCGCCATCATCATCGCTAAGCTTAGCGTCATCCCCGTCCGTCGTGGTTACTGGGGTACCAACCTCGGTGCTCCTCACTCCCTGCCCTGCAAGGAGTCCGGCAAGTGCGGTTCCGTCACTGTCCGTGTACGTATTCACCCGAAGAAACCCGTCTAGAAAACAAAAGGAAAAAAAGGAATAAAGAAAACTAACATTGGCTCCTCTAGCTCATCCCCGCCCCCCGTGGTACTGGCCTCGTTGCCTCCCCCGCCGTTAAGCGATTCCTCCAGCTTGCTGGTGTCGAGGATGCTTACACTTCCTCTGCTGGTTCGACCAAGACCCTCGAGAACACCCTTAAGGCTACTTTCGTGGCTGTGTCCAACACTTATGGCTTCCTGACCCCCAACCTCTGGAAGGAGACCAAGCTGATCAGGAGTCCCCTGGACGAGTTTGCGGATACCCTGCGGGAGGGCAAGCGTTACTAGAGGGCTGGAAACGGTGCGCGGAGTCACGATACATTGTGTTTCATTGCATGGTTGGCCGGTTAGGACATCAGATTTGAGGCTGTGAAAATAATGGCTTAGGTCTGAATGAAAATTAAATCCTTCAGTTACGTTCAAAGAAAGAAAAAAAGATGCCATGCATGGTTCAGTGAAGCAAACCTTTGAAAATCGAATTGAGGGCGTGAAATTACACACAAAACATCAAAACTAATAATTGGGGGACGAGGGAAATAACCCCAAGACACTAACACGTTAACGCAGCTAGACTAAGAACCAAAACTCGTATCGATGACAACATGATCAGACCGAACATCACTCTTCTTCATCTGAGCTCGCAAAGCGCAAGGCGAGTCGTGATTCGGCAGATTGGGTCTTTGCCATCGATGTTGGTCTGACCAAGGTTGGACGATTCCTAAACTTGGACCTGAACCGATTCTGACCATGTTTCTCGGCCCCCGCGTCCTCATCTCCATCTTCAGCATCACCCTCGTTCATAATCACGTCCTCGTCCTCCTCATCGCCAGCTGAGTTGCTTGTTGCGCTCGAGGGCGGGCTTGCATCCTTGCTCTTTGGGATATAGCGAGGGTCAACTTGCGGCAACGCAGTGGGGTTCTCCTCTGGTTTCTGACGACGAGAGAACAGCCCCATGAACGGCGGGGGCTTTGGTCTGGACTCGAACCCTAAAGGCTTGTTGTTAGTTTGGCTGATGTATTTCCTTAATCTGGGGTTCACTTACGCTGCTTGACTAGATTCTCGAGCCTCTTTTGCTGGAGAGGCGTGTCCCCCTTCCAATATTCCGTGACTCCTGGCTTAAAGCGACGCCGCCCAACATCGGGGTCAGAGTATGGAATCTCGACCTCTTGGGTAATCTCGGGCGGGAGCTGGTGCGTATACGTTGCAGGAAAGGTCTGAGGAGTGGAGCGAGGAGTGGGCGGTTGCGGCGACGATACGGGAGTCATTGGTCGCACAGCTTGTTGATGCTCCTTCCCAGAAGCCCGAATCTTGGCCTGGGTCTCCTCGGTTTGCAAGTGTACTGGCCACCGGTTCATGTCCCAGAACCGGGGCGCCTTGGCCGCGCGATCCGGATGAGCAAATGACCATACGGGCTCTCGCTTGCGCACGCCGATTGTCTTGCCATCTGCGTCTTGCACCTTGAACGTACGTGTGGGGTGTATCAAGCTCTTGTTCTCATACGCCTCGCGGACAAGGGCTTTGCGGAGAAGCTGCCGCGCCTCAAAGCGTGAGCTGCCTGAGTCGTGGTCCAGCTTGAGATCGCCCCATTCCTTCTTGTACGCCTCTGGCTCTGCCGTGTGAACAATGTCGCGGTAGCTAGGTGTGAAGGGATTGTGGCCCATCGGGCCAGGGTTGTTGTCTAGGTTGTTGGGGAGCTTTTCGGCGGCATCGTGCCAATCGTTGACCATAGTGTTAAGGAAGTTCCGGTTGACCTGCTTCAGTTCGGGCGTGAGTTCCTCCTGGCTCTCCTCGTGCATTTTCTTAAGATGCCGTATCGTTTTGCCTAGGCGGTAGCCGAGACAGCAAAACAAGGTATGAGTTCTAGACTTGTTTAGGGCAGGCTTGAAGGTTTCGTCAAAGCATACATCCCAGCCGCAAATGTTCTCCAGCTTGGGCATTCCGACTGTGCAGTGCGTAGAATTGTCGGGTTTCGGAACATTGTCATTAGCGGAAACAAAGTCGATGGACATGTCATCGTTATCCTCATAAAGTCCGTCTTCGGGTTCTAGATCAAGATCTTCATCGTCAGATGGGAACCACAGGATCCGGTCCTCGGGATGATGAGTTGACAGAGGTCGGGCAATAGTTATGTTACCCATCTCATCACGATCCACCCTATACTTTATTAGTACAAAATCTTCATGTTTTTGACCAGACATACCGAAGTTTTCCATATCCCTCCATCAGTTCAGCGTACATTACAGTTTCTCCAGATGTAAACCTGTGTCGCCGTACAGGACCTTCGATTCCCAGGTTCAACTCTTTAATAAAGTCAGCCAAAGACACAAACTTGGTATCCCGAAACAAGCTGATGGGGCTAATGTCGTCCAGAATATCATCGACTCTCATTGAAAACACATCAAACCACAAATCAGGGGGAGGATCATCCAGGTCCAAGACCATGGTTTGATTGATAGAGTCTTCCCCAAGATAGACTAGCCACTCTTCCTCCTCTGGGCGCAGATCAACGGGCTCGCCAGAGGCATCCAGTTCATTTACCCGGAATCGCAGGCTTGAACTTTTGACATCCTCATTCCTGAGTCCGCTCTGGACAAAGTGAAGGACGTCTGTCAGGAGACTTCTCGGCGCTCTCAATTGAGCCCTTTTGAGGCGCTGGTGAATTGTCCTAGCATGCGTTAAACGCAAATGAACCCTTTTCATTTCAACGTCCATAAAGTCATGCACAATCGGCCCCTTGTAATTGGGAAGAAGTAGCATATCCGGGTTCTTTCTATCCCGAAGCCATAGCTCGCCATAGGCCTCTTCGATCGGGTGTTTACGAGCCCAGTCGGCCCAGTGTTGATCCCGCTCAACAAAGCTTTTGTGCGCCAGGGTATAAGCGAAAGGATCTCTCGCAGCCCTTTCGGGTACATTCTCGACTTCTTTGCAATCGAATATGATACCGGGCTCCTTCTTTGGCAATGAGGGCAGTGGAAGTACAAGAGCTCGCCATGGGCTGCAAGCGAGGTGATTCTCGGCGTTGTCTAGGCCGTTAAGACATTGCTGGAAAGCTGCGCGTTGGGCCCCACGAAATTCGGCAAACGACTTCAAAGCGTCGATGGAGGGACTTGGGGTATTAATCGCTAGATCTTCAGGGCGAGTATTGAATGGGCTCTTTGTGTACATGTCGGCCGTGAATCGCATTTCCTTCCGAACGCACTTGTAATAGTGATCGCTTTCCCACTCCGCCGTGTTGAATTTTCTGTCCTCAGTGTTCAAGGCGGGATCATTGCCCCTGATGGGATGCGGCCTCCCACCCCGATGAATCCACAACTCTCGAAAGTCTGATGTGTATGCTTTGATTAATTTGACAAAATCGGCTTCGGGAATGTCGTAGTGATCTTCATGAACACTCTGTACTTTGTGAAGGAGCAATTTCCGCTCGCCCATGTCATCCGGAGTCACGGTGTCGAGTATAACGCTCGAGCCTGGAATCGGCGGCAGCCTCTTACTCGTTTTCGGTATCTGGATCGGAAAGTCGACGATGAGCTCTCGGCGGCCGTAGTGGTACTGTTCAAATATCCAGTGACAATGCAGCAGCTGAGCAGCCCGATGCAGATCCGGGCCCCAGTCCTCGCCGCTGTAGTTGGCTGCTAGATAGGCCAAGTACTCTGCGATTTCGGCGTATTTGCGCGCCCAGTTGTGAGTACGATCAATGTCTTCGTCGCAGAGGAATTTAATAATATACGAAAGCTGAATTTTGGGGGCTTCAATCTTCCAGCCTTTGTAATTATGGAGATTTTGATCCTCAAATGTGTCGAATCCATCCGCTTCATCGGTATCATCCTCCTCTTGGAATTGGCTATGCCAAGCCTCATACTGCTCCTCGTTGACGGTGTTGGAATGCTCAACTAACTTTTTCAGGGGGTTTAGGGCTTCAATGTCTGGACTGGATTCCTTGGAGCTGCTAGAATCTCTTTGGGAGCCGTATTCGCCACTAAACCTGAATACGGGATTTGTCGAGGAACTCTGTGGCTGGATAATAGGTTGGTTGCCTGATATAGGGGGGTTGTCGACGTTGAAGATATCTTGGCTTCCGGCGAGCGTAAGATACGGCGTACTTGTGGAACGCAAAGGCCTGGATGATTGCTTATTTCCGTCCTGGAATATGGTGGTTGCATTTTGAGCTACTTTCAGATGTCCTTGATCTTTTGTTTAGTCAGTTCCCCGCAAAATAACGAACTGAACGACTCACGGGTTTCTGATCCGCCATCATCTTCAACCAACTCCGACCCAAACACATAATTTTCATTCGTCGAAGGATTATTAACAAGTCGCAGAGGAGCCTTTCCTTTATCTGAATGAGAGTTAGCACTGCTTGCAAGATTGAGCTGGAAATGTATTTACCCGTGCCTAGGCCCTTAAGATACGGGAAGATATCCTGAAAGAGGTCGATCATGGTGCTCTTGATGTCGGGATGCTGCCTCAAAAAGTTGTCTAGAAGACGGTTCTTAAGTAACGCCTTTAGATCCTGGAAGAATCTGTCATAATTTCCATTTATGCGAAAGCGCCAAAATATTTCCGGGGCACCCTGTGGAAGGTCCTCAAGCAAAACATGAAATCCGTCGGCTACCTGGTCTGGTTTGGTTAATATTACGAAAATTACTGGGGTAAACCTGGCTTACCCAGCAACTCTTTCTTACCGCTGATTTCGTCCGCGTAATTCGACATCTCTATCTGATCCTCGTGAGAAGGCTCTGACTGAGAAGTCGGCCCACTATCCATTGAGATGTCATCATCCATAGAATCTGACATTATGGAAAGACGGTTGAGGAATGATATTGAGAGGAAAAAAAAATAATTAGAAGCCCTGAAATTAATAAACAACAGAGATCTACGCCGCTTTGTCAATGGTGGTGGATGAGAGCAAACAAGGGCCTGAAAACAGACAGATGGGGAAACATGACCATTAACAATCAAGGATCTTCCTCAATACTAGTCAAAACGACAAAGAACATCTCCCCGGAGAACGCACAGTACCCGGATTGGCAGCTGGGCTTGTTGCCACATCACCGCCCATCAGAACAAAGAAATAGGCAAGCCACTTTGATGATCCACTTCTGAAAGATTGTCCTGTGTGACATCTTCACCTTGGGCAGCACAGAACCCAACTGCTCAAATTGTTGATTTGATGGGAAAGAAATAAATTAATAAATAACTAAATAATAATAAAATTATTTACTTAGGTTATTTATTTATTTCTTTTTACATTATTAGTTGAGAAATGGCAGGGAAAAGCAAATGGGCATAATCTTCCAAGGACTGTATTGTAAAGGAAAGGAAAGCAAGTCTTTGTTGTGGAATCCTGATATCAACTAGGGAGCACACGCTTGTTTTGATTCTACTTATTTGGCGTTGAGCAATCTGCATAATGGCAAGCAACTCGGAAAACGACATAGGTTCACAGCCTGATGAAGTCCTTCCAGCTAATAAACGACCGAAAGTGCATTCACAACAGCCAACAAACTCCGCATGGCGTCCGAGTAGAAGTCTCGAAAATGTAGAATACAATATCGCACAGCAAGGTAATCAGAAGGCCCCAGACACGGACAACCCAAGAAAGGACTCTCCGGTTCAGATGTCGGACCAACCTGATCAGGGAAAGATGACTCCGGCGAGACAAGTGCTGCCTAGAGACGATCTTACGGCTGAAAATACATGGCGGTCGAACTCTCTGGATTGGGAGCCGCCCCTGGCCGTTGGTGCCCCTCTCGGGGAAGGGCTGAGCCGTCTGGAGGAGGCAAACAGGTTGGTGTTACAATGGAAAGCAATTCTCGCAAATGCGCGCGAGACCCAACCACAAGCGGATCTGTCTCCGTTTGAACGGCAGCTTGAACAAGTCAGGCAACAAAGAGATGCAATGGAAGAATGTGAAGAGAACACGATGCCGGTGTAAGTTGCCATCTTCAACACTCCCAATATTGCTAATTGTGAAGAGAGGAGCTGGAGTCTACAAAGAACGAACGAATAGAGAGCCGCATTCGGGAGCTGGAAGAGGCATTGAAGCGAAATACTTGTCAGGCGGCTCATGTTAACATCCAAGCTGCAATTACTGCTTATAAAAACGGTGACATTCTCTGCTGGGACAAATGGACCTTGGTTTATGCCGGTTTAGTTGTAGATCATTGTCCGACTTACCGTTCATTCACACTTGACCGGGACGAGAGACTCGATGAATACTTTGGGAAATATGGTGAAGGCTGGCTCTGGTTTGAACCGCCACTGGCTCCAAAGGACGACACTCCGCCTGCCCATCTCCTTGCAGCGACGTGGGCGCATCCATCGAGTAAAAGAAATAGCCTCTGGAGCGGCTTGGCAAATGGTTGGAATATCACCATGGGATTTCGTCGTGTGAGGGCTTTTCATAGCCGGCTGAAAGCCCGGGGGAATGCCAACTCGGCCGGGCTGCGTACAACCGAGAGCAAGAACCTCTGCTACCAACCCAAGCATACGAAATTATCCGAAGAGCACGTGGATGACTCGCAGTGGAGGGTCCATGATGACCCAGATGGGCCGCGATGCCTGTTCCTCATGCACCTTGACAGCGGAGCTAGCGTCCCATCATTGCACCACACGGACTTGGCATTTCTCGGAATTGATCCGGAAACCTACCCACCACAGACCGAAATCGTCATGGCTACGGCAGCAGGTAAGATTCAAAGCCCACTGTATGAGATGCGCGTCGACGTGTGCAAGCACAATGGCCAAACATTGGTTGGGGCCGAGGCAGTGTGGCCGCAAGAGCGACTGGAGCTCGGTGGCATCGTGCCCATATCCATCATGCCGGGCACTGATGCACCCCTCAAGGGCGATAGCGGGGTTCTCACGGTTCAGCAGCTAGAGGAGCAGCGGGCACGAGGCGAGCAGGTTAGCGAGACGGTCTTGGCGGGCAGAAAAAAGAGCATGGCGGAAACGAGACTGTCTGGCATGCTGCCGTTCCAGGTGTGTTACTCTGCAGGAGCGCCGGGGATGAACCTCTGGTTTGGGGAAGACCGGCGAGACGTGCTCGGGGCAGACCGCATGCCGGGCCAGCGGCGGCACGAATTTCACAAGCCGGTCTTATCACAGCAGGTGCCGGAGAGCGTGGAGATAACGAAACGGCCACATCTCATCGTGTTTGAGCACGAGTTGGGGCCCGGGAGGCGACTGCGAGACGCCGATGTTGCGGGTCGGCCGGGGGCTAGTGTCACGACACTCATCGACGGAGCGGAATTCAAGTCCTTGCTGGTGGAGCCGCGGCGTCTGTCTCGGGGAAGCGTGCAGGGGCGCAAGAGGGTGCGGCACGATATAGAATCCCGACAGAGCGGCACAAGAGGTTTCAGAAGAGGCCGGAGGGGTCCCCAGAAGGCCCCGACAAAGGCCGGATGCGAAGTGGTGTTGATGGGACAACGCGGGGGCGAGGATCATCCTTGAATCTAAGCGATCAAACAATTGCCATAACTGGGAGATCAACAGAGGTGATGGACCGGGCGGGTACGTGGCTGGGTGGCATTGCATCAGTGGCACAGCCCCTGGAATTGCGTCGCAAATGGCTGAGGTTGAGGGTGTTGGTGATGGATTGCGCGGATACCTGTGTCGTATATTCTAGTGTTGAAATGTGTGTGAGTGAGCGAGCAAGCAAGTGCCTGCACATGGCATCATTTGGTCCTCTTCTTGCCCATGGATCGTTTCGTGGGTGGCTTGGACGTGGTTCACCCACAAGAAACAGGTTGTGTGGCTGGTGCTCCGCGACAGGGTCCGTCTCTCGGCACCTGACTGGGCGAGGGCTGCAGGTAAGTGGCGCACTTCAGCTGAGCTGGGGATCGACCTTACATGGGACGCTGTCGTATACCGGGCTACGCTGTGCCCAACCAGGGGCCGAGAGTCAAAGTCCCGTATTTTGCAGCTCTAACAGTGAGTTTTTGAAGCTAAAGCCAAAGTCCAATTCATGCCAGTTGTCGCCGGCAGTCGTGCGCAAGGGGGCGCGCCGCCGGTTCGACAATGCAGCCTGCCTCACCAGCCACACGGGTAGTCGAGATGAAGGCCTCCCGGGGCCGCATCCGCGCTCGACGGGGCGGTAGACGTAGGGCTCTGAAGCGGAGAGAACCCCTGTCAGCAGCGGGCCCTCCGCAAAAGCGTCGAGGGACGCATGCAGTAATTGTGCTGACTGTGCCAATTCTCACGGATCCAGAGGCACAGTCTCGGTCCCAATCCTGCGTTGGGCCCTGGCCGAGAGCACCGCTGCCGATGCGGGATCTAGAATGGGATGACACCCAATGGCGGCGGTTCATCTGGCCAAACGTCATGTGTGCACAATGCTCACGTTGTGCGCCGTGGATCTGGCGTGGTCGTGAAAGCGTGGCAGGTCAGCAAAGGCGAGCCAGTGAATGAGATGATCAGCTGGCAATGCTCAATGCCCACAAGAAAAAAAAAGGCGGCTCGGATGTACATGTAATGTACAATCCATCCCTTGAAAGATTGTGCGCCTGTGACTTCCTCACCTTAAAACTCAATCACCTGAAGATATCAGTTTAGTGGTAAAAAAAAAAAAAGAAAATAAATAAATAAATAAAGATTAATAATCTTTATGTATAAATTACTTATTTACTTGAAAGACGGTGGGAAAAGGTAGGCAGGGTACAAACTTTCAGGGATTGTACTGTAGGGGGCTCGACTCCATCGACCAGCGGATGGATGATGGGACTAGGACGCATTCAGCGTACGAGATCAGCATCTGTACCTACCGAGGCACCACTGCGGAACTTGTCCAAGAGCGTCATAGGTTGGGCTGACAAGCCGTTGTTACGCAAAAAGAAGAAGAGAGAAGACGAGGAAACAGGAGGTTGCTGTTATTGTTGCTGCTGCTGCTGCTGTTGCCGTCGTTGTCGTACTGGAGCGTGTTCACGTACATACGTACGCATGTATGTATGTATGTATGTATGCATGTATATCTGTATGATGCAACCGGTGTGTGTGTGTTGCGGCACGCCCCGACAGCTCAGCGGATTAATTGCTCGTTCTCGGTCTCGCAGTCAGAGCAGAGCCATGGCCGTGGACCATGACCCTGTAACCGCGCGTGTGCGATGGATCCATACAGCCCAGGTTTGTGCTGACTCTGCCTTACGGGCACAGATTAAACCCCCACCAAGGCGGCTGTTTGTTGTGTGCCGGCCCCCAAAAAGGCCCAAGGGACTAGCGACATGGAGACCACAGCACGCCTAATGATAAACAGCCAACTGGGGCGACAGGCTCTGTTTACCCAAGCACTACTCGGGAGGCTACGCTGGACTCGGCCTGGGCGGGTACTGTACCTCCTCAGGATCAGGGAATGAGCATGCACCTCTTTGCATTTTTGCTAGTTAACTTGGGTAGTTAATTAGTTAGTTACCCGCTGGGAGGGAGTCGAGCATGACCCAGTACCCAGAACCCAGAACCACAGGACCCAGGACCCAGGACCTAGGCCTGTCTGTAGCTTGTTTGGTAGACACACACCAACAGCAACGCACCCAACCAGCCTCAGCCCTCTCTGCTGCCTCTCCTCTCTCTCGCTGTCGCTGGCCCTGGGCCAACCTGTGATCCATCCCACATCCTTTCCTTTTTCCCTTCCTCCTCCACGAACCCTCCTCCGCGCGCCTCGCCTGCCTGCCTCCGTCGCCGCCGTCGCCCACCCCCCAGACGCCCTGTGATGCTGCTCCGGTCTGTCGTGCTCTCTCGCGTGCGACTCTCTCGATACCCCACCTCCGCCTTGGCGATTCCCCGACCGCAGTGACCGACCGCACGCCGCCCGCCTGTCCCGCCCACACAGACACATACATACACTGCCGCAGACGCCTTCTGCGCCATCTCGCCTCAACCTCGAATTCATGACCGCCGCATCGTCTGCTTCACGCCTCTGGCTCCGGCTCCGGCACTGGCACAGCCTGTAGCTCGTCTTTTGCCATCGCCATCGCCCTCACGGCCGCACGCCCCCCCCCCCCACCTGTGACTGACCCTCTGCTCCTGCGACCTCTTGAACCAAGCTCCCCTCCGGATCCGACCTCAACTCCGAATCTCCCTCCCATTCCGCCATGTCGGCGCCCGCCAGCGTGAGGGTCTCTGGCCCTCCGAACAGCAGCTTCCTTGTGGGCTACCCTGGCATTTCGGCGACTCTGGTACGTCCAGCCTGCTGCCTCTGTGGTGGCGCTTGCTGCCGGAACACCATGCTGACATTTTCCCACTCTCTAGCCGCGCATTGAGGGCAAAGTCGAAATCCGCCCCGGCCAGGGCTATTCCATGCCCGTGTCCGTATCGTTAGTCCGAATATGTTTACAACGCCGCGAATCCATCCATCCCGATGCCGAGAGTATCACCAAGCGACACTTGGGAACCCCCCGGCGAGAGACGACTGATGTTGTGGGCAAGGAATTGCTTCTCTTCCGCTGCGCATCTGGCAAAGAGTCAGAAAAGGTCATTGCCATGGACCTGCCCTTTGTCCTCTTCATCCCCTTTGGCCGCGGCGGAGAAGAGACGAACCGACGAATCCCTCCCGCATCCCTACAACTTCCCAGCAGAACTGCCGAGACATACTACGAGCTCGTCGTCACCGTCCAGCAAGGCCACAGCAACCAGTACAAATACAGCTTCCCTATGCCCCTACAACGCTACGATACCCTCTCCACCTTTGGCATGTATAATAAACCCGAATCTAAGCTCGTCACCGCCGACAACATCGTCCATCTCGGAATCAACCTGCCCCGATGGAGCTATGGCCCGAGTGATCCTATTACCGTTTATATCAAACTATCGCCCAACGCAGACTGGATGTCCAAAGCGAAGCGAGTCACCATCGACAAAATTACCCTCGTAATTGAGGAGGAAATAACATATAACCCGGAAGGCGACGAGCCAACCAAAAAGGTCAACAAGATTTCAAAACAAGTACAAGTAGTCAAGACCAAAATGCCCGAGGCCGGATACGCTACCAACGTCGGCCTCTGCTTCCCATCAAAAGACCTCCGAGACCCCGAAGGCATTATCAAGCGGGGAAAACCACACTTTCCGCTCTACGAAGTCACCTCCTTCACAACCACATCGACCCTATACAAGATTGAGTTTTACCTCAACATTAAGGTACGATAGTCGAGGTTGTTTTCTTTTTATCTGTCGTTGGCTAACTTTCCTAGGTTCAATTAAGTGGTGCAAAGGATGTCAACCTCCGCCAACCCATAGTTATTTGCCCCCTTGATCAACAGGGCTGCAAGGAGGAAATGGATGCTATCGAACAATCGGCAAAGGACGCTTCACATGTCGACCCCGGCAACCCTATGCTACCCGCTCGCACTATAATTCTAGCCAATGACCGCGATTCATTACGGGCTCTGGGTCTCTGCATGGTGGGCGGCCAGAAGAAGCCGTTTATTGAGTGAAAAAGACGGAAGGAAACTAAAGATGGTTACGACGCTGGCCTCGGCCACTACACGCCCGCTTACGATGACGGAAACGCCCACAAGGATGGAAAGACATCCAGCGCGCCGCTTCGAGAGCGCCTCCCAAGTCACAAGACACACAATGTCTGAATGGGATTGCCTTCCGGATGGAAGGAACAGACTGGATCACCCACCAGAACAAGGAGAGCAGAATACGGGGCGTTTGATGAATTTCAGGGGTTTGGCGAAGGGGCAAAGGACCAGTAGTATATGGGCATGATTCATGGCGTTCCGGAAGGATAGGGGGTGCAAGCAAGGCACAGGCAGTGGGCAAGTGCACGGGTGCAAGCAAATGAAGGATTAGTCGGCGAATTGCTACTAGGCAGCGACCGATATGTGGAATGGAAATGTCTTTTCTGAACTGAACGAACTGAAAGCTGGTGGTTGCGTGGACGCAAGCGTGCGTGCAGAGCGATGATTGTGCGGAGATGGATTTACAAGAGAAGAGACTTGGCTTGGCCTAGCCTAGCAACGTCATAGGTCTGATGCTAGCATATCACATCACAGAGCATGTTGTTTCTGGCAGCAGATGTATTATTCTGTAGGCAGAGGTCAGAATAGATAAACTGTTAAACCACTGAACCAGGGGCCGACTGCCGAGAGCTCGGTATCCGAAAAGGGATTGAGAGAGGGCAGAGGGTGCATAGTCTACGTCGCAATGAGAGCCACAGTTGAATTGAGTTGCAACCCGGAGATAGTGGCATAGGAGCCGCGTATCACCCACACACACACACAATATCACCCTCCCTCACACACTCGGTCTCTCTTCCAAAAAACCAAGCTTCTGCCGATCCGAAAGCCCCGAGGCATATGAAACGGGTCTGTCAGGCCTCGACTGCAATTGGTAAAGCTGACTGTTGGGTAGACATGGGCTTAAACACGCAATCCCTCGATTCATTCGCTGCCTGGGCCTAGCTCGTGACATTGGCTGCATGTCATGTACACTCAGCCCCATTGACGCGGCCACTCTGCCCCGACTGGCTCCCAGGCCCAGGCTTGACCAAGAGAGAGAGAGCGGGGAGGGAGGGAGGGACAGGTGTTCAGTGGGCAGGGCAAAGAAGAAAACCAGAAAGGGAAAACCCGACCATAACTTATTAGCGTGTGGGTGTGTGAACGCGCGCGCATATCATGGTTCTTGCGGACTTTCTTGGCTCTGACGGCGGGTTGGGCATGGTCTGACCCGGGACCCAGACCTGCAGCCGAACACGATTGCGCAGATGGCGAGCCGTTTCTTGTGTTTCGATTGCAACACAGCGCCCACCCTCCATGATTTGAAAGAGATTTGGAAGCATGATGTCCTTTTCTGCTTTTTAATTCTCTCACAATCACCTGGAACAAGCGGACATATACACACACCACACACACACTGCGGATGTACTCTCTGCCGGCTGGTCCCCGCATTTATAAACGAGGGCGTTTCATGCCTTGAGAGAAAACAGGGAAGCTGGGGCCAACCGATTGATCAACGCGGGCCCGAGGGGGAACAAGAAGCCCTTCCTCTCAATGTCGTCTGTGCGGGAGGGTGGATCGGCGACCGGGATTGAACTTGATCAACTACACACTCCCATTACGACGCTGCGGACTTGATATGCTGCAGGCTTAAAAGCTTCAATGTAGCGTCGGGTGGCAACTTGAAAAATTCCCCGAGGAACCCGCCTTTGTCTTGTATACAAGCATGTTACGTGAGTCTACTTTTTTTTTTTTGTTGAATGATACCATGATGATGATGAGGTACTCGCTGTTACACATCATCTCGCTGCAGCCCTTGCAGGGAGATGCCCAGTCCACCCAAGGGAAAATCGCTGTGGGCCGGATCTGAGAACCACTTGCGGCGTACACTCGAGCGAGGTGGGCATGGCTGTGGGGATGCCTACTAATTTATATGCTCAATGCCCCGTTTTCTAAGCGAAGAGAGATTGTAGCAGTACCAGTCAATACGTCACCAGGAAAAGTGGTCTTAGTCGATGGTGGATAAAGATAGAGACCCTAAGCAGAGTTATCGAGGTACTTGAGTGTGGTGTGGTCATGTGAAATTACTTGACAGTGCCCGACACCTGATGAGTCGCCTGACACAAGTCAATTAAAAGAAGCTGCCTTTCTTGTAAGGAGAAAGCGCGATTGCTACTGTTTAACGCATAAATAAAGCCCGAAATTCGCAAAGAAATTTGGATAGGCCGCAATATGGACATCAGAGTTGGGAAGAAGTAGATTTGATCTAGAATGTTTGCTTATAAAAAGTAAAAATAAAACGAAATAAATATTTTTGTACATTTATAAGCTTATTTATCCTAAAATAATATTATCTCTCCAGTGTTTCCCCCAAAACAGCCCTCGCTAAAAAGGTTTATGTGTACACCCAGCAAAATGTATGCCCGCAGCACCGACGACGTTTTGCCAACGAGGGGAAATGCAAAATACATAAAAATGTTCCATGATTTGTGACTACCACGAAGAATATCTGAATCTATCCTCGCGTTATAGTATCACTTTTGTAGTATGCATTTATCAAGGAACTCTCTATATATCAATGTTGGGTTTTTGTTTGTTTGTTTGTTTGCTTGCGTGTGACAACGGCCCTCTTCCCTCAACTTCCACATTTCCACATCACCCGACTCGGCACCTCCATTCAATTTTCGACGACGGCATCACAATGGACGACAAGTCGGAACGGTTGCTTCAACACTTCATCGAAAAGATTAATGAGGCGGATTCATCAACCTTAGATTCCCTTGAGGAGGCGCTGGCTGACGTCCCTCTACCAAGAGAACCTGTCTGGGATTATGTCGACAATTTTGAGACACGGCGGGCACTCTTCTTATATTGGCAACAATCTTTGGAAGGAATGGCTCAAAATGCAGCAACTTTTGCATTCTTCATGATAGCCCCCATCGAGGAGATCAAACAACTTCGACCTTTAGTTTTGGATGTGCTGGCGAATCCCGACCCAGACCCAGACAGTTTTGAGTTCAAAAGAGCTTGCAGAATGCGCTTGGACGTTACTCACGGAGCCTATCGAGCAATCAGAGCCTGTATGTTTCTAGAATCCTTCTCGGACCATTCTTACATCTACCACCATTTGCTAACTAACCCGGCTAGATAAAAGAGAAAAGCACATCATATACGAACGAGAGAAATACAAGCCTGCCAATCAACTTGACAAAGCCGCTAAAGATGTAAGGCTTCGTTCCCTATTATTATAACTCGATAATGGCTAAATTGTTTATTTTAGGCTGATGCTCGTGATGATCATAAGTGCATCTTTACTGGAACTCCGAACCCCTCAGCGACCCACATATTTCCTCATTCCCTATCCCAGAATACTGATCGTGGCGTTCTTTTCTCCAGCGTGCTTTCAACTTTTTGGGGGTCTGCTCAGGTTGCAGAGTGGATGACCTTGCTCCGACAAATAGGTAGCACAGCTCAAAACCGTATCCCCCTTGATCTCCAACTTCGATACGATCTCGACATAAAGGACACATGGGCACTAAAACCACTCGATCATGGTGAAACCTGGGTAAAAGTCCAATGGCACTGGCTCAAAAAGTCTGCCTTGCACCCATCCACCATTATCACCGATATTGATGATGCAATTTCCAAGGCTGGGCTCAATGACCCAGGATGGGGCCACCAGTTAGCCCATCGCTCCAGCGGCCTGCGGCTAAGGACAGGGCAAGTCTTTTACTTCAGATCGGATGACCCTCAAAAACTTCCCAGCTATAAATTCTTGGAGGCACATTGGAATCTGACGCGTGTTGCTGCTATTTGTGGAGCGGCAAATTCTTCGCAGTGAGTGAATAGAACAGGCTCCTCCATCAAGATATCTGGACTTTTTGCCTGCAGTGACTCAGTATCTCATGTCAGACGAGGGGTGCAGTGAGGGGCAATCATGCATGCAACTTTTGATTGCGGATGTAAACTAATAAAGGAGATATCTCCCTCGGGAAAAAAAGGGAAAACATAGAGATTCTAAAATGCTGGTCAACTTGGTTTGCTGCCCGTTCGTGAATATCTGATCCCGCACCTTGCGTTTAGATTCATTCAATCCAGGCGTGTCCTAATACGCAAAGCCTCCACTAATAGCCAGTTAGCAGGAACTAACTCAAATTCATTACCACTCCCCTTCCGCCCAAGCACCACCATTAGACAAATCTAAATAGTATGAGGCTAACTTATTTCTTTGAGAATTAAATCCATGTTGTTAAAATAACCAATTTTATTCATTTTCTTTGGGGTTATCCTTTTTTGCTCTGACGTCCTTGAATATGGGCCGATGCACACCGCATTTAGCCAACCCATTTCCTGCATGCCATCTTGCAACCCACTTGGCGCCAACTATCAAATTCGGAAATCCCGAAGGTGCAAAAAAAATTCTCAAAGCATTGCAACAAGGGCAAACCTGGTAAACTTGAATATCAAAGGGTCAGCTCGATTGAGTCATTATGTAATAAAAAAAAAGCCTGTGAACAATTGGATCCCTTCCGCTCATCCTCTTGAACCTCCTTTATCTTGTGGCGAAGCTAGTCAGGTGAGTAAGACGCCACACCGTAATGGCTGAAAGCCATGGTGTCGCCAATAGTGTGCATTTTATTCACATTTTTGGAATAGCCGATTTCCATTGGAGTTGGCTGATAACTCAGAGTCGCTTCACACGTGTTCAACATCCAATGGTTGGATCAACAGGGTACCACTGGAAGACCCAAGTTGGGTATGCGCTGGCCAATTTGGTCTCCTGATTTGAAACCCGAGGCGTTTTGCACTCAGACGGTATGCATGTGGAAGACTGTGGCGCTCGAATTGCTTCGATTTAAACTTAGCTCAAGATGTCAACGTCGGGGGTTCTCTCAGTTGCATTGATCAAAACCAAGCGCACCAAGACCGCGGATGGCGATTCATATTTATAAGAATGGGAATCCAAAAACTAGATTTCAACCTATGGCATACGGATCTTTGACGGTACGCCGGGCTCGCTGATGGGTATGGCTATTTGTTGCAGGAAACCAAGATCAAGCCCCAAGGAAGAGTAAAATACTCAACTAAATCCACAGCCCAAAGAACCACGAGGCTATTTTATTCGACTATGAAACCATTCAGATCGAGTTTCGCTTTCAAGATATTTCTTAATCGCTCAGTGCCCTCCCCACCAGTAACTATATTTGCTTGTTTGGATGAGGCAAAAGGCTTTTCCAAGTGTTGCTAATTAATGCAACCAACTTATCAAGTGAATAGTATTGCTGAAAGTTGACGAAATAAATAACCATGTTTAACCCTTGCAAACAGGCAATTTCTGCCTATTCATCGCTTGTTGGAAGACCTAACAACACCAACCCATCAAGCAGCATGCAACCCACCCGCCATTTACATACTAAAAATGAAACAAGGCAAAATATTTATGAAACTAGAAAACCACAGGACCTATTATATTAATTTTAGCAACTTGCTCTTCTCTTTCTACCAGATTGCGAAAAAGCATAGGCACGGGCATGGGCTCTAGCACAGATAGGTGTTTCTCCTATCCATTTAGGCTGAAATCGCGAAAACTTTTACCGGTTATATGACCACACGATTTTTTTTAGTATTTATTGCATTCTTTTGTTTTCCTTTGCAAGCCGATTCCTTGATGGGCCACGTGAGACAGCCCTCAAGAAGTGAGTGATAGGCTAGCCAAGAGGGGAGGGGATCAGTTCGGCAACCGTAGGATCAACGAGAGGCTAGTTGGTTCAGAAATTAGCCTTTATACCATTTAATATCAGAATACTCTTGCTCGACCAACAAAGACTCAACGCGAGGAAAGGCTAGGCCGAAAGGGAGAAATGGCCGTAGAGATGCAAGGCTGAGTTGACATGACCCGCTCACCTATTCTCCCAGATATGCAACTGACGAGGGTGTGCCAATAGTTAAAAATGTCAACGACCGGCAAATCTCGGCAGTTGCATGCTTCTTTCCATTTATATCCGATCTCATTGTCACATTACCCGCCAATGAGCTGCTGTGGCCTCACAAACAGCTCTGAGCATTTATTGCAACTCAAAGTTGGGGGCCGTTCCAACAGACCAACCATATTCAACGTAACCAGCTTGTTGAAGATGCTGATTGGCTGTCTGCAGCCTCTTGCACAGCCACTGCAATTGCATTTGTTTAGTCACGATTAAATTGAAGTTGAAAACACACCCAAAACAATTCTCTTTAGCGAATCCACTAGTACACAATTATGTATTCCCTGCACCGGGTATATCAAGCAGTCCCCAAGTCCAAACACCACCCACTCCGTTCCGTAGAGTTCCAGTCTGAATACCCACCCGTTGTCCATCTTTCCCCTTAACCTCGTAGGTGTGCCTCAAACCGGCCTCCCAGAAAAGAACTCACAAAAGAAATAAAGGAAATGACCCAAAGAAACTGTTTCATTCTAGTGTTAACCCATCGGGGCAAGACTTTTCCGTCAAGGCCCTCAATTTTTTTTTGATCGGCCTCCATCTCAGTGTTGATTCTCATCGCTATTTTGAGAAACCCATCACCTTCCTTCACCCGAATTGTACAACAAGGAGGAAAAAATACCTCGGCCAGAAAAAAAAAACAGACAAGAGAAAAAAGATGTGCAAAAAAAATGTTTTGAGCCAAAAGAGCGGGGGGGTTGAATAAGTGCGCTGGGTAGTTCGACTGGTGCCACAGCGGCGTTGAAGCTGCCTTTAACGCTTCACAATTTGTTAATGGCGTATGCTGACTTGAAGCTGTTATACAGATGCCTGTAAATGGTTGCTGTTGTGTGGTGGCGTCGTTGACTGAGATAGTTAAACGAGTTTGGGAGCCGGAAACTATTGCGAGTTTGCGAGAGGCGTCGGTCCTTTTTTTTTGTCCATACTAAAAAAACGACGGCTTGGTAAGGACGCGATACTCAACATAGTCCTCACCATCGATACTGATGATAGTACCCTGAGAAACCAATTTGCCCATAAAAGGTCCTGTCGACTTTCGCTCATACTTGATACCACCGTAAATCTTAGCATCTTCTACGCCGGCCTTGACTCGGAGGCTTTCCTGGCGAGCCCAGACCTTATTCAGGCGTTGCATCTCCTCCGATTCGTGGAAGCGCATTCTTCCGTTAGTAGCAACAGGGGGGATTGCTGCGGCTGCGGCATTAGCAGCATCCGCAGCGGCGGCAGCAGCGCGTTCCCTGTTAGCAGCATGTCGGTCAGCGCGACCTTGAGCGGCCTCAGCACGAGCAATCTCGCGGCGAGCGAGTGTGTTGGTGCGCTCAACGGCGTCAACGCTATGCACTCTGTTGAGAGGGGGGCGGGTTTCAGCTGGGGTGGAATCAGGAAGAGGCTGTCGAGTTGGGCGGTTCTCTGCCCTAGCCTCAACGCGGCGACTCTGACGCAGCTCATGACCTCCAAAACCGGGTCGAGGCGACTGATCATTTGAATCTGCAGGCGGTTCGGGGGCGATGGCGGGATAAGCCGGGGCAATGAGAGGGTTAATAGCCTTGTAGCCAGTTCCTGCGCGGAGTTGGGCTTCCTGAACAGCCTTAGTCTCATTGGAAGCTCGCTCCTCGGGTATTTCGCCGTGGTCAAGCTGCCACTGCCGAACTCGGCAGTACTCCTTAATCTCAAGCCTCTGAAGGGGCTTTAGGTGATCCTCAAACTCCACCTCCTCGTACTGAATCCATAAAGCGCCCGCTCCTATGGGGAAGTTTCCGTCGACGAAACGCCCATCACGTGTCTCTCGCACTAACTTGACACGGAACATGTCGTTCTGGCCCAATATTCCGTAAACGGCATGACGATCCTTAGGGTCAGGCTCGCTGGATCCCTTCCAGTATCCCAATAGGATACGAGTGGGTCGCGTTCCCGGGAGAGGATCAACGGGCGGTCGCATGCCCTGCGATGCCATAGGTTGCTGAGAGGCGGGTGATTCCTGCGATACACCGTTGGTAGGGGCAGGGTTGATTGTTGCAAAGCCGCCACTTACCCGTCTTCGCTTTGCATCAGGTCGATTGGGAGTAGCAAGGTATTCAGGCATGTCGGGGCCATAAGCAATCAGAGGAGGGTTCTGGGCGTTTTCGTTGGCGGGATTCAACTTAACACGGCGAATCGCCTCCTTAACAGCGGCCCTCTCGGCGGCAGTGCGTTCATCATCAGTATCCTCGGACTGATCGGATCGAATCCTGACGTATTCTTTAACTTGGAAGTGGTCTAAGCCAACCAGGTGCTTTGAGAAGACAACACGCTCAAAGGTGACCCAGCTTCCGCCGGGTCCTGGAGGAAGGGGATACTCATTGGCCACGGATTCACCCAGAATGTTGATGGGTTGTATGCGAGTTCGTAAACGTTCTCGAACATCAATGAATCCGATGACAGCGTGCTTGGACAGCTCATCCGGCGCAGGCGAGTCTCGCCAATAACCGAGGACAACACCCTTGACACCACTCAAGCTGTTGCGAGCAGGCTTGCCCTTGCTGTCAGGAGGAGGCGACTTATCATCGGTTACGCTCTTTGGAATCTCCATCTTGCTCTCGCTCAAATCATTAAAGAGCGAGGTTCGCTTCCTTTTGGGGTAGTGGGAAACCACGGGCTCATCATCAGCATCTGCCATGACTTCGTCTTCCTGTTCCGACGTAGCACGGCGTGGTGACGACTTTCGATCACCGTTGCGGTTGCCAACAACAATCTCGTCGAACTCGACACCAGATGGAGAGTGAACGCTGCTGCCAGGCTCACTAAGTTCACTTTCAGGGTCACCGTCTCCAACCGATGACTTGTGCCCGTTGGTCTGTCTGAAAGTGGCTTTGTTAGTCTCACATAAATGAATCGGGTGGAGAAGGCGCAAAATAGAGCGGGTTGGAGAGGTTGGCGGTAAAACAAAACGATGTCTCGATTTTAGGGTCGCAGGTGCCCGCGGGAAGAGAGTATCATGTTACCCGAAATCACTTGATCGGATCAAAGAAACTCATACAAGGCTAAACAGGCGAGAATGTGTAGCGTGGGAATGAGTCCGCAACTAGGGCGCTTGCTGAGATTGGAGGCTGAAACAAGGCTCAAAGAAGAAAAGTGCATCTGTGATAGGAAGGAGCGGGAATGCAAAGCGCCCAAGAGGACAGAGTTTTTTTCGGGGTAGTCACCCAAGGTAATGAAAAATCAAGGGATATTTGGAAACCTAAAAGGAAAGGGTGTGGGAACCGACCCCAGAAGTTGTAGCTCGTTGCACAACTGTCGATGGATAGGCTCCAATGAGCAAAGCCACAGTGGGCAGCAGGGGCTTCCCAGACGACTCGGGGCACAGTTCTTTTTTTTTGGTGGAGGCGGGTTGAGGGGGTGAAAGATTTGAGTTGAGAATGTTGGAGATGAGACCGCGGTGGGAATGACTCGCGATGTTCTCAGGTTGCGTCAAGAGGGGATGAGGTAGAAAGAGACGAAGAATCAACTGGAACTGGTAGGAAGGAAGGATGTAGGGCAAGGGTATGGGAGAGAATTGCCCGAAATGGCCGACACGGAACAAGACAATTGGTGCCAGTTGTCAGCCGAAGAGCACCGCTGCAATGAACGGCTGGCACATGGGCGACGCTTGGGACAGAATCGTCGATTGACGGATGCAGTGAATCAGAGCCGATTTGGTCCAGATGGAGACGCGAGACAGCTCCAAAACCAAAAAAAAAGGCCTTTAGGCATTGAGTGCGACAGAGACAGAGGGGAGATGCCGTCAGGTCAGGTGCGGTGTGAAGGACATTGGCAAATGGGGATATGCCAGCTAGACACCTAGTCCCCTGCACAAGAAGCCACGCCACTGACGGGGACGCGACGACAGGATGCAGTACCATCGAATGGCATCGCAACGCAATGCAACGGGGGGAGGAACAGGGCGGGGAGGCGACAATGGATGGGCATGGGTGACAGTAGAGAAGACACAACACAAACTTACTTGGGCGACGAGGTTGCTGCAGATGGTTTCGCAGAGTCCTTTGATGGCTCCGGCGCGGTAGCAGTGCTCGCGGCGGGTTGCGCAGGGGAGGGTGCGCGATCTTGCGAGACTGGGGCCGATGTAGATGCAGCAGCGCCCGGGGACGACACGGTAACCTTGGGCTCAACAGAAGACTTTAGTGAATCGGCAGCGGCAGTAGAGGACGAGGTGGTTTGCGCGGGCTCTGTCGCCGACTTTGCGGCAGAAGCGGACGCCGCGGTTGAGAGAGGAGGAGCCTGCGCAGACTCGGGGGTTCGAGCCGGAGTTGTAGAGGCCGGCTTTGCTGGGGCTGACGTGGGAGCAGCAGATGCTGAGGGCGCTGGCGATATTGGCTCAGGTGGCGCAACCGGCGCCCTGGCCTTCTCGGCCTCGACGCTATCCATGGTGCGAAATAGAGAGGGAAGACGCGGCAATAGAGATGTGCGAAGGGGATGGGGATGATGGGGAGGCCAGTTGCCAACAGTTGAAGAAGTTTTGATGGGTTGGTTTCCACGCGTTTTTCCCGGGACGGCGTGTTATGCGTCTGAGGCGAGCAGCGTGTAAGGTAAGGTAAGGGTAGTTGGCAGAAGGAAAGGAAGGAAGCAGAAAGGCCCGGGCGTTGGGCGCGGGAAACAGGAATGGACAAGGCAGACGGAGACGCTGGTTGGTCGAGGATAGGGATTTCTGGAATCTGAGAGCCGGGGCCCAGGGCTAAAAGCAATAAGCGCAATCCCAATCCAACTTGGCAACCCTGGGCGGAAAGAGGCTAAAGAGGTTTATCGGAGGGGGCTTGGTTGCAGGGTGTGTGGCCAGAATTAGGTTGGGGGAACGGGGAGATGGAAAGGGAAAGGAAGGGGAAAAAATAAAAAATAAAAAAAAATAAAGGGAGAAGAAAATTGGGTGCGAAAAGGAGGACAGGTTCAGGTGAAGGGGGGTGTGTGATTATCGCGGGTGTATGAGCTAGCTGCGGTTGTGAAGGATGTAGGATGTGGATAATAGGTAGTTGCAAAAGGAAGAAGAGAGGAGCAGCGAGGAAACCAAGAGACGCGGCCAAGAGAGGGAAGGGAAGGGAAATGGGTTACGGAATAATAAAAGGGGGCGTGTGTGGGGGGGCGTGTTATGTGAGAGTGTGGCAAGGAGACAGAGGCTGCTAAGTGGAAGGCTGCGAAGAGACAAGCGAAGCGAACAGAGAGAGAGGGTAATGGATTTTTTTTTTTCGTTCGGTGGTGGGAAGCGCTTGTCTTGGGGGTGAGCGCGAGAGATTACGGAGCCAGCGAGGAAAAGAGAAATGTGAGATGGATGAGCAGGGGGGAATGAGAGGTGAGAAACGTGTTTTAGTTGTCCAAGGGAGAAGCCCTCTGATCAGTTGACTCCCACCAGCAGCAGAGCAGCGATTGCTCGATTGGTTACCTCAACCCTCCCCCAAAAGAGGTACGTTGCGCTAGGTATCCGTACATATGCTAACGCGAAATAATTAATAATAATTGGTTTGCTTTAGCAAGTCAACCTTGCCAGAACCGCCTCTTTTTTGTACCCGGGTACCTCAGTGGCCGGCGGTGGTTGATAGGACCGCTTTTTTTTTTCCTTCTTATTTTCTGATTCATTGTTACGCCCACCACTCACACGCGCACACTACAATGTCATACCTAACTAACGATGCGCGACGCTACAGCAGCACGCTGCTGCATTCATCCATAGCTGCATCACTGACATATCGCACGCATCCGAGTTTCCTGCCCATCCCGGGCGGTTTCTGGGCCGCATTTTGGGCCTCCCCTCCCCTTCATCGCCAATCTAAACGAGGCACAATCTGACAAACAGCCTGCTAAACCAGTCACTCTAACAACCGAAACACGACGCGCACGGAACATTGCGAGGCGCTCACCAACCCACTCGCCCCCCTGTCATGGTTGCTTGAGATAAGGTGTCGGCGACACACGCAATGGGTCGACTCAACTCTAAAAGCCGTCCATTTAATGTCCCCCGAAACTTTGACTTTTGTGTCTCTCTGTCGACAATTGCCTTTGAGAGGCAAATGCGAGCCATGGAAACACGGGACGCATTTGTCGGCAATTGTCACTGGTCGGCTTCTTGTCACCGCCATTTTTTTTTTTTGGCAGCCCCTCTTGCAGCAAAAGCTGGCTGGGCCTCGCAGCAGGATCAACAACCGGATCGGATACTGTACAGGTTCCCAGCTCCTACTAGGCGCGCTGGCTGAACTGAGTGGCCAACCCAACACCCCCCCTAGTGCTTTATTACGAATTACGTGCGTGCGCCAAGCTCCAGCTGGGTTGCGAGCGACAGCGATGACACGACTTGGCTGCCATAGGACGCGCCCACCGTCCTTTGGATGGTCCCCGCAAACCAAATCGCCCTCGAGGTGTCCTCTAGGTTGGTGAATTGTCCATTCAGCAACCTGATGGCAGGCATCCGGACGCCATTCCAGCCCCTCGTGCGACGCTGAACCACAAGCTCATGGGTTGAAGCAACCAGGACTCAATTATCAGGTATCAAATGCAGCATAGTCCAGCCATGTGCCGATTAATACATGATGATGACATGGTCGCCCTTTGTGACGCCAATCATTAACATCATCCGGTCAGCCCCAGAAAAGAGGCGCGGCCAATGTAATGGCAATCTCTCGCAACACTTCCAAAACATCCGGTTACTAGGCATACCCCCACCGGCCTCCCGTATCCACGCCCATCATTTACATTGTCGGGACACGGTTAAGAAAAAATCTTTTTTCCACGAGAAGCAATTCTCGCACGCGCCCGCTCGCTACTGTCTGCATCTAACATGCCATGGATTCGCCTATCCCAGAAAGGTCAAGAAAGCGAAACGTAGTGCTCGTGTAGAAGCAGAGCAACGCAAACAAGGAAAAGAAGAAAAAAAATCTATCTTTGGTTTGTAATGGAGGGTTATCCTTGACCCTCGTCAATGCTCTTGAATTGACACGTCTCTTGACAACTAAACCCCCCCCCCTAACCATGCACAGCCCTCAAAAGGGATCTAGGAACGAAGTGCCGGGACTGGCAACCGCCGGTCGGTTGTTTGTCAACAGGCTTTGGGAACTCGTGAAGAAACTGTGAATAAAATGTGATTGCGAGCAGAGCCCGTGGGGGTACGAGTTGTTGATGGCCGGTGGCTAGGGGGCACACGGCTCGTGAAGGCGGAAAAAAAAATTATGGCTCCACGTTTCTACTTTTTGTCCCCCTCGTGTGCGCCGCCTTTCAGTGAGAAATTGGGTGATTTGCCCAGTTGGTTTCTGACTGTCCGTATTCCACCAGTCTTGGGGATGCAAGTGCTTACGCACAGTGTAATCCTGGCTGTCTGGCGGCACTGAGCTGCGCAAAGTCCCGACCCAGCCAAACTCAAACGGCACTCTGTAAATCGATGCTGCTTGCATCATGGATCGTTAATTTACACAGTGCCAGTCAGTTTACGTCTACTCGCATCTCGCATATCGCATCGCATTTCTCCCCGCAATCTTGCAGTCTCACGCAAGCAAGGGAAACCAAAAGCCCTTATACCGTATTACCATGACTAACCACAATCAACAAACAAAACAAAAAAAAATCACCCACGTGCAAAATAAAAAAGGAACCCCAAAGGCATCCAAGCCCAACACCAAAAGTGCAAGGCAAAAAGGCAAGGCATGTGAGCCATGACTCGTCCCCGAGATCAAGCACCGTCGCGCTAGGTCTCAGGATCAGATGTCGAGTTTCCAGTTTCGCCAACAAGTCGCGGTTCTGCGGGTCCCGTATCGGCCCATCCTCTTCCTGGAGACCTTGGGATCCGGCCCCCCACCCGCCAGCCCAAATAGTTTTGTATCTGGTACGGAGTCGCAGGTCGCGAATAATTACACTCCATCGCCCTGTTGGTTGCTGGCCTGAGGCGCGCTCCTCCTTGTGGCTCTTCCCCCGTGCTGGTTGGTTGGTTGGTTGGCTACCTGCTCGCTCGTCCGTAGCTCATCTTGCTTGACTGGGGCCCAAGTCGCTGAGCTACTCACGGTTCTTGGTGCAAATGGGAACCATCTAACCCACCCCCTGCAAGCTTAGTTTACGACCGACCAAAACGGCAACAACCCTTTCAGCTCGTCTCTGTTGACACTGTGATAAGGTAGTTGAACAATGACCAGTCGGGTCAGCGTGCCGCTCGCCGAGCCTGCGTCGTATCGTCCAGTTGTTGGCCGCCATTACCGTCACTGTTGAGACAAGCCGCCAGCTTGTGCCCAATGCTAATGCAATGCCGCGATCACTTCTGTCAACCTGCATTGATTTCCGTTGCATCGTCTAGTTGCTGTCTCTCAAGCTTGTGCAACGAGGCGCCCCCGACTGCATCAAATTAATTCCCTCAACAAAGTCCAAGCTCTGCCCAAACCTATCGCCTAATGTACTTAGCCGCGGTTCTGCTGGTCGCCGAAGGGGAAAATAAATTACAAAAGATGAGTAGGGTGCCAAGGGAGCGCGCTGTGGGAACGACGACGAGGACGAAAAAAAAAATCCCTACCAGCAGCAGCAATATGCAGACCGTGTGTTACCGGGCAAAAGAGACTTGGCCCGCCAGAAACGCGCCGAGTTTTCACCATGTCTCGCCCTTTTACAGCGCTTGTGTCACCAAATCTGACACCTGAGAAATGACCAGCAAACCAATGCAGAGACTTGTGAAACGTTTTCCCGGTCGCACCTAGTCGCAACTGGCCCGGGGCGGTTCTCATCTGTAGCTTGCCTAGGCACTGTATGCTGGTGCCAGAGGCGGGTCTTGTCTCTAAGGCGGGCAACCGAGCCGTAGAAGAAGCAAAAAAAAAGTTTGCGTGCGGCTTGTAACTCTGAGATGAATTCTCTTCTTCTTCGTGGTTTCGCATAGGTACTTGGTTACGCGCCAGCTGTCCTTACCCGACGGGCGGGTGCAGCAGCACGATAACCTGGTTAGCATGGGTCGAAGCCCTGCAATGAAGCAAGAAAAAAACATGTTGGGTATCCGGGCTCGAAACTCGGGTAGCCCTGGGCAATTGAAACGCTTCTAATTCAGGAGCCGACGGCATGTCGCGAAACAAGAGGTGCATCCGCCTGTTGGCTATCGTTTGTTGAAGGATCAGCATACATCTTGTAACTCGGACACGTAATCTCACCTGGAACTGCACAACTCCATTCGTAAATCATCGTAAATCATATCATAGCTTTTGGTCGTCTTATGTTCTATTTGATACAGCATTATGCACCTCGCCCTCTCCCTCCGCCTCGTCCACCTCGCCCGCGGCCCCGTCCTCGCCCTCGTCCGCCTCCGCGACTAGTTTTCTTGCCTCCCCGAGCTCCACCTCTGTTGTCGAACCTCTCAAACAGGAGTTCCTCGCCAAAAGCACCTTCCCCAAACCTCATAAAGTTGACCAATCCGTGGTCAACCACTGCCACGAGCACATTGCGGTGGCCATGTTTGAGGCGCTGGTACATGCGGCCTGGCCCTTTCAACGCCTCACTGGGCGGGTCGTAGGGTGTCGACTCCAGTAAGACTTCTATTTGCTCCAGTGACGGCACACATGACTCATTTGCGTCAACAACGGCAATGCGAAAGTCGGGTGGCGGGGGGTTGCTTTTGGAGAATGAGCTACCACCCGACTTCCACACGTGGTAAAAGACCTTGAAAGGGTCATCGGGAGCTCGCACTTCCGATAGTAAAGGCAGCGGCTTGTGCCGCGGGAGAACAGCGAGCTGATCGTAGATGGGTCGGTAGGCACGATACAGTCCCGGTTGCACGAGGGGCCCAAAAGGCTGCTGCCTTGGCCGCGCGTCCCCGCTGACGAAGGAGAATAGCCACTCCCACAGTGTCTTGGTGGGGGGTGGTGATGATGTTGATTGGGGTGTCGGAGCCCGCAGGACGTTGAAGCCTGACCTCTTCAAGTGCGCATAGACTTGATACTTTGGGAGTGAGATTTTGCCCCTCTCGCCATCGTAGCCGATGAGAAGCGAATAGGCTGCTTCGAGACTAAGAGGTAGTCCTGCATCATAATCGTCCGGTCCCAAGTTTACCTTTTCGCTTGATGGATCTGGCTTGGGAAGTAGATCCTCAACTCCCCCGTTAGGCCACCACAAGTCGACCGTCCCGCGCTCGACTAGGTAGATGGCTTCCTCCGGCAGCAACCAGAGCCGTCCCGCGCCAGCTCGATCAACCTTGACTGATATCGCTCGACCGATATCCTTGTGCCAATTTCCTCTCTCGTGCTCCATTCCAACGACCCGGTCTCGTAGCCACATGCCGTCTTGCTCTCCATCCTGTTCAGAGTCCTCCCACCAGTCAGGGAAATACCAACCCCGCACCCAGGTTTCCTCCCGATGTATCCTCGTGTAGCCCAGGACATTGTCCAAGACGTTGCGGCTGGCCTCGAGGAGATTGTCCTGCGCACGGGTGCCATGCGACTCAAAGTCTTTTTCTCCCTTTCGAATGGCCTTGCTTGAGACACCAGCCTTGTCGAACATGGACAGGAATAGCTTGTAGTCTGCGCCATCTTCCTCAGCCTCCTCGGTTGCGGCCGCACCGTTTTTGTTGTTCGATGGCCCTGCCACGTTTGGATTGTCGTCGTCGTCAAAAGCCATGGTTGGTATATTTTCGGTACAAAATATGACGCCTTAAGAGTGGCCCTGTTGTTTTCGAAGCTCAGGGAGGCATGCCGTATCGATTCGTGATCAATCCGTAGTGTGTAAAAACAGTCATTGTTGCTAGGAAATCTGATGCGAGGCTACGAAGCCTTGCTTGCCCCACCAAGGATTGTGGATTCTGCATGACTGGCTACTTCTGCTCCATTCCCATCAGAAATTTTCAACAATTAAGGTGATTTGGCCGAGTGGTTAAGGCGCTGTGTTTAGGTTTAGGTTCTGAACCAATAACAATCCGCAGTGGGAAACCGCGCAGGTTCGAACCCTGCAGTCACCATAAAACTTTTCTTTTTGATTCACT
The DNA here is from genome assembly GCA_020809705.1 of Calonectria ilicicola. Lineage (NCBI taxonomy): Eukaryota > Fungi > Ascomycota > Sordariomycetes > Hypocreales > Nectriaceae > Calonectria > Calonectria ilicicola. Next base: position 5,334,707 of record CP085827.1, on the reverse strand, counting down.
TCTCCATCATTCTGGTGTTGAGTGACATCTTTTGGACGACCGTTTTTTTTCTTCATCTCAATGTTCCAACTAGTGAATCCATGCTATTTCTCCTATATCTCGTCAATTCCAGAACGTGTCTCACTTCAAAAAATTCTCCAACCCACATACAGACTTAGCGTTCCAAAGTGAACACGCAGCTAGTATATAGTTCCTCGGATTTTTGAGAGCCAAAGCATCGATGACGTTATCGCTCCTCGTTTCCGTCAGTGGCCCAGCTATAGTTTGACTATTCTCAGGCCGGCTCCAGTAACCCATGCTCCCTCACCGAACATTTCTCAATTTCTCATTTTAGTCATGTGAATCGTTGAGTTCAACGATTCAGGAACTGACTGGTAAGGGTCCGAAGGGCCGATTTGTGAATCTATGTGGTTTCACAGTAGATGCATCCCAGACGGCTCTTTTGAGGGCCCCGACCTCCGTATAATCGGGCGTTTGGTAAGAAAACAAACATCTACTATCAGATCATCAGATCATGGTGTATCAGTGAATGCACGCACCGAGGGAACCTGTGTCCCGCGGTCTGCAGGGATTGTCAACGCTCGCCAATTAGCCCAGGCGCCATGTGTCACAATGACATCGACCGGCCGGGGTCGCAACACCGCCCAGCCTATCCAGGACCGGGGATCTCCGTCACATGAATATTCGTAAAAGATTAGCGTCTAGAAAAGTACAGTTTGCGTGGCGGAGATGATGATCGTCGGTGAAATGACTGACGGCAACTGTCACCAGTATGGCCGAGACATTTCTGGACGGCTAAACTATGCGGAAAGGGATCGAGATTTGGCAGCCGATGACACCGAGACTTTCCATGCACATACTAGAAGCAATGACCAAAAGCAAAAAAATGGAAAAGGAAAAAAAAAACGGTAAATTCCTACCTCGGTTAGCCAGCCACCCTTGAGCACACATTATGATGGTAAGACAGCATTTGTAAGAATCCATTTGGTTTAGGGTAGTTGAAACCAGAGGGACAACTCCAATAGTAAATTCATCACGCATCTCCGACGAGAGCATATACCAAAACTATGTCGCATCAACCGGCACAGATTAACTATGAATTTAAAAATAAAAATAAAAAGAAGAAGAAAAAAGGTCGAAACGTCCCACATATATCACAACGCATGGTCCATTGATCATTGTGGAGAGGATAACATCTTCAACACGCTCTAAACAAATTACTGCAAGGCGACCACATATTAAACCCAACAAGTCACTATCGACATCAATACATGGGAAGCAAAATGGAACTGTAGAACTAAAATCCCATCTCTCACAATAATCTCGTTTCGCCGTAAAATGTTTGATTATTCTTTTCATCATGAGCCACCCATTCAATGAGTTTCTTGTATTCTTCAAAACAATATATATGAACTTCATGCTTTTTTATTCGTTACCGCTTCTAAAATTTTATTCTTTTCCCTGTTTTTTTTTCCTTCTTAGCTTGATATCAAAAGCCGCTAACTCTCTCCCTCGGCGGCCGTCTCAGTGGCCTCCTGGGCCTCTTTCTTTGCATCTTCCTCATAACCCTCAACCTTCATGTCCTTCAAACCCAACTCTTCCTCTTCCTCCTCTGTTCGAGTATACTTCTCCCTCTTGATGCTAGGATCAACAGCGGGTGGGTCAACTAGAGTCTGGACATAACTGCTTGCGAAGGGGTCGGTTAGGATAATAGTAAAGGGGGTGTCACCGGCGATGGCGCTATCCAATCCCTTGAAGAAATCATCCCATTGGGCCCTGTCGTCAGCGGCAAGGGAGTCACCGCCATGACCAGAGCCGTGGTCCTGGAAAATCTGATTATGGAGGTCGTCGCGAACCTGAGTTAGGAGACCTTCAACGGTTGTGAAGCGACCACCAAGGGTTCCAGGCTGAACCTCGAGTCTGAGTTCTGGGGACTCGAGTTTGCAAGTCTCGCTCTTAAGAATATCACGAGCCAGATCGACATCGGTCTTGACATCAAGTGTGATCTTTTCACCCAAGTCAGGAATTTCACCACCAGTCTTGACATCGTTGGACCGATAGCCACAGTCGTCACAAACAGTGGACATAAGCACCACTTGTTTGAAGTGAGGAATATCAACCATCTTCATGTTGGTATTGCAAGCGTGCATGCATCCGGGGCAGGTTGCGGGGAAAGTGTAAACCTCGTTGGGAATGATTTCACCGTCCTCAGTCAAACCGGGGTTCTTGATCTCAGAACCGGCGTTGGGATCATTGCCTGAGAGACCGAGGGCTGCGTTTTGCTCAGGAGTTCGAACATATTCGTGCTTCTCCCACTTGCCCACACCATCCTTGAGATCAGGAGCGATAAAAGAGTTACCAGCGGGGTCATCAATAAAGACGCGGAATGGGAAAGAGTCACCAAGAAGCATGGCGCGAGCCTTGGCAATGACTTCGCCGACCTTGACGAACACCTCAGGGGCTTGTTCCTTGCGCGCCTCTTGCCCAAGCTCAAGATCCTCAACGACAGTTGTGAGGAGACCTTCGACATTTGTCAGCTGGCCGCGACCAGCCGGGACCTCGAGATCCAGTTCAATAAATTTAACAGTCGCGGAGTCGGACTTGACGACCTGGCGACTAAAGTCGTTCATGGAGGTCAAGCGCAGTTCATAATAGGTTCCCTTGGGCTGAAAGGTACCGGCCGCCTGAATCTCGTTGTTCTGGGTGTGGCAGTGCTCGCAGGAAAAGGACATGATGACGATTTCGCGGAAGTAGGGGATCGAGGTCAGAAGCATTCGAGTCATTCCCTGAAAGTTTTGTCAGAATTATCCTGAAGAAACGAGTGTGCGAATCTTGGCGACTGACATTCTCGCCGCAGTTCATGCAGAGTGACTCAATCTCCTCAACTGGAGGCCTGTCGTCTTCCTCGTTTTCGGCGCCATTTTCGGTCGAAAGGCCATTAACCTTGTCGCCGATGTTCTCAAAAAACTGCTGCGAGTTTTGCTTGTTTGAATCTTCGACCGCCATTGTTGTATTTGGGTTTGGATGGTTGGGATGGAGGAGGGTCGGGTTTCGTGGTGCGCCGATGGAGGGGCACTGAAATTTTTGGAGGGGCAACTTTTTTGGCGGTTCCGCATTATGTCATGATTTTAGGCGCCTGTGGGTGGGCACACTCGCAGGACCAGCCTGCAAGAAACAAGCGCTAGAAGCTTCGCTGCTGAAACGCCTGATAGTCAGCAAAATCAGTGTCGCTGGCTGGCTCTTTTCCCAGAAAGGATGAAAAAAAGCCACCAGTTTTTTCGGCTTGGCTCATTTCATAAAGTTGGCAAGGCTGAGCGGATTTGCAGCCTGTTTCTGTTGACCCGACAATAGAGCCTGGAGCCCAGCTTTGCGATTTTTGGCACGCTTTTTGCTACTGGCGTTGGTGGTTGGCTTGGGGGCCACGGGCTTCTCAATCTTGGCCGGTGGCCTGGCTTTAAGCCGGGTGGCAGGTCCGGAGGAAGGAAGCATGATTCTAGTCTCCTTTTCGCAGTTAGAGCAGCGTATCATCCTGTAGGAACCGGCCGTTCTCGAGGCATCGGCTCCCTTGGATCCGGTCCGTGAGCCCGTGCCTTTACCATGCCCTTGTGAAGACTTGCGAATCTTGGGTTTGACCGTTTCCCAGCTGAGCGGAGGGACATTTATCAGTCCGCAACCACCGCAGGCCCGCTGTCGTTGAATGTCGGTTTGTAGAATACCGTGCTCGTAAAGTAGCTGGTTTCGATTGCTCATCAGATGCGCCGAAGTGTCGGGCGCCGTCATGCGAAGAAGGTGGGCCGCATTGGTGAGATACTCGGCTGTCCCAGGCAGGTCCTCTAAAGCCATGTTTCAATGGGACGGTCGCAACCGACGCTCCAGCTTCCAATTCGTGTTTTCTGATCGAGGTGAGTCGGGGGGATGAAGAGGTCGGTGATGAGTGAAAGCTTCAACCTTGAGAGCACAGACACTTAGCCACAGAAACCGTGGCTTGAAGAGATCGCTGTGGCTGAGTGGCCCCCAGCTGTCTACAATACAAGATTGCCCTCTACTGTCCCGCTATTCCCTGGCTGCTTAGTAAATAATAGAAAGAAAAAAAAATCAAACAATTAAACTAACCTGAAATAAAATTTTTATAATTATTTATTTATTTATTTCTTGGTTATTGAATTGATGTTTGGGGCAATCAAGTTCCGTGATGTCCAAGGGTGCATATAGGCCGCTTCGCCATCCTAGGCGAGACGAGGTTACAAACATATTTCGACTGGAACAAGATCAAGTGGCCGAAATAATCTTCTTTCCCAGGTCGGTTAATATGGCTAGACTTAAGCTGACCGTTTTCTAGGCTCTACGAATCTCCCACTTGACATCAGTGATGCTCACCTCCTCACTAGCCTTGTCATCATAGTCAAACCATTCACCCTCATCCAATTCAACGCCTGTAAACTTTGTACCAGATTCAAGGCCTTCCACCAACCATTCACCCTATTTCCTCCCATTAGTATGAGTGTTTTTTTTTTTTTTTGGATGCTGGTTTGTTCACCTCTGGCTTAAACTCCACAAATTCTAGGCCACGACAGTCAAACTCGATAACCTTTTTGGGTTTTGCTGGTTCAGTCTGCTCATAAGGAACGGGCGCCGACTTGAACGTGGCAGACGACTCTCGCTGCAAACATGTGAGTCACGAACCGATTGAAATAGATCAAGGGATACGACCTTGCAGTTTTTGCACTTCCAGACGAAGTTAGCCTCTCCGCGGCTCCCACTCATCTCGTTAGTTTCCTGCACACTGTTAATGAGGGGCAACTGAGTAATCTGGACTTGACACACAAATCGGTTGGCTCCAACATAGTTGGCGTGGGTTTCGCGGCAAGAAGTGCATTGAACTTTGAACATGTACCAGAAAGGGTTCTCTTCAGAGTCATTTGGTCGCAGGTTGGTGACACTGTATATTGTTGCTTGTCAACATAGTTCATGGATGGGTGACTTGAACTATTGCAGTACATACCCTGTCAGCTCAGCTGTAAGTACAAGGGCGAACATTTTGACCGAATGAGTGTTAAAGCCTGGGGAAAGATTTGAATTTGGCCACAAATTTGTCTCCGGGTAGAGCTATCCTCAGAGTGAAAAGCAACATGTGCCCAAGGCCTGCGAGATGTGGTGCAAGTGACGCATGGTGGGGTTGGAGTGGGGTGTGAGTATAGCAGCCCACTTTGGGAGAACAAGAACACGTGACTGGCATAATCGTACCACCAACGACTGGTCAATTTCTCGCCTGAGCTCTGCGAAACACCTCAATTGATGGGCCGCCATCAACGCCAACGCCTCAATCACCAAGCAATGTCCTAGTGACAGAGGAACCCCGGCAATGCAGTCCCTCTGGTCGAGAGCCGGCCAGGCTCACAACTGCGGCTGCAGGGTCTGCGAGACTGCTGTCAGCGCCCTCGGTCGCCGGGTCACCACAGCAGCCGTACGACCACGAAAACCTACCTTTGCCGAAATCTTCACCGCAGCCTACAGCTCCCTCTTTGCGGGTGCTGCCGTCGTTGATGCTATTAGAAAGGAGGATCGAAGACAGGATTTGGATCGCCAATTGGACGATGCTCGCCGTGAGCTTGCCGAACTCCAATTACTCCGCACGCTCGAAACGAAACGAATCACCGAGAGTCTCGACAATGATCACCCTGAATTGACGCTCGATCAGATGGATGAGCTGTGGGCGAGCTTGAAAGCGATCTATACTGGTCGTCCATTTATGAAGGAGATACACAGACCAGTGACGCTGAGGGTTTCCGAGTTGATGACGCGATTACAAGAAAGCCACTACCACACACCTGATGATGCGACGATGCAAGAATTGAGGCGCACAAATTATGAGCGTCTTGAACGTGCGATAATGCAGGAGGAGCTCGACCCTCGTCTTGCCCACAGAATGCCTCAAACTCGCCAGCAATTGCACAATGACTCGAGGACAATAGTCCACCTAGTTCGTCAACTTCTCGAACGTGCCGAGGTCAACGACAAATCAACTTCCCCTAGCCCGAGCTTCGACCAGGCTCGCCAATTGGCTTCCAGAAAAAAACCCCTGTACACCTTTGAGTCTATAGATCCTATAGGGGCCAAGGAGAACAGACACAAGTTGAACCAGCGGCTCCGCGAGATTGCTGATACTCCACAACTCAACCTCAAGGAAATGGTGGGCAAGATCTGTTACAACTTGCTCATTGCTGCTCACCCCCCTGATATGCATACTTATAACACTCTAATTGTTGCCTTTGACAAGTCTGGACATTCGAATCTGGCCGAGTCATTGGTCAACTCATTCTTCTACTATCGCCGTCTGGCGCCTACTCCTTCTACATTTATCGCCATCCTTAACCATTACAAAAACTCTAATAACCATGGGCGGTTTTTGCGTGCGATTGCTTGCTTGACCGGCCTTGATACACAAACAGGCGCTAAATTGGGGCGGAGACTTGTCCAAGATATTGAACAACAGCAAATATCGAAAGACTGGTTGCAGGGCAAGGGCATGACGCGCACGGGTGATTGGATCTGGAAACATGCCCCCTTGGACCAATCTTTGGTTGAGACTATCCTCAATGGCCTGCTCCATTTCAAATTGTTTGACCAGGCGGCTACCTTTTTCGTCGCTTGCATGAAGGCCAAGGTTTCGTTAAGTACGAACATCATCAAGCAGCTCTTTGATGAGTGCATTCTGGCTCTGGATTGGAGGGCAGCTGTGCGTCTGGTTCGTGGCTTCACAAATTTCCACAGCCGCTTCCCTCTCATGGTGCTTGACCGAGAGGATAGTGCCGCATACCTCGCCGATCGACTTCGCGTTCTAGTTGACATCTGCGGTCTCAACAACTATAGCCAGACGGGTCCCAAGTCGATGCTAACCAACTTGGGAATTTCTAGTGTCAAGTTTCGTCGGTTTATGGATGCCCTTGCGCGAGTTGATACTACCTCGGGGCTGGGTTTGGATTCTCAAAACAATCTCCCGCATTCTGAGCTTGAAACAATGTCCGCCTTCTCAAAGAGTAGACTGCTTCAGGTTGAGAGTCTGTGGAGGGAGCATGCTCTGGTACAGAGGACAACGCAATCAATCGAGAGCAAGCTTCTCAACTCTGAATTTTCCCTTGAGTTCCGTACTTCAATGGCCTGCCATATTGCGGAATCCGCTCAGCGGCTCTCACTTGAGCTCAGCCAAGAGTTTGTCGAGTTGCTTTTTCAGAAAACTGATATAAAGGGGATTCGGGAAACCCTGGAGGCATGTGAACAATTTCGTGCTTCGATGGAATTAGCTGAGAGTGGTCTGAAGCCTAAGTCTGGACAGAAGATGGCTAAATTTGGCCAACCAGCGGTAAATGAGCAAACCGAGGAGGGAGGCCGGCTGGCGCCGCGGGGTGACGGGCACTCAACACTAACACTAAATGAACCGGACATTCCAACGACGGGACAACGGATAGGGGTTCAGCCAAAACCGTTGAAAGCCAGACCAATGAGAGTCCTGGCGTGGCCAGTGCCGGACCAGCGACCAGTGTATTCGGCGCAAACCCGGCTGGTTGAGCTGGGATAGACGACGAAAAGACACCTTTCTCGAGAAGAGAAGGATTTGGATTTTTTATATTTATTTTAGAACAGCGATGCTGCATATCATGATGCGTGTACAAACTTGGCTGGCATGGCTTTTACTTGTTGTTACATCATACCAGAGGGGGCGTTCTTCAGACACTTTGTAGTAAGAATAAAGTTGGTTGCAACAATCTTTACACATCTCGGCGAGCATTCCACAGACCTGGTCGAGGGCGTGGCCTCGGTTGACGCAAGCTATCGTGTTGGTGTCGCTACTAGTATGTCATGTGGGTGATGGGTCCGCCCTTGGGTCCGCCACCAACCCAGGGGCACGCACAACACAAAGGCAGGCATTCAGGCTCGTGACCTCGGGGCAAATAAGATTAGTCGGCAGCAATATTACGAGTGAGACAGAAATCAAAAAGTGAAGCATGGGGACTGGGGGGGTTTTGGGGCGGCGGCGGCCAGTGACGTTTTACGCCCCCCTTGAGCGCGCACCGGTGCCGGCGGGCGATGGCGATAGCGATGTGCGCATCCCTGGCGAGAAAGCGGGGAGCAAGCAGCAAGCGAAACACGGCAATTGGCAATTGACAAATGGGCGGTCAGGGCTACGGAACCCATTGCGGAGCGTCGCGAGACTCGCGGGAGGTCGAGGGAGCTTCGAGGGCGACGGTTGTCGGGGGCAGAGTGTTTTTTTGCAATCCAAGGACCAGGAGCGTCTCAAACCGGGACGACGGGCAGAGGAGCAGTTTCAATGCCACGGTGTATGTAGACGAGATCACGCACAGGCTGGCCAGTCACGGGGCCCAGAGGGTCCACGGTCGCCAAGGGACGGCGAGAAGTGGTTGGACGCGGCCTAGGGCGACACCCCCCGTCAACCCGTCAACCCGTCAGCAGAGCAGGCCCGGTGGTGCCCTGGCCGGTGGTGGTGGCCGGTGGTGGCCGGTGCCCTTCTGGGTGCGCCGCGGGGGAAACGAAAGACGCACTGTTGGACGGCCGCTGAAACCGCCCAGGAGGCGCGGCAGACAGTGCTGAAGAAACTGGGGACAGAGCCGCCAGTGGATCTGTCGCTACCCCCCACATGGAATCATCGCCGCCTTCACAATCCAGTCAACGAGCCGATGTCCGACGTTGGCAGGCTTTTTTTTTTCTTATTTCCCCATCGAGATTCGCTCCCTCTCGTCCCATCTGACCTCACCTCGTCCTGTTTCTGTCCGTCTCCTCCTCCTGATGGATCTTGTCGCCAATTGCTACCTGCTCCCCGTCGCTCCCACCGCCTACTCCTGAGCGCGCTCGCTTATCCTATCCAGTTTTGCGCTTTGCCGCCAACCTGCTGCACCTCCAAAGTAACCGGGTGCTGGCCTGTTGTTTGCAGCTTGTGCCAGTTGCCGGTCGTGTTATTTTCTTGCCAGTGTCTTTTGCATTGCTAATTGACTGCGAGAGAGAGAAAAAAAACACTATCTTGGCTGTGTGTCGCCTATCTATCTCTCTCCCTCTCATACTCACACTCACTCACTCACTCACTCACCCCCCAGTCACCCCCTTTGGATCTCCGGTCTTTTTGGAAAAGTAAAACCAATCTATCCATCCATAGCCTCGGATTCCGGCACACCCCACATTTGCTCTCACACGACACAGAATATCCCTCTCTCTTACGCTCTTTCTCTCTTTCTCTCCCGGTCTCTGTTCGATAGTACCTTGTCGCCATGAAGTTTGGCAGAAAGTAAGCTTTGCGCCCAGGACTTGCCCCCATCCCGACCAAATATGCTAATTCCCACCTAAAAGTTTACCGCGAAATCAGGTCCCCGAGTGGGCGACCTCGTATATCAACTACAAGGGATTAAAGAAACTAGTAAAGGCCGCCGCAGAAAAGGCGAGGAATGGTGAAAACGTGGATCCTGCAGGTGGGCGGCTTCCTCGACTCTCCGTCGGGCCCTGAGCCTCTCCCCTAACTCCCCAGTCCAGAATTCTTCTTCGCACTAGATCGCAACCTTGAGGATGTCGACTCTTTCTACAACAAAAAGCACGCCGACGCCTGCCGCCGGCTCAACCTCCTCTACAGCCGCTATGGCCGAGCTCCCGATGTTGCCGCGACCCTTGACCAGGACGAAATCGAAGAGGTCATGGGCGCCTTGCTCGAACTGAGAAGCCAGCTACGAAACTTGCAATGGTTCGGTGAGATTAACCGCAGAGGATTCGTCAAGATCACAAAGAAACTAGACAAAAAGGTCCCCGCCATTGTGACCCAGCACAGATACATCTCCACAAAGGTTGACCCCAAGCCGTTCGCCAAGGAGGCTAACACGGCCAGGTTACTCTCTGAGATTAACAAATGGTTGTCCGGACTCGCTGATGCACAGAACTTTGACGACGCCATGTCAGATCACTCGTCCCGCTCGCTGGGGCGAGCATCAACCAAGGCTATGCTTAATTTGCCTCAAGCACAGCTAGATTTGCTAGACCAGGCTGTTCGCAACGATGACGTTGCGGCGCTAAAGCCTGGACTCGACGAGAACAATGTCATTGCCGAAGAAGGCTCCCAGGTTCTCGTATTAAATCTCCTTCAACGTTCAATTTCCGCACGCGCCAAGGCATGCATCACATTCCTTCTTGATAACATCAAGAGTCTTGATGAGCCTGACGACATTAACGGCCGAAACTGCCTTCACCGGCTAGTTATTCACATTGGTCGCACAAAATCCTCGCCTGAGGACCAGGATTCTCAAAAATACCAAGTACCCGCAGGTGCAGAGTTTAGTAATAAGCATCTGCAGCCTGCCGTCTCGACATTGACCCCGCTCAAGGCCCTCAACACCAACGAGACGCAGCTTCTCGGTCATGAAGACGAGGTTGTGCAGCTTTTTGTCTACCTCCTCGATAGCCTCCGGCCTGAGCAGCGAGTTGCGCTCAAGACGCGGGACTCGTTTGGTCGCCTACCCCTTCACTACGCAGCACAGTTTGGATTTGTCGTTGTTTGCCAGATCATCATGTCTAGGATGCAGCAGTGGGACCAATTCCATGTCAAGGATGGAATTGACACCCCTGAGTGGCAAGACAACGATGGCTTTGCGCCCCTGCACCTGAGCGTTGTTGGCGGCCACCCCCTGACGACCCAGGCTCTCCTTAAGGGTGAGAATTGGGAAGGCAGCAGCGAGGCCAAGGCAGAGATTCGAAAGACCATCTCTACCTCTGGTGCTGTTCTGGCTCTTGCCACCAAGTGCAATTACAGCACCATTGTTCAGATGCTTGTGGACGCTGGCGTCAACGTTAACTGGACTGACAAGTCCAACGAAACCGCGCTTCACGTAGCCGCTCGATTCGGACACGACGAGTGTGCTCGAGTCATTCTGAAGGGCAACGGATCCCAGAAGGCTGATCTCGAGGTTACCGAGAATACATATGCCTGGACCCCGCTCCACGTTGCTGCCGTAGATGGCAAGCTTTCCGTGGCCCAGCTTCTTGTAGATGCTGGCGCGGATGTGGCGCGGCTGGACTCTTCCGGCTGGACTGCGAGAGAGCATGCGGCCCTCAGAGGCCATATCGAGATTGCCAGACTTCTCGCATCCGTTTCCAACGAGGAAGAGGAGCAGGTTGTCCGACCAGCAGACACTCTCCAGCCAACTCTTCCTGAAGGCTCCTCCATCGAAGGACGTCGCTCTAACGGCGCGAACGGTGCACCTCGACCAGCGGAGCCTGTGAAGAGTTTTGGTCATCGATATCTAACGAATGAAAGCCTTGTCCTCGTTTCTCTCGGATCTATGGACATGCGCAAGAGCATTGAGCCTGTCCATTTGGATCGAGTGCCACTCGCCGAGGCTCACAACACGCAGCTTGACACTGCACTTTCCATTGTTGTGACGGCTCAGGGGGCCCAAGGCGAGCCCACGATTATCGATCTTCCGGTCCACGAAAATGTTGCCACGGAGCCTGTCGTTTTCACCACGACAGACGCTACCAAGGTGAAACTGCTCTTTGATATTGTGCCAACCTATTCTGGCAGCGAGAAGAACAAGATTGGCCGTGGCGTTGCTCTCCTTTCTTCGGTCAAACCTACCCTAGGCTCGCGCCGAATGAATCTCCAGGGAGATGTTTGCGTTCCCATCGTGTCGAGCAGCCTCGATGTCATTGGAACTGTCAACTTCAACTTCCTGGTGATTACACCATTCCACCATCCCAACATGGAAGTCACATCACGACAGACATACTGGAAGAAGCTGGCTTCGACCATGCTAATTGGTCACCGTGGTCTGGGAAAGAACCTTACATCCAACAAGTCACTCCAGTTGGGCGAAAACACATTGCCCTCTTTTATTGCGGCTGCCAACTTGGGTGCCCAATATGTGGAATTTGATGTCCAGTTGACCAAGGATCACGTTCCAGTTATCTACCATGACTTTTTGGTCAGCGAGACGGGAATTGATGCCCCAGTTCACACACTAACATTGGAACAATTCCTTCACATTAACCCCGACTCCCGTAGACCCAAAAACTCGTTGGATACTTCAAAACCAGAGACCAACGGGAAGAAGAATGGCTCGCGGGCACGCAGCAACAGCTTTACTCCCCAGCGATCACAGTCCATGGGCTTTGCCGGAAGCGGCCGCGACGAGATGGACGAGCGTATGAAGCACACTAGGGACTTCAAGTCTAAGGGTTTCAAGGCCAACTCGCGAGGCAACTTCATTCAGGCGCCGTTTGCTACCCTGGAGGATCTGTTCCGCAGACTGCCGGAGCACATTGGTTTCAACATCGAAATGAAGTACCCCATGCTCCACGAGAGCGAGGAGCATGAGATGGACACCTACGCTGTGGAGCTGAACTCATTCTGCGACACTGTCCTCTCCAAGGTTTACGATTTGGCCGGCGAGCGACACATCATCTTCAGTTCGTTCAACCCAGACATTTGTCTCTGCCTCAGTTTCAAACAGCCATCTATTCCCATCCTCTTCCTCACCGACGCGGGATGCTCGGATGTTTGCGACATCCGGGCGTCGTCGCTACAGGAAGCCATCCGGTTCGCAAGCCGTTGGAACCTGCTCGGCATAGTTTCCGCTGCGGAGCCGTTGATCAATAGCCCGCGGCTCGTGAAGGTCGTCAAGGAAAACGGATTGGTCTGTGTCAGTTACGGCGTCCTCAATAATGACCCGATCATGGTGCAGGTGAGTTGTTTTTGTCTTTTTGACTCGGTTTATTTCTCATTTGCTTGGCTATTTTTTTTTTAAGTTTGCAGTGGCTTTTGCGGTACACAGTAGAAAGGCATGACACTAACAGACACCACAGCGGCAAGTCAAGCAGGGCATCGACGCCGTCATCGTTGACAGTGTCTTGGCCATCCGAAAGGGGCTGACAAGTGCGGAGCCGGCGGCCAACGGTAACGGGAACGGGGGGCCGCCGGTTGAGGATCTGGCCGAGTTGAAGCTCAACGGCACAGACGGAGGCGCTGCTGAAGTCAGCTCATAGATGGAGAGAGAGTGAGAGTAAGGATCGGGATCGGCGTCGAAGAGTACCACCTCTACGGTGCGTCGGAGCATCGGAGTGTCGGAGGTGATCTTGAATGGGCTGATATGACGGAATTGCCATCACAAATTCTGGGACGTGTAGTATTTTTTCTTTCCTTTCCTTGTTCCGCCCCTCCCGCTTTCAACAGTGTGTTTCTCACATGACTACATTGCTCAACCCGTGTAGGCAGGGCGGGAAAAAAAAAGCCTTTGGGGGGGAGGATGCAGAGTAACTCCGGAGAGACTCCCTCTGGGGTTGACCTTTTCGGATAGTTACAGCAATAGCACCCGCGGGGCTGAAAGAGCTAGACCTGATGGGATTTGATCTTGGGGGAGGGATTGGTCGGTGTCTCAGTTTCTTCTCCAGCCAGAAAGCAGACAGACAGACAGAGAGACACAGGCGCACACACACACACACCTCACGCAGGCGCACACATGTACATTCACACACTCACGCACACACATGCATTTTGTTTCTGGCGCCAAATGATGGCTGGCTTTTTTGTCTCGCAGAGCTCAAGATGAACCGGTAAAACGGGCTCTCTCTCGCTCTCTCTTCCCCAATTGATCTTCGCCATTGGTCTTCTTTTTTTTTTGCGGACGCGGAGAAACACTGCGGATCCGTCGTGTAGTGTGTGTCTTCCCTCGCCCCCCCTCCTCTCCCCTCCACCAAAAAAAAAAAAACGTTTCTTTTTCCTCGTCCAAAGCTGGAAACTCCAACCTGACGTGAGAAAAACGCCTCGTTTTTCTTTTCTTTTTATGTTTTCCCCTTGCCCTGGTTTTGATTTGCCGTCCCGCCGCCTCAATTTTTTTTTAATTCCCTCTCCCACCCCCTCCCTCCCTCTAGCTGGCTAGCTAGCTAGGCCAGCTGGGTCCCCTTGTTTCTCTTTTTTTTTTTGCTTCTGCTTGGAGTCCTGGGGTTCCTCCCGTGGATCACCAGGGTAAACACAAAACAAAAAAAAAAAAACCGTTTCCGTGGCGTTGCGGATGGAGAGGGAGGGGAAGGGAGGGGGGGGTTGGATTTGGGTTGGGGTTTGATAGCGATGGACACTCGCACATACACGAGGCAGCCTTGCAAAACGAGGCGTGGGGATCAGATACACTGAGAGAAATTGAATATCAGTGAGCAAGAAAAAAAACAATATGTCACTTTTTTTTCTCCTGTGTGTGCGTGAACGAATACGTATGTGCTTGGTGCATGTGTCAATCAATCCAGACACTGTGTTTTTCCCCCCGCCAAAAGTGTCCGACTCCGAGCAAGTCAACGACATGATGATGACATTTCAACACGGTGCTACTACTGCCGTGCGAGAGGGGGTCAACAAGAAACACGGGCGCAGTCATACTCGTACGATTCCTGCGTCTTGTCATAAACGCAAAAATCGATCGATAGAGAAACACTACGACATACTGACTATCACTATCTCCATACCGCCTAATCATATTTTTTAATCTTTCGAACTGGATAGGTTTCCAATTGACACCTGTTTTAGCCGCGCTCTCTGTCACAAACACTCTCTCTCTTACATTCTGCCTTTTTTTCTTTTCTTTTTATTTTTTCGCATTCTTTGCCAGCATAGGAAAGACGGGCCCCTCCTCGTTTAAGCTTGAGGGCGGCACAGTTACCCAACGTCGCCTCGAAAAAATCACTAACCCATGCTCTCTTTTCGCCTTGCGGGTATCTCTCGCATGGGGCACCGGGAAATAAAAAAAAGAAAAAATATGATGTATTACCAAAACAAAACGACCGAAACGCAGTTTTGGATTTGATCCTGCAGGTTCCTTCGCTCATGTGCTTTCACGCGGGATCTCGGGTGGAGAGAGAGAGATCCAGTAGAGCTATGTAGACGACATTTTGATGTAACGCTCGCTTGCTACGCTACCCTATATGCACTGTGGCAGCTTTTTTTTTACGCGGAATGATTCTCCATGTCATGACTTTGGCTTTTTTTCTTTCCTTTTTCCACCGTATTCAGAAACCGATCTAATTTACATCTGTTTTTTTTGTAATCCCCTAGCACTCTCCGTATTTCATATTCACCAGAGGTGAAAAATTTTCCTGTTCCGCTCATGCGCAGGAATTTGCAATATTTGTGTTTGATAGTAATTGATTGCAAAGGGGGTGGCATGCCCGCCTGGCCTTGTTTTGGGCGGCTGTATGGGATATACGAGCCGGTGAGAAAAAAATACTAGTCAAATGGACGGGCCAATTGTACGCAAATATCAGATTAAGATTTCAATCAAAGATACGAAAAGCCCGCGGCCGGCCGAGGCAAAACAAGTTTGAAAGCAAAAGCAAAAGCAAATGTCCGACGGAAAGTAGAGTGGTTAGTGCGCGGAAACGCGAATTGCCCTTGTCCTGGTCCAGCGAAGCAATAACCAAGAAAAGATTATTGTTTAGTTTGCAACGCTGGTGATGTACCCCAGTGGTTTGTTCGTCGGCCGCGACTTGTTGGTTCGTATGAACGCGCGGTTAGAGGCGCTGCAGAGCCCCATCTCCTCCACTATTTCTGTTATTTTACTTGCTTTCGTGTCTGTTACCCGATCCAACCATGCACTGCCCCTGCCCCCTTCCCCTCTTATGACGAAGATCAGAATTAATGAATACTTGATGATATATGATGAAATAATGAAATGAGTTGGTGGAGGGGGTGAAGTGAAGGGTAGGGGCTAGGAGGAGGCTGGGTTTAGTCAACCTTGCCGAGTCGCCTAAGGGATTCGAGTTGGTGATGGTGATGAGATCAAAGCTAGGTGCATGTTGTAAGTCCACAGAGGCCAGGGTCAGGATTGGACATGAATCGTGAATCGATTCAATATTTTGAATTTTGCTCCGCAGTAGCGTTTGAGCATGTAAACGCAGGGGTGCAGCCCATTCAGAGAGAAAATTTTGTTGTAGACTTTTTTTCGTGTGTTGTTTTCTCGTTCAATTCAAATTGCAAAACACGGTGGACACGCCCCCCCCCCTCGCTCCCCTAACGCGTTCCCTCAATATATTCGTGTAGGTGGTGCGTGCCCTGAAAAATCTACAACGAGACAGAGAGAGCACAGAGTTTAAGCACCCCTCAGCTCCTACGTTACATCCATCTCAATCGGCGATTTTTTTTTCTCTTTTATGATTTGCTTCCTATTTTATCCACGACCTTGTACTTTTGCGAACCCTGGAAAAAGGGCCCACGGACAAGGGACGGGCGTCGGCGAGACGGAAAACACGGGACTCAAGGGTCGCAAGGGCAGGTTTTACTTGGCTGGCTGGCTGGTCAGACGGAGGACAGGTGCGAAAGAGCAAATGCCCATCTTGACAGATGCCGAAAAGGGAACGGGCAAAGGTGGGCAAAGGCGAGATAAAGGATTAGTTTAGGATGCCGTCAGAAGCAAATCCGGGCTTGCAGCCGAAGGGGGCGCGGGATGCAAGGCCAAACAGCTGTCAAGAGGCCATCAATCCAACGTCCCTCCTCCCCGGCGACTGGGCCCCTCCCAAAACACCAGGGAGCCCGGTCTGTCAAGGCGCAAACGTGTTGACGCGCCAGGACATGTTTCATCGGACGCGCTGGAAGGGGTATCCTCGCAGCCAAGGCAAATCAGGGAATCATCGTCATGGCTGGGGAGGACTGGACCGGGGAGGGATGTGATGCGATGAGATAGAAAGGGATAGGAGGGGAGGGGGTGGTGGTCGTGGTGGTGGTCGTTACTTGCGATGGTCAGAAAGTATATTCCCATGTAAGTAAGGAGTTGTTCTCTCTATTGCTTTCTGCGCGAGTAGGGAGGAGGAGGAGGAGGGCTGTGTGTGCGCAAAGACGGCTTCACTGCCCGTAATGTTGCGCCCGCCCCGTGGCCGCAGTGTTGAGGACCTGAATCTGAGCTGTTACCGGAATATCGGCCAGAAGAGGCAGTGCTCCAGAAGACGTCGGTCAGGCAAACGAGGAGCTGGATTGCCCAGAAAAGAGCATGTTTCCGAGCTGCAGCAGCGCGCGAGCGTCCGTCCCTTGCCCTGTCGTGTCGTGCCCTGTCGTGCCTTGCCATTCATTGTTACTGCAATGCCTTGCCATGCCCTGCCCTGCCCTGCCTTGCCCATTCCTCCCGTCCCCGGCCGCCCATCAAACTCCGGGGTGGGGGTGGGAAGGCATGGCATGGCATGGCAAGGCAAGGCAAGGGAGAGAGGAGAGTGCCCCATCCCGGTCACGAGCTGTGCTGCTGCTCTTGGCCCCAAGCGTCGCCGCTGTGGGCTGCGGATTGGATGGCGACAGAGCGGAGAGGGCCAGCAACAGAGAGGGGAGAGGGGGATGGGGGCGAGCCACGACTCGGTTTGGGAAAAATAAGGCCACTTTGGGCGGCCCTGGCCAAGGCACCGTTGCAAAGTCGACGGAACCGGGGGTGGTCATCCGAGACTCAGACGCCGCGGGTCTAGGGCCAGGTCTGGAGTACTCGTCGCAAATTAGTTTGATCCAATAGTTGGCAGCCGTATAATAGCCAACCGTCTGGTATTACAATAGTCGAGATGAGGCAATGAGCCTCGCCGCTGTCGTCGCCGCCGCCGCCGCTGTTGGTCACCATCACGTCACGCACCGTGCTAGGTTGGTTGCTGCAAGAGAGTAGGCAACTCAGTGGCTGGAAGCGGTTCCGCGGCGGCGGCGGCAGCGGCAACTGTGGGAAAATAGGATGAAATGAGGAGCGGCAGCGGCAGCGGAAGCAGCAGTAGTAGCAGGCAGTAGTAGCAGTTGGTTGTGTGGTTGTGTGCGTGTGTGTGCGTGTGTGTGTACCTGTGTGTGTACCTGTGTGTACCGCGTACCTGTGTGCATGAGAGAGAGTGTGTGTGACAGAACCCAGCACCTGCTTCACGGCCGGCATCCGGTAACTCTCCCGCGAGTTGATGAGCCTTGTTTCTGGCTTGCTGCTTGCTTCCTGCACGCAAGGCGAGCTAGGAGGGATGCGGGTTGGAAACGGCACTACGAACGATGTTGATGGTCACCTGTCAGGTCATAGCAACAGCAGCAATCAGCGAGCAGCAGCAGGGTCCCTTGTGCGCGCACGCGCGGGACAAAAGGGAGACTTGTGAGAGAGAGCATGAGTAATAGAAACCCGAGTGAGAGAGAGAGAGAAAAAAGGTGGGACGAAAAGGCCAGAAAGATAGGGCGACAAGGTTCGACAGTATACAGTAGTCGGCAGCTAACGCACAAAGGGCCTTTGAACGTAGGCTGTCTGTCGTCAATGTACACACATACACATACAAACTAGCCCCATGGACGAGGACAAGGAGGGTGCGGAGCAGGGCCTCACGTCCCCTAGTCCGCCTCCCTGCGCTGCTCCCCCTTCCCTAGTCCGATGCAGTGTAACAGAAATGCAGACAGAGTAAGAGATCCGCGGTCGGGATAATCTTGCATGGGGGGGCCCCAGCCAGCCAAGAAAAAGCCCAGAGAGGGGAACTCCATCTGCCCTTTTTTGGGGCGGGTCTCTGCAAAACAACCAGCAAGCAGCATGCCATCCAAGGAGGAGAGCTAATTCCCACTTTTGCGTGCTCCAAAAAAGTGACAACCAAGTGAGAGAGAGGCTCCTCTTTTTTTCTTGCTCTTGGTGTTCTTTTTTGCTTTTTCCGTTTATTTGTTTCTCCCACCCGTGGCTTAGGAGTGACAACAACCATGGAAGACCAGGCTGCGGAGTGCAACCCCCAGCCATTGGGCATGTAAGAGGGAAACGCGAGTAGAAAAGAAAAAGAAAAAAAGAAAAGAAAAAAAGACCACTCCTAGAAGCGAGCGTTGTTACTCTTTCTCCAGTCATGCGCGCGCAGAATGCCCAATGAGTGGAGAACCCCAAGCCCTTCGCTAAGTAGGGAGAGAATGAATGAATGAATGAGTGAGAGAACGAATGAGAGGGGGCGTGTGTGCATGTGTACGTGCTTGGCCTACTTTCAGCTGGCCCAGCATTTCCCTTTGCCTTCTCTGATTGTCTGCTCACAACTGCATGCGTGACGCTCCAGTGTCGATTAGATGGCCCAGTGTAAGATAACCAAACCCTGCTAGGCTGAAGAAGCGCGCCAGAGCGAACGAAGGAAAAGAGATTCCGAACAATTGGAATGCCGGTGAGGCCCG
The DNA here is from genome assembly GCA_020809705.1 of Calonectria ilicicola. Lineage (NCBI taxonomy): Eukaryota > Fungi > Ascomycota > Sordariomycetes > Hypocreales > Nectriaceae > Calonectria > Calonectria ilicicola. The sequence continues at coordinate 5,315,554 of CP085827.1, read as the reverse complement.
TCACTTGTCATTTTTGCTCCTTCTCGCCTTTGTTGCTCTGTCCTATGGTGCCTTTTTTTTTCTTCCCTTGCCGGAGAGCGGTGTGGCGGCCGCTTCAAGTTGCACTACCCGTAGAACAACAGAATGCCAGGGCCGGCCTGCAAAAAGGACGCCATTCGCAACCCACCCCCGCTCACACCGATAGGGACCTAATGGAGGGCAAAAAAGACATCATGACGACGGTGAGGAGACTGGGCCATATTTTTTTTTGCCACGAGGCTTTTGCTGTACGCCCCCCCTGCTACCCTTTTCCTTTTCCTCTCAAACATGCGGTGTCGACTTTGATCCGCGTCGAGATCTGCGTCAAAAGGTACCGTGACCCTATTCTCATGTACTTACCCCTCCATCGCTCGCCTATGTCTCGCTCTCCGCTTGTGAAAATGCTACCCTACATCTCTCTCACCGGTTTAGACGCCCCCCTCCCCCCATGTCCTCTTCACCACTAACTAGCTCATCTATCTCACATAGACGCATCGCATCGGATTTAGAGTTGTGCTCGAGGCCCCTACATGCGCGACGGTGACCCCCCCATCCCCATCCCCTTCCCCTCCCCTTCCCCCAACGTCCGCCCTTTTCTTTGCTTTTTTCTTTTGCCCTTGGGCTTTTCCCCCATTGGGATTGCACTTTGGCCTAATCGAGGGCCTTCTATGCGGCCGTGGACCAGGAGCCGCGACATGGCGCAAGCGGAGGAGAGACATACACACATAGCACGACCAAGTAGGGTCCAGCCCAGCTCAGACACATGGCATCTCGGGTTCTTGCCTTTCCGCTCGTTCGGAGCTTGTACCCGCCGATCCATTAGACGATACTGGGTTGGATCTACCCTTGATTGACGCCTCCATAATTTGTTGCTCTCTCCCTCGCAAACATGGCCCAATTCCGCAACATTGTGGATATTGGGGAGGGGGGGAAACCGGGCTCTCGTCCAATGTAACCAAGTAGAACAGAAACATAGATCTCGGCCTAGCCGATTGACAGACACAACATCTCGGCATCCCGTATTTTTATTCACCCATGGTTGAATATTGCCAAGGCCGAAATCCACAAGAGACGTGGATACCAGAAAGCCGGCTTCCTAGTTCCGTTTCAACATGGCAATGTAGGACGCAGAAACACAAGACTCCGGTCCAGTCAATTCAAAGACACAGCATCTCGTGATCTCATCCTTCTATGGAAACTGCTAGTTACCGGTCCAATAAACGAGCATGAGCTCCTCATCCGTCAACCCAGGCGCTGCTGATTCGCGGGGGGCTCGCGGGGGCCTCTCCCTGGCTTCCCTCCCTCAGCCAAGACAATTCATCATCATTCATTCCTCCACAAAAAAAAAAAAAAAAAAAACAAAGAGGCACAGATACGGGGGATAAACCAAGGGCAAAGAAAAAAAAAAGTTGGCCACCGCCGCCTTATTGACATGTCATCACCGTCTTTTCGCCCTCACCGTCGCGGCAGCAGTGACGCCATGTCACCCTCGAGGCCTACCTGCAATGTTGCACGCAATGAGAAATAAGGATCGGAAGAGGGGGGGAAAGGAGCTAAACCAAAAACTAAGAAGCAGCAAGCAAGCAAAAAACCCCTACGGTAATGCGAGGGGGAGGCGAAGGGGGAGGAGATAGATACCCACACAGAGAGCGAGAGAGAGTGAGTGTGTGTGAGAAGGGCCATTTCCAGTATGGCCCAGTGCCAGAAAGGGCCTTAGCCTGCAAAGTGCGTGCATAGGAATAAACAAAGTTGACAAGACCCAGTGTTGCAGCAAGATGCGGTGCGGTGCGGCACCGGTGCGGGTACGGGTAACGGTACGGAACGATACGGGTAAAGCTTTTTGCCTCTTTTTCTTTTTCCTTCGCTGTTGCTCGTGTCGTTTGTTTCGTCCGCAGGTGCCCGTAGGTTCCAATGCAAGCCCACGGCGAAGTAGTGCGTAGCGGTGGTAGTGGCCTGGCGTTTTGGTGGTGGTGGTGCACGTACATGCTGTCTGTCCGTCCGGGTCTCTGATAGATAGTCGTAGTGGGAGTAGTACCAAGCAAAAAAGTAAAGTGTGTGTAGCAAAGCACCAGCAGCCAAAAAAAAAACGATGTACTTTGCGCCGCCTTGCATCCCGCACACCAAAAAAAAAAAAAAAAAACAGTCCACAAAAATCTATCCATTTGCCGGCATGCCGGGAGACGTCAAATCTGAGATCTGAGGGGATTTGCTTTTTTGTGTTCCCACACTTCATCTCACTCTGGCAGGCGTTGCTCAATTGTTTCGCGCGGGGTTCCACTCACACTCGCCAATTGCCTGCCAGCTGGCCGTGCATAGGGTGACATTCTGGGCTGCTTTCTTTTTCTTCCATTTCATGCTCCATGTTCTATACATATGCATCTGGTTTTGTTTTTTTTTTCTTCCCTCCAGCTAGTACTGTGATGCTCGTGTGTCCCACACACCCTCTTTTTCTTTTTTTTTCTTTCCTTCTTTCTTGCCTCGCTTCCACTCACCCGGCCTAGTTTTACTTGCTTCCTTTTTTCTCTTCCTTCGCTTCGACTTCTCCCTTGTTTCTAAAAAGTGTCTCGCTTTTGCTTTTTTCCCTTCCTTGTATCAACCCTCCTCTCAGCCGCTCAGTATGCAAACGCCCCCCCTTCACCCTTCACCCTTCACCTCCCCCTCCCCGAATCCTATCGTTTTCGTACAGGCATCGTCCATGAGGTCCTATTCGCTGCCGCGAACCCACCCCTCCCCCCTTCCAACTGACATGTCACTTTAAGATATGTGGGTGACGTGCGGCTTGCCCACGAGGGTGGCACGACGTAACAGTGAGACATGGTAAACCAGCTGGGTTGAAAAAAAGAAGAAACAACATTCAGAGACATACATGATGGATTTCGAGGCCAGAAGTCCATCGAAGCCCACACACCCCCCCTTCTGCAAAAAGAAAAAACTGGCAGAAAGTCACAGCATCGTACGAAACTTGCCGGAGAAAAATCCAGAACATGCATCATAAACAGTGATTGATAGTCGGTGGCTGCCGATAGAACGTGGCCGGAGGCTTCTCGCACAGTCGCTAGAACGAAGCCATCGCCAACGCATCTTCCCCCCCCCTCCCCCCCAGCAACCCGTGGTGTCTTTGTCGATCATCTTCCGCTTCCATGATTTCCCCCCCAATTCGGCAACACCGAGACCTTTTCATGAGACCATTCCCGCATCGCAATCGCCAGATCCCTTCCCCTCCTCATGGCATCCACGATGATGGTGGTGACGATGATCAACTTTTCTTTTTCCTTGCCGTGAAGCTATTCCCGAATTTCCTGCATGGACGTTTTCCAGAGCCCGGACTGCCCGAGATGAGACCGCTCATGAGTCAAGCCTCCCCGGACATTCATGCGTTGAGCCCGTGGCATCGTCGCTGATCCCCACGTTTTTGGGGGTTCCCACCCTCACCTACCCGAGTGATGCCATTCCCACTGATGCTTATCGTCCCCCCCCTCCTCGGCCTGTCCGAAACACTTCATGAGACAGTTCCCCTCCCAAGGCCACATGGGGATTTGCATGCCCTCTCACACATGCTGTAGTTCGTGTGCCACGGCTTATGGTAGATGCACGTGGCTAATAGCTCCAACTGCCGATCTCAACAGTTTTTTCTTTTGATGCCATTCCCAACTCCAACACCATCACCACTATCACTCAGGTGCCTGACCCCCTCCCCAGATTATGTTTGACGCGCCATGTAAGACAGCCACATGGCATTTGTGTTAATTCCACATGTCTCCCGTGGCACTCTCTGCCCACGTTATTTGCTTTTTCTTACCTTCCTCCCACCAGCGGAACGTTTTTTTACCTTTTTTTTTTTCTTTTTCACGTCTCGGTCTGTCCGAAACACGCATTGCGGCGCGTCTTCTGCCATGCTTCTGTGGTGTTCTTCTTCCCCAGACCGGACTGACCGAAACGGTTTGTGAGACGTCCGCGTGGGATCCCGGACATCATATGACATTATCAACAGCGAAAGATTCGATGGAGCTTATCGTTTCTCGATGGCAATACTCACGCATCTCACACAGACACCCGCCCCCTTTTTTGTTTTTCTTTTCTTATTCCTTCTCATCATTTGCTTCGCTGGCAGCTTCTAGAGAAGCGGCTGCATACAGTGAGTGCACCAACAAATTCCGCTACAGCTACCCTGTATGCACAAGTTATCTTCATTCACCAGAAAAAAAAAAATAGGGACCCTTGTTTCAGTCGTCATGGTGAGACCTGCTGCTGTTGCCAGGGCAGTCTAACCAACTACTGCTGAGGCGCTGACGACCAGGGGTGCATCCAGTGGTTTTTTCTGACTGGCCGCCGCCCGCGCCGCAGGTCATGACTCGCTGTCCACCTTGGCCAAGAACTTTTTCTTGCAGTAGGACACTAGCTGTAAGCCAGGGGGCCAGCAACGGGGGAGTAGTGACTGCTCAGCCTCTGGCCAGATCTAGTCTCGGCCGATTGCTCGAGGGGCTCCAGCCTCCGATCGCTGGCCGGATGGCTGGCTAGTCACCTCTAAACTACCCCCACAGTCCTCGTTCCTCGTTTGAGAGGTGGCCTGGCAGCAGTGTAGTACACGGCGAGCGACTCAGGCTACGGCGTTAAGAGTAGCGCCCCGTCATGGGCCCCCGTTGTCGCTAGGAAGAGACCCGCAGTAAGCTGGTGATGGCGAGGTCAAGTGTCATCTCAAGGTAAATCTTCTCCATCTAATTTTCTCCATTGCCGTCGCTCCGCATCCAACATGGCATGGCAGCATGTACTTCATCTACGGCATCATCTGCGCCAAGTGCGGGACGCTAGTCGACCGGCCGTCGTGCAGGGAAATTTTTTTTTCGGATGACATTCCGCCTGCGGCTTGGGCCTAGGCTGGTCGATGTACCTGTTCATGTGCCTCTGCAGCCTCGACGGTGGTGGTGCCCTCTGGTGGCCCTTCTGGCGCGCCATGTATTCGGCAGCAGCATGAAAGTCACCGTCCAAAGTTAATGATGCCAACGACTGTGCCTGCATGCCACCGCGTTCCCAAGCGCTCGGGGAAATTGGCGACTAGACCTTGGATCAAAGCTTCTGGGAAAAAAGAGGCGCCGCGTTCCTGAAAGCACAGGTCGCTGAGGGACCTCGTGCTGCGCGCCTCTGCATTGCCATATGCTGCTGCCAGAAGTGCTTCCGCCAAATAGCTGCCTCGTAAACGGTGACTGCGCATAAGGATGATTTCTCGCTCGGCGGCGGCGTCAGCACCGGCTCCAGCGCCAACGCTGTCCAGCTGGGCGGTGGGTGGCCCGCCGTTGCCAATCTATCGAGTACCTCACAAATATACGCTGTACTTACAGAGAAGCTTCCTAAATTCCATCCGGGCTTGATGGCTTGCGAGCAAGAAGGGTGACAGAGGGGAGGGGGAGGGGGGCTCGACCAACCACCTCATGATGAATAGTCGGTGACCGACGTGTCCCCCTGCGGACCGCCCCTCGACGGACCGCACCCTGTGGTCAACCACCCGGCCGATCCCCGTTTACGCCGCCTTAGTTGCGCTCCGGCTGGTCGCCGGCCCCGACCTGGTTTAATGGCGACCCTAATCAGCGGTTTTTTTTTTAATGTATTTTATTAAGCGTTTGAAATAAGCCGCCGTGGGGAAGAAATCCCCGAAAAAGCGCGGAGTTAATCTATGGGGTTCTGGTCAGCGTGTGCTTGGAATGTTGGCGACTCGCTCATCTCGCATAACAAATGTAAGTGTTAGTTGGCCACGATGAAGTAATAGCTTTCGCTGTCGTACATGCAGCAGTAGTACAACTTACGGGGACAATAGCCCCGGGGAAAATTGCCCCCCCCTCAGCCAACGTACCTGACGCCCATCGTTCGCGCCAACACACTATTTGCCAAGCTAGCCAACGGTTCCCCTACCACCCTCGCTGCAATGCGAATGACTTATCGACGCCTTCACTTATCGGAGATTTCCCCCTCACAACGTGAAGCACCTTTGCCCCCCATGTGCATGCACTCATTCTGTAGCCCGCAGATCACGGACTCACCGATACATGCAGGGCTTGGTAGTTTAACTGTACCAAGACATGTTAGGTCGCCGCTCCCCAGTTATCGCAGAAAGGCGCCGAAGAAAACGTGATAGCGTAGCCAGGGGACGGGCGTGCCAGACATTATGATGCTGGGGATCGTCGATCACCCACCGTCGATCCTCATGCCTTGGCCTTCTTGCTGTCTGTGGGCATGAATATCTGCCGCTCCTATGTCTGTCAATTTCTGTAAGCATGCATGTCGGAGACAATACCCGGTCGCTGTCGCCGTCCGTGTTGAAGACGAAATTTTGACCTGCATGGACATTATCAAACAGCTCATCCTCATGCTCATCATTTGGACGGCGGTGCGTGCAACTTCGAAAGTGGCGAACCCAGGGGACCCCTACCCAGCCGGGGAGGTCCAAGGGTCCATTGCGTTTCCTGTCCGTCAATCAGAGCAGAAGAACAAAGCAAAAAAAGAAAGCACGAAAGTGACGTCTCGAATCTCCAAGATGACACATCCAAACAGGCAATTATGCGATCCTCCTTGGTCCATTGATAACACCTGGATGAGACATTCAGACAAAATTGGGAAAAGGCGCACTGGGCATCATGCGGTTACTGGTCTTGGGCACATGTCACATTGTGTTTCGTGCGCCCGGGAACTGCCGTGGAACGTGGTCATGATGATGAAGGTGGCACGGTGAAGCACCAAGTCCTACGATGCCATCTCTTTCGCCGTTTTTTTCCCCCTCCCCTTGTTGCTCAGCCTCGGAATTTAGGAGACGGCTGAATAGAAAGAGCCGGTAGCACTTGCTGCAATCGTCGTCTGAAGTAGCCACTGTTTCGAGGGCTGGGGTGGAAATCGCGGCAATCGGCCGATCAAACTGCCCTCAATCCTCCCCTGGCAGCACATCCCACCGCTCTTCTGTCATGAACCGCTCAGAAGCGGGCCAGGCGGGTCCCCCTCCACCTGCCACTACGGCTTTGACCAGTCGTTCGACTCAACTCTGTGGCTGTCGCAGAATTCAGGGCGCCCTTCTGGATGGCCCATCATGTTCCTACCGTAGCCAGCAAGTAGTCTGATGCAAGGCTGGCCTCGTGCATATGGATAGTCGACTTGCGGTACTTGAGTGGGTTTGTCATGTCGCTAGGTGCGGTGAAACTCCATCGTCACGCAGGGTTTCACCAACCTTGCTGGAAAAAGAAAGATGAGAGCTTACGGACCAAAATAGGAATATGGGACTTAACACGCCATAAGCCCACCGGGGGATATTGAATTCGCCTTGTAATACCATATGTTTAAAATGAATGGGGCAGAGCCGCCATTGTCGCCTGTCCCGGACGGGAGAGACCACTTTCTCGATGCGGGAAGTAGACGCCAATTCTGCCAGTAAGACGCAGGGAGCCCCAGCGACGATCTTGGCGACTCAATCCCCTTGTTGGAGTGGCGGACGTCCAGAACAGGGCCCCCAGCCCATCAGCAGACTAGAGGCAAGGAACTTAGAGGAAGAAATCGCCCGATGATATGTTTATTGCCCGATAAGCCTTAGTTTGCGATGGCGTGGTTCGTGGCGGGTGGCCACCCCCAGGAAGTAGGAGCCAGCCGTGGCGCGCTTGTGTGGTCATCGACCAGACGGGTATGGAGGTACAGAGAGGTACAGGCCGAGGTAGACCACAACAGCCTTGTGGACGTTAGTAAGGGAAATTGGGAGTTAATGCGATACCCCGCTAGGCCATTCTCGATCTAGGTCTGGGGAACTGCCACTGACCTAGATGAACGGACCAGGGTGTGCTCAAACACCTTGCCTCATTTCCATACTGCAGCTATCCCATAGGCTAGCTTCTTTACCCCTGAACCTGGAACAACCCGTGATCAGAAGACCATCAAGGGATAATCCTGGAACACCGTTTCAGATCCTGCATGCACTACCTGTCGAAACTCACCTAGACAGAATAATGACTGGTCAGCAGTCATGATGCTGCATTTGAATAGCTTCAAATTGTGAGCCTCACTCTTGCGGCGCACCTGATGCGGAGCTGAAACTTGCCCTCCCATGCCTGGAGATGGGCAGTATGCAGGGACAAACATGGGATCTGCACCAACAGCTGCAGCTTTTCATCCTGAATTAATTCAACAAATGTCATTCGAATGACAAAGGGGCACGCCTGGGCCTGAGGTTGGTGATGCCTTCCATAGGATAAGCGATATTGATCAGAATTAAACGATTCAATCTTGTACGGGCCGAATCGTGAAACAATACGAGGAGTAGACGAGAAAACCTTAATCGCGAGCAAGGCCACCCAGCCACCTTGGCGATGGACAGATCACGTCGCCATGGCAAGAAACGAACAGATAGGAAGTTGGCCTGTGTACCAATTCAGGAACCATATCATCAGCAGGGCTGGCATCCGTGCCCGACGAGGAACAGTTCCGCCGTACCCTCTGTAATTACCCCGCGCTGCTGGCTGTCGTCTGACACCCACTTGAATCCTAGCTCGTAATCGTCTAAGCCGCTTCATCGAGTGTAAAGATTGACAAAATTGGACAGGGAGTGCCCTGCGGGGCGAATGTGGCCTGATGAAAATCTATCTTTATCCCAGGGTCCTTGTTTTGAGGGCTGGCCAATAGATTTGCTCAATGGCGAAAACCACAAACCGGTCAACGACTCCGATATTGTTTCTCTTTATTCAAGTGGAGAAAAATGGCATGCGCATGAGGCATGGAATGGGCGACCACGATTGACTTTGGTTGGGGGCCACCGTCCCCTCTGCCACCGCACACTGTAGAGATGAGCAGCAGGGAGTAGCTGGTCACCTGCTCACAGTACGTGGCTGAGTAACCGTTGCGCCGTGCCGTTCCCTGTCTGTATCTAAAATGCAGTGTGTAGTTTGCCCGTGTTCCGCGGCTCTTGGTGGGTTGGGTTCATTGGGGAGCCGATTCTCGGTGGGGTTTAGCTGGGAACTTACCTGCCGAGTCAACTCCGATTTGGGTTGCTGTCTTAACCTTACTTTGATATAGTCGATGAGACTATACCCAACGACACATAGGATGTCGCATTAAATCGGGCAATATCGAAAGTGTGGCCGAGTCTTCGTGCAGAGATTAATTGACAGCATCAGGCATGCCATGATGATTGATGAAGCCTTAAGCTTCCCGCTGAGAATTGTCTGTGTGGCGGGCTAGGCTAGCAGCTGTTGAACGTCCAACCTTGGCCATGGGCAGTAAGGCCGCAGTGGGAAGCCGTCAGTAGCGCAAGACTCGGACGATCCGGGCTCAGGCTAGGCTGGTGGAGGCCTAGTGTCTGCGCCGTAAGAGGTTGCTCGGACAGGGCGATCAAGTTTCTGGAGGGTGAGAGCTGTCGGATTCCGATTGGCGTGTGGTTTCCCTGGGGTGGGAAGAAGTGGGTTCGCACGTGGCAGCCGTTGCCAAAAATTGACCACTGTTTGAGTTGGTCTCAGGTCAGATCATTGTGGAACCCGTGCTGACGAAACAGGAAACACTGGATGTCGTGAGGGCTTGTAGGGCAGTCTGGAGTAGACCCGAGATAATACATGCCTTACTTAGCTCTTACTTGCACTTGAGAATGGCCGAGAAGTAGAAACGCCCAGCGGCGGCGGATCCCCGGAGGGGGGGAAAAGGAAAAAACTTGGGGAAGCTGGCAGGCCAACACAGGAGTGAGAGCATTGGTACGGTTCATCACCCGACCGTTGCTCGGCGCACTGGTGAGTTGAGAAGCAGTGCTTGCTTGCTGGTCCACTTCCCGCCCGCTGCTTCGGTGGTTCGCGGACATAATGCCGCGAGGCAAGTGATGATGCTGGATTGGGAAGTGCCGAACTGTGTTTTCTCGACGAGGGATCCTAGATGGCGCCGCTCGATAGTCTAGTGGTCATGGTCATGGTCATGGGTTCGAGATAAAGTGGTGAAGTTTTGGAGGAGTGCATTTTGACAGACGTTAAGATGTGCAGTAGGGCTGCCTGGCCTCAGGCACTGGACCCCACTGGGCAGGCTAGCTAGCAGCCAAACCAGTGAAGAGCGGCCCTCCTGGGAGGCCTTCTCACCACCAATTAAGACCACACAGTGATGGCGCCAAGGCACGTGTTCAAACACCTCTGATGCCAACAATGGACGCAATGGCACGGAGGAAAAAGTCTGTCGACACGGGGGAACACTAGGACCGGGTCCGTAAGCCCGGATATTGTCACGGAAAAATTCCATCCTCCATGGGTGAGTTTTGCAACGCCCTAGTTGAGTTGACAAAGTGCCCTAGGAGGGAACCCTAGCCAGTCACAGCTGTCAGCGATAGTAAATTCCCGACAGTATCAGGCTCTCTTGAAGCAGACCCGGCTGAGCCGGCAGCGCTGCGAGGCCCTTTGCTGCGCTGCTTGAAAGGAGATGGTTGGCATGTTTCCAAACGAAGGCACGAAATAGATGACTTGATCCCCGTGAAGTGAATACGGGTAGTTGTCGATCAGCTTATGCCGCCCTCCCACAGACGGGCGCGTCGTATTGGAAATGCTGATCATTGCGGGCAGCCGCGGGGTTGCAGGCACTGTCCCTGAAAAAAACACGTACATCACGCATCGGGATCCATCGGCTCCAATCCGGTGCAGCACACTCTCGTCTCCCCTCAACAAACCGACCGACACGACACGGGGGTCGAAGGAGGAGTCGGGACGAGTCCCTGCGTCCCCCGTTGCACATTGCAGACCGCATCGCACATGGCACAGTTGTCAAGTGATGTGGGCCCGCACCACGCGCATTCCCGGCACGAAGGAGTTGGCGTTAGCAGTTAGTAGTTAGTAGCAGAGCATCGTTTAGCAGTCTGCAGCTTGACAAGGGCCAGACTGAAGCTCACGACATCACGTTGAGGCCCATGTTGCCCAATGGGGCCGATGGCGCACCGCGATTGCGCCCAGGGCAAGATCTTGGCTGGGACCCATGCAAGCGATTGTTGCATTAAGGTTGGAGATTGCGGGATGCACGTCGGCAGTACTGTTGCGCTCAGCGCCTTAGAACTACGCCTTAGAACTACGACCACGATGGGATCTGACGTTGGTCAAACCTGGCAACTCTCGCAAATTGGCTAGTCTGCTACTGGAAAGGGGGCAATTTCACTCGTCCGCAACTGTCTGCCCGCGCATCAGAGGCTTACTAGTGACGGTTTTTTTTTTCCCCTGGTAAAAACTTTTTTTCCCACTTCTCGGAGTAACGGCTTTGAGGCTTTGGGGAAACCCCACCCGCAAAACCGGTGATAAGACGGTAAAGTCTGTGCAAGCCGGGTAATCAACATCGGTACGGAGGCGAGGGACAGGATGCGTTTTTCAAATGTAAACATTTCCACCACTAGTGCGTCCGGAATAACAACTATGGCTCCCGCAACGTCAAAGCCCAGGGATATCTACGATCCAGGACCATGGCAGGCCGATGATACGTTGCCTCGACGGGAATCATAACACTATGCGCGGATGTTTCGTCGCGCTAGCAAAGTAAACACTGCGCTGCGTGTTTTTTTTTTCACTGCATTGAGGGAGCGCGTTAGGCGGCGGGCGGCATCTGGGGGGGGGGGCAAGGCTGATAGGCTGATCGTACGATGCGCGGCACTCTTCCAACTGGGTTGGGCTTGCTCGCCCTCTGAAAAACGGTCTCCAGCATCTAGCGAAGGTGCTGTGAGGTATGATTTTGCAGGGTTCCAACCTACTTCCACGTGTAGTGTCATCCCTGGTTATAGATTTGGGGCAGGGGCTTGGGCTGATCTTTCGGCACTCGCCCAGGCTAGAACTTAGCATTGTCACTGCACGCCTCTGCGATCTAGCATCGCTGCTAAACAAGGAAGCCAAGGGGATGAAATCGACGTTATTCTGCGGACCGGAATAGAGCCGACGCGATTGTGGGGGCTTGCACTGACGTTGGTTTCAGTGGCCGTGTCCCCCTATTTCTCCGTGTTTAGATGTTGTTCCCCAAGGCTCAAGAACTGGTGGCAAGTGTAATCTAGCTGGGACAGACGAGTCCCATATGATGCAAGGGCAAGGAATCGTTCATCAAAATGATGAGCGCGGCAATGGTCCGGAGTCAAGATAATGATGATAGTCCCTGCGTCGAGGCATCATCCCTGCTCCTGTCTGCTTGTCAGTGCCAACGTCCAACAAGCCAGCTATTGCCATTTTAATCAGATATAGGTGCACTTGAGCTGGATGGTCTAGTGCGTCCCTCTGCTCTCGCTTTGACATGACCTTTAGCTGCCACGTGAGAGATTGTCGCCGTGGGATCTCTGACAGTCGCCAGATGACAAGATCATCACTGCCCCCGCTCCGCCCTGACGTGCGAGGTTTTGGAGGAGATCCCCAACGGCCTCCTTTGCAGAGGATTCGCGCGCCTGCGCCAGCGCCTGCCTGATGCTCGGTCCTCTGAGAAGCCCACTTTGTGAGATTTTCACTACTGCGCACAATGTGGCGCCGTCGTGTCAGTGTCTAGGAACATGGGAGCGGGACAACCAAGGACTTTGCATGATGCGTGGGCTGGAAAATTGCATTTCTCACGACGTCAAGCTTTTTGGGCTCAAAATTATCAAAATAGCATCATACTTCTCAGCCCGGCAGGTGCAGTCGTCAGTTGAGACTAATTAGGTGGTTCAAGTCCAAAAATAACACGCCTGTTACTGCGACAGCCGGTTAATATTGGTGGGATTGAAGGGGACCGGTGGCGTCGAGAGAAGCGCGTCAAGAAAAAAAAAAAGTGGCTGTACGGTGGGCCAGGAAAGGCTGAGGCTCTGTGGCTCTGTGGCTCTGAGGCTGGGAGGCTGGAGGGAGTCACGTCAGAGTGATTTGCCCCCGATCGATGTGTTTGAAGTTGTGGAGGCGGCCGCGTGAAACATTGGATCTATGGGAGGTTCAGGATATGGAACACGCTCCGGGGCTAGCAGTAGCCAGGGTTTCCCGCACCAAGAGTGATCACTGTTGAGCGCCAGGAGCAATCAGATGTCCAGGGCATCTCCACCGTGGATGCAACGTGGAGTCATTCAACGCCTATTTGGGGTAGTAGCCAAGGGAATGTATGCGCATGAGAGCGTTCTCGCTGTACGGAATACATTGCATGATGGGAACGGGGATCCGTAGATTGACTGATGAACCAACCTCGAGCCCTCTGCTGGCCTAGTCCACACAGTTGATAGGGTTTGAACGTCCAGGAAGGGATGTGCCTGCGGCATTCGGCAGGCAAGGTCAAAGTACCGGGCCAGGGGTCATCGTTGGTCTGGCTGACTAGGGGGGGATAACGGCAACCTTGGAGGAGAGTCCAAGTCAGGAACGGCAAGGTGACAATCGGCCGGGACGGACCAGGGTGTGTGGAAGGGTGTGGGCGCGGTGGAGATCAGTGGATACGCCTCTGGGTCAGAGCATGTCGCTGTGTGTTAGTCCTCTCTCTTGCCATCTGCTGGTTTGGAGCTCTCACCGGGGCATCTGGTCCTCATCATGGCCTCAGTGGGTTTCTTGACTTGGCTGGTGTCCAGAGAGTGGCTCTATCTTCGTCCGCCCGTCGCAGCTGCTGGCCTGGCCACCTCATCCAAGCATGGACGGCTAAGGCTCGGGTAGAGAGGATCATGCAATGGGGTTGAATGGGTCATTGTAAATGGTTTGTAATTGCCATCAGGTATCATGGCCATCAAAGATGGGCCAAAATAAGCCCTATTTTTACACAGCGTCTCTTGACGCCACCGGATCTTTCAAGAACGGATGAATTCTCCCTCGCGTACGTGGAATTACACTTCAGGGTGTGCATGCATCTTGTCGAGCTTCATTGCACATCGGAATGAGGCATGGGGAATGAGTTGAGATGAATTCATGCTGCACGCCGGCCCGTTCTTTCTGCCACGGCCCAAGCTAATTGCAAGCCGCGGCCTAACGCTGCTGCTAGAAGCAAATGGAGATGCCGACGACGGTGGCATTGGCTTCGATAGAGCCGCCAGCGTGGAGATTACCGACGTGATACAAAGGGACCAGCTTTGACGATTGATGCTCCGCTCACGTCACTTACGCACTCAGATGAAGGGCTGGGAGGTCAGGTCAAGCGCCCTAAGGTGAGTTATCCGTAGGTGGGGTGCACTCCACGAAGGTGCAGACCGGCCTGGGCGGTGGTGGACGGCCGAAAAAATAGAAGGCTATTTTCAAGCGGGCAAGTGCCTTAGGTAAGGTACGGACGACATGTATCTTTCACACCGGTTGGCAGACGGTGACGGCGAGGTGGAATACGTACCACGTCGTAAATGCTCATGGCTCATACACAGTGATATTACCTTACCACTAGGTGCGCACGCATTATGGGACTTTGTCCCGCAGACTCCAAACGATCTTCCCCTTGGAGATACATGGTAATTGTAGAGGTACGTATCTTTTTTTTTTCTCTATCTCTCAGACTTTTTCTTTCTTCCCACTGTGCCGTTGGAGCATCATGTCATCTCTTCTCTCTGGGCTCTAGGGTGTGTTGGTGAGGGGAAACGGGAACAGCGGGATTTGAGGTGCACGGAGCAGGTCGTGAGGCGAAAATGCATGCCCAGCACAACCAAGACAATGAAATCCTCCAAGCATCCTAGAAGCGATGATGTACCAGGTCTTTGGAGTAGAACACACCTCTTGTCCGTCAAAAGGTTCACTCCCCTGAGAAGCTTGGCTCGGGACGTTGAGGTTGGCTGGTTGAGAGGATGAAGCCCACCTCCACTTAGTGTCCTGGCCTCACCCCAGGCAGCGCCATGGCAAGCCTGTGTACACCATTTTGTGAGCCACACCACCCACCAGTTCACCAGGCCGCGCCCCCCTGGCACGCTGGAAAGAAAGCAGAGACAGAATGCAGAAGCAGCAGACGGTCAACGGAGTACCTAGCTACCTGTGAACTCAGACCGCAGACAGGATACAAGCAGCTAGAGGGCTGGCGCATGCATGCATGCAGCAGTGTCCTCAGCCTTCCGGCGTCTTAGCGGGTCCAATACTCACCCCTTCAATGCCCACGCTCGGCTCCTCGTACCCTGCCTAGCTCTCTCCAGTTGGCCCCCTCCAGCGAACACACTGTGTCTGCTGGAGCGAGTGTCTCTCCCGGCCTTGTTCGTTTTTCTGGTCCTCACTGCATCGCGTGTCGTCTTTCCCACACAACCACGCATCAGCGGTGTTGTGTGTGTGAAGCGCCCGAGACCTCAACCTCTAGCTCCACGGCGGTGCTGTCGCAGAGGGGTGGCGACAGAGTGACGCCTGGGACAGACAGGACAGGACAGGACAGTACATAGCGAGGAGGCCATGGGCTGGCTGGCTGGCTTTGTCGCTGCACCAGCACCAGCACCAGCACCACCAGCACCAACACCGGCACCAGACACCACCACCACGAAAGCAGCTATTGCTCTCATGGCATTGCAACTCACCTCACAGCTCAGGCTACGCCAGACTATACGACACTGGAGGGACCACTATTCCAGATTGCCTCCCCCTTGGCCCTTTGACGTACCTAACGAAAGGTAGTGCCCGCCCCGTCTCCATCCCGTCCATCCCATGTCCACACCCAACTGTACTACCATGTACTACGCCCACTACAACGCCCACTATGCTACGCCCACTATGCTATGCCCACTACCAACCCGCCAGTTCCCTGTTCATCCATGCCCCTGTCCACCATCATCTTGGCCTACATTCTCCCCCTCCGCTCAGTCTTCCTCGCCTGCCTCTCCCCTGGCTACAGTGCTACGCTGCAGTCCCGTGGGCTCTAGTATGCCCTCTGATGCTCCTCCTCATCTTGCTCGCCAGCACCCTTGCCCGCCTTAGGGCGTTGCGTCTGAGCGACGACGTCTCTGCTGCTCCCGCTTCCGAATGAAGCCCCACTGACACCCGCTATACCAGACCCCCCTGCACTTTTGTCTTTACCTGCTGCGTGGCTCCTCTTCTGGCCCCGGCTCTCCTCCTTCACGTCGTCCTTCTCCTACCGCACACCCATGACAACACCAGACACCCACGCCCACACCTACACCCCATTGCGCACGCCCTCCCGCCCACACGCCTATAACTAAGAACCAGTGCAACATCGTGCCCGTTCGCCGCTTGCTCCCTGGCCCCCCCCGTCCCAGTCCATTTTTGCATCGTCCACCCCTGGTCCTGGCCGATATCACACACAACGTTCCCCAGCCCTTACCCTTCTGATCCCTGTCGAGCCTGATCAAGGCCCAGAACCCACTCACCTCATCGATATCTCCCGTGCTCTCCCCAGCTCAACTCTTGACACTCATCCTGGTTTGACCCCAATCGACTTAATCGGCCCTCCTCCACCTCATTGAGCACAGGTCAACTGCACAGGACACCTCCATTGCCCTCTCTGCTTGAACTGTCTAATATTAAAGAGCTATCTCTCGCCTCTACCCTCACCCTCATCCTCATTCTCATCAGCCTCACAACTGCCCTTTGGCTTCGACTTCATCCTCACTCTTCTGCATCTTGACAGTCATTGCTTTCTCTCTCAGCTACTTAATACTCCTTCTTCCCCTTCTCTTTCCTCTAATTCTTCCCACTGCTCTCATCTCATATAAGTCATCTTGACCTCGACTTGGGAAGACATAATTCAGTCATCCATCAGCTCACACATCTTCGCTCACACATCTTCGGGCTCTCCACCAAGGACTGTCTCCGTTGTACCTTCTACCTCACTCATCGAGGATAATCAAGTCAGATTTGGCCAGCAGGTTCTTGGCCTCGACAAGCCGCACATCCGCCACTGCCTAGATATTACGATCCCATCTTTTCCTCGTCTGCGTTTTCGACTTGTCCCTCGAGGCTTAGCATGCTCTTGTTGGAAAATTAAGACTTTACGATCTCTTTGATACCCACGCTACTACAACCAATTACGCCTTCACACGCAATCAACTTTTTCAACACCCACTCACCACACCAACAACCCACTTCTCTCACCCTCCAAGAATTCACAATGGAACTCCTTGAGCTTGTCGAGAATGAGCCTACTGCTCGCCCCTTCCAGTGCGACTGGCAATCATGCACCAAGGTTTGTCAATCGAGTGATATCTCCCATGTCGGAGGCTGACTGCTTGAGTACAGAGCTTCAACCGCAAATCTGACCTTCAGAGACACTACCGAATCCACACGAATGAGCGCCCTTACTCTTGCACCACTCCTGGCTGTGGCAAGAGCTTCATCCAGCGCAGCGCTCTCACTGTCCACATTCGAACCCACACCGGCGAGAAGCCTCACCAGTGCCAGCACATCGGCTGCGGCAAGCGCTTCTCTGACGTGAGTCGCCCGCAACTTGCAAACGTGGTACCAATTACTGACCAATTTCACAGTCTTCCAGTCTTGCTCGCCACCGACGTATTCACACTGGCAAGCGCCCTTACAAATGTGGCCACAACGGCTGCTTGAAGAGGTGAGCAATCTCTTCACCGAAATTCAGCGACTTGAGCTAACAAGATTGCGCAGCTTTTGCCGCAAGACCACCATGGTCAAGCACCAGCGCCGATCCCACCAGCAGGGAATGAACCCCAACGACATCATGGATGACTGCTCTTCTGACTCTGACTCTGATGAGCCCCCTTCCACTCCTCAGACTTCCGCTATGACCTGGTCTCCCCAGGACATGATCCCAGTCAACTCAATGACCCAGGGCTCGCTGCACCGCGCCAGTTCCTTCCCCGAGTTCGGACAGCAAATGCACGGTTACCCTCTTCAGCAGCACCAGCAGTACGTGGGCCGCCACACCATCCCATCTAGCATCCCCGCCGAGTTCCACACGCAAGGCGTCACCGACCAGCAGACTGGCATGCACATGATGCACCGAGCTGCCAGTATCCCTCGACAGGCCTACTACGTTACCGACCAGAGCAACCCTGGCATCGCGACCATGACCACCAACCCTATGCAGCCTCAGTACCAGCTCGCTCAGCAGCAGGTTGAGCGATCATCGATGGACATGCCCTACTCCGCCTCTGGCATGGCCGCTTCCATTCAGAGCAGCCCTAGCGCCTTCTCAGCAGCCTCCGTCCAGAGCCCCCTCATGCAGGATGGCGCCTTCTACCCTCACCAGCAGCAGCAGCCAGCCTACACTCTCCAGGCTGCCTCCCCAGTGGATTCTCACCACAGCCTGCCTTCCTACACCCAGCCAATGCACCCGGCTATGGGCCAGGCTCAGCAGACTGTTACTTCTCAGGCCCAGCAGACCTCGCCGACCGACAGCTACCACCATCCCGCCTCGCAACAGGATGACCAGTGGTCTCAGTACCAGCCCCCCATGGAGGTGACCACCATCGGCCAGCTTCCCGCCTATGGCACTGGTGTTTACGATCTGTGCACCAAGATCGAGTTCGACGACCCCACCATGCAACTGCCAAGCAGCAGACTTGAGAGCATGTAAAAAAATTGGTTGCTTAAGAGTATATACTGCGAAGGCATAAAAGCACTTGGAGTTGGTTTCTCGATCGCGCCTATTAATGTATCAATATCATACCCGGGCTGGACCAGACAGATATTACCCCGTTCTTGTTTTATTTTTTTGTTTCTTTTCCTTGGATATACCCATCGGGATATACAGAACCAAGTGCTGCAGATCGCCCGCTCACAGGAGGGCGTTGGCCTCGTTGTTCCCCAGATTGGATGGATCGGACCCTGCTCGCGACTTGGAAGCATCTCTTGGCGTTCTTTGGTCTGCTACCCAAGCTCTGGTCATCAAAAGACGGGCCGGATTTCCTGTTTCTTCTGTGACTGGGCTCAAGTGCTGTACACGTTGACTTGGGCTTCAGTTGGTGTTTTGACGGATTTTTTTTCTTCTCTTTGGTTTTACGCATTATGATTCCCCTTTCCTTAAACTATCATATGCGCAAGCGCATCCTGTTCCTTGTTCATGGTTTGCCGCTTGGTATGGTTTTGGATTTGGTTTCCTTCTGTTATCAATCTCTCTTTTATATATTGGTGGGCGATGACGGTTCTATCTGGTGGATTTGTGGATGGGATGGAAGGAGAAAGACAGGGAATTGGGTTTGCAATGGCCTTTATTGGGCAGAGTTTCAAGAGGAGGATTGTGGAAACATGGATGGTTGTGGAAAAATACCCCAAAGAGGACTGATAGAGGTGGGACGAGAGATGAATGCATGGCCACGAAAATCCCCGCAGGTCTGGGTAACGAGGCGAATGTATCTTGGACGATATTAATGAAGGCCATGTGGTACGTAATCTAGCCGTTAATGGTGGATAGGACAGGCCTCTTACTGTAGTATAATCGGTTGCTTGAACATTTTTCTCTCTCATTGAACTCTGTGCCAGTGACATGATTTTTCTGATTAAATTATCGTTGACATCAGTGGCCGAAATGCCTTCAAACAGTGAGTTGTGCATCGCGTTTCCTTGGGAGATGCAATAGAAGCGGATAGAACCTTTCAATGACTTACACAGCCAGTCCAACGTTCCCCACAACCAAACTGTTAACGTTTACTGGCCAATTGAAACCAGCGCTAATGATCTCATTCGCGCCGGGGACCGGATCATCTGGTGGCCGAGCGGGGATGACTCAGCAAGAGCCCCAAACGGGAAAAGTCGTCTCGTGATGCCGACTTGCGGACCAGAGTGGCAAGCAAGCTAACGATACTCCCATCAACCCGGTGATGCCTGCGCGCAATTCATCACGATGAGTGCAGCTAGGTAGACTGTTTTCACAGCTCTTTCTTGCAGACTTATTAAATTCATCTTATCCTGCATATATTGCCCCAGAGCCTCTCGAACGAGCCGCCCCCAACGGATCGATTGCACTAAAGATCTGATTGTTCAGTCTCTCCACGTCATCGGCCGGCCGGCTGGCCGCCCTCTTTCCTTCATCCCCATCTTGCGAAACGGCCCTTGATATACTTGGAATATAAAAGGATTCCATAATCATGGCGTACAACGCCATGATGTTGCCGGTACGGCATATCGGAGACTCCCGGCCCGCAATTCAGAAAAGACTGACGGTTGTAGAATATGGCAGCTACCACGACCGAGCTCTGGCCTTCCATCGCCAATACCATGAGCCTTCCTTGGAAAAGTTCGGTGGACGTGATTTCAAGACGACCCCGCCACCAAACGACCGCTCCCCAACCCCCTGTCGAGTCGAAGAAGGCGCAACAAGTGAGTTACGTGGATTACAGTGTGCGCGACAATGAAGTTGACAATCTGCCAAAGGTCTCTAAGCCTCAGTTGCCCGACTTCCTCCGAGATGTAATCTTTGGTACAGCACAAGCCCGTGTTGGGCTTGATGCTATGACGCCCGTAACTGTCGAAACCACTATCGCAAATCTGACCCGGGTCGGCCTCCATGCAGCAAACCCGATTCTGCGACGTCCCAATTTCCAAACTACCGCCTCTGCGTCTTCGACCCTGCTCCGTCCATTCATGCGATCTGTCCCCGGTATCCTGTCCTCCCGGAACATCTCTACGTTCCGTGGATTCAATTCTCAGCAACGAGGGTTCGGTACTTCATCCAATGGAATTTCTCGTAACCAGCTTGCCTCGCTCGAAGAGACTGCCAACCGGAACCCAAGCAATGCAAACGCTCAGAATGCATTCTACCAACTCCTTCTCCGTGCTAACATGCCCGCTATTCTTGTTGAACGATATCAGTCCGGTCGGTTTGCGACCAGCCCAGCTACTGAGGATGCCTACCGTAAAGCTCTCGCGATGCTTGGCGCCGGTGGACCCGCTGCTGCGAACCCCGCCGCCGCTGGGCCCTACCCCAGGACCCAATGGCCAACCTACGAGCAAGCCGTTGGAAATGCCGCCGTCGCTGGAGCTGGAGTCGCTGGTAATGGTATGGGCCACAAGGGTGAACCCATTCATGTCATCGTGCAGGAATCTACTCGCTCTGTTGTCTTCCGTTGGTTCAAATTCCTTGCAACCTTTATTGTCGTCACCTATCTCTGTTTTGCTGCCGTCACGATTTTGATCGAGACCCTTAGCACCTTCCGTCGTGGGCCTGGTGCTAAGCAAGACTCTGAGGTCAAGGCTGAAAAGCAAAACACCCGATTCAATGACGTCCACGGCTGCGACGAGGCTAAGGAGGAACTTCAGGAGGTTGTCGAGTTTCTCAAGAACCCCGAAAAGTTTACTGATCTCGGTGCCAAGCTGCCCAAGGGTGTTCTCTTGGTTGGCCCCCCTGGAACTGGAAAGACACTTCTTGCACGAGCTGTTGCTGGTGAAGCTGGGGTTCCCTTCTTCTACATGTCTGGTAGTGAGTTTGACGAGATCTTTGTTGGCGTTGGAGCCAAGCGAGTTCGTGAACTGTTTGCTGCAGCCAAGTCAAAGTCTCCTGCGATTGTGTTCATCGACGAGTTGGATGCCATAGGCGGCAAGCGCAATCCCAGGGACCAAGCCCACGCCAAGCAGACCCTGAACCAGCTTCTCACCGAATTAGACGGATTTGATCAAGAAACCAAGATTATCATTATTGGTGCTACCAACCTGCCAAAGATGCTTGACAAGGCTCTTACTCGCCCTGGACGTTTTGATCGACACGTCAATGTTGATTTGCCTGATGTCCGTGGCCGTATCGCTATTCTGAAGCACCACGCCAAGAAGATCAAGGTTTCTCCCGATGTTGACCTGGAAGCTATTGCTGCCCGCTGCCCCGGACGTTCCGGTGCAGAACTCGAGAACATGCTCAACGTTGCTGCTCTTCGAGCTAGTCGCGCCAAGGCAAAGGTCGTTTCTAAGCAGGACATGGATTGGGCATTTGACCGCGTTACGATGGGCTCTGAGAGGAAATCGATGGTGGTCACCGAGAAGGAAAAGGAAATGACGGCTTATCACGAAGCTGGCCATGCCCTGGTTCAGCTCTTTGACAAGGAAAGCTCAAGCACTCTCTACAAGGTTACCATCCTACCCAAGGGTCCCTCGCTGGGTCACACTGCCCAGCTTCCTCAGATGGACAAGTATTCCTACACCGCTGCCGAGTACATGTCAAATATTCGCGTGTTGCTCGGAGGCAAGATGGCTGAGGAGATGCGATATGGTGACGACAAAGTGACCTCTGGAGTCTCATCGGTAAGTAGCCTCGCCTCACAAACCGACAGGGTAGAAGCAATACTAACACTGGATGACTAGGATCTTGAACGAGCCACCGACTTGAGCTTCATGATGGTCACTCTCTTCGGCATGTCCAGCACTCTCGGGCCTGTAGAGTATGGTCGACGATATGAAAACCTGAGCTCTGCGACTAAGGCTGCTATCGAGGGTGAAGTTCAAACTACATTGAAGAAATCGTACGAGGATGTCCGAAAGCTCCTCACCGAGAAACGAAAGGAGCTCGATCTCCTGGCCAAAGCTCTTGTTCAGTATGAAACTCTGGACAAGTCTGAGGTTGAAAAGGTCATCCGAGGCGAATCCCTGCCCGGCCGTATCATCACCCCCAAGGGACCTCTAACCCTACCCATTCCTGCTGAAACTCCCCAGCCTCCTGGTCTCGGAGGAGTGGCACAGCCCCAACCACCCTCATCCCCCGCTCCTCCTGCTGCCGCTGCCACTTCCGACACTGACAGTTGAGACGGCGGCTAGCATCGCACTATGCGAAGGTCTAGAGAGTAAAAAGGCTTTGTGAGGTTTGACACCCAGTGGGTGCAACCTGAGTAGCGATGGACGTTCCAACCTTGAGCGAATGTTTTTTAAGCAATTTCAAGCGGACTGTCATCGCCTATACGCGTCTAAAGAGGAATCCATGAGTGTCGACACATAGCCTACACTTGTGGAAAGAATTTTTTTTTTAAAGAATATGGATGCGACTTAACAAAGCGAAGGTTTTGCTTGATGTTGCGGAAAATCGGCCCGGAAGCCGGACTGAGTTGACCGCAAGTGAGCGACCGTTTATCGTCTTGTTAGACCTGTGTATGTATAGACAAACTCTCTCGGTGATAACCGGCAATTGTAATATCTGTTTTGTATGACCTGTTTTAGCAATGAGCTCATTTTGATGATGTATCCTATTACTGGCTTTCCTGAAACTCCAGGAACCCCGCTCTTGAAAACTCCGGTTCGTTATGCTTATTAATCGTGGAGTTGATGGCTTGGAGATAAGCTATGTCCGCAGCAGAATCATGACGCACAATGAAAACTGCTCTCTCAACTTGACTGAAAGAAAAAGAAATTACAATAAAATAAACAGACAAACAAATAAAATTGAATTGTTATTCTATTATTTTATTTATTATTTAGCTTTAGATATGTATTTATTTTCTTGTTTTGTTTAATTTGTTATTGGGTCTGTTGATTTGATTTTGTGACAATCTGCAATCCATGCTTTCTCTCTTGCGTGGTCTGTTGCGATATCTTGCAAACCCCAAAGCCAATGACGAATGCGGGGCAATGTGGGATCTTGGTTGCCAGCAACCTATTTAACCCCCCCAGCGCCGCCGACAAGATGAAAATCTCTTCAAGCATCATTGCCTCTGTGTTTGCCTTGGCATCTTGAAATCCCTACTTCTTAATTTCCCGCAGTTATTTGGACTTACAATCATGACCAAGATTCTTCTCACAGGTATGCTGTCTTCCACTCTTCAACGAGTCTAATCGCATGTTGCTCACTGTTCTACAGGTGGTTCTGGCTTTATTGCCGGTAAGTATTCTCTCAGTGATATCCGGAGCTACGCTTGCTTCCTGATGGTTTTTTTTGTTGGGACACTAACCACTTCTTATGATTGTAGCCCACACGCTCGAGCAACTTCTTGAGAAGGACTACACCGTCGTTACCACAGTCCGGTCTGAGGACAAGGCACAGAAGATCCGTGACGCTCACAAGGACAAGGTTGATGCTGGGAAATTAGAGACGCTCATTGTGCCCGACATCGCCAAGGAGGGCGCCTTTGATGAAGTAGCCAAGACGCCTGGCATCGATGTTGTGCTGCACACTGCGAGCCCGTTTCACTTCAAGATAAGCAAGTTTTGCCCAACCATACCTAGAATTCGTCATTTTCATGTGATGGACTTGTTTCGTAATGAATTTATGCTAACAAAGTACCCAGCTGATCCTAAGAAAGACCTCATTGACCCCGCTGTTATTGGAACCACCGGCATTTTGAAGGCTCTCCATGCGTCGGCTCCTTCGGTTAAGAGAGTTGTCATCACTTCGTCTTTTGCCTCCATCCTCGACGAGGACAAGCTCTCCGACCCGGCAACCACCTTCAGCGAGGCTTCCTGGAACCCCGTTCGCCTCGAGGATATCCACAAATCTCCCGCGACTGCCTACCGAGCGTCCAAGAAGCTCGCTGAGCGCGCGGCCTGGGACTTTGTTGCCGACGTCAAGCCCTCGTTTGACCTCGTCACAATCTGCCCGCCCCTTGTTCTCGGCCCCGTCGTCCACCACCTCGCGACCCTCGACAGCATCAACACCTCCAACGCGCGCGTCGTGAGCCTGCTGCAAGGCGCCTGGAAGAACGAGATTCCTCCGAGCACTCCGGTGCCCCTGTGGGTCGACGTGCGGGACGCCGCGAAGGCGCATGTGCGGGCCGTCGAAAACCCGTCCGCCGGCGGGCACCGCCTGTTTACTACTGCGGGCTGGTTCGCCAACCGGGAGATTGCCGACATTGTGCGCGCAAAGTTTCCCGAGTTTGCGGCCAAGCTTCCCGGTCCGGATGTGCCTGGCGATGAGTTGCCCGAGGACAAGCTTTTCAAGATCAATTCTGACGAGACGAACAAGATTCTTGGGATTGAATGGATCTCGCTGGAGAAGAGCGTGACGGATTTGGTAGAGTCACTCAAGGAGCATGGCATTTGAGAAACTATGAAAGGTTATTGAGAATCTTTTCGAGAATATAAATAGTGAATAGTGGTTAAAATAAATATAGAGACTTCTCGTCTGGAAGAAAATAATCTGTCATATTGGACAACTACACTGTGTTGTTCTTTTAGGTTCAAAGCTCGGGTTGTACACTGCAAAGTAGGCAGGAAATGTTGTAAGATGATCAATATTATAAACAGGTGGTCTTCGATGAGCACGAGACACGAGCTGTAGCATAAGGTAGAGCACATATCCCAACCTAAGAGGATGGTAACATGTCATGTGATAGGCTGGAAGAAACAAATTACGAACATGACCATAAGAATATTTGAGAAGGTTCGTCCATGCCACTTAGAATTGGATCATCTTTTTGAGTGCTTGCACACCAATCGCTAGTTCCCACTTATAACTCTTCAGAAACAATGAAATTTTTACTCGAGCGGTAGTGCATAGAATATATATTGATTCTATCACAAGAGATGCCTTTTTGTGGTTGATGACATCAGGTGAGTGACTTTTGGGTGGTGCTGCAGCCTTGCAGCTAAATGCGGGGCAGCCATCAGGCAACCGACGTTGCTCTTTGCGCTTGTACTTACACCATCTCTCACAACAACGTTTATTAACCAGGCTTGCCCTCAGAGAGAACTCCAAGAAGAAGTGGTTATGATGACCACATCAACCAATTTCGATGGCGCTGTCAGTGGTGAAAATATTGCCGCGGGCCTGCATGCGAGTCAAGGAGGATCAATAAATGTCAACTTCAACGGATATGACTCATCCAACACTGTTGCCACGGCTTGCCGGCGTGAATTATTCCTGACTGACCCATCGGAAGATAGAAAGAAGTTGAAACGGAAGAAAGGGGATCGAGTTGATGGTACCTGCGGTTGGATACTTGAAACGGACGAGCTTATTGCTTGGCTGGGTTTAAGCAAGGCAAATCACCCAGGAGACCAAGAAACACATCTTCTATGGCTTCACGGGAACCCAGGGACAGGGAAGTCCACAATGGCTATATTTCTTACGGAACAGCTGCCCAAAGATTTCTCCAAGACCGACGGCAAAACACTTGCTTTCTTTTTTTGTGACTCCAGTTTCAATGAGCGAAGGACCGCGACATCGATCCTCCGAGGGCTTCTCCATCAGTTCATTGATAAGCACCCACAACTTCTTGACTGTGTGCTACCAAAATATAAAGAGCGCGGAAAGCTACTATTTGAATCATTTGATGCTCTTTGGGAAATATTGATGATTATAGCGGCTGACCAGAACACCGGTCAAAAGTATTGTATTATTGATGCTCTAGATGAATGTGATCGAGAAGAACAGGAAATTTTATTGAATCAATTACAAGAGACCTACAGGCATCAGGAACTTCCCCAAAATATCAAGATTTTGGTTACCAGCCGTCCTTATCCGGAGATTTGGGAATATTTGGAGGAATTCGAAAACAAAGACTTGGCTTCTTTTCCTCATGCAAAGCAAGACATCACCCGATTTATTAAACAAAGAACCGAGTCTCTTTGTAAGAAAAAACGCTACACAGAGAAGGTCAAAAGCCAGATTGGTTACATCCTTCGGGATAAAGCCGAGAGCACTTTCCTTTGGATCGGCTTGGCCTGCAAAGAGCTGGAGCATATACCTTCAAAAGACGCTGTCCGAACCTTAAAGGACATGCCTAAAGGGCTCCATTCATTCTATAAGCGGCTTATTAAGACAGCTCTAGAACAGGCAGACCCGGGCGACAAAGATCAAATACAGCGAATCCTGAGTTTTGTTGCTGTGTGTCGACGACCCTTGAGCGTTTTGGAGCTCTCTGAAGCCTGTAAACTCTATCAAGATGAAGAAGATATAGAAACTCGGATCCAATTTACACGAGATCAAATCTCGTCTTGTCGTTTGATGGTCGTTATTCAAGACGAAAGAGTGCTCTTACTACACCAATCTGTCAAGGACTTTTTGGTGGGAGCGGACCCTAATCATCTAATTAACGAGATTGAGGCACATGCGCAGCTTGCTTATCGTTGTGTAAGCGTTCTTATTGAGAAATTCCACAGTGGAGATGAAGCATATGTCAACTTCTCGGAGTATGCGACAAAAGAATGGGTATATCATGCGCATATAGTGCAGTCGAAATTTGAGGTAGAAGATTCTCAAAAAGAGTTCTTCGAAATTGAGTCACCGAGCAGACAATATTGGCTAGAATCATATCGTCAGCTTGATAGGTTGTCATCCATTCCAAAGGAGTTCTCCATTCTACATATAGCTGCAAAGTGGGGAATTCCGGCTCTTGTCAATAATATATTTTACTCAGATGGCGAGCATTACAAAGCGGAAGACTTGGTAAATTTTATTAATATTACCGATAGCTCTGGATTGACGCCACTGGAATGGGCTGTCCAGTCAGAATATACAAGTGTTATTTCTATCCTTCTGGACCTAGGAGGCAAAATAACCGCCATGGCAGTGCGGTGTGCAGCAGCAAATGAAAAGAGTGGGAAGGAAGTGATGACGTTGCTTCTAAACCATCGAGGCAACCAATTTACTATCACAGAGGGAGTAGTCAAAACTGCAGCCGAAAACAGGGAAAGTGGGAGGGAAGTGATGAAGTTGCTTCTTGACTATCGAGAAGATCAAGTCACAATTACAGAGGAAATAGTCAAATCTGCAGCAGGAAATTGGACAAGTGGGAAGGAAATAATGACATTGTTACTTGATTATCGAGGCGACCAAGTTATTATCATAGAGGAGGTAGTCAAGGCTGCAGCAAGAAATTGGGCTAGTGGGAGGGAAGTAATAGCACTGCTTCTTAACCGTCGAGGCGGCCAAGTTACCATCACAGAAGAAATAGTCAAAGCTGCGGCCGAAAACACAGAAAGCGGGAAAGAAGTAATAGAATTACTTCTTGTCCGTCGAGGCGACCAGGTTACTATCACAGAGGAAGTGGTTAAGACTGCAGCCAAGAATATACAAAGTGGGAAAGAAATAATAACATTACTTCTCGACTGTCGAGGGGATGAAGTTATTGTTACAGAGGAAGTGGTCAAGGCTGCAGCTAAAAATATGGAAAGCGGGAAAGAAATAATGACATTGCTTCTTAACCGTCGAGGCGAGCAAGTTATTATTACAGAAGACATTGTAAAGATTGCGGCAAACAATGAGCAAGTTATGGAATTGCTCCTTGACCAGCGAGGGGACCAGGTAATAATTACAGAGGAGGTACTGAAAGTTGCAGCAGATGATGAACAGGTTATGGAATTGCTTCTTGGCCGGCGAGAAGACCAACTAATTATCACGGAGGATGTATTAAAAGCAGCAGTCAATAATAAGCAAGCTATGGCATTGATTCTTCGTCGAGGAGGGGACCAGATCACCATCACAGAGGAAATAGTTAAAGCCGCAGCAGGAAGCTGGAGAAGTGAGAGAGAAGATATGTTCTCGTATCTTCGTCTAAACTACGCAAGTGGCACGGAGGCTATGGCATTACTTCTCGAACAACAAGGGGACCGGATCATCATTACGGAAGAAGTATTAAAAGCGACAGCAAGAAACCAGAGAAGTGGGAAAGAAATCATGGAATTACTTCTTGAACAACGGGGGGACCAAATTACTATCACAGAGGAGATAGTTAAAGTTGCAGCAAATAACGTGCCGGTTATGGAATTACTTCTCGATCGACGAGGGGACCGAGTGGCTATCACAGAGGGGGTATTGAAAGCTGCAGCAAGATGTTGGCCGACTCGAGCGAGGAGTATCTTTGGACGTTTCGATCCAATCACAAAAAGCTCTGATAATCCCATGGAATTACTTCTTAGTCGACGAGGAGATCAGATTACTATTACCGAGGAGGTGTTAAAGGTCGCAGCAAGAAATTTGATGATGGGAAAAGAGATTATGGCATCAATTATAAATAAACAAGGGAATCGGATTGCTATATCAGAAGGAGTATTAAAAGCTGCAGCAGGAAACCAGAGGAGTGGGAAAGAAATTATGGCATTGCTTCTTAACCATCAAGGGGATCAAATTGATATCACCGAAGGGGTATTAAAAGTTACCGCAGGAAATCGGTCACAAGGGAAGGAAATCATGCAATTACTCCTGAACCAACAAATGAATCAAGTCCCTATTACAGAGACAATATTGAAAGTCGCAGCGGGAAATTTGAGGCAAGGAAAAGATATTATCGCATTACTGTTAAACCAAGGAAACCAAATAACTATTACAGAAGAGGTGGTCAAGGCTGCGGCTGGAAACGAGGAATGCGGAAAAGAAGTCATGATATTACTTTTCGACAGACAAAGGGGGCAGATTAAAATTACCGAGGCGGTGTTGGAGACTGCAGCAACTTGTGGCCAAGACGCAATTCTGGAGCTTCTATCCCACGAAAGACCCATTCACGATAAATGGCGTTCTATCTCAAATCTTTATAATGCAGCAAAGACAGGGGATGTTTCTGCGATGGAAAGACTGCTTTGTACAGGAACCGAGCCGGACCTAGGCAATATCAACAACCAAACCCCGTTATGGATCGCAGCAAAGCATTGCCACGACGCAGTTGTTAAAGTTCTTGCGCAAAGGAAAGACGTTGACATTAACTCGAGATCACACTCGGGGTGGTCGCCCATATTTTGGCCCTCATGGGAGGGAGACGAGTCTGTAGTAAATACTTTACTGGAGGCTGGCGCAGATGCGAATCTCGTGGATGAGGGTGGAGAAACCGCAATCACTGTAGCAAGACGCCGAGGACATGAAACAATTGCCAAGATACTCGAACAGTCTGTCAAGTCCTCTAGAGCCAGGAAGGCCAGCTTTGATGAATTTAGACGTCGATAAGATAGAGCTTGTATGTCAAAGTGCTCATTATCAAGATGTACAAGCTGACTAATGTATCCAGAGAGTGATAGTACGAGACATCTTGCAATCTACTGGCACCGCTTTCCCGCCTGGAGGTATTTTGAAGATTTTATGGGTAAAACAAAGCTTCCAAGCCGAATACATGGATCGTCAATGGTAATAGATTGATTGAGCATATCTCTAAATTCTTATCCAATTGATGCCTGTAAATACATTACTAATATATGGATCTGATTATCTTTGAAAGAAATACAAAGGAAATAAAAATCCCGAGCCCATAACTCGTCCCAAATCATAACATCTATTTCGTGCGTTTAACCGATCTTCTTCTCCCCTCGCCTGACAAAAAAGATGATAAAGGAGTACCAATACTGTTTCATAATATATTTCTCAACCAAATGTCCACTCTTTCTCCTTTTGGTGTATTAGGTTTTAATTATTATTGTCCGGGTATATTTCTATCTCATTCGGTTTAGTTCTTCGACCATTTGGTAGATCGTTTTCCCTGAGGCCACATCTTCAGTATCTCTGCACCACAAAAAGATTACCAGCTTTTTCGCTGCTCACGGGAAGAGCTACCGGTTCTTCTATGGTCTCCCGGTTCGGGAGCGAGGACAGAGTCCAGGGATGGGTTCCCCAATGTTGTCAGTGGGCGGTCGATGGTTTGCCGCTTTCGATGCGGGGTGGTTGGGCGCGTCGAGAATCCTTCCGAAGACGTGGATTGTCGGTCACGCATTGATGCTGGTAGGGCTCTGACGAGTTCAGAGAGGCTCATCGCGTGGTGCGCGGGGTTTCGGGGGGGCGGTATTGGGGTTTCTCCCCTAGATTCAACGAGGGGCTCGATATTGTACTCGTTTCGAGTCGTCGTTAACGTAGGAGGAGAAATTACTGCGGGAGAGCTTATTGCCGGAGAAATTAACGGCGAATTATTCAACAAGTCGGAGTTCAATAACGAAGGAATTGTCTCAACCGCAGACATGCGTGCTGGTGAGCTCATCGATGGAGAAGAGTATGACGAGGAGTTGAGCGTTGAAGCATGGGATAATACTGAGGTCCCCAACGCAGGAGGAGCCAACACTGGAGGATTCAGAGTCGGCGAAGACATGGAAACATTCAGTGTTGGGGATTCACTAAGATTGGTACTTGCTTGCCTTTCTCGAATCTCCCTTTCACCTGGTACCGTCACAAGCTTCGACTCTTTCGTCGGGTCACTAACTCGCTTCAACATTAGAGACTCGCGCCGTGGCGACAACTTGTAGTGGGTGGGGCAGTAAATTGGCGACTCTGGAAAGTTAGGTATCTCTTTCTCGGATGAAGTCTCCTCTTTCTCCTTTGTTGACTCCAAGTGCTTGAGCGGCGGGAGAAACCTGCGCTCCCGGAGTCGAGCGGGAGGCGGCACGAGTGTGGGAAATTGGGATACGGGTCTCGAGGCCCTGTTTCCTGTCTGTGGTGGAGACATGAACTTGCCGGCCGCTGCCCTCCGAGCTTTTCTCTTAGATCGTTCTCGGAATAGGCAGAATATGAGGGCGCATATGATCATGAAGACAACAAAAGAGGCCAGGCCGATCGTGACTTTAATACCTCGTGTTAGTCCGTCAGGGCGCCAGATTTCTTCTGCACTTCCGTTGGCATTCGCTTCTGCGGTGTTTAAGCCTCCAAGATTCGAACTATTAGTGGTTGTTTGTATGACCTGGGTAGGTCCGGATATATTTATCACGGTCTGGGATAAAGTATTAACGGCGGTTTGCTGGGGTTTGGTTGCTGTGTTTGATGCTGTTCCCTCCGGAGTAGACGTCTCCTCAGGTGCAACGATATCTTGGAGAAAGCCAGTAGGCTTATTCTTGTTCTTGCCGTCTTTTTGGACACACAAGGAACTGGTTTGATTTTCTGAGCTTTGTCCACAGGTGTAAGCTCCACCAGGAGGGCCTGGATCTGTCAACGACCCATAGCCCATGCTGTAGCCGGTTTAGTATCTATAAATGTGGAAATTGCAATGAAATCTTACCTATTGCAGGAATTTATGATCCAGTTTACATTGGCTGATACTCGTCAGAATTTTCCATCTCGATAGGACTATAAAGGACTCACGATCTCGGCCACCTTCGCCTAGGTGGTTGACACCGCAGAGCTGAGAGTCGCAACAATATAAAGCGAGAAATGGATTGCTGCTGCTATTACCCGCACCTTGAAGTGTTTTGCAAAGCTGGTCAAACTGCTGGTCTTTGGGTATCATCTGCGTCAGGAAGTTCTCTCTGCAGCTGGAGATGCAGTCTGCAGCGTTCTTGACGCCAGTCGCAAGATAGCCCCAGGCATGATTGGCACAGTCACTAGCTTCGCTAGCCTTGCCCGAGACTGGATCATCCAGAGGAGCCATGACTCCTTGAATTGAGTATCTTAGGAACGATCGCGAGGAAAGAGTGTATGGTATAGGACAGGTCCGGTCAGGAGGTTGGGACAAGGTCTCAGATATGAATCGAAATTCGAAACAATAGGTCTGTATATTACTGCCAAAGGATGTTTAGTAAGTAACGGAAACGGCAATAAAAACAAAAACAAATGCCGGTAAACGGACATGGGGGAACAGGTACTGCTGTGGCGGATGGGGTGCAACTAAACGGCTCCGCCTTGTCCACGGCACAGCGCCATAGGCTAATAAAACCCAATCCGTCATTTATTTCCACCTTATATGCTGTAAAACAGACATCTCGAACCGTATGGGCGAAATTGTGGAGACGGTAGGACGGGTGGTGAGCATAAAGAGCTACGTGGTTACACTTCCCCTGCACTTACCCGAGGCTAATAAAGGTAGTCTCACGTTGTGCAAGTTTAAATTGGATCATTATTCTGGTTTGGGGGGTTTTCGGTGCGTAATCACTGGACTCTTGAGCTCTTTGGGCCTAGAGAAGTTGGCACGAGAGGGCAAAGTTCGCAATCTGTGTGCATTTCGACGCATTCGACCGCGGCAACATGCATGTGGCTTTCAAATCGAGACCCAAACCCTAAAATTTTCGCCGAGTATTTATATATTGATGGAGTTGCGGCACCCTGGAAATGATTGGTGAGATTGAAGCCGTTTGCAGAAGAGGCTTCGGCGGCAGCTATTCCTTGTCGGCCTAATCATGGATTTAGCACAGCACCCACAACGAAACCGATAGGAAATACGTTGGAATCTGTCGGCATAACTGATATGTACACGAAGACGGTTTGATTCATTTCTGTTTGGGCTAGGGCAAGAAGGATATCTGTGCTGGCTACAAAAAAAAAAAGATCAGCCAGGCAGCATCCGAATTGCAGACGAAAACGGTAGATCGGGTTTCACTCTCGAAAACACTTCGCGAGATTGATATCGCACTCGAAAATTATTGCTGCATTATTAATTAATCCTTTTGCATTATTTGATACCAATATTTTTATCGTTAAATTATCCATAATTGAAGACCACTACTTGAACTATGGCAATAAATCCACCCTTTGCTATCAACGGTACACCGAGAACTAAAATAGCAAAAGCCATGAATAACGTCAGCATTGAGGCAGGTATAGGCTAAGCCTCTGGTATATGTAATCAATTAAATTGGAGAAAGAAGGCGAGAGGATATCATATCCCCTTTCAACAGAATAATCGCGATGCCAGATCAATGCGTGCTTCTTGTTTTAATTCCCAAGCATTCTTATGCAATAGCAGTTTATGAATACTTGTCTCCCTTGGAATCACAAGTAAATTACTCTAGCGAGTTTGAATGCAAGGGGATAGCCAATCATCCCGCGTTGTTCCGGAAAATGACTTGGCAGTTGTCTACGATGTGTGAGACATCCAGGGATCGGTCCGGGCTTCCCAAACCGGCTATCAGTTAGGTCACGTAGTTTGCATAAAGTGCAATTCGAATTTCATGGAATCTGAAATTCGGGTATTCAAGTCGAGCCTCGAGTAACCTGGATGCGACGCAGTCAAGGCTATGTCGGCCCGTCCCTCACACCATCCCCACACCACATCGGAATCTTCAGGACATCTTGCAAATATATGCTGGAAACGGTGCCAGTTGCAATAAGTGGGGAAAATAATCTCACTCAACAAACACGAGATGGCCAAAAGCGGTTGCTTGTTGCGATTCCTTCTCGGCTAAAATCTC
Organism: Calonectria ilicicola; assembly: GCA_020809705.1. NCBI lineage: Eukaryota > Fungi > Ascomycota > Sordariomycetes > Hypocreales > Nectriaceae > Calonectria > Calonectria ilicicola. Next base: position 5,281,772 of record CP085827.1, on the reverse strand, counting down.
GTACTACGAAAGTTTTCCCAGTTTGTTCTTGCACAATACATGAACACGTATGAGTTCCATCCCTCTTGTATTCGTAATTGTAGATCAGATTGACCAAGTCATGGACAGATTGACCACTAATGCCTCTTCTTGAATACTGCAGAAGTAATGCAAGTAAAAGGATAAAGAAAATCTCGAAAATGAGATGTTATCTTGGGTTGTTAAGGCCACGATCGGGTTTGCTTTTTTTCTTCTTTCTACAACCCCCATAACTATGTTTGCCCTGAGATTCCGAGACCGATCTTATAATAGCCAAGTAGACGGCGTGCATGTCCACAGACAAGAAATAACAACCTCCACACACACGGGTTGACTGCTGAGCGGCCCCCTTGTCTAAAAGCTAATAGGAAAGGATGTCTCGGTGCAATATGAAGCTTGTATGGCGCAATGGGGAGATGGCCAACTGGCAGCCTGTCAGGCCATTATCGATTTCAACTCGTTCCCTTTTCGGTTTACCTTGAAATAGCTTGCTTGCTTTTTTTTTTTTATCTTCCAGAGTGATGGTATTTCAGATTAGTGATAAATCATAAAATCATGCAAAATAATGAATTCTAGTTATGTCAATGACAGATCTTGAGAAAAATTTAATCAGTGTATCAGAGCATATGTTTGATACCAGAAGAGACGCTCTTCTCTCTAACTTGCGACATGTCGCAGGCGCTGAATACGATTTCCACGCCTATTCAAACGTCTCTAAATGCCACTCTGGGACACGAGTCGACCTCCTTGACCAGATCCAAAAATGGGTACACAGTCATAATGAAAAGCCAATTTTTATTTGGTTGTAAGGGTTGGCCGGCATGGTCAGAAAATGGTTGAAATTTGTGTGCTGTAAGTTATTAAGCAAAGTTGTTGAAGGTGTGAACACGTCAGTGGAGCGCCTTCTAGATTTGCTTCTTCTAATGGGAGGCCTTTGGTGGTGACATGAGCAAAATCCGAAAATTCCCAGCGGCATTGGTCCTTTTTGCCACTCCTTCACCAGCTTGTCTCTTTTGTCCAGAAGGATCGCGTGCGGGGTTGGGGAGTGCCGGAGGCGTTGGCTGTGGGTGGGTGGGTGGGCATGAGGCTCGCAGATTTGCGGTTGGCACGATCAAGCGTAGCGGGAGCGTTCGGTATACTTGTATTTACTAATAACATTGTATATAATCACGTTAACCTTCGGGTTCGGTTTTTAAATCAGCACCCATTTGCATATGCAACTTTCAATGGCCGCCAGTTCTATGAACATGGGTTAATCGAGCTATTCGGGAACTAGAATCCTAGGAGAATTGGTACCATGAAATCCTTAGAAGTCGAGTTGAACTTTGGAGAAGAATGGTGTTGGACCGAACTTGTGCGTAAAATTGGTATTATTGTCGCCCCCACTTTTCGCAGCTCATATTACAGTAAGGACCAGAACACGGTGAGATCTGAAAATATAAGAACAAGGATCCCTACTTCGTCTGATGATAGGCTACTTTCAGCAATGTCTACGACAATGTGTATAGTCACAATGATAGCATTATGAAAGTGATCCCCACTCGTGTCTTGCACAGTGGCATTCTTCTCCACAAATTCCTTTAATCCATTGGAAGCACCATGATTATGTGTCCCACCCCATAATTGAAGACTCTAGTTCACACGAGGTTTTTCGCCTTGGTAGCTCGTTCTCGCCAGACGTAAATAGGCTAGAGAATTGGTCTTTGGGAATAGGGGAGGGGATGATGCGGGGTTAGCTTCTTGATGTCGCAGGCTGTCTTCAAAGTCAAATGTCGTCATAGCTCAAGCAATGGCCTCGGCATGCCATGCACCGTGCTCCACAGAATATGCCGAAATCCGTCAGGAGTAAATCCGTAGCATTGCATTGGCATTGCAACGAGAGCATGCGGAATACTGTTTCTCGTCATCGGTCTTAGGGCGCTCTGTTGGAATTCGCTTCACTGCGCCCACGTCACATCTACCTCGGCATTTGCGAGGAGCTTTCGATGCACTCCGCATCCCATGAGCATGCCATCCACATCGCCAAAAGCGCAAAGAACAAAAGGCTGGAAGCGCCGGATTGCAAAGGTTTGTCGGCTTTCAGAATCATGCTAAAATTTAATTGCACTACTTACATATATCTTCCAGGCCTGTGATTCGTGCCGTCAGAAGCGGATCAAATGCTGCGGAGCTCGTCCAACCTGCGCGCGATGCACATCAACATCGGTGACTTGTCACTATTCTGACCACCTAAACGGTCAAAGTTGTCAACAATTTAATAGGTAAACCCTCAAAAAAAATTATTATTTTATAAAAACATGCTCAGGTATAGCTGACACGAGAGAAAAGTAGACGCCCTCGTTCACAGGCACGAAAGCCTAGAGGTCCTCGTTGCTCTAATGATGCCGGCTTGCCTGGTCAGCCGGAAACGACGGCGGATGCGGAGTCTCAAAGCATCAGACCCAGCTCTGTCAATCATGAAGCTTCAAAAAATCCAACACAAGCCGCTGCGTTGTCAGAGACCTCATCCGCCAATGATAGCGCGCGCCGGGCAACTATGGTTGCTGAAAACACGGGCGAACTTAGATATTTTGGTAAGTATCTAATAAATGCCAATTCTACCACACTACTAATTTAAACAGGGCCTTCTTCCAACATGTCAGTTCTGACGCCTGATGGGCTTCAATGGATAGAGTCTCGCACCGCCGATGTGTCGTTGCGCCAGCGCCTTGAGATGCCCTTGAGGGGAGCTGGGAGCTGGGCTGGGTGGACTCATCCAATGCTTCAGTCCTTGTGGCCAACCACGCTCTCAACACCACTTCCGCCCTGGGAAGACACATTATCTCTCGTCACAGAATTCTTGGAAAATTATAACACGGTATTGCCAATTTTTCACCCACCAACTCTCATGGACCAGCTGGGACGTCAATACGCGCGTTCAGCTACGGCAGTTGACGACCCGACCTTGTCTGTCGCACTGAATGCGATGCTTGCCGTGGCACAAAGGCAAAGAGCGCAAGAAGACTCCAACAACCAGGAGCTCACGGATAAAGCCTGGGCCTATGCAAAAAACTCGCTTGAATCGGTGCTGACTGTTCTCCTACGCAGCGTGAGCCTTTTATCTGTCCAGGCTCTCTTGGTTTTGGCCTTCTTCTTCCAGGGCACGCCAAATCCCCAACCGTTCTTCTTCCTAACCTCGGCCGCTGTGCGGTTGTCTCACTCGGCTGGGCTCCATCGCTCATTTGACCACCTTCCCCTATCCGAAGTGGATCGGGAACAGAGACGTCGGGTGTTCTGGATCGCCCTCATTCTTGACTCAAAAGCGTCCACGCGCTGCGGACGACCCTTGTCCCAAGATATTGACGATATCGGCATCCCCCTTCCCTTGGACTCCCCAAAGGACAATCTAGGAATCATAGTCAGTCGAGATGGCACGGCTGTCCTGAATATGCTTAGCGCCGAGACCAGATTTTATGTCATTGGGGGCAAGATATACCAGTCCATCTTCACCGCATCATCGTCAGAAAAGTCCCTCGGATCTCTGACTGCAGATACGCATAGGCTCGGGGAAGAGTTGGAAGACTGGCGACGCGCGTCTCTCCGAGGTGTAGAGGCAGGCACGTTATCAGACAAATGGAGTTCCAAGCTCACGGCCGTAATGAGCCTGTTGCTCTCATATCACGGTTCCATCATCACCGTTTACACTGCCCCATGGCACCGACTCTTTAGTTCCATGAGAGGGCTGGTCTCTAGTCAACGGGAATTAGATCGTTCCGCGACCGCATTCCCCAATACAGAGAAGTGCCTTCGCTCAGCACACGAAATAATCGAAATCACCAAACTCATCCCGCGGCATAACCATTCTTTTTCATGGTATGGGATTTCGTATTTTTAATCTCTATATCGTTGCTAACCGGTCCCTAGGACAATAGTTCACCTGCCTGTGCAGGCGCTGATGCTCATATTTATATGCATTCTCCAGCGACCATGCGATCCGAGTGTCGACACCCGATTGCAGGCAATGAATGATGCCATGCATTTCATTTCAATGCTATCCGATACACAACAAGAATCCTTTCTTCGACCAGTTCTAGCCGTTTGCCAAGAATTATCACGGATTGCACGCCTTGCTATCCAAAAAGGCTTGATGAGAACGGCCAACGGCACACCAGCTGGAGACCAAGAATCCGCTCCTCTCAATCCGCAGACGATTGAAAGCCTCATCTTGGATCTTCCCAACCCTAACTCTTCCTCGGCGGTGCAAGATGGTTCTTGCAGTGCAAAGCCTGCGCAGTCGTCGAGTATGCCAATTGATGTCCCTCTACCCGAGCTTAATGCGGCTCAGTTTAATGATGGCAATGGTGGAAATTTGGCAGTGCATCAGCTCTATGGGCTTCCTCTTCCATTCACGTGGAACTGGCAAGATTTATCAAATAGTTTACTAGAAGATTTTGATTTTTCCTAAAATACAGCGAAGCAAGGTGGCAATGGCTATTCCCCGTCGCAACAATAAGATTCCCCAAAAAGCCTCAGGGCATTCCCATCAAGACCGTAGCGCCAATTTACCACACTGCCTGCGACCTTCCCCTTGATCCAGAAGGAACCGCATACTCTATCTTTGATTTCTCAAATTTGAATTGCGGAGCCAAGATAGTAATGTCATCCTCAAGTCCCCATTCCTTGCCAGACATTTTCTGAAAATACTCTGGAGTTTCGTATAATTCTGGCTTAGCCTTCTTGATCGCGGCATATGACTTGAACAATAGAGTTTGCATCTCATCGTAGTGTCGCACGCTAAAACCTTCGTTGCGTGCCAATAGAGCTTTCGACTGCTCTTCGTCGTACTGGCCGAGTCGGTAATACCAGATGTTGTATTGGGTCAGGCTGACATCGACATCGAACGTCTCGTCACTCTTGGTGCGCTCAAGTAACGCCTGCATAATTGCTGCAGCACCAACAAGTCCAGTCTGGTAGTCGGAGTTTGCTGGCATTTGTTAGTTGTCAAATGGATTGCGTGGGATTGTCCGGTAACTTACGCAAAAGGGGAACGACTGGCTCGTCGAGACCCATAAATTTGCCTTGCAGCCATGAGATGCCGACCAAGCAGTCGCTAATTTGCTGCCATCCGGATCGGTATGCAAGAGGTCCCTTGAAACCGTAGCAGTTCTCTCTGGCATGGATGAGACTACCATTAATCTTTCTCAGTGACGCAGAATCGAAGCCAAGGCGATCCAGCACTCCAGGGCGGTAACCATCGATCAAGATATCAGCGTCTTCAACAAGCTTAGTAAACACCTTCTTGCCTTCTTCAGACTTCATATCAATATTGGTATCCCTCTTTCCGGTGCTCAGATCCAACCACGTAACCGAAATATCGGGCAAATTCTCGCTCGTGACCTTGATAACGTCGGCGCCGAGAACTGCTAGAATCTTGGAGATTACCGGAGCCGCAATGACCCGCGAAAAGTCGATTACCTTGATCCCAGCAAGAGGCTTCAATCCCGTTGAGGCGTCTTGCTGAGGCCATGCGCTGCGCGGAGCTGCCACGGGTCTACGGTTCCACAGCGGTTCAGCTGCGATAATCTTTCCGTGTTCGGAGGCAAAAAACTCTTCCGGTGTAAGACAAGTGACACCAGCTTGTCTCAATTCATCGTTCGCCTTGTTTTCAAGAAATTCGGCATCGTACTGGGCCACCTTGTCGGCGTAAATCTTGATGGCCTCCTCCCGAGTAACGTCCTGCTGCTCCACGCCAACCATTCCCATGGTCGCCGCCGGATTCATGGAGCCATGGAGGTGATACCATTTTCCATCTTTGGTCTTGTACACGTTGGTGGCCTCTTGGTTTATAGGTTTGTTCATATTGTAGAGGTCGCCCTTGTTTAATTCAGCCAGCAGCTGAGGATGCTGGAGGAAGGATTTGCCATTAATGGTAGGGAGAAGAATAGATTCGAGGAACAGAGTTGCGACGTCGCTGTTTAGATTATTTGATTCAGTTTTCATCCCGTGGAATATACCATACAATCGTCTGGGGACTCACGTGTTAATCTCAATGTCCTGGTAATCGATTCCATAACGATCAGAAGCAATGGCGCTGGCAGCAGCAGCCACAAGAGCAGACAATGCAGACGCAGACTCTGTGATTTTGCATGGCGTCGGAATAAAAGGCTTCGGGTCGCCAACAAATTTGATCTTCTCGGCGGCCGCAGTAAAGGAGGCTGGGAAGGCCAGTCGTTCATCGTTTAGCAGCCTCTCGGAAAGGAAGCGTTTGCTTTCTTCTTGGACTGAGTAATCACCCATCGTGTTCGATTTTTTATGCAGATATTGTTATGGTAAAGCTCCTTTTTCTTCGCATCGTCTCACCGGCTCTTATATAGCCCCGAGGGACGGTAGCCACCCGCATTCGTCCACCCGTGCTCGTCCAGTCGGAATCATTTCTCGAGACATTTTCCAATAATTTGAATCAGAACCGGAATTTTAGCACCAAATATTAAGCCCACGACCATTAGCGTAGCCGGAACTTTGCACTTTTCTACGTCATAGCCGGAGTTTTGCGGGGTTTGGTGTTGAAAGATGCAAAACTCCGGGTGGGCACATACCCTGGAGTTTCTCATCGACGCCTCCCTAATACTCCAACAAGCAAGCGGGTATGGAATTCCGAAACTCCTCTTCACGGGGTCGAAAAAAGTGAGGCGGTAAACATTGGGGTCCGGAGAATGGTAACATGTCTCATGTCCAATTTGGTAAACCAAGGACATTTGTCAAAAGTATTTAAGAGGTGACGGTTCGTGTGTCTCAAAATGGATAGCTATTAAACCCGAGGTTCCCCTATTCTACTAAATATCAATTGACAAGAGATTCAATCACTCTCAGCATTAAATATGACTTCTTGGCGTCAAGGAGAATTTGGCAAGCGGCCCGTCCGCATCGCAAACTGCTCGGGCTATTGTGGTAATCATCCCCATACTCTCCACTTGACCCATAGGATCCCGCTCTAATCAGCACCTAATCATAAGGGGACCCGCCAATTGAAATGCTCAAGCAGGCTACGCTTGGAGACGTCGATTTTATTACTGGAGATTATTTGGCTGGTGAGATTTTTCTGCTATGGAAATGGGCTTTTCTTAAAACACATTCTTACTGCTGCAGAGGTCAACATTGCCAAAAATGCAGAGGACTATTCCCTGGGTCGCCACCCCGGCTACGAAGCATCAGCCTGGCAAGGTATTGAGATGACTATTGATGTCATCAACACAAAACGTATTAAAATTGCCATCAATGGCGGCGCGCTCAACCCAAAGGGCCTAGCAGAGAGAGTCGCCGGACTTGTCAAGGAAAAAGGCTATAATTTGTCAGTCGCCTATGTATCTGGCGATGACCTTTTACCCGAGGTTAAAACATTGGTCTCGACAAACGACACTTCCTCTCTTCCACACCTAGATTCCATAAACACGAACGTCCAACCTCTAAAAGAAGCCCTGGCTTTTCTCGACACGAACGATGTCTCCGAAACCGCGGCGCAGATTGTATCCGCCAACGCGTATTTGGGTGCCCGAGGCATCTTGACCGCCTTTCAAAACGGTGCCGATATTATAATCACCGGACGTGTATCAGACGCTTCACCCGTCATCGCCGCTGCGTGGTACTGGTGGTCTTGGGACACGACAGACTATGACAAGCTCGCGAGCGCGTTGGTTGCTGGCCATCTTATTGAGTGCTCGGCATACGTGACGGGCGGCAACTTTGCAGGTCTTACAGACAAAAAGTATGGCAGTTGGAAGACCTTTATAGACCCAGGGTTTCCAATCGCAGAGGTTGCGGCTGATGGATCTTGCATCATCACAAAACACGATGGCACTGGGGGCGTGGTTGACGAAGATACTGTCAGGAGCCAGCTGCTTTACGAACTGCAGGGAAACATCTACCTGCACAGTGATTCCAAGGCAATCTTGGACGGAGTCAAGATAGAACAGGCCGGAAAGGACAGGTACTATTCCCATTGCCGGTTCGTAATTCCTACTGACTGGATCTATACAGAGTTCGTGTTAGTGGCATCAAAGGGCTTCCTCCACCTCCAACCACGAAACTAGCCGTCTTTTACAAAGCCGGTTATGAAAGCCAGATACTAGTAAACGCGGCTGGATACGGCTGGAAGGAGAAATGTGAGCTGTTCGAAACCCAAGTAAGGGCTCGACTGAGCGAGGAGACTCTGAAGAATCTCGACCTTTTAGAATTTCAAAGGTAGATAACAGGATTTGTCCTGGAAGAAATGAAGGACATTGCTAATGCCCATTCAGGATCGGTGTCCCGGCAGAGAACCCCTGGGATCAAAACAGCAGCACCATGTACATCCGGATAGTCGGCCAGTCCAAGTCTGCCTCGGCGCTCCAGAGCATCGCAATGGCCGTGGCCGACATTTCTCTCAGGCACTTTCACGGCAAGTCGAGGAGCACATCGCAATTAACGTAGGGACTATCCCAACTAACAAGGGCTTATATAGGCTTTCACTGCGCGCTGGACATGCGCACCGCCATCCCCAAACCGTACATTGCGTACTACCCTGCCCTCTGGGACCAGGCGGCGCTCAAGGAGACGGCCCATTTCTTGGACGCGTCCGGCCGAACTGTTGCATCCTTTGACGCTGGCCACCCGGGCGCCTACGAGCCTCTCGCCACGCGGGAAAGCTACGACACGACGTCACCGGCGGCATTCCAGGGGCCCACGCGGACTATACGGCTGGGTGACATCGCTCTCGCGCGATCGGGCGACAAGGGCTCCAACCTCAACGTGGGAGTCTACGTGCGGACGGCGCAGCAGTGGGATTGGCTCCGGTCTTTCCTGTCCTGCGCAGAGATGGAGAGCCTGCTCGGCGGGGATGCAGATCAGAGGTACAGCATTGAGCGGGTGGAATTCCCGCACATCTTTGCGGTGCACTTTGTCGTGTACGGCATTCTCGGGCGCGGCGTGAGCAGCTCCACGAGGCTGGACGCCTTTGGCAAGGCGTTTGCGGACTACTTGAGAGACAAGCGCGTCGAGGTTCCGACGGCGATTTTTGATGAGCAAGATGAAACCGCCACAAGCCGTAGGCGTTCCTTGCACAACGGGTATTCCCTTTAAAGTTTGGGTTCCGGATTGTACAATACAATACAAGACAACCCCTGAAAGATTGTAGCCCTTCTACTTTTTTTTTCTTCTCCCCAATCTATGGGTTAACTGACACCCAAAAAAAGTAATATCTAAATAAAATAAATAACCAACTAAACCTTTATTTATTTATTTATATATTTCCTAATTTTTATTTATATTTATTTGTCAACAAATTGATGTTGTAAGACGACAGTCGGGTTCTAGGGTAACAAATGTGAAAAAAAGTCACTGAAGCACACAATCTTTTTCAAGGGGCATACTGTACATTGTACAGTCGTAGTGGTAAAAATGTAAAACAGTAAGATGACAACGATCCGCTTCCTATGGCGACAGAATTGGGTTTAGTACGGGTGATGGGAATGGAATGAGCCGTTTGAGCTTTATTTCCTGTGGAGCGCCATCGCCGCTGTCATTGTCTGCATTTGAGTTTTATAAGAGAATTATCACAGTGGCACTGCATGGTGTCGATCAGGACGCAATGCCCATCTTGCCCTCTTGTGGGCAGTGGTCTTTCATTAGTTTCATCTGGCCTGCACAACTGCATATCCCTCCTAACATTGACATGGAGCCCCCACGTGATGTGATGTCGGGGCGGGCCTCTTGGGCCACACAGGCCGAGAGCCTCGGCCACGGATAGTCCCCCCTCTCTCTCCACATTCCGGCCCCCCATAAGGCTGCTGTGAGCTCTCTTACTAAGGGGCACAAAGGATCAACAAGATGCTGAGCTTCTGACTTCGACATCTTACCGAAAGCTCTCTTCTTAGCTCAATCGGACTGAAAATCCTCATAACAACGCCCTCCAATCCTGTCTCCGGATCCGGCCACGCTGGCCATTATTACCGACCATGGCCGACAACAATGCCCAGAACCGCATCGATGCTCTCGGCAAGCAGCTCACCAAGCCCCTTCAGCCCATTAGCAAGGTAGCTCCCGGGTCTAGCTTACCGCGAGTTGCTGGCAAGGTAGTTATTATCACCGGTATGTATAGCCTAATCCGTCCCTAATTTTCCCTTGTTCCCTGCTCCATCATTCATTATCATTATCTAACCTTCATCAAAACAAGGTACCAATTCTCCACTTGGAATCGGTCGCGCCACCGCTCATCAGTATGCTGAAAGCGGCGCAAGGGCGCTATATCTCTGCGATTATGACGGCTCATATCTAGATGCCCACAAGGCGGAGATTGAGGCCGCTTACCCGCAGACTGAAGTGCACACTCGATGCTTCGATGCCGGCGATGAAGCTAGTGTGAAGCAGGTCGTCGACGACGCTCTCGCGCAGTACAGCCGCCTCGATGTTTTCTTCGCCAACGCTGGTATTGTTGGGAAGCATGCCGCCTTTACAGAATTCAAGGACGATGAGTTCATGTCGGTCCTAAAAACCAACAGTTTGAGGTGGGTACCGCGTAATGTGTAGATTCTTTCCAAGCGAGGGGGGGTCCCCAATATTTCTTCCTCGCTGTCCCCAGTCCCCACCAGATGAGAACAAACCCCCACTACGGAGCCTCAGCTAAACAACGTTTTTTTCTTTCTGTGTTTAGTGTATTCCTTGCCGCCAAGTATGCCGCACCAGCCATGATGAAGACAAGTGCCGAGAAGCCGCATCCCAGTGGAAGCATCATCGGCACCGCCTCTGTGGCTGGAATTCGTTCGAATGCGGGCTCGACGCCCTACTCAGCCTCCAAAGCTGCCGTCATCTCGCTGGCGCAGACCATCTCCTATCAACTAGTCGGTACAGGCGTCCGCATTAACGCCATCTGCCCCGGGATGATTGAGACGGGAATGACGGCTCCCACTTACGAGGCAGCTCGCGCTAGGGGCACAGAGAAGAAGATCGGACAGCTCAATCCGCTTAAGCGCGGGGGCCACGCTGATGAGATTGCGCGGGTTGCGTTATTCCTGGGGAGTGATGAGAGCAGCTATGTAAACGGACAGGCATGGGCTGTCGACGGCGGTTTAAGCGCTGGCCATCCCTTTGTGCCTGGCAAGATCGCTTAGAGGGTCCAGACTCTTGTTAGATTATAGGATGTATCATTCGCTGGCATTAGCGTACCAGGTGTTGCCACAGAATTGTTTTGTTTCTCGGTTGCATGTGTAAAAATCCTTGAGAGAAGTACGCGTCCATGGTGGTCTGGAAGGCTGCTCTGCGTAATCCTAGTCGCACCATCAAATAGCGTTCTTTCACTAAGCGCTGCTGCGAGAACCAGTTAAACGATTTAAAAAAAAACTCTCCGTAGCGCGATGAGGCTTATCTCTGACAAGTGCTGGGTACCAGGGAAAAAGAAGAGTGGAATTAGGGATGAGTGAGCTCAAGGATAAGCCGATCGGTCAATTATTGAAACACCAATCCCAGCGGATTTGCATACTGTCATTTCAAAGGGATTCGTCGTCAACTGTTCTTAGAGCGTTCCAGCCATCAGCAACCCTGAGGTTTCTGAAACCGCAGAGACCGAAACTGATCCTAGCAGGGTTGGCAGAAAACATCAGGCTACATAGGGTGCCCAGTAAACAATGGTAGGTGGGCGAGCTGCCAGTGCCGCGTCATCACGCCCACATACCGACCGGGGGGACCCTAAGAGCCACTAGAATAAGCTGCAACCACAAACCTCGATTCATCCCCATCAACCCGAAACTAGAAACCATCCAAAAAACTCCTGAGAGATGTTCCGCCAAGCAGATGCCAGTGGACCCTGGGCACTGATCGCCAAGGGGGCCACGGGGACCAGGGGTGGCGGATGATATGCTGGTTTGAGTAATAGACTTGGGCTAGCGAATGGAACGAAGCACAGACAGCCGCGACATCTTCTTGGTTGTGAGTTCCAGTGAAACCAACATGTCCACCATCGAGACTGGGATACCAACCATGTCCCGTTGGATGGTTTGCTGTCACAGTACCGGACCAGGTTTAGTGAGCAGGGTCTTGTCGACGACAGCTTGGTACGCCGGTAGAAACGGCATTCTCCGCTCAAGGGTGATATTGTATGACCTCCAAATAGTATATATGAGAGCTGATCTCTGCCACATATCGAATTCTGATCAGCTTCGTCTCCATCGCCTTTTCTTTCATTTTAGACTCGGACTTCCAGTTGCAGGACTTCTGTGATCCGTCATTTGTATAACAACCCATTCAATCAAAACAAGGAAAAAAAGACTTCTTTAAACACCTCTTCAACAACACTCATTAACATCACGAAAACCTTCGCAATGGCTGTCCTCTCTGTCCTTACTATGGCTCTGGCCATCTCTTCCGGCGTCTCTGCCAACCCTATTTTCGGCTTCGGCAACAGCAACAGCGGTGCCGACAGCACTCCCGGTGCTGGCGGTTTTGGCGACTTCACTCCTGGCGCTGGCGGCTTCGGCGGCGCTACCCCCAGCGCTGACAGCCCCTTCGCCGGCTTCACTCCTGGTGCCGGCTTTGGAAAGCGCGAGGAGCCCACTGGCGATTTCACTCCTGGCCCCAAGCCTACCGGCCCTCCTCCTAGCGGCTTTACTCCTGGTGCTGGTGGCGCTTTCACCCCCGGTGGTGCTTTCACTCCCAGCGGACCTCCTCCCACCGGCACTCCCGCCGCTGGTGCTGCTCCTACTGGTGCTCCTAGCAAGCGTTGGTGGGGCTTCAGCCAGTCTGAGGATGACAGCGAGGATGAGGCCTCTGGCGATGCTGAGGCTACTCCCACTGGCCCTCCCTCCGGCGACTTCACCCCTGGCGCTGACTTCACCCCTGGTGCTGGCGGCTTTGGCGGCCAACACACTCCCGGCGCTGGCGGCTTCGGTGGTCACCACACTCCCGGTGCTGACTTCACTCCCGGTGCCGGCGGTTTCGGTGGCCAACACGGCACTCCTACTGGTGCTCCTCCTTCCGGTGCTCCCACTGCTGCTCCCACTGGCAACAGCAAGCGTTGGTGGAACTGGGCCCGTGACGAGTCCAGCGACGCTGAGGCTACCCCCACTGGTCCTCCCGCTGGTGACTTCACCCCTGGTGCTGATTTCACTCCTGGTGCTGGCAGCTTCGGTGGCCACCACACTCCCGGTGCTCATGGCGCTCACCACACCCCCGGTGCTCACGGTGGTCACCACACTCCCGGCGCTGACTTCACCCCCGGTGCTGGCGGCTTCGGCGGTCACCACGGCACTCCTACCGGTGCTCCTCCCACCGGTGCTCCCACTGGCGCCCCTACTGGCGCTCCCAGCTCCTTCTTCACCCGAACCCGCACTGCTAGCAACTAAGCGATCATTTTTGGTGTCTGATGCGAGCGATGTAATAGACTCTTAGATAGACTGGTGGATCGATATTTGGCGTGGAAAATATGGTGGAATGAGTTCATGTACAATCCATGTTGAGAAGCTGGTCTTTCGATCCTTCATACTGTATCTACTTCCATGGCGGCGTCCGTCGCTGTCAATTGAAAAATCTTGGCGATGATTCCTTCTTTCCAAACCTTGTGATCAGCACGTTTCGTTTCACTGAGAAAATCGTATTTGTCTTGAAACATTGTGTCCGCCCTTTTAATCTGCATCTTGGGGACCACCTCCTCATCCATCATGTCCACATCATCATCGACTTGAGCGCGCTGTGTTAGTTTGACCACGTCGGCGATTCCCTGATACCAATCTCCACTCAGCCAGCCGCGCTCGTTGACCTGAGCGACTGCATCGTCGAATTCCTTTGTTTTGGGGTTGCTAAAGCCATACCAGGCATCATCCTCGTCCAGACCTCCGACTGTGGCCTCCTGACGTGCACGGGCGACCCAAGCAAGAATTTCTTTTCGTCGTGGAACGTAGCCGTCTCGATCAATTGCTTCACCAGATGCAAGAGCTTTAACTCGCATAGTCACATAGAAATACACGACAGCAAACAATGCCGCGACGTTCTGGAGGACCCATTCATCTTCCGTTTTCCGCCCAGCGGGCATGATGATCGCCTCCATACCAGCAATTATGGTTGGTGCCAGCTTCTTGTGTTCTGTTTCATTGCAGATAAACCGAGTGGCTGGCCGAATCCAGGGGTGAAGACTATTCTCAGATGCGACAGCTGATGTTTTACTGGCAGACTTTGCTGGAGTTCCATTGGCAGTTTTCGATGGAGTTCGAAACGCCGCCAGACTCCTTTCCTTGGTTGGTGTGGCTCGGGATGGCACCCGTGTTGCGGTAGCTGGCGAACTTCCAAGATCTCTCAGTTTCGCACCTGGCGTTCGTGTTGTTCGCCCAGGTGTCCGAGGCGTAGCCGACGCCTTAGGTAAAATGTTGTCGAGGTGGGCGTACAATCGGTTGTAGATACGAGGAGGGATCGGTGGTCGAGGTTTAATTGGTGGAAGATCGAGTGTAATTTTTAGTCTGCCCGAGTTAGTGCTCATTCTGGAATCTATCAAGAAGAAAAAGAAAAACATACCTATCACATGCGATGTGTGCGCAAGCATAGGGGCGCGCAATCTCTTCCTCAGTTTTCAGGGTGCTTGCCCGATTTCGAGACTGAGCAAGGAGAGATTCAGCAAGCTCAATGAGCGACGGAGGCAGATCCCTAGCATATTCTGGCATAAGGGAGAGCAACGCCTGCTCGATTTGATGGCGACTCATGGTAGCTGATGGCGTTCAAAGGGGCGATGATTGTTGATTTGGAGTTGACGATAGGTTGTTGGTTGATCATCTATTGCTGAGCCGCGGTGAGGTCACAATTTCTTAGCGAGCGCGCCTGTTGACGCGTAGCGGATGGCGGCTGTAAACGCCAAGTCACGGGGCGAAGAGGCTGGGAGGCTAGCGCTCCAGCGCTTTTGGGCACTCGTTAGGGGGCAGCTAATTATGCTACCCCAGTCATACTGGGTGACATGGGGAAGTCAAGACCCGGCTGCTGGGTCAGTGGGGACAAGCCGAAGGAGAAACCATGCAGTGTTAAGTAAGAGAATTGGTTCAATAATAATCTTCAGAGGTCTAGTATGTCTCATACTAAGTTCTAGAACACAGTATAATTATGAATGTCATTGTTGGCGATTCAAGATGCCTGCTTTTAGTTCAGTGTCATTCCTGATACCCCAGTGCCCCTCCACCACCACCGACTGGCATATTGGTGATGAACACATGACACTGGGTGTGAGTTTCTTTCTCAATATGGGCATGGAAAAATTTGCAATAAAAATGAATGACATATATAAATACTCACAGAATAATCATAATTCTACTGTTGCGCTTATTCGCTTCTTTGTTGATGCATCTTGTCTAATCTGCATCTTATCGACCTTCCCGATTTTATCCTTGGAGTGCGAGCCGTGTTCTTGCAGGTGTATACCTGGCCCCCAACCTTCTGTAGCTCTAGCTCCCCGCCAAGCTGGCCCGGGCGGTGGGCTCCCCTGACCTCCTCCACAGCCATTACGACAGTGGCCACGAACAGGTTGAGTTCGAGATCGGATCACTCCTATCTTCAAATCTGGCTTTTAACTCCCGCCCTCTCTTCCTCGCCTGTGCCGATCGCTCGACCTCGCTCGCATCCTCACCGCGACCCAATTGCTTCCGTCGTACCCCCGATACCACTCCGCAGCCACCCGAAAGATGCGCCCGGCTTTCCTCGGCATCGCCTTTGCGAGCCTCGTGGCCGCTCACGGCTCGCAAAAGCCCATGGTCGACGAGAACGCAAACTGGATGACGAAGCACATGGCTGGTACGTTTTCTCTGGGCGCTTTTGCTTCTCACTATAGACAATTCTAACATGGCACACCTAGAGGAACATCACATGGACAACTGGGATGTGGCGGCCTTCTTTACTCTACACGATTTCAACAGCAACGGTCAATGGGAAGGCTCGGAGCTCCAGCGCCTGTACGGTCTTATGGACGATTCCAACAAGGGCATGTCCCAAGCTAGGAAGAACGAGGTCCTTGATATCCTTCTGCGCATGCTCGATTTCAACCGAGACGGCATCGTCAGCCGCGGCGAATGGCTTGACTTCAACGCCCAAGGCAAGACACTCCCCGACCTGGGCACCGGCCCCGGACACCACGGCGACGACGAGTACGAGTATGAGATTCACCACTGGGAAAAGTACCACGACGAGAACACAAAGCTTGAGGATCTGACACATCCCGAGGATATTGAGCATTTCAAGAAGCACGAGGAGATGGAGCGAGAGGAGGACCGTCTTGAGGCCCTTAATAAGGTGCCTATCGTCGAAGCCAACATTCCCCAAAAGTTCCGAAGACGTCAATAATCTGTATATAAGCATTTGGTTTCTGCCAGGAGTAGTTGTTTAGGGGTTGGGTGGCGTATGATATCATGATGGATGATGATGTGTACTTGAGTAATATTGCTATTGACAGCCAGCATCTGTAGTAACATGAACGTCAAAGACGCAATGCCACACGCCTGGCGCAAAGGTCTTGACGAGTTCGATATGCTCTACTTTAGCGGTTCTTTTTTTCTCATCCCCCGCCCAGTTCTCAAACCGGCGCTGGATCTCTTGTCCTCGAGAGGCTGTGTCATTGACGCCGACATTTTCGTGGAGGTGCAGCCATGACTCAGTTGATGGTGCGCACATTTCCCACGCATCCTGCCAAGTTGGCTCGCTCGTGGGTAGGAAACCACCGTTAATATGTCTAATCTCCTGGGCTATATCCAGGGCCTGTAGTGATTGAATTCTTCGCAGCGCTTCCTCGTTGCTTTCGAGAAACACAATGATCTGCTCTCCTCCAGCCATAATCTCTTCCACTGGGAGGAGTAAATCCTGGCCTTGGACAATTTTCACATTCCACTTGTTGGCTTTCGCACCTCGTCGCAAGCCCTCCACGCTCCAAGGATTGATCTCCCAGCAGAGAACTCTCATCCCCAAGCGCGCATAGGAAAAGACGAAATATCCAATGCCTGCATATAGATCAACAGCCCAAGGCTTCTCATGCGACTCTGACCCGAGCTGTTGCAGCGTTCGAGGGCCCATATCCAGTAACCGTGCCTTTTCTTTAATATTTCCACGGCTGAACATTGTCCATTTCGGCGCCCAAGTTTGAAAGATGCCATTCTGTTTTGTCGATACCCAGAGTGCCTTATCGAAATCAGCCTCTTCGATTGTATCTGGCGTTACTTCATTCAGCCCAAAGTCGCCGTGAAGAATGCGCAGCCCACTAGGGCTCCTCAGGATGTTCTCATCATTGACCCCCTCTTTGTGTAAAGGGATTCCTTCATTCACAGCCAAGTGCGTCAAAATTTCTTTAGATTGACCAGAGAGCTCCTTTAGTATCAGGGACCATAGGGTAGACGAGGCTTCCTGGCCGGCGCTTCGTAGGGTTGCTGTCCAAATTTCATTGGTGAAGCTGCCAGATGGGAGCAACGCCATCGGCTCATATATGGTGAAGCGTTTTGGGGCGCTGTTTAAGAGCCCATCCTTTATTTGCTCATCAACCCCATCTTGTTGCGCTCTGCAATTGAACCAAGCCTGGACGGCGGACTGGATCGGGTTTGCCTTGGGCGTCTTGGGCGGTTTCTGCTTAGGCATTGTGTGTGAGGTGAAAATTATGGAGTCGTTGTGTGGTCCAGACCCGATCACTGCCAGTCACCAACCATAATCACCAATCGTCAAGTGGAAGCATCGCCATCCACACTGCAAAGCTCAATTCGGCCCGTGAGGCTATGGCAATTCGGAATTCGCACGTAGAAGGGTTATGCGCGCCATTTAGTGCGGAAAATCAATTGTCAACGACTCTACCCAATAAACCATATCCCACTGAAGTTCACATTGAGCCCGCGGGTATCTTGACCCTATGCTATTCTACATGTAACACCAAGCCATTTCGTCCGTTACGTGTACGTCATCCTTCATCACAAGAAGTAGTCGCCAGGTCCCCTCCTGTTAGCGGGCACGTGTCTCTGGTCATCAGGTACGGCTGAAAAGATACTAAATTTGGGGTTCAAGTCCTTGTCCACGGCCATGATGGACGCAACGTTGCCGCAACGGTAACAATAGTTGGGAGCTGACCAAACTGTGACGACAGAGTTCTCGGGGAAATGATACTGTTGCTGGTTAGAACAAACTTGGAGCAAGGGATCGGCACTTTACATACTTTATAACCTTCGTTGACAAGTTGATGCGCTCGCGCAATAAGTTTAAGTCCGTTCACGTGGTTAAATTCTGTCGCCACCTTGTCACCAAACAGCCAGCCAGCACCACGAGGGCTGACAGCCCAGGTTTCCACGTCTTCCGGATCTGACCACACCAAGTCGCAAAAGGCACCTTCATGGGGAATCTCTTGGGCTCGGGCAACCACACGGATCTGGTCAATGGTTCTAATCTCTGGGCTCAAGCCTCCATGGACACAAAGAATCTCTCCATCAATAATGGCAGCGAGAACGAGGAAATCAAAGACGTGGCAGCAGGCCTTCCAGACCGATGCATTGCCATACTTTTGTTGACACTCCTCGTAGAATCCGTAGACCTGTGTAATTTGTCGCGACTCGTGGTTTCCGCGGACGAGAATAATGCGATCGGGATATCTGTGAAATGTATAAGTAGCGAAACAAGAAGCGCATTCAACAAAAGACCTACTTGGCCTTCAGACACATTAGTAATGTGAATGTCTCCAAACTGAAATATCCTCGATCAACAAAATCGCCCAGGAAGATGTAACGAGTTTCAGCGCTCTGGCTTGAAGTGGCAGTTACACCAACACCAGAGTCCAGTCGATCCGCTATCGTCGCATCAGGATCCTCCTCTGCATTCTCTATTTCTGTTTCCTCGGCGCCTTCAGTTCCGCTACCACTGGGGTTGTCGCCCGATGACTTTATCTTCTTTCTCAGCTTGGGGTTCGTAATCTCGGTGGGGGGTTCGATGTCGTCGGAGGTGATTACATTTGTCGCAGTCTTCGGGGCCTGGACGTTGGACTCCCCTGGCATGCCGCCCGACACTCGGAAAAGTTCGAGGAGATCATAAAACTGTCCGTGGATATCGCCGCATACAGTCACGGGGGTGCAGACCGGCTGAATGTTGGACTCTGGAGGATCAGATCAGCGGGGGGCCACCCGGCAGGCCGAAGAGAGCAGAGTTCACCTTCCATCAAGATCTCCTTGACCTTTTCGCACAGCTCCTTCATCGCCCGCTCTGGAAGGTAATGGCACTGCTTGGCCTCCTCGAGCCACTCGTCGATACCGGCATTGGGCCCCAGGTTGGCGGGGCCCGGTCGAGGCACGTTGGAAGCCATGTCTATGGCATACCCCGTCGTAGAGATGGCAGGGTAAGACGCACGCGGGGATATACAGAATATATCAGCCCGGCGATGCTAGGTGATGCAGTGGTACCTTGACCTCTCTGGCTGGCCCTCGCGGAGTGACTGGGGGGTGGGTCTTTTGGAGATGGAGGGGTGCAATCGTGAGACGCCGGGGTTTCTTCGGCACCCGTGAGTAAGTTTGGCGTCCAGCTGTGTCTAGTATTGCTTTGTCAAAGTCTTCTATGCCCCTGAAGATATCCCAGGATTAATCGATAAGTATTGTTGGCTTTGTCCGTGTTATCTGAGCTCGAAATGCACCGGCGAAACCCCCGTCTGCGTCAGGCCTGATTGCACGTGAGAAATCCCCATCTGGCTTAATCGCATAATTCTCCCATCGCCCCACCGCCGCTTGGCGGGGCACCACACAAGCACAACGCTGCGACTCATCAAAGCCTCATGAGGTCCTCGAGCATCTCAGTGCGCATTATAGGATTCAACGCCGCAGCTGGCTACTTTTGCGGCATGCACAATGTCAACACAGTCTCCGCAAGTCCTGTCCCGTCGGGCTAACGGGGTTCTCCCTGCGCCCGCGGGCCAGGCGAATGAGCCGCCCAAGGTAAGGGTTCAATGCGTCACCCAAAACTCATGTCACTTTATCTGACCCAGACAAGGGCAAGGGATCTCACGAAAACAACACGTCCAGCAAACCAGGCCGAGGGAGGGGCTCGAGTGGGAAGTCTGCGGACAACCACAAGGTGGGAAGAGGATATGTATTCGCTGTAAAATGACCCACCAACTAACTAGGCCGCAGAATGCGACTGAGGGCGATGCTCCCAAACCCGCCAAGACAAAGTCGCAAAATGAGGGCGAGAAACTTGTCGTTCGTCGCCTTCCTCCGGGGATGAGCGAGGCAGAATTTCTCACTATTCTCGGGGGCGAATGGAAAATGGGAAAAGGAAAGGTTGATTGGTTCTCCTTTGCGCCTGGAAAGATTTCCAACGAGTACGCCGCACAATCTCATGAAGCATGTCTTCTTTCGCTAACGCGGGCTATCAAGTCCATCAAAGCCGTCAAGACCTGGCCGTGCCTATATCCATCTCATGAAGAAAGATGATATCATGGCCCTCAGCGACTCTGTCCGGATTGCGACATGGGAGGATGCAAAGAACACATTTAACAACCCATCCCTTATTGGACCGCCTGCGGTTGAGTTTTCCATTTACAAGAAGGTTCCCAGCAACAAGAAGCGAACAGATGCGCGACAAGGTACCATTGACCAAGACCCTGAATTCATGGCATTCCTAGAGGATCTCGCCAACCCAGCACCTCCTAAAGAGCACAACGAAGCGGATGATGCGGAGGATATCGCCAAGGCAGAGATTAAAGTCACCACGACACCGTTGATCGAGTACCTCAAAGAGAAGAAAGCCAACAAGGCAAAGGAGTCTTCGTCTTCAAAGGGTTCTAAGGGAGAGTCCCGGAGCGGAAAGGGCAAAGGAACGTCCAAGGATGATGAACCATCGAAGAAGAAAGGCAAATCTGAGAAGGCCGAGAAGGTAGAAAAGGCCCCTAAAGAGACTGTCAAGATCCTTACCAAGAAGGCTGCCACTGAGCAAGCTGCGGCCGCAGCGAAGAATGTGGCGAGCCAGATAAAGGAGGCGGTTGCTCAAGAGGCGCCTAAGAGTCGACGAGCTGGTATTGCTGCTGCTGCCCGAATTCTCCAACGAGATCTCGGTCTCAGCCCTGGCAGTGCACATAGGAAGGCACGCCAGGATGCTGCCAAAGCAGAAGCTGAATCTAAATCTACGTCGACCAAAGAACCCGCTGCTCCCGCGACTTCCGAACGACCAGCATCACCGCCCAAGCCAACAGAGACACCTGCGCCTACGCCTGCGCCTGCTCCTGCTGCAAAGGGTCGATCCGCTGGTAATTCGACGGCAAAGTCCCAGGCCTCGGGGCGCAGAACCCGTGGAGGCAAGAATTCTGAAAAGAGCAAGGCTGCAGAAAGTGGAACGGCTCAGACTTTAGGTGCTGCCAACCCACCAGTTGTTCTCCTAAAGAAGAAGACAACCGATCCGGAGACTTCCCGGCCATCAAGCCCCAACCCGGCGCAAGTTGCGAACCAAAGCTCTAGCTCCAAGGGCGCTTCAGGGGCGTCCAGTGCCTCCAAAGGAAACTCGAACAGCAAGGGTGGGTCGACACAAAAGAAAGCGGCCGCCATAACTCCCGACGCCACGCGAGGATTTGTCAAGCACGCCAATCCTTCTCAAGGTGTTACTGAAGCTCTTCTCAAGCAATCGCTCGAGATATTTGGCACTATTACATTTGTAGAGATTGATAAGCGCAAGGGCTTCGCCTACGTGGATTTTGCTGAACATGAAGGCCTTGTCAGAGCAATCACTGCAAGCCCTATTACTGTGGCACAAGGCACTGTGCAAGTCCTGGAACGCAAAGACAAGAAGCCCGCACCTGCGAATCCGGCATCAAGTACATCGGGCTCGACTGCACCTGAGAAGTCGTCTGGCCGAGGCAGACGCGGACGAGGGGGTGGTGGCAAGGGCAACGCTTCCAGCAACAACAGCAACCAGAATACCGCTGCTGCTGCGGCTAACGGCGGCTGAGTAGGGACGAAGAGGGTGGGATTTTCTTTCTGAAACATCTCAAGGCATTAGTGCAAGGCGAAGAAGACATGCCTACAAGATGGCGCCGCAAACATCGACCTGCTCCGAGCCGAATGATGTCTCGCGATGGACTCGGCCTAAGATGAGAAGCACACGCAATACTATCAGGTAATTGAATAGGCACCATGCAGCCACAATTTAGAGGAGGTGAGTGGTTTGTTGGGGGGTGCGACAACAGCAAGCCCGTCGAGTGTGACGGCTGCGAGGTCATATTAGAACGAGCTGGGGCGACCCATAACCCACGTTAGCTCTACGACCGCTTGCTGAAATCGAGCCATGAGCGTCGCGTTTTAAGACAGAGACAAGGAGAGAGAAATAGCTATGCGTATAGCGAGAGAGTTATCAATCTAAGAGTGCACAAACCTAGTAGGGCTGTTATCATGTTCCTTTTGTTTAATCAGCTCAGCAGTGACAAATCTTACTCTATGGCTGTATGCCCTCTCAAATCGCTAATTGGAAGGATAGGTTGCATTCTAATGGGAAATGTGATTCGAAGGCAAACGATTCATCTTGTGCTTGCAGCGAGTACACCTTTCCCTCATTGCCCACAGCATACCTCCCACTCATTGATGTCCTCGGCGTCTTCCTTTCGCCTTGTTCGCTGCTGATACCTTTTGGCTCGAGACAGTCGTCTAAATTGTTTGTTTGGCTCGGTAATCTCGAATTATTTCTTTCAACCTGCCATCCAAATCGACTCATTAGTCAATTTGTTAGGCCTGAAGGCGCATTAGCCATTTCTGTTCTATGAGATTCTAGCTATCCGGTTAGGCATATCTCGCAAAGTACAACAATGGCACCGTAATCGTAAACTGCCCTTGCTCAATAATTGCGCGTCGGAGAAACCCATCTCCTTGATTTCTTCACAGAGATGATTCAGCAATAGTAAAAGTCGCCCACTGGTGACTAGCCAAGGGTCGACATTGACATTGGAGTCCAATTTTCTCAGCGCCGACCCACTTGCGGGGATGCTGGGTCCCAAGCTACCAAATGCCGTAGACTAAGTCGTTCCCATCCACCTTCTTATTGTCGATAGGCTCTGTCTTGGGACCTAAGAGGCCGAGATGTCCTGTCGAAACCATTGGTTGCCAGCGTATAGTATGGCCTGGAAAGCTTAGCATGGTTAACCGTGGTGTTCTTAAGTTGGGCTCTCGGTTAGAGTGAGGGGCTCAGCCCAGCCCAACCATCCGACCGCGTTGGGATTTACGAGTAATACTTGGGCGACAGCTTCTTTTGTTGATTACTGCAATAGTCGTTTGGGCATCAAGTTTTTTTCAACATCCCATCTCAGCAGCCACAATTTCCCCAGCAAATAATTGATGGGTAGTACGTAAAAGCGTCTTTTGTAATGCACCCAGGCTCCACTGGCTCAAGACTGTTCCCAAATGACTGAGCCTCATTTCAGTGAAACCTATAGTGCTTCACAAATTGATGACACGCGCCAGCCCTGCATTGGAGATGTCAGGAACCGACTTTGATCAATTATTTGACCTATCATCCGTTCAACTCCGCATCCGCATCCGCTTTATCCAAACACTTGTCATGGCCCCAGCAGCTTCGCAACATAATTGGATACAAATCCTGAACGACGTTAGCTGCATGATGCTAAATTAAGACGAAACCCCGCACCTGTGCTACCTATTCTCCCAGCGTCTTTTCTCGTCGAGATCCAGGTTCCAACTAGCTGCTGAACTATGTCAGCTCTCCGGTAATATGGAGCCTACACGCCCAACCACTCGCGATGGCTTTGACATCGCCATTATCTGTGCCCTTACTCTCGAAGCAGATGCTGTTGAAGCTGTATTTGATCAGTTCTGGGACGACGACGGTCCCGAATATGGCAAAGCATCTGGCGATCAAAATGCCTATTCTACAGGCGCTATCGGAAAACACAACGTTGTCCTAGCCCACATGCCCGACGCGGGGAAGGCCAGTTCCGCTGCTGTTGCAGCAAGCTGTCGAAATAGCTTTCCTAACATCAAGCTAGCTCTTGTTGTTGGAATTTGCGGCGCGGTACCCATTGTGCCTGGTAGTGACATGGAGATCATCATGGGCGATGTTATCATAAGCAGTGGCGTCATCCAATATGACCTCGGCCGACAACTTGAAGAACGTTTTGTTCGCAAGGATACACTTCTGGAATCACTGGGAAGGCCTAGCATGGAAATCCGTTCTCTATTGACAAAGCTGGAAGGCATACGCAGCCGAAAGAATTTGCGAAATAAGATGGTCGGTTACCTCGATGAGCTTCAAAAAGAACCCGAGCTGGGAGCAAAATATCCAGGCGTCGAATACGATAAACTATACCCTACAACATATCGCCACATTGCTGACGGAAAGACTTGTGCGGAGTGTGGATGTGACGGTGATCTGATCATCCGCAGTCGTCTCGGTCAAGACAAACCACAGCCAGTAGTTCACTTTGGCTTAATGGCATCTGGCGATACAGTTATGAAGTCTGGGGAAAAGCGCGATTCCATTGCGAAGCATGAGAGTGTTATTGGATTTGAAATGGAGGGTGCTGGAGTGTGGGATATCTTTCCTTGTATAGTGATCAAAGGCGCTTGTGACTATGCCGATAGTCATAAAACGAAGGGTTGGCAGAAATATGCTGCTGTCACAGCGGCAGCATGCACTAAGGCTTTGTTGGAATATTGGGTGCCTTCAGTGACGACCACGAAAAAGATCTTGAGAGCAAGGTGTGAGTAGAATACACTGATAGCAAATTCCTTCGGGGATTAATCTGATTTCTAGTTCTTGTACCTTATACGAGCAACCCGGATTTCATAGGACGTTTGGATATTCTGAACACATTAAAGAATCATTTGGGATACCTACAACGGAGAAGTACCCCTTTCCAAACAAGGGCATCATTGTATGGCCTTGGAGGCATTGGGTAGGTCGATTTATCCTCCTCTCTACCTTTCTAACATATTTATAACAGGAAAACCCAAATTGCATTGCAGTTTGTATTCTGGCTGCAAAGAACGCAACCAACGGTTTCCATTTTCTGGGTTCATGCCAGCAATGCCGAACGCTTCTACCAAGCATATCTATCTATTGCACAACAATGCCAGATTCCTGACCACACAGAACCTCAAGCCGATATCCTAAAATTGGTCAAAGATTGGCTAGAGAACGACGAGAATGGAGAATGGCTAATGGTGATCGACAATGCAGATGATTTACCGCTGTTCTCCGATGGAAAAAATACAACCATTTCTTCTATTGGATCCGATGATAAGAGAAATCTTGCAAGATACTTACCGGAATGTCGCCATGGTACAATTCTTATTACGACTAGAAATAAACAAGTGGGAGTCAGATTGACAAAAGGCCAGCAACCGATCGAGGTGCTCCCTATGGACCAGAACGATTCGGAACAACTGCTTCGTGCGAAGCTAGAAGATAATAACACAGCATCTACTGATTTTCTGATGCTGTCGTCTCAATTAGAGCACCTGCCTTTGGCGCTAGCTCAGAGCGCTGCCTACATTCAGGAGACTAGCATAACAGTGGAGAGATACCTTCAGCTACTTGGAAACAGCGACAAAAACACTGTGCACCTACTCAGCAAGGATTTCGAGACTATTGGGCGAGATTCAGAGGCTCCTCATGCAGTGGCTCAAACGTGGATTCTCTCTTTCCACCAGGTTGAAAAGCAGTACCCCCTCGCAAGTGAAATTCTCTCTTTCATGAGCATGCTCGATCGTCAGAGTATCCCGCTGGAATTCATATCCAATTACACCTATTACGAAGTTGAAGGGGATCCACCAAGCGAAATCGAGATTGAGGAGGCATTGGGCGTTCTGAAAGCTTTCTCGTTTGTGACGCAAGAGAATAGCGGAAGCTTCAATATGCATCGACTTGTACAATTGTTAACCAGAAAATGGCTAACCAGCCAGGGCACGATCAGCTGGTTTGGTGGGGGAGCACTGATGGCAGTGTCAGATCTGTATCCCTATGGCGAATTTGAAACTCGGGAACTATGCGCTGCCTACCTTTCGCATGCAAATACTGTGTTAGGGTTTGGCGAATTGAAACCAAGTCGAAGATACACACGAGCAAGGGGGGATCTTCTGCATTGTATCGCTGGATATTATCGCTTTGAGGGGAAATGGAATGATGCAGAAAAGTTCATTTCAGAGGCAGCAAAGATACGAGAAGAGTTGTTAGGAGCTGATCACTCTGAAACGATAAGTAGCATATCTGATCTAGCATCAGTATATAGCGATCAAGGGCGATATGAAGAGGCAGAGAAGCTACAGATACAAGTAATGGAGGCTCGCCGAGAAAAGCTAGGGCCCAATGATCCTGCCACGCTGGGGGCTATGTCTAGACTTGCGTTTACATACAATGATCAGGGCCGGTACGAGGAAGCAGAAAACCTACAGTCACAAGTATTGAAAATTCGCCAAGAAGTTCTGGAGGCCGATCATCCTTCTACACTCTCTAGCATGGTCAATTTAGCCTCAGTATATAACTCCCTAGGCCGGTGGGGGGAGGCAGAAAAGCTAGAGGTGCAAGTACTAGAGATTCGCTTAGCAAAGCTCGGAGCTGATCATCCTACTACACTCTCTAACATGGCCAGCCTTGCCTCAGTATATAGCCACCTGGGCGAATGGGAAAAGGCAGAAAAGCTAGAGGTTCAAGTAATGGAGAATCGTCTGGCTTTGCTAGGAGCTGATCATCCTTCTACATTAACCGGCATGACAAATCTTGCATCAACATATGGCGATCTAGGCCGATTCAAGGAAGCAGAGAAGCTCCAGGTGCAAGTAATGGAGATAAGTACAGCAAAGCTGGGAGCTAGCCATCCTTCTACATTGCTAAATGCGCTCAATCTAGCGGCGACATATTGCGATATGAACCGATTGGAAGAGGCAAAAGAATTAGAGGAACACGTAACCAAAATGACTACGGAAAAGCTGGGAGCTGATCATCCTCTTACCTTAACTAGTATGGCCCATCTTGCATCAACATACAGCCGCCAAGGCCAATGGGAAGAAGCAGAAAAACTAGAAGTAAAAGTATTAGAGCTCTGTACAGCAAAGTTGGGAGCTAACCACCCAATGACATTAACCAGCATGGCCAGTCTTGCAATTACATATAGTGAGCAGGGCCGATTAGAGGAGGCAGAGAAGCTGGAAGTACAAACATTAGAACTTCGTACAAAGATTCTAGGGGCTGATCACCATCACACACTGTTTAGCATGGTACGCCTAGCATCTACGTGGAAGAAGAAAGGCCGAAATGATGACGCCTTGGCACTAATGGAGGCTTGTGCTAAAGCTCGGCATCGAATTCTAGGCGCTACGCATCCAGATACTATTTCATCTGTATCTACTTTAGAAGAGTGGAGAAGTTGAACTTGTTTTATAGTTGAGATATCAAGAGAATTGTGCAATATTGAGACTTGTAAAATAGTCCAGGTTCAATGAGAACTCATACTACAAACAATTCCAGAATCACCGCTCTCTGACAAAGTCACCTACTATGGTTCAACATACCTAGTAACTATTTGACTGGGTAAAATATGAGTATGAGCTTCGGCCTATTTTTTCATGGAAATAGAACTTACTTTTGCATTTCATCTCCCAGTCCAAAAAAACCCGATAAAAATTATGTGAAGCTCATTTCTGTTTTGGTAAATCGTGGGCTCGACCAAGAGGGAGCTCCAAAGCCACAACGGTGGCAGATACAACTAAGTTTGACCATATAATTCGCCTGACCAAGATACAATCAACTGAATCCTGTGTATAACAATAAGATTGTCCTCATGAAAACTTAGATAGTCGTCCTTAAGATGGCTTCCCTTGCCAAGACAGTGAATCCCAACGCACTTCCTTCACCACCTTCGAGGGAGGCGATGAATTGATCTTCCGTGGCTGACTCAAAAGTCAAGGGAAAGAGAAAGCCAGATAGTACCATTATGAGTAATTAAAAGTGCTTTTCGTTACAATTAATATTCAGTGACAATTTGATACGTGAAATGGGGAGGTAGCCCCTAGCCGCTACACCAAAAGGTCTACCTGTGCCTCGGTTAGGAGTAACACAGGATATTTGGGTCTATATGGCATCGATCTGCATCACAATTATGGTCAAGGGTATATCTTAGTTAATAATTGTATGTCCTCGATCAGCTTGCCATATTGCTGAAAGTTTGTCGTCAGCATCTTCCGGATGGTTGCTTTCGGGTCCTCTCCTAGGCAGACTCGCCTGTCGGGTGGGACTTTTCTGCCATAGAAGACATGGAGAGGGTCTTTTCTCCTCCCGCTAGAGCAAAATTTATTGGATTCGTGATTCCGCTTCTCATGGTAAGTCGCGAAATCTTCGTGTCCTGTCCTCGAGAGGCCAGGGCAGGTCTCGATAAGGTCCACAGCGGGGGCTCGTCGGGGTCATGGAAAACCTTCACCTCCAGGTTTCTACACCTACAGTACCGGACGGCGCAAAGGGTACAGGCTGCCACATTGCCATCGCATCTAGTAGGCAAGAATAATCGGACTACTCCGTAGACGACTAGGTCGAGCTGCTTCTCATAGGGGATATCCAACCAAAAACACATACTGCTCCCATTGGCTCGGCTTACAGTACCTACAATTCCTACCACGTATGATAATCCAGCTTCTGACTACCATGACTCTTACCACCTCTAGCAACCCAGCTTCCAGTAGTTACAACTTCTACTGCTATTAACAGTCCAGCATTCAGTTGCTAAGATTTATACTGCTTCCAATCGCCCAGTTTCCGATAATTATGACTGTTAGTGCTTCTGACAGCTCAACTTCTACTGACACATGCAATTTTCATAGTATTCCATACTTGACCCCCGTGGTCTCTGTCTCTTACCACTTCTACCAGCTCTGACTGAGTAATATACCAAGGAAATGGTTATTCCCGATCAGATGTTGAAGAGTTTTCGCATTCAACGAGCAGAAGCGAGAATGTCAAGAAGATATTTTTATGAGACCGGATCACTTGGCAAAGCGCAAATACGGGTTCGCACCGGAGCGCGTACCTTGTGCCAATACTGGGTATTGGCATCTTATTTAGCCAACTACCGTCTCATACTTCGATTGCACAGTTGATCAGAGTAGGACAGGTGGGTCCAAGCTTAAGTGATTATCATCAAAGCTTCATGACATTTTACCAATTACTTTGAATCGTGCTTTCAAAGCATACCGTTGAACACATCGGGTCGTTCTGAATGCCCCCATTCCTCATTTAAACTTTGTGAGTCTCTGCACAATTGCTACACAGTAAATTAATATTCTGTTTTGGCAGTTCAACTTCAAATCGATGCACATCTCTGAAACTCACTCCCATCAGTCATCCAGTACGTGCAGACTTATTGAGCCTCTCTAAGACACTTTTGTAATCAATTGGGTCTTTTATTTTCGCAGTGCATGTTCAAATTCGTGCACATCTCCGAAACACTCTCATGGCGTGTGCAGACTCGACGAGTCTCTCTTATGCGGCAAATCAGCACCGTTGTTTTCGCAGTACATATTCAAATTCATGAACATCTATGGAACAATTTCATGGTATGTGTAGACTCCACGGGCCTCTCTTATGTGACAAATCAGCACTGTCGTTTTCGCACTGCGTCTCCAAATCGACGCACATCTATGGAACCTAATCTTATGGTAATTAGAAACCATAAATTCCAAGGGATATTGTAAAATCTCAATTATTGACTTGTGAAAGCCTCGTTTAGCCATCTGTTGTGGTAAGGTTTCATAAAGTGGATGCTGCTCTGCGAAAACGACAGTACCGATTGCCATGAAAGGGTCTCGGAGTGGTCCATCAAGTTTACATAGGAACGCTCTCTAATTGTTATAAACTCATTCAACTAATTCTTTTTGGGTTTTTGGCCTCATAACGCTATAATGGCTAACCGAAATTTTACTATTAATCCACTTATAATGTCTACGTTCTACGCACAAGAATGACAATCTTGCTTTCGCACCGCATCACCAATTTAGTGAAATATCTATGAATAGCACATTTGGAATGCGGTCCTAAATCAAAACTCTTATGGACTTGGTTTTGTGTCGTCTCATCATCGATTGCCCCCGAAACCCACTCTCGCGTTTGATCTATCAGTTTAATAAATCGGCGCAAAATTTTCCTGAAGTTATTTGACCTGTTGATTTAAGAATCCTTCGAGGCCCGTTTTCGCATTTGACCTTCCAGTCCCAGAAACCTCCAAAACTCACTTTTACCCATAACCTACCAGTTCAAGAAACCGGTACAAAAATTCTCTAAAGCTCTTTGGCCTGAGTCTAAGAAATCTTAGGGGCCCGTTTTCGCGTTTCATCCACTAATCCAAGAAACCTGCACAAAATTCTCTGGGGTTGACTTTCGCATTAGCCTGTCGATCCAAGAAATATGTACAAAATCTTTTGAAGCCCACGTTCGCATTAGAATTGAAACCTTGAGTGTCAAATTGACTCTGGATAGACTGAAAGACTGCACACGCTGTAAGGCCTGCCGTAAAATCCGCTCTAACATTTACCCCTTAAGTTTCCGCCACTCCTAAAACCAGACGCAGAACAACTCACAAAACCAACCCTAGAAATTCTGAATGAAAGATTTCAGATGATTCCAAGCAGACCCGTGGCTCCTGCTGCCCCAAACATCTTTCATCACTTTCAGCACTCGACTCTGGAATTCGTCGCCATAAATCTCAGAAATCATGAGACCCTCTTTTTCAATGAGAATAGCAAAGCGCTGAATGCGGTATTCTCCAAATCGTTGTAAGAGTCCGGTGGTGATTTCTGTGCTCTGCTTACTTCCGTTTTTATTAATGGCAGCAGCCAGGATGTCGTCAGTGTTGCAAACCCAGGTGGCAAACTCATTCAGCTTCTTGAAAGAAGTGATGTTTTCAGGTTTGGTCTTATTGTTAAGACGGAAAAGCGAAATGATCCGTGGGACGACTGTGCGAGAAAGTTTCTGGGTTGTTTCTTCATCCTCTTTAAACAGACTCCATGTCCTTCATGTCCTTCATGATAGACTCTCTAAGAAGAGCACCGATGTTCAAAGTGACCAAGTAGTCGGCCGAATTTTTTTCATCGTGCTGAAACATTGTCGGGTCAGGCAAAGCAACATCATCTTTGATCCATGAAAGGACATTCTGGTAGTCGGGTTTAGACTGGGGTGCTCCAAAGATGCTGGGAGCGGCCAGAAGGACACCAGATTCGCCCTGCTTGTCTTTAGGTGCCACATTTTTTGGTGCCTCCACGGTGAAACTTTCCGCATTCATCTCGAGTTGTGCATCGATAAGCATTTCGTACTCCTTCTCGTTGTCGATGGCCTCGGTGTGGGGTTCTGACACGTCCTGCTGAACTTTCGCCCTTTTCTTTGACCCCTTAGCCAAAGTATCCCCTTTGCGCTTTTTCGAGGCAGGCGTCTGCTGTAGAACTTTCGAGATTGCTTCAGAGAGGCCCAGGTCGATCTTCTGGGAGTGTTGCGGCTTAATCGCCTCGGGAACAGCGCCGTTTTCGTAGTCAGGATTGGTAAGCGTGATAAATTTCTTCTTCATTTATTGGTCTTCCTGTCGAAGAGGAATGCGAGGTCTCTGCTTGCTGACGCTGTCACGAAGTTCAGCAGCTCCGCGGCGGTAGATGCGAATTATAGCAGGGCTGATATTAGCCAACTCAGCCCATTCCTTTGGAAGGTGTTCTTCCGACAAATCTTTCATTCCCATGAGTGACGCAAAGTATTGTGTAGGAGTAGGGAGCAAGTCAGGGTTCACGACGTTGCCGTTCTGCTTGGCATCCTTCAATGCCGCCACGCAATTGGCCTTGAAATTTCGGTACCAAGTCGACTTGGACATGGATAGCCATCGTAAGTCTTTGCTATCAAATCAGATACAAAAAAGCCCTAGAATACTCTGAAGAGTCTAATAGCGTATCACACTAACTGACCTTGAAGTAGAAGCGAGTACTCCAAATCAACTCCGAAGGCGAGAAGCAGATGTGCTAGATGTCGCGAATAATAGCTGACCAATGAAAAAGAAAAAGGGATAAAGAAGAAGATTTTAATAGTAGAATTGTATATTTGGACTGAATTTCCTGCTCTTTATGGAATGCGACGGTGTTGCTGCAGGAGCAGAGTTGGAGTGAGGTGTTGAAGAGGAGATGTTGAGAAGTTTGCGACTCAATTGAGCAAGGAAATGGCATATGTTGGATATTTCTGGTGGGTAGGAAATAAATAAATAAATTTATGCATTTAGATAATCATTTATTTATTTAATTCGTTTGTTTGCTTGCTCGCTTGCTTGTTTTTCTCGCACCATGTTCCATCACGTTCTTCTCGTCATCCAGCTAAACAGTCAAGCATGCCCTCTCAAAATCCCTAATATAAAAGATATGCTTGGCATCCGGGACAGATGCGATTCGAAGGTAAATATCTCATCTCGTACTGGCAGCGGTTGCACCGGTGCACAGTTCCCCCGCCACCAGCGCCACCAAGACAAGCGCAGGCACACATCAGAGCCAGGCAAGCAGTGACCAACGAAATAATCCCAAGAACTATGCATCCAATAAAAACACCCGCAATAGCGAGGAATTTGACCACCACGCCTGCCGCCAGTGTGTACATACCTGGACCAAGATACCTGCCTAGGTCCTTGAGCTCCGGCGAGGTCCCGTCCACTGGCGCAGCGTATCGCATCAACGATCGCGGTCCATCATTCATGGCCGCTATGGCCAATATCAACGCGGCAAGGAGAATCATGCCGTCAAAAAAGGTACCAGAATACAGGCACCATAGCGGCACCCTGCGTGACGACGCAGTGACCAGCGAGGTAACAACCAGACCAGCCGATACCAGCAAGGCAAGGACAGCCATGGCGGCAGACGCCCTATTAAATCGAACAAACTTTTGGCGTTCCTCATATAATCGGCTATTTTTCTCGCCCGAAGACCCATCGATGCCGTGGGTGCGGATAGCATTGGCCCAGGGCGCAATGGCGTCGGCGTAGCTATCATTGTCGTTGCCAAGTTCGGCTTTAAGCGAATTCTCAACCACGGCTCCGAGAGAAAAGGTTGGCGGGAACGCTCTTTCGCAGTGATTGTTAGAGTCACAAACTCCTGTTCATATACATGTCAGCTTGTATGACCAGCTAGTAGGGGGGGAGGGGAGGGGAGGGGGGATGCCGACCGGAAAGTCCCCAGTACCATTCCTTTGGCAAGGCCGGGTTCTCAAAGGCTTCGGTGGAGCTGTTCGTGATAATCTCGATTGCGCTCAACAGGTCCTCTTTGCGAACCTTGTATAAATGAATCGACTTTGTTGTATCAGACATGCATCCAAGAACAGCGACGAAATTGACAATCAAGCCAACTATTGTGCCGCATTGCGTCAGTGCTCAAATATCCAGGCCTCCCATCTCTTTACCTTAAAGATATCACGTACAAAAAGACGGATAGGTTACTTACGGAATACAGCACAGATGAGCCATATTCTCCAGCCTCGTCGGTTTTCCTCAAACCCCCACATCTCTGAGCACGAGGCCCTTGGAACCACCATAGCTGTCGTTGAGCTAAACTTTTCTTTGTTCGGGTTGGATTTTATTTTAACGACCAGGCCGGCAAGCCGAATCAAAGTCTGAATAGACAATATATTCTTTGTTATTGGATATCGCTCTGGGTATATATGTGGGTGCTGTGGTCGCGCCTCGTCAAGCAAGAATAACCATTGCATCTACTTCCAAAAAGGAGAAAAAACCCTCCCACTACGGAGCGACACACCATGGGGCGATATCTATATGCAACCTCTCCTCCTCACTCACCTCCTGCTCATCCTGGAGAACCTCGGTGGGAATATCAACCCGCATGTGCCCAACTCCCAAGTAAGCTACTACTGCAAGCCTCCAAGTTCATGTCACCTTCAACCTTGTCCAAATATGTGTTAAACGAAAACCAGAACCCTGAACTTGCCTTCAGCCCCAAGATTAAAGTGCTCGCCACTCCACTTTGTCCCCATGGACTGGCCACACCTTGCCAGCGAGCGGGACGAGTACCCGATGGTTAAAATGACTGTCTGTCAACCATCTTTACCCCTTGTCAAGGTATTGTTCAGCTCAACAATAAGTGCGACACTCAAACCAAACTTTACTCGAGTTTTATTGGCCAGATGCGGGATGGGTAATGACCACGGGGTCTCAAATAAAAATAGCCGTCCCCTGCATGGCCTCTTTTTTTTCATTTGATCATCGCTATCAGTTGTCAAGGTCGCAGCCCTAACGCCATGTGGACAACACCAAACAAAAACCGACGTGTCAATCACAACGTGCGTGACCCCCTTGGGATGCAGCAGTGCATTAGTTTTATTTATTTTTTTTAGACTCAGAGATTGGGTTGGTCTGACGTTGCCAAGCTTTCCTGATTTCTTTAGCCCCGGGCTGCAGGTCCATCCCCCTTGCGTCGCTCATCACCACCAGTCGGGTCATCTTCAACTCAAACGCCCGTGTTTCACTCCAAGGGGACCTGCATTAGAGACGCCTCACTCAGTCTTGGACAAGGTTTGAAGAGTAACATTCCAATTAAAAAGAAAAGTAGCTATCTTAAGGCTAAAGCTAAAGGACAAAAGAAATGAAAACTAACTAAGACAACAAAACGGCCAGCCGGCGGTCCTGTCCTAAAGCTGGTGGGAATCGATTCCCACGTCGGGTCCTTAGATCCCGAGCAACCAAAAAAGCACAAGTCTATGTAGGTATTTCCTCCAACATTCAGTCATTCCCAAGACAAAAAGAAAAAAAAGCAAAACAAGTCCGTTTCCATCCCTTGGGGTGCGTGCCACCCGAAATTTTTTGTATGCCCAACACCCGTGCGCCGGCCGAATTCCATCCCGTCCCAAGTCATCCATACATGCAAAAGAATACATGCCCTCTATGCCCTCGCTTTTCCATGCCATAACATACCATGCCCTAAGTCAATACACCCATTCCGATCATGACAACGTACACCACCACTACACCAAGAATGAATCCCACCATTATCGCCTCCCACTGCGCAAGAATCCTTATTATCCTTGCTTTTGCGTCTCCCACCCACAACGTCTCCCCCACACCACGCCGTGCCGCCTTGAGCCCCGGAAGGCCGTCTAGGCTACACACGTTCTTCTCGTTGTGGTACGCCTGTACCGTGTTATTCTCAACTCGCTTTTTGACCCACGCGTCCAGAGTCGGCCGCTCTTCAAAAACGGACAGTTCGTCCACTTCTCCATCCACACCTTCCTGAAGTAGAACCCCTATGGGTTTTTCTTCAGGCGAGTAAATGCCCTTTTTGACTCGGGGCACACCAAAGCCGCAGCTTGTTTGAACTTGGAATACATCTGCAACGACGACGGCTCTAGCACCGTCGAACGCTGATCGCTTTCCCTGTGCGATACGGCGAACCAGATCTGAAAAGGCTGGCTCATCCCATTCGACAATCTTGGATCTGCAAAAAAAGCGCACAATACGAGGCGCGGGCCCAAAACTCATAAACATGATGCAAAGGCGCCCATTGTCATATGAGTGCGCAATTGTCTCGCACCCAGAGCCGGTGCGGTCAATGTATGCGCATTGGTTTGGGCCCAGGACTGCAAAGTGGGCGTCGGTCAGTCCCTTGGGAGACACATTGATGTGGGAACCAAGGGTCGGCGCCGAGCCGGTAAAGAAGACCGGCTGTTTTTGCACCCATTGGGTGAGGTCGTGGTCAATGGATGCGAAAAGCTTCATATTGTGGGGGTGCAGTGCAGAAAGCGGGAAAGATAGGGATCAGGATTTGCCGTGAAGCAGTTCCGAGATCCAAGCAGAATATATGAGGGCTGGCGGTGCTGGAATGCCACCCGCCAAGACAACAGATGCGCCCTTCGAGAAGCGGGGAAATGACAATTTTTGTCGAGACCGGGGTCCGGAAAACCGGAATGCTCCACCGGCTGGCTTTCATCCGATCGTCGGCGACGATAGGGAACAAATCCGAGTGGGTCCGCGAGGACCCAACCCGGCGGATATCCCATGGATCTATCATGGAAGGGGTATCAATAGGATCAATCTTTTGGGTATCATGTGAAAAAAAGATGCATCGCATGAACTTGCGGTAATACCTCGGCCGAAGCCGCCGCACGGTTCATAGCGTTTAGTCGTCACTCGCATTGACGCGAGGAACATTAGTTGGTAATAGGGTACGGGTGGTAAGCGCCGTCCTCAAACGTATCTTCATCAAAAGCGCTGCTGTCGCTGCTAAAGTGCGTGGAGTTGACAACGCTAGCGGGGGTGCGAGGCACGCTGGAAAAAGTGGAAGAAGGAGCAGAGGATGCCTTCACGCGACCTATTACATATGTGTGAGTATTATTATCAGTAGAGGGAGTTGAGTAATGCCAACCTCCAGGGCCCCATGGCTCAATGAAGCTGGTTTGACGGTTGCCATTGGCAGGGCGCTCATCAAACCGCTTAGACAGACGCTCCTTAGAAGAGAGACGCGGCTGCTTCTCGACCTTGGCCACGGCCTTGTCATCGCGAGGGCGGCCGCGCTCGCGCTCACGTTCACGCTCGTCTTCACGATCTTTGCGGCGTCGCTCCGGACGATCTTCACGATCGCGATCACGACGATCATCACGATCACGACGGTCATCGCGATCACGTTCGCGTTCACGTTCACGGCGGTCATTACGATCACGAGCAAATTCCTCACGGTCATCACGATCCTTCTTGCTGGAGGAAGAGACAGTAGACTTGGCCGAAGACTTGCTGGATGCCTTGCTGGACGCCTTGCTGGAAGGTCGCGAAGACGACTTGGTACGGTCAGGCAAAGCAGGAGGGGACAATGGGCTAGTGACGGGGCTGGTTAGGGCAGAAGACATGGTCGAAGGGCTGATGGCATTGTATCGCATGGTGAGATTCTCATGCTTGGCGGTCAGGCCGACCAAACGCTGCTCGAAGTCATGTTTCTCAAACTCGAGGCGATCGTTTTGGTCTTGGAGGCGCTCGGCCTGATCCGACAGACGCTTGGTTTGGTCAGAGAGGCGCTGGTTCTCGCTAGTTAGGCGCCGGTTCTCATCCTTGAGCTTGTCGATCTCGTCCTTGAGGTTGCGGTTGTCATCCTTGGCGGTACGGCTTTCATCCTTAAGGGTCCGGAGCTCTTCCTTTAGGGTCCGGAGTTCCTCCTTGGCTTCCTTGGCTGCCCGGGCTTCTTCCTTGAGTTTAATCTTCTCCTCCTTCAGGAGACGGATATCTTCCTTCAGGACTTCGGCTTCAGAGCGGACGCCATCGAGCTGGGCCTTTTGTTCGCGGTTGGAGACGACGGTGTCATTAAGCTTCTGCTTGGCTTGGTCCAAGGCAGCCTTGAGCTTTTCCTTGTCAGCAGAGACCTTGGTGAGTTCAGCCTTCGCCCTGTTCAGGTCTTCGACGACCTTGGGGTCATAGGCGGGATAGGCAAAGTTGGCATTATAATTGTCAGCATCATATGCCTTGTCGGTAATGGTAAGGGGGACATGTCGTCCGTGAGTTGTGGTAGTTCGGCTGCTGATGGAGACGGAAGTCCTCTTGCTAGAGTTGGAGGAGGCGGTGGACGCCGAGGACCTCTGGTGCAGCGGCATTGCGACGGCTGCGAGGGTTTACCCGCAAGAAAGCGACGATGTTGTGTTTACAGGTGATTCGGTATTGTCCTAATACTGCGATGCAGCGCTGCCCAACGACACAGTGGTCTGGCAGGAAGTAAGATAACGCGGGCGAATTGCGAGAGGGCGCTGGAGCAGGCCTCAGGGTTGGGTGGTAGCGGGAGCGGGAGTTAGGCGAGCCAGAAACGAATTTGGAGTGGTAGGGCGACAAGCGCAAAAATGGGGGGCAGCGGGTATATAAGGGCAAGAGGGCTCAGCATGCAGAATGACTCAGACTCGGTGAGGAGGCAGAGTTTTCCTCTGTTTGATGCGAAACGTGCCCGCGGAGGGGGGGAAAGGGTGACCAGGGTTTTAAAAAATCCCTTTTGTGTGGGTGTGTGTGAGCAACGGGAAATGAGATCGGGCTGCAAGCAAAAAGGAAAAAAAAAGGTGTCGGGTTGATAATTTTATCAACTGTCGGGTGTGGGAGGGATAAAAAAAAAAAAAAGCCCGTCTAGAATGGGAGGGGCGGAGGGGGGAGACCAGGTAACGAAAAGGCGGACAACACCGACTCTTTGACTTGACGAACGGACACGCTCAAACTAACGTCGAAACGCCTCCCGCATGAGGGAAGGGGGTATTGTCTCTTTTACCTGTTTCTCGGTTGGATGTGAGATGAGATGTTGGTGCGTGTGCGCTGGTGCTTTGTGCGTGTACGCATCCTTGCTCTGCTGTGCTTGTCTCAATTTTTTTTTTTTTCTACCTTCTGGCGGACCATGACGGCGATGACGAAGGAGTCACCGGCTTGGTAACTGATACCGCCTTCCGGCACGACGCCAGGAGGGGACCCTTGGCTTAGCTCGTGGCCTAGGCCGCGGATGGCCCATCTCTGGCCCCGAGGGAGTGGACATTTTCTATTTTGCTGCTGCAAAATGGATCCCGGTGAGTGACGGGCGAGGTATGGGGTACATCGATTGGACGGAGAAGGCAAATGGAAACTGGGTCGCGCGCACACATCCCGGCGGTGCGGCGTGCGCAAAGTCGAAAAAAGGCGTTGCGACGCCAACACCAATGCCCAATGGTGACGGGAGCTGCCCAATCCCACGCCTCAGCCGACTACGCCTCCGCTCTGCCTCCCACCATCACCTTCCCCCCTTGGACCGGGAACAAGTCCTACGTCTTCCTCCATTGGCTGCACTAGGGGCTGTGCAGCCGGCGAGGCAGGAGGAAGATGCACAACTGCGCATAAAGGAGGGATGGGAAGCAGGCAGCCAGTGGGTTTGGCCCCCAATTCCTCAACGACAATCCTCAAAAAAATGTTCACGCGGCCTCTATTTTTGCGCTGCCTACAACGCCGTGTGTGTCAATGGGCAATGAAAGGGGGGGTTCGCCCTGGTCAGAAATGGTCCGCACGGCTCGGCGGGATACCTCACTTCTCGGAGGGAATCACCCACAACTGCCAAAAGAGAAGGAGGGAGGGAGGGTCGGCGCGTTTCCACGCCCGTCGGCTCGGGCCCATGCCGCGCCGTGGCCCTGCGCATTGTCCTGCCAGCCCAGGTTATTAATGCCCTTACTTTTTTTTGGCCACACATCCTATTCATCCCACAAGCCCAGGGAACCTTGGGGGCCTCTGGCGAAACAGCTTGACGGCTCCAGAATTAACAACATGTCACGGAGAAACTGCAGGGAAATGTCAGAAAGCGTGACTCACCTATCCACCGGTGCCAGCCTCGCTATGTGCTGTCCGCCGTTGAACACGATGTTGTGTGCAGCAAGCCAGCCAGTTTTACCCTACCATAATGGTTGTCGATGCTAAAACCCTCGGCACATGGGTATTGTCTGGTCGGGGTTGCAACTCCCGCAGTGCGTGACTGGGCTGCTGTTGCAGGGGGGGGCGAAGCGTTACCCCCCTTGTTCTCGTTGCTTCTTTGCATCCGGGACTGGCCGGTCAAGTGACGGTCGTCGGCGAAGCCAACTCCTTTCGCATCCTTTTCGTTATCAAGACCCAACAAGACAATGTCTGTCGTCTCGAGTGGCTCGAGTGGAGGGGTAGACAAAGATTAGCGGGACGGCGGGATCGCGGGGGCTAACCGCGGGGACTAAAAGGTTCCCTCCAGGTGGTAGAAATTACGTAGCGCCGGTGCCCGAGTTTGGGATTGAAAATGATGGGGGTAGGGCTGATGTGGAGAGATCCCGGTCTGCCCCGGCCACCCTCCGTCTTCCCCGTCCGTCCCCGTCCCCGTCCGGCTACGAGTGAAGCCGCTCGCCGACGCTGCGCAGTGGGCACTTTGGGCACTGAAGGCCTGAATCCTGGGGAATTCCAGAAGTTCCAAGCTCGCGGCCCGGTCCATCGAGTTCGTTCGTCTCTTCTCATCCCCCCGTCGTGCACCCATCCCCAAGTTCCTCCACCCTCCCTCCATCTTGATGCCTTGCATTCCCGCTGCCAAGTGACTGGCTGGTGATGTCAAGCATTTTAGGATGGGACCGCATGCGGTGGCATCCAGTCCGATCCGTTGACATCCAGACTATGTCCACTTTTGACAGTTGACTTAATTGACTGCAGATTTTTTTCAAGGCCCTCCCACATTAGTCAATGTGACAAACCAAAGGAGTGGAGCCAACTGACACTTTCGGAGAGGCAACTAAGGCCGGCAAATTGATATTCCAATCACAAGTTTCCAACTAATCACAATTGTGACTACCGCATAATCATTCGGGCCGTCAGATTAGTTGAGGAATTGTGGAATTGAGGAATTGAGGAACCGCAATCACGTGAGCGGATTTGTGACGCCCCATGCTCTTGTTCCTTGTTTTTTGCTGTGAAATTTTTTGCACTAATTTCATCTCATACATGCTAACTAGGTAGCCAAGAAACAGGCCTGTCACAAAACCGGCCGTCCACCATTGTCGCACTTTATGCATTACATCCGCCCACACTTGCTAACGAGTCAGTTGATGTTTATTCCATGCATGTTTACAAACATCACATCACCAATTTTTTCTTTCTTTTTCGCAAGACTGTTTCATTCAACAATCTATCTGCGCAAGCTAGAAAACTTGGAAATTGTCGTCTTGGTGATCGGACGATAGACCGCCGAATAATCACAAACATGTCCGTGATTGTCAAGTTTGCCATCACAAACAATGTATTGGAGTCAATACGCGCCTCAAAATCCTGGAGCCAGTAGCAGACCAGAAAACCATGAAACAATCAATGCGCCTTGACATTAC
Source organism: Calonectria ilicicola (assembly GCA_020809705.1). Lineage (NCBI taxonomy): Eukaryota > Fungi > Ascomycota > Sordariomycetes > Hypocreales > Nectriaceae > Calonectria > Calonectria ilicicola. The sequence continues at coordinate 5,240,963 of CP085827.1, read as the reverse complement.
TAGTGCACTACGAACCGGTGAGTGTGCTGCTACTCGGCAACCAGCTAGTTGCAGCTGGTCCTCATTTCCATGCAGCATGATTCACAACATCACCGAAGATCGACGGACAAGACATGTTCGGTCGGGCGCACCCGTCACGTCCGTCACGAGGCTCCAATCACAATGCCACCTTAGACATATTGAGGCCAGAACAGAAAATTAGAAAGAATGACCTGGTGTGCCAACCAGAGTGGGCGGCGCAGCCACCTTAATAATTTTCGCTAAAGTTACATAAGAACCATCCCTGACAGCCACGCGTCCAAGTCGACCCGGAGCTCCCAACAACAGCAACTGGGCCTGAACTGGAGTCCGGAGCTATCGGCCGACACCAATTACCTCTATCGTTTAGCGATAGCGCTAGGGGCATGCATGTTGAAAGCCCCGGCTTGAGGCCCATGGCCCATGGTGACCCAGCAGGGAAATGAACACAGTGGGGGTTCAGCTCACAGGAACTTCAGTCTCTCTACATGATGAGCTCCATTGCCGTCGGCCTTCCACATCATCACAGTCACAGATTGAGAGCCTTTTTTAGATTCGCCATGTTTCCCATGGCTGACATCATTTTGCCCCTGGCACAGATCATTGGTGGAAGGATGCTGGATCTGACAGCTTTCCGACGCAAGTGAGGATCCTTGCCGAGACACTCCTGATGCGCGTACAAGAGCTGAATACGCGTAAGTTAAAATCTGCGCATGTGGTAGGTCAGGAACCCGAAAGCAAAAAAAAGGAACAAAAAAAAAAAACCAGGCCAACGATCGATCTAGGCCCCAACAAGACCTGTTGTCCGCCAAAATCGGGGGGCACTAACATAACGCTACAAATTACACTATCGAGGGAGATGAAGCGACGTTTTATTTTTTTATTGACTATTGAATCCACTGCCCCTATTATGGAAAGATCTGTGGCTGATGTGGTGCGGTAAAATCCATTGCCAGCCCGATTGCGATTGATCAAACCAGGATCCCGCGGTCGCCGTCAGTGGCATGACCGTGGGAGTTAGCCACAGTTGGTACTTGTTCCGTCTCAACAATCATAGATTGAAATTCACAATCCGGGTCGTCGGACGCCTCTGCCTCGGCCACCGCCTGCCATCTTGATGCAAGCTAGCCGGCATCTCGTGACTGCTCTCACGCGTTGTGCTTGGAGCCACAAAATGGGCGTCGAACGACTAGTGGCCATCCGTCGGCCATGTGACAATCCGTCCAAAGCCATGTTACAGCTTGAGAAAACGGGGTCTTGGCACGAAAGATCGGCAGCAATTAGGATTTCTGGAGTCTCGTTTGACCCCTTTTGATATAAACATGACGCGTAAGAATGGAATTTTTTTTTGCTCAACAACTAAATGCACGAAACGATAGCGCGTGGAAAGCTGAAGTTGGGGCTGACTGATTAATTCTACCATGTGGCGTTTTCCAATGCTAAGGCGCTGGGGATCCCATTCCATGTCAAGACAAATGACCTGGCCTAGTGCTGAGATTGATATTGAGAAGGCAGCCAGGTGTCGTCTGATTGGTCCCAGTGGCGGCTTAGTGGGATTTCAGTGGTACAAAGAGGGATTGGTGGGACCCACGATCCTCCGCCCCCTTTTTTTTCTTCACGACTCAAATGTGACCTAAGCACGCAGCGTTAATGCCACAAGAGCCACAGGAGGCAGCCTCGAAGTTCGCTTGGAAGAACACGTCCCCTTTTAGAAGCCATCAGTGAATAGTGATTGGATTGCGAGGCGAAGAAGACATCCCCCCTTAGAATGAGGCTTGAAAGCCGCTTTGATGACGGACCCAGATTAATGTCCGTAATACCAGACTGCGGGAGCCGCAGTTTGAGTGCTCTTCCAAAACTTAGAAAGCATAAGCAAAGGGAGAAAAAAAAAAAGAAAGAAGAGGGCAAAAAAAAAAGGAAGAAGGATCAAAGCCAAGAATTTGATTGATTTCGCCATCGGACCCTGACACCAATGCTGTGGCTGTGGTCGTGTTCATGATGACTCCCCATGTACAATACGAAGTCTGCGTACGAATCATTTTTGCGTCGCTCTCGTCTTGCCCTCGTCAGTCCCCATCAGTCCTCGTCAAGCCCACGTCCCCTGTCCACTTGGCGCCCTCTGCCCAGCATTCGTCGGCCAGCGGCAGCGACTGACGACGTACGCCAAGCCGCCAAGGCTCGCGCCCGGTCTCGGGGCATGCACTAATTCCCGGTAATGCTGGCAGCAGTACTTTGCTGAAACGGTGCCTTTGGCTGGGGCGACCTGAGACGCCACACATTATCCGCAATGGCAAAAGTATCTTTCCGCGCATGTTAGCGCCGTCCAGGTCCCCCCCTCCCTAATCCCCAGCACTGCTGACGCTGCAAACCCACAACGAGCCAGTGCTTTCCGCGGATTGCTCGGCGTGCATCCCAACCCTGGGCTCCTTTCTACCTACCCTTTCCCCTCCTTTTCTTCTTGACCCTCCCTCCATCTCTTCTCGCTTTCCCTTTTCCTCGTAAACGTTTTTATTTTATATTCAGACCGAATCAGTTGGTTCGTGCTTTGGTCTGAACTGTGCCAGTGCTTGCATCGCATCTCGCATCGCATCGCAGCCTCCCTCGTCGACTTTGAGTGGACGCGTGGCTCCTGTCGGACTTGGCTCGTGTTTCATTTTTTTTGGCCCAATCACTCACTTCTTTCCTCCCTTCCCCGGCCGTTTTCTTCCTGTTCAGTGCACCTTCAATTTCCGACTTCCAACTTGTCCACCTTCACGACCCCTCGCCAACCACTTCGCCGTCTGTACCAGCAGTTCGACGACGCACACTCTTGGTTCGTTCGATCATTCGCGCGCTGCCGTAACCAGAGTATGCTCTTGGCCCGACGACTTTAACGACGATTACGACTACCCAACTTGCTTAGGCGACACTCATTCCAACTTGCATCGAACCCCCCAAGCGCCATGGCTCGCACCAATTCCGAGGAGCCCGTTCCTCTCCTTACCTCGGAGGAGAGAGAACTTGAGGCTAAGAACGAGCAGGACCTCGAGAACAATGTCAGCCACGCCGACGCCCCGAAGGACCAGAACCTCGATCACGAGTACTCGATTCCCAGCACAGTCAAGTTCGGCTGGCTGGGCACCTACTTCTTTTTCTCACTACTTCTGACCCTCTACAACAAGCTGGTCCTCAGCATGGTAAGCACATTTTTGCCCGTTCCCCCCAATGCGAGCCTCAAACCATGCGGTCTAGCGCTGAGTTTGTTGGTGCCGTTGTGCCGATCATGAACCCCATGCTGACGTAGGCTCGGCTGCGCCGCAGTTCCACTTCCCGTGGCTCTTGACTTTCCTCCATGCCGCCTTCGCGAGCGCCGGTACCTGGAGCATGATGCAGTTGGGCTACTTCAAGCTGTCGCGACTGGGTCGTCGTGAGAACCTCGCCCTGGTCGCTTTCAGCGCCCTGTTCACTGCCAACATCGCCGTTTCGAACTTGTCGCTCGCCATGGTCTCCGTCCCCTTCTACCAGACCATGCGCATGCTTTGCCCGATCTTCACCATCCTCATCTACCGCATCTGGTACAGCCGTACTTACAGCACCATGACTTACCTTTCCTTGCTTCCTCTCATTATTGGCGCCGCCATGACCACTCTGGGCGAGATGAGCTTCACAGACGCCGGTTTCCTCCTTACCATTCTTGGCGTTATCTTGGCCGCCCTCAAGGTACGTACCCTTGTCCAATATTACATACCCTGTCGCTAACAGTTCCTAGACGGTTGTTACCAACCGATTCATGACCGGCTCGCTCGCTCTGCCTCCCATTGAGTTCCTCATGCGCATGTCTCCTCTTGCCGCTCTCCAGGCTCTGGCCTGTGCTACCGCTACCGGCGAGCTCAGCGGTTTCCACAAGCTCATGACCTCCGGCGATATTTCTCTCCCACCTGCCTTTGCTTCCCTTTTCGGCAATGGTTTCCTCGCTCTGCTCCTCAACATCGCTTCCTTCAACACCAACAAGCTGGCCGGTGCCCTCACAATGACTGTGTGCGGTAACCTCAAGCAGTGTTTGACTGTTGCTCTGGGTATTGTCCTCTTCGATGTCACCATTGACCTTCTCAACGGTGCTGGCATGGCTGTAACAATGCTTGGTGCTGCTATCTACAGCAAGGCCGAGCTCGACAACAAGGCCAAGAAGGCCAAGGATGCCGCCTACAAGCCCATTCAGCAGAACGGCCGGTAATGCGTCCGTCGAAACGAAAAGTAAATTCTTGTCTTTTTATTTTTCTTAATACACGACTTCTTATAGATGGGCATGAGGGGACAAAGAGGTGGCTTCACCTCGGTGACTTGAGTTAGAGACCTGCTTAGGACGCTGTTCCACAGGTCGATTGCGCATGTTTACCAGTGTTATTAATATTATATGGCGTTCCCCGCACCTGACGGTGGTCGACGAGGCGTTCTAGTTATGATCATGGAACTATAGCTCTCGGAAAGAGGTAGACTCAGTCTCTGCCTAATTATTACCAAATCCCATTAGTTTTTTCTTTTATACTTCTATCTGGATAGGGTTCGTTTATCTTGAAACCAATAGAAAACCATTATTAACTTCACTGTACTGTTGCTGGTTTAATTATATGATTGTGACTTGCGTTCGTTACCAAAACAAGTTAGTTAAGTAGAAGAGCATAAAATAGGCCTGTTTTTTTATCGAGCTAAGTATTCCAGTTAAAGGTGCGGGCCTATGGAGCAATGTAGAAGACATGCACGAACAGCGCCAATGAATACACAAGGAGGAATATTATACGAATTATGTCCAGACAAACAGCCAACCAACCCTCGTCTAATTCGAAAAAGGAAAACCCCACTGTGCGCCGTGCTATGCGAGAAATCAAGTACAAAAGAAAAGTAGGAATCCAAGCCGGTCCAGTGACTAAATCTCGTCGTAGGATGTATCCATGTAAGGTACATCGCGGACGTTGTCCTTTTGCAGCGCCCATATGCCCTCTCGGACATCATTGAGCGTGGCATTCGCATCCAGTCCCAAGGTGCGGGCGAGCAACTCGAGGTCGCTGGCGGGCAACGGCGCCGACCCACCGGTGGCAGCGGCCATTACTGCAGGTGCAGCGGGGCTTGTCACGATGGTAGCCGGTGAGTTCTTGGCTTTGGTCATCATGCCGAAGCGAATGGCCACCTCGGTGGTGGTCACCATGATACTGACGACGATGAGGACAATGATGATCCAGGTGATGACGCTCATCTTTGAGGACGCAACCGAGTCGGACAAGATCTCGGCCAGGTCGAGGAAGACGCGGCAGCGCTCATTGAGAACCTTGATTCGAGGATCGATTTCGAGATACTCGCGAATGGCTGCATAAAGAGGGTGCAGAGTCGGTTCTGATTCCCAGAAGAAATTGGGAACGTCAAGAATATTGGATGCTATTTAAAGGTCAGTCAATGTTCTAGAAGATCATCGCGCATGGATTCGGTTCTTACATAGATTAATGTCGACTCGGCTCTTGAACAAGCGTCCCAGCATTCGCACAATCTCGGTTCGAGTCATATTAAGCTCGCCGGTCAGTGCGAGTGTCTTGGGAACATCCTGAGCATCAGACATTGTCTCACTCATGCGCTCCTCAAAAAAGCACAGCCGAGTGCTCTGAGCAATGGCGTGGCTAATGGTGAGCTTAATCATATGATCGGAGCGCGGTAGAAGAGTAATCATGTCATTGAATACACGGGGGCGCTTGACATCAGCGCTGTATTCGAAATGAAACTCTTCTGTCTCGTAGTCATCCTGGTCAAGGGGGCGAGTGAGCAGACTGAGACCACCCTCAGAGGTGGCGTCAGCGTCAGCGAATGTGAGATCCGCCAAAATATCCTTCTCTTGGTGCTCTGAGAAATTCCAGAACACAACAACGCCGTAGGAAAATACAAACATTTCGGAGAAATTATTGGCGTCAGGGGCAAGTCGGTTCATCTGTGAGGCGTCGTCGTCGTGGTGGAATGGGTTTCCGCGATCCTCGTGAGTGGGAGGCGAGGTACCAAAACCCGAGGGCATAGATGAGCCACGTTCGGGGCTTGCACCCATGTAGGCATCATCTTCAAAGTAGCCATGGTGGTGGTATTGCTGCTCGCTGCGCTCAATCTCAAGATCGAGCACCGTCTTGCCTGTGCCTGGTGTTTTGAGGATTGGTCGACTACGGACGCGGTAGCCGTCGGTACCATTGAGGAGAGGTCGTGCATAGATGACATATAAACAGTCATCGTAAAGCTTCGTCTTTGCCTCGTGCTTTGTACGAAGGAATTCCGCCGTCGGCTTAATCTTATAGGCCTGCGCTGTGCAGTAGGCTGTCAGCCGACTGACCTTTTCCGTCCTCTGCACCTTGGACAATCTCTCAGCGTAGCTCTTGCCGCGGATCCCACCCCTCTTCTTCAGCACGTCCAGCTCCTCATCCTTAAGAGGACGATTCTCTGTGTCCTGCAGCCTCCTAGCTAAAACGGCTTCGCTCTCAAGTTCTTCGTCTGCATCTTCGTTGCCTTCATCGGTTTCGGGCAGTAGGACCAGTTTCTCGCTGATCTTAGTTGTACGAGAGGGCATGGGTTGGCCGGTTCGAGACTGGGCGTTTGGGAGACCACCGCTAGAAACCCTTCGGTTGCCGATACCAGCAGAGGCAGCGGATTGAGTTCGGGGGATGGGCCTTGGGGGGCCTCGAGGCTGGCCGGAGGGGATCTGGGAGTTGTATTGAAGAACATTGTCAACGGTCATAAATCGCATCGGGGCAGAGGAGCCAGTCGGACCAGCGCCAGTATCATTGCGTTGAATGGCGCGTCGCTGGCCAGGTCGTTCTCTCGCGTCTGTAACCTGTAGGAGGAGCTGGTGAGCAAGGTGGGAATGGTGCGCTGAGCACTCGCGTCATACCAAAACAGAGGGCCGTTGCTTGGAGGCCATGATGCCCGCAAGAGCTCTGATCCGATTTTTCCTTCTTCCAACGTCGTCGCCAAGGGTCGACTTGGATGTCGCAGCGGGATTGGGATGGATTGCGGATGTTCCGGGGTGGGAGGAGATTGAGTGGGCGACGACGATATGCTTTAGGAGATCCAAAGTTTGGGTGATTCTTTTGGTGATGGGGATTGGGTTAGCAGGTCCCAGCCAATTGCTGCTAGCGCATCAACCACGATGAGGTCATGAAATTCCCCACCACTGTGACAAACTGAGAGTTACCCAAAGCGTCCACTATGACGGCTACCTCGGCCCGCAATTGGGAGCTCTTCAACCTCAGCATCTCCACCTGTGCTGCTTTAAGCGGTGCATCGCCTGTGAACGGTTTGCGCAGCTGTTTGAGCAGCTTGCTTTTTTGCTGTAGAGCTCGGGCCTTGACGCAGCTGCGTGGCATGCATGTGCTGCTGACACCAACCCGAACACCCACGATAAGGGATAAGAGCGCTGTGCAGCAGTCTTCAATCTTGTTCGTAGCACCAGCACCAGGATCACTAACTCAATCTGATCCGCGGATCAGACAGTCGATTATTTGATGATACACACTACAGGCTATGCATGTGAATAGTGAGATGCAAAAACTACTGATCTAAAAGATCATGAGGGAAATGGGCTTAAAATAAATAAATGGTTTAATAATAACCGTATCTTGGTTAGTTTGTACTGTTTATTCTTTTCCCTTCATCCATCACCGACCAAGAACAGAATTAAGAAAAAAAATTAACCCCCCCCCTCCCCCGAAAAAAGTCAGAATAGTATCGAATGGGAAATCAAAACGTCTCGCAGCGCACTTAGGTTCTTTTGTTCATGACACTCGAGGTTGGGCGTGAAAATACCTCTACATGTTTGTTTACATCCCCGCATGTTCTGGGACCAATAAATGTAGCTCACAGCATCTCCAGGGTATCTCCTGGATCAGAGAAGGTTGTGATAGTAACGCTCAGATCGGTTCGCATCCTGTTGGTTGAGTACCACGCACCTAGCTAGCGCGTACAGCATCAGTGATTGTGCACTTTTATGCTCGCCTTGGATCTCAGAGGATGCTGCGAGTCGTTGTTAAATGACACGTGGGTACTCGCCCTGGTCAAGATGTCTTTAGTGTGTTGCTCGGACGTGATCCTGATGAATGATGATTCCAAGTCTATAATATAGGATAAGACCATTAATTCCATATCCATTTCATTTGAAGGACATGATCAAAGCGCTCGATCGCAAGCTATTATTAGTCCTGCACCATTGTAGGCGTCTATGTTCGTAGAGACCAAAGAGACTGGAGAAGATTTCCGACACTGTTGTCGTGTGAAATCCAAGATGCCTGCTACCCTGAACCTCATTACCCTAGCAGAAACGAGAAAAAAACAATATGGTACCTACTCTCCAGCTGACTACTCGGAGTAAGCCAATAAAAATGATTGTTGTTGGGATTCCCTGGTCTCCATGGTCAGACTCTCAGAAACTAAGTGGAGTTGGCAACAGTGAATCGCCAGGTTGATTGGTAGTTTTCTAAACGACGGAAAGCCAAAGAGTGTTTGGGCTTGATCCGCTCAGTCTGCATAACAGTCGATGCTTGGAGGTTGTGAAATTTGTGGGTCCGGATGGCAGATCTCAGCCAATAATCTGGCTCAAATCCGTTGCTAGGCGGTTGTTTGTTTACTAGAATCCACACCGAGTTACCACCCATCCAGCACAAAATCCATTGTCCCAGTCAGTGGGTTGGGGAAACACAGGCGAATGTAAAGCACGGTGGTCGGCTGAATCACATCCTAAGCGCCTTGTTATTTGATTTTGGTCTTCATCTCCTTCTCCCAACACCAAACCTCACACCTTTGGTTTCTCCATCCGCCAGCATCTGTTGCCAGCTGCTCTGGAACTGCAACTGACCGCCAGCTGGTGTCTTGGATGGGCTGATTCCCTACGCTTCATCCGTCCCTTCCAACATTCCTGACCATCGAGCACTGCTCGAAACCATGCGTTAACGTCATTAAGACGGTGGACTCCCCTCACTCCAAGACAACGCCGAAACCACACTTTGGCCGCCGGCAACCGCCCGAGCCCTGCGGTTAACCATGTCGTCCCGATTCCAACATCAGCAGCCGAACCCCCAACCTCACCTTCACAACTACCCGCATCCGCTCCGGCAATCACGCACCGTCGACTTTGCTTCCTCAACCGGAGCTATCGGCCGCTTCCCATCGACAACATCCTCGGCCTCCTCAGGCTACTCGAACACATCCGAAAACAGCAGCTCGACATCAATATCGAGTGGCTACGACACCACCCCCAAACACAAGCGTGCCCAGAGCGATGTGAGATCCAGGGCCCGTACCTTTGAATCCGGGGAAATGACAAGCCCCAAGAAGGCTCCGGCCCTGGACAACTTGTACAGCTCTGCCCGCCAGTCTCTCCGTCGCCTGCCCCAGGCTCCAGCATCATCGTCATCTCCTCCTCCAGCAACACCTTCAAATTTCAACTCCCTCCGCCACGACCGCGGCAAGAGTGTTGATGTAAAGCGGCCATCGATACTCCCGAGAGACGAAAACACATCACCGCGGCATGAACGTGGAAAAACTGTCGACCTAGGAAAGCAATCATTTCTCCATCACGATGATCACACATCCCCAAAACAAGAGAGCACATCCGTGCATCCCGGATACGGATCCCTGCGGCATCAACGGGGCAAAACTGTTGACTTTGGAAAAGAGCCCATTGTCCACACTATTGAGTATACATCTCCGACCTCACCAACGGGCATAACTATGCGCCCCAACTCAATGTTTCTGACTCGATCGGACTCTCATCACGTCAACACCCACCTTGCCCAAGATGACATCAAGGAGCTTGGTCGATCCTCAACAAGCCAACTGAGAACACTTTCTCGCCTAGTCCAGTCTGATTCTGCTGACGACTTCACCATTACATCTCCTGCGCAGGAAGTCGTTGGGCTGCGAGGCCGACGAAGACTACAGCGAGCACCGAGAGATAATGCCAACAGGCAAAAGAACGCAGGCTACGGCTGGGAGGGCCGCAATTGGATGGACAAACAGAGACAATTCCTCCAGGCTTACGAATACCTCTGCCATATCGGTGAGGCCAAGGAATGGATTGAGGATGTTATCCACAAGTCGCTCCCCCCCATCGTCAATCTGGAGGAGGCTCTGCGTGATGGTGTCACACTGGCAGAAGTGGTTGAGGCACTCAATCCCGAGAGACGATTTCGAATCTTTCAGCATCCCAAACTTCAATTCCGACATTCCGACAACATTGCAATTTTCTTTCGATACCTTGATGAAGTTGAGCTTCCAGATCTGTTCCGCTTCGAACTTATTGATTTATATGAGAAAAAGAACATCCCTAAAGTAATCTATTGTATTCATGCCTTGAGTTGGCTCTTGTTTAGGAAAGGTATAGTGGACTTCCGCATAGGCAACCTCGTGGGCCAACTGGAGTTTGAGCACCACGAGCTCGAGGCAATGCAAAAGGGCCTGGATAAACTTGGAATCAACATGCCTAGTTTCGGAAACATGGGTGCAGACTTTGGTGTTCCAGAACCCGAGCCTGAGCCGGAAGAGACCGAGGATGAGAGGATCGATCGTGAACTGCATGAAAACGAAGAATCCATTGTTGACCTACAGGCACAGATGCGTGGGGCCCTTCTTCGTGTCAGACTAGGCGATATGATGCAAAAGTTCTGGGACGAGGAGGAGTGGTTGATTGACCTCCAATCTCGAATTCGTGGTGACTTTACGAGACAAATCATGGACTATCGTTTGAACATGAGACGATTCGCCGTTAAGCTGCAGAGTGCTTCGCGAGGTTTCCTCGCCCGAAGGAGGTTGGAAAACACGGATCGACTCTGGAAGTCTATCGAACCCGATGTCCTGGAGTTACAAAGTATGATCCGGGCCAAGAAGGTCCGCAATGAGGTACGAAACCTGACTTCTGAGCTTTCTGTTTGCCGAGCACCTATTCGGGATATTCAATCAATTGCTCGGGGATTTCTCCTCCGCAAAGCACACATTGCTCAGCAACAGGAGACTAAGAGCACATCCAACGACGTCCGAAACCTCCAGGCTGCTATTCGCGGAATGCTTGTCCGAAGCAATATCGAGAAGGACCTTGTGGAGCTAGATTCACATGTTCCTGCGATTACTGATTTGCAAGCCGCGATGAGGGCGATGCTTGTCCGAAGCAGTGTCGAGAAGGATCTTGTGGCGTTGGATTCACATGTTCCTGCGATTACTGATTTACAAGCCGCGGTGAGGGCAATGTTTGTTCGCGGTAGCGTCGAGAAGGACGTCGCAGAGTCAAAGAAGACATCTGATGTAGTTCAGAATCTCCAGGCCGCAATCCGTGGAATGCTTGTTCGTGAGGGTGTCGAGAGGGATTTGGTGGCATTGGATTCACACGTCCCAGCGATCACTGATTTGCAAGCTGCGGTTAGGGCAATGCTGACCCGTAATCAGATCAGCCTCCAGCAAGAGCAACTGCAGTCCTTCAGCCCTCAGTGGATAGACTTCCAGTCCTTTGCTCGCGGCGCCCTGGCTCGAAACGAGACCGAGGCATTGAAGACAGAACTGAAGACTCATGTCCCTGAAATCGATCAACTCCAGGCTATGGCTCGTGCTGCCGCAGTTCGCGAGGACATCACTCAACTTCTGGATGACCTGAACGAGAATGAGCCAGCTGTCATTGACTTGCAAGGAATGATTAGGGGAATGCTTGAGCGACAGCGCATCGCTGCCGATCAACAGGAGCTGGAGAACCAGGAGCCAGATATCATCACCCTCCAGGGTCACATCCGAGGACTTTTGTACCGAAAGCAGCACCAAGCTTTCATGGATGAGCTCACCTCCCACACACCCCAAATTGTCGAATTGCAAAGCATTCTCCGGTCTATGATGGAGCGCGCCCGAGTTGAAGACCTCTTGGCTGAGTTGGAACAGGAGGAGGAGTCCGTTGTTGCCTTGCAATCCGCTGCTAAGGCCTTCGTCGTTCGGGCACGTTTCGAGGAGAAGAAGCGCTTCTTCAATGAGAACATGCAAAAGGTCATCAAGATCCAGAGCTTTGTTCGCGCCAAGGTCCAAGGAGAGGCCTACAAGAGTTTAACGACGGGCAAGAACCCTCCTGTTGGCGCCGTGAAGAACTTCGTGCACCTGCTCAATGATAGCGACTTTGACTTTAACGAGGAAATCGAATTTGAGCGCTTGCGCAAGACTGTGGTCCAACAGGTTCGACAGAATGAAATGCTGGAGCAGTACATTGACCAGCTCGATATCAAGATTGCACTCTTGGTCAAGAACAAGATTACCCTGGATGAAGTCGTTCGACATCAACACAACTTCGGCGGCAATTCTATGGGCTTTCTTGCAAACAGCTCAATGAGCTCAGCCAACCAGTTTGATCTGAAGGCGCTCAACAAGGGCTCAAGGAAGAAGCTCGAGTCATACCAACAACTGTTCTTCAACCTCCAGACCCAACCTCAATACCTTGCCCGTCTTTTCAAGCGCATCCGCGAACAGGGCACTGCCGAGAAAGAGTCCAAGCGGACCGAGCTTCTTATGATGAGTCTGTTCGGTTATGCCCAGAAACGCCGAGAAGAGTACTATCTACTCAAGCTGATTGCTCGATCCATTCGAGAAGAGATTGCCAGCGCCAGGGCCCCTCAAGACTTCCTTCGAGGAAACTTCTTCTGGTCCAAGCTTCTCACCAACTACACTCGTTCACCTCGTGACCGAAAGTACCTGCGAGACCTCCTGGGACCACTCATCCGTGACAACATTGTGGAGGACCCAGCCCTCGACCTCGAGAGTGACCCTATGCAGATTTACCGCTCAGCCATTAACAACGAAGAGTTGAGGACTGGTAGGCCAGACCAGAGGCCGTTGGATGTACCCCGAGAAATTGCCATCCGCGATCCCGAGACCCGAAGACTATTCATCGACCACCTTCGTGACTTGCGTGAAATCTGTGACCAGTTTTTCCTTGCCCTGGAAGAGGTGTTGCACAAGATGCCTTATGGGCTTCGATTCGTGTGTCAACAAATCTTTGAGGGTCTTCGCCAGCATTTCAAGCGGGAGCCCCCACAGAACTTGCTTCAAATCGTCATCCACTGGCTCTGGCGTTTTTACCTCCAGCCTGCTGTGGTGAACCCCGAGAACGTTGGTGTGATTGAGAGGGCATTGAGCCCCCTACAGAAGAGGAACTTGAGCGAGGTTGCCAAGGTTATTGGTCAAATTGCCACTGGTCGTCCTTTCGGTGGCGAGAACATCTACCTCCAGCCTCTCAATGCCTTTGTTAGCGAGTCCATCGAGCGCCTGGAGAACATTGCCAGTGACCTTATCGCTGTTCCAGATGCCGAGAGAACTTTCGACATTGATGAATTCAATGACCTCTACGCCAAGAACAAGCCGACTCTGTACATCAAGATGGCAGATGTTTTCGCTATCCACAGCCTTGTCGCAACCGAGCTTCAGGCTATCTGTCCCAGCAGGGACGATGTCCTCCGAGAGATTATGCATGATCTGGGAAGCGCCAAGAATAACGAGAGCGAGATGAACGCCGCAGGCACATCGGATATCCAGATGTTCCTTACGCCCAAGCTGCACGATATCGATGATCCCGAGGCTGACGCCAAGGCCCTCTTCATGGAGACAAAGCGATGTGTTCTCTACATCATCCGTGTCCAAACGGGCGCCAATCTCATGGAGATTCTGGTCAAGCCCATCTCCCCAGAGGATGAGCACAAGTGGAACATGCTGCTGCGTGATGACTTTGCCGCTGGCACCAACACCCGCGGTGCCTACTCAGACGCCAACATGATTGACGTCACTCGCTTGTCGTATTCTGAGCTCAAGCGAACAGCTCTGGAGAACATTATGCACCTGGAGAAGATGGGCCGAATCTCGAAGCACAACTACTACCAGGATGTACTCAACGCCATTGCACTCGATATTCGCACAAAGAGTCGTCGTCGTGTGCAGCGCCAGCGTGAACTGGAGGGTGTGCGCATGACACTTGGCAACTTGCACGAGAAGGCCAAGTACCTGGAGCAACAGCGCAAGAGCTACGATGACTACATCGAACAAGCCATGGCTACACTGCAGAACAAGAAGGGGTAAGTTGATTCAACCAATATTATTCAACGATTGATAACTAACAGTCACTGCAGCAAGAAGCGATTCCTGCTTCCTTTTACTAAGCAGTACAACCACCAGCGCGAGCTTGAGCGTAGCGGCCGTGTACCAAAGTTTGGCAGCTACAAGTACAGTGCTCGATCGCTGTCTGAGAAGGGTGTGCTGGTGTCATGGTCCGGAGCTGGTGACCGTGACTGGGACAAGGTCAACCTGACCATCTCATGTGACGAGGTGGGTGTCTTCAGTCTTGAGGGCTCGCGGGGTCACATTCAGATCCCTGGTGCCAGCGCCCTGGTGCCTATTGAAGATCTTTTGCAGGCTCAGTTTGAGGCTCACCAGTTCATGACCCTTTTCGAGGGTAACCTCAAGCTCAACGTCAACTTGTTGCTGCATCTTCTCTACAAGAAGTTCTACAGGACACAATAAAGGGAGACACGGAAAAACTACCCACGACTAAGTTGAGAGTAATAAGAGCCGCGCCGAGGAAGACGAGGCGGACGCAGAGACCGCATATCCCTTGCCGTCCCCCTGGAGGGGACTATACCATAATGGCGAGGGTTAAGGTTGCGCCGCTGGGTTCTCGGGGCGAGGTACTGGAAAGACGATAAGTGGAATACGCAGAGGAGGAAGCAACATGAGATTGATAAAGCATTGCGATTGGCGCGATCAAAGAGGACTCTGTGGTGCACTCTGGTGTTTTTTGCTTTTTTCCAAGGCTGGTTTGCGGGGAGGATGAGGAGGGGAGCATAACGCAACAAAAAAAAAACAACACATGATATCATCTCACGACGTCAAGTTTTAAGACATGGATTTGGAAGCGGCAAGGGCAAAGGGAGGTGATTGATTATTCAGGATCGGCGAAGGATGGATGGTATGGACGGGTATCACGGGATACGAGTTTCATGGCTCTTTTTTTTTTTTTTTGGTTTGTGTTGTGCACCACGGAGAAGAGCGGGTTTACCTGGATATTGATTTTTTTCTGATTGACATAATGTATGAAGCCTTGACTTCCATTATGTTTCTGCGAGAGAAGTCTGTTCTTTTCTCTTTCTCTTCGTTGTGTCTGTTAGAAGTAAAAAATACCAACTAAATACCTATTGTCATGTCTATTGATCTTGCTACGTGATAGCCCAAAGGAAAGGGGCGTGTGTGTGTGTGTGTGTGTGTGTGTGTTGTTTGTTTGTAAGAGTTATCTTCAACGAGCTAGCCACTTAGCGTCCTTGGGTTCTCGGCGACGGATATCGGGACAGCTAAGAGGTGATTGGCTGGCTAGTGGAGGAGCTAAGTTGCAAAGAGTCGGGACAGGTGCCAAGCCACTGGGTTGGGAGATGGGGAATGGTCTGAGAGTACTAAATTGTGGCGGCAGTCTGCATATTCGAGACGCTGGACGGCAAAAGATTGAGTGCCGCATACACGGGACGGAGCACAGAGGGCCATACATGTGAGCAAGGAAGGACAACAGTCGACTGAGGACTACGCGGGGCAAGGCGGGCTTGACCAAGTTCGCCCTGCTCGGGTGGTCGCGTGAGAGCGTGAACCAGGTCTAGGCCTGTCGGAGGGTCCGTTGGCGGATGTGGATTAGTTAACCAAGTCACGTAAATTGCGGCCGAACGAAGGAGAGGCAGGAGAGATAAGACGATGCCCGGTGTTGAATGCGGTTTAGCACTTGGGCAGGATGCAGAGAGAGAGAGGAGGGTATGACTCAAATGAATCAGGAGGGAGCCACGGCGGTGGGAGTAGTTTTCGGGGCCTCCAACAAATTTGCAGAATCAAGGATGTGCGAGATGATGGTCACCGATGAGAGACATGGAATTCAAAGAGTTGAGTCTTGGCGACAACGGAGGAGGTTCGGTCAAGGCACGCGGGCGACGGAGAGCGACGACCCATTCATCGGCCGTATGTGTGTGTGTGTGTGTGTTTTTTCTCTGTGTGGCTAGTCGTTCGGACGGGAGGTCGAGCATGCAGGCGCAGGATAGCCCGATCGCCCATGCGACATGCGAAACGGAACGTAATCAAATGGAACATGTGGCATGTGATGACTCGCTGCTGTACGCTGTGCGACCAAGCAGGCGAACCTGAGGTGGCGGGCGCGGGCTTGATAATCTCAGGCGGGCCGGAAGTCGGGGGCGAGAAGAATGGCGATCGCTTCTCGAGAGCCCGGGCTGGCTGGCGATGAAAGCGAGAGCGCCGGACCGGGCCAAAGCACTCGGCGGGGCGTGGAGTACAAACGGCCAAGAGGAGACCGGGGTGTCCGAAGCAGCACAAAGGACGGCAATGGGGCCATATTTGAATGTCGACATCTGTAGGATCGAAGGGGTGATTTTTTAGCCTTGTACCTCTCCGCTCCGGACATGTGGTTGTGGTTGTGAGAGCGAGTTGCACCGCCGGAATGTCGGGAGAGTTGAGCGAGCTTCAACGACCCCGGATTGCACCATTGTCTGCTGACAAGACGTTATACACTAGGTTGTTGGGATTCACTTGGGGAGAGGAGGGGTGGGCTCCGTGGTTAATTTTTTTTTTTCGCGCTAGAACCATGGCCATGAGCGAGTGTCGGTGCGGCGGGGTTGCTTTAGGTTTGGGCAATGAATGTCATGACAGATGCGAGGAGTCGTCCGTCTTGCGCGTGCGTGTGGAGGGCGAGCGAGAGTCGTTTTTGGTGATCATTGCCGGAGGCAGTGCTCTCGAGGAGCAGCAGGGCTGGCTTGGTGGGCAGCGCAAAAGTGGCGGACGGCTGAAAACCAAGTTGATTCCAAGTCGGAGTTGCAGTAGGTTGTTGCCTTGGTGGAGCAGGAGAGGGAAGTTCGGCTAAGTTGAGGGCAGTGAAAATTGTCTATACAGTGTTTCCGCACGGACGGGTGACGGATAAATTGTGTGCGGTGGTACAGTGAGAAAAAAGTCCGTATGCACCGTATAGACAATTCTTGGAGGTTGAAGTTTCCTCGCCAGTGAGACAGGATCAGGTGGGAACGAAGTGCGGATAAAGATGCATGGCGGCACACACAAGAGGCGGCAGGGGACCGACTATGGGACTGGGACTACAGACTAGGACTGGGGGACTGGGACCACTCCATCCCCACGGCTGGGCAACATACCCCGTATGCAGCAGATATGCAGATACGCAGTATGTCTCCGGTCCCCCCAGCACAGTGCATGGGCCTTTTGGTGTGTCGATGATCGGAGACCGCGGTGAGGAATCGAAAATGGGAGAGCGGGCATTGGCTTTGGCAGCTTTGGCGGAGAGGCCAGGGTTGGTTTGAGGCAAGTGGGCTCCTCCAGACTGAGTGCAGCACGCCCACGGAGCCGGCCAGGGTAGGATTGTGTGGCGGCGAGCGACGATAAGCCGAGAGAGTATCGTTTCTTGTTGGCCTCTCTTTCTCTGTGTGGAAGTGACGTGTATCGTATCTCAAGAACTGAGGGTGAGGGCGAGGGCGAGGGTAGTGGTGGCTAGAGTCGGACATGTAAAGATGGTGGTGGTGGTGGGTGGTGGGCGGATGACGGCAAGCCGATTTTCGCAGGCCATCGTTCTCGTTGTGGTTTATCTCGTCACGACGACGACGACGGCGGCGGCAGCGGGCGTGTTGTTGTTTGTCTGTCTGCGTCTGTCGTCGGCATTTGGACAGCGCCTGCGAAAAGAGGCGTGTCAAATTAAGAAATGGGTGTGCACAAGGTGCATTGGCTGGGCGAGGTTGTCCAGGGGTGGAGGGCTCAATTGACCAACCGGAACGTGTCTGCGGCCGAATCGAGTAGTTGCTAAGCCTCGAATCCATGTCTGCTCCCAATCTTCTGTCCTCCCTCCTCCACCACGACCGCCCATGCCCACCATTTCCATGTGGCCGCGACACTACAGATTGCACCATGGCACTCGCTACCTCCGCCTAGCCCAGTAGTCCCGGGAGCCGGAACGTCACTCGACTGACTTCCTTTAAGGCAAATCATTCCATCATTTCATCATCCCTCCCCCCCTCATGTCCCATGTCCCATGTCCTTGTCTCTCACCGCCGCACTGTCTGTCCCAGAGATAATCTTGCATCCGCAGTACACCCCCCCGATCCCTTCGCGCGCCGCTCGGCAGTCTCAGGGATGGCGGCGGGAGCCAAAGCCGAAAAATGGACCTTTTTGACGAGTCGGAAACCCATTCCTGCCACGTTATAGGCCCAGAAAGGGAGCAAGGGGGGAGGTCATGGGATGAGGGAGCCTCGACAATCCACGGTGGTGGTGGTGATGACTACGACGAGTACCGTTACACACACATTCAAAACGCAAATCAAGGGAGATACGAGCCAATCCTCTTATTAGCCCGTGTCCGTGTGTGGTGTGTGTGTCGCAGTTCTCGTGACCCGATTCTGCACCCTCCCTTTGGTGCCTTACACATCAAAGCGCCCGGTCGAGAGAGGCGGCTCAAAATATGCACCGTCGTGGGTCACACACAGGCTCTCCCCAACCTCAATCCAAAAGAGATCTGATACAACCTCACTTATTGCATTTTCTGCCAACGTACCACCACCTGCTTGCAGGGCTTGTCATGCGTCACAGCACTTTTTACCTGCGTCCTGTATCGGCTTGTCGCAACCCTGGATGACGTTGTTGTCTCTTGGCTCTTGGCTCTTGGGTTTTGCTCTGCGGCCTGACGTTGCATTGCTCATTTACTCACTCTGTGTTGTTGTCTCTCATTGCTTTTGCTCTCTGCTTCCTTCTCAACGATACTTTGGCCCAAAAAGCCAAGATTAAACCCCAAGCCCCCGTCGTTCCCGTTTCTCCGTCGGTTCCCTTACAAGGTCTGTGGCGCCAGCTATGTCGCCGTTTAACTTCTTCCCGGCTGGCCATCTCATCGGGGAAGCAGGTCGTGTGTGTTGGTGGGCAGCTAGCCACACGCTTGTCTCGAATCCGTTGACATCTGATCTGGTCTCATCCTCAATCTCTCCTCCGCAGCCGCTAGACCTGGATTGTTCATGGTCTGCGCAGCACAGCTTCGGGGCCTCGTCACGGACCACGCACCCCCTCCCTCGTCCAGCCCCTCCAAGGGCCTACAGGGCCTACAGGGCCCCTCCGAAAAAAATGCCCAAACCCCAGATCCCAACGTCAATCCCGTCCCCATACCCCTGCATTGCTGGCTCTTTGCCGGTTCTGTCCTATCAGCAGACCAATTTTCTTGTCCTCTGGTTGCTCATCTTCTCCACATGCTTCCCTTGTCTCTATGCTTGTGCTTGTGCTTGTGCCCATGCCTGTTCGAGCCCACAAAATACAGTACAGTGCCGTACCGTGTCATACAGTCCACGACACCGGGAGTGCAACGGGGACTTTGTCAGTTCACCCCTTGCTCCGTCAGCTTTCCTTTGCTTTCCCTAGTCCTACCTATCTCGCCCCCCCTGTCTCATGGCCATTGTTCTTCCCGTCGAAAAAGGCGGAGACGAGCTAGCTCATCTTCTATGAGAGACGCGTAGAAGCTCGATAGCGTCGTTAGCTTACCCTTCCCGCCATTTCGCCCACACACCCGTCCTCCTCTGGCCCTAACCTCAATCTATTTATTTCTCGATGCTCCCCCCAAACTGCTCGCCCTTCTGACTCGCCTCTTTCTCTTTATTCTTCACTCAGCTCTTTCTCCTCATACCCTCAATTCTCTTTAAAGTTTTTTTTTCCTCAGCTGACAAACTCTGTAAACGAACAAGAGTTAAGTGACGCTTGAGCCAACCCACCTGGCATCATAACAGACAGCTGTGCTTGATTTACACACCCATCCATCATCGCCATTGCCTTCAGCTGCCACCTCGGCAAGCCAATTTTTTACCATCGAGACTCATACCAACGTTTGAAGATCACCGTCACTCACAATGGCGCCTGATCTCAACTCCCTCCCTGCCTCCATTCCCTCGGGCCCTAGCGAGGTCGAGAAGCCTAACATCCTCTTCATCATGGCGGATCAGCTTGCTGCTCCTCAGCTCAAGATGTACAATGAAAAGTCCCAGATCAAGACCCCCAACCTCGACCGTCTTGCTTCCACTTCCGTCCAGTTTGACTCTGCCTACTGCCCTTCTCCCCTCTGCGCACCCTCTCGCATGAGTTTGATCAGCGGTCTCCTGCCCATGAAGATTGGAGCTTATGACAATGCTGCTCAGATCGGCTCTGATGTGCCCACTTATGCCCACTACCTCCGTTCCAAGGGTTACCACACTGCGCTTGCTGGCAAGATGCACTTTGTCGGAGACCAGCTCCACGGTTATGAGCAGCGTCTCACCAGTGATATCTACCCTGGCGATTTCGGCTGGGCAGTCAACTGGGATGAACCTGATACCCGCCTAGAGTGGTACCACAATGCCAGTTCCATCCTCCAGGCCGGCCCTTGTGGACGTAGCAACCAGCTTGACTACGACGAGGAGGTCATGTTCAAGAGCACTCAGTACCTGTGGGATCATGTCCGTGAGGGTCCCAACAAGCGCCCCTTTGCCTTGACTGTCTCTCTCACCCACCCCCATGACCCCTACACCATCACCAAGAAGTACTGGAATATGTATGAGGATGTTGACATCAACCTGCCCGAGGTTCGCATTGCCAAGGAGGACCAAGATCCCCACAGCAAGCGTCTGATGAAGGTCTGTGACCTCTGGGACCAAGACTTTTCTGACGAGCAGATCAAGAGAGCCAAGAGAGCTTACTACGGCTCTGTGAGCTACGTCGATGACTGCATTGGAAAGCTTCTTGAGACTATCGAGGAAGCCGGTCTCGCAGAAAACACAATTGTCATCTTCAGCGGTGACCACGGAGACATGTTGGGTGAGCGCAACCTTTGGTACAAGATGAGCTACTTTGAGTCGTCAGTCCGAGTGCCCATGCTCATCAACTACCCCAAGCGATTCGCGCCCCACCGCGTCAAGGAGAGCGTCTCAACCCTTGATCTGCTCCCCACCATCTGTGACCTGGTCGGAGCCAAGATTCCTTCCTACCTGCCAATGGATGGCCTCAGCATGCTGCCCCACCTCGAGAACCGTGGTGGCCACGACACTGTCTTTGCTGAGTACACTGGAGAGGGTACCGTTCGCCCCATGATGATGATCCGCCGGGGTGCCTGGAAGTACATTACCTGCCCCGCCGACGACGATCAGCTGTTCAACCTGGAGCGAGACCCCAAGGAGATTGACAACCTGGCCCGCTTTAAGAAGATTGCTCCTCAGACTCCTGAGGAGCAGGAGGCCAAGGAGAAGCTTGAGGAGTTTGTGGCCGAGGCCAATGCCAAGTGGGACTTTGACGCTATCACAGAGAAGGTCTTTACCTCGCAGCGTTCTCGCCGGGTCTGCTGGGATGCTCTCAAGGAGGGTGAATTCACCAGCTGGGACTTTAACCCTGAGGATGACGGCAGGAAGAAGTAAGTTCACACCCAGTTTGGTTTAAATTCGGGGACGCATATTAACATGATTACTTAGGTACATTCGATCTACAATTCCCCTGGATGATCTCGAGCGCCGTGCTCGCTTCCCATTTGTCGATGCTAATGGGTATGTGAGCAAGGCTGTTAACTCGACTCGTAGTTAAGTGCGCTGGTGAACGAGTGGGATTGGATTAGATCGGATCGCCTCGACAGGAAAGGGGCTTATTGTGTTGGAGTCACGAGCGGGACTTCCGCTTTGGAAGTTGACTGTATGAACTGATGTTTGCCATTGGATTTTTTGCGATGCATAGCCTGGGGTCTGTTGAAACGCAATTGTTTCCTGGGTTGTTTGAATCGCATAGCTTTGCCTTTGGGTTGGGATTTGCGAAAAGCGTGTGTTGGGATTAGCAATTGGATAATAATGAGAATGATGACATGGATTACAACGAGAGCAACGCATTGCATCGAGTGATTACGACTACATTGTATGATGTTGAAGCCACAATTAATGTTTGGTGTCCGGGCAACTCCCCGTGGACCGGTCGTCGTCACCGGGGAGTCTGCGGGCGAGAGTCGATATGTGAAACTGGGATTCGACCATCTTTCATCATGGTCGTCGTCATCACAAGAAGGAGAACCCATGAGAGTACGCGTATTCAAAATACCATTGCAAGGATGGCCATGGTGTTTCTCGGGGAGAACAAGCGGTGAGAAAGGGAGACAATCCCGGGGGAATCAACCTGGGACAGGGCCCGATGCTGGACTGCCGCCCGGGTGTCCGGACAATCGGCGCAGTCCTAGCACACACCTCTCTCTCTCCCTCATTTTTCGCTGTTTGCGCGTGGTGAGAGGGGGGAGGAGTGACGGCCGATCGCGCCGGGCCGTCCGGCTCCCAGCGCTGACCGATCTCGTTTTCTTGCATGGCACATGCTGGAAACTTACATTCCTGATCGGCATGACGTGCGTTCACGGCCGTTTTGGTAAGCAAGCCCTACTTTTGACTCAAAAAAAAAAGACGAGCGATTGTGTGATTTTGGCGTCAATGTCGTTGGAGAGAAGGAGGGGCGTGCTGGATGGGGTGTGAGATATGCGAGTGTGTGTGTGTGCGTGCAGCGGCGACGGTGGGTTTGTAAGGGGTGGAGAGAGGGGAGGAGGAGCATAGTGACGTGTTGTTTCCGAGATCTGGGGGGGACCCTTTTTTTCTTCGGTAGAGATGGGCGTGAGCGGATAAAGAAAGGCTATGGGCAGGGGGGAAGGGGATCTTCAGAGTTGTTCTAGCGAGGCTGGGGCTATGTGATGCCCGTGGGCAAACAAGACAGAATGAATGGATGGATTGGGATCCTTTTTGGCCCATCTTTTAGGTGGAGAGGGGGCCTCAGTTTGGTTTTTCGCGGTTCCAGGCGGGGAGTTCGGTTCGGGGAGTTGATCGTATGCAAGAAAACGAAGTTGCTTGGGGGGGCGTGCCTTGAAGACGGCCAATTTTTTTTTTTTTTTTAAACCTGAGACTTGATCTCCACCGCTACCACCTTGTCACCAACTCTTTATTGGGAGGCGAAATGCTGGAATTTTCCTGAAGCTTTGCTAAAGGGGCGCACCCGCCGCACACACACACACACACACACACACACACAGTGCCTGCAGACGCTATGACAGTGCGCATGCTTAGGCCCAGGCACCGTATCCCATCGGAGAATTTCACCCACAAAAACGCAATCCTCTTTGTTAGGGGGAAGGAGGCTATGCGGCTTCTGGGGATGGCGGGCTAGGTTAGCTGGTGAACCCTTGCCTGGAGTGAGCTGCCAAGGAGGTTTATCAATCAATTGGCTTGAAGATGGATAGATAGCGTGGTGTGAGTGAGCACGCAATTATAGCTCGTCGAAGGGGGGGGGGACGCTAAGAAATGCAAACACCCGGGTCTGCACATAAACCAGAAGATGGATGGATGTATGGATGGGTTGCAGTAGCAGTAGCCTGCCGGCCTTGCTTGAGGCCCTATGCCATGTTCCCCTTCTCGATGCGAGTTCATCCTGATATGGGGCGTTGTCACATGTCCTCCTCCCGGATCCATTCCCGATGGAGTTACCATCTGCAAGACGCACCCGCACCCAACACGGCCAGCTGAAACTAAGCTCCATCTATATGCTGGTGATTTTCGTCTTAATTCCTCATTCCCCGGTGAATACGGATTGCATCATCGTCCCAATTGCCTCAATTGCGGGGTATCCTAGTCTGTTTTTTCGGAACCACTCCTTTGTACCGGCTTTGACCTTGATCGTGGAACCTCGGACCTTACCACATTTGAGAAGTTCAATAGTATTATCAATCACGTTAGGCATCCTCTTGCCGTGTATAAGGTACCATTGGTATCTCTATAGCCGAGCTGATTGAGATAAAGTGGATGTTTTAGTCAGCGACCAACCCCCGAGTCTGAGTAACCCGCTCGTGATAATATCCGGAGATATTCTCATAATACCTCAATAGTAGATCGCAAAAATCATTGGGAAAAGTTCAAATTTTGGCTGTGCTACGTTTCGAGACAGGGCCGCGATAGGGATGCACCTCGTAGAAGAAACATTGTCATGAACTTTTACTGGCAGATCTCTCGCGACTGAATTCTTTTATTGTGAAGCAGTCTTCGTTAATATAGCGGCGCATATGCATCATGCCTTTGGCCGCCTGCTTTTACCTGAAAGAGGGGTAAGTGAGTGATGATAGTGAGCAGAAGATGAGAGTGAGGAACAAGTGGCGAATCTAGATCGTGTGAAGTTGTCGGATCTCGGTGAAGTGTGTAAAACTTGACCATGAATAGCAGAATTATCATCCCCCGGAATCTAAAGAATCAAAACTATAAGTGGATTTAAACGCATTGAATGGCAATTTTAGAGATATGTATTACGATATAATTTACTTGTTTCGATTCTTTTCGGGCTCTTCTCACCCACACCAAGTTTCAAACTATCCCCATACAGTTTTACTCATCATGGGACATGTTGTCTTGGTCATGATGCGTCGGTTTGCAGCCATGACAAACGAAAGATGCATCCAAGTATTCAAGCATAGCGAATTAAGATAAAATACTCAAAAACTTACTATTCGACAGCTGAATTGCCTAAATTTGAAGTCTGTTCAATTCATTCATACACAGTTATGACGACACGATACAGTGTTAAGTATATAAGCACACAGTATGATTTTTGAAGCTTGGTCCACACGCCCCGCGCTTTTGTTCAACATCACGATAACTTTTCGAAAGCGACTTCAAGTTCACAACGACGAGCTCACACGCCTGCTACGCGCGCCGACTCGGAAGAGCTGCCTAGATATCTTGGGCTCATTGCGCGCCGACCGGAGGACATCTGATTGACGCTTGGCGCGTCGCGTTGCGTCATCATGGCTACGCTGGGGCTGGATGACGATGAGCTCAAGGCCCTTGAGCACACGCTCGGCAGGCTGGCGCAGCTGTCTAGTAGTATCCAGAGTTTAAAGATGGACCTCATCAAGAGCAACCCATTACCCCCACCGTGCGGCTACCCGTTCTCTGTGCCCCTCAATTCTTGACTGACCCATGAGCGCATCTGCAGATCCTCTCTCCAAGCCTCGGCCCAGATTCTCCAGCGCAACCTCCAAACCGTCCTCGAGAGTCTCAACGAAAACGCCGACATCTTTAGTCGCATGTCCATCCACCCCTCGACCAACTACCCCGGACGCACCCAGGAGGGTGTTCTGACCCAGCTTCTACGTAAGAAGCTCGAGCCCGATGTCGAAGAGCTCGTCGCCGAGGGACGTGAAACCGCCCACCTGGCTACCCCGGCCGGCATTGAGGGTTTACAAGATATTTGGCATGAGCTTCGCCAATGGACGCACGGCCGCATCGCTACATACGTCCGAGACGAGGCCAACGACCCGTACACTGCTGATGAGCGGGCCGTCGGCATCGACAATGTCCGGACCGGACTACGTCGCGACGTGGAGGATGAAGACGAGGAGGAAGATTACGAGGAGGGAAATGCTGGCGGGGAGGGTGAAGATTCAGCGGCTGCACGGGCGGCCCAGGGTCCCGAACCTGAGACGATGTTGTGGTTTGCCGCTCGAGGCGATTTTGAAGTGCCCAGGAATGTCGAGTACGAGCGCAAGGTTGGAACAAAGAGAGGTTTAGAAGGTGTTAATATCCCTCCTGAGTCGATGCAGGGAATTGGAGCATGAGAGAATTATAGAATCTGCAGCCTTGTCGGGGTTTTTGATCATGGGCGGAATAAGGCGCTGAGGCGAATATATCGCGAGATGGCACATGAAGCTAAAATGTGTGAACAAACCCATTATGATTCGGTAGTAACCGAGGATCGGTCTATTGTAGACGACTAAGAATAAACAAGTTTCTATTTACCCTCCACATGATCCCAATAGGATCTGACAAGGATCATGCGGCCACGACCCAGTCTTGCTCAAGGCAATTATTTGGCGATTTGATCATAAGTAGCTGAAGCGCTATTTCAACTCAACAAACGAAGCAACAAGCTCTTCTAACACCCAAAGCCGAGGGAGGCTGGATGCACTGCTTCTCTCAACATCCATAATCTAGGTAAGATCTAATACTAATACAATGGTCATTATGGCATGGGCTGACGAGCTTCTTCCTTTAACATCTCCCTGCGTATCGCTGGCGTATCTTTTCCTCAACTTCTGCCCAATCTTTTCCAGTGGTCGCCTCACAAACAAGGGTGCCCAATTCAGTATCTCGTGCATTAACATCAGCACCCGCTTCCAGCAGTAGTTGTGCAATATCTTCGCGGCCCAAAAGGAATGCGAGATGGATGGGGGCGGGAAGTAGATCAGCCCTCGCATCAACATCAACTCCAGCTTTTAGGAGTTTCTGTACAACACCTTTATGTCCCCCCGCTGATGCAGCTTGGAGAGCAGAACCGTCTTCCCTATGATATAAATTAACATCAGCACCTGCTTCTAATAATTGTTGCACGACATCTTCATAGCCGTATAAGGATGCGAGCATGAGAGGCTTGCCTGTTTCAACGCCCCCCGCATTAACATCGGCACCCACTTCTAGTAGTTGCTGCACGATATCTTTATGGCCCTTTGCTGAGGCGATTTGGAGAGCGTTCCCGCCAAGACCGCCTCCGGCATCGAGATCGGCCACGTGGGGTAAAAGAGCTTTTACAATCGCCTTGAGATTATGGTAAGCGGCATAGTAGAGTCTATTGGACATATTGGCCCTCGTCATGCGACCCCAATCCTCGGCTGGTTCGTATAAACGGCCCCACCGTCGAAAAGTCGTTTCTTCTAGCAAGAACTTGACAGCTTCTTGAATAACATCTTCAGGCTCTTCTGCCATAAAAGCATAGCCCATCCAAAAAGCTGCCGCGTGTTCTGCCATGGGAAATCACTTGTTGGTTTTACTATGTCTGTCATTGATGCTTGCCAGATACGCCAAACAAGTTTTTGTCATCACAATAGCAGAGCCTTTGAGACTAAATGCGTCTTTCTTCAGAAGAAACTCTTTGACAGAGAAGTGAGCAAGATGTAGTTGCTGCTTGCTGCCTTCGTAGGTAATGACATCAACAACTGATACCAGACCAGGGCAGTGTCGTAATACTTCATCTTGACTGAAGACTCTGCCGTAGATATCAAAGCCTCGTGGCTCCTCTTCCACTTCCGTAGCAATAATATCTACTACCTCCGACAGCGTTAACGCTTGTTCACAGTGGACTAGAAACTGCAAGACACGTATAGCGTTTCCTTTGAGATCTCTCGGTATGTTACTCAGCATCCGCTCATACGTTTCAGTCAAATCCTTGGGCAACTGAGCGAGGGCTGCTCTGACCGCCTTAGGACTGGGGCAATTAGCAAGGCTATCCATTTGGCATGCCGCCCATCTGAACCTACAATACAAGTTAGGGCCGTAAATAAATTTCAACAACGTGCGAAGAACTTACATCCCGTCAGCCCCGCCTCCAACTGTATCCCGAATTTGTTGGCGGAGATCCTTGGGCATCTTTTTGCGAACAAGCTTGTCATCCTGTTTCAGCCTTGCCTCAACATACGAGCGAATATCAACATTTATCGCTTCCTTGTTAAGCTCCAGGCAGTTCTCTTCGCCAAGTAGAAGAGGAAGCGAGGCGATAAACTCAGCCTCTGGTCGACTGGTGTGCATCAATTGGACATTGTTCAGCTCGGTACTGGATTGCACCCCCTTTATCCAGCCGAGAAGCTCATCTCTTGTTGTTGATTCATCTAGTGCGTCTAAAACAATAAATACTCGTTGTTGACTTGTGAGCATTTTAGATACAACGTCCAAGAGCGTCTCAATTGTGGGCTCAGCTGACCGGATCGGCCCTCTTGAAATGCGCTATCAAGGTGCTCTGCAGTATGAATCCCACTGACGTAAAGCTGATGAGCAAGCGACCGCAGCATGCAATCCAGTGTTTGCTTTGTTGCGTTTCGAAAGTCGAAGAAAAATCTGAGGATGATGTGGTTGTCGGTTTCTACAAGGTGGTCCAGACGATCAAGAATGGTCGTGCTGAGGACAGTTTTACCGCTGCCTGCTAATCCATGTAGCCAAATATGTCTTTTCGAGCCTGAATACCAATCTTTGAAAGCTTGGCTTTCTAGAAACCACACACCGGTTCCCTGGTGCCGATTCTTCTTGGCATGGTTGGCATTTACAAACGGATTAGGTGGAGAGAGCCAGCGCTCGATTTCGCGAAGGCGACGTTTTGAATCTCTGGCTTCGATCATAGCTCGGGTCTCACATGCATCGCCGCGGATGGTCTCAATATCTTGACTTACTACTCTTCAGTTAGATTCTGCTTCTCGAGTCAAATAGTAAAACTAACTCAAATCAAGTTTTTCGCTAATCTGACTCTGTGCCTCAACATCGCTCTGCCGGATCTGAAGCAGAAGGTCTTTGGCATATGCTGCCGCCATCATGGCTGCAAAGCCTTGCCACTCTTTGTTCTTGTGCGAATCAGAATAATCACAAATGCCACGGATCACTAGACACGGAAAGTGATTCATCAAGCCAGCTGCTTCCATTTCGAAGCAAAGAATTCCACGCTCAGCCGCAAGCTTATCCCGAATTTGTGCATCCTTCATCAATTGATTCGAGCTGGCAATTAAACCATAGTGAATCGGCGGGTCGTACTCTTCCTCGTCCCTCTCCGTCACCCGTGGTTTCAAGTGGGAGACATCATCGCCACCAGTCTCACCACAGCATGTAGGTCGGGTTGGATCATGTACAAAGTCGGATTGGTATAGCCGATCAGCGGTGATAGGCGGGCGCACGTACTTTTTCCGCTTGTTGATATTTTTCAATGCCGTGTCGATATTGTCATTGAGATGGTGGCCTTTCGCCTCGTACTGAGCTTTGAGTCCGCTGACTGCTGTCCGCAGCACTCGAGGTGGTTGGTTCAACAAGCCTTTTTGCTGAAAGGACTGATCCTGAATAGTCTTGCCAAAGTCGTATTGAAACACGCCGCCCTTGTCATCGGTGGGACTGCTGACAACGACATCGCCGAGTCGTATATCGCGCTTCTTAGTTGGTGCACCGCCGCCAATACCGACCATCAGTCCAATTCGGATGTTAGGGAAGCTATGCAGCATGTCTCTTGCGACAGCTGCAGCAGAGGCAGTCCCGTACTCTCCATCAGGCAGGACGGCTACGACAACCTTATGCTTTCCGATCCTGCCTAAAGCATAGTTGTTGTCATCGTTCTGAGAGACTCGTTCGGGACATTCGTGCTCTTCGTCGAAGAAAGCTTGCGCAGCGACAAACTCGGTAGTGATAGCACAGATCCAACCGACTGTGTACTCTCGAGGGTCTGACATGGCCAAATGAATGTCTTGGCGGAGAAGGATATGACAATGGATGAAATGCGAGATTGGCAATAGCGAGAATACTCAAGGTCGAAGCAATTGAGATGAAGTATTGACGATGGGAAAATGTCAGAGGAGGTCATGTCTGGCACACCATGCCTTTTTATATCTCCACTGAACCTCAGTTCAAACTGTAACTGGTCACGCAAAGATGGGATGTGGAGTGTTAGGATGTTTGCATACAGCATCAAACAGCAGTCTAGGGGCTTTGTTGTAATTATTGTTGAGGATGACAAATATCCATGTAATGGGAAACAAGAGTGAGCCGAACAGCAATCAACTCCTGATGTGTTTGCAAGCGCCAACCCCCTCATCATCATCTAAGATGGCCAAAGTTTCAGCTATATCATTATTATCATTGTTGGAGTTGGGGGTGTTGTTTTGAGAGCGCTTCAAGATCTGCTGCTTCCTTCATGGTAGAGCAATTACCCTTCAAAGCTACTTTGATGGGCTTACTTTAGCCCTTCAGGATTCTCTGGCTTATAAAAAGAAGCATTATATAAATAAATATCCAAGTGAACAAACAGAATTCATCGAAACAAAGGAGTGGATTGTAATGAGCTTGTGCTCTTGGGTATGTGTGTTGGGGGAGCAACTCTCTAGAGACAAGGACATCGTTTGCTCAACAGCATGATGGCCCTCACCCCGCGCCCATGCAAACATTTATCGCATGCAAACTAGTCTGCGCCATTTTAATTCACCAGAAACCAAAACTGAGCAGTTAATAGGGACATATCGACGCTCAAAGTATGATAACTTGCTCTATTACCATCGGTACTAGTCATCTTGTCAGGTTGTGACATGTCATAATAAATAAAAGGAAATTCACTTGTGAAATACAAGGGCTCTTCTTTCTTAACATGATCAAGCCACTTCCAGAAATGCTTTCAACCAGTGTCTCTGTGAACATGAGTCTTGTGCAAACTCTAACAAGTTGCTTGCACTGTATGTTGCACGGGATCGGATAAACATGTGGTATAACAAATAGAATACGAGAGTGTTGGCATGTGTGTGAAGATTTTTCTAATCGTTATGGCAGCAAACAGATGCCACTCGTCAACACGCTTGCAAAACAGGTAGTGGAGAGTTTATGGATACAAGCAATTATGGATCAAGGTGAGCGAGCAAAATCAGCACCATTTGCTAATCCCACAATTAGTATAGAGTGAATTATAGGATTCAGACCATGCGTGAGTAATACTGAACCTTGTGTCTCAATATTAAGGGAGACCTGTCAAAAACTTTTAAATTCTAAGCTACGCAGTTCATCATGGGCGCTAAGAGCGAATTGCTTTGGGAGTCAAGTTCTGCAATCGAAATTATCGTTTCAATCAAGGAACTAAGCGTCTAGAAATGGATCAATAAAGATTCGAAGATATGGGGCCATCTCGTGGCAATCAGTAAAAGTACGCAGCAATCTCAAAAATAAGAGTTCGCCCGTTGCCTTGTGTCATGTTGCTGCCTAACGCCGGATAGACGGAGAAGCCACTGTACTCACTACAGAAAATAAAATTCAGATCGAATGTAGCACATAAAATGCAGGTACTCATTGCCGGTGGGCTGCCCCGTGGTCTGGTTGGTCCTTTTTCTGGAGAATTCTCAGTGAGCGAATGGGCATCTTGACCACAGCTTGTCAGCAGAAGGTCCCAGCCATTGGTTGAATTCCGATACCAGTAGCGTGAAGAGATGTATAAAATGTCTTTTCGTCCCCCGCTCTGCTATTCTCACATAAAAATTCTGTTTCGAATATACAATTCATCGCCCGACTTCAAATTACGCGGAAGGCTTCACTTCAACATGACCAGTGTACTCGGATCTCTGTGCAACGTCACCGATGCTCTAGATGCTATAACGGACGGAGCATCATTTATCCGTGATGTCACAGAAATCCCGGAAAACTACCAAGCTTTCCGGAAAGAAGTAAGTAATGCACTTTATTGCTTGGGGTGTAATATCAGCTATCGCAAGAGCCTAACACTACCAAATAGTTGCGATTCATCCAAAATTATGTAAAACGTGCTCAGAATAATATTAATTCATCGTCTTTAGCAGAAACTCGAGTGCCTGTTATTGTCAAGGAATTGCAAGAAATTTTAAACCAACTAGAGAAAGTCCAGGGCGCCGTGGAAAATCCAATCACAGGTGAAGCAAGCAAGCGAAAATGGATTGTTGGAAGCAGAAATATGGAGAAGCTCGTTCAACGTGCTCGGAATGCAAGATTGATGCTCTCAGAAGACATCCAATGGCATATATTCGAGCAGATGACCGATGTGAAGAGCAATACTGTCGAGATAGCTGCCCAATTGATGGCTATGATGCAGAATATGACAAATAATGAGTGAGTGACCAAGTGTTCCGGTTCGTTTGATATGGTTGCTAATACGAGTCTAGAATCCGGGCTACTATACATTCTAGGGTGGATCTACTCAACTCCAATCCTCCACCAAACGTTACGCTGTCCGAATCACATGGAATTTCCGAATTATCCGATACAGATCACGCTCAAAGTGAAGGTTCAGATGAAATTAAACCAACAAGTCTTGATGATCAAGACTCTGTTTCCGGAGCTTACCGGAACAGCGAGTTCACAAAACCAGCTCCAGAAAGCAATATTATGTTGTACAAGAAAAGGAAACCAACCAAAAGACGTATGTGCGATACAGGCTGCAGATGTTCTTGCCATGCCAGGCCACGACATTATCAGACGCCGGTGTGTGTGAGACAATTTATAGGATCACTAGATGTGAGCTACTGTTCGCGGCCTGGGCAGGATCAACAAGACAAGAGATGCAAATGCAACAGGGAAAGTTTATGGCTAGTGGATTACCAACCTCCGATATGGCTCGGGAGCAAAGTCCTATTTATGAAAGCGTCTTATCCCGAGACTGGGCCACGAGCAGCTTTGCGCCCTGTCAGACTAGTACCATTATCTGATATATTGTGGACGAGGCTAAGAAGCTCAGCAAACGTTTTGGAAAATTGCATCCAACACGGATTTTCTATCTATCCTGATGATCGAATGGAAAATGGCATGGATGTCTTTAGTGTAAGAAAATATGTTTCGAAAAGAATACTAAAAACAGCGCTAATGTCAATCTATGAAATGACAGGATGTTATAAAGCGCGAGAGTTATGAAGTACTAGAACTACTGTTGCGGATGTGGGCAGATATTCTGCCCCAGACACGTGTATCAAGGTAAGGAGAACCGGCCTACGACCGGAGGGCACTGACTAAGGACAGATGTACAACAGGCGAGTGTGGTATAGCGCGAATAAGAAGTTGAGTTATTCGTCTCTGAACAATCGACAGGAGTATCTTTTACTAAAGGTTGCATCATATGTGGATGATGAACCGGAGATGCAAAATGAACTTGTGAGATTGCACGAGGCAATCCGCGATGGTACCAAGGTAGGGGAAGCCATTGGGAATCTTACTGACCTGGCAGGCATCAATGAGTTTGATGTAACTGGTTCGGCGCCGTTGCATGTCGCAGTGATATCTCTTCATACAGACGCGGTGCAACAACTGATTGATGCCGGTGCCGATGTCGACGTAAGGGACCTAGAGGGGATGACTCCACTCATGCTGGCTGCACAAAAGAACGAAACAGATTGTATGAGGCGGCTGATGGTTGCCAAGTGTCACGTCATGGACCATGCGAATAATGGCAGGATGGCGTTGCATTTAGCCGCTCGTAATGCCTGCACGGATGCGACGAAGCTGCTCTTGAGTCAAGGGATATCAGTAATGATACGCGACCTATGGGGCCGTACGCCTCTGCATGTGATGGCGTTCTCTAAAGAAGACGCAGCTATGACCAAGGCGACAGCTAAGCTGCTTCTCAGCAGTGATGGTATGGATTTCGATGCTCCCGATCAAAACCAATCCACGCCAGCGATGATTGCGATACGGCACAACAATTTACCCCTTCTACAGTGTATTTTTGAAGCCGGCTGCTCCTTGAAATTTGAATGGTTAGGATCCTGGAATTTACTGCATCTAGTTGCAGGCTTCTGTACCGTGGAGATGATCCACTATATAACAAGTCTACGACTCTCAGATATTGATATCCGTCTCCAGAATCCCCGCAACGAAACTCCATGGGATATTTTTATTTTTTGCATCAAAGCCAAGCCATCAAAGTTGGGATTTTATAGGCACCCCAACTTGGACGAGCAATCTGCCTTTGTTTCTCTCTATACGGACATTCGGAACAGGACTTTGCAGCGAGACATATCAGTACTAAAAGATTCCTACGATGCTCTATGTCAACACAATACCGCAGCCGCAGCCAATCGTCTGTCTGACCTGGCTGCCATCAAAGCTGAAAACCACAATCGAGAGCTTGCATCTTTTTATAGAGGAATTTCTCAAACCATCTGGGCCGGGGATCAACATAGAGCAGTTGATATGATCAAAGATGATATTGACCAATTGACAGAAGAGATTAGCACCTCACCTTGGCAGCAGCATTCTTGTTATGACAATCAGGACTCGAAAGACGGCGACATTGGCGAGTTGCAATTCTGAATCTGGCTGACCAGTGAAAATGCCAAACACTCCGCCCAAGATGGGAGGAATTCGGGCAGAAAAAAGAGCTATGAAGAGCTCACGTCGCAACTCTTGACAATGCCAAGAGTGGCCTCGTTCCGATACCTGATACATCCCAAGCATCATTTTGAAGCATCGACCAACCGCCTACACTACAAGGGCAGGCGCTCTGCCTCTACTATGCCACTCGGGATGGGAATCATATGACCAAAGTTCATTCAGACCCTATTCAATATGCCGAATGCTCTACAAAATCTCGCTTTGGGATTCGGTAGCTTTTCTATACAGACTATTAAAATATGAGGTCTAGTCGAGGTAGACACGAGATGAAGAGTGGTAGGATCCTTTATTTTAAAGGTAGTCCCATACCATTACTTAACAAGTTAGAATTCTTCCCGCAGCATTAGCATCATCTACATACCTTCCTTGTCATGCATCACGAATATCTCGGCCATGAAAATTCCAGCCAACCGCGCTATGACTTGGAACAAGGCCGGTCATAGCACTGTAATGTCAATGATCTGCGGAATAAGTCATTGATATTTTTATTTGTCGCCTGAATTCTATGTATTTTAGTTTTTCTTGCTGTGGTCTTCACAATTGATGAACGTGGACACCTGAACCCAAGATAGCGGGTTTACTTTGTCGATAAGATTGCTTCAAAATACTACTGCCTATGATTTGCAGGTAGTTTGCGTACCAAGAGCATTACTATACTGTGAGATGATACCCACGTGGGGCATTTGACTGTGTCAAGGTGGTATTACTCAGATGATAAATACATCCAACTAGATATTAAGATGGATGATGACCATTATTCGGCAATACCGAGCAGTAACTGTCATGTTGAAATGCTGAATTGACAAACAGGGTAAGTGCTGTTCCCCTAATAAGATCAGGGTTCCACCAGGTAAAGTATCACAGGCCATGCAAGTTGACGAGCCGGGGAAAAGGTTGATTATCTACCATTTAGTTACATCTTACTAGCAAATAGATCTTCAGCCTTGTTCAGAAGCACTCTAAGAAAACGTGAACAATATAAACAGCCAAAGATTCCTTCAACTTTATTTTTGTTGCTTACTCAAGGATACAATTCCGCACGTCAATCATCCCAAACCTGAGTCGTTCAAAGGCTAACCTAATCCGTGCCATTACTAGTCACAAGCAATCAATTGGCCTATGAGATTGCGGCACACGACTAAGACGATTCAGGAACAAGAGGTAACCCGTTCTTATTGATCGCCTTTGTTATAAAACACATCGCAATCATCTTGGTGGACCACCATGGCAAACGGCATTCGCTCTCTCTTACCTTTTTCTATTCCTCTATTTAGATCATGCAGCCTAAAGTTTTCATTCTCTTCGCAGCCCAGGCGACTTCTGTGGCAATCCAACAATCTCGGCCCGTTTTAAACCCTGACACTCTTGTTATTGAACCTCCCAGCCAAAACAATCAAAAGCGGCAGGTCGCGCCTCTAAAAGAACGTGCCCTGCCAACCTTGAACCCCGACACTCTCGTTATTGAACCTCCAAGTAATAAAAAAAGGCTAGTTGATGTGGGAGAACCTCAACATCAGCCAACAGATCCCGATGCTTTTATCTTCCAATCAGATAGCAAGGTAAAACGCGCAGTCTGCAACTCAGACAATCCCTTGCGTAATTTGAAAGATCAAAGATTTAGCGCATATGCAAGCGACTTTTGCTCTCAATTCATTCGACCAACTGCCACACGAACGGTTTACAACGTCGTGACCACGCGTGCAACCACTACTCTCCCGGCCTCGGTCGTGACAGTCACAAATTTCAATGTGGTGTAGGCCCATGTCTCAATCTTCCATTTGCAGCGGTGATGAGAATATCAGAAGCTAACTGGTTTGACCATTCAGCCTTGGAACTGTCACCACGGGTACCATGACTGTGACCGTAGCGCCGACGCTGCCAAACATACAAAACCAGAAACGGGACGATTCTGTTGTGTATCCTGCTTGGTTATCAGAATATTATCCATTTTCACGAATTAGCAGCGCATGCTCCTGCTTCATCTCAAGCCCATCCCCCACTTTGTATCCGACAGTGACGGCTGCTACCATCGCAGTCGTCCTCGATACCGTATGTAACCCTTTGCGAAACTCAAGTATCCAATTCTGATTTTTCATGCAGAAGCGTCTTCCAGTCAAATCTACTACTATTACCCAAACTGCTACCAGCGTCGTCAATGTTGCCGCCACGCAAACTGTGATCGGCAACACTTGTGGACTTGCTGGCTGCAGCAATGGCAACTATCTTCTTGAAGATAGCGACGAATATCCCACGCTAGCCGATTGTAAGGCTCACTGCTTGTCTGTAGACAGCTGCATAGGCTTCCAATTCTCAGTTACGGACCATACGAGTTGTAACATTGCATCAGTCGGCGCAGTCAATCTTTACTCCAATTACAGCACCCTATTCCCACAATGCCAGCAACAGTCTAAGCTCTACGATCGCAATTGCAGCGTATGAGAGGGAAAGTGATGGAAATCACATAGAAAAAATAAAATACAACGAAATTTACTTACTTTTTGGCTTTTACCATTCGTCTTTGCCTCGAATGAATATTATGGTATTGCTGCCGAATTATTAGCACTCAGCAGGCCCCAGTATATGAGCCACTCGTTTAAATGAGGTGTGCGAACCCATGTCTGATATCATATCAATAGCCCAGCGATAAACGAGTTCATCATTACCAAAGTCCCTGTGATATGACGGCGCAGCAATCGCCGCGACGATATATCCTCAACAAGCAAGCAATGGCGGCGATGGGTGTTTTCTAGAGGCTCGTTCCATATGGCTCGGCTCGCGAGTTTTTTTTTCTCCTCTTCTCTTATTATTTTTTTTTTTCCTTTGTGGACTTTCGCTATTGAAACGTACGCCATCGTCAGCCAGCCAATATTTCGTGCTCCATAAATGCATGCGTGTCCATGCAGGTGGATTACCGCATCCGGCCATTTCCATTTCAGCCGCGTTGATTTCGACGTGTCACATGCATCAGATTGAGTCCAGGGCAGGCATTTCCCCCTCACCAGCCCAAAGCATGGGGGGTGGTTTTTTCTTTCTTGTTGTGTTGAGTGCAAAGTCGTCATCGTGTCTCTTGTGTGACATCAAAGTTTTGGAGATCGACGCCAGTTGATTGAGCGAGCTCACGACGGCACACAGCACGCACATATTTGTCTCAAATTAGCTCGCACGTACCCTTATCAACCTGTCAAAGACTTCGCTCCCGTCGCCAAGAGCTGAATGAAACCCCACAAATCATCACGCTATCAACCTCACGTTTCCTGATGACCCCGGACCCGTCAATTTGGCTGGATTTAGAGTATGTAAGCTGACATCAGGGAGGTCGTCCCAAGACCGTGGATAAGTGTGGATTCCTTTGGTTTTGCCGGGTGGCTTGGCATTCCCCCAATGGCAAAACACAGCGACTACACATAGTGTCGTCAGTGAGGCCCGAATGGCGCCTAGCGAGACGCCTCCCGGCCACCTGTGGTTGCACAAACTTGGCTGTTCCCCCCCAGCTCAGGCCGGCGCTAGTGCTCACGTGTGTGCGTCGCACCGCCGAGAGCTGAGGGGAACCGAGCTGGTAGGCCCTTTTTTTTGCTTGTTTTTCCTCCATGGCTTGTTCCACTGGGCGGCAACGATAGTCGGGTCTGACACCAGCGTGGGCCTGGCGCTGCAGGTGGCTCACGGCAGAGCACATGTATATGTAGTTGCAGCACACACCTGCGGGGACACAAAAAGCTTGCGCTGGCTGACGCAGTTCCCATCTCTTTCCTCCCCCCATCTCTGCTTCGGCGGGAAATGTATTCCTTCGACGAAATGATGAGCTATTGCATGTACGCAAGCAACGTTGGCCCCGGCCTGGATCTCTACCATGACGCCGCCGATGCACCGTGCGGACCCGGCCCGTCGGTGGATATCCAGAGCCACGAGGATCCTGTGGTGCCGAGGAGCTCCACTTGCACTTTGGACGCGGTTCCTGGCGACAAGCGCAGGATCAGTCTGACTGACCTGCCTTTTGAGATTCGTCTCCAGATATACCACTGGGTGCATCTTATGAGCCCCGTCCGGCACGCCCAGCTGGCGCCGTGGTATCCCACCCCCGTGCACTGCCAGTACCTGCTCCGCGTCATTGAGCCCGATGACGCCGGCTCTGCCTCCGGGTCGGGCACCGATTCTTCATCCGAGTCCTCCTCCGAATCATCTTCTGTTAAATCAGCCAAATCTAAACCAAGCAGCGTGAAGAAAAAGACATGGCAGCCTTCACCAGGTCTGCTTTCCCCCAATCGACCACTCTCAGGGCTCCCAACCGGTCTCCTTCAGTGCAATAAGCAGATCTACCGCGAGGCCCGATCGCTTCCATTTGCACGAAATGAATTTGTCTTTGTCAACTGGTTCGCATCAGGCCTCTGGGCGGCCCGCGCCTTCACCAGGGCCCTCGAGCCCTGGCAGCGGGATGATCTACGTTATGTGCGCCTTGAGATACTTGCACGGGACCTGGTGGGTGGTGGTGCGGGGTTGGAGGAGTGGCGGGCGCTATGCGAAGACTGGGCGCACGGCGTCCGAGGCCTAAGGATGAAGATGGTTCTTGGCGGCACTGGAACGGGTGTTATGGCCTGGGGAGCTGCTGGTGCCGCTGCGCAGGCGCTGGACAGACAGGATGCCGGGCAGTCGGGCGAGATCGCTGCCGAAGCGAGGGTCCATGTCGCAAGGGGACTAGTGACCATGACACAGCTGGAGCGGGTCGAGATGGAGATTGTATCTCGTCTCATGAAGGCCCAAGACAAGATTGAATGGTGCACCAAGCTGGAAGAATCGTTGAGGGCAAGTGGGCTGCGCGGTGTAAGAGTCATAGGCGTGGAAAAGGTCAGGGAGAAGATGGAGTGGATCAAGAAGGACGTTGCGATGAAGCACCTACATGGGTTGACCGAGTACTGATATATCGCAGGATTCACGCAGGTTCGTGTTGTCCTTTCAGGGACATTATTTTTTGAATGAGTTGGGTTTTATGAGTTTGGGATGATGATGCTGTTGTTGTTTGAATGGTCACAACAAGGGAGTTAGTCGTTTGGAGTTGGTTGGAGTTTTCGCGGCGGCTACATTTCGAACACCTTATTAGTGCGACAGTAATCTACCATAATAATATTTGACACATCTGATTTCTCCATATATGATGGGAATAGGGTCCGATACGCGGACGGGGTCTGTCCCCAACGAACCGGAGACGGCAAGATTAATTCGACGATCGGGCCTGGAGACGGAGCTCCAGCCCCGGCCCGCAACTGGCCGCTACAACCCACCACTAAACGAGCCCGCGAATCCAATACGAGAGGCTGTCCGCAAATCCCCATGCAAGTAAATTAGTATGTAATCAAACGCTTACCGAGTTTCAAGCCCATGGGGTCCCTGCTCCCCCATATCTTCGAGAGTGATGACAAACGAAGCATGCCACCGACCATCGGAACTAGGGGGGGAGCTGAACTTTGAAAGCGGTCAACTTTGCTTGAGATGCTGCAAGGGAGGCTTTTGGAAGCAGATTAGTTCAATCCCATTCCCCCCCATATCCGTCCCCAGCTAGTACGCGCTAGGCATGTGACTTCGCGCAAGTCTCGCCCAGTGAGTCACGTCCACACGTCACTGCGCCAAGTAATAATTTAGCTTGTACTGCGATAACGGGCATATCGCATGCGACCTGCCCTGCGTCGTGAATCTGTGACTCGTAACTGGGGTGCTTCTCCAGTATATGCTCTGAGTACAGTTTAATGAGGACTCGCGTTCAGATGAGATAAATAGCCAATGTAGTATTTGTAAACAAGTCGCTTCTGCCTGATTCCTCAGTTAAAAAAAAAAAAACCATCGGTGTAATTCGAAAAGCCGAGCGTGAACAAGCGGCTTTCAATTGGCGTCAGCAGCCTTCAACGTCATCCATCACACCTTACCTCGCCGCGGTGCACCCCGCCGCAACCGTTCTTTTTGTCGTTTTTGCATCAAACACCACGGCCGATAAGA
Organism: Calonectria ilicicola; assembly: GCA_020809705.1. Classification (NCBI taxonomy): domain Eukaryota; kingdom Fungi; phylum Ascomycota; class Sordariomycetes; order Hypocreales; family Nectriaceae; genus Calonectria; species Calonectria ilicicola. The sequence continues at coordinate 5,201,001 of CP085827.1, read as the reverse complement.
ATCGCAAGCCTGGTCCCGATTGCTTAGACGGCCTCTCTTTTCCTCCTTTAATTTTTTTTTCCTTTGTCATTTCATGACAACATAGACAACCCCCTCCTCCCCCCCGCCAACTATTTATTCAAATAGCACCATGGAAGCCCGGTGCCAGTGCGGAGCCGTCACCTTTACGACTCCCCTCCCGCAGCCGCTCGCGCTGTACATCTGCCACTGTGCCGAGTGTCGCCGCCAAACCAGCTCGGCATTTGGGACCTCGGCAATCTTTCCTCGCTTCACCCTACCCGACTCGGATCTGCTGAGCTGCTACAGGTAAGGTTCAACTGTTGCGGAGCTGTCTTTGGGAACAACCGAAACCCCCTCCCCACCATCCCCGAGTTGACGGGAAAGCTTGAAACTAACTCCAACCAACCGTAATAGTCGACCTACAGCTTCAGGGCACCAGCTCTACTGGTGAGTGCAGACACCATTTGGGACTAGTTGTTGCTCACCAATACTGACAATTGGACAGCTATTTTTGCCGCAACTGCGGGACCCGACTCATCCACACCACACCGGTAAGACCAACGCATTGCCCTTGCCGAGCCATCCCTGGCTCGCTGCCCCAAGAAGTTGTTTTGACAATTGACACTCACTCAAAGTCCCAGAGTAAAAACGTTGTCTCCGTCAAGGGCGGATGCCTGGAGGGCCTAGACTGGAAACGTGCCATCCACATCTGGACCAAGAGCGCCATGGTGCCCATCCCCGAGGGCTCCGAGACACATTCGGAGACTTCGGGTTACACTGACTACGGCAACACCCAGGAGGAGCTCGATCAGCCGGGCATCCTGACGGGTAACGGTGATTGCATGTCCACGTCGTCGTAGATGGTCATGGTGCCAGATGGGAGGTGAGCATAATGCACTCGCCCATCAAAGAAAAGTTATGCAGGGATCCTTCCGGCTTTTTTTATTTCATCTCTTCTCTTTATTTCCTTATTCCTTTTTTTAATCATGAGAGATACCTGGTGGGTTTTGCTGTTGTTTGTATGTGCCTTGGTGACGCTATATGGAGTTGTAAGGTTGCGTGTGGGGCTGGGGATCCATTGACTGTTGGCAGGTTAAGGAACCAAGGCTTCAACATTAAAGAAGGAAAACGGTTTTGGTGTGATACAGGCGCATTCAACACAGTCGGTAAATTAGGTTCAGCATCTCATGATGAGTGTCAATATAGGGTCACCCCACTCCTAGATGAAAAATTTCCGGCACCTCCTCCATCGGCATGTTTTCCCCTGTTCCGAGTGCAACAGCTGAGCAAGGCGACACCTGAGATGCTCTTGTGTCTCGGAGCTCCGCTAATCTTACTTTCCAGCCATTGTATCATGGAAAATAAGAATTCACTAACTACGGGTAGCTGGTGCACGCAGAGGGGAGACCCACTTGATCTACGCGCGATACCAGGCGGTTCCTTGTCACACAAGCTCCATTCTCGATGCCAAAATATCAAAAATCATCAAAATCTTTTAGATGCTATACCAAAACCCCCAAATCCTCTTCTAATACATGTACATCATTAAACTTCTTACACTCTAATTTTGCGAGAGACTTTATATTTTCATCAAGTGATATTTGTACTTGATCGATCCTGTTGCTTTTTGTAGTATCAACCATCCGGCTATACATCCTTCCCCACTCGCGTGATATGACACGAAGCAGAGGACGCAGCGATGGTAGCGATATCACAATTATTTGGGTCGTGATTTCCACCCAGGCCAGTGTATCTAGAGAAAATTAGCATAGGCCGCGCCATAGCGATACAGCAATAAAAGGGATATCTTACACAAGCCGTACGCGAATATTGATTGTGTGGTAAAAATGAGCCGAATAATGCTCACGATAATTGTTGTGCCGCCCACCAGAAAGAGACAGGTCAAGCCAGTCTTTTCACTTTTTGGCAGAGCTTTCAAAGTCGAAAGCATGCCGAATGGCAACATAAATACTGTAAAATGAATGCATCAGTCTCTGCTCGTGATATTTGATACCGCCATGCTTACTAAATATCTCGGAAACAATTCCAATGGGCCAGTGGATGAGTAATGGCGTCATGTCACTTGCCAAGGAGCAACTAGAATCCTTTGCCCTTGTCGCAGCGTTAGCTCGGATATTCGAGGGAAAGCGTTGCACAGACTTACCAATTCACCGGTACGTTAAAACCACACCAAAATACGTCCAGTAAGCCGGTGATTAAGAATCCACAGGCGGTGTAGACAGCTGTCAGGCACAGGCAAAGCCGCAGCCTTTCCTCCGTTATCGGAAACAGCTCGTAATAGAATGCCAGAATACTAAACCTGGCAAAATAGAAGCCCAAGTCAAAGGCTACAGAAGACCCAAACATCCACTGTGACTATAGGTTAGTTTCTGAATACCCCCGTTAACGCACGCTGAGAAAGACTCACTATTGCAAATCCTTCGCTATAGTACACTCCGAATTCAATGAAGCCTATCGAGATGCAATATGTATCTCCAATGACAAGGCCGAGGAAAAAGAACACTGCAAGGAAGAGGAAGATTTCTGACAACCAAAAGGCCGAGATTTTATACCGGAGGCGCACGGCGATGCGAGCGATGAGCGTAAGGAAGCATATCCCCATCAGAGTCCATTCTGAAATCTACACAAGGCTGTTAAATGCTGGGGGGGCTTTGGGCTGTAAACGTGTGTGTCTGTTCCATGACTTACAATGTATCCCTGGGGACTAATGCCCATGCTTTTGGTGGTTAGATGACCCAACCATCAAGGTTGAGGCAAGATCATTACCGGCTGAAATCCCAGGTAGAAAGTGCCCAATGTGATAGTCCAGGGCGAAAGTAAGCTGGCCTATAGGGTGGCTAGATCAGGGACTTGGGGAAAATGACGAAAGAACGACGTATAGTGGGTGTGCCAAGACGCAAAGCCAGTGTGCTTGTTTCGCCATGAAGAAAATTCAGGGTTGAAAAATGCCAGAAACGATTGGAATTCTGCCTTGAGGGAATTCGCATTTCCGCGTTATGGTTTGAACGCACGCAACTGGAGCTGAACCAAACCAACCAACCAACCTCAATGGAGAAATGTGGCTGCGAGCCTAGGCTCGCGCACGTTGATTCCGGGGTGCCGAGTAATGAGGTGGCGGGCGGAACTGGAACGCTCAAACCCCTCTCGAGCTAAACTCGCCGTTTTCTTTTCTTTTTCTAAGAGGGGCATTTTGCTTACTGTGTTGTTGGTGATATCTTTTTTTCTTTTCATTTTGTTTGCTTATTTTATTTATTCCCCATAAAACAAATTGATCACGGGTATCGCGCATCGTGGGAGGGAGCAGTTCGATCGAAACACGCTTCAATTGTAATGGCCAAAAACACGACCTAGCTACCAAGCCATTGGTTGCATTCCTATATAAAGTTTGTGTTTGTATACACTATCATGGGCGGTGTGCCTGCATTTTGTCTCAGTACTACATCTCTCTGCGTCACGCTGGCGCCAGCTCCCTCCTCCCTACCCGAGACTCCGCTCTGGCTTAGCCACCCGAGACGCTCATATCCGAATGTTTCACAAGATTAAACACACGGAAAATTCCACGGTGAAGGGTCTCTTGAAGATGAGGGGTAGCTCCTCAGCCGGTTGTGGCGAGAGAGTTAGGGCGACAAGCTGAACTAACGGGCGTGTACTCGTCATAGTTTGGGATGGTGACCCCACCGTCGATAATCGCATTTGGGGATGTGGTTACACAACATGAAGATGGCTTGTTTTTTCGTCCTCTGAATACTCTAACAAGTCCAAGCGCACCGGAGCGTGGCTTAATAAAAACTACTCTGCCAGCTGCAACACCAAAATTCCTCCACAAGACATCTCCAGAAAATATAATTATCCCGGATGGTTAGGATGAAGGGAATTTGCAGAGTACGCTGATCAGTTTAGATCTACAGTAGAGCTTGCCAAAGTCAGGACCAGAGCTCAGAACTACCGACACTAGCCTGTCTCTAGCTATTGGTGTTCTGAAGGCCAGGTTTGAACTTGTCGGCACTGCCTAGAATCTTGCTTTATTAGGGAACGATCTTCTTTTCGTGTTACACACACTACAGTCGAAATACTTGCACTCCTTAGACAAAGCTCACCATTCTCAAGTAGCACTCTTGTAACCAGAATCCTTCAGGGTTAGTCTGCATTTATTCCCCTGCCGCACCTAGGTTAAGCTTATGTTTTGTGTATCTCACTGCATAAATCACAACCCTTCCCTAATGTGCGCTTCGTTTCCGCTCCGTTCGTATAAACCCAACCGCCCACCGCCCGCACCACCGCCGTCTAACGAGGGAGGGAAAAAAAAAGTACACGGCGGCCTCATGGGCGACCTGCCACTTTGCGACTCAATCAGGTGGGCTCTCGGCCAGCAGAGTTACATTGCTGATGGGGAAAGCGGGTAAAAGTGGCTTGAGTCGGTAGCCATCCGAAACACTTGGTTGGGAAGTATGAACGAACATAGCTAGCTAGCCTCTCTTCTCCTCTCCCCCCCCGGGTTCGCTACTCCATTCGAACCGAGCAGACGGGATGCAATAAAATGAATGACAGCGCACGCCAAGGCCAGAGAACATATTTTTTCCGTTCGGGTTTTTTCCTTCTTTCATCTCGCTTTCACCAGTTGTTAGCGCCACGTTTTTTGTCATGCTCACCAATCTAGGCGCCCAGCAGGCGTGGTGAGAAGAGAGATCTGCTGCACGTCATGTCCCATGTTAGCTAGGCGGCTGCTGTGGGAGCTGTGAGACTCGAGCGCCCTCACCACGCGTTTGATTCCCGGCGCCCAAGGGGGGCATGGGAGCCATCGTGGCGCTCTCGCGATATGTCTGGTGGTGTGGCGCCATTGCACGCTGCTGCCCCTCCCTCCTGCTTCTTCCCACGCGAGATTCCAGCAATCGGCGAGAGGGAGACCAGATGATTTGTGCAGGGCTCACCCCTGTTTTTGGCCAAGGTCCTGGTTCCTTTCAGCTTCGCAAGGGACGAGGGGGGAGGACGACGACATTTTTTGGCCTCATTCTTGCGCGCTCTCACACTCTCTCGAGTTTTGTAATTCTCTTTGCATGATATTATATTATATAATAGTAATGTACTTTTTTCGAGGACCAATCTGTTTTGCGACTGGTCGACAAAAAGTTTCAGAGCAGCTCGATCGCCATCTTTGAAACCCCGGTCTAACGTCGCAAAAGCTGTCAATCATCTCTTGTCATGCTACGGGCTCGGTCTCAAGCGAGCCGGACCCCCCCTGCGCACCTGTCCGGAAGACTCCAGCCCTGGTCGTCGACCTAACCACCACGGTATCAATCCCCGTTTGAGCCTCAGTCTCGAACCTATCCCGGGGCTCCACGGGCCCTCTCGTTGCAGTCACCTTGGCACCGGCGGCACGGTTGTGCCCTGCGAGAGCATGACAGGTCCTGGGGGGGAGAACTAGCTGGGTTTTGCGTCTTCTTCCCCTTCCCATTAGATCTCACATTTGTGTTCCTCTCCTTCTTTTTCTGTTTCTTCGGGTAACTTGTGTATATCGCATTCTCCTTCACTCTTTTTTCCATCGTTTGCCGTGTCGTCGGGCTAGGTCCTGGCGGCATAATCGACTCACTTTTGCTTTTCTGTCTCCTTCTCTATCTGCCTCGGGCAAACATTCGATATCGACTTATCGCGCAGTCTTTCCGCCTCGTCGCTTCTATATATGATCGATCGAGCAACCGTTCGTTTTTTAATTCCTCACTGGGCTGAGCCTAAACGCATCGACGGCTGGACTGTTGATGCATTTCCTCACGCGAGTCGTGAAAACGGAACAATATATCAGTATTGGGTGAAAATTACGGTGTAAATAAATATGAGGATAGCAATCCTGAGTCTCTGGGCTGTGCCCATTTCTCTCGCCCACGTTAGTCTCTTCTCGCCGGTAACATGAAATCTCATGAGCTAATCCGTCCCTAGGCCGCAACCACTGGCAACAGACATGGATTCCGTCGCGTGGAAAAGAGGCAGGAGTCTGCGGCTGCCCAAACGACGCCCAAGTTTGAAGGGTGAGTTCAATCGACACCATATATCTGGGGATTTTGCGGGAATAACCATTGCTTGTAGGCTTCGCATCTCGTATATTACAGAGACACAGTTAATGACGGAGACGCAAACACTGCAGGTCACAATTGCGGCTGATCCGGTGGTTCTCACTCAAATTGTCACTCAGGTAGCTGAAGCAGCTGTAAGTACTTGGAGCTCATCCAGATTGACTATCAAGAAGACAACTAACAAAGGATATTCCACAGCCCGTAACTGTAACCGAGACGGTACTTGCTCACTGGTTGTTTATGTCGATAACTATGTACTAACTCAAGATAAAGGTCATCCAACCTGTCACAGCCACAAAAGTCATTACCGTTGCAGCCGAAGCAGTAAGAGATCCCGCTTTTAATTGTTGTGAAATGCTAACGCAGTTAGGCCACAATTACCATGACTGAGACTGTTGCCGGGACATGCGCGGCTCCTGTGAGTATTCATCTTTCTATCGCTCTATGGATATATGCTAAACCGGCTTTCTAGGCCGCCAGCGGAGTCAACGGTGGAGTCAACAGCGGTCAAAATGGTGTTGGAGTCTCGACCATTCCCCTGGCTCAGAGCCTGCTGCCGACCACCACCTTCAGTTTCGATCCCCTGGCAACCAGTGCAACATCTGCCGCGGCGGTTATTACGTCAAGCATCAGTGCCGCACCTCCACCTTCTTCAGCTTCCTCGGCTCCTCCGGTTTCATCGGCTTCGTCTGCTTCTTCATCCGCGACCAGTACCTCCACCTCCACCTCCACAACTTCGATTCAAACCATGGCGTCTGAAATCATCATGACCCGAACAACGACGGCCCAAGGGCAGGCTACCAGCCTCGTACCCTCAGTTGACCTCGGCGGCCTTCAACCCGACGCTTCGGCAGAGCTGGGATCCATTGTCCAAGGATCGGCTACGAGTGCTTCCTCGAGTGCTCCCTCGAGCACAACCCGTGCTGGCATCAACATCCCAAGCCTGAGCCTCAGCAGTGTTCTTAGCTTGGGCAACTTGGCACCTGCTACGGCGGGCATTGCAGCTCGGGCAACACACGCGGCGTAGTATTAGTCATTGATGTAGGCTATTTGGCTTCAGTAGCCATTGTAGATTTTCTGTATAAGATTTGGTGAAACCGCTCGGAGAAAATGTACATAGATGTTTGATTCGATAAAGTGGTAATAATATGGACGAGGTCGGTATATTCCGGCATCTCGTCTTCATTCTCTATGGGTATCATGCCGTGTTTCTTTTCTAGCCTCCCACTTCCCAAACGCCAGTCGATCATGTTCATTTCTTTTCCTGAGCTGCTTGTCTAGAAGCGAGTTTCATCTTCTTGGCCTGTCGCTTGCTAATCTGCTGCGAATCTTTCTCGCCGGGTTTTCGTTTTTGGTTTTGGTTTTGGCCCTTGTTCTTGTTCTTTTTGCCTCCCTGGCCATCTTGTCCATTTTTCGGGCCGTCGGCACCATCTTGGTCCTCTCTTTTGGCAGTCTCAACCACATCCACGACACCTCTGAAACCGCTCCTTTTAATGCCTTCGTTGACGACTACAGAGCGTGCGAGGGCTCCAAAAGCCTGCATGCCCTTTTCACTGGGCAAGCCCCAGACGTTCAACAAGTTGACCACATCGGCAGGTGCTCGTAGAGACAGCGCATTCTTAGCTTCGCTGCTTAGTATAATTCCACGGCCGCGCGTGGCTCGCACCAGGCTTGTGACGTTTCCAATGAAGGTGGCACGACCACGAGGGTCTGCGGCCAAGGCCTGGCTGTAGCAAACTTCGAAACGGACCCCCCTCGTCACAGCAGCCATGCAAGGCTTGGGTCGAAAGTGGAATTGGAAGTGCTGAGTAAAATCAAGAGAGATTATAGGGATGTCGAGAGTGAGGCAGGCATTCTGAAAAGCCTTTTCGCTGAGTGGGCGGACAGCGAGAAGATCGTAGGCGGAGTTGAGCGACGGGAGGCGGTAGTTAGACGCAGCAGGGTCGTCAAGAGGGAGAGTTGCGCGATATAATATTTTTGGAAGCTTCTTGGGCGTCGGAGAGGAAGCGGACAGCGCCGCGACGGAAGGGAATGGCGCAACGGGCGCATTTGGGAAGGGTAGAGTGAGGGTGTGGTTGAGGGCGACAGTGGTGTAGCCGAGGGTCGAAGCTAGGGTGAGGGTCTGAAGGAGCTGGTCCTGGGTCGTGGAGGGTGACCACATGATATTGAGGTCGTACATGATGGGATCGGCAATGTGTGCTTAGGCACTGTTCGTGTATGACGATTGGTGGTGATGGTGGGGGAGAAGAGTGCGGCGAAGTTGGATGCCTATGGCACCATCGTCAATGGAGGAGAACTTGGCAAGTGGATGCAATCGCTGATGTAGAGGCAGTTCGTATCGAGGTAGAATATGAGTTGCGAGCCGTGGCTTAGGTGCCGCGTAGCTGTCGCGTGAGATTGCTGGTGACCAGTTCGGTGATGCTGCAGTCGAGTTTAGCTTTTTTTTTCTCCCATACTCTCTACCAATGACGCAGATGCAGGTACGTTCAGGTGTCGCTTGACATGGTCCGTGCACCGCGTGGGTGTAGTGTCAGTTCTTTCTTTGCCTTCCTAACATCGCAGTTTGATGATTGAAAAAAAGAAAGGGTTATATCTATATATATTACTTTAGTTATCTCTTGTATCCTGTGGCTGGATGAAGTTTGATCGGTCAGTCCGGTGTCCATTGCCAATTTCCTCATTACTTCTACTATTGTCCACTTGCCGAAGCAATCGCTTCTTCGAAGCTATGCAATAGTGAGCTGCCTTATTCAAGCTGGCCCTTCCATTGGGATTACTGACGTTGAACTTGTGGTGTTGAAAGGTGTGATTTTTGACGAAAGAGGAGAGGTTTGCGTTGGACGTTGGTTGAAAGGCTCACTTGGGGGCGTAAATAGACGAAGCCTTTTCGCAAGGTTCAAGGCGGTGGTGAACCATTGGTTGGTCCCGGCTTTTATATGTCAGTTTGCATCATGGATTCACTACAGTTAGAAAATATAGAATATGACGTGATCTTGGCTGACATTATGTGACTGGAAGATAAACTGTAGGGTTATACATAAATGTACTGTCTGCATGTTTTATGACCTCACGAAGTCATCAATAGTCCAGAACGAATTCTCAGGCCATGTGCTGCTCAGCCAAGCTTAAACAGCTGAGTAAGCATTTTGTGTGCTATGGACCTACGTACATGAACCAAGGTAACTTTCATTTATTACCGTATCTGGTGCGAGCCACAAATGCGCCACATAATGGCGGGGAAAGCTCTTTGAATTGAAGAATAGCTCGGTGTTTACGACGCTACCGCATGCCGAGAAGTGGTACTGATTAGACTCGGGCTCACAGCACGCAGTTGTGGCAAAAAAACCAGTGTGCTGGACTGCCAAGCCCACTGCGCCTCACCCGCCTCCAGCGCGAGCCAACCGCTCCAAAGCTCGCAGGGCCCCGGAGGGTCGCGAGGGAGAGGGAGGTGACGACGACCTGCACGAGCACAAAGCAATTGTCCCAGCCCGTCCCGCTGCAGCTAGGAAGACGGCCGTGACTACTAAATGGTCGCTCCGCCGCGTGCATCCCTTGGATTCGTTCTTGATCTCCGTCAACACACGGCGCACCCTCCTCGTGCTGACGTGACGCCCTCCGCTCCGCTCCACGCAAGCAGCAGCTTGTTTTCCACTCGTCGTCTAGGCTAGCTCCGTCCTTCGGATCGAGCCGCCGCGTCTCTCAGCACCCACGCACGCCGCATCCCCATCCATCGCCCGCCCGCCATGTTCTTCTTCTTTGTGTGCGGTGAGCACACGTTCCGCAAGGAGGTGCCCGGCTACGAGGGCATGGTCTGTCAGTGCCACCACTGCGGCAACATGTCGGCCGGCGTCCTCAAGAGCAACCCGTGGTTCACCTTTTGCTGGGTTGTACGTATTATTCCTATTCCTTCTTTTTTGTCGTGCTAGTGTATACTCCCTCCATACACCGTAAAAAATCCTGTAGCTGACCACCACGTTCCCTTCCCCCTCCAACAGCCCATCATCCCGCTCTCCATCTCGGGTTACACGGACGTCGCATGCCGAATCTGCAACTTCCACCAGCCCCTCGAGAACCGCCCAGACGTCAAGGCCATGATGAACAGCGGCAGCAACCAAGTTCCTCCTCAAGGCGGCGTCCAGTATGGCGCGCCTCCGCCGGGCGCCAACCCGCAGATGCGATATGGCTGAGTTCGCCCTTTTTGTCCTTTCTCCGCCGCGACATGTCTGTCGCCATTCCGCGCACGCGGGGGACTTGGTATGCAAGTCCGCGGATCCGTCGGGGGAAGCGTCCCTCCGAGCCCACATGAATGAAATGGGCTGTTTATGTATTTTTTTTTTTAGTCTTCTCTCGTCCTTAATGGTCTCCAACTCACTCATGCACTATTGTTTTGGGGTCCGTCTCCGGTAGGCATACCATAGCCTGGCGTTTATGGGGGGTGACTTTGTCGGGGATATCAAACAACAGGCATGGGGACGTAAACATGCCGCGCAATTTGAGTAGCTTGTCTTTTTTTGCTTGACCACCATTCCTGTCCGCGTGCATTAAATCAGGGTTCAAGGACCTAGAAATCTAGTCTCATGAAGCTAAACATCTCATCTTATTCCGCAAGGCTGGGCCATCCTCTCAAGCTTAAATCAAACATTATAATACTCGTCTCATTCCTTTGCTCATCCTCTCCTCACTCACCTCTCATTACTTCTTACCTGCAGTGGCTCGACGCTACCCACCGAGGACCAACAACCATGTGGACTCTGGCCTCGATATTTGTCCCATCCGTGTTATACTACTCTTGGATCGTATACATCATCTCTACTAGCACAGGATGCGCTATATGGTACTTGCAACGATGCCAAGCATTCATTCAGCTCTTGGCGGAACGTATATCATCCTATGGCTCCAATACTGTTTCTAATCTTCATGCTTCCCCGCTGTCCATGTGTCGTGTGAGCGATGGCACCCGCTCTGCTGACAGGAAAGACAATGCTTCGCCTCCATCCCGCAGCGCCTCTCCCACGCCTACGCCAGATGTCAGACACGGCCCCCGGTCTCTTGGGTCTTGGGTCAGAATCTGGGACGCCGCCCGCAAGGCACAGACAGGAAGCTCCATAAGCTCGTCTAGGACATCTGACGGAAGCCAAGATGACCAAAGTTCACAAACTAACACTAGCACTACTCACTCAAGGCCTTCTTTCACATGGGGACCATCACCTTTCCTTCCCGAGGACCAGCTCTACCTCCACCACCGATTACCCCTCCATAGGCCACCCACCGCCCATACCGTGAAGCTTCATTTTGCTCACCTCCCCTTTATTTACCAGGACCTCGCTGACAGATGCCTCGCCCGAGCTGCGAGGATGCCCCCCGGACCGGCTCGAGAGCGGAGGCAGCGCATGTGGATGCTCGCCACGAGGCTTGCAAAGAGATATCGCGGGTTCGACGTCACTCTTTCAGACAGGTTTGTCAATAGTGTGCTGGAGAAGAACTCCAATATTAAGAGACCAAGCAAATTCTGGGAAGGCGTGTTGGAGGAGGTAGAGGTATGTTTCGACTTACCATTTGTGTTGTAAATCCATCACCTGTGCTCACACATCTCACAGAAAGCCAATGCTTCGTGGTCGCTCACTAGGCTATGGGTCGCCTTCTGCATCGTCCAGTCTGCAGTCGTTGCACTTATTTCAAGAATGCTTCCCCCAGCTGCCCAGACTGCGTTGGTGGCAACCAATGCAGGGGCCTGCATGTGGTCTGCAAATGTCCTGTGGGACATGGTGCATGCCCGATACACAGTCAAAAAGGCAGATGAGCAAGAGCTCCACGATCTCATGGGATGTTTGTAATCGACCCTAGTTAATTCTTCAACCTTAGAACGGGGTTTTTTTTTCAGGTTTTCATCCTCTCATTAATGTTACCTTAAATAGAGAGTTCGATTGGATTCAAATTTTTATCTTCTCCTATATTAAGATAATGTTGGTCATTATTTTATTCTCGCGTATCTACTCGCGTATTGAGTTCGTGTCTATTGCATTCGCATGTCCTTGGCATACAACAAGGTACAATCGGCCACCGGCTTGTTAAAATTTGCTCCTCTGTATCTAAAATAACAATAGGCTTTTCTTCTCAAGTTTCACAACCTTTTTACCTCAAGAAACTGGGATGGGTATAAACCTTACGGGCCCCGATACAATAATCTATAACTTGATTGATCGCAAAGATTGAGGGTGAAGGGTGTCCTTTCTCATCCGCAGTCGCATCAAAGCCTGGCAATCCACATGAACAAGCGACACAACTGGAAACCCAAGATCCTCCCCCGATGGCCTAACCGCCATCCAAGGCGAATAACACACCCATCCACACACAAAATACACTAAGATTGAACCCCTTGAGCGATGCACCATCGATCTACACACTTGCTACAGATCAATACTTGATTAGAATAGGCTGCTTAATTGTGTATGGAACAAGGCCACAGCCTTCATCTTTGAAATTTAGCAAAGAGTATAGTTTATCAATTTCAAGTTCTGAATGTTCGAAGAGAATAATCTTGACTCTAATGCAAAATTCGTTAACGACGGATACCATCACTTGAAAACAGACAATGAGCAAGTACTACATGGGCAAATTCAAGAACTCAAACTCAGATGAGGAAGCCTTGATCGCAGATATTGGTGATGAAAATAAGATCCACCAAAATTTCTTTGAGCCCCTCGTTTTCTACGAACATATGCTATAGACCAAGCATTGCTCCTTACGTCTTAGTTAATCATAAGATTTTTCATGGTATCATGGGATCTATAGCTACTCAGATCCGTGAACAGTTAATATACAGACGAGAGATATGCCAGTTATACTGAATTGTATGTGTAGATAGAGATATTGTCAAACGGATATAGGGCACCATTGCACTGCGCATTAGCGGAGTGTTCACTTCACTTTTACCATAACCAACAATATGACAGATATCTTCTAGGAGCAAGGACTGGATTGCGAGTATTAGTCATGTACTGAGGGTAAGGGGCATAAGATTCAGCAAGTAACTCACCAAGCACGTCTACCTAAAGCGGCTAGGCACTCCTCATAGTGCCATGAAATCTACCACGATGCGAACAATGAAGAGCTGGATAGAACCTGTATCGCGCGATGAAGTAGAAGAAGCTATTATGATTCACGTGGAGCGACTAATGTAACCCAGACGGGCCAGCAACTTGCGGGCCACACAACTGGGACAAAACCACAGGTTACTTATTTCCCTGTATTTAAATTTGAGCGTGAGACCGACTTGGTAGACACTAAGGAGAAGTTTTTATGCAATTATCTAGCTCTGCAAAGTTGGTGCTGTTAGTAACAGTGTCTTATATCTTAGCTACCTTGGGCGCACAATTCTAGGAATCACGTGTGATGAATTGGGAAGCCTTTAGTACATGGAAGGAATTTGCTGGAGGGAGCCAGTGGACTAAAATGATTAATAATTAAAAATGGATTGCTTATTAAATTCAAGTGGCAAAAATGACAAATGATTATTCTTAAACCAAAATGGATTTGTAGAAGCAGCTTCCAGCCCAGATAATAGACTATATAACCAAGACAGAGGAGCAGGTGGCAGGCCAGGGTGGAGGATTAATTAGACATCTAATGGAGGTGTAAGAGGCAGTAATCAACTATCCATATTCGCTGACTCAAGCAGCCGCACAACTGCCTCATGCCCTTGTGAAGCTGCCCACGATAGCGGGGTCTGGCTATCTTTATCTGTTGTCTTGATCTGCTGCCTCGATCTGGGCGCCCCGATCAAGCAGCAGCCGCGCAACTGCCTCATGCCCTTGCGCAGCTGCTCGCAATAGCGGGGTCTGGCCATCTTTATTTGCTGCCTCGGTCTGGGCGCCCCGATCAAGTAGCAGCCGTGCAAGTGCCTCATTCCCTTTCCCAGCTGCTAGCATTAGCGAGGTCCAGCCGTCTTTATCTGCTGCCTCGGTCTGGGCGCCCCGTTCAAGTAGAAGCTGTACAGGTGCCTTATGGCCTCGCGCAGCTGCTAGCCATAGCGGGGTCTGGCCATCTTTATCTGCTGCCTCGGTCTGGGCGCCCCGATCAAGTAGAAGCTGTACGTGTGCCTTATGCCCTTGCTCAGCTGCTAGGCATAGCGGGGTCTGGCCATCTTCATCTGCTACCTCGATCTGGGCGCCCCGATCAAGCAGTAAATATAATAGTTTTGACAAATTATGTCTTAAGGCAAGATGTATAATATCACTTCCCCATGATGGACGATCGATAGAGTAACCGTCCAATTCCCAATATATTTGTACCCATGATCGCACCAGGAAATTTGTCCGCCATCCAAGTAGGTCGAGGAGATCTTGTGAAGATGTTTCGGCTTGCTCGCTTGATTTTACGTGAGATATCCATGATATTGTGGCGTAGTGTAATAAGGGGAATTTTTCCATCATAGAATAATCCAGTCTGTGTTCGATGAATTGTTGTCGCTTGGGCTTCTCAGCAAGAAGTTCCGGTCGAGGGAGTATGACCATCCGAAGATAGCGAATGCAAGAACGTGAGAGGCGGCAATGGGCAATGGGGCCGATCGAGTCAGTCGGTTCGATCTGAGAGAGAAGCGATAACCCCTGTTTGACAAAGTAATCTTTAACTGATTGATGGATGAACTGGATTATTTTGCCCTTGTCAGATTGTGTGATCTCTGCAAGGCCGCAGCTTAGGACCTTAATTCTTCTCTCAATATTTTCGTCTGTGATGAAGATATCCGAGTCTTGGCATTCATTGAGTGACTCGTGTGTAGAATGAGGTTCAACTGCCATAGCCCATTGCAGCTCCTTTGGAGTCAAAGGCCTAGTGGAGAAACAAATCCACTCAAGCAATTTCAAAGCTTCCTTTCTGTCTTCTACCTTTTGAATAAGTCCTTTATACATGTCGTTTAAATTTTGAGGGATTTTTATGATTTCAGCTTTGATATTACTCTCCGATTGCCCATCGAAAAGCAGTTCAAGGACACGCTCAACGACTAAACGTGCCCACAAAAAGATCCCCTGGGCGCGGTCACATATTACCCTCTGTATTTGTTTGCCAATAGAGTTCTTAGGGAGCTGAGCTTGGGTGAATGTGTCAATATCCTCCTTATTCTCAACACATAGGTCTATTGTTTCTCCATACTCAAGCGCCAGGATAGGATAGTGGCGACAAGAAAATAAGATGCCGAATCGAGAATCTGTTAATGAACAACTCGCACATAGACCCTGCAGATATTTAATTAGTTTAATTGCTGAATCTCGGCCGCACTCATCTAGCGCGTCGATGAGGATAATGGTTGGAAATCTCTTCAAGATTTTTGGAAGTGCTGATTGGAGAAAATTCTGCATTGGCTCCAGCTCCCAGTTCCATTTTTCTCCGTGTTTCCCAACTGCGGTCTCCTTTTGCTTAAAATAATCAATTAGGTCGCAGAGTGCACCTGGAACACGTTCGAGCAGCTGGTGCAGCAGAGATCGAAGGAGACCCAGCGGAGATTTTTGCAACTCATAGCCACGACCATGGAAAAAGAAGGAAATCGCAATAATTTCCGAGCTGTAAATAGATGGGATATTTTTTAGAGCGTATTTCATTAGCGTTGACTTTCCAGAACCGGGGTTCCCTTTTATCCAGAGCAAGCCTTGAGGTTCACGGGTCCATCGTCGCAGGGCTTGATGCTCCAGAAGCCAGGTAGATGTGCCTTCGACAGCAGTCTCAATCATATCGTGTCGGCCGCTCATATCAACAAAGGCCAATGATCTTGAACAAGCTTGAGTCGTCGCAGATTGTGGCAAGTATAGACCTATACTAGAGAATGAGACAATGTTTATATCACAGAAAATGGCTACCTACTATGCTCAGCAAATCGCTTGGCGATCTCTGGCCTTGCCTCATCAATAAGGCTCCTTAACCTTTGCCTGACAATCGTATAGTCGCCGTCGCTCTCCTTATCATATTTGACAAGCTCGGAGTGATCTCTATCAAAATTGACATTATCCTCTTCGGACATTAGAACCAACCCTGTGCTTGTGGCAGATTCTTTTGTTACTAATAAAGATGGAGGGCCAGATTTGTGCCACTTTCCATCTGAACCAATCTGTAGAACAAGTCAGAGGTTATTTCACAAAGTGTAGTGGTATATGTACCTCTATTGTGGGGCTGAGCTTACGCTCAGAGAATGTCACCACTTGGTATTGGCCTTTGCAGGTATCTGCGAACTGTTGTACAAATCTCTTCATAAAAGTCGACGGTTCTGAGTCATTATCGACGAGCAAATCTCGAATCAAGGCTTCATTCGGCTGGCCCCGAACGAGGCTTTGTAGCTGGCGATTTCGCAGGCCAAGATTTGGTACGCCGAAGAAAAGAAGTCCATAAGTGGCTTTGAACAGCTTAGAATTTGCATCACTAGATCTATGTTTTGCACGAATAAGGGCCTGAAGTAGTCAGCTGACTGCTTAATCTGGGTCGTGGACCATCTCACCTCTTTAATAAGTAGGCCGCCGAGGCTATGACCAATGAAGATGATCGGGCGGAAAGCGGCCTAGAGAGGGTCAGTTTGTCCTAGGCTTTAAGCGAGGCAACTTACATCATTTTGCCGAAATGAAATAATCCGTTCCAGTAAGGCGCCGCCGAGATCTTCAATAGACTGCTTCGAAAGACTACCTGGCAGTGTGGTATCATAGCCATAGAGCAGCACGCGAATCTTAGGAATCTCCTTCGGCAAAAAATCACGCAACCATACGGGATTATCCCCTGAAGATTTCCAAGAACCCAGGGCATGACTTCCGAGACCAGGCACCGCAATAATGCTATGAGTATCAAGTCAATGAAGGTCAAGAGAGTTGGTACACTTAAGGGAAAACATACTCGACATCAGTGTCGCTCACATCATGGAGGGGAGTAATTCCGTCGAACTTGCAATTATAGCTATATGGATGTTCCCTTCCACATTGGTGTAGCTGTTTGCATAGGTCATCTCCAGACAGCGATGTAGTGATTGAGACAGTCGCACACAAAGAGTTCTTATTATATTGTACCAAGGAGTGGCGGCGTATAGTGCGAGCGTCTTCTCGCAGGACTGGATCCTCGTCTATGATAGATTTTAAGTTGTGATCGAATTTATCTATGTGGTCATTTGGAATTTCGTTGATGCGAAAAGTCAAGTTCTTGGGGCTTGGTCGACGCTCGGTCTTTGGCTCCGGCTCTGGCTTTGGCTCCGGCTCTGACACTTTAGATTCTTGCCACATGCGGACAAGGACGGCAGTTAACACGATAGCGACGGTCGCCGCTGCGGCCAGCTTGGCAGAGCTTACGCGCTTTTTGGATGGCATTGTGACATATGAATCAAAGGAGTTGTCTGAAGAGAGTTCGTGGGATCAGCCCAACAAGCAGCCCAACGAATATATAGGGCGTGATAGAATATGGGTCAATACCAGACCGATTACAATACTATGGGGGCCTCCACTTTTTATCTGAGAATGTAGTGGCTATTCTAACAAGATACACATGGCCTGTTGCCATAGGGAGGTGCCAATTATGCAGCTAGCAACTGCCGTATCACGTGAAGCATACTATCGTGGCCACAACCTCTTGGCGAGGCTACATATTGACTCCTAATGATGCTAAATGTTCTGACTATTCTTAATTCACTTATATTTATACTTATATTTGCCGAAAATATGCCACCGGTTGCACCACTCCAACCGCCCTCCTCGCCTACATCCCAACTAGCGAGGGAACTAGACGGGCCGGCCCGATATGTGCCTGGGCATCCACGCGTTCCTCTAAATGATCAGGACAAAGTATCAAAACTACTTGTTAAAGAATTCTGTTCCAAAGATCTGGATACAGTCGCTCCTAGACTTTGGTGGATGTCGAAACAAGACAGTGGGAATATTTCCCCACTCCACCGACAATTAGTGAAACGACGAACCATTATTGTCACGGAGGACCCAAAGCTTCACTTGGTATGGGTTGACGATCGCATCTTCATTAAGCCACTTCCGCGATACATATTCTCAGACACGTTTTGTCAGGACTACCTTCGTATAGGAGTCGAAGGCGGACTCAAACAAGACATCTACCGAGCATCACTAGGATACTTGCGGACATATTACTACCTTGTGCAATATGAATCCGATTTTCGGATCGCCCAAAGCCCTGATCTTTGCCTTATCCCATCAGACATCACTTGGGAGCAATTCTGCATCTTCACGTCCGGCCTGGTCAACGTTGCGGACCGAGATGTATCTCTACGCTATGCGTATGGCGAGATCCGGCTGACACGACTAAACTTCTACGCACCACTTATTCTTGGTAAATCGCACTTCCAGAGGGTTGAATACCAGTATGGGTCGTACTTTGCACGCTTCTATGGGCCGATCCTATTTATAATTGGAGTCATGTCGGTGGTTCTGAGCGGATTGCAGGTAGCCGTATCGGTCAAGGACAATGCGAACGGCAGTTGGGGGGACGGGTCGCTTTGGTGCAGCGTTATAATGATTATAGCGTCTTGTGCCACTCTCTTCATTCTGGGTTTCCTCCTGGTATACAAGGTGGCAAAGGAGTGGAATTTTGCGATCCGCGACCGCCTCCGGTTGCTGGAAGAGGAGAAGCGTGCGACAGATTAAGGGTATCATTATGCTTAAAACTTTAGCTAGCGGTACATGAACCTTTCAAGGCTTTGGTAGAAAACTTTATTGGCCCCGTTTGAGAACCTCTTGTTCCTTAAGTAAATAAATGAGATGAAGTAAAATAAATAATAGGAACTTTTTTTTCTCAGAGTCTGTGACTTCTAGTGATACACAGACGTACGTGTACTTAGAAGAATAATTACATCTACTCGCCCAGACACCCTCAACACTACAAGCCAATGATCATTTTCCAATTCTTGGTAACTCTCAATTTATTTTCCAATAATTTCATCGTAAGATAATGTGGAGACTAGTTGTGGCTGGCCTCGATGGCCTCACGGCCTCAATGCGTTGTCGCAGCCCCACAGCCAATTGGGGCTGGACCTAGCTATAAAACACATAGTTGACTGCTCTTTATTTCATAGGAATTAAGGCTCTTTCAATCTCTCGTTATGACCCAATGACCAAAGTGTGATAGTTATGAGCCCGGGTGGCTACATAAGCCAGCAACTTCCACTATTATATCTTATATTTAGTTAAATAGATTAGATAATGCTCCTTTTTGCTATTTCCTAGTACTAGATATAGTAGTTATTGCTATTATACATTTAAAATAATTATTAATATTAATATTATAAGCACTTAAAGACTTTTAATTATTATTAAACTTTACTTATTAAAGTAATGGATTAAATAGATCTTTATATTAAAAGGTTATATATAAAGTTTAAAGCTTTAGGAATATATTGATCTTGATAAAGAAAATATAGTAAATAATTTGAATATTACTTTTAATCTAATATTTTTTAATAAAATGGAGAAAAAGATAAGGGATAAATAGAAGGAAAAAAGATAAATAGGTGTATTATAAGATATAGATGTTATTATAAGGCTAGGAATAAAGTTTAAAATAGTTGATTTTAAGTTTATTACCTTTAAAGAGAGAGCTTGAGGGAAATTAGCTTTATATGCTTGGATTATTAAGATTATTAAGGAAGTTTATTATTAAGAAATTATTAATAAGATTATTAAATAATATAAAGATTATATTATTTATAAGCTTATTAAAGCTTTTAAAATAAAATTTGTATTAAAAGAAAATAATATAGTTAATAAGGTGAGGTTATGCTATATAAATTGCCTAAAAGATATTAATTGTATAAATTAAGAACCTAAAACTTGATATATGACTTAGAGTTTGATTTAAGCTTGGGGTAATATTTATGGTATCTTTGAGATTAAAGGAATATTTATTATTTATAATTTCCTTTAAGTAGTTGGTGCTTGATTTGCTCTTTCTTAGGTATAGAACTAATTAGACTAACTTATGGAAAAAGAAGTTAAGAAATAAGTAATTGATTTATTTAAGAGCTATAGAAATATCTTTCTAAGAGTTATCTTAAGTTAATTAAATTTTAAGTATATAGGCGTTTATGTTATATTAAGAGATCTCTTAGAGATATAGTAAATAGCCTTTTTTAAAAGCCTTAAATATCTATATAATAGAAAATTCTATAAATTTATAGTAGCTAAGTGTATATACCTTTAATATGCATTTATAGGAGACTCTGATTTTAAGCTTAATAAGAAGCTAATAGATAAGGATTGTACTTATATATATATATGATTTTAGGAGTTTAAATAGAATAAGCTTTGTAAGGAGGTAGTATAGAAAGGTTGGATATCTGCTATAATAATTATAAAAAATAATAAATAAAATGTTATTCTATTAATTATTATTGTTATAGTTCTTGACCTAATATTATTATATGTGGTATAGAAAGCTATATTAATGTTTATAATGTTGGAAATGGCTTTTTACTTGCTCTATTAAAGTACATTAGTTGATAATTGTAGTATTATTTACTTAGTTAACTTAAAGGAATGGCTTGTGGAAGGATCCTTTGTGCTAGAAAAAGGAGGCTATGTAGAGGCAGGCTCAAGCTAGTTTCCAATTATAGGAAAAAGCAAATATATACTAAAGAACCTATTCAAAGACTTAATTAGTACTTATATAGTTAACCTAGAGCTTAATAATGTTATTATAGTGGAAGGATTTTATACTAATATTATATTAGAAGCTTATTTAAGGAAGGTTAAAGTCTAATATTATAGCTTTAATTGCTCTTTATATTTTAGAAATCTAAAGTAAAATATCTTTTTAATTAAGTACAAATACATATATAATATAATAGTTCTTTAATACAAGCCAATTTCTATCTACCTATCAAACCAACCAATACTTAGTAATATAGTTCCAATTAACAACATAGGCATTCAGCTGATCGTTGCTACATTGGAAAATAGAAGGCAAAGCTCCACTCGTCAGTTTAGACCTTCAAGGGACCCTCTAAAGCCAAGGGAGGATACTGAGGAACTATGGTATAAATAAGTAGGGCACCTTAGAGCTATAGCGCTAAGGGAGCTAGTAAGAAGGGATTATAATATATAAATTAAAAAAACTATAAAAATAGACTATAAGATCTATACTTAAATATATATAAAATAGATTATATTATATAGGTAATTAGACCACCGTTTACTAAGGCTATTTTAGTGTATTTACTGGGACTTATAAGATTACCCTAAAGAATATAATAGCTCCAACTGACTCCTAGTTATAAAAGATAAATATAGTAGTATATTCTATGCACAATCTATCGCTAATAAGTAGGGAATTACTATATTTAATGAGTTATTTTGGTTTGAGAGCTAGATTAAGAGGCAATTTAGTCTCTTAATATATATTATTAGGCATAATAATAAGGTTGCTACTATTACAATTAAAGGTCTAATTGAATATCAAAAATGGGCATATGAACAAGGTATAGATTTAAAGCTCTCTCCACCAGAGTATCACAAGATGAGGCCAGGGGTAGGCATAATAACTATATTATGCGATAAAGAGGGCAGAAGGCTCTCACTACAGTCGGCTAATATTAACATTATACGTATGTGTGGTACACACGTGACTCCACACATAACTACCTATGTGACCTGTGACAGTATTCCCCCTCTTAAATTCATTTAATCCTCTAAACTGTAGTTATTTCCCTTTTAATCTATAACTAGAATACATAATTTATATATCCTAATTTTCTTAATAATCTCTGCCGTCCATTTATTATTTATATTGGTTCTTGGTTTATTAAGTAGACTTATTATTTATTTTGTATATCTAGTTCTACTATTATATTTATTGTATTTTGTTCCAGTAGGCCTACTATTCTATCTATTTTAAGGGCTTTGTTTTGGGTGCTTGGGATTGTGTTTTGTGCTTAAAGTGGGGGGCTTGGTTGGTTTAGGTAATTCTAGTGGAATCTTTTTACTAATTCCTTTGATCCTCTTAGATCAGTCTCTAGTTGCTATATAGGTTCATCCTAGTATTTTTATTTAATTAAGTAGATTAGTTCTTTATTATTTTTATTATAAATATCTAAAATATTTTTAAATTCCTATTATTCTTTAATATTCCTTTAATTATCTTATTATATTATTTATCTTATAATATTTTAATATTTACTCTTATTAATCCTATTTTATTCTAGGATTATAAGTGGTTTATAAATATAAACTTTTAATATATAAAAGTTATTATTAATTTTTAAGTTTAGGAGGAGGTTAATAATTATTATTCCTTTATATACTTTTAATACTTTAAATAGGCTATCTTATTTATTATCCTATTTCTTTTTTAGCCGGTTTATTATAATATTTTCTAAGCTTATTATTATTAAATTGCCTTCTTTGAACTTAGGTGCCTTTATATAATAAGTATTTATATTATTTTTATATCTTTCTTATAATTACCTTATTAATATTTAGAGTTATATTAAAATTCTCTTAAATTATACTATTACAATATCTACCTTAATATACTCCTACCTTGCTTATTCTATTAGATTTAGTAGATGGGGGTGGGTGGTTTTATTCTAATTTATAGGTTGAAAATGTAATTAGTAAAGAAGGGTAATATTTTTATTATCTTATTAACTTAGTTATTTATAGTAAATTTGGCTAGGGAAGCTAGTCAACCTAATTATCTTAAGTGAAGTTAATAAATATATAAAGGTATTTATTTACTATAGTATTAATGATTTCTATTTAACTATCTGTTTCTAGGTGGAAAGCTAAGCTGATGTGTAGTTTAATCCTTAGTTATTTGCTAAATTATTTCTAGAATGTAGAGATAAATGCTAACCTTTTGTTTAATATTATAAAGTTAGGTATATTGTATAATTTATAGATATTTTAAATAAAGTATTTTATTAATTTCTCTATATCTAATATAGAAATAGGTATTAAATATTATATTTTTATTAATCTATCTACTATTATTAAAATATATTGATAGATCTTACCATTTTAGGTATATTTTGATAGCTTGATAATATAATCTATAAATATGTTTGCCTATATGTGAAGTAGTATATTTAATAGTTTAAGGAAATCTGGTGGCGCTTTGCGTGGTGTTTTTATTTGGTTGCAAAGTAAGCATCCTTTTATAAACTCTGTAATAAAGTGTGATATCCTAGGTTATCAATAGCTACAATTTATAAGATTAATTGTTTTAATATAGCCTAGGTAATCTGCTAGGCTTGATGTATGTATTTTATATATTATAGTGTAATGGAGATCGGGGTGGTCTAGTATAAAAATATAATTATAAAAGTAGATCAGGCTCTTAATAATCTTATATTTTACTTTATTATATTTTAATTTACTTTATAGTTATTTAGGCTATTTTTGTACTATTTAATCTTATAATGCTTTTATTATTTTTATTACTAATTTATTATAATTATATCCTTTGTATATAAGATTAATTATAGTAGTTTGGTTGGTATTGATTATTATAGGTGTAAGGTGTTCTTTGTTATTGCTATTTTTTACTTATTTAAATAGTTCTTTTATTATTATAAGGTCTAATTTCTCTTAGAGGAGGATTATATATTTTTAATCTTGGATATATTTGTTGTTGCTATCTATAGATTTTATCTTTAGGAGTTGGCTAAGTGTATCTAGAAGTGTTATCTTTTTTCCCGATTAATATATTATTTGGAAATTGAATTATGCCAGGAACTTAGACTATCTAACTTATCTTTGGTTAAGTTGTTTTATTATTATAAAGGTTTAGAGGTTTTTGTGGTCTATAATAATCTTAAAAGTTATTAATAGGCTTACTAATTCTAGTCACCATTCTTCTAGTACTTTAACAATAACTAGAAGTTTTTTGTTGTAGATTTTATAGTTATATTCTGTAGTATTATGTTTTAAAGAGAAGAATATAATAGGGCAAAGTCTCTTATTCTCATTATATTATAATAATATACCTCCTAATACCTAATTTGATATATCTATTTCCATTATTGTATATTTTTTGTAGTTATAGTAGGCAAGTATAAATGCTTATATAAATTTCTTTTTTAATTATTTAAAGTATTTCATTTAAATATTAGTTTATTTTTACTTCTTTTTTTCTTAGTAATTATATTATTAATTTAATAATTAAAAAATAGCCTTAAATAAATCTTCAATAGAAGTTTGCAAATCTAAGGAATTATTGTAATTACTTGATTAATAAAGGTATTTACTAGTTAATAATAATTTTAATCTTTTCTAGGTCTATAGTGAGGCCATTAGTAAATATAATAAGGCTAAGGTATTTTATTCTTATTGTATAGAACTTGGATTTCTTAATGTCAATCTATAGGCTTATTTCTTTTAATCTTTTAATCACTTTATATATATATTTTGTATATTTAGCTCTTATTTTATTATAAATAAGTATATTATCTAAATAAGCTATATAATATTTATTAAGTATATTATAAAGAATATAATTAATATAATTTTAAAATATTGCTAGTATATTATATAGGTCAAATAATATTATTAATATCTTATAAAGACCAAACTAAGTAATAAATACTATTATCCACTTATATCCTTCTATAATCTAGACTTAATTAAATGTAGTAATAATATTAAGTTTAATATAAAATCTTATATTGTAAATAGAGTTAAGTGTCTTATAAATTAGAAGTAGTAGGTATCTATTTTTAATAGTAATTATATTAAGTCCTTGATAGTCTTGGCAGATATGTATCCTACTACCTAGCTTAGCTACTAGAAGTAATGGTATAATAATAGATAATAATAATTCTCTAATGAAGCCTTTTATAAGTATCTTATCTATCTATTTTTTAATATATTTAAGTTTATTTAGTAAAAATAGTTAATTCTTTTAGTATAATGCCTCTTTTCTAAGGATAAGTTTAATTTTATAGTTCTAAGGTCTATATAGTGGAAGGGTATTTATGTTTTGTTTTAGAAAATATTTTAAAAGATGGTAGAATTCTTGTAGTAATCTTTTTTTAATCTTTTTAATTGTGAGGTCTATTTTGGTATTGAGGAACTTGTTTATATTAGTCTAAATGATCTTTTGGTATAGTATTTTAGATTTTATAGTCTTCTTTAGGTTTATTTGTAAAAAGTTATGGAAGTGTAGGTTAAAGGCTTTATATGCTTCTTCTATTATATAATTACCTACTATAATCTATTAAAAGGATTTCTCTTATAGTTATAGGACTTCTAGTAAGCTTTATGGAAATTTATTAAATATCTATTTGGTTTCTTCTTTTTTAATTAATTACTATAATTCTAATAAGTAGATTATTATTACTTTTATTTCTTTTTATTTATAGAATTATATAAAATTACTTATTTTAGTAATTTAAATATTATATAGATTTGGTGTAAGTGTTTAGTTTAGTTTATCTTTTATTTTTCTTGTTTGTAGGTATTATTTATTTATTCTTAAGTAATATAAGCCTACAAGGAATCAGGCTAGTAGTGAATATTTTCTAGGCCTTTTATTTTAGTATTTAGTTGCTCTAATCTCTATTAGGTCTATGGTCCAATCTTTAATAAAAGGTTTAGTTAATTTTATAAAAGTATTATCTTTATCACTATCTTTAATAAAGGCTTTTTAGTAATTATAACTTTAAGTATATGCTATAATTCCCGGGGTATATTATAGCTGATTTCTGGTATTCCCCAGAGTAGATACTTATATAGATAGTATCTAGATTTAAAGATAAGCTGTCTCTACAGCTAGTTATAATCTAAATTATAGCGGTCTAGCTATAGTAAACTAAGGATAATTAGGTTACCTTTTTCTAGGTTTATAATAAATATAAATAAGATCTTTATATAATTTCTAATATATAGTTAAGTAATAAAGTAATATAAGACTGTAGACTAGATTGTGCTATTAACAAGGTGAATATATTTTAGCTTCTCTAATGGTTTAATAGTTAAGTTATATCTTTAGATTACTTCCTTCTTATTAGTAAATGTAAGTACAGTTGAGCTATTATTAATTAGGCTATTAATTTTAAAGAAAGTGGATAATATTAGATTGCATGGGTTAAAGAGATAGGTTTTGATAAGGAAAGAGTTTATTATACTAGATAATAAGTGAAGTTTAAGTGGAGTGTTATCTAGTAATATAGCTCTAATTGATTTATCTTCATCTTCGTACAGTATTAATCTCTGGTTGTGACTTAGATTAGAAGTAGGCCTTTTAGCTGGTGGTTCTATGTCTTAATTAATTAAGTTAGCTTATTATTTATAGTACTAGATATCTCTAAGGTTGTTTCTCCAATCATATATTCTTGTTGTATTAGGCGCATTTATTGTAAAGGTTATGGTAGAGGCTATAATTGAGATACTATTTGCTAGTTTTCTTGTTGGTTTTGACTGTAAGTTAGCTATAGCTATGTGTAGTTATTATTATAATTTTGGGTAAAAGCTTCTTAGTTATATATTCTAAAGCCACAACTACGGCTATAGCCTCAGCCTTAGCCTTAATAATAGGTTTAATTAATGTGATTTTGGTCTGTTGGTTGTAGGGGTATAGGGATAGGATTATCCGGTTGGTGGTAATTGGCGGTGATATGGCTAGATCTACTATATATAATATATAGATTAAGATTAAGTTTTTATTCTTATTCTTAATCGATAATATAGATATAATTAAGGTCTATTGGTTTACTATTTTCTCTATTTGCTAGTTAATTTATCTTAAAGTGTATGAGGTATGTGTTTTAATTATTAAGTTTATTAATATACTTTTTTTATTATAAGTTTCTTATAATTTTATTTATTATCTTATTTTATAATTTATAATTATTAATTATTAAAAGTTTAATTTAAAAATTAATAATTATTATAATTTCTCTATTAATATATTTTTATAAATAATTAACTTTAATTTAATTATTAATTTAGGCCTTATTTATATAATAGTTAAAATTAGCCTTAAAGTCTTTATATATATGGTCCTTTTGGTATAAGGTGTTAAGAGTATTTTTGATACTTTAGGTTGGGTTAAGGAGGATATATCGGCTATCTAATACATCCAATAGTGCATCTATTATCTGCCATTCCTATATAGTAGGCTATGTAGGATTTATGTTTATCTTTCTAATGCCATCTTAAATGCTATCCTATACTTATTCTTTAAGCTAGTTTATTATAAATATAAGTTTTTTAATTAATACTAGGAAGCATTTGGTATCTACTATAAGTATGGACTGGACCTGTGTTTTCTATTGTTTGTAGGCTACTTGGCACTTTTCTGTCTCCTATTCTTCAGCTATGAACTTTTCCAGGTTTATTATTGTATGTCTTGGTCGTTAAGAGTCTTAGGCAGGGTCCTGGTTAATTATTCTCAGCTAGGTCTTAAGTTAGGCGACTTTTTTATTTAGAGCTATATTTTAGATATTAGCTTATTTGAATATTTGGTTGGTTTTAGTGATAGTATTGATCTATATGGTAATTGTTATCTATAGATTCCGGTTTTCTTCTTATATTTAAGTAAGATCATTATACTAAGCTGAAAATCTAGTTTTAATGCTTATAAATAGTACCTAGAATACTATATAATTAGTTATATAATAGTTATTATTACTTAGTAATATTAGAAGATATTTTAATAAGGATAATAGATTATTCTTATTAATAAATGTATAGCCTTTTATTATCTCTACTATAATCGGCTAATTTGCATATAAGGTATCTTTAATCTAGCTATTAGATATATCTAGGATTCTAGGGTTTATATAGCTACTAGCCAATATTATAATATTAACTCCATTTATCTTAATATAGATATTCTTTCTTAATAATACTTAGATTAATTATTATTTATACTTAAAATAATCTAGCACTATCTTATTTGTAAGGTTAAGGGATTTTTGATTGGTTTTTGCAGAGGTTTTTATTATTACTAGGTCATAATAATATAATTTGGGCTTTTCTTAGCTTAATGGTATCTTCTGTTTTAGATAACCACGATAGGATGCAATTAAACGATCATACAAACTATTATAAGATGAGGCTAGGGGTAGGTATAATAACTGTGTTGTGCGATAAAGAGGGCAGAAGGCTCTCACTACAGTCGGCTAATATTAACATTATACGTATGTGTGGTACACACGTGACTCCACACATAACTACCTGTGTGACCTGTGACACAGAGACCTATAAGCCAAATGGTATTATTAAACGCATGGGTTAAGAAATAATAAATAAGTTTAATACAATGCTTAATAGAGCAAAGCTTCTAATAAAGCTATAGCCAGAGAGCACTAGAACAACTACACACCTACTTAACATATTACCTTTAAAGATAAGGAATTAGATATCCTTATTTAAGAAGTTAGATATATAGTTTAGGTATTATACTCCTTTACCAATAAAAGAGCTTATAATTAACTTAAGATCTAATTGGAATAATATATATATATATAGTTACTATGCCTATCCTTTAATTAAAGATAAGATATTAGGCTAATAAAAGAGAGATATAAAAATCAACCCTAGAGGCCATATAGAATATTTAGTAGAATATATAGCTTATAACATATATTGTATATAAATACCTTAACTTGCAAAGGTTATCATAACTTAAAATATACAATTTAATAAGCACATCGGTTATGAACCGGATAAGCCAAGCTTAGCCGAGTATATAGTCATCTAACTCAAAGATTGGGCTCTCTAAATCGAAGAGGAAATTGATAATGAGGTAATATATAAAAGATCTTTATAAGAATTAATATTTATAGATTTAAACTTAAAGGTGGAGATACTTATAAGTATAAAAATAATTACTTAAAATATAATAAAAGATATTAAGTATATATTTAATTAAATACTTATAGAATTTTAAATATTAGAATAAACTTTAGAATTAGAAAATATATATTTAAGAAGTATAATAAAAGCTTAATAAAGTATAGATTAGGTATAATAAATAAAGATAAATATAATAGATTAACTACTAATAAAATAATCTATAAGCTTAAAAATACATACACCTAAGATAATAAATAAGCAACCAAAATAGTTAGAGTAGGTAATAAACCAACTAATGAGCGAGGCAGTAGAGGAAGCAGTAGCTACACTGCTATCTAAGCTACTAGAGCTTACAATCATTATTAATATTGGTATATCATAAAGTTAGGAATAGGAATTAGGACCTATATATAGAAGAGGTGGAGGTTAAAGGCAAGGCTAACTAATTATTCAAATATTTATAGGTATATAAACACACTATCACCAAGTTTAAAGAAGTAATATAAGGTAGAATTAAAGAACTTTAATATAGTAAGATTATAATAAGGACTTAATATTGAATTTCTTTATAATTGATTACTATAAGATAAATTATATAGATCTTAAAAGTATTTAAATTATATTTATAATATTTATAAGAGTAATAAAGTAAAAAAAGCTACTTAAATTAATATAGCACCAAATTGCCCCAAGTTATACCAAGATAACCTTCTTAAGCTCTTATAAAATTAAAGAAAAATAATAAAATACTTATTAAATAAGCTATTTATTTAAATAATATACTAAAAGATTAGAATCCTAATTGAAAAGGGAATATAAAGAGAAATAGAGCACATAAAGGCACGAACTAAATTACTATTACTTAAATAGGTCTTTACTTATAAATTTAACCAAGACAGATATCTTAAATAATATAAGGTGAGGTTATGCGTTTGAGGTGACTTATAGGAAAGCTCTATAATTGAGAGCATATATATTGCAATGCTTGTAGTGTGGTTATTCTGTATAATTATTGCTCTAGTTACTCAATTTAACCTAAAAATCAAGCAACTTAATATTATTAATACTTTTGTTAATATAATAAGAAGTAAAGATAGTATATTAGTTATATATGAGTTACCAGATGGATTTAAGTAGCTAAATAAGTATATAAAGCTAGACCGAGCTCTATATAATCTTAAAAACTTACCCTAGCTGTGGTTTAATGAGTTTACTTTAACCCTTAAGAAGCTAGGAATGGAAGCTAGTTTAAAAAGCTTTACTTATTTTACACTAAAGCTTATAATATATTTATTATATTCTTTATAGATAATATTCTAGTATTATATTATAGGAATAATATATCTATAGTACTAGGAATAATAAAAGGTATTAAGGAAATATATAAGATCTTAGATAAAGGTAATATATAATAGTTTCTAGATATAAAGATAATTTAAGATTATATAAAATATAAGATATATCTATTTTATAATTTATATATTAAGAAAATAGCTATAAAGTTTAAATTGAATACTATAAACACTCACCCTAATATACTAATTCTAGCAATAAAGCTAGCCAAAAGGCAAGACCAAGTAACTATATAGAAAATAAAGATATATTAAGAAAAAGTCAGTTCCTTGCTATATATAGTAATAATAATTAGACCAGATCTTACATTTACAGTATTATTATTATCCTATTTTCTTATCAATCTAAGTTAGGAGTACTAAAATACTACTAACCAAGCTATTTAATATCTCTTCATAATATAAGATCTTATAATTTAATATAATTAGAGCAATAAATTGCAGGCTATGGTGATCGCTAGCAATATCTCTTTTACTAATAATCTTAAAATACAAAAGTCTTCATAAGGCTATATAATAAGCCTATTTGGCGGATTAGTTATGTGGAAGGCTACTTGCTAAGCCACTGTAACTATATTAATAATAAAAGTAGAAATACTTACTTTAAAATATATTATAAAGGAAACAATTAGCCTAAAGCACCTTTTTAATAAAATACACTTTAACCTAGAGGTAGACTGGAACCTATAGTATAATAATTTCTAAACTATACAACTTATTATTAAAAAAGGTAGCTAAATAATAATCTAGTTATAGTATATTAATATTATAAATATATAATTATATTAAGAGTATAAAAAAGCTCTTTTAAGATAATTTATTTGAAAATAAAGCAAATGCCTACTGATAGGCTTATTAAAGTACTATTATAGTAGCACTTTAAGTAATTTTAAATATTATTAAATATAATAAACCTTAACCAAGTAGAGCAAAAGTAATATATAAAGAAAAATAATTTACTAAATTAAGCTTATTTTAGCTCTTTCTTAAATAATATTTAAAACTATTAAATTATATATTATATTACTTTTTAAATATACTTTAAATAATAATAATATTTACAAACTTATTAAGTAAAATATAAGTATATAAATATTACTTCTCTAAATTATTAATAATACCCTAAGATTTTTCTTTATTTACTTCTTAAATAATCACCTTACTAACACCTTACTTAAAGAGCTTAGGACTCTTATCTAAGATCTTTATAAGTAAATAAAAAGTATACTTTATATAAATTACTATTTATATAGTTAATTAATATAAAGCTTTAGGTAGATTAAATAATACTTACTTACTTAACACTCCCTATTATCTAAAGCAATAATAAGATAATATACTAAAGGTATAAGTACTTGGCAACTACTTATAAATTAGTAATAAAGTATAAAACCAGCTAGTATAAGTATACTAAGAGTAATATTAATAATTACTTACTCTATAAGCAATATAGTACTTAAAATATCCCTCTACTATATAGCAATTCTTAAACTAGCTCTTTCTAATAATAGTAGAGTGTAGATAATTCTTATAGAGCAGGTTGAATGGTACTTTTAAAGTACTAGAAGCTAAAGGTTAAGCATAAGAAGAAGAGTCTAGAGCATGAGAACCTGAAGTCTTAGCTTAAAAACCAAAAGTTCTAGGCTTAGCGGTCTAGGTATATTATGGAATATAGATTAATTATATAAAATATAGAAAGTAAGTATAGAAATATTTATAAGTATGTACTTAGAAATAAATAGTAAAGGAGTTTATATTAACTTAGGATTAGATCTTTTAGTAATAGTGTGCTAGGAATAAGTGGTAATAGGCTAAAATATAATATTAGTAAATATAAATAAAGCTATTATATACATTTATAAATAAAAGAAAGAAGTCTTAGATTATTATACTAAAGCTAGAGATAGATAAGGAAGAAAGAAGTAAGATTATAGGCATAAGAAATTATAATATTTATAAACTTTAACTATATTAAATTACAAATATTACTTAAAATTAAGTTTCTTATACTTTAAGGAGTATAGTTTTATAATTATCCCTGAGATATTACTTTAAAGAACAATTTCAATTATTATATTTATTTATATAAAATTATGGCAATAAAAGTGAAGTTATTTATAATATTCAATAATTTATAATAATAGACTGTGGAATAGGAGGTGTGTGGAGACTAGTTATAGTTGGCCTTAATGGCCTCACGGCCTTAATGCGTTGTCGCAGCCCCACAGCCAATTGGGGCTGGACCTAGCTATAAAACACATAGTTGACTGCTCTTTATTTCATAGGAATTAAGGCTCTTTCAATCTCTCGTTATGACCCAATGACCAAAGTGTGATAGATAACTATCCAAACTTAGGCCAAAAAAATCTGTAGCCGTGTATCTAATCTGTATCTGTACCAGTTACGCATCATGGGTATCCTCGCTGAAGCCGTAATTATTAGAGTATCCTCGCCCGTTTAGATCTAACCCATCATCTCGTCGAAGGACCAGCATCATCTCCCCGGCTCATCTTTAGACTTTCCTCCATTGCTCTTCGTAGTTCCTCATCATCATCCTCGTTTTCTGTTGTCGCTTTCCCCTTGCCTTTGTCGTTTTGGCGACGAAACTCCTCCTCCGCAAGACTTTGCTTCTTGACGTATTCCATGACAATCTCTTCTTCGGTGCGTTGCGTCATTT
This sequence comes from Calonectria ilicicola, assembly GCA_020809705.1. Taxonomy (NCBI): domain Eukaryota; kingdom Fungi; phylum Ascomycota; class Sordariomycetes; order Hypocreales; family Nectriaceae; genus Calonectria; species Calonectria ilicicola. Next base: position 5,168,105 of record CP085827.1, on the reverse strand, counting down.
CCTCTTGCATTGCTTCCTTTGAGGCTTCAATGGCACGTTGCAGTTCTGCATCTTCATCTAGGTCTGCTGGAGGCGCTTGGACGTTTCGCGACTCTTCGAGAGCTCGTTGCAAGTCAGCATCATCATTATGGCCAGTATGAGTAGCGACTACGGCCTTTGACTCCTCAATAGCGCGACGCAGCTCAGCATCCTCATCATTGGGTGCTTGTCGAGAAGTAGATACCGCGGTATCCAGAGAGTCGAGCTCCGCATATCCAGATTCTTGAGGTAGAGATGTTTCGCTGAACATGCTCTGCTGGATTGCCTGTTCAATCAAATCTTGATATTCCTGATCCGTGATCTGATACTCTTCGTCATCGAATATCGTCAAGTTTTTCTCGGGTAACGGGCCAGCAGTGTCAGTCGACTGTACTCTCTCCCGCACAGCACGGATACTCTCACGAATAGCAGCCTCCACCATAGCATCCTCTTCAGCGTTGCCTTTGGACGTCTCTCTGACTGAGGCTTGAATTGCCCTCTCCAGCTCGGCGTCCTCCGCGGCCTCCTGGGCCTTATTCAGACCTTCGCCGGATTGCGGCACATTTACATCAACATAACCGCTCTTCCATGCTTCCCTGGTGGATTGAAGTCGTTTCCGTTCTTCAAATGACAAGCGCCTAGTTTGCATCCATCCCGCTGGAGGGGTTTCAAGTGATTCGCTACTACCATCGATCGGTAACGTGACTGAAGGAAGCTTTCCTTCCTTCTTCTCTTTTCCTTTTCTCACGTAGAAATTCTTGAGATCAAATTTCTGGTTATTCCAGCGTTTAATAATATCATCCCTCTCTTCATAGCTCGAGGTCTGCAAGTCGCGTTCTCCCTGAATAACTCGTGAAGATATGATGTAATTCTGAACGCTGCTGGAAAAGTACTTGTTGATCTCAGCGTGAACGCCCTGCATGGTGTATGCAGGGATACCCCAGATACCTTGGCACGTCAGTTTCTATTTCAATGGTTTACTTGGGTAAACTTACCAGCTGCTGGTTTTGCAATCAATCCTCCGATTCCTTTCCCAAATCCCTTGACCAAACCTGCGGCGCCTTCTTTCTCGGCGCCCCTCAGAGGTTGGGTTACGAGACCCGCAACTCCATCAAAGAAGCCATATCCCAGCTCCTTACCTGCGACTTTGATTCCAGTTCCGAGATCAGTAACCTTTTCAACTGGCCGAATAGTGTCGTCGTTATAGAGTCTTGGGATATTGCGAAAGCCTTTGGCCAATCCGAGGCAGAAATTCATGGGGGATTTGACTCCAGTAGAGACAATTCGTCCGACACCACGTCCCGTCCCAGCTGCCGCCTCGAGTCGAGCACGATTTGACTGAGACAGTTCCCGATCTGAAAGTGCCTGTGTTATCTGTTCCTTTGAGAAGCGAGAGCCTTTTCGGCTATGAGAACCAGATTGAGTTCCTGAGACAGATGTCGACATCGTTGATGAATCGCTAAGGGATGGTTGGGAAATATTAGAATGGCTTGTAGGCACGGTCGAGGCTCCAGCACCAGTGCCTGCCTCGCTCGGGGCAGCAACAGAAGCATTATCGAGCCCCGAAGTCGTCGATGGGCTGGTATTGAGCTCAGCGAACATCGGCCCGGGTGTTGAGCCCCCACTCGGTGGAGTCTGAGGTTTTTCAGTTGTTTGAGATGATGTCGCCTCGGTCGTGCCGGTCTGTTTAGCCTTTTTAAAACTTTTAAAAACATCCCGTGGCATATCAGCGATAGCCATTCCAATGCCCCCTAAGTCTGTAACAAGTGAACAAGCGCCCGCAGAAATCGGATCAGTAGGTTGATCCTCGGTAATGTATTCCACGGGACGGTGCCTGTATTACATTAGATCCAGTGGTTCTCAAGAGGATTGAGGATAACAAACAGTTTCAAATCACCATATTCCAAGACTCTTTCATCAACCAGCACTGCAGCTGCAAGGGGGCTTAATCGAACGCCAGTTCTCCTCACTCTCCATGCAGCGGTCCTGCTAGGAGCAACAGAACATCTCATCTTGCTAGTGTCAATGTGATCGTGGAAACTCTTACCACCAACATCTGTACCCTTTTCTTCTCGAATTTTGTAGCCCAGTTGAGTTGCCTGCTCCATAGTTTCTGGGAGTAGACAAAATTGTATGGCCTCAGCCAACTTTTCGGCCGTTAGTTCCTTGTAAGGAATGGGGTCCGGGCCGGCGTTGGCTCTTGCAATCATAGCGCCCCAGAATGGCTGATCTCCAAAGAAGGGGACAACTAGAGTCGGCTTGCCAGCTTTAATACCAGCAGCGGTAGTACCAGCGCCACCGTGGTGAACAACACACGAGACGTGCTCAAAGAGCCAATCGTGGGGAACATTTCCTAACATATAGATATTGTCAGGGAGTCCCAGCTCATCGGCTCCGAGACCACCCCAGCCCTTTGAGACCAGCGCCCTAACACCAGCGAGTTTAACTGCCTTGAAGATCATTTCGGTCATGGCATTAGGGTCATCGACAACAATTGAGCCGAATCCAATGTAAACAGGTGGAGGGCCATCACGAAGGAAAGCTTCCAATTGAGGATCTGGCGTATATGAAGACGCAAGATTCAGGAAATAAAATCCGGCGATATCAATGTTTCGCCCCCAATCATTAGGTTTAGGAATCAGAGCGGGCGACCTGAAAATATTAGAAAGGCACATTCCAGGGTATTCATATACTTACCAACAGTAGGTCCACGACACTTTGAGCCTTGCGAGCAGTCCAGGTGCCCATATCAAAGATAGAGGCGGCAAGTCAAGTGCTTTTTCTCGGAATCTATTAATGATGTCGCCTAGACCTTGCCATGTCATCATTTCCACAAGCGTATAAGTCATGTAGTTGGTCATGACATCATCAGCGTTTGAAGACTGGATGTTAGCTAGGGGGTGGGGGAAAGCTCTTGTGGGGGACCACGGCATGCTAGTACGAGGTTAGGCATCAGGTTAAAGTAGCGGGATGAGAGCTAACTCACGTAAACATCATGTGGAGGGGGATTCCCAGCTTTTCAGCGATGTGAATGTGAGCAAAACTGGGTGGGTTCGCAATGATTGCATCGGCAACAAATGGCTCTCCAGGTAGCTCCAACGAGGTATCAATAGGCACATTCTTGCGATGAGGCTTAGGTGGAGGGCCCAAGCCATCTCCCGCTTCTATACAGGAGCGCCAACATCCAAACAAGATTTCCTGGATACCTTTTCTTCGTTTGCTCACCTCGCCACTAGTGATGGCATCGAATCCAGGCATCAGACCAGGGTGTTTGACCATGAAAGCCATCAGCTCTGCTGGATCACCCCCGATGTTGAAGAATTCGAGGTCATTTTCCTCCACAAATTTTTGAAATGTCGCATGGGTGGCGATTCGGACGCGATGGCCATATGTTTCTTTGAGCACTTTTCCCAGAGCGACAAATGGTTGTACATCACCCCGCGAGCCGACGATCTGAATGACAACATTTAATGGCGGGGGAGGGGTCTGGCCTGGCTGGCCACCCAAGCTTGGTGGGATGTAGGCGGGGGGAAGATCAACGGGCTCTATCTCGGGTGCGATCTGGTTCTGTAGTGTCGGAGCAAGAAGGTCGGCAAGCCGCCGAGTCTTTGTGTTGATATTAATGTTCACTCGGCCATCACCTAAATAGTGGTGTTAGCTTGACGACCCCGCCATGAGTAAAAAGAAGATGGCTGAACTTGCCCGTCACCGCAGCGCCCGCTTCAAACCCTGGCTGGGAGAACTGGAGGTTGTCTAGGCCGCTGCCGTATAGCGGGGGAGGTTCGGTGTCGCCCGGGTCGATATCAGGGAGCTGAAAGCCGTCGGTAATCAAGGTCTGGGAGACCTCATCGGGCCGGACCCGGCGCAGGGCCGACTGCTGTCGCGCCAGCTGCTGCTTCTCGTCGATGACTGCCATGGCGCCTGGCTTTGAGGGATAGAATCAAGGGATTCAGGCGTGCGACATGGTCGAGCCTCAAGGCAGCATTGGGAGGGCAGGGTACACAACAACGTGGTGGAAGATGATGGGGTTATTTAACAGGAGCATTGCTGGTGGGGTTAGCTTGTCTGAGCTATCGACGTCAGCCGTGTTTTTGGGTCTGAATTGAGAATCTGAGCCACGCTTACGCCTCGCGCCGGCGAAAAAATAGCCAATAGCCTAAGACCAGGACTTTTTGGCGAATGCGAAAAATCCATTGGCGAGTCGGATAGTCGCAATGCTCGGATAGGAGTAATCCGCGCATCGCAAATCTCCTTTCCCGATTTCCCATCATGTAATGCGACGCAGGTGGTGGCGAAGCGCTGGAGGTCAGAGCATCAGTGCAGCTCGCTGACAGGTGAAAAGCCGCTGCATGTGAAACATGTCATTTCATCATACACTAGTCACTCGAGAAAGAAATTCGTCATCACGAATTAGGCTTCCACATTTTGAATATTGCCTGCAGAACGCTGAAATGGGCGCTCTCACTGTATAGTTCCTCTACATTGCTGGTTTCTTGTACAGCTATAACAGGTCTTGTATTGTGTTTCATGCCAACAAGCAACACCTTGTCTCTCACACAGTCCCGCTATTCAGAGTAATGGTACACCGCATCAATTTATCTTCCTGCCCAAATGCTAAGAAAGCTATCGGGAAATAATAATTAGTTCTTGTAAGCGAATAGAATAAAAATTTTATGGTTTTATTTAGCCTTACATAAATTATATTTTTACATTTATGTTCTTCTGTTATTCAGTGGTCAGGGCTCTGAGTTGAGGACTGCATACCTTATTTTTCCTGCACTCGCGTGGCATCCCCATGAGAACAAATACCATCAGCCTTGCCAACTGCCATGTTTGCTTGACAGATGTTTGCTTGTCCTGACGCGATCCACTTGACGCGTCTTGTTACTTATATCATGATAAATATCGTTCAAATCTCTCTCTTCTCATCGCGCTTCCTTCAACATTGCACAACATCTGTGCCTCTTCTACATCACTCTTTTTGTTATCGTTGACTCTTTGAATCGCTCTTTTCAGAGATAGTCTATCTTTTCTTGCTTCAATCAATCATTCACGCCATCGTTGGATATATTGATCAACCTCCCCGGCGATATCCCATCCGCGATCCACAATGAAGGCAAAGGTTCCTCATCTTCTTTTCTCTCCTCGCTCTGGCATCAAGCGCCCGGTACATACTATCTGATCCTACTTCCCTCTACACGTTTTGCTAACCGGATATTTTCTTCTAGGCATCTGATTTGTATTGACTTTCCCCAAGCCCAACGATTATGTGGCTAATCTTGTACAGTGACGACGACTATGATGAGCTGGGAAGATATACTAGAAAGGACGTCAAGAAGCACGACATCTTCGACCAATCCGAACAGGCACCATGTTTCCGATGCCTGAAAGGAATGCTCACGCCTGGGGCTGATGTTGTACAGTGTGCCTGCGTGCCATGTAAGTCACGACTTGAATTCCCATGCGCTCTGATGACAAGTGTAAAATTGCTGACTGCAGTGCAGATCCTGGAAAGTCTGCAATCTGTTACAGATGCCATCGTCATCATGCTCGATGTGAGCCGGTAAGTGCTTCATAACTGTTGAAGCGGACAGCATTAACATTCAGCTCCTTTCCAGGTTCCTGATGATATTATAAGCTCAGCCAAAGCCGTCCAGAATGCAGTTACCCGCATTCGAAACGGCGAAGTCGTAAGCTGCTCCCAAATATGTTGTCCAGCCAAGGTCTCACACTCATAGGTTGAAAACTTCGACATGATTGCCGGGGCTTGCAGAGCGGCTCTCAAATTGCCTATTACTGAACTCACTGCTACCCAAAATCCCCCTCAAGCCAGGCAGAAGGACATTACTTCATTCTTTGGGCGACCTGCCCGCCAGGCCAGCATTAGGGGAGCCTCTCAAATGTCGTATCAAGCCTCTTTCGAGGCCAATTTCAGATTTGACAAAAACTCGCCGCCTAGTTCTCAGGAGGTGGTAGTCCTCCAAGATATCCCCGAGCCAAAGCGAGAGAAATCCCCGGAGGAGCCTGTCTACGTTCCTGCAAGCTTCAAGCTGTTCTCCAAAAGCTATGATGTCCGGAAGCTAAAAGAAGAGCGAGCGGCCTTGGAAATCAAGCAATTTGAGCTCAGCAAGAAAATTTCCCAGCTGGAGCAAGAATTGGTCGACATTAGCGAACAGAAGATCCTGCTTAACGCAGTTATCGGTGATCTCAATTTGGAACTTACCAAAATGTGTCATCTCGACTCCATCAAAGATTTGAGAAATGAAAGAATGGCCCATGAGGAGCAACAATGCATGCTGAGCAACCTCATGGCCGAAAAGGAGACGCAGGTGGATGCTTTAGAGGAAGAAAAGATTGACAAGAACCAACGGATCGACCACATCAGCAAACTATTGTCTGAGGAGTAAAGCTCAGGTTCTAGTCCAGAGCAGTCCACATTGCCATGTGGCTAACTCTCTCAACAACTTGACATCATGGATAAAGTCAACTGCTCCCTTCTCATGATCAGGGTCTTTAAACAGTCAACGCTGTAAAGACTTATTGGGAGCTGCTTCTTGCTTGTTTGCTATCAATTGTACAACTTCTAGTAAGTCCAACCCTTTGACTTGAATCCAATGTTTACTAACAAAGCATAGTTTGATTGCCTTTGCAACTTGTTACGTTCGATCAGAATTGGAACGGACATTGGGTTTCCGTCCGTTTCCACCAATCAGGGTCTAGGAATAAAGGATAGCTTACCAACCGTAGAATCGGCGTTGGGTTATGTACGAACAAAGAGAACATTGAGCTTGGGCCGGATTTCCCCAGCATTTAGATGGTTTTAGACCATAATCACGGGCGGTAGAGGAACTCTTCGAAGCTGTAATTGTACGCAATAAAAAGAAACCCAGTTGTGCTATTCGAACCGATTTGTTTTCGTGGTATAATACAAGGTTGTCTCGTTCGAAGAACCGCGGTGCAACAAACAAAACGTCCGGCGTGGCAGCCATATTACCCCCAATGTAGATCCCACATCATCGAATGTCCCAGATGAAAACCTACGCCACTATGTAAAGCACCCCATCCCACATTCCTCTCCGCAATAAATCCGCTCTCTCGTCGACAATCGTCATTTAGCTCGAGAATTTCCTGGTGACCTTGGCAATAACTGGAACACGGTTAGAGAGTGTTGTAAAGCATTGTGGCGATGTGGACGTACTGTGAAGGGCAACAACGCTGAAGATGAAAACCAGGGACAGAACAAGAACAACGACGGGGTCGACCTTCAGGCCGGGCGACTCGTCGGTGTAGAGGCCTATGGAATGTCAGCGATCGATCTTAAACGTGTCATGACACTAGTCGTGGTGTCACACGACCAGGGGGAAGAAGGCAACGTACGCAGCATGGTGCTGCTGGAACCGCCAGCGCCAGCAGCTCGGGTGCTGCTTGGTCGAGCATTGGCAATCTTCTCCTTCTGATCGGCAGCGGCACGTCGTCGGATGGCAGTTCGGGGACCGCCAGGGGGAGTAGGGGATGAAGGGCGGCCAACGCTGGCGCCGCTGGCAGCAGCGCCATTATCGGGAGAAGAGGGGCGGGGAGAAGACTGAAGAGACTGACGTTAGCTCATTCAAATTGAGTTGGCAGGTTCGTGGCGTCGAGTGAAGGGATCGTCCAAGCAAAGTGGGAGAGCCAGCAAAGCTCCCCAGGGATTGCGACGCTAAACCATGATGCGTCGCGACCACGTGCAATTGCTCAAGGGCGTTTGGGAAATCGGGGGCGAAGCGCGCGTACCATTATGAAGAAAACCGAGAGGCGTTATAAAAGGAGAGTAACGAGGAACCGCAACAGGATTCCGAGATCGAATGGGTGCGAAAAAGAAAGGGAGGATGGAGCTGTAATGATGGAATTGAAGATGGCGAGCTGGCTGGCGAAATTATGGCCCCTAGCTGGAGGGAGCGAGTTGAGGCCACCTTCGCAAGAAACGAGGTGTCCGGCCCAACTTTTCTCCGTGATAGCTGAGCACCGAAAAGGGCCAGCAAAGGCCACCAAGGGCCACCTCCACACTGCCCCACCGAGCTGCAGGTGACGAAAAAGGTAAATCAATCATTCAATCAAGCTGTACGAAGATCACCGGCCAGGGAGGGAGTGCCAGGTTTCTCTGAACTCATCACAAAGTTGATGGCCGCATTTGTCGTATTTTGGATTCCCGCACACGCCATCCCAGCGTGCAGGGGCAAATGCACTCTATTTATTTATTTATTTTTCGCGTGACCATTCAGCAGCGACCCCTGGATATTTGAACTAACTAATAACGTGTATTTTTCCGAGAAGCATTCTATTTCACTACAGCCACTAGAACCAATGCAAATATCTTTCACAAATACAACATAGCAGCATTTCAATCGCAACCATTCGAGTCATCATCCAAGCAGCCATAATAACAATTACTCAAGCAAAAAATAGCAGAATCCTAATCGCAACCGTTTACATCATCATCCAAGTTTTCATAATAAAAATGTACGGATAAAGTACAGAAAGAGGGAAAATCACAAGATTCTTCTAATCACGACTGCTCTAACCTAGCATTTGGATCAGCTATGGTTAGAATATTGCTATATAAAATAATGCAAAGTAATGGTGTCAAAATAGGGGGAGACAGCTTGGTATGGGGGGGTGGTTATACCGCACCTAATGAATAATTAAGCTGGGTTGCTCGAGTCTGTTCACTCTTCATAGTCAACCAAACAGCCTCAGTAGTTCATACTACTCTAACGCAGTAGCAAACGCAAGTTCATCAGTAAAGACAATAATATCGTCACCACGGCTCTCATGATACTCAATGAGATACTAACTGGCTTGAAACTTTCGTGGATTCGGCGCACCAAGAGTTCGCTTCAACTGGGATCAGACCTGTAAGTCCTTGTCGGAGAATTCGGTCGGCATTGGGCCGCGCATTGAGCCTTGACCTCATATTCGCTTAGCCAGTCGTAGACAAATACGAAATACGAAACAATCCTCCACAGTATTGTGCTTCTCAAATCAATGGCAGTATCTTTAAATTTTTAGTTTTGTCAATGGAGTTCTATTGCGACGTGACGAGATTCTAAATGTAAGACATAGTTGAGATCGCATGCAGCAGCAGCACCAGGTACGATGCAATGCACCCCTTATGCCCTTGTGACTTCTTCACCATTCAAGTCGCACAACTTAATGACCCAAGAAAATGCATTACTATTGCACTAAGATAAGAGAGCTGCCGAAGCGCCCACATGGCAGTTACACTCTTGTTACATCCAGTCCAGTTCGCAAACCGCACTGGAATTAATGAGCGGTCGGTCTAACAAGAAACTGGTAGACACAACTAGTACTGACAGAGATCACCAAGGCAGTGTTACCAAATGGACGCGCATCATTCACAGCAACTCGATACAGTCATCACAGGCGAGCAGGTGCACAAAGTTTGGGGGGAGTTTTACAATTTGAGGAGCCTATGTATAGCAGTGACGGCAGCGGTCTCCACACCTGCTGATCTTTGTTCCATCAACATTGACGCACTCTTGCTCGCTTCAGGATCTGCTCGGCAGACCCGGTATGTATAAGGTGTATAATCAAGAAAAAGAAAAGAGAAGCAGAAGCAGAATCAAGACGCAAACCATGAGACAAATGGAATCGCAATAAACCCCGCCCTCAGGCGGGACTATCCACACGGGGACGCCTCTAACGTGACGCCCTCTCTCCCTCCCCAAAAAAAAAAAAAAAAATCCATCGCCTCGAGGTTGAAGCAGGGTATCTTGTACCGAGACAAACTGACCCTGTCACTCGGCTCTCTCAGCGCGCACAGCTTTCCCATAACCCAGCAACATATCCATTCCAATTGGAGGAGAAGACCCTGTTCTTCCTCCCGCAGCCGTCCCGTGCTTTTTGTGTCCCATCTTTTTTTGCTCCGAATCCTTGGGATGTGATGGTAATGTCTGCTCCGGAAAAAAAGGGTCTCTCTATAAATATGAGAATCCCTAGAAATCTCATGCTGAAGGTGTTTTGTTTGAGCTGCTCATGGGTGACCCGTTGCTTCCACGCAGGCCCAATTATATAAGATTAGGACAATAGTACATCTACACCAGGAAACGAAAGCTCTCAACCAAACGCCTTCCGCTATGATGGCAATTCTGCAGATCGAGGTGTGTTGTGACTCGTGAGAATGGTGTTGTAACAAAGTAAAGTGGTAGTGATACTAGAGTAAATAATTGGCATCTCAAAGAGTGACATCGAGAACGAGGCTGACGTCGGCCACGTTGGGGCCGGCCAGGTCTTCGAGAACGGGTATCAGGTCTAATAGCTCGTTGTCGTGAGCATCGGAGAACCAACTGCTGATGGGGACGGCGTGCTGAGGATGGAAGATGTACGAAGTGGGAGAGTTATCGATGATGATGGTGTCCTTGAGGTCTCGGCCAACTTGGGAGAGATCCTTGACGTAGTTGCCTTGGTGGTTGTAACAGCTTTCTCGGAACAGTCGGTGGTGGACAACCTTGTGAATATCCAGCTGATCCAATAGGGGGTCGCCGTACTAGAATGAGGTTAGCTTGGGTGTTCAACACTGGGGGAACGCTGTAGTTTAGACTAACCTTAGAGACGGACGCCGTAAAGACAACAACTTCGTATAGCTCGCCGACCCTCTTCATGAATTCGTCAACGCCGGGGCGCTTGATGACATAGACGTTGTGATAGTTGCCCTCGATTTCAACGGGAATAGTAAAGTCTGCTTGGTGGAGGATCTAATTGATCTTAATTAGCGCATGTTGCAGATATGGTGGTTTCGGGTGTAGAACATACCTTGAAGGAGCTATGGACAAGCGTCTCGTCCAGATCCAAAACTAAACACTTCCTGCCTTTGTGCTCTGGGGCAATTGGAGGCAATAGCCACTTTGTAGGCGCGGGAGCAGAAGGGCCTGCCTCGGTATAGGGGGCTGGAACTGCTGCAGGGCCCGGGCCAGGTGGAGGAGGAGGAACTGTCTGATTTGAGTCGTCGGCGGCGGCAGCCACTGGCGCCTCTTCCGCATGAGTGACGGGAGCATCTCGCATATCAACGTCGCCAGTCTCTGCGGCCGACGGGGCCTGGTTCGCTTCGTCCTTGGGCTGCTCCTCAGCGGCAGATGTTGTCGGGGGCTCAACGGTGACCGCGGGCGGAATGGACTGCTTGGATTCGCGATTCTCCCTCTCAGTCACGGTTACCTCGTCGTTGGTACTTCCAGAAGAGATGGTCTCGTTGTGGGCGTCGTGGGTCGCTGGAGACTCCTGAGGCTCTTTCTCCGTCACGGGCTTGGGCTGCTCCTGGGGAGTCTGTGTGCGCGACTTTGCGGTCGCCGGTCGCTGGGGAATCTTATCGAGCTTGACAACGTTCTCGTTGTTCTCGTCCGGGTTAGAAACCTCGGGTGTCACGCAGCATCCAAAGAGGGCAAACAGGCCACCGTTCTTCTTCTTCTTTTGGGGAGGGCTGACTGGTGATGTCGGTTGGGAGTTGACGGGTGTGTTTGATGGTTCAGTGTCTGCGCCGGTTCTGTTGCTGGATGTGCTTCCGTTTCGTCGCCTCCCCCGGAAGCTACCTTTGGAGTCTTTCGATCGGCTTCCGATGCTGTTCCGCGGGTCGCTGACTGTAGCCCCACTCAACCCGGTCGATGTTGGTGACGATTGGTTCCTTTGCGATGACGATCTGGAGGGAACTTGGAGAAGACCGCGACCTTTCTTAGAGGTTGTTCCATCATCCGGCGAAAGCAGATCTTTGTCTTTGGCCATGGCAGGGTCGGCAATATGGTTTTCGCTCTGGATTTCGTCCGCGGGTTTGACAGACTGGGACTGGTCGGACATGTTTGCTGCTCTAGGGGAAGAGTAGGTCAGCAATTTGTCTGATGTGGGAAATTGAGCCCTTGATGACCAAGCTTTTCGGCTGGCGGTTGATGCCCAGCCGCGATGCAGCTTTGAGAGAAATGTGACCACGAGGCGTGTAGTGAATGAAACCTCACACAATGGTTCGGGGGGAAACGGAACAGCGGCAGGTGGCGATTATTCTCGCGTCACACTCAGAGAGACAATAGCCAGAAACTGCCCAGGGGTGTGCCTTCGATCGCGCAGGAAACAGCGAGACTTACGGGTTGATGAACACGTCTAGACAATGCTTCCCTATTTCTCAACCCCCTAATTCTTCAGAGTCGGCCGGCAAGGGCCTGCGTCGCGGTCGAGGACGAAGCAGTTGCGAGGAATGCAAAGAAAAATCCAGGCGACAGAAGCTTTGGTCTGAGAGGGGGGGCCGTGGTGCAGAATTGAAAGGTTGCTGAAAGGAGGCAGTGGTGTCTAGACGGGAGAGTGTAGAATCGAAAAAGATGAGGCCGGGCTGCACGAGGGCAGAAGCGCTCTGTTTGGGCGAAACGAGTGACTCGTCGAGGGAGCACCGCAAACGGGTGAATTTGCAGCGGGATATCGCGTCGGTCGGGATGGAGCTCGGTGAGGAGGAGGAGGGACGGGAGACGGAAGACGGAGGCAAAAGGCAGGGCGGATCGGAGGCTCACAGTAGCTGGCGGCGCAAGCGAGATGATTGCCTTTAAACGTGGATTAGGCCTTTGGCTGGCGCTGTGAACGGGGATGACCCGGTGGGAGCAGGGGGATGGATGCTGAAGGGCCAGACGCTGGCCGGAGAGTCTGCTGGACTCTGGGCTGGACACTTGCTTCTGGCTTGCTCGGCCTGCGAAGAGACTGGGCTCGACGGGGGTCGGACGGGGCGTCGACTGGGGTGAGAAAGTGAAGAGGTGTGAGTGGAGTTCCCTTGAGATTAACCCGCCGGGAATGTACAAGTGCGGTAGGGGGCTATCTTGGACAGTGTGCCAAGTCACCACTTCGCACATGTTTTGCCCTTGGCATTGGCGCGACGCGTCACAGTCTCTGGGAGCCACATACACGCCCTACTGAGATAGCACAGTAAGCCCCTTCATGTCTGTCATCTCCGCTAATAATGGTGCCCGCCAAGCTCATCTTAACACCCCTCCTCACGGTTGCTCATGGCTTGAATAGCGGTCCTTGGCCGGTGCGGCGCCTGGCCCCCCTGGTCCGGTCTGTGGGATTGGGAGGTGGGCGAGTGGAAGCGCAGAATGCAAAGATGAAAGCAAGCCTTGCGCGGCACCTGTGCTCTGCAGCGCTACCTCGATGGATGGGATTTGCTTGACCATCCGCCCCCTGTTAGGCCGCTGTGCTCGATTCCAGCCCATCGCAAATGAGTCCCGGAATGGCTTCTGCTAAACGAAATGGTCAAGTCTTGGAGAACCGTTCGCTCTGTGATATCTGGCCATGCCTGGCTGAGACGGCTCTTTTACTAGTGGGGACACGCGGGAGTCATGGGGAAAAGGAGACGCTCGACTCGGGCGGCTCTGTTGAAAGTTCATCAACCCTTCCCGATCTCTGGTTCGGTATAATGGCCCCCTACTGGCAGCGCAGATGCAGCCACACGCACGGGTCTAGCTCTGACTATCACCGCTACGGTACGCGGCGCGGAGAAGTCGGTCCTTATAGTTCGCCCACCATTAGCATTCAATAGGGTCGCTCTTCAAAAGTCGAGCCCTGTGTGGTGGCCAGACTAGAAGCAAGCGGGTGGGATCTGCACGGCTGGCCGGAGGGAAGAGACCTCGAGGACCCGGGAGCTGGGGGTACCTGGGGCCGTTGGCACTGCATTGCATATCGACGGGCCAATTCTCCACGACCAGACCCGAAAAAGCACACCTTTGGTGGTCCCTTGTCATGCTTGCCCGAAACGAGGTGCCGCTGTGGAGGCGCCATGATTGGCCGTGTTGGCGCCCGCGACGTGATGACCTCCACATGCAGCCCGGCTTGCTGAATGGGCTGTCTGTGTCGAGGGGTACATACCCGCAGAGGCCGGTCTTTGAGACCTCGAAGCGCCCTGTGGCAGCTGTCTACACCCTCTTCATCCCTCGCCCGCCTTGATTGCTTGGTATTGGATGTGGTGCATTGAGAGGGCCGCTGGTCCCTGCTCAGAGCAGGGTCCTAGCTTGCTGGCTTCCCCACGCGCGGGCCAACCGACGGTATCCAAATTCAACCCGATCGGAGACCTGTTCATTTGGGATCAACGGTGGCTGACAAAGAGCGAGTGGGTGGATTGACGATGACTCCAGTGGATCCTAGGTTTAAGATTTTAGAGAGACACGAGCTCCTCCAGCGCGCGCTATGGCATCCATCGAGAGACGCGGGTCAAGCTGATGCATGGGCTAGTGTTTTTTTCTCCCCCATTGCAGAACCCGCCTGTACATGGACATGATGTGAGTATGAACTGGCACAGACCAGGGTTCCAGCGAGACATCCAGTCGCCAATACCTGTGCCCAAAAGTTACGGGGAACGGACAAGCCCGGGTTTTACCTGGTGCCCTCCAGACCGCTCGCGACCGACCGCTGGTTAAATGTGACAGATGTCCTAGTTGTGGGCAGATATGCAATACATGTGCGCGCATGCGTGGGCGCGCTGCATGTCTCGAGTTTTTTTTTTTTTTTTTTTCTGAATCGGTGGCTAGAAGCAGAGCCTCAGTGTTTAACGAACAAGCTGAACTAAACGCTGTCTTGAAACACGAAATGAAAGTTAGGTCTAGGTGCTGATGGCTGTGCATTGTGTACTTGTTGGTTTACGGGATATTCCATTAGTTCCGATGGGCTGTTTTAGTCCATCGGGAATTTGCTTGTTTCGTGAGCACATTGGTGTTTGTGAATGTGATGACTGTGTGAGGGAGAACGTCCCCTTACCAGAGAATCGATAGAGTTGAACGGGCAAATGAGCATAATTCTCCGCATCACATGGAAAAAACATGTTCAGAACAGAACCATGTTCAAACAGAGACATGCGACATCATTATATGGTTTAAAGTTGCGAAGCTGAATGGAATACAAGATGGGCTCCTGCGACTACAGGGTAGGCAACCGAGAGGCTCAACTTAAGAATTGATGAAAATTTGCCCCTTGGCTCGATCGGACCAAGCTCCAGCGGCCCAGCCAACCAGCGGTCTCCCTCCCTCCACCATCCCTCGGCGACTCCCACACCCGTCCGCGGATTAATTGGTCACTCTCCCGAGCCCGTGTAACCCGTCCATCTGGAAGGCCATGGGACCATGGAACGTGCCCCGCCCTCTCCCTCATCTCCCCATGTTTCCCCAGGCTTTTACGGTGGAGTAGAATCATGTGACCGGCCTCTGTTCGTGTCCCCGTGGCGTCATTCCCGTGTCGGTTGTGGGTGGCTCTGTCGCCGCTTTCGTCAGACACGGTCGCACTGGTAGTGGCCGTCGCAGGTGTAGTGGGCAGTGCGGTGTAGTGCGTGCAGCGGCACTCGCATGTGCGCGTGCCTCGGAAGACGCCTTCACATGCTATGACGATGCTTCCGACCAACTACACCCGAACAGCTCCATTGAGGCCACCACTCACCATCAGCCCTTGTGCGCAGTAATCTACAACCGTTGACACATTCGCTGGTGTTTATTGCGACGTCTGCGACAACAGCATCTTTGCCCGTCTGCGCAAAACCCCGTGATTTTATTCCCTTTCGCACCCGCCTCCGCCCTCAAACCTTCGCCTGATGTGGAACTGTTTTTGCTGAGGCTACAACTGAGAGTGGGGGAAGCACCTCTCTCTCTCCCGAACTGCGCTCCTCTCCTGTCCAGCCCAGCGCCCGTCCTAGAGACTCCGATATCCCGCACCCATGGCTGCGCAATCGACGCTGCGGCACACTGCGGCCGAAGAATTGCTGGCGGGGTTCATAGATAAATGGTCAGGTCGCATCCGGTCCAAGCTGCGCGGCACCTCTCGCACGACGCGTATCCTCGCGACTCTGGCGCTCGCTCTCTCCATCATCTTCGGCGCAGAGGGAGGGCGGCGATTCTGGAAGAAACGGCGCGATGAGCGGGAGCAGGGCCGCAAGCTTGTCCGTACAAACTCGTGGCTGAGCAACAAGGATGGCTCGCGGACAATCTACGTCCCGTACAAGGACGGAACCTCAAAGGTCGTCATCAGGCCTACCAAGGCGCTGACTTTTGACGCCCATCGTCGCCTTTTCCTCAACCCCCCGCGGGTCTCTGGTCTTCGCGACGGCACCGTTCCGGCTGCGCAAACCAAGGCTGGCTTGAACCTAGCCTTTTTGCATCAGTTCCTAAGCCTGATGAGCATCATGATTCCAAGGTGGACTAGCAAGGAAGCCGGTCTGCTGGTAAGCCACGGTGTTTTCCTCATGCTCAGGACATATCTGTCTCTGGTTGTTGCACGCCTGGACGGTGCAATTGTTCGTGACTTGGTCGCTGGTAATGGCAAAGCGTTCCTGTGGGGACTCGTCAAGGTAGGACTACCCCCCAAATCGAAATCAATGTATGAATATGCTAATGATTGAAAGTGGTGCGGTCTGGGTGGATTCGCTTCATATACCAATGCCATGATCAAGTTCCTCGAGTCGAAAGTTTCCATCGCTTTCCGCACTCGACTGACTCGGTATATCCATGACTTGTACTTGCATGATAATCTCAACTACTACAAGTTGTCCAACCTAGATGGAGGCGTTGGCCTAGGTGCAGATCAATTCATTACACAAGACTTGACATTGTTTTGTGCTGCGGCGGCCAACATTTATTCGTCGTTGGGCAAGCCTTTTGTTGACCTGTGTGTCTTCAACTACCAACTGTATCGGTCACTTGGCCCTCTCGCTCTTACTGGACTTATGAGCAATTACTTCTTGACTGCAAGCATTCTCCGTAGATTGTCACCACCCTTTGGCAAGTTAAAAGCTGTCGAGGGACGAAAGGAAGGTGATTTCAGGAGTCTACATGCCCGTCTAATTGCCAATGCTGAAGAGGTCGCATTCTACGGAGGAGCTGATATGGAAAAGACTTTCCTAAACCGGGAATTCAAGTCCCTGAAGACTTGGATGGAAGGAATCTACATGCTCAAGATTCGATACAACATATTGGAAGACTTTATTCTAAAGTACAGCTGGAGTGCCTATGGTTACCTACTTTCATCACTCCCCGTGTTTTTGCCTCAATGGGGTGGCATGGGAGGTGCTGCCGAGATGGCAGAAAATGGTGCTCGTGGTGGGCGCGAGCGGAACCGCATGAAGGAGTTCATCACCAACAAGCGACTCATGCTTTCATTGGCTGACGCCGGTGGTCGAATGATGTATTCCATCAAAGATTTGGCCGAGCTGGCGGGATACACTAGCCGCGTCTACACGCTCATTTCGACCCTGCACCGAGTCAACGCTAATGCCTATCATTTGCGAAGTGGTCAGAATGAGCTTTACTCCCTATCAGATGTCCAGGGAACGATTCAGAAGGGTTTCGACGGTGTCCGATTCGAACATGTCCCTGTCGTAGCGCCCGGCCTTTGGCCCCAGGGTGGCGAAGAGCTTCTTGAGTCATTGTCTATCATTGTTCGCAGCGGCGAACACTTACTTGTAAGTCAAAGGACATGGGTATGGAAATTTGGTCTTGGACTGACACAGTTTCTAGATTTCTGGCCCCAATGGCGTGGGCAAGAGTGCTATCTCCCGAGTACTGTGTGGCTTGTGGCCCGTGTACCGAGGATTGGTGAGCCGACCTAAGGATATTGGACAGGACGGGATCATGTTTCTCCCACAGCGACCATACCTCAGCCCTGGCACGCTGCGCGACCAGGTAATTTACCCCGATGGCCACATGGATATGAGGGGAAAGCACAAGTCTGAGGATGACCTACTGCGGGTCCTCGAAGAGGCGCGACTCGGTTATCTCCCAGCTCGTGAGGGTGGATGGGACACCCGAAAAGAGTGGAAGGACGTTCTCAGCGGTGGCGAAAAGCAAAGAATGGGCTTTGCTCGCTTACTGTACCATGAGCCAAAGTACGCCATCATCGACGAGGGTACAAGCGCAGTGTCCAGCGATGTGGAGGGACTGCTATATGAGACGTGCAAAGAAAAGGGCATTAGTATGTTGAATCCTTTCTCTATTAAAAGTGGAGGTTTTTTTTTCCTGTTTGAAACTAACAAGACACAGCTCTAATCACTGTATCAACACGAGCTTCGCTCAAGAAGTACCACACATACAATCTCGTTTTGGGAATGGGAGACAACGGAGACGAGTGGGAATTCGAGAGAATTGGCACGGAACGAGAGAAGATGCAGGTCGAAAAGGAACTTCAGGATCTTCGCGAACGATTGGCGCAAGTAGACGAGTGGAAGAAGCGGAGAGATGAGATTGAGGCGGAATTGGCGGCGGTGTGGACGGACCAAGGAGAGGAACTCGCGGCACCGGAGTCCCTTACCGAGTCAGCGGAGATGGTGGAACGTGCGGAATGAGGCGGTAGGCATTAGATATGGGTCTGGCAATTGTGTGTATGTGTGTACGAATACTAGAAACGAAGAATATGACAGATTGACTGGGCCTTTAGGACGGAGGGGCATTGGCTTTGCTGTCTCCAGTTAGTTCCCGCCATTTGAGCCATGTGGCACTCAACGCCTATTGTTTCTGACCAAGGGTCCACAGCCAGGTACGTGTTCTATGTATGTAAGAAGAAAAAGCCCCCCTAGCGTGGCTGGTGGCAATGGATGTATCCAGACGACGGTTTTGGTCCGCATGGGAGGGGAGGGGGGGGGGTCTAGAACTGAAGGTAGGGCGAATGAGGCTAAAACAAAACAGCATCTCTCTCAGACGCAGACGGACCCAGAGGCTCGGGTCGACTAAAAATGTGAGACTGCGAGGTGACGCTGAAAGTTTCCGTTGAGTCGTGGAACTCAGGCCATGATTTCGTCATGGGGTTCCTATACGGCTGCACCGTCCAAGATCTATTGGTTTTTTGGTTGCATACTCAGCTGGCCACAGTCCAGCAGAGTGCTGGCCCTGCATGGAACCGTCTTACTGACATGTGAATCCTTTTGGCCTTTTCGTCTCATGTCACCTGCAGCAGCAGCCTGAGCTTTTGTGGTTGACGAATTGCAGTGCAGTTTTTGGGGCTGGGCCAAGCCCACAGGCTACACACAGACAGCAGCAAGCAAGCAAGTAGCGGCAGCAGTAGCACAAGCACGCTCAGTCATGGGGGCGAAGACGACATCGTGTTTGTTCTCCCTCTCTCTCTACTCAGCCGCCATGTCGCTGTTTCTTTTGCACAAAGGAAAAAAAACTACTAGAGAGAGAGAGACATGCACAGCGCAGCTCAATTGCCAGCACAGCCAAGGGAGCGAATGCCAAGCGCCACGGGGACCTGCAGCCAATCACGGGCGCGGGACTCCCCTCCATGAGATGCGACTATTAGCGGCAAGCAGCCAACGCTAAGGCGGTGGCCGTTGGGCTGATGGCAGCATTCAGAGACAAAAAAGATTGCGCGCGCCACGGGGGACGCTATTGCTCGACTGCGTCTTCCCCGGGGGGGAGCCATTGGAGGGAGAGGAGAGAGGGGCAGCCGAAATGGAGGGGAGGGGCGACAGTGGGAGAGATCGGACCCGCGGAAAAGGATGGGAAACGATCTGCCGCAATTGTGTGTGTGCATGTGTGTGTGTGAGCGAGGGATGGAGGGAGGGGAGGGAGGGAATCAGGAATTGCGGATGTGCATTGGCGATGCCTTGACCGGCTCAGCGGCCTGGCGGACACGCGATTGGCCGGGGCCGAGGAGAATATGCTGCATATGCATGTTTATTCATAGCATAGCATAGCCAGCCAGCCAGCCTCCCTTTTCACCTGACAAAGAGAGGAGGTGGGAGAGACGGAGGGAGAGAGGGAGAGAAGAGGAGGGCGCCGACCACACGCACCTCGCAGGTCCTCGCAGGCCCTCGCATGCGGGCCGCAGCTTGCTTTGTGGGTTGGGTTGCGCCCGGTGAGGCTGACTTTTGCCATTGTGCTGGTTCCCTCACGGCGGCACCTTGGGAAAGGCTTGCAGCCACTGGGATGCCTGCATATGTAGCTACTGCGCAGTGGGAGCACCGAACCGAGCAGAAGGAAACAATGGATGGGGGGTTGTTCCGCACTCACGCACGCACGCCCCGTGGAGAAGAAGAGGAGGACGACTACAGCTACAGGCTACGACTACGAGGATGAGGGGGGATGGTGAGCAGCCAGTGAGGGAGTGAGCAAGCGAGGGAGGGGGGCGGTAAGCCAGCTTGTCTTATTCCTCTGCGTGGTGGCGTCTAGCAGACGCAGACACCATGTGTGGCTTTTTTGGCCATTGCGACTATTGCGTCGCTGGGCAAAATGCGATGTGCGATGCCGTCAAGCACGATGATGATCATCCCACCGGCCCCCAAAGACGCCGCGGGTTTTTTGCCTGTGTCTTGGCCGGCCCCCCGTCGTCGGTTTCCTCTTCAGACTATTTACATTAGCCTCTGCTTGGCCCTGTCTTGCCCTGTCGCCTTTGTCTCTCCGCTCTGATGCCGCAGTCGCAACTGGTTTTTGCATGATTGGACCGATGCTCGTCGTCTCTCGCGTCGCATAGCCTCACCGGTGTCTCTGCTCATTCGCCAGCCTGAATTGAAATAAGGTAGTCCCAGGCACCCGAGCATGAGAGCCAGAGACAAGAAGCGGGAGGTATTTCCCTCCTGACTCTGCTCAATCTCGATTCCTTCTTCTTTTTTCCCATCTTCCCCTCCCCCTTCATAAAGACGGCTCGCCCACCCGTCACTCTTGCTCATCTCCTTCTCCCCGCCTGCCATTTGCCTTCACTGTCTTGTCTTAAGTGCTGCTTGAGGGCTCTTGGGACTGCTGGTCCCGGTCCACTCGGACGAAACCAAGCAGCTGCATTTGAATACAAGGAACACCAACACTACCACCGAAAAAGTGGCGTTTAAATTACCGGGATACAAAACCAACACCTTCGACCCATGATCCGAGGCCATCACGGCCATGGCCGGGGCCCGGGGTCCTTTGGCTCTTCTCGGAGCTCCCTGGGCGTCGGCTTCATGCCTGTAATTGTCGAAAACGAGGTCGTTCAATCGCCACCAACTACTCCAAAGCCTCTCAGGATTCCTCAGAGATATCCTCCCAGGCGCGGGTCGGGCTCGTCTAGCCCAACTAGCCCTCGTAGCCCGCGGGGACTGCCCCCACCGTACGTGCCGCCTTACATCCAGGAGCCGCCGACGTTGCACCACCCGCTTCCGATATACAAAGAGGAAGACCCAAATGACGAGGAGACGGACTCTCAGCCGCAGTCCAGGCTGAAAAGTCGTCGGAAGAGACTTGCCGACAGATGGTGTTGCATATTGGGCGTTGCGGTGATCGTCTCAGTCATCATTGCCGTGGCACTCGCTGTCGGGCTCACCATTGGCCTGAAAGACCGGTAAGGTGCAATTGAGCGGAGTAATTGAGATGATAGAGCTGATTAAGACGGCGGCAAAGAAAGCGAGGCTCCTCAGGAGAGGCCGAGTCGTCCGAATCAGCATTCCCGGTTGGGTCTTTTACCTTTCAGCTCAAGCTCCAAGAGACATTGTCCAACTGTACCTCCAACCCATCCTCCTGGAGCTGCTACCCGTACGATGACGGCGATGCAGCAAGCTTTTACTGGATCATTTCCGCCCAGGACAATTCCTTCACCATCTCATCGGCTGACAATCCCTCTGCGCCATCCTTCACAAACCGGCCACTTCATCTCATTGACAAGGGCCTGCCAACTGAGCGCCTACAGTTCTCCTTCAATATGTCCAAGACTGTGACACCGCAGGGCAAGACGGCCCCCAACAACCGTGCGGCCAAGTGCACTTTCGACAACACCTCTTTTGAAGCAACACTGTGGACGCGGCGTAGCGGAAACCAAACCATTGAACCTAATCTAGGCAATCTGCAGTATGCCAATTGGCCGTGCAACGCCGATATTACTCAGAGCAAAAAGGCCGAGTTGGGTCAGCCTGTGTGCGAGGACAGTGATGGAAATGTCATTGCAGATGTCCAAGCAGAGTCTGGGACTTGTGAGTGTCTTTACTCTAACTTTTAACAGCTAGGGAGTGATAGGGAGGGTAGCCTTTTTGTTTTTTTTCTTAGCCATGACGTTCCTTTCTCGTTACTAAAAAAAGCCCGGAGGAGGATATGGCGCATAATCTTTTTCTTTCATTCTTTTTCATATTTTATTTTTGGGAATCTCAAATTACAATTTTTTTAGGAGAAAATAGTGTTGGGGGTGGGAGGATGGCAACTTTTTTTTTCTCTCGTTTATGACGCATGGATGAAATACCGGCAAGGAAAAGGATATTACTGATACCCAAGAGATGACCTCTGTTCTTCGGTCTTTTTGGCTCTATGGACCTTGATATATAAAAAGCGGATATACGGTACGGATGCTATATAGGGGTTTTCAATCGAGAAAGAAACCCATCTTTAGAAACGATATGATTGAAAAAAAAAATGGAAATAGTTTAAAAAAACGCTTGGGGCTCTGTCGCTGTGATATCACTTGATATGTTTCCCCCATCCTACAGCGCTTTATGAAAAGAGAATTGACAACGACGAAAGGAAAGAAGAAAAAACTGAATTAGAAGACGACTTTACTTCTCTCTAAATTGCCTACACTTGGTGGCCTAGTTCATCAGATAGCGGCCGCTTAAGCCTCTCGTCCAGCTGCTGAGACCGAACCCACAAATTCTGAATTGCTACTGGCATATCCGGAAGCGCTCTCTCGACATACGCGGTGATTGCAGCGGGTCTGGGCCTCGGCTTCCGCTTAGACTTAGACTTTAAGATGTGTCTTGTTCGCTTCCTGGGCGCTTGGCTAGCTTGGCTAGGACGGCTTCGCTGGGTGTCTTTGATCGCGGTCCGCGGCTTTTGTGTGCTGGCGGCGACGGTCGCGGCAGGGATCGCCCGCGACTTGGGTGCTGGTGCTGGTTCATCAGCTTCCGGGATGACATACAACCCTGCCCTTGGGCCGTTGTCAAATTGGAAATCAATCTGCTGGGCATCAAACCGGGCTTGGTTGGGCAGATTAGCATCTGCGGGCTTGTTCGCAGTGTCATTCCCCGACTCAGAGGAATCACTCGGGTCCGGCATTGCGATCTTCATCATCATGTAGCCCGTGTTTTGCCCAGATGGGCCGGGATTCTCTTGACGATGTCCCAGAGGTACACGTGGATTTGCAGCTTGTTGTCGGGCTGCTGCTTGGTATTGGCGGCGGCGCTGCGGAACCGGACGATGGTCTTTTTGCTGCCATTGTGGGGGCCTTGGTTGATTGTACTGGACACCACGATATGTACCAGTTTTTGCACCGCTTGGGGGAGCTCGGTACTGTTTCTTGCTTCCTGGATGTGAGCCTTGGGTGTGGTGGTAGGCACTGGGGGATGGTGCAGCAGGCGGTAAGTTGAAGGCGCTTTGCTGTATCTGCGGATTAGTAGGCGGGTATCCTCGAGGGTGCCAAACGTGATGCGCAGAGGACTGAGGGGCAGGTTGTATATTAAGTCCTGGGGCTACATGTTGCGTTGCTGGTCCTTGGATTCCTCGGTACTGTGTTGGTTGAACAATTTCAGGGCCCCGAACCTGCGCACGACGATAGTCTGCTAGGCGATGTGATGAAGTCGGCTGACGTGATCCAGGAACATCCCGAGTGTCTCGAAGAGGTTGATTTTGAATTCTTTGAACTCCACGATGCGCAGGTCCACCACCACGAGGCCTATTTCGTGACAACGGAGGAGGGGGTCTTCGTCCGGCGCTCTCCTCTTGTAAAATGAACTCTGACCATTGAGTGTCGGGCTGCGGAGCACTCTGGACCTCCTCAGCCTGTGGTCGAGGGGGAATTTGAGGTTTGAGAGGCCGAATGGGCCGCTCTGGCTGAGGCGAAAAGAATGTCTCCCAAAACTTCTTGACGCTGGCATCCGATTGCCCGAACCCCTTTTCTTTTCGCTCCTCGATTTGCCGCAGCAAACTGACAATGCTAGGACGATCAATGGGCCGCTCAAACAGGCACTGACAAATAATGTCTCGTAGTTCTGTGCTAACGTCTTGGAATCTGTCATCGACAAGCCGCCAGCCATACGTATTTGCCGTCTTTTTGCCGTCGAGAGTGGTATACTCTCTGGTGTTGAATGGGTGCGCAATATAAATCATGGTTATCACGGCTTCCATCTATGGATTTGTTAGTATTAATGGGCCAAATAAAGGGAATTGACTTGCCGTTTTAGCGATAAGAAATACGTTGGACCATGAGCCGTATCGACCAGCGATAGGATGGCCCATGGTGAGGTCCTCGCCTTGGAATTTCTTGACTGCTTCTTCCCAAGGTTCATGCGTGGGAATTTTATCCCAGTCTGAGTGTACTTGCTCCTATATTTAGTTAGAAACGTATCCATCTAGTCTTTTTTGGTGTATTTACCGGGAGCAACCTCGTCATTTTGGCCAAATGTCTGCGCCTCCAGTAGTCCTTGAAGTTCCAAGTCTCCCACCCCCGATTCATGTTGTAGCTATAGTTGCCAAAGTCGTGGAGCTTTAATTATTAGCTAAGAATTTTATTCCTGGAGTGTAATTAATTACCTTGAAAACTGGTTGATTGGGATGGTCGCTGGATTCTCCTGCGAGAACTGCACCGCACGTTAGGCAAATCAGTTTAATTCAGGATGTGGCTTACTATTTGTCTCTTCAAGGTCAAAATGGACATCGTGGTTAACCTGTTCTTTTTCAAGCATATTAAAAAATTCATCAAGGCGATTCTCTTGGCGAGCTTGATCTAGTTCCTCTTCGAAAACCTCACCCCTCTCCTGTGTAAAGGTGGGCTGGTAGGCAACAACGGCTAAGCCTCTGACAACTATTACATTTAGTTAGCAGTGGGAAAATTACAGAGTAAGTAATTTACTGACAGCATTCCCAAATCCCCCACAGAACTCTACTAGGAAAATGCAGGGACTCGTCTTCATCCAAAAGTGATGCCTTATTTAATATCTCGAAAAGATTGCCATGGCACATGTATTCCAGAACCAAGATTTCATAGTCCTTAGCCTCAAATTTCACACCGCCATTGTACTTTATAGGCTTTCCCGGGTTAGTTTCTTTGAACTCGTCTTGCACATTTTTGGCAAGCGAGGCTAAATCCATAATTTGAACAGTGTGCCGATTCCCATGGTATCGTCGATGCCAATAAGCCTCCTCCTTCGGGTCGAATTTCATTTTTGAAGAAGCAGCCGACTTGATAACAACCTTTTCAGTTATTCCGCCCTCGAGATGGACCTTCCAGAGGGTTGCTGCTGCAAACCCGCCAGCTCCAAAAATCTTGACAAACTCGAACCGCAGCCCATTCCATCGAACATCTTTAAACATGTTACGGAATTTATCCTGGTCAAGGTGATCAGTCGCCTTCCCGTAAACCTCCCAAAACTCTGTTACATGATGCCTAGCGTGGTCGGTGTTTTCGGGATGTGTACGTCGTAGCCGCTTCTTCATGGCAGGGTTGAGGGTCGAGGCATTGTGCAGGATCACTTCGACGTCACCACGGACAAGGGCGCTTTGGATGGCAAACAAGTTTCGGGAAAGGTCGAGGTCGTTGGGTGGTGCAACACGCCTTCCAAAGGCCATGTTGATGTACTCATCTTCTCCTAGGTGACCCATGGCGAGAATAGTTTTTGGATAGAACTTCTTCATTGAAGATTTTTGGGGTTGTCTGCAGATAATAAGCTTGTCGAGACACAAAGGAGACTGGGATGGTAATCATGCTGTTTGGTCAAGAGTGACATCTCTTTGAAGTTCTTTTGTTTCCAGAAGACGGTACTGGCCGTGGGAGTGATCTAACGAAGATCATTGTGTGACATTAGGTGCCCAGTTCGGACATGTTGAAGCTCGGTACAGGTTGAGGCCCGTGGGGATGTTGAGGAATTCTTTGTTCAGCACATACTACAAGAACGCCAATTCTTGGCCCGGATGACCAACATAAAAACCCCGGCTCATGAGAAAAGGACTGGGTCTTTGAGGTTTCCCAATTGAGTGGAACGAATCAAATATTCGGGAAATCTATTGTTAGCCCAGCAAATATGTGTAGCATCACACCATCACCTCAGTCTTGCCTTTTATTATTCCCGTAGGAAAGGAAGAGTGATGGGTGGGAGAGGCCTTTGTTGCCCGCTTCTCAGATACAGTTCTCGTGCAGAACATGAGCGGTAAAGGTTTGATTTCCACCATCACCATGATTGCCTTCGATAGCAGCGTGGTGTTGACAGCATCTCCACATACTTGGATCAGGATGCTATCTTAGGCTAGCACATTTAGCCGTGTGTGGGACGACACGCACCGACACTCCCCGGCGTGTGGGGATTGCAATTCAGGCTAAATGCAACGCGACAAATCACACCCCTCTATGAGCTGGAGTACTTGCATCTTGTCATCCGGATCCAGTTTCCACTGACTGGAATATGGGAAATGTCAAAGGCGATAGAGGAGATGATACGCCCAGGAAGCACCGCGTAAAACCAGGTATGTGGCACAGCCCGTTTCTTTCTCGCCTCTCCTGGTAACATGCAAGACTGGGGAACCCGGCATTTTTTGGTCAATTCCCACGCCCGTAGAGATGCAGCGTGTCGTTCGAGCACATTATCCACCGGAGCGATGGGCCGGAGTCTGTTGATGGACTCTGCCGCATCAATCACAGCTGGGCAATTCAGCCCGCACCCCCCAACCTCCCATTGACGCACAAATGAGCTGCTTTCCTTTTTGGCACAAGGAAGAAAAAAAAACTTCAGGGTCTCGTTGGTGAGTGAGAGGGGGGCCAATGCAGCAGTGCGAGAGGCGAGAGAGAAAAAATAGTCACCCTCCTTTGCGGCTTTTGGATATCCATGCCAATCAGAAGCGGACCTGCATGAGAAGCTATCAGTCCCGAGTGGCCGTAAGACGGCCCGTCACATGCACGTTTCAAAAGCTGCTGCATCACGCCTGACGAGTCATTTCGGCGTAGATCTACTGCTGCTTTTCAATTATTGGTTTCTTCCCTCCTTCCTTTAGGGGTGAGTTGTGGATGGGAGACCCTTCAACTTTCTGCAACTCACCTTGCTACCCTGGACTTGGCATCGGTTGATAGGGTGAATGGAGGTGTAGCCAAGCCAAGTTGGTATTAAACCCAATCCTAGTGGTTCGGACGGAGGGTATATATGTGGCTACTTTAGAATACCGCGAGGTTGTATTAGTTCAGTGTTGTCAATGTAAGTCATGTGTCCGCGGTGACATAGTCCTGATGCTCCATCGGCCTCCAATTGGGAAGCCAGATATGGCTGACGGCAGTCAAACGTCCCTTGAGCGGGATTTATTTCTGATGCATCAGAATCAACACCGCCTATCACGTACCGCAGAATTCCCAATTGACAGACTAGAGCCAACGTGCTTGGGGCGTATTGCTAGGGTGTGACGCCGCGCGACTCACTGCGGTCTGTGAAGTCTCCGAATATGGACCCACCACCGCCGCTCCGGTTGAATTGCAGCCCGCCCCGCAAAAGCGGCACCGGCTGGATCAATACCACATTGAATCGTGCGCGACCACGCGGTTGTTAGTCGACAGCCTTGGAAGCACCCCCCTAGCTGGCATATCTCGTTGCCATGACACGCCTGTTCCGCCTCGCCCGTTGAACCTACCCGAGCCTTTCTCCTCGCCGGCCGTCTCGGCCCTATGCTTGTGTACAGGTGTCCGACTATCAATGCCCATGATGTGTCATGACGGAGCTGTGTAGCCCCGCGGTGGGAGAAGAGCAAGCTCGGTGACGGCATAAATACTCCATGATGCCTCTCTGCTCTCAATTTCCTTCCTGCTCTCCTCTCCTCTATTCTCCTCAATCCATTGCCTTATCCTAGTTCCGTTTCCTCCCCTTCTACATCCACTTACACCCCCCAAAACACCATCACCATGGCTGAGGTCCCCAGCATCAAGCTTAACAACGGCATCGACATGCCCCAGGTGGGCTTCGGTCTCTGGAAGGTCGAGAAGAACACCGCCGAGACTGTCTACAATGCTATCAAGGCCGGCTACCGTCTTCTCGACGGCGCTTGTGGTAAGTGTGGTTTTTTTCTTCATCATGACAGAGCTGCCCCTCCATCCAGGGAGACCCCTGCTGGTTCGCTGCCCCTCACTGTTTTTACCCAATTACCCCGACAGAGCCGCCTCTGAGGACCCCTGCACAGCCGACACCCCTCTACTCGGGGGTCTCATGGGCTGGGGGGGGGGGGGGCGAGGAGTCGTCTCGGCGGGAGTCTCATGACCTGGGAGAGGGAAATTGACGGGCCTGGGTTTTTGCTCCAATGCCATTTTACCCGTTGAAAACGCAATTCTGACCAAGTGACCACCATGCAGACTACGGCAATGAGAAGGAGTGCGGCGAGGGTGTCGCCCGCGCCATCAAGGAGGGCATCGTGAAGCGCGAGGACCTCTTCATCGTCTCCAAGCTGTGGCAGACGTTCCACAACGAGGAGCACGTCGAGCCCATCACCCGCCGCCAGCTCTCCGACTGGGGCATCGACTACTTCGACCTCTTCCTCATCCACTTCCCCGTCGCCCTCGAGTACGTCGACCCCGAGGTCCGCTACCCCCCCGGATGGCACTACGACGGCGACAAGGAGATCCGCTGGAGCAAGGCCACCAACCAGGAGACCTGGGGCGCCATGGAGAAGCTCGTTGAGAAGGGCCTCGCCCGCTCCATCGGCATCTCCAACTTCCAGTCCCAGGCCATCTACGACCTCCTCAAGACGGCAAAGATCCGCCCTGCCACCCTCCAGGTTGAGCTGCACCCCTACTACCAGCAGCCCGAGCTCGTCCGCCTCGCCAAGGCCGAGGGTATCGCTCTGACTGCCTACTCTTCCTTTGGCCCTACCGGCTTCATTGAGCTCGACATGGACCGTGCCAAGCTTGCCTCTCCCCTCATGCAGCACGATGTCTTCACCACCCTCTCCACGAAGCTGAACAAGACCCCCGCCCAGGTGCTCCTCCGATGGGCCACCCAGCAGGGCCTGGCCGTCATCCCCAAGACATCCCGACCCCAGGTCATGGCTGAGAACCTTGACTGCTGCAGCTTCGACATCCCCGAGGAGGACATGAAGCGCATCTCCAAGATGGATCTTCACCTCAAGTTCAACCAGCCCACCAACGTGAGTATTCTTCGATTGGGCCCAAACATTCCTTATGCTGACTCTTCTTGCAGTACTTTGACACTGAGAAGCTCTGGATCTTTGCTTAGAGCAACAACTCTGATCTAACGGCGAAAAGTGATGGACATGACTTGTTTTGGGAACATCTTAGGCGTTTATTCATGTTGATGATGACTGTATTTTCTAGCCCCATGAACGTTATGGGGAGTCCACCTTAGAATACAAACATATAACTTTCCCCCACCAATATCTTGCAATTGGTTCTGGGTGATGTTGTAAAATGTCCCATTGTCTTTGATGAACTCGTTTCACCCCAAAGCCATTTCACACTGATCCTGATATAATTTGGCAGACTTGCGATTCCACTATTTGGTCCTTTCAATTCCGTACCTTGTATAAAATGACACCATCCAACGCCTCTCTTTTTGCGCCAAAAATCTCGGAAATACTGAGTTTTGTAGCTTGTTACACACGAACAAAGGCTAAAAAGGGTGGTTAGCTATTGCATCACTTTTATATGTCTGGGCCACTTACTGGCATCAATCTGCTTCAACTGAGGCAGCGTCAATCGGACCTTGTTTCGGTATAGTGCGGGACCGCGGAGCTGCAACGGGTTGCCCTCAAAGTAGACCGTCGTTAGCTGCTCCTTGTCCTTGAGGTACTTTTCCACATCGTTGAAATCGGCAACCTGGTTGTAACTGGCCCAGAACTCCTCAAGTTCTACAAGTGGGCCGAGACCCTCGAGACTTGACACCGTGTTGTTGGAAATGTCGATCACGCGAAGCTTCGTATTGTGCTCAATGCCTTTTAAGGATTCAAGGGCATTGTGAGAGATGTACAGTTCCTCGAGGCCTGGCACCTCCTTGAGAGGTGATAGATCTGAAATGCGGTTGGACTGGATGCTGAGGAGGCGAAGGTTTGGCAATCCACCAAGACCACTGATTTCAGTAATTTTATTCTTTGCTAACCAAAGCTCCTCAAGGCTCGTGAGCGTGTCAAGATTTTGGATCTCGCGAATGCGGTTGGATCCTAGCTCCAGCTGGGTCAATTTATCAAGGCCCTCCAGCCCTTCAATTTTACTAATCTTGTTGGCCACTAGATATAGATCTTTTAGTTTCGTGAGATGGTTGATATTTTTAATGTGCTTGATCTTGTTGAAGCTTAAATCGAGACTCGTTAGATTTGTAAGCTCGTCGAGACCGCGGACATGCGAAATTAGGTTATCGTAAAAGTCGACATCTTCGAGGGTTGCAGCTAGAGCAGATACGCCGTCGATTTTCTGGATGCTGTTTTGACGTAGGCAGAGGCGCACAACGTTCTTGAAGCGCTCAAGCTTGAGAGATGTTATTGAGCCGACACGAGAGTGAGAGAGCATAATTTCGTCTGTTTCAGGGTCTTCGTCGTCCAGTAGATCTAACAAGGCATAAATTAGCCTCGGCTGTGATTTATGGTGTGGCGAGAAAGCTTACCTTCGTCGGCTGCAATCTGGTCGCCCTGCAACATATTTTCGTCGTCTGAATATTCGGGGTCGGAAAGGGCTTCAGGGTTCGACACCTGGGCAGACTTGGGGAGTCGCAGCTTGCCGTCCCAGCCTTTGCTGTTCCGAATAACAGGGCTGGCCTCGCCTTCGAGTCGTGGAGAAGCGGCCTCTTCTGGGATTTCGACGTGGACGTGGCCATCGTTCTCCTTGTCAAGGGAGCCAGGCATGATGAATATGGTGATGACAAAGGCGGTGCTACTCTCTGGTGGGGGGTTTTTGCGCTGGAGGGGAAAATTGTGAGGGGGCGGGGAAGTTGAAGAAGACGAGTTTTGTTGGATTAGGTTGGCGGGTTCTGGCGGGTTCGGGCGGGTGGTATTGTTTATGTTTATGCTGTCACCAGGGTCCTGGGACAAGGCAGCAACTACGCAGTTGATGAGTAAAGCGATGGGGTTGTTAGGCGCTTTCTAAAGGTTTCTGAGCGGAGACCGCGGTGCGGCTTACCACGTTCTTACATACCCCCCGCCGACGTCAGTGGAAGCGTTGATTGCGGCGGCGGACGTACGGCGGAAGTGCACCCTGAAGTGGGACACTGCCGCGGCCAAACAATTGACATCAGTCCACTGCGCACTATTTCTTGGGGGACCATGCACTGTAGCTTAGGGCACTCTACAGGGGGATGAGGATTGGTCCGGCTGCATGTCCCCGCCCATGGAGCCCTGGCAAACCTGTCATGCGCCGCCTCCCTCGCAACACCACTGTGCTTGCTCTCTACGCATCCCATCGCCGATTGCAGGGCCGAGTCCAGTCGCGAGCGAACATGTCATAACCACGCAGGCCTCACACCCACGTCGACTCCCACGCTCCGCGTCCAGTATTTGCCGCAGTCTCTCATTTTCGTGAGGTGCGTTCGATGCTTGTCGCCACGACCTCCCAATGGCGCTGAGCCGATTTCGTCTCGCCACCAAGCGATCGCTGCCACGGGACATTTACGGTCTGCGGTCGCCGACGCTGCCGCCATCGCTTGCATGTAGCGCAACAGTTATTGACGCTCATGCCGCTCGCGGATGGCATGCTCGCAGCTGCAGAAGAAGCTTCCATGTTGCGCCGATCCTCATGCCCCCGCTGCTCTTTGGTGGTCTCTTTATGGCGCTCTGGACATGGAAGTGCATGGCCATGGTCATGTTTCAAAACATGATCATCTACAACCCTTTCCTGCCACCCGACGCAAGGAGCATGCGCATTAAGGACTATGCAAAAGAGTGTGGTGGTGTTCAATGGCGAGAGGAGAGAATTCGGTCCTTGGACGGCACTGAGATTGCGCTCTGTGTTTCGGACTTGTCTCCCCCGCCCAGCCCGAGCTCAAAGGAGCACATCAAAATCCCCGTCTATATCCTCTATTTTCAGGGTACGTATGTGGCTATTGCCGACTTTGAAACATGGCTCACATTCTAATTAGGGAATGCATCGTCATTGCCACCCAGACTTCCCGATTTGTCCTGGATCCTCCGCCGAGCACGAGACGCCGACGCTTCTTTCACTTATACCATGGTGTGCGTGAGCTACCGAGGCTACTGGACTTCACACGACCGGCCCTACGAGCGAGGGATAAATATGGATACGGAGGCGGCGCTGCAGTGGATTTCTGAGTTGCATAAGGAGAGATCTGAAGGAGCAGACGGTGCTAGACCAGTGACTCTGCTCTGGGGACAAAGTATTGGATGCGGGTTTGCCACGAATCTGGCTGCGCAGGGGAAAAGACCAGCAAACCTTGACTTGGATGCACTTATA
Source organism: Calonectria ilicicola (assembly GCA_020809705.1). Lineage (NCBI taxonomy): Eukaryota > Fungi > Ascomycota > Sordariomycetes > Hypocreales > Nectriaceae > Calonectria > Calonectria ilicicola. The sequence goes on along the minus strand of CP085827.1, from coordinate 5,135,771 downwards.
CTGGAGACTCCTTTCCTCTCGGTTAAGGCCATGCTGCACGCTCTATATCCCCAAAAGTGGCTCCCCTACCAATATCTGTACCCATTCCTCTGGAACCATCTTGACAGCTGGACGAACCTCGGCGTGATAGCCCAACGCTACAAGGACAGACTGCCGGGGATATACATGGTTGAAGCCGGCAAGGACGAGCTTGTCCCTGCCCACCATGCCACCGGGCTGCACCAGAGATGCGAGCAGGTCGGGCTCCCGGTGGAGCGGCGCAAAGTGCGCGGGGCACTTCACAACGAAGCCATGGTGAGGGCTGAAGGCAGACAAGCCCTTGCGCAGGCCATCGTGTTGGCTGCCACACGGAGCCAGGCACATGGCTTGCCCTTGGGGGTCTGATTCCTGCGGAAAAACCATCGAGCAAGAAGAACATGGTCCAAGCTGACGCGGGAGACTTCCCTTTGGCTGCTTTGATAGATACCTGCTGCATGCACTTTAAGCTGACATGGGCCGTAGAGTGAATTCGGGTGGTCATCTCGGCCATGGTGGGGGAGCAGGGGTGTGTGCCCTCGTGAAGGATGCCGTCGCAAGTCAAACAGAGTCCCGGGACAGCTTCCCCAAGAGCTGTGTTGGGGCTAAACGCTAGTGTAACTAGCATCCAGCATTGATCCGGGTACCTACCTTGGGCAATCAAAGCTACGGTCCACCAGAAAAAAGCATGGATTTGGGACAGCCGAAGTGCGTGTGCTTTGGGCGAGAAGCCGTGATAGTGGTGTCCCCGAAGATCGTTAGAATTAGATATGAAGAGGCTCAGTCCAACGACGATGCCCACAGAAAAATGCCCGGGACGGCCTTCAATTGACCTCAATTGGTTCCGCGAGGCTGCTGCGATGCGGCCAATGTAAAAATTTCCCAGCCTTGCCCCGGAAATGCGAGCCTTGCAGCTGATGGAGCGAGCATGCACTACCACGCATTCCCAGCGCTTGGAGGACGTCTGCCTTGCGAAGCCCACCGTCGAGCACGCCGCATTCAGGCGAACGGGTGCCCGCTGTCCCACCCACTGTTCCACACCACCCACAGCGTAGTCCAAGTACCGGCTGGATACCTTCGCCCCCCCCGAATCGCCCTGTATCTGATTTTCGAGTCATACATTCAGGGGCACTCAGATCCTTGCTTGCGCCATGTCGTAATCTGTATGCCCCCTCACATTTCCGTTTACGCCGGGTCCTGCGCTATGCCCCTGCCCCCCCAAATTTTGAGGCCACCAGGCATCCATCCTCACTTCTGCCCATTAATGAGTGTCACGTGGGGTCGTGGCAATATCGCGACCCATGTTCCTGGCAATTTACGCGTCAGGCCGCGTCCAACCAAAGAGGTCATCACCAAGCCCGGCTGCCTCGCCTCATCCACCCGGCACAGGGGGTGTGTTGATAGGCAGAACCCAATATTCCGCCCGTGCATGCTGCTGTAGCATTATAAGAATGGCCTCTTGCCTCGCATTCTGGTGGGCTCGTCATCCAGCTTCATCCAGTGTAGCTTCAGGCCTGAGGTAGGTCCATCGTCCAAAATCGACGCTTTTTCTCTCATCTTCCATTTTTTTTCCGGAAAAAAAAATCTCTTGTCTTTTGCTTGTTATTTCAATACCATAATCAACAATAAAAAAAAAATCCCGCTTTGGTCAACATCGCCACTTAATTTAAAATCACCAACATCAACCGCAAAAATGTTCTCCTCTTCCCGACGACACGAGTCTTCAAGCAAGAGCTTCTCCAAGGGTCACCGATCCAGCAAGTCCAGCTCCTCTTTCAGCAAGGACAGTGGTGTTAGCAAGCGCCGACATGAATCCCGACAGAGCCGAAGGCCTACTACGTCTTCGAGTGTTATCATGACCGACGATAGCCCCCCAGCCAAGTAAGTCTTATTCATTTTCACTGCTAGCTTTTTATTTTCGCCGACTTACACACTCTCAAGCAACAACTTGACCTCCTCCATCGTCACCCTTGTCGTCGGCGCCGAGCAGCGTCTGTTTGCTGCGCACGAAGACGTCCTCTGCAACAGTCCCTTCTTCGTCAACGCTCTTCGAAACGGTTACATGGACGCCGCCACCAAGCGCATCGCTTTGACCGACGAGGAGCCTGAAATCTTCAGTTCCGTTTTGGAATTCCTCTACAAGGGTGACTACTATCCTCGGCTTGTGCACAACAAGCGCCGCAACTCGTATGAGCTCGAGCCTGCTGGTGAGGAGAACCAGGGCTCGGCTGAGAGCACCGTCTATCTCCGCGGCGTTGACGGTGATCTTCTCAAGGACACTGTCATCTACTGCGCTGCCGAGAAGTATGGCCTTGAGGAACTCAAGAAGCTTGCTCTGCGAAAGCAAGGACTCCGTGAGTTTTGCCTCAAGCCTTTCACTTACACGCATTCTAATCACGAACAGAGTCTGGTATCCAGTGTAGCACCATCTTGGCCTCGGCTAGATATGCCTACAACAACACTCCCGACACCGACTCCAAGCTGCGAGCGCACTATCTTGCTCTCATTATCCGCTCTCGCAGCACCTTTAAGCGAAGCGGCACGATGCAACTCGAAATGTACAATGGCGGAACCCAACTTTTCTTTGATCTTTTCGTTGCTCTTTGCAACCACGTTGATGACATTTCCTCTGCATCGTAAGTATCCATCGCAATCTCATCGCTCTACGGCTTAATCTAACATTCCTCCTCAGTAACACTCCTCGCTCCAACCGCCATTTCTCTTAATGCTTTCCAATCACGCACCACTACACGGCCTTTGCGATTTTTTAATGACATGACTTTTATTTTCTCTTCTTCAATGCGCGGGAGCCGAAATTGAAACAAACGAACGACGAAAACTACATAAACAGTGGGCGTTTTGGGTGTCTTGTGGTAGCGATCGTGCTTTTCTTCACGGCGCTAGCTTATGCACTTGATATTTGTTTTTTATTCAAACTGGTCACTTTTTTTCTGGGGGCTTTACTTGTAGGATTACACTTCTTGGTGGGAATTTGCGGGATTGCTTTTTTTCCTTTGTTATCTTTTCTTTTCGCTGGAGCTCACGGGTTACTATTATTCACGGTGGAAAAGATTGCCTCACAATGATGGGCAGGTTTACAGGGATCGGGGAAGGTTATTTTTGACGGGAATACCAAGACTGACACCTTCGCGCGGGCGGAAATTGTATCACCATTCACGACGGTCATTGCGTGCATGTTTGTATTAGATTATGCAAAGAATTTTGAATGCTGGCTTTCATTCTCATTTTTTCAACGGCTCCTACGCTGACACCCCCTTGATCGTGAACTACGCTGCAAACACTTTAATGGCGTGAATACGATGACCTCCACACCACCACGCTGTCTACAGATTCGGGCTAGAATAAAAAAAAAAACTTGCGGCCCACTGATCCATGGTGAAACAAGCTTCCTTTTGTCGGATGTGACCCCCGGAAGTAATATCCCTAGTGAGTCAGTCATACGACTTGGCGGGCTAAAGATGCAGCCCACGCAGTCCAAACAGGTTCAAGTGCGGGGGGCCCAGAACAGCATCCATATTCGCCGAAAAGAAAACATGCTGGACTAAATTTCCCCCTCTGGTTGGGACGATGGGGAGTACAACCGACTTGGCCGTGCAGGGATGCATTGTGAACACGGGCTGAGAGCTACGGGCTAAGGTGATGCACGGTCTTGTGATAGAGCGTGAATATGGTGCAACGACTGAGAGGGGCTCGACTCTGCGAAACGGACAGGAAAGGGGATGGTGTCAAAAGCAAACAAATGGTTGAACCGGCCTCTGTCTGATTTGTCGAGATAAGCGTCGCCGTTACTGGTTGAACTCTCGGTCCTACCTCGTGCTGCCATGTCCTGCAACACCGGCGACGGCGAGTCTAAAAAGGGTCCCAATGGCCGTGCTGCATCGCATATCCTCGTATCACATCAAGCCGTGAGCCCCGGCCAACATCATCTTGTCTTGCTCACACGCCGGTGCCCGGAAAGGCGCCCTTCTTAGATAGGACAACGATACCTCGCTCCCTAGCGATATACCCTTTCATAAGATCCTAGATTAAGATACTCCGGTTAGTGACTCAGGTCTTTGTAAGGCTGAGGGAAGGGTGTGAATGTATGATGATCGTGAATGCCCCAGGCAGACGTCCGGAGAAGGCAACCAGATAATGACGAGTATTTAGTCAAATGACTGCCACCCGAATGCAGCTTCTCGAATCCTGAACGTTTATTGACGAAAGAAATTCGTCACTCGACTGATTCCCAAAGGCAACCGCCATCTGACGAGCACAAATATGACTGACAACTCACTCACCTTGTAAATCATGTTGGCCAATAGGCACTCGACCTCATCCGGATCGATCAACTCTCCACCACTTCCCATGCTAATCGCTGCCCGAAACTCAGCAACGGGCACACGTGTGCGCCGTACGGATGCGGTGTCACCCTCTTTCGGTTCATCGAAGCCTCCGGCAATAAAGACCTTGCGCAACAGGTTACGCAAGGCGATATCTCGGCCCCGCTCAAGGGTCAGGTAGATGCGTCGCCTGACAAATTCGTCTTCGCCCTTCTGCAAGGCGAGGTCAAAGGCGCGCAGGTTACCACTCTTGATGCATGTGGCCAACGGGAGGAACAGCTCCTGCAAGTGAGGGTAGTTTGCCAACAGAGTCTTGGTGGGGAGGACGTGACTAGTGAGTAGGCGACAGGGGATAAGGTACGTCAGGATTCGCCTATCAGGGTCAGCTTCTGCATCATCATGTAGGTGTGTGTCATGGAGGTGCATACTCGGATTGCTTGTGCGCATCCTTGTGGCAAAGCTGCCAGGACTCTGTGAGGTGCTTTTCGGCCTAAAGTAGTTTGTCAGCACTATTTATGCACATGCAAGACAACAGTCCCATACCTCAACGTAGTTTTCTTCCAAGAAGAACAGCACACCCTCGTAATATTTGAACGTCACTCGCTGTGATCTGGGGAACATTTCAAGGGGTGGCATATCTCCCTTGTCCTTGTAAACAGCGAGTGTCTTGAGGATTGTCCTCGATAGAGATGCAGAGTTTAGCTTGAAGTATGTTTTGAAGAGCAGGTTGATGATGAAGTATATGCCCCATTTTCTTGACTCCTCTAATGGCGCTCTAAGCTAGCGGTCAGTCGGTTCTTTTTGAAGTAGATATCTTGTCTGGGTCATACCTGTCATTGAGACACAAAGTGAATATTCGCTTCAGGTGCTGTTCGCAGTCACGCAGCTGCCCTTGCTTGTCTGTTTCCGAGTCAAAGTCGTCTTGCATGAGATTAGCTCCCATCGCCGGGTCGTTGGCCGTGCGACTGCGCTCCTCATCCGACTTGATTGCAAATAGACGAAGATATTTTCCCACCATGTATAGGGATGGGATAGTCCAAGCGGCGAAGCCAAAAGAATTATAACCTCGAATGAGCATCGAGGTCAGGTCCTTCCAAGACTCATACACCTTTGTCCATGAAGATGCAGACTAGAACACAATTAGTACAGCAGATGTGAGAAATTACCCAGGGAGCTTTACCTTTCCGCTTTCTCCAGCTAAAATCTCACCGATGGAGTTCCAATATGCTGCATATACTTCAACCCAGCCGTTGAGCTCGTCATGATCTATCTTACGTCTGTGTGATGTGCTCGACTTGATGAAGTGCTTAATGTCTCCCTTGACACTGTGAGAGTTGGTGCTCTGCCAGACAGCCCTTAATCGATGGGGTTGGCCTGGCAGTGCCACAGGTGATAGCGTTTGAGCAAGTTGGTACCCATTCTGCCTAGCATAGGCCTGCGCAAAGTCATCAAAGAGTTCGTTCATTATGCAGAGCTGTCAGCGACGCCAAAGCAAAGGATGCGCTGGTAAGATGGATGAGCAAAGAGAGCACTGAGGACACGCCCGGCCAATAAGAGTGATGGTTTCACAGCAAATATCCTTTTTTAATAATTGGTGGTAATTATTCTTGATTCATAGAAGCTTGAATGTTGACTTTTCTTGCGCGTTGTTGTCTTCGACTTCCCTTCTCCTAATGTCAGAAGGACTTACTGTCGGCGCTGATTGGCTAGTGCACTCACAATCTAGACGTCAGGCTCCAGTGACTCTGCACGTGACAGTTTTTGAAAGTGGGTCTCGTCTGGCCAATCGCTGTTGGGGTCTTAGCCCTGCACAGCTCTTTCCTTTAGCCCTCCCACCCTCCGCACAAAAAAAAAATCGGTGCGACTCCTGCAACTTCGGCCATCTTTAAACATTCGCGAAAGTTGGAAAGACTTGACCACCGTCACCGTAGGTCGCTGGCAGACTTGACACTCAAGGGATATCACTAACAATCATTACAGATGGGTAAGCTCTCTTCTGTTTCTCTTCATTCGACGCGACGATGCCGCCCGCCGTGGTGAACCGACCTTGGACAATTTTGGACATTTTCTCCCAACTCTGTGGATGGGGAACACAACTCGAGATGAAGATTGATCTCTACGACTTGCCGGCATGAGAAGATTCCAAACAGCCGAATTTTTCGGACGCACCACAAGTGCAGAATCGGAAATTCCCAACACCAAAATTAAGGCTATCGAATTTCGACAATTTTTTGGATATTTCCCACGAGCACTGGACCAAGGGTCTCCGAACACCACTGGCGCGCGGCATTGGAGCATCACACAATTCAACCACCGGATCAATCATACTGACTCTGCTCTCCTAGGTCGTCTTCAGGAATTCGAGGTCATTGGCCGCCACCTGCCCACCGAGGCCAACCCTACCCCCGCCATGTACCGCATGACCATCTTCGCTCCCAACGAGACGGTCGCCAAGTCCCGGTACTGGTATTTCTTGCGTGGTCTCCGAAAGGTCAAGAAGGCCACCGGTGAGATCGTCAGCGTCAAGGTGGTACGTAGCATCGCATTCAAGAGGAAAATTATAGAAATGTATCTAATTGGCAACGCAGATCCACGAGAAGCACCCCCTCAAGGTCAAGAACTTCGGTATCTGGATCCGATACGACTCCCGCTCCGGCACCCACAACATGTACAAGGAGTACCGTGATCTTACCCGAACCGACGCTGTCGAGTCACTCTACTCCGACATGGCTGCCCGCCACCGTGCCCGCTTCAGGTCGATCCACGTACGTATATGCCTTCGCCACTCGCCGAGAACGCTAATTGACACAATTGCAGATCCTCCGTGTTGCTGAGATCGAGAAGACTGAGGACATCAAGCGACCCTACATCCGCCAGCTCATCACCAAGGACCTGAGCTTCCCTCTCCCCCACCGCATCGCCAAGGAGAACACCAAGAAGTTGTACAGCGCCAAGCGACCATCCACTTTCGCTTAGAATGTTTTCGGTTTCGAGGACGGTTGGGCAGGCTCTGCGGGTGTTACTACGGATCATGGAAATATCAACTGCATTTGCTCAATAAAAAAGAGCAACGAATGAACTAAAAATTCTGAGCATGCTGTGAGGGGTGATGCAATTGATTGGGTTTCTAAACTAAAAATGGTGTCTTTTGGGCGAGCTTGCCCTAAATCGTAAACTCAAGTCGAATCCGCTGCACCGCTCCCTGGTGATGCATCCATTTTCGTGTCGTTTAAGAATTCGTTCCACATTGTCCATTCCTGCGGTCCCTGTCCTACTCCTGTTCCCATGTCCATCATTAGTAGCTCTGGTGGGTAGTTGAACAAGATGGACGGATCCATCGTCGCCGAGTCAAAGTTGTCTGGTAAGAGAGACAACGGGTCCTGGTGAAAGTCCATTGCCATGATTGGATCTGGTAGAGGTTCGGGAATCGATGGTGTTATTATGCTGGGTGTTGATTCCACGGAGACTGGAGGAAGAGGATGTTCGTTTATGCTCATCTTCTTCATGAGTGCTTCTGCTCTTGCTGCCTTGGCCTTTTTCAGCAGCTTCTTGATAGGCTTCCATAGCGTCCCTCTAGATGAATCCGCAATGTTGTCTCTGGACGAAGGAAAGTTCCGATCCACAACCTCCCAGGCCCGGTCAACCAACTCGCCTTCTGTCTGCACGCACAGCTCGGCCAAGGCCACGGCCAGGGGGTGCCACTGCACGTAGGTATTCGTCCACCAGTCAAACCGCCGCGCCCATTCCCGCTGCGTCATGCGATTTCGCATGTCCATTACAGAAAGAGCGGTTCGCAGCATGGTCTCGCGGGAGACGCGGGGCCGTATTGAGGGCAGGCTGCCGGTGAAGGGGTATTGGATGTTGAGCCAGAGCTTTAGGATGACGAGGCGGGAGATTTCGGCGGCGTAGACGGAGGGGAGGTGGCTTTGCACGGCTGTGTGTATGAACCGGTCTTCGAGATCCCTGATATGCATCACCATCTCATCCTCGCTAATTACAACGGTCTGGGGTTGACCCTCTGGGGCGTTGGGCGGATGAGCCATGTGGCCAAAGATGGAGGAGCATTTGGCTGTGCACATGAGAATAACATTATCGGGAGGCCCTGATGTCTTTGGAATCAGGGGGCCTCTGCTGTTGGGCCCAAAGTCCTCGTCGTCAATGGGTGTGGGCATTATAGTATTGTAACAGGATTTAGCGAGGACGGCATCCGAGCCTCGGTCTTCAGAGCCTCGGACATCGAGCACAATAATGAAGAACCACAGGCGGCGACGCATCTCGGCCACAAATGGTGTGTATTGTTTTCCATCTCCATCACGATGGAGGTTAAGGCCCTGTGCTATACGGGCGACCAAGGCTGTCAAAGCCCAGGAGGAGCGGTTGTGTGAGTAGCATCGAATCATAGACTATGTAGAATGTTAGCTAGAAAGTGAAGAATGGCGAATTACTAGGCAACGCACCGCATAGAGGGATAGGGCCTGGAGTGACTCTAGACTGTTGCTGTTGAGATAGTCTGCCTCAGCGAGAGCCCGCTCGATGCTGTTGCGATATCTCGCCGTCACTACTTCATAACTCTCGCCCAACTTTTCTAGGCATTCTTCTTGTCCCATGGTTGTCGCGGCACAAAAGTAGACTGCAAAGAGCACGGCCACCATTCCCGGTGTGAGAGTGTGACTCTTGGGATAGTCGGACACGGCTTGCATCGCCTTTGCGATTGTCGGCCGGTGGAGAATTTTCATAAGAGGATCAACGTTGCGCACGTACATGGCCCAGAGATGGGCCATGATGTTTGGCGGGGGATGAACCATGGGTTCTTTTTCACGATAATCTGGGTTCCCGAGGAGAAAACCTGATGGTGCGGCTGGGGACGAGTTCGTGGCCTCGATTGACTCGGGGCTGGTCCCCTCGTCATCATCGTCATCATCATCAGATGGCTGATCCAGGGCCTGCCTGATCCCCTCGACTTCAGCGCACAAATGTCCCCAAAACTCGGCGCTGAGATATTTCCCCAGAGGCTGCGAAGGCGAGTCCAGTACTTCGGAGTTTTGCGTCTCGCGGTCAGACGGAACTTCGGCGCTGCTGCTTCCAGCCCTAAGCTCCTCCTCCAGTTGCTTCAGTTTGGTGGGATCGGCCTGGCCGACAATATTCTCCAACCGGCTGATCCGGTCCAGTAGTTCTGTCTGCCGGGGCCTTGGAGCGCGTCGGGTTGGTTTTCTGGATGGGTAGACGCATTCGAAGCCAAAGCGCGAGCACTGCAGGCAGACGGGCTGTGCCTTGTCGCACTTGATCTTTCTCCCTCTGCAACTCGAACATGACAGTACCTTGGCCGGCCGGCCTTCCTGGGGCCCCATTGTCACTTGAAAATGAGGTATGCGATAAATATTCCGGGTAAGTAGCGTTTGCGCGATTGCTGACGACCTACTGCGATGCCATTCTCTTGTTTCTTGTCATGGTAATGAAAAAGGGCGGCAAAATCGACCATGTCCGAAAAGATGTACAGTACAATCCCTGAAAGATTGTGCCCCCTCTACCTTTTCCCGCCATCTTCCCGCCAAATTTTAAATAAATAAATAAATAAACTAAATAAGTAATTTATGTATAGGTTTTATTTTATTTATTTATTTATTTTCTTTCCTTTACTATCAGATTAATATCTTCAGGCGGTTGAGTTCCATGCTGCTCAAGGTACGGAAGTCACACAGGGACAATCTTTCAAGGGGTGTATTGTAAAGCACATTGAGAATCCATCAGTGCCGACAATAACCCCGCTTTCCCGCACAATAAGATGGTGCAACGTGAGGGTGCGCACTGACGAGGGCAATGAATTGAAGTTCTTAATAAAACTTAATTCGTACCTATTCGCAATCTTTTTTTCTTGGCAAAAATATGCATAACTCCTATTGCGTGATTGATTGGGCTGTGCATGTGTCTTTGAGGAACGCAGCAGGTGCACGCTGAAAATGGCAAAATCAGCCAAGAAGGGATGGTGTGAACTTTTGTAGCCTGTTAGTTGTTAGCCGTGAGTCATGGTGGGAACATGGGCGATGCGGAATCGTATCAGACAATATGTTGAAAAGAAGCAGTCATCCTTCGGATTGACTCACCTGAGCATTCAAGTCATTGTTTCTTCTGCAAACGCATTGTTGTTGGAGTTCAGACTCGTATTGCAACATGAAGTACTCATCTAGCCTTGAATGGGTCACCATCAAGACGACACTGCCCGTCTACCCTTTGCCTCCAAATAGCCAGCGTCGGGTCATCATAACAGAAAATCTCATTTTGCGACCATTCAATGACAGCGAGCATGACCTCCAGGGTTTGCATGCCGTTCGAGCAGAACCTGAAGTAATGAAATGGTCCATCCAAGGGCGCCCAGATAGGGATCCAGAGGAAACCAGGGCGAATACATTGGCAAATCAGCTGCCACCCAACGACGGTGACCGGTACAACTTTGCCATCTGCCTCGCGTCCACAGGCGAGGTCATTGGTATCGGTGGAAACGGGAAACGGCTCGGCGAGCAAGGCTGGCCCGAGGTGGGATACATGCTGCACCCAAAGACGTGGGGCAAGGGCTATGCGACTGAGTTTCTCTGCGCCTTTCTAGATGCATGGTGGGAGCTCCCGCGGGAACAGGTCGAGCTCAAGGTGGACAAGAACACGGTCCGGGGCGAGGGCGAAATCAAGAACGAGTTCCTCTCAGCCATCACGGACTACGACAACCCAGCGAGCCACAGGGTGTTGGGAAAAGCTGGGTTTGAGATGAGCACCGAATATGTCGAGGACGATCTCCGGGATCCGACGAAAAAGATTACATTGCACGGATTTATTGCCAAAGCCCCCCAAACTGGCGCAGCAGAGCATTAAATTGGCATTTTGGGCCCCTATGCGCGAGCAAACGCGTTGGAGTTTGGGTGAATAGGGTAGGTCCCGTTGGCGACCATTGCGGAAGTGGTGCAGGCGACGGACTTGGCGAAAAGTCCGGGCTTGGCGGACTGCGAGTTGTTGTCCGTTGAGCAAGTGGGGACCCCGCGTTGGGGGTGTAGTAAAGACGTATAAATGACGACGAGGACAGTGAGGATTTGATTCAATCAATTGAGAATTAAACCAGCCTTTCAAGAATATTGAACCGAAATATAAAATATCATTTCTCGTTTTTAATCTACCAAAATGCAATTCACAACACCCTCTCTCTTGGCTGTTGCCACTGGTATTGTTGGATCAGCTTGGTCCTCAGGTAACAACCCTTGTCTCGACTTTGAACCATCGCATGTACTAATCCAAAAAATACAGGTTGTATTGCTAGTCTATCCATCGTTGGAATTCCTGCAGCTCTCATTTCACCTACGTCCCCTGCCGTGATCTGGGCTGAACTCTTTGGACGTGGCGTCGCCATTATGCCCAAGTTTGCAGCTACTACTGCCGCCGCATATCTTTACGCTGCTTACGATACATACCAACGTGAGGGAAAATGGAAAGGTTTTGTGGCTGGTGCTGTATTGACTATTTCAATTGTGCCGTATACCCTGGCCTTCATGTCCCGAACAAATGCGCTTCTGCATGCCGCGGCAGCAGGGACTAGCGCCGCAAGCTTGAATGAAGTCAAGGCGCTGATGGGAAAGTGGGCATCTCTAAACTTGGGACGAAGCATGCTGCCGCTTGCTGGTACGGTTATTGGATTAGCTAGCCTGTTTCAAAATGTATTGTAAAGGCCATTTGTTCCCCGATATATAGTACCTTGTAATGATAGCGGACTCCCAATCAATTCTCTAACTGTTTCCATGAATCTCGTTCCAAACCCGATAACCTCTTTGCGCGCGCACCTCTTAGGATTTCTTCTTTGATTTCTTTTCGTAATCACGAACCGCCTGGAGACAGTGAGCCAAATTTTTCTTGGGCTCCCATGTGTTGTCTTTGGCAGCATAGCCCTTCCACTTGACCCGGTAAAAGTGCTCTTGAGTGACGGCATCAATCCGCGAGTCGACAATCTTTTCCACCTCCCACTCTTTATCCTGCGGCTCCGCAGGGTCGGAATCTTCGTCTGGACTGGGCTTCTTGGGGGGTCTATCGCGACCAGTCTTTTTGGCTGCGACGACTTTTGCCCTTGCACTTTTTGCTTCTGGTTTGTCTGCTGTGGTAGGAATGCGACTGGAGCGTCGTGACTTAGCTACAGGTTCGTTCTTGGTACGGCGCTGGCGCTTTGGAGGGGGGTTTTTTGCGTTTGGGCTTGGGCTTGGTTCCTTGTCTGAGACGGTGGGAGAACGAGGGCGCTTTGTTGACGTTGTCTCTTCCGGTGGTGTGGTGAATCCTTCGTCTTCCTCAGAACTGGAACTATCAATCTTATCCGATGATCCTATTAGGAAATCATCATAGTTATCAGAACTGCCCTCGACTGTCGGTAAAAGCCTAAACCTGTGTCAATCTTGATCTAGCTGTGAAGTGATTAACGACAAACCATCTCTTACCTTTCAACCTCTTCGCGGCGGACTGCCGTCTCGCGACCAAAGAAAACGGTCGGCCCTTGGGGCTTCTTCTTCTTGGCTGGTGCCATTTTGTATACTGGAATTTCTCTGTTTGAAGCCGTGGATGGTGCGCTGAAAGTATGGGCAAAGGCTGCTGGAAGGTAGGTTGTTTACTTGGGTCCTGCTAAGATGCTCTCTGCTGTATCCTGTACTGCTGTCGAACCGCGCCAATTTTGGGCTTTGAATATGAAAAATATGGAACGGTGAACGCCTTTATGCAACTGGGTCTATACTTAAGAGAAAAACAAGATTGTCGAACTTTTTGTGGATGAAGGGGACTTTGTTGATGTGGAAGCAAACACGGGAAGGCAGTTGATGACACCTGCTTGCCAGTGTGTAACCATTTCGCTGCCGTATGCATTCAACCGAGGAGCAAGCATCAACATACCCCTTCATTATATTTATGCTATTTAGTCATTTTTAATTAATTAATCTTATTTATTTATTTAATTTATTTATACTTATTTTATTTTTTTATTTTTGTTATAAAAATCTTGTTTGAGGAGACATCCAAGAACTAGACTGTTTGCAAACTGTGCTACAGGTGCGGATCGCAGTTTAGAGAAATGAGATGGATCTCGGATCAAACAATCCTAGGGTATGCCAAATTTCCTATAAGGATAACCGACAGAGTGTTTGTGCTCAATTTATATACCAAGGTTCTTAATTTTATCGTAATTTTTGTGTCACCAAATTGAAAATTTAGGGCAATTGGATTCCGTGGTGTAAAGGTGAAGAATCTAGATGGGCACAATCTTTCAAGGGTGTGCTGTATAAATGACCAAGATTATTCTTTTCCCAATAGTTCCTAGTTCTGAGATCCAACCATAGCCACCCCCGCATGATTATCCTAGGTACGAGCGCAGGAGGACCTACTGTCAGATGCCACGGTATTGGCAATGAAGCACAAATACCATGAACACCAATCTTTGGGCTTTAATCTAGCTCTTCAACCTCATCATCCTTGAGTTCCCTGAATCGTCCTTCCCTCATGGCCGTCTCGACGGGGTTTTCGACATCAATAATACCAGTCTTTTTCAATCTACAAGCATGTTAGCCTCGTGCTTTACCATTGGATCCTGTACAACTAACCGTTCAAACAAGACGTAAAGTCTTTCTGCTTCGCGCTCCTTTTCTTCTTCGGACATTTCGGGGACATCGATAGGCTTTTCCGAGTCAAAGAATTGGCCAGTGATGGGATTAACAAGCTTCTTTTCGCCACTTTCGTTGCCCTTGCTGAAAGCCTCCGAAGCTGATGCAGGGATGGGAACGTTGTTTTGGACAAGGAAACCAGAGGCAAAACCGTATCCTACATTCTCAACAAACTTGGAGGCGTCCTTGTCTGACATGTCGAATAATAGGTGAGAAATAGCTTCTCGTATCGCCGGAGCGGTGGGGTTGTTGGAATTCTTGAGAAGCCTCGCTGACAGAGTGTCGCCTTCTCCCAAGACATTTTCGCGATCTTTGGCAGTTGGGAGGAGGACATCTTGAATGTGTTCCTTGGTAGCATCGGGGGCAATTTCGTATACTTTTTTGATGGCGCTGATGAGTGGTGTCACTACTGCTTCGAGTTCAGTGTCGTGGTAAACTTTCATTGCGGGATCCAAGATTTCGATTAGTCGTGACACAACTGAGTTGGCATCGGGGCTGGGGAAAAGGGCGGCTTTGCTCTTTTCCGCTTCAAAGTCCAGGTTCAGCAAAGCGTTGACAAGAGGGCCAAACGGAGGATCGAGGGGTTTAGCTGGTGAAATGTCTTGTTTGAATAGTAATTTTATAATATGAGGTACTGCAGGAGTAAATGCAGATAGGTGGCTGGGGTCATTGGCATAGTGTGTGATGTTGAAGAGAAGCTTCAAAGTCTCCACGAGAGCCATGTCCTGCATGGGGTCTTCCTTGGCCTTGGACTTGGCCAATTGCTTGACATGGCGGCCGAGATTTTCATTGATGCGCTCTGCTAGATGGTGCTTGTCAATGAGTTCCTTGAGGTCGATCTTGGTATCATATGTTGTCAAAAATAAGATGCGAGAGAGCAGGAACTCCGAGTCCCAGCTTTCAGTCTTGAGATCTTTGCAAGCTTTTGGTGCGAAATCTTGATCGACAAAGTACTGACGAGTTCCAGGCTTTAGAAGCATTGAATTGGCCAGGACTCGGAGAGCAGCATGGGACGTATCACTTGATGGGCTGTGGAACGCATGTCTTAGGAGCATTGTGATACCCTGGGTAATGTTAGATGGCGAATGGGTGCAAAAATAGAGAAAATAGAGAGATGGGCTCTTGTACTAACATCTTTTGTGAAGATGGGGTCAGCATTCCTCGGGTCGCGTCCATAGATCTTGAGTTCCTCCAACGCTCGATCACGATCTGCACCCCGCGCCAAGTGTCAGGAGATTATGCCTCAACTACGCAGAGGAAGATACGTGCCTTTGGGGAGGAGGCTGATTTCTTCCAGGTCATCAGAGAGTTTTTTGACCAGCTCAGTCACGGCCTTGAGCTTGGCTGGGGAGTCTTTGTCAGCCATGGGGGGATGATTCGGCCGATGCGCAGAGCCACTCACCTGGCCCAGTGGCTGTGCCGAGGGTTGCCATGATGGACGATGAGCTGAAAAAGAGTAAGGATGGAAGCGACGAAATTGATGGCCTGTGGACAATGTGGAACAACAGCAATGCTGGCTACGGATGGATGGTGGTGACAGTGTGAAGCTTGAGTTGGATCTGGACAGTTACTGAGCCATGTGCGGGACTGTGGATGGCTGCTTGCAGGGCTTTGGTCACTGTTCTGGCGTGTTATTAATTTCAGGTGGCGACCTGCCCGACCGCTGCAACGGCTCCATAGTACCAGCTCATGAGTACCGGCTCCAGCGATGTAAGGTGAAGCATACTGGGTGTCATTAGGCATTTCATCTGACCTCATATCTCCAAAAATATACCCTTTGATACCTCTGGCCACTGTATACGGATACCTGTCCGGCAAGTAGGGTACTGCCTGTCAGGTGCACACTGCGACGCAATCAAGATGTGGCGCACAGGCCCTGTCAACCGTAGTCACGTTTCCAACCCGTTTCCGGGAATTTCAACCCACCCAGAGGTTTCACTTGTCTGGTTTGGGAGATTGATATGACGGGAGATGTACGTACATAGATAGAAAGAGGGAGAGAGAGCTAGAGAGAGACAGGAAGAGGGAGGAAGCGGTCGTGGGTGACCATCATTTCTAATCACACCATATGCATCAAGTTTGCAGAGGGAGGAATAGTTTCTAGTGACATATAACCCAATGATTAATTATACTCATGGCCTAGAGAAACCAAGTCTCCCCTTCTTGACCAAATTGATACTGTACAGAGCGATACCTGAAGGGATTTTGGGTCTAACGCCCGAAGCAGAGCAAAAAGACACAGCTCATAATACCCGTTTCCCCATCAACCGCGGAAGATGTGGCTGATGCAGCCCCGAATGAGGCTTTCGTGCGGCGCACGGGCCCGATTTTTTAATTGATCCTTCTCTCGACCGCCATATTCACGCGCTTTTACGCGTTCTCAGGCCAAAAAATCGCGGCGGCTCGTGCTGGATGAAGGACTTTTGGACCGGGGCCCCAGTTTAGTAACCTTGGGTCGCAGAGTCCTGACTTTGATGACCTCCACCTCAAATTCGACGCCATCATTCCGTTCGTTGACTATTCAACGCTTCTCTTTGTTCTTGATACTAGGATAGTGCTTTGTTGGTCGCCTCCTCTCCTGGTCCCCAGAGTCCAGTCTCAGCAACTCCTCCCGCCCCATCGATATATGATTCTTTGACGGTTACCCGGCCAATTCATTGCTGTCTAGATCGCCAACGCTGCCTGGCAGCCATGGCATCTTCAGCCACGGCCTCCAACACCGTCCTCGAGTCGCCGCCGAACCGGCCCCCGACTCCTCCTCGAGAAGTAAACCTGGAGGTCCCAGGCTCGCGCAGACCAGCTCTGCCTCGCAGCCCCTTTGACCATCGACTGCACCTCTCGACACCCCCGAACCCGAGTTCTCCGCTGTCGACGGGGGCAACCAACACGGATTGTGTCTCGACGCGGAGAAAGAAGGTCGAGTGGTCTGCGCATACCGAGTACAAAGACCCTCCGGAGTACCGCGACATCAATAGGCCGTATCGGGCGACCCCCCTCTCCGTTAGCCGATCTGCATCAAAACCCATCAAGGGCATTCTCAAAGCCACCGCCTCCTCCAACCCGCTCGCTTCTTCCCTCAACGGTAGCCTCGATGGCCTCTCGAACCAGGCCAACATTGCCGAGATGTTGGAATCGACAATAAAACAGCTTGCCGGGTCCGACCGGGACTCGCGCCTCGATGCCTACATGATGCTTGCTCGCGCGCTCAAAGCCTCCAACAACCTGCCCGACAGAGTTGCCCTCCAAGACAAGATGGGCCTGTTTATGCAATTCATCCAGCGCGATATTAAATCAAAAGCCGAGAATGGGTCTGCCGACAGCTCGCTTGTCAACCATGCTCTGACTCTGCTCATCACCTTTTTGCATTTTCAGGCCATCGCATCAACGCTCACTTTCGACTTTGGCGTCTTCATCATCGACCACTGCATCCGCTGCTTCGATGACCCTGCAGTCCCCAAAGACCTCGTACGCCACCTGATGCAAGTGGTCGCCTTCCAGTCATTCTCTCCCAAGGTCATGACCCTGGACCGAGTTGGCAGGCTGGTGACTGCGCTACACAGGATAGAGAATCGTTTGACGGGCAAGAGTATTGTCATGGGTCGCATTCAAATCTACAAGCGACTTATCAAGCAGTCACGACTTCACATGGCGATGTACCCGGATTGGATACTGGACATGTTTACAGACATGTTGAGCACCATTAGAGATATTCGTGCACAGGCTATTAGCTTGGGTGTAGATGCTGGGTTTGCCCTAAGGAACGAAAAGCAGGTGATGCGCAAAGCGACCGAGATCTTTCAGACTGTGGATGATGATAACGCATCGTACATTGAGTTGTACTTGAAGAAGCTAGAGGAAATGATCAAGGATAGGCAAACCGCCCCGGCCGCTCCCCAAATTCTGGGCGCCATTACACTCTTCCTGCGCTGCCCACTGGACAGATGGCAACACTTTAACTCTTGGCTGAAGGCTGCACAGTCTGCATTCAATGCGCACGATTCGCAGACCAGACAGGAGGCAAACTATGCATGGAACCGTTACGTATACCTTTCTCTTGTTGACCTCAAAGGATTAAATCCAAAGGCTTTGGGCTTATTAGTCCAGCCACTTAATAGTCAATTGCGACGAAAGTACAGTGCCAAACAGGCCGAAGAAGGAATGAAGCTGAGGAGGATTGTTTTTGGCGGCATCTGCAACCTCTACTATTATGCCTTTAGACCGAGCCCCGACAACACTTCGACCGATGCTGTTTGGGACCTGACACTGCAGCCTGTCATGGCCCAGCTCATCAATCTCGACGGGAAACCAGACAGCCACAACGACTCGATGATACAAGCATCCCGCATCCTAACTGGCCTTTTGGATGTCTCAACACCCCGAAGTTGGAAAGAGGACCGGATCAGGGACATGCCTCTGATCACCCCCGAAGACCTTCCTCCTATCGACGCTAAATGGACGCGACGCAACTGCGACAAGGTCTTCCAGCTGGTTGGTCCTATCCTCGAGAAGAAGTTTACCGACCTGGCCAATAAGGAAAGCTTGACATACCGACTTTGGCAAGCTCTGACCGGATCGATTGCTGCTGCCTCTGCAAAGGATATCAAGGTCTCCGATGATACCGCCCGATTCTTTGCTTCCGCATTTGGGCTCTTGTACAACATGTGGTCCAAGGGTTCCACAGACATTGAAGAAACCCAAAAGTCGAAATTTTTGCCCAGCATCAATAATTATATCCATGTCCTGGTTAAGAGCCTTGGACTGCTCCCATTTACTGAGAAGAGACTGGCCATGTCCATGACCAACACATTTGAACCTGCTGCAACACCATCCCATCGACCCGACCGACCCGACAAGTCACGAGGAATCATCCAGGCCCCTGTATATCACCTCTTTTCGATTCTGTGTTCGATTCCACCTGGCGCAGCTGATGACGAAGCTTTGTGCGAGTTCTTTCAGTCTGTCTTTGAACCTTTTTTCCACGAGAAGAGCAACAAAATCCGTACTGAGCTCACTCGGGAGATGCTTCAGCTGATGCCTCAAGACGCCCTTATTCCTTACGGTCCCTGGGTCCTGGCCGCCAACAATATGCGCTCTGGTCTGGAGCAAATGATTACTAGTTCAAACCCAGCAAGCAGCGAGAGACTCCTTGGCCCGGAGTATCGGGAAATTGTCTCTCTGTTGGAACGGGGCCTGTTGTCTCACCCTAATCTTCCCTCTCGCCATTGGATCTCGCTTTTTGACCTGCTGTCAACCCACATTGTACAAGAGTGCGGTGATGCTGGTCGCACTCTTGGGCTCATCGAACCCGTCTCCAAGATTCTCGTAGAAAACCTTTTCAACAACACTGACAAGTCAAATCAGTTGGCTCTCGAGGTGGCGGCACTGCTATTTACCATTGCCAAGCTGCCGCGGGACCGCCAAGCTGTTGAAGTGGCTCGACGCCGCCTCTGGGGAGCACCTCCAACCACGTCGAGGGCCTCGTCTTTTGATCCCTTTGATAATCTCTACAAACTTCAAGACCAGAGCATGAACTTTCTCTATAATAACTTGGAAAAGTTTGGTGATGCTGCAGATATCGCAGCTTACTTTGATGCTGTAAATAGATTTACGGCTGCATATGTACCAGAAGCCGGCATTAAAATGTTGTCCAAATTGCAGGACGGCCTGTGCCCATGGATTCAGGACGAGAAGGCTCAGTTGAAGCTGAGTGACGAGTCCCCCATGGCCGCTGCAGTAAGTATTCAGTGTAAAAGTATAGTAAGCTTTTAAAAGCTAACGCGTCCTAGTTGCGAGCAATTTGGGACACCATTGGTCGTCAGCTCGTCTCACTAGGGTCCCTCGGCAACAAGGATCTCAACTTAGTTGAGCCACTTATTTCGGCAGGATTCAAAAGCAAACATCGATACATTGTCAACAAGATGGCTGAAACTTGGAACGAAATCTACAAGGATGAGGAAAGTCTTGATTGCTCTGATAGTCTCAAGGCAATCATCACGGCCCTTCGACCAAGGGTGGATGTGTCTTTCCCCGGAATGGAGGAGTCAAGCGGCGAGTTTGGTGCCCAAGCTCAGTCATTTATCGAATCACAGGATGACCTCAGCTTCATTGCATTATCGTCGACCAAGTCAGACCGGAATGAGCAAGAGCCGCCTCCTCCCTCGGGCGCGTCATTGCTCAAGCCTGCTGTCAACGGTCCCATGACTAGGAAGCGCCGAAGGGATGCGACTCCAGACGTGATCGAGATAAAGTCAAAGTCTAAGAAGCGCACGGCTACACCTCGTCTACGACACGACAATTCCCAGATTCAATTTGCTCCAATTGTGTCCTCTCCTCTTGTGGGTGAATCTCAGCACCTCACAGAGAGACAAAAGGAGGTTCGACAGCGACAACAAGAAAATATTGGAATCTACGCGGGTATTAGGTCTAGCCCACGAACCCGTTCAAAGGCTGCTGAGGAAGCAAAGGTCAAAGAACCAACCGAGGAAAGAGCCAGAAACCAGGAGTCGACACCAGAACGGTCTGCTTCCTATGTGGAGTTTATCAGCTCAACTCCTACTCCTCGTCGCGGACAGGCATTGCAGATTGAAGACTATGCTGATCCGCCA
Organism: Calonectria ilicicola; assembly: GCA_020809705.1. Taxonomy (NCBI): domain Eukaryota; kingdom Fungi; phylum Ascomycota; class Sordariomycetes; order Hypocreales; family Nectriaceae; genus Calonectria; species Calonectria ilicicola. The sequence goes on along the minus strand of CP085827.1, from coordinate 5,115,140 downwards.
TCTTCACCACCTGACCCGAGACGCAACCCGCTCTTAACCGAGATTCAAACCAGGTCGAGAGCCAGGAGCTCATTGGACAGTTGGCAATTTTCATCGCCCCCAGGGACACCACCAACAAACCGAAGAGCCGAGGACAGACTTCCCCGGGTTATGTCTGCTGGACGGGCCTCGCGACGAAGCCGCCGTAAGAGGGCCAAGTCGAAGTCGCCAGTCGAGACTGAGGAAGTTATTCCTTCTAGCATTGTGGAGGAGCCTGTCCTCGAAGTTGCTGATGATGCCCCTGCAGACCCAGAGCCAGAAAACGAAGAGGCTGATGAGGAGACTGTTCAGGAGAGCGTCGAGGAGAGTGTCGAGGAGGTTGTCGAGACTGCTGAGGAGGTTATCGAGGCCGCTGAAGAGGTCATCGAAGCTGACGAAGAGGTTGTCGAAGCTGAGGAAGAGGTTGCTGAGGAGGAGGCCGAGGAGGAGGCTGAGGAAGAGGTTGAGGAAGCGGTTGAGGATGTCGAGATGACCGTTGAGGCGGCACCCGATGTTCCATCCACACCTCGACACCGGCCACCACCAGACAACAAGGTCCAAGATACTCCCAGGTCAGTGGACGACGAGTTTGTGGATGCCAGAAGCAGCCCCGAACAGCCACCCGAGGAGGAGACACACGTTCAAGTCACAGAGGTGGCTGATAGCCAGAAGCATGACTCTTCATTTGAGCTTAGCGAAGTTGATGAAAGCAGCATGATGAGGCTTGTGGTTGAGCTCGAAGCAAAAAGCTGCGACCTGCCATTTGATAGGCTCAGCAACGCTTCACCTCAAAAATGTATTACTGTTCATCCTGAATCGCCCGAAAAGGAGCAGGCAAAACCGAGGAGGGGTAGAAAGCGTTCTCTATCTCCAGTCATTCCGTCAACGCCTATGCAGCCCGACTCGGGGTCACAAAGTCAAAGCCAGAGCCAGAGCCAGAGCCAGAGCAAGAGCAAAAAGAGAAAGCGGGCTGCATTGCATGCTGAGCGTCGCAGCAAGCGGAGACGGGCTGGTGCTGCATCTGAGCAAGACCAAGAGGCAGAGATTGAGGCGACGCCAACTGCGGTTGAGACGGATTCTCCAGCCACCAGAACGCGGCGCTCTTCGCGTCGAAATGCGGGAAGGAGTAAAAAGCAACAAGAAGCAGATTCCCAAGGTTCAGGGGTGGACGAGGCAATAAAATTGCCGTCCAAGCAGGTGGCATCAGCTGACCGAGCGGAGGGGGACACGGACGAAGAGCTTATGTCGCAGCTGGTGACCGAGTCTAACGCGGCTTCGCAGAGTCAATCACAAGCAGATGTGGACCTTGCAGCAGAAACGCAAGAAGAAGCAGAGGCGCCCCCGGCTGAAAATGCAGAGGCTGAAGAGAACAAGACTAGCTCCATCATGGATATACTACGTGGCGGTCTAGATCAACTGCGCGAAGCGGCACTATCTCGTGATGAAGTGTACCGATTGGAGGACATGTTGATGGACATGAAGCGGGAGCTGTTTGAGGCGGAGAGGCGGGGCAGACATTGACATTGAGAGCCCAGTCTTTATGATGCATTATTATGGCGAATGCATTCTTACGGCGAATGGGAGTGTTTTTTGTTTTGGAGAGGAATTGTATCACTGCTATACCTATACCTATACTGTATAGAGGGCTCGTCTTGGCTCACTCTGTAACGTCTCACGAAGGAAGCTTTCACATGTACAAACTACGCAGTTACCTACAGCTACATAGATGCAAGGGAAAACAATAAAAATTAAAGATAATCCACACCGACAAACGAGTTATGCACTTTGACAAGGAAGGCTAGACCGGTGCATCAGAGTCCGGGGAAGATGCGCGGCAGATTGTGTCCCCATTGTTACCCAAAGACCGTTTTGATGGAGTTTGGAGTTGATCTGGAGTCAAAGAGATCTGCGGGTTTGTCAGCGATAGAGGGAGTCTGGACCGACGGTGTGGGTGCGGGTGCGGGTGCAGGGCGTGGCCACGACTTTGGGCTGGCTGCCCCAGCGTAAACTTCCCGTGCCGTCTTGTCATGGGGCAACTGGTTGCGGAGGATCGCCCAAAGCTTACTGGAGAAGGGGAAGAGAGAGGCCAGAAAAGAAAAAAAGGCGGACTAGAGGAAACGGAGAGAGAGATTGGCCCAAGCGGCGAGAGCCAATCTGGCAGCAGGAGGAGGGTGAGGAGGGTGGAGGGGCACAGAGGGGAGGGAGAACAGACTCCGGAGGTCGGTTTTGCCTAAATGGGCAACCCGATGGTCGGACAGGGTGTGATTGAAGTGGTTTGGTTGGTGGAGACGGGAGGACGGAGACTGCTAGGATAGGAAGTTTATGAGGTAGGATGGGGTGAGAGGCTAGGGTGGACTCACTAGTGTTTTGGGTTTTCCTTTATTCCCTGGCTTGTTTCCTTGGAGCCGGCTATTATCAAATGGTTGGGTTTTCGCTCTGCCGGGTCACATTTACTTGGTTACTTTTTGCTTGGCATCTCTTGTCAAGTCATCCGGGACCATCGTGGGAACCCGACGGCGGCGGAATGGAGGAGGGGGGGATGATCGATGATGGATGGATGGGGACGGGATAAGGAAAACAGGTTCGTTTGCCGTGTCTCTTGTCTTGGCATGACGTGAGATGACTGGTTGCTCCCCACCGTTCTATTAGATGCAATGCAAGGAATTAAACTACATGGCTCCGTTGGAGAAATATGGAGTCGTACTGGCGGCTGCGGTATGTACAGAGTGCAGCCCCGGGGGCAGGATGCTTTCCTGAGGGGTCGAGGCGAGTCTAAAAGAATGCAACACAAGGCCAAAACACACACTCACTCACTCACATACGATGGCGACAACGTTTTGGAGACACGGCCCTCCCCCCCCCTCCTCCCCGCAGGAAATGGTTAATTGGCTAGTGTCAAGTGCACGCTTGTTTGGTGTCGTCTTTTTTATTCTGTTGCCTAGAAAAGACTGGGGCAAGCATCCGGGGCAGCAGCACCGCTAGCTAGCCTTGTAGGTTATCTGCCATGCAGGTTGTGGTGGTGCTGCAGCAGCAGTCCTAGCGAGCAACGACACACTGTTGTTGGTTTGGCAGCACAGTTGCGGCTGGGCGCACTGGGCTGAGGGAGATCAGAATCCCTTTTGCTTGCTGCACCGGGGAACTGCCAGCGGGGAAGACGGGACCCTCCCCCTTCCACACCATAGTAACTGGATCCAGTTTTCATAAAGCACACACTTAGTTTTTTGACAAGACGACAGACAGGCTGAAAGAAGACCGTGTGTGCCCTCGGCAGCTGCTGGTCCGATGGGCCACAGACCAGCACAGGACCCAAAACAGTAGCGATCAGCGAGGAAACGTTGGTCACGGACCGCGCACCAAGGGGAAAGTCCATGTACGTAGTTTAGTTTACGGTAGATCACGCACACAAAAGGGATAGGGAAAGAGAAAAAAAAGAAAAGACCAAGAAAACTACTGGGATATAGGCAAAAAAAAGTTTTATTAATGCCTCGATAAAGGATCGCGAGAACCCTTTGCGCATGCGGGAATCGTGGTGTGATGTGCAGGGATCTTAGATGCGAAGAGAAAAATCTGAGTATGTATCGGGATGTGGTTCGCTACCGGCATTGGACGTCTGGTAAAGAGGATCCTTTGTTGGCAAGGACCCGGGTTGTTTGCCAGCCAGTCAGTCAGCAACCGGCAGTAGCAGTACGTCGGACGACAGACAGACGCCACAGGAAACAAGAGGCTCAGGTTGCGGCAACTTTTTTAATATATCCAAATCCCACCAACCACGCAGGTACCCAGTACGCAGCGCCGCCGTATCTTGTTCTGCCCAGTGGTTTCATCTCTCGGGTCCAAGGACCGAAGGATTTCCGGACCCACGCCGCCGGCCACACGGCACTTGGGCGCCGTCGCCGCGATGCTGCAGACCGCGGCCTTGCTAGCGCGCCACTGCACGTGTGTGGTGACCGCCCCCCGTCTCCCCCGGGTTAATCTTTCTGATTCAACCCGATGGTTCATCTTGACCAATGCAGGAAACCCGAAAGACGCCCCCAAATTAGGAAGGCCAGTTTGTTGTACATGCAGCTGAAAAAAAAACGAACACACATGTGAGATATTGGTAAGAAAAAAAAAGCCATTGTTTTCTCTCTCTCCCAATCGTAATCCCAAATGCAAGTGAAATGCAAGCCTGAGCAGGGCTTCGCTCCGGGACCAACTCGCTGAATCCATCTCAATCGGCCCGCTCAAGCCTCGAGTGACGTAAGAGCCCCATGGAGGCTCCATGGCCCTAAAATTCTGAGGCGCCCAGATACAGACAGACGGTCGAATCAAGCAGTTGAACTGGAGACCAAACGTCGCCGTATATATCCGAAGCGGGACGTTGATTACGGTGCCCGTCGAACGGACGCCCGCCATTCGTCCTCGACGGTATCAATTCTCGCACAAGCTCGGGTGGATCAGCAGGGAACATGTGCCCACTCGTTGGGAATTTTGCAATGGGATGTTGGTGGTCCACCGAAGAGAGGGGGGGTCACAGGGAAGCGGCCGTTTTCCAACCGTCAACAGGCAGAGGCACGGCGTAGTGCTTGTTGCTGGTGCATGGTGGACCTTGACCAACGACCCCATCCACACGGGCTGTCTTGACAGGCAAGCTCCGTTCATGACGGGCCCCCCAGAGTGGACGGAGGGAGGGCGAGGACCAAGCAAGGCGAGGAGGAGACAAAAAAGAACGCACTTTGTTGCTACCCATCCATGTACAAGACGAAAACAAGATGGACAGGGGGGTCGGGCAGCAAACAGAGAGAGAGAGACATGACAGCAGAGAGGGACGGAGAGTGACATGTTGGTCTCACAGGCTACGATGCTGAATCGCAAGTCTAACCTTTTGCAATCATCAAGATTGCAGCTTTTAGTGCCGTGTTATTTTTTGGTTCTAGACGTTTTGTTGGTGTTGGAAATCCGGAGTGCAGCATGGCTTGAATTAGCATGTGTGATGAATCTCTGTAGTGTACATGGCGATACTCGATCTGGTTCGGCTGGTGGCGTCGCGGCAGACCACGGGAGGGCGTTGGCTTGCACAAGTCGCTTTTTTTTTTTCCTTTTCCCCAAAAGCAACGAGGAGCAAGTATCAGGTACCCCAACAGGCTGAACCAGGTTGGTCCCTCTGGATCCGACCCCGGAGTGTAACCAAAGAAAAAAAAAGAGACAGATGTGGGCTGGGTTGGGTTGGATTGGATTGTGGGAAATGGTCTGGGGCACCGCACACCACGCGCGCACCTCCCTGACACTCTGGGGGAAGGCGGAGATTGGCCGCTCGCTTTTCTGCAGATGCAGGCACTCCTTGCAAGATGTGTGATGTGCCGCACGTCCAGCGCAACCTCGAAACAGCGGGAGACCAGAGTCTGGCCAGGCCAGTTGATTCTCGGCCGGCAAATAGATGCTTGCATAGAAGAAGGCGTTTTTTGAGGACGGCGTATATATTGGTGCACAGTCGTTGTCGTTGTTTCGCAGGGGAAGCAGGCCAAGCTTCTACCGCAGAGCCTCACGCTTGGCTGACCTCTCGGCAGCGTCGCCTAGGACGGAACGACGCCATGGCGTTCCCAGCCCGTGATTCCTGTGTCCCCGCCTTGTCCTTGGCGGGGGGAGGCAGACGACGAGAGAGAGCGAGAGAGACATGGATCTGGGCTCTGTGAGAGCACACGAGGGTGGTTCACGTGAAGAAGGGCACACGCTCGCTCTATCTCTCTATTCGTTTCTGGCTCCAATCGCCAAGCTTCGTCCGCCACCTGGAGCTCGGATTGCCTGTCTCGATCCCCAGCCTCGCGGGGCTCGAACGGTCTGTCTGGTCCATTCTCTCGCGAATCATGCAAACGGGTGGTGGTCTTGGCGAATCTTGAAGCAACGACAACAGTTGGTGCAATGCTTTAATTTTTCTTTTTCATTTTTCGCTTCCCGCCGCCGCTCCTCGCGACGGGCCCAAAGTGTAATCGAGAAAAATGCCCGACCCAGAGACTTGACGCATTCGTCCAATTGGGCAACGGCCAAGCCCGCAAGCCCAGCCCAGGCAAGGATGGGAGCTTTGGAGAAACGTGAACAGCCGGTCAAAACGCCTTTGCGAAATCCACATGCATCCCCAGACGCAATGCCACACCAGGCCGGGGGGGCAACAGAGAGGGAGGGAGGGCCCCAGAAGGAGAGCCCAGCCCAGCCCCGGTTTTCATCCCCCGAAGCCATGTCCCTCCGCGCGCGCTTACAATGACGTCGTCCTTTCCCCACGCTCTCCAGCGCAAAGAGCCATCATGACCAGGCCTGCGGTTGGAGCGGTCTTGTGAGGTTTTAACTCGTGGAGCTGGGGCCATTTTCCTTGGGGGAAGGGGAGGCAGGGAGGGGGAGAAATAGGTCAATTGCACAAGATAGAGAGAGAGGCGTGCGTGTATCGGATACGGTGCCTTTTTCCCCAATGCTCGCCTCTCTTTTTTTTACGCTCTTAGTGTTAGGCGCCGGGGGCGCACCAGCACCAGCAGCACGGCACAGAAGCACAGATTAGAGAGACCTTGGGGACACTGCAGCACCAGCAGCGAGAGAGAGCTAGCTAGGCCACAAACAAACCTTGCGGTGCGGTACATGGGTCGAGGCGTGTACACAGTCACAGCATGTCCACAGACATTCGACTTATGCGACGCCTGAGTCAAGGGTGTGCGCAGTGCTAGCATGAGAGACCGTGGACCCAGTGGTTCGGCTTGACTTTTTCCCAAGCTCAACGACCCAGGTTCCCCTCTGATGTGCGACTGACAGATATCGTCGCCGCCTGCTTATATAGACCCCGTGGGATCCCCTTCCCCGACGATCACTACTCTTCCATCCGTGTCAACAATTCTTTCTCAAGTGGAACAAGTTTCACTTGCATAAAACATCAGCAGCTTGTGCTGACCTTCTTCGACTCTTTGTTCCTTTCCCTTTATCGCAAGCGACGCAGCGACACCGCTCGTCCCCCCCGTTGCCCATCATGACCAAGACGTATCTTGGAATGAGAGGCAAATCTCTCAACTATGCCATCAGTCTGGTCGCAGGATGTGATTTCTTGCTCTTCGGTTATGGTAAGTCCTCTCGCGCCGCCAATTGATGTCTCAGTTCTTTTTTTTTTCCCCTTCTTCTTGCAGCGCAGCGTTGGCGCGCTATCGTCGCAGTCAAGCTTTCATAGGTCTCCCCACAAAGACTAACACGCGCTTCCAGATCAGGGTGTCATGGGAGGTATCCTGACGCTCCCCATCTTCCTCGCCCAATTCCCCGACATCAACGACAGTGAAGCTGGCATCAGCTCTCACCTCAAGGCTGAACGTTCCTCCAACCAGGGTATCGCGATTGCTTCCTACAACTTGGGATGCTTCATTGGTGCCATTATTACAATCTTTATCGGAAACCCTCTCGGTCGCAAGCGCATGATCTTCCTCGGTACTGCTATCATGGTCGTTGGTGCTGCTCTGCAATGCTCTGCCTTTTCTCTGGAACACTTCATTGTTGGTCGAATCATTACCGGTTTAGGAAATGGTGGAAACACGTCGACGGTGCCCATGTGGCAATCTGAGACCTGTTCGTCCCACAAGCGAGGCAAACTCGTCATGATTGAAGGTGCCCTCATTTCTTGCGGTATCATGATTTCGTACTGGATCGACTATGGTCTGGCTCATGCTCCAGGCGAGGTCGCATGGCGATTCCCCATTGCCTTCCAGATCGTCTTCTGTCTCTTCATTCTCGCTTTCGTCATGGGTCTCCCCGAGTCCCCCCGTTGGCTCATCCTCAAGGGCCAGGAAGCCGAGGCCCGCTCTGTGCTTGCCGCTATCGCTGATCTCGACGAGAACGACGCCTTTGTTGAGAACGAGCTCAAGGCTATCAAGGAGACCAACGCTGAGATGAGCAAGGGTACTTTCGCCGATCTCTTCAAGCGCAACGACAACCGCAACCTTCACCGTGTCTTGATCGGTTTCACCAACCAGATGATGCAGCAGATTTGCGGTATCAACCTGATTACCTACTATGCTGCCAAGATTTACAGCGACTTGGGCATGGGTGCTGGTCTCTCTCGATTGTTGGCTGCTCTCAACGGTACTGAATACTTCATCGCCTCTTGGCCCGCTGTCTACCTCGTCGAGAAGGTCGGTCGTCGTAAGCTGATGCTTTTCGGTGCCATGGGCCAGGCTGCTACCATGGCTGTTCTCTCTGGTGTCGGTTCTCAGGAGCACAACAAGGGTTGCCAGATTGCCGGTGTCGTGTTCCTCTTCGTCTTCAACTCCTTCTTCGCCGTCGGCTGGTAAGTGCACTCAATCCACAGACAAAAATAAAAATTGCTAACTGAAAAAAACTAGGCTCGGTATGACTTGGTTGTACCCCGCTGAGATTGTGCCCCTCAACATTCGTGCGCCTTCCAACGCTTTGTCCACCAGCTCCAACTGGATCTTCAACTTCATGGTAAGCCTCACCCCAATCACAACTACGCAACCACACAATCACCTAATTAATTGGGCAATTAATTAAATAATTGCTTAATTACTTACACCATACTCAACGTGGCCCCACTTTTACTGCACAATATGTCTAACTTCCCAAATAGGTTGTCATGATCACCCCCGTGTCTTTCACCAGCATCGGACATCACACATACACCGTTTTCGCAGTTATCAACTTCCTAATGGTTCCCGCGGTGTACTTCTTTTACCCAGAAACAGCCTATCGCTCTTTGGAAGAGATGGATACCATCTTCCAGAAGGTCAAGGGTTTCAAGGGAGCTTTCGATGTCATCAAGGTGGCCGAGGTCGAGCCTCACCGATATGGCAAGAACGGAGAACTCCTCATTGCCGTCGACGAGATCGAAGACAAGGCCAATGTCGAGCACCGAGGCGGAAGCTCCAGCGGCAGCTTGCCTGCTGCTGCTCTGTTCACCTCTACTGATGAGGAGAACCAGCGTCGCGAGAAGTAGAGCGCGGGCGCACGGGTTGAAGGAGGCAGGTTGGATAGTCGCGCACTAGCTCAGCAAGCATCCAGGCTGCCATTTAATAGGGAAGGAGGCTCTGGATTAATTTTGATACCTCCAGAGTCGAGTCTTTAATGGATTAACGTAACCATGCAGACATAAGACCATAGCTAGTCATAATGCCCCAATAGATATAGTTCAAGAAACCGCCGACGGACCAAAAGTGACTTTCTGACTCGCATGATTTAAAAACACGAATTGAAACTAAGTTTTCACTATTTTCTAACCGACTAGATTAACGAATGGCGATCTGGGTGTTTTCGCTTCAACGGCAACCAACTTCGCCCCCACCATGTGGTACCCACATGGTGACGGAAACCATTGCGCACTTAGATATAATGGGTATTTTAAGCCATATAATTGTAGAGAAAGTCATAGAAGCAGCTGCAGCAAGTTTTGTGAACGCGGGCTAGCTGTTGCAAGCTACTATGGCGGGCGGCTGTTGCAGGTCAGGTCAACAGGCCAGTCGACAGGTCAATCGGTGTAGCTGATGCAGTCCCGGGCAGTAACCTAGAACCTGGCGGTTACATCCCGAGTTAGCCAACTTTTCTATACGCCAGGCAGACACTCGCGTCATCTTGGTACTGACTTGTTGACCGACCTGACGGTCTGACTTGCAACAGTAGTCTAAAATAGCTACGTTGACTAAGCTGTCAAATTGAAGATAAGCTAATATTGTGCTACGAATTAATAGAGTGTGACTTGAATTTTGCCGCAACCATGAACGTAACATAAATTATTGATTGACCTGTCGACTGGCCTGTTGACCTGACCTGCAACAGCCGCCCGCCATAGCAGCTTACAACAGCTAACCCGCGTTCACAAAACTTACTGCAGCTGCTTCTATGACTTTCTCTACAATTATATGGCTTAAAATATCATCATGTATAAGATTATGTATGTTATATGTATTCAAAGTGTCTAAAAGTACGCCGTGATTGCGTACACTACAGCTTTTGAAAGATTGACCCCCTCTACTTTCTGACCATTTCCAGGCTGTCTAGTAAATAAATAAACACTAAGGAAATAAATAAGCAAAATAATATAATTTTATTTATTTAGGTACTTATTTATTTTCAGCCCTCAAGTGGAGGTCTAGAGCAATCAAATTCTGTGATGTCCAATGCGAAGAGATCACGAGGAGATAATTTTCCAAGAGGTGCATTGTACATGTGTAGACTAGGGCCAAGTGGTTGAAAATGCAAATGCGCATTCGGAATTTTGCCTCTGGTGGTGGGTTATGTGGCTGTCAAGGAAAGCTGAACTATGAGTAGGATAGTTGAAAAAACATGCACCAAAGGATTTTATTGCGGAGGAGCTTATAAAATAATTAATTAATTTATCCCTTGAACTTCTGATTCACTCAATTAGTACCCGAATACTCCGGGCCCTTGTGTGCAAATATGATCCCGCGTCTCTAATTTGAGAATGAGAACACCTTCCAGTTGACCATGGTCCTTCACATTCAATCTTAGCGTATAATTTGCTATAAATTACCCATGATGTGACCAGAGTCGGTATTTTAGATGCTTTTAGGGGTTTCTAGCTAGTCAGAATAGAGACTAAAATCGACATTCGCTATATAGTCGCGCGTGTATTCGCGTTGGATAGCATCGTAATCCCATTCGTCGGAGCCGTCAATAGTGAACTGGACTGTATAATCGTTCAGATTGTACTCTCTGAACTTATAGCCATTCTCCCTTTCCTGCAATGCGCGGTGCGGCCACTTTTCGAAATTGAATTCGACGCCGACGGTGTCAAGCTCGTGACAGATTCCATAACAGAGCGTATCGTTGTATTGGCATCTGATCTCCCACAAATTAGGTAGCTCGTTTGGAGTGCTTCTCATCAGATCAACCAAGCGTTCCAGGGTATCTTCAAGCATCCCCCGACCCCATTCGTGTGACAAGATGATTGATTCGACTGTAGGTGGGAAGATTTCAACGAGTGGGTGCAAGTCAGTTTGCAGATCGCTATCAATGCACAGCAAATCTGCACTAAGGCCTAACTCTTTAAGAATACTAAATTCTTTGAGAGAAGGCACAAAATGGCTTGGCCCGCCTCGGTGATATCGAAGGTCAAGATGGAGGCAAGTCAATGAATCCCGATGGTTCTTGAGACATTCTATCAAATCCCCCATCTCAGCTCCAGGGCCAAAAAAATCGGTTGATGGGGTAATATCTCTTGATTCGTAATTGGCGCGACGAACATAATACTCAGCCCCGACATGGACTTCGCAGACGAAGGTCTGTAACCCACCTGTGCATGAATCCAAGAGCTGTTGGATGTCTGGAAGTGACAGCCAAGTTTCTTGCAAATGAAGCTTCTTGAGGTTTGGTAGGAGGGGAATGGGGCAAATTTCGTTTGTTTGAGAGATAGTGAGCGTCTCAATATTTGTCGCCCATTGTAGCAGTGTTGGAGCAAAAGCGCTTAGCTCCAAGTGTTTGATGGGGAGATTAGGGAAACCAAGGGCTCGGAAAGCTGGCGGGTGAAAAATTTCGAATGTTATGCCCGTAGGTATTCTGAGAGACTGAATATTAGGCAGAGATCCGATAATAATGGTAAAGAGCTCGCCGACCATCCATTCACGCAATTCTCGTGGATGAGTTGCGGCCAGGATTCCCACAGATTCGGGGACCAGAAATGATTCAATCAACATGCGAAAACCCAGAGGCCCCTCCGGATCGTTCTCAAGGCGTTCTCTCCACACTTTGTCAAAGTCAAGCCCTCGTGCCTCAGCAACTTGCTTGGCCACCATTCCGACGGGACCAGAAGAAACCGTTGCGTCTTCCAGTAGGTCTTGTTCGAAAGCGACGACCTTCACTGCGCACGCTAGGTCGTTTCGATCGATCATAGTACGCATCAAACACATCAGTCGATGATCCCATTTCAACCCGGTGTTTGTGACTTCTGGGTGAAATGAAAGGTGGTGGCACAGCATTTGTTGAGCCACCTCGCATATTCTGCGCGAGACTCGACATAAGCTCAATAGCTCTTTGCGCGTAGGATAAACCGGAGCGTCGAATGTTATATTTGTCGATGGACCGAATGTCGGGGTGTGTATCCCGTGACAGTGCGAGCAAAAGTGGCTAAAGATTTCTTGGAGGATTTCAGTAGGCAAGTCGTCGAGGGAAGTGGCGCCAGCAGAGGTTGCGATTTGCTCTAAGGTGGGCAAAAGTGAAGATGAGAGGTCTTCCATGGTCTTTAGTCTTGCAATGTGAGTGGAGTGATGAGGTTTTGAAGTGTGATGATCTGTTATGCTAGAAAGTCGAGGTGGTGTTGGAAGATGCGTAGTTCACCCAGAGAGCGGTTGTTTGTTTTCAGGTGTCACTGCAGACGCGAACCGAGGCGACTTAAGGTAACACCAAAAACAATTCTCTCGGGGGAGAACGCGCCGTTTCCTCCCTAATTTTCACATATTGCGAACACTCGTGAAGCTGTGTCCTGCATCCCGTGAGAGTAAAACAAACAAATATCATTTTCCAATCGAGCTCCTGGGCTAGTTGAGCTCATGATGCTGAAGGTGAGGCCAAGAGGCATACCCTTCTTGCGCGTATATACATATTGTGCTGATTTCACATCACCAACTGTTCCAGAAAAATCCTAACAAGAATCATTAAAATAAATAATATTAGTTATAATAAATAAATTTATGTTTATTATAAATAAAATTATTTATTTTTCGATTTTCTTTTAGGATTTTTCTAAAATAATTATTTTTAAATGGCATTCTGTAAGTTAGATATTTGTTTTATTTTTCTATTTACTAATAATATTATATATAGACACGTCAACCTTCAAGTATTGTTTCTAAATAAACACCCATACTTATCATGTCTAATGCGGAATACAAACGACGACGATGTAACACTTATGCTCAATTACCCGGAACACTTAGTATATTGTTCCCTAGGCTATACCTATTCTGAGCTTCAAGACCTCGAAAAGTATGGACGAGTAATGATTGACATTTGTGTTATGTGTACACCTAGCAGAATGTATGTGTGGTGCGTAGCAAAACTCTTCACACGGGTAACAGCCAACCGGACGGTACACTTCGTTCACAGGTTGACAGGAAACTGGTAATACATAACACAACGAAATGATGTAGATCATGCGGAAATAAGGTCAAGAGATGGAGGATGACTTCTTCAAACGATACATCAACCGCACGACTCTTTCTACTTCTCCGACAATGCGACGGCAAATAAGATAGTAAAATACAAGCTTGGATGGCTCTCGCCATTATTACAAGAATGAATAAAGACAGAAACAGGAGTTGTAATGAGCTTGGATGCCCCCCACCCTAATTTCAAGAACACAACAAGACAATAAGAACGGAGACAATCCGCTAGGTCAGGATGGCTCTCTCCAGCTCGACAAGATGGCGCTAGCCAGGTTGGATGGATGGATCTGCTTAGCTGACAAGATGGCGCGAGCCAGGTCAAGTAGATGGTTCTGCTGAGTCGACAAGATGGCGCTAGCCAGGTCATATGGGTGGCTCTGCTAGGTTGACAAGATGGCGCGAGCCATGTCGGGTGGATGGCTCTCGCCAGGTTGGATAAGATGGTGCTTGTCATGTCGGATAGCTTTTGTAAGGTTGGACGGCTCTCACCAATCCGCGAGTCGCTGCATTTACCAGCTTTGGTATGTTTGAACACCACGACCACCACGACCGCCACGACTACCTCGACCACCACGATAACCTCTACCCCCGCGATAACCCCCCCGACCACGGCCATCATGCTTGGATCCATCTCGCCCCCCATTCTTCATGTAATGAAGGGTTTGTTCTGGTTTGGCTTTATCCTCCTTGGCCAGCAACGGATCATTGGAATCCACTTTGATCACAGTGACTTCAGTAGACGACTGGCTGACAAATTCAATCGACGGCTCATGTTCATACTTCCAGTCTTTTTGTTGAACCCAACGCTCATCAATGTGACGGCCGTGGAGCTGCCACTCACGGTACATGTCGTGATCGCCCCAGCCTGTCCCAACTGAAGACGGACGGTGATATTTCAACATATGCCCACGTGAGGTTGCCGACTGAACAAAATTGCCGGATTCGGCAGGGGGGATGAAAGACTTTGTTTCCGATAGGAGGGCTCTCGCCTCAGGGTCGGGTCCAAGAAGTTGGCCCTCTGGCCAGATTGGGCCTTCCAGTTCCATGATTGGCCCGAAAATGTGCTTGGTGTCGACTTTTGGGCCATCACTCTGCCAAATATCCTCAATCTTGAAGATTTTCCGTGGGTCCCTGTCGAATGGAGGGATTGTTGGCCGAGGACGAGGGAACCACTCTTTCCACCCGTTCTTCTCGAACTCGGGTAGGTCCTCCAGGTCGATTTTTTTGAGCTGGCTCTCACCCTCTTGAAATCGTTCAATCCATATGAACGTCTTCTCTGCTGCTTCCTCATTTTGAGGAATGGGACTGCCATACTGGCAAGCGCGCAGCCTCTCTTGGCCGGATGCCATTACCACTTTGGGCCCCGTGAAAACTTCCAAGTCCTTTTCTTCAGCTTTTAAAACCTTCATGTCCCTCATGTAGGCCTTGACATCGGCCCCAGGATCCTCAGGGTTGTAGCGCCATGACTTGGGGTATTGTTCATGAGGTAGTTCAGCACGGCTGTTGAGGGCGGCGTAGTTCTTTTGGGGTGTCATATCTGGTTACGATTAGACTGAGTAAATATATATATTGGCAATGAATACTTTACTAGTATAGGGTGGTGGTAATAGTGGTGTCGATGGTGTTGGTGCTGTTGCTGTTGGTGCTGTTGCTGTTGGGCTTCTTGGCATTGATGCTGGTTGAAGAAGAATCGAAAACGCTACATCTATTTCAGTCTCCAAACTTCAGTGGGAAATGCTATTGATAGTGAAAATGGCGTGCATAAAATCGATATGCAACACATCCTCATCAGGCGACGCCAGGTGACAAACACCTGCAGGCGAAAGAATCGAATTCTTTTTTTTTCTTTAACACAAAAAAAAAAAAAAAAAGTTCCGCCCTAGGATTTACTCTTGCCTAAATTAGGTTTGGAAAGAAGTCTGTATGCACGATTATAAAACCTAGTTGTATTGATAGGTGCTCCCTTTTAGGCCGAGCTTGTAATTGCCTTTAAAAGCAGGATTCAAGTCTAGGTGCACCGTTCTAGACACACTACTACGTTTATTTGCAGATGTCACTATTTATATCTGAGCATCGCATGGCTATAGAAAGCCTTGGTATAGCTACCAGTGTGACTAGCAGAATATTATTAGTAGGTGCCTGTTGAGAGCACAGGGGCTATCTCACAGGATCATCCTACTTACAGAAATCAGGATGTGGTGTAAAGTAGATTCCTGTGGTTATCAAATTGCCGAAATTCCATGGAAGTCTTGCTGGTTCTTATTGTTTGTGGATTGTGGAACCGCCAAACGGCTTGCCAGAAGTTGCCAGTGATTGCCAGATGAGTGCTCTGGCAAGTAACA
This sequence comes from Calonectria ilicicola, assembly GCA_020809705.1. Taxonomy (NCBI): domain Eukaryota; kingdom Fungi; phylum Ascomycota; class Sordariomycetes; order Hypocreales; family Nectriaceae; genus Calonectria; species Calonectria ilicicola. Next base: position 5,099,647 of record CP085827.1, on the reverse strand, counting down.
TGCACAAGTGCATTTTCCAGGAATGAAGTTGAATCGTCTCGGTAAGTCTTCTTCAAAATAACCATCACTACAACATCAACATCAGTACCAGCACCAACAACAACAGCACCAGCACCAGCACCAACAACACCAACACCAACACCAACACCAACACCAACATCATCAAAATGGACTCCCTCACTCGCAACATGACTACCGCTGAGCAAGCCATCGAGCTCTAAAATAGCCGGACTCACCCTCTGCAGTCAGGAGCACAACACTCGGCCGGATATTTCGAAATCTTGGAAGCCCGTCGCCGGCTTCCAGTGTCGAGAATGCGCCAAGAATTCCTGGACGAATACCACAAGTCTCAGGTAAGGATTTATTATATTTATATGCCAAAGACTTTCTCACATTCGGTAGGTGATCATCGTGTCGAGCGAGACAGGAGCGGGGAAGTCCACTCAGATTCCCCAGTTCGTCTTCTTCGATGAGTATGAAAGCGGCCTGGCCGTGGCTTGCACTCAGCCACGAAGACTTGCAGCCACTTCACTGGCACGGCGAGTGGCTCAAGAGATGGATGTCACTTTGGGAGACGAGGTGGGATATTCCGTTCGTTTCGACAAGGCGTCCGGCCCACAAACTCGCCTCAAATACATGTCAGACGGGACCCTTTTGCAAGAGGCAAAGGCCGATAGAAACTTCGGTGCCTACGTAAGTGTGGTGATTTCTACATTGTCCAATATGGAACTAATGAAAAACAGAGCTGCATCATATTGGACGAGGCACATCAGCGTACCACCTCCACCGATATCCTCATGGGACTACTCAAACGGGCCGTGATGAATCGACCTGACTTGAAAGTTGTCATCATGTCAGCAACCTTGGACGCCGACAAGTTCAAGAACTATTTCGGTGTCGGATCCACCTTCGAGGTGGCTGGGCGATCATTCCCAGTTGAAATCAAATATCTTGCGAGAGCTACCCATAATTATCTTTCTTGTGCTTTGCTCGTTGCGCAGCACATTCACCGGGATCTCCCCAAGGGAGATATTCTCCTTTTTGTCTGCACCGCGAAAGAAGTCGAGGGAGTCTGCTCGAAACTCCGAGCGGAGATGAGGGATTTGGAGGTTATGCCACTTCACTCAAAACTCTTGCCCCACGAACAAGACAGAGCCTTTGAAGTGGCCCCTATGGGTAGACGCAAGTGCGTGGTTACGACCAACATTGCCGAAGCCAGCTTGACGATTGACGGAATTGGCTATGTTATCGGTATGTTCCCCCAAACAATCTGCATTTACAATAGAAATTAACAACGATGGATAGATCCAGGTCTTGCCAAAAATTCTGGCTATAGCCCTCGCTCCGGATTAGACACCCTCTTGACTACCGTTATCTCGAAAGCTTCCGCGCAGCAACGAGCAGGTCAAGCAGGTCGTACTGAACCAGGGGTGTGTTTTAGGCTTTATACTGCAGACGACTTTCAGAACCTCTTCCGCTCCTCGTCTCTCCCTGCGATTCTAGAGAACGAAATTGCCACTGAGCTTTTGACTCTCATTAGCATAGGCCATACTCGACCCGCCGCTTTTGACTTTATGGACTTCCCTCACCCCGAAGTTTACTTTCGGGCCATACAAGACTTGGTTGATATGTGAGTTTTCAATTTGATCCCATAATATAACGTACTGACTTTGGATTGAAGGCAATATATTCACAGTAGCAACACTGGATTCGAACTGACCGAAACCGGCCGAGAGGCTTCTAAATTACCATTCCACCCTTCATGGTGGAATTGCATTCGCGCAGGGCATGAACTTGGCTGCAGCGGTGAGATTATTTCCATCGTTGCTCTTGCAGAAACCCAGAATTCCATTTTTATCCGCCCAGAGGCCGTTCGATATGTCGCCGATCAGGCAGGTCAAGTTTTTGCTCACCCACTGTCTGATCACCTCGCCCAACTTAACGCTCTGCACCGATATGTCGACCTCCGTGACAGGGGCTCGGTCGACATGGGCCAGTGGTGCTGCAAACATTTCCTTAGCCGCCGCGAGTTAGATGAAGCGTGTCGAATCCGATGGCAGATCAAAGATATGATCAGGCAGAAGCTGCTTCAATACTTCCCCCTGAGGCAAAAGAATTGCATGGACGCCGATTATGACAGCGTCATCCGACAGGCTCTTGCAAGAGATCTTTTCTACAAGGTGGCATACTAGAAGGAGGGGGATATCTATACCACTGTCCACGACAATCGGCCAGCCGGACTTAACCCCAACAGTTCTCTTGTGGGCATGAACCATAAATGGGTTGTCTCCGATACATTTACGTATCGTGGGAAGCAATATATGGAAAATGTCACAGCCGTTGAAGTAGACTGGCTAGTGGTATGTTATTATATTTCTTCGTTCATCACAGCACCAACTAACGTTTTATTTTAGGATATGGATTATTTCCAAGATTCCAGATTAGTACTGAAGAGGGACGGTGCCTTGAGACAGCCCAAGATCAAAGCGGCCCTCGATGAGGCCAGAGCCAGAAGATCTCAGAACAGCTTGGACCCTACTTCTGAGTAGTTCTTTTCTTTTGCGGCGAGAGCCATCTAATTCAGCCGAGACGAGGTAAAGACTGGCGAGAGCCATCCAATTTAGTGGGGATGAGGTTAAGTATTGGCGAGAGCCATCTAACTCAAAGGGGACGACACAAAGAACTGGCGAGAGCCATCCGATTCAGTGGGGAGGAGCCAAGGGACCGGTGAGAGCCGTCCACTTTGGAGAGGAAGATTGGTTCGCGCCATCTTGCCGGTTAAGGATTGGTGAGAGCCATCCGATGTAGAGGGAATGGAGGAAAGATTGGCTCGCGCCATCTTGCTGGGAGTGACGAGATTAGGGATCGGTGAGCTGTCCGATGTAGAGGGAATGGAGGAAAAGATTGGCTCGCGCCATCTTGTTCATGATGCATTCGGGTTTGGCGAGAGTCGTGATTGCTTCGACAATGTCGTGCTCATCGACCATCGCTCGAACTTCCCTCATGTTAAATTTCACATCAAACAGCCAGGCGTCGACTAGTTGTGCTGTTCAGGCTTTATTCTATATCAAAAGCTTACTTTGATGCTTGTTTAATGATTGATACATGAACTCTTAATTTCCAAGGTTTTACCGTACTGTGGATGAAGTTGATTGTTTCTGGTCAGGTAAATGATGACTTAATAATTGCATCTGTTACCTTCGCTACCCTGAAACTCCTTGGAGAAACCCGGGTTTTCTTGGTATTAGCTTTTGTCTCCGTGGAGCGTAAATCGCCCCTGTTGTATGCCGGGTCGTGGGAAGGAGTAGAAATAGCAGCCTTTCGAAGCGGAGTTGGCAGTTGGAAGCCGAACTATCAGCAAAAGAAACATGGCTCGCGTTAAATAACCGTTGCGCCAAGCAAAAGGGAATGTACACTCCGCTAATGCGTAGTGCAATATTGGCCTATATTCTATATGACAGCTCGGTTTGCCTTTTTCTCAGACTAAACTAAATTATTTAGTTATTTATTTATCTATTATTTTTTATCCATTCGCTTATTTATTTATTTCCGTTCACAAGCGACGAATATAGTTGGTGTCCATGTAGCTCCGGTACTGCGACGAAACTCTGATCAAGCACGCCACCTGTTTTTCAGTAAGCCAGAAGTTTAGTTCTTCGTTTTTTTTCGTTAAATGAGATTTATTTTCTAGCGAAATACTTGACGTGTTCAAGTTTGTGCTGTACAGAAGATTAAATTGATTGTTTCGTGGTCGAGCAAATCATGGCCAAATTTAGTCGTATTTGCCATCGTCGTGTTTCGAGCTCCGTCTTGGTCGAGCCCACGATTTACCAAAATAAATAAGAATAAATAAATAATATAAATTATTTTATTTATTTTTACAGATTTTGGCCAAACTGGATGGCTCTCACCATACAATAGAACAAAAAAGCAAAATGAGGTTTTTACCGTCTTCTCTGCTTCTTTGTGAAAGGTCCGTCATCAATACCCTCTCTGGTAACCTCTTCAACCATGAGTTCCTCGGTAGCATTGCTCTTATCTTCAGCTTTCGTCGCAGTCTTCCCCTCTTCCACTTGTACAATCTTCCATCCATCCTCAATGAGAGGATCAAAGATATCGGCGAACACCATGTAAGTCTCCGCATACCTATCATTCATGTAGTGACTTTGTAGATCTATAAAATTCAGCATTCCGCAGACTTCTCCACGGGCCATGACTGAGTCCATGTCATCCACTGGGTTTCCGGCCTCTTGACATCGAAGCAATACCGCACCGCAGACACTAGCCCGGATAGACCGTCGCTGATTCATGATCTGCGTGGTGGAAATATGTATTCCTTGCTCGGCCTCAATATAGGCAACATCGAGGTGCGGGTCATTTGGGTCTGCGCCATCGGGGATACGAAAAGGGCGATTTGCCGCGCGAGGTCGTCGTCCTATTTTCTTTCGTGCTCCGTATCCATACAGGTATTGTTGGCCCGTGGTAAATCCATCGATCACATACGTATCACCCACGCGTAGGTCGTCACCACAGACGAGTGTTTTGGCTGAGAATTCCGTATTTATGAAAGTATTTTCGAACTTAATGCCTTCATCAAGCTTTGCGAGCGCGATGTCTGTATTTTCCATTCGTGCATGGACATGACCGACAGCTACCCTATCCTCTCCTTGGACGACCTTGAAGATTCTCTGAGCTTCATCATCCTCTTGTCCAAACTTTGTAGGATTTTTCTTGACCAGAGATTCCCAGTTGTGATAGGGGCAAATCAGTCGACGCTCTTCTCCTTTTTCAACGAGGATGCTAGCGGTGACGGCTGAGATCATCTTGTCTTGTTCGTCAACCGACTTTATCATTGCCCCTGGATGAAACATGCCGCCCTGTTCGACGTAATCAGTTTCGTTATCAACAAGCCTGTCAAAATACCGTGGGTCTGGCTCTGCAGTGCGTCTCTGACTCTCGGTGCATGGTAGAGGACCATTATGGTAGCGCCGCCACAACCCTGTGCCAAGAATTCTCCCCGGGAGCTTTGCAAGCCGACTCATGAAGTCTTCATGACTTGTCTTGGGTAGTTCCACGACTAGAGATGTCCACATTATAGATATGCCGATGCAGTCCTTGAAAATGTGATCGGCCCAGTAGAGAAAAACCCCTCGGGGAGGTATCGCATTCGCAGGTGTGGCATGGAAGATCTCGAGCATCTTTGGGTCCATTCTGACACCATCACTGTAGGTTATAACACCAACAATAGGGAAGAACGCATCATCGTCAGCCGGTCTCCAGATAACAACATAACCAGCGATAGTAAAAGGACGCTCATTTTCCTTCGGAATCTCCCCATCAATCCCAAGAACCAGGAACGGCTCAGTCCAGAAAAGAGAAGCGACATTGTATTTCTCTACTAGATAGTCAACGAGTGCGTTTTCTTGTGGTCGGGTCATATTGGAACGCCTCAAGGTTCCATCGGGCCCCCAGTAAGAGAATTCTTCAAAATTTAGAGCGGCGGTTGGTGCATCTGGGAATACCTTCGATGTCGGGACTGTAGTGGAAGTCATTTTTGAAGACGTTTGAGATAGACGGTTTGGCACTAGGAAGTGAAGGTAATAGCAGAGAATTGCGTCCGGAGGCAATTATTTATCCCTCTTTTGCCTCCATCAAGGTAAATAGGGAAGTTTCAACCAACCGTATACCGTATCCACCCTTAACTGTGCGATGTGGCCACTTTTCGTAATCTAAGTGTTTGATGGAGAGATTGGGAAAGCCAAAAAGTTCGGAAGGCCGGTGGGTGAAAAAGATTGAAGTCGACAAGCTTCGGCGATTTTAACTTACCATTAGACATATACGTCTAAAGTGCTTATGAATAATACGCTAACTGCCAGCAAATGGCAAACGTAAGCAGTTTATTGAATAATTCAAGGTAATTCAACAATACAATACTACGGGAGCAGGGGCAATTCACACAGGTGACATAAGGCATCGCACACTATCTCTTAGAATTATTCTAAATAAGCCTAAAAACAAAAATAAATAATATAAATAGATTTATTTAGTACTAGATTTATTTATTTATTTTATAAAATTTTATTTTCTGGTACTGGCAATCTGCTGGAACAGTCTAGCGTGATACACAAAAAACGCGAACACCTGAAGCCGCAGCAAAATACAGATCATGCGATGAAAGTCGGACTATCCTCTGGTCAAAACCCTTGAGCCTCACAACTCCCATTGAACGGCGAAATAATTACAGGCGATCTCAGTGAAGCCAAGTGTCATACTGCACTAGGCTCGTTTGTCCCTCTAGTCGTTTCGCACGTTTCAGTCAAGATGACTTTGAGGAAACCCTATGATTTATGAATAGACAATGAATCCTCAAGGCTTATGTAAAAATTCTCTTGCAGGTTGGATGAGAGGGCTCTTGCCGGTGACGAATATTACGTGCGACTTTTGCGCATGCTAAATTGGGACCTAATATTTCAAGATGCCCTCTTAATAATTCTAAACCTCGTTCACAAAATCATCACACGTTCGATGGTAATTTGTGGTGGCGCGTCGTTTTGCTGGTCCCGTCGTAGGCTGGAACTGCTGATGGATAATCCGACATGAGACGCTACTTGAAGCGCGCTACTACTGGCTACGGCTATTTTGACGCCTTAAATATCAAGTTAGCTGGTAAATACAAGTATTTTTTCGAATAAATCCTTCTATAAAGTGACACCTTCGTCTCTCACAGCTGCAGACATGTTGACTATGGAGTCACACTCCGCTAACCCACCCAGCGCCCTCTCAGCTTGGGCTTATGCGAACCATCAGACTGCATGCATCGTAGGCCGCATAAGTGTTGAATTGACACATTGTGTGCGGATATAAAGGTCTAAATTGACTGATGTGTACAATATAACAATATTATCCTAACCATCAGGGACCACAAAAACCCCTCTTTAGATGAGGGGGTCCAGCTAAGACCTCAATCCAACAGAATCATCAGGATTTAATCCACCCATCAATAGAACGGAGGCCTCATGATTGAGTAGACCCGGCCGTATCGAACAATAAGGCAGATTTGCATATTCCGTTGGGCAAAAATGTGGCTTTGGATTACCCCGCACGATGAGAGCCCATCCTCTGAATCATGGTGTTTTCTTATCCTCCTCGCTTTTGCTATCACCTTACCGGCTTGCTTCAATTAGTCCAGACTTCTCGATTTCAATAGTGTCAACATTGCCTTGATCTTGATTTCGTTATCCGCACTGCTTAGAAATACTGCGATTTTAATTATTTCATACAGAAGATTGACTGAAACTCCATTCTGTTCACAGCCAGCCATGTCCGACCCGAATGATTACACGGTCGGCTGGATCTGCGCAATCTTTACAGAGCAGGTCGCAGCAGCACTTTTTTTAGATGAGAAACATCCACCACCGGATCATATGGCAGATGGTGATACGAACAATTACATATTAGGTCGCATGGGGAAACATAATGTCGCCACCGCCGTGCTACCTGATGGGGAGTATGGCATCGCTTCTGCTTCCAGTGTTGCGACAAGCATGCTACACACGTTCCCGAATATTCGCATCGGTTTGATGGTTGGTATTGGGGGTGGGGCGCCCAGTCCAAACCACGATGTCCGCCTTGGGGATGTCGTTGTCAGCAGTCCACGAAATGGTACTAGCGGCGTTTTCCAATATGATTTTGGCAAAACAATTCAAAACGAAATCTTCCATGAGACTGGGGTTTTGAATCAGCCCCCGACCATCGTTCGAACTGCAGTAAATGGTTTAAAAACCCTTTACGAAATAGAAGAAGGGCACGAACTCGAGGATAAGATCGATTCAATCCTTGGGGGCAAGAAGAAATTACGAAAGAAATATGGCCGACCACCGACCAGTAGTGATAGACTCTACAGAAGTGATGTTTTGCATCCTTCTGGCGTTGAATCCGACTGCGATTCATCTTGCGGCCACGATAGCTCCAAGCTCGTTGAACGAACTGAGCGACCACCTGATGAGAACAGCATATTTATCCATTACGGCCTCATCGCCTCAGCAAATCAATTAATGAAGGACGCCGTGCTTCGGGATAAACTTTCGAAAGAGAAGGGCGTACTATGCTTTGAAATGGAGGCAGCTGGTCTTATGAACCGCTTCCCTTGCTTGGTAGTTCGTGGTATTTGTGATTATTCGGATACGCACAAAAACAAATCTTGGCAAGGCTATGCTGCCATGGTGGCTGCTGCATATGCGAAGGATCTGTTATGCCAAATCCCCCCTAGTAGGGTTGAAGCTGAGAAGAAGATCAGTGAGAGTCTCTCAGGTTAGTTCAAAAAATAACAAATCGGGTTGTCGAATAAATGCCAACTATATGACATTATGGCAGACTTGCAACAGGAAGTTTCTGGCTTATCAGAGCACATTCGTGATGTGAAATATGACGTCCTTCTTGCTAAGCTGCTTCCTGTCGAGGACGCTGCTTTTGATTCACACTGCAATGAACATGAAAGCGTATGTTTGGAGGGGACCCGAGTCGATATTCTCCGTGGGATATACAAATGGGTAGATGATGCGGAGAGTAAATGCATATACTGGTTGCAAGGGATGGCAGGCACCGGAAAGTCTACAATTGCTCATACCGTGTCCCGCGATCTAGATGGCAAAGGAGCTCTTGGTGCCAGTTTCTTCTTCAAAAGGGGCGAAGCCGATCGTGTCAAAGCAAGCAAGTTTTTTACTACCATCGCCGCCCAGCTTGCTCGTAAACACGCTTGTATAGCCGAGCAAGTGCAGAATGCGATTGGGAACAATCCTTCCATTTCTCAAAAGGCTATAAGTGAACAGTTCAAAAAGCTTATTCTACAGCCAATAGGGAATATGGAGGCACAAAAGAAAACTCCACAAACAATGGTGGTTGTAGTTGACGCACTCGATGAGTGTGACGACGAACAGGATGTTCAAACCATCATTAGTCTCTGGCCAAAACTAAAGGAATTGACAACCATCCGCTTAAAGATCTTTGTAACGAGCCGACCAGAGTTCCCAATTCGTTCCCAATTCGATTTTATTACCGATAGCTACCAAGATCTGGTTCTGCAAAACGTTCCTTATTCGGGCATCAAGGATGATATTTTTAAGTTCTTACATTATAAGCTGGCAAAAATCCGAGATAAAAGCGCCAATAAACTTCCTCCAAGTTGGCCTGATCAAAAGAAGCTCTCGAGTCTGGTCGAAATGGCCATTCCGCTCTTCATCTTCGCAGCGACCTCCTGTCGGTTCATCGAAGACAAAAGACACGGCAAAGGCGGACCGGAAGGAAGATTGGATATGATTATCAAGAACCAAGCCTATGGACTTAGAAGCACACTCGACGCAATGTATCTTTTCGTCCTCACTAATTCAGTAAGTGAGAATGAAGATGCGATTGCTGAATTAAGATACATGGTTGGCTCTATCGTCACTCTTGCCAGCCCTCTCTCATGTACCGCCCTCTCTCTCCTTCTTGGTATTGAAGAAGCAAGCGTTGAAGAAAGACTGGATCTACTTCACTCGGTAATTAGTATCCCTCCTCCGGGCCAAGATGTTCCCGTGAGATTGCTGCATCTGTCTTTTCGTGACTTCTTGGTACATCCCAAAAACTGCCACATGAAATTTTGGGTCAAGCAAGAAGATATTCATGAGAGGTTGGCGAACAGATGCCTTCAATTAATGGAGGAGAGCGGTTGCCTCAAAGAGGATATTTGCGGCCTTGATGCACCCGGCACAGCACGTACGAGTATCGGTATTAGAAGGATAAAAGAGTGTCTCCCATCCGAGGTTCAATACGCATGCCTTTATTGGATCTATCACCTGAAAGAAGCAAGAGTTGGGCTTCATGAGGGAAGCCAAGCCGTCAAATTTCTCCGGCGCCACTTTCTCCACTGGCTTGAAGCATTAAGTCTGATGGGGGAAATATCAGAGAGCATCAGGCTCATAGAAGAGTTGGGCACTATCGTCGAGCCCGACCGCGGAGTCAGGATATTGGAATTTCTCCATGATGCGAGCCGCTTTATTCTCCGCTTCCGTGCAATAATTGACTCTGCGCCTCTTCAGCTTTACTACTCGGCACTCATATTTGCCCCTCAGCGAAGCGTTATTAGAGAGAATTTTCATAGGGGTATTGATTGGATAGCGCAGAAACCAAAAGTTGAATATGAATGGGATCTTTGCCTCCAGACACTCGAGGGTCATAATGACCAGATTTCATCGACCGCATTCTCAAGCAATGGCAAACTGATAGTTTCAGGGTCATGGGATGAAACCATCAAGATCTGGGACGCAGCAACAGGGGAACTTCAGCAAACACTCGAGTGTCACAGTCGCCGGGCTGATTCAATCTCAGTCTCAGGCGACAACAAACTGATAGCCTCAGGGTTGGATGATGGATCAATTGAGATTTGGTGCACAGCAACAGGCGAGCTCCAACACAGGATTGAGGAACACAAACTACCTCTTAGATCTATATCATTATCAAATGATAATACGATGATCGCATCAAATTCAAGTAATGGGGCAGTTAAAATTTGGGGTGTGACAACGTGGGCACTCCAGCACACGCTCGAAGGCCACGAACGCTTGGCTCTTTCAGTTGCGTTCTCGCCTGATTCCAAGTTGGTAGCATCGGGTTCATGGGATCAAACCATTAAAATTTGGGACGCGATGACAGGGAAACTCCAACAAACACTCGAGGATCATAACCGCGCGGTCATTTCCGTCGCATTCACAGCTGATGGTAAACTGCTTGCATCAGGGTCTCAAGACGGCACAATTAAGGTTTGGGATACAGCAAGTTGGGCACTCCGGCACACGTTCGACTGCAGTCGTTGGGTCAAATCGGTTGCGCTTTTGGAAAATGGCAAACTGCTTGCCTCAGCATCCAGTGACAACACAATCGTCGTTTGGGAGGTGGCAACGGGAGCAATCCGCCAAACACTCCAGACAGTCACCAATTCACCTTCCTTTTCAGTTTATGCCAAGTTGGTGGCAACAACACCAAACCCCACAATCAAAATTTGGGATATTACCAAAATGACTACACGCCATAGCACACAAGATGAAATCTCCTGCCTTGCCTACTCGCCCGATTCTAGGCTTCTAGCATCAGGCTCAACAAATGGAATAATAAAGATCTGGAATGCAACAAATGGAACGGTTCAACACAGACTTGAAGGACATAGTGGTCGTATTTGTTCACTCGCCTTCTCGTTTGATTCTAGGCTTTTGGCATCAGCATCAGAAATATCCCGTAAAGGGATCATGATTTGGGACACAATAAATGGAAACCCCCAATATACACTCAAGGACCATGCTGATATTGCTATTTCGCTCACCTTCTCGCCGGATTCTAGACTATTAGCATCAGGATCAGTCAATAACACAGTCATAATTTGGGATGCAATAAATAGAAAAATCCAGCATACGCTCAAGGGCCATGTCCATGTTATTTTGCTCGCCTTCTCGCCTGATTCTAGGCTATTGGCATCAGCATCATCCGATAAAACAGCCATGATTTGGAATGCAATAAATGGAAAAATCCAGCATACGCTCAAAGGCCATACTTGTGAGATTTCTTCACTCACCTTCTCGCCCGATTCCAGGCTATTCGCATCAGGATCATACGATAAAACAGTCATGATTTGGGATATAATCCACGGACACCTCAAGCTAATAGTCCCAGTTGGTCACACAGTCAGGGATTTATCGTTTACTAAAGATAGTCCCAATCTGCTAGTGGAATGTCTTGATCGTCAAATAAAAATCGCCGCCAGTTCCTATGATGGAGAGGTCGACGAAGAAATTTGGTCTCATAATGAGGCCTCTTCTTGCACTCCCACTGAGTCACTCACGGGTTTCGAACCTCCGCCGCAGAGTCTGGTTGAAATATCACAGTATTATCCCATTGGCATGAGTGAAAAGTGGGACTGGATCCGGTGTGACGGGAAGAATATATTATGGGTTCCTCCTGAATGCAGGGGCTGCATGGAGATCTCACCTTCGAAAAAAGGGATTGCCCTAGCTAAACAAGGTGTCGGTAATGAGGATGGAAATGTATTTTTTGTTGGAATGTGAAATCATGTTTCAAGTACGGCTAGAAATATTACCAATTACAATTATCAAAATCGTCCATCTGTGAATATCGCTCATCTCGCCCTTTTGAGGGCACAGTCATCGTATCAGAATACTTCCGTCTACAATGTGTAGTACACACGGTAACAAAATTCAACTAACAATTCGAAACACCATAGAAACCAAATACAACCTAAATGCATAATATAAATTACACAGTCTTGTGTCCAGAGTGCTATAACTAATATTCTAAATAAACCTTTACAGTTATCTAGGTAATAGACCACGAACAAGAGGCTCGCGGTTTTTTTTCACGATTGCAGCAAGTAATATTTGGGACTAGATTTCCAAACAGGATAATATCCAAATAGCAGCATACTCCATCCACGGGATATAGGAACCCGTCTATGCATAGATGAGTCGGCGATTACCCAGTCGGTATCAACCGAAGCAGATTAGTAGGTGGATGGGTGCCTCTCTCGATTTTCGCGCGAATGTCTTGTTTCCGTATAAAGACAGTCTTCCTACACGCACACATATATTTTGCTAGCGGCATGCATAAAGTTACTTCGTTGCGATTATGCTAGGAAAATCCTAAGGAAATCTTGAAAATGCATACTTTACTGGAATACATCTAAAGTTATATGTGCAACTGGCAAAACCTATGTATGAGCGCAGGAGGACTTTAAAGATATTGCCGGTCGTCCTGAGTTAGCGAGCAAGAAGTCACATCATACTGTAGACTAAGTTCACCTTTGTAATCCAATGATATCACACCAATATCGCTTTTAAACACTTTTTACATTGCTATTTTGAACTGTCTAATTGTTAACATGCTTATTTGAGTGTTAAGCCATCATACTCCTGAATCGTGGTATCATTCCGTGCAAAAACTTTTCTTCTTTTTTTCCCTCCAAAGAGGCTGCAATTCATAAACACGCCTTGCCCCCACTGGGGCCGCTCAAATCGAAACACAAAGCCCTACCCGGTAAGGCTGACGGTGAGCCAAGAAAAGCTATAGCACTGTGTTATGGTGCTATAGAGTGAACAACTTATATCAAAACAAAAGCCTCCATGAAAGCAGCTGACACTTTCCCAAAAATTGCCCTGATTTGTGAGAGCCGCGATGCGGAATCACATAGACTCGGCTACTGCAGCCTGCAGTCCTTGTAATAGAGCTGCCTCTGCGGCGTTATCATGCACATCCGCCAGGGATTCTGGCACATGAGGTTGCGAAACCATCGGTGCTGGTGGAGCTTGTATTGGTGTAGACGGCGTATGATAGACTGAATGCGAGGTTTGCGGGGAAGAATATTGCGAGTGTGGATGGGCGGATTGTGCAGTCATGACTGGGGTGTGCTGTGGTGTCGGTGTGTGATGTGGTGAAGGATGCTGGGTTTGTGCAACTGGCGTAGAAGTCTGCGATCGCATTTGTGATGTTGCCTGGGGCTGTACTGGCGTCGGAAGAGCCAACTGCGTTTGCGGTGGTTGTTGGCGCATTTGTGACTGGGGCGTCTGGGACAAGTGGGACTGTGGACGAGGGGGGGGTTGTGCCACTGAGTGGAGTGCCTGTTGGGTTGTGGTTATCATGCTTGGTCGGGCTTGGGGAAGCGAAGAAGCTGGGTATCCTGAAGTGGCAGCGCTTGTGGTAACATGGGCGCTTGCTGCTTGATGAGCCGTCTGGATGGCTTGTGCAGCACTCGCGGCCTGGGCAGGCGTTACAACGCCGGGGCCGACCGCGGTAGCAGGGTTTCCGTTTGCTCTACCTTGGGGGGGGTTTTGTAAGCCACCGGCCAACGTCATGATGCCTTGGATTCTAGCCTGCTCCTCCTCAGAGTTCATCCTTGCTCGCTCCTCCGCCTCCTTCCTGGCAGCCTGCGTAGGAGCTCTAGTTTTGAGTTCGCCCGTGACTGCCTGGAGATAGTAGGGCATCTCAGAGTTCGTCTTGAGGAAGAACAATTTGAGGTTTCTAGCTTTATCCTTGAGTTGAACTTGGGTCCTATCTTTGAGTATATCCGATATGGTGCCGTTTTGGCCAAATAGAGTCAGTATTTGACTCCAGTGGGGGCCCTTGACCATATCCAAACCAGCCATGAGTGCCTTTTCCTCCTCCTGCGTCCAGGGTCGACGAGTAGAGTGAAGGCCCTCCCTTCGGGTGTGAGCTGAAGACTTTGATAGTGCTGCTTGGCGAGCCTTGTCATATAGTATGGCGCTGGGAAAGGTTTGATTCGGAGGGAGATTTTCGCCAGGAGCCGGAGCAGGTGGTTGAGGTTCAGGTATATGCTGTGTATAAGAGTAGTAAGGATGTTGAGCCTGGACTTGTTGAAGTTGACTGAGGTATGATTGAGCTGCCATGCTCTCGGCTGCATAGAATTAGCTATATCCCCCAATATTAACTCAGGTATACTCACTGGTACTGGTGGGAACAGTTGGTTGATATGGCACTGGTGACAGCCCATGCAACGTCGTCTTGACATAGTTTGAGGTGCTTTCCGCTACAAGAGCCTCTAATTCCTTGTAGTCGGTCATCAGGTCCACCTTTCCGGTTGTCTGTGGGGCGGTGGTCTCAGTCTTGACTGGACTCTTGGGGGTTTCCGCCGGTGGCACTACAACGGGTTCGGCTGGAGCGGGGGTGGGAGTGGGGTCCTCCTCCGTCAAACCGGCGAGTGCGTTCTGGACGAGTCCTGAGGTAGTCTTCTCGAAAAAGGAAGACAAGTCGTCCAAGTCGAGATCACCATCGCCAGGGCCGTCTGGCAAAATGTCGAGAGCTGTTTCCCCACTCGATGGCATAGCAAGACCCAGCCTGTTACCGAGCTCCGTAACTGAAGTGAGGCGGCCCTTGACGTATGTGCTAAAGCTTCGTAATAGGTCATCGGCGGGGTATTTCGTTCTAAATGTTGCTGTTTCTAGGTTAGATAACGCATTCAAACTGTATGGGGAGGCAACTTCTTACCCGCGTCGGATTGCGACTCATTTTGCAGAGAGTCTCGTCGAGACCGCGTGGAGTCGACAAACTCTTGGTCCGCGGGCGTTAGCTCAAGACCTTCGTGAAGGCCAAGAAGCTTCACTTCAAGGCCATCCGTCAGATATTGGCTCAAAAGATGCTCAATCTTTTGCTCTGGTGTCTTTTGAAGGAGTGATTCGATGGCCAGTTGGGTCTTGAGCGCCAAGAGGAGCTCAATGACCTCAGTTCCAAGGTTGGAAATCTGGTCGGGGAAGATGGCGTGGAAGTGGTGGTGAGCTTGCTTAAAAGAATCAAAGCTTCCATCGAGTAGCCAGAGGCCAAACTGGGCCAGGTTCGCCAGTCCCAAAACCGTCCGCGATTCATCGTCCTGAAGGTCAAGCTCCACCGACGACAAAATCGAGTTGGTAGAGTATATCTGCTTAATATGCTCAAAGGATGTCTTCACCTGCCGGAACGATTGGAAATGTTGGGAATCGGTCTCTCGAACGGGCTTTATCGACTCGTCAAAGGACTGGGAGAAAATGAGGAGCATCGACATGGCCTGGTGCTAGGTAAGCAATGGGCGGTCATTACGCGACAACACAAGCCTACCAAATTGCCCAGCGCATTCCGGCTGGCGGTGCGCAAATACTTGTGAGGATCAGACAGAAAGGTTACCGGAGCTGGGGGTAAGGGATCTTCGGGAACAGGTGCCGTGTCAACGTCCATGGGATCGGCATCGTTTGTGGTCTGAGCCATGTCCGCATCTTGCGAGAATTGATTCACGAGATCACCGACATTTGAGAGCGCATTCTGGACAAGAAGAGCCAGTCCATCTTCCAAAGATTCCTCTGCACTCGGATCGGATTCAAACGTGTCATTGTTTATGGCAGGATCGTTCTCGGTCTTGACCCTCTTTGAGGGGTCATCAAGGTTTGCAGAATCTTCGAAAGGTCGCTTCGTTGCCGCCTGGAGGGCCAGCTCGAGGTCGAGGCCATCGAGAATGTTAATTTCTTGCTTGATTCCAAGAGCTGGGTCAGTTAGCATTGTTGCGCAGTGCCAATCTCGAGCAAAAGCTATGGGAAGTTGGCATGGGAATCGCGAGTGGCGGGGGATGGTGTAGCGACGATTACGCACCTGACGGCGACAAGGCCGCGCTCAGGTCGGGCTGCGCGGGCTCAGCCATGATGAAATGCTTGTCGGATCATAAGCCGGATACACAGCGAGAGGCTCGTGGCGGGGGGACGGCAATTCAGCGCGTCGGCGGCGTCGTCGTCGACTTGGTGAGGCGGGATGATGATGTTCAGAGAAAATTTGCTGAGTCAGTCTACCGACTGCCCTTATTTCTTGCCCCAAAACTCAGCTGCCTGAGATACACAACTGGGAAGGCGAATTGGTCAAAATTTCCTGCTGGTGGAGAAGGTGCGAAAACAAGGTAAATATGAACTCTATGACTTGCAGAGTGCAGCAAAATATCAAAAACTCGATTCCATCGTCGTTTTCCCAGCTTTACACCTACTTTTTTGGACCTCGCTGCTGTTATCTTGATCCAGAGCAAGCATTGCAACTTTGCACGTGGTTTGGCGCGGGCGGCGGTCGGCGGATACCAACGCCGACGCAACGTCCCAAAGAGGAAACCCCATAAAACGCTCAATGGAGGGAGCAAGCTAGTTTCACGCCAAATGTCAGGCTTATTCGCCCACGTAGTATTGGATGGGTCAGGAGGTAGCATGTCTTGCATACTTGGGCAACAACAATATCACTTAAAGCTGCTGGCCTCTAATTGACGTGGCCATTTCCTACTATTCTTATCATGCCTTTAATTCTAGATTGATAGGCCGACTACACATGGCCATTGATTGATAGAAAGTAGTTCGACTGCCTGGATGCATAAAGGTTTACCCAAGCGTTTATGCAGTTGATTCAGTATTCACAATTCCTCATTATCATGCTGTTGCATACGGTTCGGGACCGGACAAAATGCAAAACCCATGTCCTATCCAGAAATCTATTCAGCCTATTTTATGACATCATTCCTTTTCCCTTACGCTATTTAGACAATTACATCAGTGTTTAACAGGACCAACCTATGCATTGACTTGCACGCTAATCATAAACTCAATTTCCCTTTTTTTCAGGACAACACCGAGCTCACAAGTTCATTGTACTCCTAGGAACCGCAAGTAGGTAAAGCCTGTGTCAAAACAAGTATGCATTGTCATGGCATTGACGGCTTCGGTCTGCATCCAGCAAGTTTGTCCAGTCTTGCATGTTGCTCCCAAATCCAACCACTAGTTGCGTGTTCCTGTCTTAGTGCCGCCAATTAGTAAACCAACTGGAAGGGCGTGTCAAGTCTTTCCAAGGGCGCACTAGACAAGTGGGGATTTGTAACACGGCTCGACATCATTCTCTCTTAGCCACGGCCTTATTATATAATTTAAAAATCCTTTTTATTTATGCGCCAGTAACGTCTACTCTTGGACGGCGGAAGTTTAGCCCCGAATCGGATAGCTTCGCTGAATAAGCCAACCGAGTAAGCATCAGACCAGCAGAACTCATTCATCTTTGAACTTCATCGACATTCGCCAAATTACAGCAAGAAAGGACAAGCTATGACTTCAACATCGACATCTATCCGGCTGAGTGATTTCAATCAGACCAGTGGCGTTGTCCATCGTGAAGCTGTGCAATTAGAGTCACCCAACTCCAATCACAACTCCGATGCTGACCCGGTACTCGAGGCCTCTCGGCTTGCCGATAGCGCAGTACCTGACGGCGGATATGGATGGGTGGTAGTAGCAGCATGTTCCATCGTCAGCTGGTGGTTTGTAGGCACCAGCTATAGCTGGGGCATCATTCAAGATGCCCTAGTGGCTGAAGGGGTCGGATCACCAGCTACACTGGCCTTTGTGGGATCACTCTCAGCGGGGCTGATCAGCGCTCTCGCTATAATTAATGCGCGTGTCATCCGATGGATGGGGGCTCAACGCACAGCGTTATTGGGTGTTTTCTTCCTCGGAATGTCAGCCATTACGAGTAGCTTCGCAGTGAAGAATGTTGCGGGCATGTTTTTCACCAGTGGAGTGGTACTTGGCTTGGGTCTCAGGTGAGCATCTCCCGTTCCCTCTTGATCAATATTTGGTGTAATTAACGATCTACTGTCAGCCTCTGTTTCATGGTAAGTACTGTCTAAGACTGTGCTATAGTGTGGTCTCACTAACATGGTAGACTGTGTCAGTCACGCCAGCCCAATATTTCAGCCGCAGACGAGGTCTTGCAAATGGCATTGTGTTCGCAGGGGGCGGCTTTGGAGGCGCTGTGACCAGCTATGGCCTGGAGGCTTTAATTCAGAAGTTTGGTCCAGCGTGGACATATCGCATCCTGGGAATTACGACACTTGTTACTGGGCTTCCAGCGGCGTGGTTTATACGCGAACGAACTCCAATTCGAACAGCGGGGTTTGTCGAATGGTAAGACTCACACTGATCCAGGTTTATTCCAGTCTGCATTGGAGCTAATTCGCGGCAAAGGCGTCTTTTCAAAGACCCGGGGTTCCTGTTAGTCTTTGTCATTGGCGCAATCGGAACATTCCCGCTTTTCGTGCCACCATTCTTCATTCCGCTATACAGTCGCTCCATGGGTCTGTCTTCTAGCACAGGAGCTGGATTGCTCGCAGGGTTCAACTTTTCGTCAGCGATAGGCCGGATAATGTGCGGGCTCCTTTGCGACAAGCTTGGCTCGATTAACACGCTCTTCTGCTCTCTCATTCTTACAGCGCTCAGCATCCTCACCCTGTGGCCCGAATCCACAACACTAACCCCGCTGGCAGTCTTCGTGGTGATCAATGGAGCAGCTAATGGTGGCTTCTTCTCGACTATGCCCACTGTTGTGGGGAACACTTTTGGGTCCGCAAGGGTCTCTGTGGCCATGGGGATGATTGTGACAGGATGGGTTGGAGGATATCTCATGGTGTGTGCCTTTTCTATATCACCTTGCCTTGCTAACATAATATACAGGGTGCCCCAATTGCGGGATATCTGCTCGAGAGATATGGTGGAGCAGATGATGGCTTACAAGCCTACCGCCCAGCTATGTACTATGCTGGCTCACTAGCCCTTGGCGCGGCTGGACTAGTTGCAGTCTTGAAGTTTCAATCGAACAAGAGTCTGTTGGGACGTAAATAGAAGCTGAGGGGCACAATTAGACGGCTACTAGAGGCCCCTTTGGGTTATTAGACGGCACACTTGGACCAATTAATGCGATCAACAGGTTGGTTGAGATGCTTCATTAGTAACTGGTACATTCACTCATTATCATGCTCTCCTTTTATTCATAAAAACCCTCACCGTTCATTAATTTTCTGTAGTTCTGGACATTCTAGTTTTGTTATGTTGGTGTTGGTAATTGCAAGTCGCTATCGGGCCGCGCTCGTTATTCTTCCCTCAATTTATAAGCGCGCTTCGTGTACTTCGGACCGACAACCTCAGTTTTCCTTGGCGAGACCCGAGTCATGGGGCGGAGGACCCCAGCTGAAAGATCAATAATAAAAGTATGAAACGAGAAGCCTAGTTCACGTCATGTTTCGGGTACTCCCATGACAGTTGATGGATGGCACGTGGCGCTCGTCAACGTACAACCAGCCACCACCAATCATGAATACAAAATCAAGTCCGTCATCCCTTTTTCCTTCTTGTTTGGGATTGTCTCGGCGCCCCTGAGATTGACCTTGCCACTCCGCGTCGGTCGCCTCGCACGGAGGTGGCGCCAACTGATCCATCTAGATTCCAAATTCGAACCCTATCCACGCCACCACACAGCCGAGAAACTATCTCCGCATGCGTCTAGAACAAGAATATTATAGCCCCGCCATCAGAGTAGTAAAGATTACATATTCCTTTTTTGGAAAGTGGTCATTCATGAGAAACTCGTAAACAAGTATTATCAGTGTCGAAGAGGTCCGAACATCCTTTTTGATCTACAAATCCGAGACGATTTACACTTGAAGCTCATCATATTATATAAGCTTCACATACAATACAAGCGGAACAAGCCATTATTCGACACTTTGCTAGTGTCAAAGTTTGGCCAAAATTAAACTGGCGTATGCCAAACCCCAAAGTCTGCCCAGCTGCCTGTATCCCGAAATGCCTCCCCGAAAGGGCTTTTTCCGTCCTAGCCCCGCGAGATGTTGCAAGCTGAGACTAGTCAAATCCGTGACACCATTCGGCGGCCTCCCCGATTGTGAAGCCACCCCGAGATCTCACCAGCCTGTTCGGACATTTGAGTTTTGTGAGTCGACGCGCTCTCGCGGATGCCGCAGGGGGGCTGGCTGATCGACGGCCCTCCATATAAACTGGAGTTTCCATGGCCATGACTTTTCTTGAATCCATCGTCAATCTCTTTACTCACAGCTTCCAACAGCCTCAACGCTCCTTCAGCACCAACACTCTCTTTCAACACCGACACTCATTTTTTTTTAACAATCAATAGCCACACTCTTTTTTTGAACACTAACCACCGTCTCGTCGACGAAGTTTTCCTTCGCAAGCTTACTTCAGTATGCCTTCGCCCAAGACTATTATGCTCGGCCTGGCTGCCGCCATGTCCCTGCAGGGAGTCAACGCCTATCGATGTGCCCGGGTCACTACCACCATCACTGTCACTGTCACGGCTGACTCTACCGGGGGAATCATCCTGCCTTCTGTCACCTCTACCGCGGTTGCAGGAGATGATGATTATGATTCGGACAGCGGTTCTTCCACCGCCATCAGTTCCGCCGCAGCTACTACCACTTCTGTAGCCGTTCAGTCTTCTTCTTCCTCTCCTTCTTCTTCATCTTCTTCTTCTTCTGCCGCTGCGGCCACGTCTGCTGCTGCAACTTCTGCTGCGGCAACTTCTACAGCTGCCTCGTCTACGTTTGCCACTTCGACAATTGCCAGTTCATCCTCGATTGCTTCCTCCGCCGCGGCTACTTCATCCTCAGCTGCTTCGTCGGCTAGCTCCAGCACTTCTGCTGCTGCGGCAGCCACCACCACTGGCGCGAGCCTTAACAAACTCAAGTCTTCCGCTTCAGGAGTAAACCTTCTCCTCAACGGTGACTTTGATCAAGCGTCTTCAAGCGGCGCTTACGACGGGTCGCCTGCTTGGTCTTTCCGCGGCAAGGGCAAGGTCACCACTGACGACTCCGGTACCCATGTTCTGTAAGCTTTACTCTCCATAAGTCAACCACTCACAAAAGCTAACATTGATCACAGCTACCTGCCCGTTCCCGGATACGAAGACTACTCCCAAGCAACCCAGACCGTGACCGGTATCCAAGACAAGCACAACTACGTCCTCAGCTACAAGCGCAAGGTTGCAGCCAGTTCGACCAGCTACGATGATGGACACTGCTTCTTGATTGTCTCCATGGGTCAGTCTGCCGTCGAGTCGTACCTCCTCAAGAAGTCCAACGGTTGGGAGTCGCACACCAGCCCTGCCTTCACCCTCCGATCCACCGACAAGGACCTTTCATTCCACGTCGACTGCGACGGATCCAGCAGCGGCCTCGATGCTTACTTTGACAACATCTCCCTTGTCGATCAGGGAGCCGCTGCCTCCAGCTCTTAGGCGAATACTAGTCCGAGACGTTAAACATTTTTCCTATTCTGTTGAGAGGAGTATTGGTCTTTGGGAACGTTTTTTTGAATCACGTAAATAGATACGGGTATAGAGGTTGTTATGTCACTCATTGATTGTGTTAGAGATTGGATCGTTTCTGGGGTATTCAAACGAACCTTTTTTGAGATTAGTTGAGATAAAAAAAGAATAAATTGGCACATTGGTTGTCTGAATGTCTCTTGGTATTCCTTTCGCCTACGTGCCAACTTGATAAGCCAATGATCATATATCTGAACTGAGGTTGCTCGCTCAATGACGTTGATTGGGTGTACGCATCAGTGTTCAATAGGACCCTCCTGGTATTGCAGATCCACAACACAACACTTGCAAGCACCAGTTCATCCGTATTGTTTAAGCCTATTCTGTATTTCACAATAGTTTCATCTAAAACACGTTCTGTTGCAGTCAGTATTGCTAATCATTCTCATTCCATCTTTTCCTCAGGCGGATAGCGAGACAAATAAACTATAAGGAGAAGATAGATAATAAATAAATATTTCTAAGAATAACCTGGTCATTATTTATTTACTTAGATTTATTTATTTATTTTTTCATCGCAACCTTCAAAATATGTTTTGTGGCATGAATTCTTCCATCGGCAGCCCCTGTAACTCTCTCCGTTCAACGCGTACCCCGAAAAGCTTCCTGCAGTGGCGTCAGATAACCAGCCAAGATCGCTTGATTCCCACAATGTCATGACTCGCTGCCCGAAAACTAGCTTTTACACGAAAACTCTACGTGGTTTACACATCTTAGATCTTGAAGCTGACGGTCCAACCTCATGCAAAGGAATGAGTAATCCCATTCACATTAACTAATTGGGGATGCCGGGAAGAAGATCTATTCGAGGTTATCTTCGACCATTAAAGGTTAATGTATTCTGTTCTAAATATGGCAGTCGACTTACACGCCTTTGTTCCTGATCTCCGGTTTGAGTAAAGTTCGATGAAGTAACGCACAATCGTCAAGGCGAGAGATTTCACTCGCATTCTGTTTCGAGCAATATCTAATTAATTCCTGGCCTTCTCGGTTTAAACGGTTTCCAATAATTGCCCTAGATGCAGTCGATGGACTGTATTCATCATGGCATCAATGAGCTCCTACCGACAAATCGGGTCAAGCAGGTAAACAAACGTCGTCTCGATCCTCCCCCCGCAAACTAAATTAAGATCCATCGCCGGCTAGATCCCCGAATCTAGCTTGTGCCTGAGTCTGGCCAGCTCCAGAAGCTTCACCACAAACCGGGAGCAACATGCTGGTCGCTTCTGAGCCACTCTTAAATCTGGGGAATTTCCCCATTCCCCAGAAACTCAAGCAAGCACCGCTTTCACCACCAAAACTCACAATCCGAACAGAAAAAGTATGCCCTGCCTCAAATCCCTGATACTCAGCCTCGCAACGGCCTCAATCATACGGAATGCCGACGCCAGTCTTTGTCGGGTTTCCGCGCCCTACTCCATCGCCGTCGAAACACCCACGTTAACTGCACGCCATTTGGACCACGCCGCCAGACATGCTGCAGCAAAACATAGACACAAACATGCGCATCCACACACCACCAGTGCAGCTACCCTTCCGACGAATATTCTCCAGAACCCGGGCTTCGATGATGTAGACGACGAAACGGGCGAATATGATGGCACACCTGCTTGGTTCCAGCTCACCGAGGGCGAAGTCCAATCCGCAACCGATAGTCTACCCGCCGTCTCTGGAGACCACTTCCTGTAAGGCTCACCACCACTCCCCCCGAGCTCAACATTAACACCATTCAAAAAAGCCACTTTAATCTGGTCGACGAAGGACTGCGGGGTAGCATAATGCAGGATGTCGCCGGCATCGATGCCTCGAAACGATACACTGTATCACTCTGGTTAAAGGTGACATCCGAGAACGGCAAGTACCCGGACGGTTCCTGTGAGTTGGACATTTCGCTCGGATACCAGGCCATCGAAAGGTACAACCTTTCAACGACGTATCCGAAAAAGTCGATTAAAAAGGGAGACGGGGCGGATTGGATCTTGCACCAGACTCCTGAATTCACTATCGAGGATGATGTTAATACGTTGTTTTCTCTAAACACGCCGTGTGGGCAAAAGGGTCGTGATATTCATGTATATTGCGACAACATCGTATTTCAAGAGTCGCTACCAACTACTGATACGAAAACGTAGCCCAGTCGGAGGGTTCAAAGCAGTCAAAAAAGTACATAGTTGCAAAAGATTCATTACATCATCTTGACATCACATTGGGGAATATCTTGAGTTTGATTCTTCAATTGTATTGAATCCAGTCCCTATTGGACTGGAATTGATCTATCCTGGGGACCATCAACAGTGGCCCGTTTACCATCCAATCCGAGGATTTTCCTTTCCTCATCCAAACATCCCGCCCAAAGATTTGGTTCTGTCATTGTTCGCATTTCGACCCATTATAGTCATTAAAATTTCGCAGCGCAGAGGCGTTATGTCCATATCCGGTATGTACCAAGCGTCCCGACACCCCATCCAGCTTACTTCTCCCCCTAGACATTACAAGCCACGGCTCCGGATATCTTTGTCCGGTCAGGGAGGAAGAAACCCGGAGCCACACACTTTTAGGATGCCGATTGTCGGTGATGCTGTGAAAGTTGTTGTTGTATGTATCCAAGCGGATGCAGAGGTGAAAAAGTCTATTGCGAAATGGTGATAAGAAAGTTGAAAAAAAAGCCGTCGCCAGCGATCCAGCCCGTATGAACCGCGGGACGGTGGGTATCTCATAATGAAGCAGTGATTAAAAGAATACGCAAAAACAAAATGTGTGTGTAAGACAGACGTGAGACGCTGGGGTGAGACCAGCGTGTCACATCCATACAGCGAAAAAGATCATTACGAGGACGAGGGCAACGCTCATGCCAGTGAGTTGTCGTCGGGGCGAGGGCGACGCAGCGCTACCGTCCTCGACGGGTGGGACAGCCTTTGCGAACATGCTGGTCGACTCATTGCCCATGAGGAAGCCCACAAGGGTGTTTGAGGAGGCGAGGTCAATCAGGCGGTTGATGCCAGAGTGAGCGACGGCCTTGACATTGAGCGATGCGCTCTCGAGTTCAGAAACAAACATGCGCGGTGGAGATACGTCATCGTTGCTGGGCGGCGGGACGAGACGCTCCTGCGCGGGCACTTGAGATGCGATTCCTAAGCAGTCGTGTCAGTGCCAAGGCGCGAAAGTGGGATGAGTCGCAATGGGGGGGCAACTTACTGCTGTTAGAGGCCAGCGGGGACGCATCCGCCCTGATAAGCCGATTTCCAGGGAGCTGGACGGGGTCGGCTGCGGTGGCGACGGCGACCAGCAGGCAGAGCAGAGCGACAAAGCGCAAAAACGGTGTTGAAATGGATCGCATTTTTTGGTTGTTTGCTTTGGCGCGTAGATGGGTGATGGTGTGGTTTGGACCTTGCAAAGAGAAGCGCGCCTTCGTGGCGTATAAGTGCACGCAGGGTGTAAGTGACGGGAGCTGGCGAGTCAGGTTACGCCTCAGCTGTTTCGCGCCCAGTCAGGGAACCTCTTCGGGGAGAGCTTGCACCACGCAAAGCCTCACACGCGTCGCACAAAACGAGGGGCCGAGGGGGAGGCGTGAGGTGATGCGATGCGATGCAATGCAATGCGGCAAGGTTGCAATTACGACTCGAGGGCGAGGGCCTGCTCAGCGCCGCGACAAGGCAATTAATAAACGAAGGTTTTGTTTTCGGAAACGACCGTAAGGCAAGGCGGATGGGCTTAGAAAAAAATAAATAAATAATAAAAAATAAAAAAAGGGAGGTGCTTGATGACGAGTCAAGTCGAAATGCGGCTTAGGCGTGCGGGAGCCAGTAAAAAAGAAGCTTGTCAAAAAGCCAAGCGACGGGGTGTCAGTGAGAGTGACAGTGCTGATCGGGTGCCGGAGCTGCTGAGATGGGCCACGCAAGCAGACACGCCAAAAAAAGAGGCGCTGAGACGGACTAGAGTCGATCCAAGGGCAGTGAGATAGCCAGGAGCCAGGAGCAGCAGCAGACAAAGCGGGTTGAGCGAATGTCGATGTGAGTGAGGCGAGACGAGGCTGTTTGGGTTTTTTCGCGAGAAACAAAGTCTCTGATAATTAAGAGCAGGAGAGATGCGAGAAACACGAGAAATCAAGGACGTGGAGAGGATCCTGGCAGATAATTATCATAAACTGGGTACTCCGTAGTCCATCTAAAAAGAAGTGGGATCGAGGGAGGAGCCAGGATTCTTCTGGCCGGCTCGGTCCATGCGATGCAAGAGCAGAATGGGACGGATCCATCTCGCCCCCCCAGGCAGCCTGGCCAGCGAGCTAGGGGGCCACACGGAGGGCCACACGGGGGGTCGCAGGGGGAGCTCGCCAGATGGTGCGTGCTCTCACAGTGAGGGCCGTTTCCTCCTCGCCTACGGGCAACACCTCCTGGCGGCCCGCAATTAATTGCGCCGTAGCCTTTCGCGCAAGAGGGAAAAAAAAAAGAGTTACAGCAAATCCATGATGGCGAGCCGGGGAGGTGGCAGTGGAGTCGACCCATCCAGCGACCAGATGGAGTCGCCCATTGGCTGTGCCGCATGCCAGTCAGCCGGTTTTTCCTTGCTTTTCACTCGATCATCTAATCTGGAGACTTGCGCAGGCGAACGGAGGAGAGCGAGAGAAAAAAAAAAGCTCTGGCTCTCTCCCTTTTGCCGTCGGCGCTTTTTGCGCTTGGACCAAGCGAGAGAGACACAGGACACAGAGAGAGCTCTCTCTTCATTCAAGGGAGTACGTACCTAAGCTATCTTACCCTGTCCATCTCGTCCACCTTGTCCACCTTGCCGACCTCCTCCCCCCCCCTCCCCCCTACCTGTTCTTGGGGCTGTAAAAGCTTGTTCTCAGCAGTTTGGAGCTTGACAGTTGGTGGCATCGTAAAATAGGAATACGAAATTCGGCACACTTGCCGAAAAGAAACAGCTTCTAGACCCCGCGGCGGTGCTGTAGAGATTGTCGAAACGAAATGAGATGAAGAAACAGCGCCGTGCCGCGCTCCCGTGAGCTATCACGGCTTCGATTGAAACCATGGGGAAATGAGGAGCTCGTGTGCAATGCTGTCTTGTGCGGTGCGGAGCTACTACCTACGTGCAAGCTATGTGTGTGTGTGTTTTTTTTTTCTTCTCGTCCCCTTCCCGTGGTGGCGCAGGTTGCAAAATGCGGCGGCATTGAGAATCGGGGCGTTTGGTCCTCAGTTGGCTGGTACCTACATGACTAGTCGACGACGACGCCGCCTCAGTGGGCATGCAAAATGCAGCATGTAAGCTGCGTCTGCTCCCATGCGCGAGCTAATAGCGTGTGTCGCTGCTACTGCTGCTGTGCAAAAGGGTGTCGAGTGTGGCCCAGCTAGCGAGCTAGGCTGGTGGAGCTGGCTGACGAAACGGCCGCCCTGCGGAAACGATTCCCGATCCTATCGCCGCTGCACACTGATGACGGGTGCGCTGGTCAGCACACACACACACGGCACCAGAGCATTCAATCACCTCATTGTCCTGTCAGGTCGCAGACAAATGGAACCCCATGTTTGTGCCCCCGCTTGTGCTTGTGCCTGTGCTTGTGTTCGTGTGCTGGTGCTTGGCAATTGTTCATTTTGTGCACGTCTGGTCTGCATCGAGGGCAGACGGACATTATTCATCAACCGCGCGCCGGCCCCCCCTTCTTCTGACTGACTGGCAGACACACTACACTACACTGGCTTAGATGCATCGTGTAGTGTGTGTTGGATGCGTGTGTGTGGCTTCCAACACCCTCAAACACACTTGCAGAGAGGTACGCACACACACCAAGTGTGCTACCAACCCAGCCCAACCACCCCTCTCTCCCTCTGAATATCGTCCCGACTAAAACATGCAAACACCCGTCCGTACTCTTCCCGCCGCCCACCGCGCAGTTACCGCCTCCACGGCCACCACCATATGCTTAAACACCACACAGACGGACACGAGGCAGTGCGACAAACCACGTCCCGTCTGATCTCGTTCGGCTTGCCGTTCGGGGAGCTACTTCGGCGGACTGTCAACTTAACTTAAGGATTGCCTTTTAACGTCCCACACATATTCTCGCCGAGAACATTTTTTTTGCAAATCAATCGGCCGGCTGCTGCTGGATCGGTATGCGGAGAGGGCTTGGCTTGGGACGTGATGACGTACGCACATTCTTTTTCTAGACTACTGCTGTGTACATCTATCTGTACATCTAGATGTACATGTAGAGAGAGCTGTGGTGAGGTGAGGCATTAGTTTGGTTCTGGTCCCCCCCTTCAAGGTCGCAAATTCTGCCTGGACCGGCACGCAGCCCCGTCGGCCCTGGCATGGGCGTCGTCCCCCTCGATCCCGCAGGACGGGACAGCTCAGCTTCTGCTGCTCAGCCTCGGTCGGCGTCTCACCTGTTGCAGAGGCTGCAGAAGAGGCTGCAGATATTGAAGTACACGACGAAAATGCAAGTGAGTGCGTGAGGGAGCCCATCCCATCCCATCCCATCCTATCCCACTCAATTCTCAAACGAGACCCAGCTACCAGATTGGGCCATGACGAATTAGCCTCAATCCTGCTTTTTGCCCTCGCCCCCCGTGGAACACTCGTGGGAGATAAGACTACCTGTTCGGGAAATAACCCACCACACCCAACATCTTCAATTCGTTCTCCGATGCAGGGGCGCCACAGGTCACAAGTCTGGCTATGACTTCATGACGGCCGTCACTTGTCCTGATGCGTCTGCAAATGCCGTATATCGCTATCTCCAGCCTCCTCCATCTCCATCTTTATCTCCATCTCTATCCTCCCAGAGTCCCATCGTTCGTCGCTCAACCGCCCAACCAGCGCGTCTCATCTCCCCAGACAACCCGTCACTTGCTCCATCTCAGATGCACATGCCAACCAGCCTGATCCCGGCTCTACATCGACAGGAAACCACACATGTCAAAGCCCCCCTTTAGTTGTTTCATCATCCCATCCAAATGAAAAAGCACAGACTTAATCAACAGGAGAAATTAAAAACGTCATAAGATTCTTGATTGTTGCTACCCTTTTTTCCACTTGGACCAACGAGAATGTCAGGCTCGTTTCAGAAATTCATCAATGCAATGCAATCCAACTGTCAAACAGAAAACAATCTCCAAACATGCCCAGCAACTGCACTTTACCATCCAAAGATCCAGGAAACAAATCCCTTGGCATCCATCTATCAGAAGCCAAACCAATTGCCTTATTGAAACATGCATCAAGCTATCATACCTCGTGGCGGCATATATATTCGTAAAATCATAAAAAGACACCATCCCTCACACTCCAAGGGTCCCACTAGTGTGGCAAACAACAGAATCGTTTATTAAGCCACGTGGAATACCGTAAGGCTGCTCTCGGGATACTGTATTAGGAGAGGCCATTTGCCTCTTTGACCAGTTCGCAGTGAGGCATTTTGGAATACAACAGACGTCTTGCGCTAGCTCTCGATTTGCGCGAGTTCCGAGTATTTCATGAAATGCATGAGAGATGCTTCCATAACAGCCGCTCAGTGCCGGTTGGTAGGCAATATGGGCTGCATAAACGTATGTTGTCATTCAGTTTCACTTCGCCTCACTGTTCAACTCTGCTGGGCCAATTGATGCAAAACTGCGAGACTAGCCATCCACTACAAAAACATACTTTCATTTAGTGGATAATCACAATGGTCATGAGCTATGTTGTGTAGAAAGGCAAAGGCGCTTGACACTCAAGATCGTACTGCTTACTGGTCATGGTGGTCGTGATCCATATGTGCTATAGGGTAGCTGTGATTATTGGAATTTGAGATTAAACACAACGGACTTTCTCCGAATAATTGTTGCCTGTTTCTTTTTTGGCTTGAATTAGTATCTTACGAGGATATTGGGGTGTATTTTGTGGGAGGCTTGTATTCTATCATCCTTGGTGCTGGAATACGATGCCTATTCTTGTGGTCTTTCTTAATTACTCCAATGTCATCCACAATAGACCATATATCCCCTACCTTTCCTACCACCTCCGAACCAAATTGTAAATGAATATTATATAACTAAGATAACAATTTAGCCATAATCATTATTTATTTATTTATTTCCTTTTTTCTTTCACGACCAAACTGATATCTTAGGGCAGCTGAGTTCTGTGCTGTTGAAGGTGAAGTTTGATTGCTTTCGCGTTGTCATGATGAGAGCCAGGTCAGCACCCTTTCTATTTTGACCATATTCCACTCCAATAAACCCTAAAAAACTCACTTATTGAAATTTCTGGATAGCGTATTTGCGACCTAGATGCACCTAAAATGACAAGTCGCCGGGAAGTGGAAAGGGGATCACGTGATACAATGGCGGCCAAATGGCAGTGGCTTGCGCTTATACAGCGTGTCAAGATATTCGTGGGTCTCTACAAACCAATCTGGTTCGAGTATATCCAAGATACATGGCTATACGAGCTTAATAACAGCCCTGGAAGGGGATGGATATGAGCAACACGGCTGATTTAAATGAGGCAATCCAAACGACACGGAAAGATTTGGCTTCAATGTCGCATGGCCACCCTGAGCGAGTTGCATTGTTGGATAACCTTGCGGTTCTACTCGAAGACCAACTGCGTATCATGAATGACCACCGCCTAGCAGAAACGCCTGGAATAATGCATCACCTCGAGGAAGCTATTCGATTGGCTCAGGAAGCCGTCGAGACGACGCCAGAAAACCATCCCGATAGAGCCAAACGATCAAATAATCTCGGGAGGCTATTCGATATGCGATTCCAAAGGACAAATGAAATATCTGATCTCAAGAAGGCAATCAAAGCGCAGCGGGAAGCTATCGAAATAACTCCACGGAGTTACCCTGAACGATCTGGATGGGCATTCGACTTGGCGGATAGGCTCACAAAGCAACGCGCAAGGACAAATCTTACATGCGACCTCGAGGATATTATTCAAGCCATGCGAGAAGCTGTTATTTGTTCTCCGGAGGGCGCTGTATCAGGAAGACGATTGCTTTTTCTCGGAATCCAACTCGAAAAGTTGTACGAAGAAACGGGAGATGTGGCTCACCTCCGAGAAGCTATTTCACACTATCAATCGATACTACGTCTACACGACTCCAGCGTTTCTTGTCGCCTAACTGCGAGCAGAAAAATTATGGATGCCTGCCAAATCACATTAGATTGGCAGACGGCCTATGAAGCATCTGACATTGCCGTTTCCCTGATTCGTCAATTAGCGCCAGCTTCAGTTGTATGCTCCGAGGGGCCGCAGAATCTCGAAGATGCCATGGATTTAGCTTCTGAGGCTGCGGCTTCTGCATTGAAGGCAGGAAAAGGGGCGTTCGAGGCATTGGCTCTCCTGGAAAGGGGTCGTGGTGTGGTTGCAGCATATTGCAATGAGGTGCGAGGCGATGTCCTCCATCTGCAGCAGAGGTATCCAGAACTAGCACAGAAGTTTACCTGTTTCAAGGATGAGTTAAAGCTTCCTGTACAGCATGACGGGGTCTGGTACTCCAAAGACCCGTCCTGGAATGGCCAAGTTAGCGGCACAAGAGAAGGCGCACAGGGGTTCGATGACTTGGTTGCCGAGATTCGTCAACAGCCTGGATTTGAAACCTTTTTGGGGCCCATGAGTGAGAAGCAAATGTGTGTCGCTGCAGAAAGCAGGCCAATAATTGTCATCAATACTACTTACCACCGCTGCGATGCGATTATCATCCAGCCACATCAGATCCAGACTCTGGCACTACCAAAGCTCCATTCGCGGGACATCATGGAGAGGGCTCGAAATGGGGGTTTGTGGCGACTGGAAAACCCGGAATGGTTATGGGACACCGTCACAGATCCGATACTGGATGCGTTGGGATTCATTGAGCTCCCATCAGACGGAAATTGGCCACATGTATGCTGGATTCCCACAGGAAAGCTGAGAAATTTCCCTCTCCATGCCGCAGGGTACCACTGCAATAGTTCCCAGCAAACAGTGCTCGATAGAGTTGTATCTTCATACAGTTCTTCCGCTAGAGCCATCGTAAGCGATATGCAGCGTGGATCTTGCTCAATTCCTTCAACGGGACCTGGCGGGACACTTCTGATCGCCAGGTCTGATAGTCCAGGATATATGGAACTCCCCTTTGCTGACGCTGAAGTTTCAATGCTCCACCATCTTTGCCCATCTATGGGCCTTGAGCCTGTCGAGCCAGGTAGGCGGAAAGAAGATGTTCTCCAGGGCTTAAAAACCTGCGGGATATTCCACTTTGTTGGTCATGGCGAAATGATCATCAACAACCCCGAAGATAGTGGTCTGCATCTCGAAGATGGCACGATAACAGTAGATGAGTTCATAAGAATGGATTGCCGTAAACAGCCGCCATTTTTAGCGTACCTGTCAGGGTGCGGATCAGGCCAGATGGAAGATTATCCACTCATGGACGAGAGCGTTCATATAATGGGCGCCTGCAAATCTTTCGGCTTTCGTCACGTCATTGGCACATTGTGGGAGGTTAATGACCAATCATGCGTAGATATGGCGAGGGTCACGTACGAAACAATGAGAAATAATGGCTTTACGGATGAATGGGTGAGTTGGGGACTTCACAGAGCTACTCGAGAGCTGAGAGCCAGTTGGCTCGACGAACCAAAAAGCAATCACGAGGGACTGGGGGTTGAGAAAACACAGGCTTCGAGCAGAACTGAAAATGAGCAGGACCATGGAGAGTCACCGGGAAACTCTATTCATTATGAGGAAGGGAATGGAAAAATGCTTTCCACTTGGACTTCTTTTGTTCACTACGGTGGTTGATACAATTTGAGATGGTGCATTTTTTCTCTTTTTTTGCCTACTCCCCAATGTTTCGAACTACCGAAGAAAAATACGCTCGAGCTCTTTTCCTTGTATCTCTGTCATCACCTCTTCATCTCTGCTGTCGCCTACAATTCCATCAACAAAGGCCCAGCCAATGAGACGATAAAAAGACTCGGTGCCTCCCTCAGAGTTTTGAGGACACCTGCGAACTGCCATTGGCATTAAAAAGGAGGGTGATTTTAGTATCATATCCCCGTCTTCTAAAGGACTATCACAGATCCCAAATAGACCCGCCTGGGTTCGAAAAAAGACCTTGTCAGAGAGACGGCTCGCGCTATCTCTTACCATCTTCAAAAATATCTCCCCTTCCCAATCAATTTTATAGAAATCACCACAGCCTATTAGCAACAGGGTTTTAACGTATAGAATTATTAAATCTTTAATTTCGTAAAGCTCTTTCCCTCTCAAGTCATGAAAATGACAAGCATATGCTATCCGCTGGGGAAGTCGATTCTTTAGTCTTATCCACTCAAAACGCTGCGGAGAATCTTCAAGACTTGAAGCGATCATTCGATTAATGGTGGGAATGATCTCAATGGCCTCTTTTTCGAATCGGAAAATGGTGATACTTTTTCCAATCTCATATGCTACCACTTCTAATGTTCGAAGATCCTCGGATATGCCTAATGGAACATGCAATGGAGCCATGCGATCAGCCTTGGGCGGACGAGTAACCAGAATCATGTCGCTAGCAAGATCCGGGAGCCAGGATGGATACAAAGAATCCTCCAATCTCGATTTGCGGAGAGGAAAGATATTCATGAACCAGAAGATATGCTCGGGATAAAATTGAACTATGTAGGCGATGGTTTCGAGAAATACTTGCTCGATAGGTTTGTTGTAGTCCGGTTTATAAAAGTCCCCATGTTGTTCGTCGATCAATGCGTAAAAGCCAAAGATTTTATCTCGAATATCGAAGCATACTCGACCGCTGGTAAACGCAAGTAGGAGCGGTAATGAATACTTTGCATCATCGCCCTTAAAGATGCGGTAATTTTGAGTGTTCGTGATCGATAGGTATTTGTCACTAGCAGCCACCATTTTCGTGAGATCATTTTTCATTCTTTTGTTCCACATGTTGTATACTGAGGGTTCTGCATATTTTCGCAATACGGAGAAGGCTGATCCTATCATAGAGGTATACATTCCTCGGGGACTGATATCTTGAGCCTTGATCCGCATAGTGTCTTGTCCGACGAGAAAAACTGGATCGCGCTTTGCTAAGACAAATTCCTGAAAAGTTCACATTATTCTGAAATATGGATGATACCAAACATTGTACATGCCATGAATACATTTGAGTTCTGATATGCTCTTGTCTACCTTGCCCTGGATAGATATCCACGATCGGAGAGACATTTTGACATGACGCTTAGAGCAGAATTTTGTCCATTTTCTTTCAAATACGTGAGCCCATGATGCGTAATGGCTCATTGATTCATCGAAACTGCCTAATGAGATGACGACTTCAGAAGCTCCTCGATATACAGCAGCCATCAAATGAATCTG
The DNA here is from genome assembly GCA_020809705.1 of Calonectria ilicicola. Classification (NCBI taxonomy): domain Eukaryota; kingdom Fungi; phylum Ascomycota; class Sordariomycetes; order Hypocreales; family Nectriaceae; genus Calonectria; species Calonectria ilicicola. Next base: position 5,065,573 of record CP085827.1, on the reverse strand, counting down.
GTGATTTTTCTCGTTGATATCGGTTTGGTTTATGCAGAGCGCATCTATCCACATTTCCCGGGGCTTTGACTCATGGCGCAAATTACGTAGAGCACATTCCAGGTTGGCAGTGACGGGATGAGAGATGCTATCAACAATAACATTGGTCGTGATGGTCGGATCTCCCCACATGTATGATAGAGCCTCGTATTTTGGTTTACTGTGGAGAGATACCGTGCGGAGTGAGCAGCACAACTCATCGTCGTAGTTACCAGGAGCAATAATAACCAGCCTGATCTCTGAAAGTTTGTGATTGAGAGGAGAATAATTTAAGGGCATGTCGAAGGATCGGATTTTGAAAGTGAATCGAAAGAGCCGGTCGGTTCTGATATGTCTCAGCAAAGTTCTGACTGTACTTTGGCATTGAATGCGAAGCCGGCGATTGTGTCCAACCGAGAGAATGGGAGGAGGTATTTATGAAATATCACGTCAAGATCTTTGATAAATTGTGAAATCAAAGTGTAAAATGCGTCAGCAGCAGTCAGCAATTGAGCCTGTCAGCACAATGGTCCAGTAGCAGAGCCATGTGCATCGCTTGGCAGTCCATGTGAAATTTACGCCAATAGCGGAATGCCAAATCATGGACTGTGTGCGCCACAAAAAGCTAAGATAAAAAGAGAACTAGGAGAAACTTGGAATCGCGATATGGGATAATTCCTAAAACTGCCCAACTGCCCGCAAATCTGCCTTGTTCTGACGCGCTATTGTGCTTTGGTGGCAGTTGGATGGATTGATGGCAGTGTTTAATATGACATGATCCTATGGGCTACTAGTCATAAAAAATGGTGTTTTTTTTGGATTGCAAAACGTCCAAAAGAACTTTACCATGTCTGGTGTCGGATTTGCCTGGCAAGTCGGGCTCAACAACATTATGAATACGACCTGGGTTAACTATCTCCGAGATATGCATGCACCCCTTGAAAGATTGCCCCCCTGTGACTTCTTTGCCTTGAACATTAGGAAACTGGACTGCTCCGAATATCGGCTTGTTAGCTAAAAACAAAACCAACAATAAATAAGCTTATTTATTTATATAATAGGTATTTATAAAATTATTTATTTCCTAGGCAACCGGAGAATGGCGAGAAAGTAGAGGGGGTACATTCTCTCAAGTGTCATATTGTGTTCGACTGCAGTCGTTGATATATAGCGGTCAAAGAATGATATCCACCGATGCTTTGAAGACACATAACACATACAGGATATGTGGAGCTATTACCAATGTCTGAAAGAAGAATAAACTCAATACTAGGACCTGCATATCAGTTACTTCAAGAAAGCAAGGTATTGCTAAGCATTTCCCCTGTCGTCCCAAAAGTAACGCTCTAGTCATGCGGCCTCGCCCGTGGTTCCCGACCACCCGAGGGAGACCAGGGGTCGTGGGTTTTAGCCAAGACGTCAATATGCTTTTTTGGCGCCTAAGCTCCCTATTGGCGAGGTCATTTAGCAGGGGAGCCACAGCGGTCTGCAGGAGGAAAACCTATAATTGACGTGATGGCCCCCAAAGTTGGCTAATAGTAAACGCTTGATTGGCACATATTGTCTTAGCCACCCACGAACTAGTCAGCAAAAATGACATCAGCCCAATCTGACTTGCACAGTATTAACCAGTTTGGGGAAGTAGTATTTTAAGCTCAAGATGCTCAATTCATCACTGTAATTCACTATCCTACATATTGTTCCTCGTCCTAGCATGGCCAATTTTGCGACGCCATCAATATGCCCCCTTTTTGATGGTACATCCTACCCGCCGTAGTTTAGTATTAGAAGAAAAGAAAGCAGATGCCACGCCCCGGAGCCGTCGAGAACCATACATTAGTTACTCGATAGTGAAGAAAAGAGCCGAACCCCCATGGTTGCTGACTTGAGATGTAAGAAAAAAACCGCCTCGCCATAGCGCCAGGTGAAATCTGGGCACCGTCCAACACCAGACCTAATCCCGTCCATCAGAGAGCCGTTCCCTGATGTGATAAAAAAGTAAAAATAATGATAATAATCGTTAACGTCGTTAGAAAAAAAAATCCCTCAAAGGATGTTATTTTTGTGAAAATTATGGACTTGCCGCATACAGCGACCCTTGGTTCATTGGAGCATTAGTCATGTACATGGGATTCAGAGGCCAGGTTCCTTGCGGCCGAATCTGCTGCGGACCTGATGGGCCTGGATTGTACATGGCCTCAATTTCGGCCTCGCTGCTGCTCGTAGTTCGGCTGGCCTGAGAATACCCGCCGCTGCTGCCGTTGCGACTGTGTTGGAATGTCCTGGGAGTTCCGTATCCGAAGCTGGCTCGCTGGGGAACTCGGGCCATCATGACATCGGTGGGTGGCTGGATATGCATTCTTCCGAGCGCGTAGTCGAGATCGCGCGAGTACTGATGCACACAGTGCGGCTCTGCGGTACCGCAGACTTCCGTTAGGATTTGGTAGATGCGCTGCTGCACCTCAATAGCCGGTGGCCTATCGTACGGGTTCGTCGACAGCATGCCTGTAACGACATGCAGCATCGGGGTTACCCCTCGAAAGACATGGGCACCATCCTTGTCCGCCACTTTTCTCGAAGCCTCTTTGGCCAGGGTGGACATCCACGCCTCGACCTGTCCGAGGTTTTTATGAAACGACGTGTCGAGGACTGCGCCTCCCCTTCCAGCCGTCTTGTGTTTTGCCGACCGGAAGCTGGCAAATTTGCTGCTCGAGCGCTTCACCAAGAACGACAGCAACTCAAGAATGATGCATCCGAGTGAAAAGATGTCTGCTTGCTGTAAACTTAGTTGCGGGTTTGGGGCTAGAACCATGCCATTTGGTGGCACTACAAAATCCTGGCTTCTCATGATGTTGAAGCCACCGTCGTCAGGTGGGGTGGCAGGTGACCCCATGTGCACAAACCCGCCTGGTGGGCTTGATGGGCCGGCACGGAACCATCGCTCAGGCGCTGCATAATCATATTGTTCACGGTCGAACGAGGCCTTGTCGTTGTGGTGAAGAATGCCGTCTGGTGTCAGGCGCGTCGAGTCGGAGAAGAAGATGTGGTTTTGCTGGTTAAAGAGAATGGTGGATGGCTTGATGCAGGAATGGGCGCGGTTTTTGCTGTGGAGGTAGCACAGGGTGTCGACGAGGCATAGGATCCAGTTCACAATGAGCTCCCTGCGGTCCTTTTTGGCCATGTTTTTAAAGGATGAGGGCGTCGTCGCCAAAAATGCCTTGAGGGTATAGTCATGAGGCGGGGTGAAGAGCACGTAGCCGCACCCCTTGTGAGTATACGACGCCCAGTACGAAACCATGTGCTCGTTTTGCAGGCCCTTGATGCCTTGAATGGCTTCCTGGAACTCTGCGAGGGAAATGGCACCAGGTCCGTTTCCGATGGGGTATTTCCGGCGGCAAAAGACTGAGCCCGGTGCATTTGGGATTCTGACCTTTTCAATCACATGAGACTTGTGGGGTGTAAGCGGCGGGCGCTCCATGACATCGAGGGGCACGACTTCGTGCTCAGTGTAGACGACATGGTTCCCACGCTGGAGGGGTTTCAAGAGGTAGTGGAACTGGCGCTGGTAAAACTTGCGATCCAGGCGATCGTCACGTGTGGCGGACAATTGCAAGCGGTCGACATCCTCAAGGGCAACAGGCAGTTCAGCGTCGTCCCAGCCGTCGTCGATGACACCGAATATCTGGTCCGGCACGCCTAGGTCGACGAGAATGAGGAACAAGCGAGGCGCATCCTGGCGGATACTATCCCAGTAGGTTCGTTCCGTCAAGTCCTCGCTTCCAAATCCCACGGGGCGGTCCAGCTGCTCAATCTCATCGGGGAGAAGCTGGCTCACAACGAAGGACCTAGTGACGGCGGCTTCGATGCGAGAATCAACCCACCACTGAACCATTGTCGTCGACGTGGCTGCTGCTGCTGCTGCTACTCCTCCTCCGTCGTGGACCCTTTTCTGCGGAGAGTGCTGCTGGCGAAGTTTTTGTCTGTTTTAGAACTGCATTGAAATCTGAGCAATGGCGCGGTGTAGTCAAAGGGACCTAAGTAAGACGAGACTGCGGGTGGTTTGCTTGGTGGTGGTGGTGATGGTGACGGGTGACGGTGATGGGTATTGGTCTGTCTGCCTGTCCGGTCCAGCCGCGCTCAACAAAAGGGCCGAGAGTCGGAGACGAGCAAGTGGTGAGGGACGGGAGCAAAGAGCAGAATGGAGGGCGGATCGAGTCGTGTATGTAGGGCGCAGGATCGGGATCCGGGGGAGATGCGAGATGGGAGTTGGGCCGACTTTCATAAGGTTCATGGGGTGTGCCGTGTACTACTCGAAGCGGCAACCAGGAGAGAAACATGATGGAGGGCGACCAGGATCTGGAGCCACCATGGAGCACTATGGAGGGGCCCTCAGAGGGGGCCATGGAGGGGGGGCGGCTGTCGCTTGGCTTCATGACATTGCATGGCATGGGCATGGTATGGTCTGGCTTGGCTTGAGCTTGGTCTGGTCAGGACCCGTCAGAACTGGGACTGGGAAAAGAGTGGAGGATGCATCATGGCGATGGATGGTCGAGACAATGAGGCTTAACGTCGGGGATCCCCCATCTGGCATGCCCCAATTAGGAAGTGCAGCAGGGCCTGTGATTAGCTGCGTCTACGGATACAACATGAAGCAGCAGCTCTAAGCCCGCATAGACTGGCATAGGCTGGACGCGATGCCAACGTTATCTGCAGGCGACGCCTTCCAGACCAAAACCCGGCTCAGGGCGCACGCCGCCAGAGACAGAGCCACTGACGACGTGTGGAGGGCAGCGCGCGAGCCACTGGGGCCCCCGGGATCCCTGAGTCCCAGCCTGGGGCGCCCGCGTGGCGGCCTGGTTGGCGCTGCCATCATTGGCCGGCGGGCGTGTCGGCGGGCGCTGATAAGGGCGAGGATGCAACGAGGCGGCGGGCGGAAGGCGGGAGCGACGAGTCAGGTCACTGGCCTGTGCCGTGACTCGAAGGGCTCTGGATGGGTACAAGGCCTCCCTGTAGCCTGTCGTTGTGTAGCCTGTCGCTGTGTGGTCGTGTAGCCTGTCGTCGTAGCCCTGTCGTCGACATGTCTTCATCTTGTTTCGTTGTCTGCAGAAAACTCTGCTACGGGTCTTTTTTTCCCGGAACCTTTGTTCTAATTACAACGTACACTCAACTCAAGCTCGAGTTTAATCGCTGAACCCATGTCAAGGACCCTTGTGGGCCAGTGCTGTGCCCTTGATGACGTTGGCTCCAATTCGTTGGAAAGTGCGAGATTGAGCGGCTGCTGAGGAGGAGAGTCAAAGACGAAGAAGAAAAAAAAAATTATACATGTACCGGCGGGGGTGGTTACTGTCACCAGCCACGGGCCTTGAATCAAGTACCGCTCACCCGCGAACAACATCAACCGCTCTAGCACGATAGGCGGCACGGCACTACGATAGTGTCGCGTGCTCTGCTTGCTTTTTCGTCTGCTTTCCAGAAACCCAAATGCCATTCGACAAACTTTCGCTCGGGCAGTTTCGCAACAAGCAAAAGAAAAAAAAAAGGTCTCACGCCGTCGCCATATGTTACCTCTACCAGCCTTGACATGGCGCAGACAGCCCGGCGGCGCCCAAAGTAGTATCCTCGTCAATGTCGAGGGATGGAGGTGCAGCGCTGCGGGCGTTCCAGCGCCGACATAGCCATGAACGCCCTGAGGGCCCTTGACATAAAGACGCCGTCGAGAGGGGCAGTGGCCTCTTCCCCCACTAGAAACCCATGACGTGCCGCCCTCTCATCATCGATCCAGGCCCGAGTTCCGACACCGAGCACCCTAATTTAATGTCGCGATGTTGCCGCCACCACACCATCCTCGCCGCCAGACGGGCGCACCACAACGCGATGGAATTCAGCACGACGACCAAAGGCTCTGCTGTCATGTCGTCTGCATCCTAAGCACCCACTCTTTCTGCATCCTTCGTTCAGATGACCCATGTCTCGCGGGCTGTCACGGCCTGCTTCCCCGCCCTCATGCCAAGCCCTCCACCACGATCTACCTCGCAACTCTTCGAGATATCCCGACTAGTTGGCTATCTCCTCATCATTACGAATCACCTACCTGGCCGTTTACATACCGGTCAACCCATGTCGACGTCTCTCCTGATGTGGGGAATCGGCCGAACCGTTGGTCTGGTATCTCGTACACGGCGCATCTCCATACCTGATGGGGCTCTGCAACAATAACCATCTTTTTTGCTTGGGGGGCAGCCGCCCATTAGCAGATGAAACCCTTGTTGGCCGTCATTCCTGGAGCATGCCGGCCAACTCAAACCGTTCCGGCTTTACACGGCCCATGGCCTGAGATGCAAACGAGCACGAGTCCTGAGCGGCCGTCCCAGCATCCAGAGCGCCCGCAGAGCTGCACCCTCCAAACCACACGTCGTCTTTTTTGTCCATTTTCGTTCTCCCATGCCTCTGCGGCGCGCTTTGTGACCTGTCAACTGGCCGAGTTCCAAGGGGGTGCGGAAGCGAGCCGGCACCCAATCTGCACCTCTCTTCTAGCCGTTGCGTCACCCCACGCACCTCGACCACCACCACCACAGCCCGTGGTTGTATCTGCAGTGATGCATGTGTGTGTGGTGTGGCGCCAACCGGGACCCGGAAATGTCAACACCCAGAGTTATCGGATCGCCCGGTTTCTGGGGTTGCCAAACGCATTACATGGAATGACGTTTGCTCATGCGTAAAACGGTGAGACATCAGGAGTGATACAGTTCACTTTTTTGAGTCAAATCATCATCTCACATTTTGGTTGGTGCGTTATAAATCGAGTAAGAAAAAAAAAGAGACAGACCCTTACCCGTGTATACTTTGTAAGAAATCCAAAAACTTTAGCTGACCCCCAAGCCATTCCCAGACCCCAGCTTCGCCAAAAGCTTGGCTTTCAACCCCTAATGCTCACAAGCTTTCAGCCATCGAAATGGCCTTGGATCATTGCATTTACTGCCTGCAGGATCCGCACCTCATGTGTCCAATGGTCGGCCATAATTGGTCGATCCGCCGCCCTGGATTCGTCAATTGCGTTTCCCCCTCCCCCGCTGATACACCTTCGCCACGGCTGAGATTGGGCTGCGTGGGGGTTCACCCTTCCCAGCTTCAAAAGCCAACACGTAAAACGAGCCGACAACACCTTAGATGAGAGTCGGTTGTGACCATGAATCTGTGCTGTCCTTGTGATTCAGATAACCTTAGATTTTAGATTGAGTCCGGAGAAACGCTGTGTGTGCGTCGTCGTCCTATCTGACGTAACAAGTTTCGTTATCTTGAGTTGCTCGCTTCTCCAGATTATCGCAATCAACTCATGTCTCAACATTAATCTTTATTACATACATTGTACATATGTGATCATCGCTCTTGATTACCATCATGTAGCCCTTCCTTTCCATTTTTTCAGCTCTTTATCACACACCCATTGGTAGATCACTCAAACCAACGTCACATGGCGCCAGCGCCAATCTATTGCGAGCTCTCCTTGCCGCCGTCCTCCTGACCGTGGCGCCCAACAAACGTATTCATCCCCCTATCGACGCCTGCGATGGCTCGCACCATGACCTGGACGCCCACGGGGAGTACGTTGTACCAATCGATCCACCGCGCGTAGAGCGGCATCGCAACCGTCGCGCCCCTCCCGCTGTCAATAGCCGCCACGATCTCCTTGGTCACGTCGACCGGCTCCACCACGGGCGCGATGAAGCTGCTGGGCGTCTGCACCCCGTAGAATAGAGGCGTGCTCACCTGGCCGGGGGTGACGAGCACCATGCGGATCTCCGGGTGGCTCTGGCGGAGTTCGGCAGACAGCGAGCGGTGCAATGCCGTGATGCCGGCCTTGGCCGCCGCATAGTCGGCGAGTTGCGCTGCACCCACGGTGCCGATGACCGACGAGATGTTGACAATAGTTCCGCCGTAACCCCCACGGATAATGGCAGGGAGGAAAGTCTTGATGCAGTAGAAAGGCCCAAGGAGGTTGGTGTTGAGACTCTTTTCAACCTCGTCCATGGAGATGTCCAACACCGACTTTCCAACCACAACTGCTGCGTTGTTGATGAGAACAGTAGGAGGACCAAGCTAGAAAATGTCCAGTTAGCCAAAACAGCACTGCAAACCAAGTTGACGAAACCTTGAACCTACATCTTTTTCAATCTCGGCCGCAACCTTGGCGACCTGCGCCTTGTCGCTAATGTCACACTTGTAATAAGTAACACCCCTGGCTTCCATGTTCTCCATCTCGTTCACATCCAGCACCGCCACCGAAGCCCCGCGCATGCCGTACACCTCGGCCACCAGCAGGCCCAGGCCGCTGCCGCCGCCGGTGATGACAATGACCTCCTCGCTGAGGTCGACGTCGCGGGGGATCCCATGGGCGATGCGCTGGTTGATGACGTTGGCCATCCAGAACAGCGTGATGAGCGTGGCCCAGGCAATGGAGATGACCATGGGCGGCGCCTCCCACTTGACCGTCTGCGCGCGGAAGCACAGCGGGATGATCCAGGCCACAAACGGGTGCAGCAGCGTCGTGTTGAGCACCTTGAGGATTAGGTCGACCGACAGCGGAGCGTACCAAGCGTCGCGCTGCGGCGGGCGCTGGTAAGTGCGCGGCATGGCTGGCAAGAAGTGGTATGAGTGATCTGGCGAGAAGCTGGAGGAGGGAGGAGGGGTTGAGGCTGAGTGGGATGCCGCTGGCGCAAGATAACTTTTGAGAGGGGAAAATATATAACATGTACAACCAGAATTTGCCCCCTTGGAGTATGTAAGGAGAGAGTGAAAGAATTTCCAGAGCTCCTCCCGGTGGTCGGAAAGGGGACGAACGAGGGCGACGAGTTGAAACGAGGTTGAAGTCGAATGCGTAGCATGTGGCAGTGTGACGATGTGTGCTTCTAAGCGCCAGCACCCCTGTCCGTCCCTTGGCGTTGTCTTTGAGATGTGGGACCCTGGCTCAACCAAAGCCGCTTTAGATTCGACAACACATGAGTCTGTTCCAAAATGTTAGAATAAGCATCGTGGCTTTTTTTCCCTCCTTCTTTTTCCTTTTTTTCAGCGACTTGATGCTCAAGTTGAAGCTACAGGAGATGTTTGGCGGCATCGTTGCAAGTCTCTGGGGGAGTAGCTCCTGGACGGGGCATCGTCACAGAACAGGGTCTAAATCACATGCTTATTGGTCACTGCAACATGGAACAAAACTCTTTAAACATTTTGTATTAACATGGGTTTTATAGTAGCGTAGATCATACATCTATATTGTACATAGCATCGTGGCCTGTTCTATACATATTACATGGAGGTTTGTTTTATTTACTGCTTATTTTTTTTCTTCATCTGGTTTTGCATGCCTCATGAGCGGGGTTTCGTATCTTGTTCAGGTTTCTGCATGCTAGCTCGGATCTCCCGGTCGTCCTGGTCTTCTCGATCACGATTCCGCTGAATGGCCTCCTGTCGCCGAACGTGGTAGCTCGGGTCCCGGGTGATGCCTTCGAGGCGCCATTTGCGAGGAGGTTTCATACCAAGCGCAGCCTGGCGATCCCAGACTTGCATACCCCGCTTGAACCAACGTTCTTGGCGCTTCTTTTCCTCGTCCACGTTGGGCTGCCATTTGCTCTTGAGAATACGGCGAATGCTCTCGGGTGAGACCTCAAACTTTTTGGCCAGTGTGGTCGTGGTGTAAACGTCGGGGAATTGGGCATTGAGCGCACGAATTCCTGCCAAAGCATCCGGGGAAAGACGTTTGCGAGGAGCCCAACCCTCTGGAAACTTTTCTTTTAGAGCCTTCTTCTGGGTCTTCCAATGGGGGATATTTTCCGCGGCCTCTCCGGGCGCAGGTCCAACCACGGGTTCTGACGAAGATGCGAAAGTCTTGGGAGGCCTCGGGCTTGGAGGTCCGTCGTGTCTTGCCTTCCATGGGATCTCCTCCTCACCATCTTTGTTGTATGTTCTTGGTTTCCTGGGCCTGTCCTTGAACTTGCCATCGCGATTGAACTTGTCTCCAAAATTGCTCTTCCCCCTAGACTTGGACTTGGGGTGTGCTGTTTCTAATTTCGAGGTCACGGGGTGTTCGGTTTCTGTGGACTCGTTGGCGGCGAGTGGCTCAGCGACCTGAGTAGGCTCTGCATTCGTCACATGCTCGACATCTTGGTGGCACTCCTGGCTGACAGAGGGCGCCTCGCTGGCGGATTTCTCAGTCGAGTCCAACTTGGCCATAGCTTCGGAAAACGTGAGGATGTTCGTCTGCGCATCCTGATTTAGAAATCTGGACATGTGGAAGTGTCGAGGCTGCTGCGCGGCCACGCACGAGGCAGCAGCAAGAGGCAATGCGCGGGGGCGGAGAAACGGCGTAGTCTCGAACTTGTGGACCTGAGAGAGGCCCTGCACAAAGATGCGCAGCGGCATCACGCGGCATGTGCAGCCCATGGTGGGCAGGCAGTGTGGTGTAGCTTGGTTCAATATGAACAGGCAAAAGAAAAAAGCTGGACCAGATGCACGACTACCCAAAACTGAACATCCATGATGGAGACCTGGGGTCCGAGAGGTGGTGGGTGCCCCACTCAAGGTCCGGAAGCAGTGACAGGCACAGAGACACAAGAAAAAAAAAAGCGAGTGGGAATTAAGTGACGCCGAGCTCCGAATTCCCAACGACCGGCCAGCATAGCTCATGCGCAAGTGGCAGCGGCTCCAGACGGCCCGCACAGAGACTTGCCGGCAAAGCGAACCCACCTGGTTAAACCATCAGTGCGGGCGAACCTGGCGCTATATCTGCATGACCATCCGCGGACTGTAGAGGAATGCAACCTATATGCAGTTGGCTCCCGCAGACTCTGCAGCCCGGGCGACCACGGCCCTTGGTCCCCGTCCTAGACTTGTTGACCCTTTCCTCGTGGTGCCATAGATGCATTTGGCAAATGAGGTCTTGTTTCGAGGCGTATTCGGTCAGCTGTTTATCAAACACGGCAGAGAGAGCCTGCAACCACTTGTTAGTTGTAACGTAACCTTCGGTTGCCGAATTGGCTTCTTTCGAGTTGGCTATAGCGAGCAGTAGTAATACTCAACTCCAAACTCGTTGAAGAACAACCACCACCACTACCACCACCCACGCGGACAATCGCTGCTGCATGACACCTGGCCCTTCCCTTCCCTGCCCTGTCCTGTCATATCCTGTCTTGTCCTCGCCTCCGAAGCACATTACCCAGCCGAAGCAACCCCAGTTCCAAGATTGCACCCTAGTCCTCGCCCGGAACCCGTCCAGCCACGGCCCCTAGTGCCCGTGGCCCACACGAGTGCCGCCGACGTGCAGTCCACTTTCGTGAAAGAGCCGGACAGTTCACCATGCAGCGGGTCGTAGGAGACCCGACCCTGCGTAAATGCTTCCATTCAACTGGCTACCTTCCCTCTGGAACCCCTCGATATTGGTGGCATACAGCCCTCTGCTGCAACCCAAGGACGGATCCCCCATTCCAATTCACCAACGTTGGGTCTGCTTCCCTGTTTAGAAGGTCCCCAAGCCCTCTCCCATGTCCCCAATGCCATGACCTGATGGCCCGGTAAACGGACTCTGCCCCCCCTTGCGTACATCCAACATGCTCGCGATCCCAGACTTGCTCCGCTCCAGGCGTCCTTACTCGCCCGGGAGCGGGGTCCGTCGTCTGCAGAGATGCTTGAGCGGCGCCATGAGGTCTTTGTTGCTACCAACTCGCAGTGACCCTCGTCGTCTTTGCACTGGTCGATGACGAAGTCCCGCCGCCATGCTCTGATTTTTGCGTACAATGCCAAGGGCCCAGCCATAAGTAGTACGCGAGCTAAGACTTGGATTTGTCGTATAAAGAGGTCCGAGGACCCGTGTAGTTGTTGGTTCTCCTGAGACGCAAAGACGCAAACAATTTGTCCAATTCATATAATGAGTCTACCAATGGGTGAGCCAATGGAGGTCTGGGGCCACGAGTTCCATTGGACTTCTGAACACAAACCTGCCTCGGAAATAGCCCATCTGCTGTACTCTTACGACAAGCTCGCAACTGACGCCCTGGACCGCCTTGACGAGATCGATCCTCCCCAATCGAAATCATGGAAGTGCCCACACGGTTCCGGAGAGGGCCAGAGAGACCTCTACACACTGGTTCAGAAACATGCCGGCTCTGATAAATTATTAGGCGAGCTCTGGAGTGAAATCTCGACTGTCCCCGAGTGGGTTGACTGGGAGCAGATTGCGCGTGGCCAACGGGTTGTCTATCAATTCAATGTGCAGATCCTCTTTGGTGTAAGTCAGAACTCAATTTATTCTCCGTCGGCATTATCAAACACCACCCCGTTACTAACCCACACAGCTTTTATATAAATCGCTGCTAGGAGGAATGGGCGCCTGGCGTGTGGTAGAGACACTCTCAAGAACAGGAGGATTCGATGTCAGAGTAACACGGCGGCGCCTTCTAGAGACTCTCCAGCACTTTATGGAAGTGGTTGAAGATCTCGATTCCATCAAGCCGGGCGGCAAAGGCTTTGTGTCATCAGTGCGTGTCAGACTCCTCCACGCAGCAGTGCGCCGGCGCATGATGCAGCTCGAGCGTGAAAAACCGGGGTACTTTGACATTGACAGACTCGGCGTGCCGATTAACGATTTGCACTGCATGGGCACCGTCAGCGTCTACTCGACGGCCATCGTCTACATGGCGCTGCCCCGGCAGGGCATCTACCTCACCGAGCAGCAGACGGCCGACTACCTCGCCCTCTGGCGCTGGACCGGCTACCTGCTGGGCTCACCAGTAGACTGGATGGCCACGCCGGCGCAGGCCAAAATCATGATGGAGTCGGTCATGACTGCGGAAATGGCGCCCTCGCCCAACTCGTCCATCTTGGCCAACAACATCCTCACTGCCGAGGCTCGAGTGCCGCCGCTCTACGCCCCGCGCGAGCTCCTGGTCGCCCAGGCCTACCAGCTCAACGGCGACCGCCTGGCCAGCGCACTCGGCATCGAGAGGCCAAAGTGGTACTATCGGTTGATTGTCCAGATCCAGTGCTTCCTGCTCATGCTGCTGAGCTACAGCTACCCCTGGATGCCAGCATGGGGCCAAAGGGACAGGGACAAGGTATGTTTTCCCCCCAACGGTCTGAACCAACAGACATGTGCATTTACACATACAACCACACACACACACTCACATGCACACTTGTCCAAACCAACGCACGCACACACGCCTTTCCCACTCACTACCCATGACCCATTCTTTTTCTTCAATCCTCTTGCCTGTTTTGGATGCATATCTCCGACCCATTGGTAAAAATTTCCGTCCTCGTGGCTAACCGTTGTACCTTTTTTTCGCTTTCCCTCTTATCAGAAGTTTAGACGCATTACTCATCACATGATCACCAACAAGTCCATCGGCGGTCTCGGAGAGCCAACCAGGTTCCATTTCCAATATATCCCGCGTCTTGGTAAGATGACGGCGCTGGGCTCACTCAAAGACCTCGCCACGGACACGCCGACGACTTCTTGGTCAACGTCGTTGATGGCGATGATGACGAAACAGCAGCGGCCGTCATGGGCTGTGTTCATCGCCGCGGCGCTGGTCGGAGCCGTGGCAGTGGCGTGCTTGGTGAGCGTGACCGGATCACTTCGGGCTGTGTCGCACTCATTCCTGTGGTCGTTGTTTGAACCCCAAGTGTTGCACGGCCTTGGGTAGAGAAACACTGGTCAATGAAACATAACCAATTGTTTGCCAACTATGAGTGGTTAGCGCGAGTTTTTTTTGAGTTTTTTTTTGCGTTCACGATTTACATGTCACATTGCAGTTTAGCGTAGAGTTTCAGGTTCTGAATTATGATCAAGTGTATTTCTCACGAATTTGCCATCGTGTTGGTGTCGCCATGTATGAGCCAAGCACCTAGTAGTATACAGAGTGTCCGTTGAGTGACCAAGAACTTGTAAAGTTCAGCTCCAGTGCAGTATTTCCCATTTAACAAAAGCCCAGAAAACCCTTGGGCAATGAAAAGCAAATTCCAGTTTTCCAAACTCCAGCGCAGCGAAAAGAAAAGTAAAACCAATACTCAAACAATGATAGCCGTCCCTGTATGCAAAGAAACCTTGAGATATATGAAACACCGCCTATTCATCGTATTACCCGTTCCGCCATTGCAGCCATGAAACGCCATTGTCAGTTTGCAAATTCTCCCATGTGCTCGTTTACCGTCTCTCTATCGCTTAAGCATCCTGCATGAGCTCGACGGGAGGTCGGGCTGCGTGCGCCATGATGGGCTTGGAAGAGTCGACAGGGCTCAGCTCGGGCTCGTCCTCAGGCTCGTCGGTCATGTCGTCGACGATGACAGCAGGCATGGAGTTCACTTCAGACTTGAAGATGAGGGTGGAGGAACGCGAGCGGGTTCGGCCGGGGAGAGCAGAGTCGGGAGGGGTGATGGGTGAGGTGGAGACATCCATGGCCTCGGGGCGGTGGTGAAGCTTGGCAAGGGCCTCAGCGAGATCCTCAGCGTGGACAAGTTTGTTGGGGGCATCCTCGAGGCGGACCTCCCAGCCGTGAGGAGGAGAAGGCGGGGGAGAGATGAAGAAGAGCTTGCCGGCATCAGGGAGAGCGAGGTGCTCATCGCGAGCAGCGATGGGAGTGGGCTTTCCGAAGTAGACCTTGAGCTGCTGGCCAAGCACCATCTCCGAATCCCAGACCTGGCGGACGTCGATAGCAGCCTGCTCGTCGAAGAAGGAGATGACAATGCGGCGGAAAGACTTGAGTGGGGCGAAGGAGTGGACTGGGGCAGTCTGGGCGATCAGATCGCGGATCTGTTGCAGATTCTCCGGTAGGAATGTGTCTACATCGTTGAGGTTTGTGAAGAGGAGCGTGTTGGAGGGAGCGGAGGGCAAGCTCGGAGGGGGCAGGTTCGAGAGGTCAAGAGAGAGGTTGGAGCGGCGAGAAGCGGTGGAGGAAGAGCGAGATTGGCGAGGTGAGGTCTCCATTGTGATTGATGTGGTAGTTTGAGATGTGAAGGTTGAGGTTGTTGTGTGTGTGCCCGCGGAGGATATAAGCGGAGTTAGGAGAATGAGGAGGTTGGTGTGTAAAAGTCAAGCCGAGATGGTTGTGCAGTTTTTGGCTGATTGTAACTTGCAAGAGCGGCTTAGTAGTAGTAGTAGTTGTTGGTGTTGCAGATTGCTGTTGCTGTGTTTGTGTTGTGTGTGTGTAGATGAAAAGAAACCTGATGGAGGGTGGCCGGCGCGGATCATATATGCATCTCGATGCAGTGTTCCAATGTGCGGTGCAGCGCTTGTCTTCGTGACTTCGCCCCCAGCCGCCCACACAGCAGCGGACACACGGACGGCCAAGGTTTGCGAAGGTTGGCCTAGGGGACCCTGCGGAGACCAGGGGGCGTCGCCAGAAGCTACCCAAGGTTCTGCTACGGCCTACGGGCAGCTGGAGCAAATGGCAAAGCCACTGCCACCAGTGGCCACGTACGAGTGGCAGTAAAGCCGGCCTCGGGGTGTGCCTTGTGCAGGGCGGGGAGTCGGCGTAGTGCCCCAGAAGGCACAGCGTAGCGGCGAGCGACCCACCCACCGCTGCTGGGTTGTGGGAGGATGGAGAACAGTCGCCAAAACGATCCAGCCAGCGTCCCAGACGTGGTGCGCACGACCCAGGTTGGGGAAGGCTGTGCAAAACTGAGGGAGGGAACAGGGAAAAAATTGTAGGCCGATTGCAGCGCGCAGCGGCTACGGTGGGGGCGTGCCGATGGCCCAGCCGGCGAGCTTGGCCGCAAAGGTGAGACTCACACGGGCGGCGTTACTGGCTGGTGGCTGCCAAGCCAGAAACAAGCTATCCAGCAGAAGTGTCTCGATGGAAGCGCCGTAGCGTATGCCAGTGTCTTGGAATCCAATAATGACATTTCGGCCCTGCACTTTTCCCGTCAAACCACCCACGAACTATCAATGGCCCCCAGAGATGGACGGCGCTTACTCATGCCCTCGCCCCTACGCCCTATGCCCTATGTCCTATGCTCTCCATAAAATGCTTGCTAATAATACGGGTGCTCGCCATTTTCTTAGCAGGCGCAGATTACTTACGTACGCAGCGTACGCAGCGCCAGAAAACCCATAGGTCGGGTTGTGGGCTGGACGTGCTGGCTTCGGTACACGGAGAGGGCGAAGGCGACGCTAACGACCCAGAACAACCTTGAAAGAGCCCCATACCAACTGGGCCACTAGCATCGACTTCGCCCTCGGTATCAAATGTTACAGAAAATCAGGGCCCCGATCGCCAATGCCCTTGGCCATAGGAGCTAAGGTAACGTGTTCGTGCACTCTAATTGATTAGCGGCTGTGTCGTGTGGAGGGGGATCCTATCGATAAAAGAAATTTTTTCATTTTATTCAATCTAGCTGTACGGTACGGATATTGCCAACACTGCCTGCCATGCCCCTCTAGGGTCCGGCTATCAAAACCTGCCTTGGCATTGTTGTGTCCTTTGACTGCTCCAAGAGGCTGTGTTGGTGGTGGTGGCCCAAGGAGGAGGAGCAGCAAATCACGCCCACGGGATACCCTCATTTCTAAGCGGTGCCGCTTGAACCTTCTAGCATGAGCATAACAAAGCATCGCCCTGTTTGGTCCGGTTGATCGCCATTAAGCCTTTGAAGCAGACGACGCAAGCGCACGTAACGCAATGACTCCTTGGCTCCATGGCGGAGCAGAAATCAGAAGCGATCGATCACTCGTGTCTTGTCATCCATTTTTTTTTTTCCTTCTTCGCCCCCCATGCTTGTTATGCCTATGCCGTACCCGTACCCGTGCCCGTTAACCCAGCCATGTTCCCGTATTCTTCCCCGTCTCGTGTCGTCTCATGTGACCTGTTCCCTCCCAGAACACGCTGGAGGAGCCAATTGCCCGTCCACCATGACCTACCCGCGAGGCCAAATGTCTCAACCGGACCCAGTGGCCGCAGCTGCGACAATTGCCGTCACCACGGCGTAGCAGTCTCATCCTTTCATCAAATGTTCCGGAAACAAGCCCATGAACAAACCAAACTCAAAATCCACTACTGCACGTTAGCCAACAACCCCCCTGACGACGTGCAGCGGGGCTACTGCATCCCTCTCCCACAAGGGAAACTCTGCTCTCTGCCTCTGAGTCTGCCAAGACTATCACCCCAAGCCGACAGGCCACTTAGAGCGCCGCCCGACCCCCACTGGCGTTGCTCCCCCGTCTGGCAGGCCCCTCTATTCTTCCCCCCCATCCGGTCAATATCACGGTATCGTAGGGGCTGTGCCAAATATCTCTGTCGCTTGCGGGTTCCTCCAGGGTTACTCTATAGCAACCCCGAAAAGCTTGTCTGCAACAAGCAGATGACTTTTCTTCTTTCCTGACAGGAGACAACCTCGAATGCCAAGACACGCCAACACTCTCTGAGACGGATGATGAGCAGATCGGGGGGCCGGCTTCTTCGGACCCTCTCTTCGGCACTCCTCAAGGTTCCACCTAAACCGTGGCTGTGACTATGGAAAAGACGCCTTCCGTTCTGGGCAGTGTCGCATATCTCATTTGATTCATCACGGATCCCGCGCCTGGCGAGGAATTAAAAACTGGGCGGTGTAGTTGGTCCTTTCGTCCCGACCATCTTACCGGCCAGACCAATAATCGTCCCAATCGTATTATAGGAGGTGGCACGAGGGGGCGCATCTCACACGCACAGCAACTTAGACAACTCCCACACACACATAATCCTTATTCACGTCGTCTCATATGCGGACCTGCGGGAATGAAGCTTTTGAGTTGATGAGACATTATTTTGTCCAATAGGGTCCTCTTCTCCTGGGGTTCATGCATCCGAATGGCGCATGATTCACCTGCTATTTCCCCTAATTCACCGATGGTCATTTTGTGCTTGCTCGTATTATGTGATGATAGACTTCACTGCCATGTCAAAGCTCTCTTTTTTTCGCCTCACCTCAAGGCAGGGCTTACGGGAGCTCCAGCTTGGCTCAAGGACCCCGTTTCTAGCGTTCGTCCCGAAAAGTCCGTTCGAGTCATCCATCATCGCCTACGAGACACCGCCTGAACCGCTCAGCCCTGAGCAGCTGCCAGCACGTCCAACGCCAGGCAGGCAGCCAGAGAGTGCTCTCGACTAGAAGATGGCTTCGCCAAACGAGCAGATTCCGGCCGGTTCTCAAGGGCGCAGAATGGCCTAAGCAACAGCCAGGGTGTCGATCCTAGGGGCCCTTCCCCCCCATCTCCAAGTCGGACAAAGTTGCGGGGGAGAGTTCAGCTCGGCGGATCTTGATCCCGACAGTGGGTAAGACACGCACGGGTGAATGA
Organism: Calonectria ilicicola; assembly: GCA_020809705.1. Classification (NCBI taxonomy): domain Eukaryota; kingdom Fungi; phylum Ascomycota; class Sordariomycetes; order Hypocreales; family Nectriaceae; genus Calonectria; species Calonectria ilicicola. Next base: position 5,047,242 of record CP085827.1, on the reverse strand, counting down.
TGGCTGCAGTCATGCAATCTCTGCATATCTAGCAGATTCTTTCGAGAAGATGATGAATCTGAATCCTTCCCGCATTGGCGAGCCAGCAACTGATGTTCCGTATGTGCACCAACTAGAAACGGGTCTTTGCCCATGAAACAATCCTTCTACGAATTCCATGATACAGGATTGGCTCTGCGACTCCCCTCGAACATCCGAGCTTGTCAAGTGACATGCCACTAATGTGCGATCCCATATTAACTGTGTTTACTACCAACAAATCCTAAATCCCGTTGGATCCATAAACTGACCGGTACACGCCTAGTTTACCGTGTTGGGCTCTTGAGTGAATCCTTCGATTGCTTGTCGGTAGTATACACAACCATGCAAACTATCCAAGCAAAAATCAAGCTCGACTAGGGATTCGGAGGTGTAACAACACCCCTCGCTCTCGTTCTCGTTCAAATCATTAAGTCATCGCCAAGACAGCCTTGAGGAGAGCCTGCAGCTAGTAGTCTATAGTAAAATTGCCAGGGAACCGGCAATGTAACCTTAAGCGCAGCAACTGATCTGGTCAGTTACGAGCAAGGTTTTGGCATTCTCATACATGCAATTCCCCAACAGCCAACCGCAGCCTAGGCAAAGTCGATGTCAAACGCCACTTTCAGCCACACCGCCCCTGAGGCCCCACGGCATCCACCAACGGGAGGCCCTCCAGAGGCAGCTTGCTTTGCTGCCCCTGCCACCTGCCAGGAACCCAACCCGCGCCCTGGACCCGCTGGTCACCGTTTGGCTTCTCTGTGCCTGTGGCTGAGCACCGCCTCCAGCGTCACACACGTCATTTTGATTCTCGTTGCTTCTCCCCCTGCGCCTACAACAGCAACACCAAGGAAGGGCACCTCGGCTCCAAGAACCGCGCCCAACAGCAGCAACACGGTGACAGTTGGCTCCCGCAAGACCCCACACTGCTTTAACCGCGGTGGCGGCCGCCTCGAACCAACCACAGCAGTTACGCGGCCTGCATTTTTGCTTCACCTCCGCCCTGGCAGTGGCAAAACCATCGACTGAGCATGAGCATGACTCGGCCAATGCCGTTCGAGATAATCTCCGGAAGGGCATGGCGCAGCAGCTATGTGACTCTCCGTTCTCCGCTGTGTATGAATGCATCGAGACCTTGAAACCTATGCGTGTGTGTGTGTGCACTTGTGTGTGTACTTGTGTTCCAGGAGATTACCGAGACTAGCTAGCCTGGTGTGGTGTGTGTACTTTTTCATCATTTTGAATTAGTCGAGCTAAGGCAGGGTAAGGCAGGGTAAGGTAAGGTAAGGTAAAGTACAGTTGTACAGCTGGTAGCACAAAGCCACATTCCCCTTCATCTTCACCTCCACATGCCGCGACGCGCTACGCCGCGACGTACTACGCTATAATACACGATTTCATACACCCCAGGGACTAGACTCACATTCGAATGAGCCAATCTTGCCATGTCCAGCTGAGACCGAAGTTCCGATCTCAGCCCATCAGCTACTCCACATATGCGGCTCAGCTCATGTGTGTCCAGGGCGGCACTCCTCAACCGAGCCCCGTGTCAATTCATCCCCACGCTCTCGCATGTGACAAATACACCTCGTGAAGAGCCTCATCGGAGCTCAACACCCAGATCCCTCTCAAGAGCCTGGCGGACTTGCTCGTGAAAGTTGTTGGCTTCTTCGTTGGTAAGCGTTCGTTCCAGACTGCGGTAGACAATGTGGTAAGCCATGCTCCTGCGACCCGTCTTAGGATGCGTAAACTCGTCAATCAACCGCACATCTTCCACCACGTCGCCTGCCACGTTGCGTACGAGTTCCATCACGTCATTCTCATGAAAGTTGCTCGTATCCGCGGCGGGGTCCTTGTTTAGCCAGAAGGATACGTCCTTTGGGCATGGTGGATACTTGGAAAAGGGCTGGAATCGCTTGAGCTTGTTGAGATCACCGGACACACCCGTGAACTGCGACAGGAAGCGGTTATCCTTGGACCAAAACAGCCGAATGTCAGGGATCTTGAAAAGGAGCATGGCAATACGGTCGATGCCAATACCAAACGCCCATCCTAGGCGGGAAGGGACACCAGCATTAATGAAGAGCTCCTGCTTGACGACACCACAACCAAGAACCTCCAACCAATCACCCGCGTAGTAAATCTCGAGCTCCCAAGATGGGCTAGTAAATGGGAAATAAGCTTCTACCCATCGCATTTGTAGCGGCTCATCGACAAAGTTGGGATCCTCTTTGATGGCGGCAGCCTTGGCTCGGGTGAAGACATCTACAACCATGGCCTCGAGAGACCTTTTTAAGTGTGCTCCGATTGCCTCGACCTCCTCGGGGGAGTGATGGGCATCCTGGAGGGGATTTCGCTCTGGATGAATCATAGGGTTGGGGTCGTCGACCTGAATATCATGCTTGGGCAGGTTTTCAAAGTCCTTCCAGACAGCGGCAGCCACATCGCTGTTGGGTACCGTCTCACGATCCCATGACATGGCACCTTCCATCTGATGAAAGACGGGGTAGTGACTTCGATCAATGGCATCGCGGCGATACACGTCGGCGGCAATCAGGTAGCCATCGCTCTTGTTAGCACGAAAAGTGTCGGCCTGGTGTGCGCTGGTATGTGTTCGCAAAAGGGTTTCCTTGTTGAGGTAGTAAGTGTCCGACAGAGCTCGTCCAGGGTGGTTCGGAGGAAAGCCAAGTGAGTCAAAGTTCTGGTGGGTTGACACAACCGGGCTAAAGTCGTTATAAAAGCTGAAAATTGGCGCAGGAAAATTGGATTGGATAATTTGTCGAGTGATTGAAATGGGATGATCGTCTTGCAGGTGCAGTTTTCGCTCCGTTGCTTCGAGGACATTGGTTGGGGCATTAAACCATTTAGGATCGGTCGTGATGGTTTGGCCCCGGATTGTCACAGAGCTGGGTTTCGATTGTGAATTCCTTAGGGAAGCTACAGCAGCGGCAATCCGTAATCAGTAGAGTTAACTTGGAGCTACAGTGACATGAATTGACCGACTTGAGGAGAGTGCTCGTATGGCGCAAGCTGGTCGCAACAAAACTGAGCTCCGAGCATGGCGGGACACCTGCAGCAGCCGCGACGAATTGCCCCAGAGGCAGCGCATGTTCGAGGCTTGAACTCTCATGCTGACTGGTCCTTAGGGGTGCTAAATCACTTTCGGGGCCGGCGAAAGGCCTCAGCTGGTGCCAATGGCTAGTCAGGGGGCTGGTGGACGAGATTGAAGCTTTTGATATTGTGCATCAAAAAGTTGAGCCTCAGCCCATCATGCAACCTCTCACTCATGGTTGGTCATGCCGGATTAACGTGGTGCCCCTCCCCCCCCTCCACAACTGGAGCCCACACCGACGTCTACGGCCGGGCCGGTCCCCCAATGCCGCTGGACTTATGGCTGACATACCCACTAAACCCGCCAACTTTAGTGGACGATAAGGCAAGCCCAGTGGGCTTTTTTTTTCGCACTTCGTCGGCCATCCGGACGTGTAGCGGCAATGCAGACCTGGCGATCCCCTGCTTTCCCACGATGGCTCCGCTGCCGGACCCCAGAAAAATAAATCAAAGCAGAGGTCGCCGGCACCGAGTATCGTCAGTTCATCCCACGTTCTCACTCACCTCCCCCCCCTCTCTTCCGCCTCTTGCCTCGGGTCAAGACACCTGTCGCCCTCGATTCAAACCCGCTGCTATCGTCCTGCGGGAAATGTCGAGGATATACGCCGCTGCTTAAGAAGCTGCCGTTATCACAGGTTGTATCGTCACCATGAGCGCCGCCACATATTCCCAGGGCGCGCAGCCCGTCAAGGCCAAGGCGCAGCAGGAGCCGCAACAGAAGAAGGCTTCTATCAGCTATCCCTTCTGGTTCGGAGGAAGCGCCAGTAGCATGGCCGCCTGCGTTACCCATCCCCTAGATCTTGGTATGTTTCTTCTTCTCGGCTATACACACACATTCACATGGGAAGACGCCGACTAACCATTGACCCCCTGGGACAGTCAAGGTACACCGCCAACCCTCTTATCGTGCAGACCCGTGATAGCAATCAACAGACACTTACACCAAACCTTTCTCACCATGTAGGTCCGCCTCCAGATGCGCACCGGGAATGCGCCCAAGAACATGAGCGGCACCTTCGTCCATATCCTCCGCACCGCTGGTCCTCTGGGCCTCTACAACGGAATTTCCGCCTCGCTCCTCCGCCAGATGACATACTCGACGGCCCGCTTCGGCATCTACGAAGAAATCAAGACCCGCGTGTCGCGCTCCGGCACCGAGCCCTCGTTCCCGCTCCTCGTCGCCATGGCCGCCGGCTCAGGCATGATTGGTGGCATCGTCGGAAACTTTGCCGATGTGCTCAATGTGCGAATGCAGCACGACGCCGCCCTGCCCCCCGCCGAGCGCCGCAACTACAAGCACGCCGGCGACGGCATGGTTCGAATGGCTCGCGAGGAAGGCGTCCGCAGCTGGTTCCGCGGCTGGTGGCCTAACAGCACCCGCGCCGCCTTCATGACCGCGGGGCAGCTCGCCAGCTACGACGTCGCCAAGCGCCTGCTGCTCAAGTACACGCCAATGGAGGATAACTTGACGACGCACTTTTCGGCTTCGTTCCTGGCCGGTCTCGTCGCGGCTACAATCACCAGCCCCATCGACGTCATCAAGACCCGCGTAATGTCATCATCCCACAGCCATGGCGTTCTGCATCTGATTGGCGACATTTACAAGAGCGACGGCATTGGCTGGGTGTTTAAGGGCTGGGTACCCAGTTTCCTGAGACTTGGACCGTATGTTACATCCAATCCCACCCTCCATCTTTTTTTTTTCTCGGTCGGATCCGAATACTGACTCACCTCACCCCCCCTTCTCTAGTCAAACCATTTGTACATTTGTCTTCCTAGAGATGCACCGCAAGGCATACCGCAAAGTAAAGGGCTTAGAACAGAATCTGTAGACCGGGCCACATTAGACCGGGGATACGCATGTGGGGGGAGCATCATTTGGCGTTTGATTCGTTTTTTTGTTTAAACAAGTATCTTTTTTTTTTAGAGAGAGTGGATTGCATTCCTCCTGGCGTTGGATTGCAGTCGAAAAAACTCGAGGGGGAAATTCGGTCCTTACTCAACCCTATGTATGGTACATTTCATGTTGTTTTGATAGAGCAGGCTGGGGAAAGGCACCAAGAGGAAAGAAAGCTAGAACTCTTAGACGTTTGGGCATGAATATTACCAGGAACTTGGATACGCCAAAGTCACCCTACTTTTTTTTCTTTTCCTGCGCTATCATTCTCTTGCTTTCGCTCTCCTGTTTTTGTGCATTTTCTGATCCCTTCGCTTCTCTCCTCTCCTCCCCCGCCCTCCAAGTGTCGTGTGTGTATCTCCAAGCTCCGAATCCGAAAGACGAATCCATTCTACAACTGTGCTATGCTTTATATGATACTGTTACAAAATCCAGACCCTCGACCCGCAAAACCAATCCAGCTTTGAATAGGAAAACGCACCTGACCCATCCCATGAAACGCCCCGTCAATTACTGCCACGAAGACTGACCGTACGGTGTTGTGCCGTAGGCCGTCATGCCGCCACCACCACCGCCATATGCCGTCTGGTTGCCACCGCCGTACGGTGTCGTGTATCCACCATCCTGTCCCCAGGGGGTTGTGCCGCCGTCCATGTTCATGTCTGGACTCCTGGGGCCGTCAAAGTCGGCTTCGTCGCCACCGTACTTCCTAGGGTCCAGTCCCTTGAGCAAGCCGCCAATCTTTTGCTGCAACACGCGAATACCGCCCTGGACAATCTGATCGGGCTCCATGTTCCCTGAGGTTTCCACCTCAAAGTAGAATCTGTTGGGAACTGCGTCGTAATCAAAGGGCTCGCCTTCCTGGGCGGGTTCCTCCCACTGAGCATACTTGCTCTTAGGCCTAGTAACAGTATTAGCTCTACCGTATCCAGCAGATTCACCCCATCACGGCAATATGCGTTCTTACCATTCTACCTCAGGATCGGTATCGTTTTCGAACCACATATCAAGATGGTGCAGCTTGTTGTGTGGATCGTACTCAAAGCCCACGGCAGATGTAGGCATCCACTTGGCGTGCTCCTTTGCAATTCCCTTCTTGGCGATGCAGTTAATCTTGAGCTCCTGGTCCTTTCGTAGCTTCGCAATCAAACATCCGTATCCATCGGGGTCTCTAATGACGGGGCTTCCCAGGGAGTTGGCTGATCGGCCATCAACGAGCAGGTCGCGGGCGTAGACCTTCATGATTTCGTCGGATGTACATTTGGCATGCAGAGAGAGGGTGACGCTGCACTGTTCACAGTACTGTTCGCAATCGCAGTCACGAGAATAGTTGAGCTCGCCGACTCCTTTCGAATCGAGGGGGATGAGACCCAGGCGGTGGGCAATGAACTCGTCAGCGAGCACCGAGCTGTTGATTTCAATCTCCACGAGATCAATCGCAATCGTCGGGACTTCGGCCTGGATGATTCGGCGCAGGGCGTTGGCAAAGGAGAGGTTCGTCTTGGAGAGCTCAAAGTCTACGTGGGTATTATCGGCCTGGGATTCACATCATGTCAGATTCATCTCGGTCCCACTGCAAGGAGGCGCCAAGGAGAGGGCCTCCCATACCGCTGAGATCTTGACTTGGGGCTGTTCAGGCTCCCCGTCCATAACCATGGGATCGTAGCCCATGCCGTCCATTTTAGCGATGTGAAGCGCGCCGCGGGGGGAGGATGTGTGGTGGTGAAGGTTGGAGATAGCAAGTAGGGACGCGGTATCAGCGCAAGCAATAGTAAAATACTCTTTTGGCTGCGCACGCCTGGGGACTCGTGTCGCTCAGGTTCGGTCGTCGATGGCGCACAAAGAAGACGGTGTTGGAGGCGATTTTTCGCGACAAGGCAAAAGAGAGGCTCCTGCATAGGACATGGCACATGCGACCTATCGATACAAAGTCAGCTAGCTTGGACACGGAACATTACTAATCCCGAGTCTTATCGCCCTGCAGGACCAGCTCTCTGGGTGCGATAAGAGAAAAAAAAATCCCCGCCATAATTTGTTTGAGAGCGACGAGAATAGGAACGGGTTCAAGACAACCACGTCCTGGGTTCGCAACAGTATCAATCATGAAGATCAAAGCCCTCAGCCGCTCCGTGTCGGCGCAACAGGCCGCCGGGTCTGATGTGACCAAGCAGCCCCGAAACCTCGACTCGGCTCTGCATCCCTTCGAACGTGCCCGAGAGTATCAGCGAGCTCTCAATGCTGTCAAACTCGAGCGCATGCACGCTCAGCCCTTTATCGGTCAGCTCGGCCGTGGCCACGTCGACGGTGTATACTCAATTGCCAAGGATCCCAACTCTCTTGAGCATTTCGCTAGCGGAAGTGGTGATGGCATCATCAAGGTGTGGGACTTGGCCGATCGCGACGAGATCTGGCACACGACTGCCCATGAGAACATTGTGAAGGGCCTTGAATGGACTCGGGACCAGAAAATTCTGACCTGCGGTGCTGATCGCACAATCAAGCTGTTCGACCCCTACAACACTCCCAGCGATGCGGCCCCCATCTCCTCGTGGCTCGGAAATGGAGCTTTTACAAGTCTGTCGCACCACCGCTCCCGCAATGCTTTCGCAGCCGCCTCGAGTGTGATATCCATCTACGACCTAGAGCGTCACACAGCAGCTCCCGAGGTGCTACATTGGCCGACCTCGATCGACACTATTACCAATGTCGCATTCAACTATGTCGAGACGTCGGTTCTGGCATCTTGCTCCAACGACCGATCAGTCGTCATCTACGATCTCCGTACCTCGACCCCCGTCACCAAGACTGTACTCAACTTTGCCAGCAACAAGATTGCTTGGTCCCCCATGGAGGCCTTCAACTTTGCCACCGCCTCTGAAGACCACAACATCTACCTCTTTGACATGCGAAAATTCGACCGTGCCCTCAACGTCCTCAAGGACCACGTCGCTGCTGTCATGGATGTTGAATTCTCCCCAACCGGCGAGGAGCTCGTCTCTGCCTCGTGGGATCGTACCGTCCGCCTCTGGAACCGAGAGCGCGGCCACTCTCGGGATATCTACCACACCAAGCGTATGCAGCGTGTCATGGCTGCCAGCTGGACCCCAGACGCTCGCTACGTCCTGTCAGGCTCCGACGACGGCAACATTCGCCTGTGGCGCGCAAACGCCTCCAAGCGTGAGGGTGTCAAGTCAGCCCGCCAGCGCCAGGCCCTCGAATACAACGACGCCCTCATCAAGCGCTACGAACACATGCCCGAGGTCCGCCGTATCAAGCGCCACCGCCACATCCCCCAGGTGCTCAAGAAGGCTGGCGAGATCAAGGCCGAGGAGATCAAGAGCATCAAGCGCCGCGAGGAGAACGAGCGTCGCCACTCCAAGAAGCAGTTCCAGCGAAGGAAGAGCGAGAGAGAAAAGATGGTTATCACCAAGGAAAAGTAATCTGGTTGTGTGGTCAAGTCTATCAAATCTGTCGATATATGTCAGATTTGCTGTACTGGAAAGGAAAAAGGAGAATGGGACATGTTGGGTGTTGCAATGGGGCATGACAATGGCATCGCATGGCGTTCAGGTTTCAAAATATGCTAGTTGGAAGCTTCGGTACATTTATACCACCATGGGGCGTCTGTGTAGGTAGATAGACAAGCCCCTTATTCTAGTTGTTCAATCATTCAATGTGCAATGGCAGCAACATTAACCAAGTGCCCCTATCGATATGCAAAGTGAATGAAGAGGAACCTGCTATTCGGTATTCACACTTGCATAGCTAATTAGAAAGAAATTTGGAAAATAAAAAAAAACTAAATCTTTTAACCATGAATAATTTATTTACTGATTTATATTCGGTTTACCAGGATCTGTTTCGCTGGCTTCAAAATCGTAGATGTTCATGTGACCAGTTCTGATGTGTAGACATGCTAATATTCATGAGTGCATAAAGGTTGTGCTCTACATAGTGGTAATGTTGGATTGTTTATTTGTTTGCGAGTTTGCTTGTGTCCTTGCTTGTCTTGTTTGCTTGGTTTTTTTCTTCAGAGCAAATGACCAAAAAAAAAAATTGAATCTGGTGAATGCCAGTTGCATCTCCTCCTTTTGTGGCTCTGGCTCCCACGGAGACGTGTATCACCAATCTTGTTGGGGAAAGATTTTGCAGCCCCTTCTTCATTTCTTACAATTTCCCTCCATCACCCGCATCGCAACTGGGTAGGACAACACCATGGAATCCTTGGCGTTTTCCGACATAATAACCAAGTGGCTCAAAGCTGTCCCGCCGCCACAGGAGTGCGAGCCTCACGATGCCCCTCCGCCGCTCGTTATCAAGAAGCGCAAAATGGAGCCCGTCAACAACGAAACAGCGTCGCCAAGTCCATACCTGCCGGCCGTTGACCTAACGGACCTACATAGCAGCAAAAGTGTCGAAATGCCTCCATCACTTGATAATCTATTTATGGAGATGTACAAACTTGGGCCCCATCCGACCCAGATCATTCATCCGCACCTTGAGGTTCGTATATTTGACTGCGATCTTCAAGTCATGCACTAATAACCGCAGCCCTTTGTTAAAGAGTGGAAATCAATTTTACGGCCGGATACCTTACGCTATATGGAACTTGATGATCCCAATATCAAATTTGTTCCATCTGAATGCGTCAATTTTCCGGGAAAATACGCCCATGACATTCGGGTCCTTGTCGATAATGCTTATGAGTGTAGAAGATTGCTCTTAGACGGGATCTATTGGAATCACAAAGTTGACACGCCCCTTCTGTCTCTTGCTTTGGGTCAACTACCGGAAAAAGGCCGACCTATCAACTTTTGGCCATGGCATGTCCGTCCCTTGCCCCCTTTTCCCTCCTGTAAAAGCTAACTGGATTTTTGCCAGTAGGAATGATTATGTTGAACATGATGAACCAGCTTCATTCCACCTCACATCCAATGTCGACTATGTTGTTGTCATTGAACCGGAGTTTGCCACGCCTTCTGATGGTTTCGCTCTCGAACTGGCAATCGAAATTTTTCGGGGCCGCAATCCAGACCGTTCTCTCAATCATTCAAATGCTATGCACCTGAAAAAACGGCCTATTGCAATTGGCATCATGAGGTCGCGTCGCGATACACCAGGGCATAGGCCCGAGACCCAACTTGGCAACTGGATGGCAGCGCAGTGGAAGCTGCTGGAAAAGCAAACAACCCCGGAGGGATTGCGCAAACTAGAATTTCTCCCAGGCATCATCATCAATGGCCATGAGTGGTGTATAGTTGCGTCTACGTACGCTGATAGCAGAACGGCAAGGTCTTCGTCCCGTCTTTTACTATTTACGAATGCTAATATATTGAATTGCAGAGGGTCTGGACAAATTTATGTTTTGGGGATACACAAAATATTGCGGGGATACTCAGTACTATTGCGGGGATTCAGTTTCTGGCAAGGTGGTCGCTTGAGGAATATTGGCCCTGGTATAAGCAATATATTCTCAAGGTGGGTTGAGGTGGGAGTAGAACCCAAGGAGCATCCCCAAGAACAATTTGATACTCATGGTGGATTTAAAGCAAAGAAAATGAAATAAATAAACTAATAATAAATAATTCATGTTTCAAATAATTTATTTATTTATTTATTATGAGTTTATTTTACTTGGAAAAAACTGGCATTCGGCACACAAGAGTTGATGGGAGCAGTTCCACATCTCTTCATAGTAGGAGAGAAAAGGATACTGGGTGATTTGAGAGGCCGCCCTTTGTTTCTTCGACTACGTGACAAGGCACATCTCTCACAAATATTTTACTTTATAACGATACCAGGACAGAAAATGATGGTTATGAACCAGGTAAGAATGCCAAATGACAGATTCTCATCAACACACGTAGAGTGAAAAAAGATAATAAGTGAAGATAGGTAATTCGCATGTTAAGATCTAGGATGAAAAAGATCTCTAAAAACCAAAACCCCCTACAGGGATTCCGTGAGCAGCTTGCCCAGTCTGTTTGCGCGTTGTATGACGCCTCGTTTCAGAGCGTCGTGTATACCATCTATCCCATCCCAATGAATATTCCCCTCTTTTTTGTTTTCCGCTTCGCTCACCGGCAAGGAAGATATATAAAAGACGGGACCATAAAAATCTCTTGTTTTTTTTCAACGCCGTGGAGTACCCTTTCTGTTGATTCGCTTACATTGCGTGTACTCCCAGACCAGACCGCAGCCCGAGCTGTTCAATCTTGACGTGTCCCATTTCCATCCTAAAAAGGAATCAAAACCAAAAATAAACGCCCGCAAAGGAAAAGAAGAAAAAAAAAGATGAAGCAAAGTCGATCCGCAAACCCGTACCACGAGATCGAAGGTATCTATGTATCAATTGAACGGAAAACGCCCATGCCGCCGTCTTTTTGATTTATGTCGCTCCTCCCGTTCCATTGATATGCGATGGTCCTCCTGTTTCGTAGCATCGTAAAGCCGTATCCCACCAAAACTCCTGGTTTAAAAAGCATAAAATATTGCATCGTCCATAGCCAAAGTATTATAATGTTTGAGTTGTTTGTTGTACACACCGGATCATGTCCGGGAAAGGTGATAGGCGGCATCAAGTCAGTGCTTAAACACTGTTGCGAGCAGCCTTCTGCTTCTGGGGCTTGTAGTTTGGCAGCTCGTTGAACCAGCCGCTTTCTTCGTCGTATTTATAGGCATGGAACTCGATTCCGTAGGGCTTAGGCTCGATAGCGTAGAGCATGCCCAGTGGAACATCCATGTCGGTAATGTCTGCAAGTGAGTAGTCCATGAAGTAGGCCATCAGGACTCTGCAAACAGAGCGGTGACCAATGATGATGACATGGTCTTCAATGCGCTCAATCTCGCGAACCATGTCGCGCAGGCGGCTTACAACCTGCAAGTAGCCCTCGCCACCAACACCAGGGTAAATATAGTTAAGTTTGTCCTTTGATCGCTTCTGGTACTCCTCCGGGTGGCTCTTGGCGATCTCAGAGTAAGTCATGCCCTCGAATTGGCCAGCGTTCATTTCGTTAAGCATCTCCCAATTCTTTACGTCGTAGTCTTCATCGGCATCAAAATATTCGGCAGTGTCTACACTTCGCTGAAGCATGGAAGTCCAAACGCAAAAGTTCTTGTTGTCCAGGTCGCGGTTCATTTCGGGGTAAGGGGGTGTGTTGTCGCCAGGAAGAGGAGGGAATGAAGCCTGAGCCAACTTGCTCTTCTGCTCAATAAGCCATTCCTTACGTTTGTAGGTCATAAACCTGTGAAGGGCTTGGCCATAGTAATGGCCACGCTCGGTCAGTGGCGCGTCACCACCAAGCTTGCCCAATTCGTTGTCAACACTCTGGCCATGTCGAGTGATCCAGATCTGTCGAGGTGCAAGGTTAAAGCTTGCAAGATAGTGGCTAATACCGTTGCTCAGAAAACCCTTGAGTCTGTATTGAACAAGTTTTCTGCCAACATCAACCATCTAAGAGATGTTAGTGAGTTACTTAATTGTAGTATTCCGTGGCCATGTACCTGAAGATATTGCATATCATGAGCCTCTTCGTAGTCTCCGAGGGGCACGTAGGCGCTTTCATAAGCAGCGACTCGCTTCTTGAAGTCCTCAAGAGACTTCTGGGGGTCCTTATCACGGTAGTCAGGACCGGACAGCTTGAGCCGCATGTTTGCCTCAAGCAAGTGAGGATCGTGACAGATGCTCTCAATGAACAAAACTCCGAGCTTGGGCTCTCTCTGTCGAATTCGGTTCACGATGCTCTGGCGTCGCTCAACGGTGCTGTTGGTGGCATCAAGAATACCAACAGCTCCGCCACGGATAAGCAGGTAGTCCAGCAGCTCATCAAGGGTGTCCAAGGCAACCTGTTCTCGCAACGCCGCGGCGGATTGGTTCTTTGGGTCAAAGAATTGCGCCGACTGGTCCATTTCGTCCTTCTCCTTAGCCTCGGCGTCATTGAGGTCTAGAACTTCTGGCTCCCTATGCTCTGGGGGCGTCTCATCACCCAGCGCAGGGACACCATTTAGCAAAATAGCGGCGGCCCGAACAGGCGGGTCGAGATGGCCCGGCTCCGGTAGCAATCTAGGATGGACCGGAACCTTGCGGCCAGCAGCGACTCGCCTTCGGTTACCAACGTTGAAGATACGCGAGTCATGTTGCTGCCATGAGAGATACCGTTGGAGCTTCTTAGTAATATAAGACTTTCCACGTGCGGGCAAGCCAACCATGACAATAACCAGCTTCGCAGCGACATCTCGCTTGGGGATTCTTCCATCAGGCGAGACCCGCGAACGGGTCATGCCAGGGATGTTCAGAGTCGTCGCATGGGGTCGCACTCGAGGCGTTTGGCTGCCCGAGTTTTGTCGCAACGGAGGACTGTTTCACACCGGTCAGCGCGACACTCGACAGAAGGGGACTAGGCAGGCCACGACGACCGAAACCGGTTGTGGTGTGGCTTTGCGACAAGAGTGTAACTTTAAAAAAAGGAAAAATAAAAGGAAGAAAAAATATTGGAATGGCACGGCACTTACATGCGCGGGGAGCTGGGCGCAGTCGATGTGACACTTCGCGCATAGGGAGGAGTCTCCGTCAAATCGTTTATGCCGCGCAGAGCAGCGGCCATTGAATGAATCGCAGGGGGGGGGAGATGCTCATTATCGAGGGGTGGTGGGAGCACAGCGAAAGCGTGGTCGGATTCAACGGCAGTAGATGACGAAGCGGCTGGGGATTTGGGCGAAGATCTAGGCGACGCGGATGGCGAAAGACCGAGAAGGCTATGCATGACAAGCTTAGCCAGAGCCGACTGCTTGGATTGTTTGCGACCAGCGTCTGCGTGCAGAGAGAAAAAATCGGGTGAGCTTGTGTCTCTTGTTTCGTTTTTTTGTGCGATGGTTGTGATGTGTATGTGGAGGGAGTCGAGGGGTGGGATGCGCAATGTATAGAACGGAGGAGGTGGGCGGCGGGTTTGCGACTAGAGCAAAAAAAAAAAGGTGGGCGGGTGTCAAAGGGGGGCAAAGTCTGCTGAATGCACCTCTATGTATGAGAGACAGGGAAATAAAGCAAATGAAGCGTCTATAGACGGGCGATGACAATATACGACGTGGATAAGGTTGGGAAAGGCGATGGGGGAGGAGAAATAAGAATGAGACACACCTGCTGGGGTCACCGGAATTGCTGAAGGCATCTGAGTAACAAGGGAGAAGCCACTCCGAGGAGACGGAGAGGGCTCCAGCAGAGTCGCAAGCTTGCTGTGCTGGCGCTGGGATTGGCGCTGGCGACCGCCGTCAATGCCCTGGAAACCCTGTCGAGGTGAGCCGTGGGTGCCCTGAGAGGCTCTGCTGCAGCAATGACTCCAACTTACAGTGGCTGACCGTCCAATCCAGCCGCAGGGATTGCAGCCCCAGCGAAGCCGGCTTGCTGGGTGGGCGCAGTGGGCCGCAGGGGGCGACTGCAGGTGGGTTCGTGTGGGCTCCAGTGGGAGCTCCAGCGGGTCACCACTGGCCGCGCAGTGGTGAGCAGCGCGTCTGATGGCGATGATTCTGACTTGAGATATTGGTGGCTCGGCCTGGTGTGTGCTTGGCGCACGGCGCGGGCGACCACGCTCCTTGTCTTGTTAAGCTAAGCTAGCTGCCCGCTGCAGGGAGATGGGCTCTCGCGCGGGGGAGCAGTGACCCAAGCCAAGCTGGGTGGCGTCTTCGGGGGGTTCGGGGCGCTCGGTGCGCTTCTCGGTGGTGTCTCTGCCCGAACGTCGACTGCGTGCGCGCTCCAGGCTGTTTGCAGAAGGTCGCAGCGGGACTGTGGGAGCGTGGGAGCGTGGGAGCGCACCTGGGTCTAGGTCCGACGTGCCGCACTAACGAGCGAGTGCAGCAGCAAGCTGTATGCTTGTGGGGGGTGAGACGGGAGGGGGATGAGGCACGTATCGGGGGCCCTAGCTAATGCCAGAAATGGTCTTGGTGCAATCTGGGTTGCGTTTAGGGCTTGACTGCCTTTTGTGTGTGTGTAAGTTGTTTGTTGGAGGGGCTTGTTGAGGCGCGAGGGCGGGTGATGAGATTGAGACTGGAAATTGAGATGAGATGGGAGGCCCGTTGAGAGTCGACTGTTGAATCCGGTCCGTTATTCAGGCCTTGGCTGAGCGTGCCTATAGCATACGTAGCACGGGATAATGCTTCGCAATGCAATGCGCCGAGTCGTTTCGTGTCGTGGCGGGCTGTGCAGGTTAGACTGATGACAGACTCTTGGTTTGGTTTTTATTCTGTCCGGCAAAACTTGGCATGCGTGCGTATATAAGACTACCTCATAGGATGCATGAGGCGATGATCGTTGTTTTTTATCTGCCGTGTCGTGTCGAGTGCGGATACGTCACCAGGTTTATTTTCTTCTTCTTTGTCAGGCTGTGTGCACGTTGCGTTGAGCAAGAGGCAACCTGTAATATTATACTGGTCGCGTCTGGTGCAATGGTTGCTTGGGTGTTTGGTTGCCCTGACGGGGGTGCTCGTCCTGGTCAGGAGAGCGACGAGGCAGAGTGAGGTGATTCTTGGTGGCCCGTGGTCCTGGTCGCGCGGTGGATGTGAGCCCAAGTCAAATATGTATTCCCCCAAGCCTTGCGCTGCGCTGCCTGCCATTCTACATGCCAGGTCGTACATTGTGCTCAAGGTTTCAGTCCAAATGCCTTGTCCATCCCATCGCCCTCGACCAAGACATGCCGTCCAATGTACACGGAGCAGCCCTCCCACCTCTCCGTCTGGCTCGTCATCGTGCGAGTCCCGTGGCGCCTCGGCCGTGTTAGTCGGGCGTCCGCGTGCTTCCAAGAGCTGCCTGTGTGACAGCGCGTGGCGGTGGGTGGGTGTTGATGAGCTCCTCGCAGTAGTCCGCCCTCGATCGGCAAGCTCTCCGTCCAGGTAGCTTACATCATTGTACATGCTGATGCTACATGCCCTGCGCCTGTCGCGCTGGCTCGTTTTCGCCTACAACAAGGAGCCAGACATGTTTGGGTAGGTAGGTAGAATATACTCCAAGCTAGCCAGGAAAGGACATGTTCTTTGGAGGGCACAGGATCCAGATACTTTGCCCCCAAGATAGTCTATCAAGACAAGTCCCAACCAAGATCCGGAATCTTCGTCCGTCTGCCTGCCACCCAGCCCTGGTCTTCTCACATGAGTGATGGCATTGAACCGCATGTCCCAGTCATGACATCGCATGTCATGACATGTCCTTGTTAAGCATCAGGATGCTGGAATAATGACAGCTTCCCTCCGCCGCCCGTCGGATTCATCCCCGGACGAGCCGCTGCTCGATGCCTGGCACATCGACCAGATCCCCCAAACCCAAAGGGATGGTCTCTGGGCGCCAAGCGCACACTGACGGAGTCTCAAAGTTCTTCCACCTTGGGTCACCGTGGTGGCGCGGACTATGAGCCCATCCATCACGGCGCGCATCCACATGCAGACCATCTACCAGGCACTAGGCCCCCGCTGGCCTGCAGACTCACCGAGGCGCTCGCCGTGGCACCCTCGCCAGCTTATCCAGAGCCTCCGTGTCCTCTCGCTTCCGCGCAAGCTGATATGCAAGGGGGGGTTGTTGAGGGGGGGCGTGGAGGAGCAAAGGCTTGGGATTGATCACCTCTTATCCATCACATCTAGACTTTTTTTTGTGATTGACATACGATTCACCAACAGATACGCGCTCGAATGCTACAGGCGAAACAAGGCAAGGCGAAGCGACGCAATGCCAGGACATTGCCAAGGCAGGGCTACACTTGTCCCCTCCAACACACTCCAACAATATGTTTGCCGCATGCAAAACGCAGACAGGGCATCCCAGCAGTGCCCTGGGCTTCTGGGCCCATCCTTGACTGAGACCCATTTCTCTTTCCTCTCTGTGAGAGGTTTTGCCACTTCGAGTCAAGTCCCTAGGGGCCCTCTCTCAAAAAAATCGTCGCGCTACTGCGACCCAAGACCTTCTCCTCTAGCGCTCGAAGCAATCGAAGTTCCTCCACGAACGCTTCCCAGTCCGAAAACGAGTCATCCACCTACCACCGAGCTCCGATTTCGCCGCTGCGGGGGAGGAAAAACGGCCAAAAGAGGGAAAACACAATCCCCCCCACCTTTGCGACTGTTATTATCTTAGCTGTGGTGGTTAAAATTACCTCTGAAGTATTCGTAAGACCGGTCGGTCGGCCCAGGCCCAAGGTATGGTTGCGCATCTGAGTCACTCTCGAATACGTTGAAATGGGCTCAGACAGCGCTCCAGGCGGGCGGATGTGCTGCTTTCGAGCCATCTCATTGATCGGCAGCGCCAGGTGGCCAAGCAACCGCAGCGCACATTGGATAGGCTTATCCTCGTACCCCGTTCGCACCTAATGAGCTGGCCCGCTGCGCTGGGCCCGATTCCTTGTCGACCCAAGCCTCCCCGGAGCGCTGGCCCTTGGATATCATTCGAGATGGGCATCATGACTGCGCGCAAACCATACGAGTGCCATGAGTCCCGGGAGCCTTGACGCTGTCATCTTGGGCTATAAAAAACAAAAATAATAAAAATAAAAACAAATCAACGTACGTGATACGGATGCGTTTCGTAAAACAAAGCAAAAAATGAGCCAAGCCCAAAGTCTCGGGCTTACTTTTACCGTGTCCCCTTTTCTTCCTCCTTTCGGAGGATGTGCTCTGACACGGAGCAATCTTGTGCAGTCTGACAATTTCGATAGTCCGTAGGCACCGAGTCGCAAGACCCTGACTTGAAGGCGGGAATAGCCCCGATAGGCTGTACCAGCTCTTTGATCGGCTTTCAACTCGCCCCCTTCATTCGTTCGCCGCGACTGCAACTGCTAACATGTGAGAAAGTGTACGCGCATTGCGTATGTGCTCTCAGCCAGCCTCGCAGCGTTAGCTGTTTTATTGTCAGCAGTGACCTGTCTGATAACTACTAGGCGCCCGCTCAGCAGCTGAAACCATTGCACTGTCTCGCCTTGCCGTGCCCATCCTTCTTGGGCTTGGCACAGTCCTCTATCTCTCTGCATGTCTCATCTCGTAAAGCTGTCCCGCGGTTGATGTCACGGCAATCGCCGACATGTCTCTGGTCTCTCTCCAGGGTTGATTGATAATTCTCCATTCTGACAACTCCAGGAGGCGGGTCTCCGAGCCTCGGTAGGCCCTACGATACATCGGCTGTTGGAAACCCCCCGATCAGCTAGCGCCAGGGTCCGCGCCCCAAGTCCCGTTCTTTTGGCAGACTGTGTGGATTATTATTATCGACTGACATGCAATATGGATGTCAATCATCTTGTGGGTGACTGGCCTCATTCCCTTTTGCTTTTGTTGCCTCGCGGCTCGAATCGAGTCACTTCGGCCATTGAATTCCACCACTGGACTTGGCTGGCTCGCTTGGGCTTCAATGCCCGACGCTTCCCCCTCCATCTTTTTCCTGTAGGCTGTCAACCTTTTTGCTCCAATACCCTTCACATGTTAGGCCCCCACAATCTTCCATGACATGGGGAGACTGCAAATCCAGGCGATCCAATTGCTGCTATGCGGGGGCAGCCAAGGAGGGTTACAGGAAATGTCGGACTTTCCTAAACTAACGCAACTGCAAGCCCCCAATCCTTTCCAACGTCCAGTCCGACAAAAGAGCCGCCCATAGCTCCAAAAAACCAAGTGGGGATGGCGGGGTCACCTAGGACATGTTGCCCTCTGGCCGCCGAGTTGGACGCCGAGTTGGACGCCGAGGTGGAGGGTCAAGTTGACCACCAGGCTTCGGACTGCGAATCCCGCAAGAGTGGATGCCAACATCTTGTTCAGCTTTCCCAAGCCACCACTACTCATTCGGGACACAAATTTCCAACGGTGCCCTCCTTGCCAATTATTTAGGCTATTATTTAGCGCCGGGGTATGAGGGAATAGGCAATGATCCTGTCGGGGTATTGTCGCAGCATCTCCGGATGAAAAAGTTGAGAGATGCCAAGGCGGGGTCAAGCATGGAGATAGATTTCTCACACGACACCCCAAAATTGCAAGCGGCAGGCTAATTAGATTCTTCACTGCAGAGATCCTTGTTCTGATTGGTTTGCATGCCAGTGACATTGCGGCGAACACTCAACGTCACCTGCTCAGCATACGCTCTATTTTCTCCAGGAAAACATGTACGCCTAGGGTTGTTATTGTTTTTCTTAGTCGTTAGTATTTCGTCGGCCCGGTTCAGAAAACCCTCCGGGCCTATGCGTTCGTAATGAGTGGCAACACAGTAAAAATACGCCCTGTCAACACGATGGTGGATGACGTAGTGGAATATCAAAAGAGGAGAAATACCCCGAAGGTCAAAACGTGAGCCATTTTATTATGATGGAGAATTGAATAATGAAAGGCTATTGATTGAGTGGCGCGAGTGAATTAAATCGGCGTACCCTGAGATCGCATTATCTTGTCTTGGCGTGGCGTTGCAGAGCGTCGTAGTGTTAAAGGTGATTCCATCATCAATAGAATCGAAATTCAAATCAACATACCCAATTCCCCCAATCTAAATAAAGTCACGGGATTTAAATCACCATAGAAAGTCACATGTATCATTCCGTAATTGAGGTGCTACTATCTGAGCATCTCGGATTGAAAATCACAATTTTGGCGAGGAAACAGAATCATATTATGATCAAATAGAATTATGCTTGAATTAGACACTGCAATTGAGAACAGGACAATTTGTTTTATTTAAAAACAAAGATTTGGTGTCTGTATTATACACCTACCATTTATGTGTGGTGTTAGTGTCTACCCTCACATTTGTGTTTCGCTCCTCAAAACTGGACTGGACCTGCAACCAGATGAAGTGATTTCCCAAAACTTGATTAAGACGAGCCTTAAAAAAATACCAAGGAATTAGATTGTTCCAATGACTTTTTTAGTTCTTCTTCACTGAGTCATATATTCATGAAAAGAAGCGATGCTGTGGAATTATGAAGACAAGATAGCGCTGGGTATAGGGTGAGGGAAGAGACATTGTTTGCACATAAAGTGATGCACCATTTTACACGCCAAAAAAAAAAGGAGGTTTACTTCCGGTGTATAATTGGTATTTTTAGCTTTAGTGTAGAAATTCTTGAAAGATTTTGAGGAGGCAATGTCTTGTCGTGTCTTCTAGAAGGGTGGAATCAATGTAGCAGAATAAATCCGAGGCATCAAACTATCAGAAGCCCAGAATTGTCAGCAGGGAAATCCACTCGTAAAGACACCGCATATAATTTTATTCAATAATACTGTTCAATTTCTAAATATATCTGTACTTAATTAATCCTGCTAGGATGTTAGTAACCATTCATAGAATCTCACACCGTTTGGTTCACTTCACAGTCGTGATTCACAGTCTCGGGCGTTTTGAGCATTCAATTAGCCCGCAATTTCTAGAGCCCGTTAAATTTGTGTATTTTATGCTAAATGAAAGATGAGATAAATCGTGGTTATGCTTGCAGACGGGCAGATCAATGACAAAAAGAAACAACAATTTAATAAGTCAGCCACAATTACATACATTTATTCATGGAATGCCTTGAAAATTCAAGGCCAGCTGGGGTCATAAAAATCTAGCAGCATAGGATAATTAAATTAAAGCCATATTTATTGAGCGTCAAACGATTGTGGTGGCTCTCAATGTTTTGGAAGCTATACAATCCAAGTTGTCGGCTCTCAGGAAGGTTGTCAAGTCCAAGTCCAGTTTTGGCACAAGTAAATTTGTTTTTGGTGGAATTGATGCCTAGATTAGCACATTTCAAGGGAATTAAGTTGCCAATAAAATCGAGTCAATTCCTAATACATATATGCATCGTAATTGATTCACGTTGTTTGAGTATAGCGACAGGTGCAGATGCAGTGCATTGGAAGCGAATGTGGCCACAATGATCATAATTTATAAACGACAGGGTTAGTGAATCACTTGCGAGGAACCACTATCGCTAGCGTAGGATATAAAAAGACATTGCAGCAAACCATTGCTTGTGAATTCAAGATATACTTTTGAGACGTTCAGCAGTGAGTACGCTAATCCAGGGGCCGCAAGATCCTGCCCAAGGACCCTGCATCTGCAGTGGCTGATGACGCGCATCAGCCACACGGACACCCCTAGAGCCACAGCATGGGATCCACTGAAGAGAAACCATCACCAACCTCAGATATCCAGCTGCAAGTGTGAGTTGGAGTCCGCAGTGCCAGGGCAGGCTACAAATCCCGGGTTTGCGTTGTCGGATTTTTTTTTAGTGCTAATAGCACTGAAATATCTATCTGGTTTCGGGCATCGGTCAAACCAAAAGCTGCTTGCACTGCTCGGATTTGGTTTTGGCTGCTCGAAAAGCAAACTCGCCAGCCTGCCAGGCAAGGTAAAGGTCATTTATTTACTCGGTTGCGGAGGCTTGCGCCACTTCCGTTTGAGGCTTTCCGTGGGAATCTGTTTGTTGACCGACGATACTCCCAAAAATCCGACAGTCAGCTGCAGGCACCTGTCGACTAGATTTCAAACCTGGAACACTGGTTTTGCAGAACACTTTATCTGTCCACCAAAACAACGCGTTCTACCATATCCCATGCCTCTGATGTCCCAATTCCCTCATATACTTCACCGACGAGTTTCTAAGAAAGTGCGCTTCCAGAACGCCCCGTGAAAGCCACTTCAGAGTTGCCACCAAGGTGATAGCGCTTGACCGCCACTACTTCACCTCGATTTTAGCTGAACGCCGCTGTGTCGTTTTTGGAAGCTTCGTTGAGCGAGATTATAGGATTTACTGGATCCTGCCTTCTTGTTCCGTGGTCGCTCTTGCTTTCGTCAGCGCGCGCCAAGGTTTCGACTCATTTGCACGGCTTCTTCCGACATTCGGCTGTTCTCTTCATACTCGCGCAGACTTGCTTTTACGACCTGAGGATTCAGCTGTATAGTCCCCTCAACCGCCAAGACGCGAGCAAAATCACGAGCTCAAGGAGTCCTCACAGACTCTCTTCACTCAAACCCTGGCGACTATTGTGGTAAAGTTGTGAGTCCTCGAGGTTGCACATCATCATATCTGGCTGCATGGCTGACTGTGACACAGTGTTTGATAGAGCTGACGGCAAACCGTCGCCCCATAACGGCAAAATGACAACTGTAGGAGCTTCTGGTGGCTCAGCGCCTGCCCAGGAGCCAGCAGATGCAACCCAGGCTGCCAAGTCCGAGATTCGCGGACCGTGCGAAGTCGTTTCGAACCACTTGATTGACAACCTGAAGCCTAAAAACCTCCGCCGTGGAGTTCTTATCCCGCTAAAGACGACCCAAGAGGTCCGGCAGGACCATGTTATTGCGCAGGCTTGGATCACACGAGCTCCCACCAAACAAGCCAATGATGTTATTACGTTCGTTCACCCATCAACTCTCGAGCTGTGGATGCTGGCGCAACTACTCTGTGGCAACAACTGACATGATCCTAGGGCCCTACGGAATATGCGACCTGATGCTAGTGCTAATCCCCTACCTCACCTTCGCAGATGTTCCAAGCCGGCCGATCTCCCTGCCCATCTTAAGACGCAGTTTATGAACGATAGTCCAGTTGGCCGCCAAATTCACACGGCAAAGTCGACTTGGATCTACATCATCATTGGCGAGGTCAAGGACTATGACAAAGAGGACATTGTAAACGCTACATCTGGTATCGAGGGAATGGACAAGGATTTATTCATCTCTTCCATCTCCATTCCCTTGCTGGCCCCAACATCTCAAGTCCAGGCAGCAATGTGGTCATCACAGTTTTGGCCTACGGTTTACCGGAAGAACAACCCTCTCGGTCCCCACCCTAGTATGGTTGCTCGTGGGACGGATGAGATCAAGGACGATGCGTCACTTTGGATGGCGTTGGCTTTCCGCGTTGCTCTTCAGGCCAAGGAGGCCGGCATTGGCGAGGCAATAGGAGCAGTCATCGTACAAAGAGACGGAGGCAAGGCCGAACTGGTTGGCCTGGCAGGGGATGCTCGCTGGCATCAGGAATCCGGTGGCTTTCTCGGTTCAAGCAATCCCATGACGCACTGTGTGCTGCGCGCTGTTAGCATGGTGGCTCAAAAACTGGTTCGGCACGAACGTCAAGCGGCCGGCTTGCCGGTCACCGCTCCTAACCTCGAGTATGACGCGTTCCAAGATGCCCCGCTAATCGAATTGGAGAGGCAGTGCTTCCAGCAAGATCACCCCAACAAGGACGGATATCTGTGCCATAGTTTGGAACTGTACGTCACCCACGAACCATGTGTATCTTGCTCCATGGGAATCCTTCATTCTCGAATGGGTAGAGCGGTATTTTGCAATCACATGCCTCGCAGTGGAGGCTTGAGCTCAGATGATCGTCCTGATGGAGGTGGACGAGGACTGGGACTATTCTGGAGACGCGAGCTCAACTGGAGCTTGATGGCTTGGGAATGGGAGCGCGAGGGCGTTCCCGACCTGCCTCCTCTTGACCCCACCACTCATGTTTAGGATTACCACCTCCGAGGTTCACACGAGACTCGTTTGCTCCCAAGTGCTACGCAAGGAGCCGGACGCGAAGAGAAGGCGATGACAAGACAGCCTGGGAAGAAATATGATATTGCTACGGTGCTGAGTGTTAAACGATATTGGCCATTATGCATGGTAGGGCGGCAGGACCAGGTGGGTGCCTTTGACTTGTTGATAAGGGAGGGCACTCGGATCTACCAACAACTGGAGCTTTGGTTCAAGGACATGCAGAGAGTTTAGATAGGTCTCTGTGCTCCAGAAAAATGGTTGGAACTGGAAGGTCGCTGGCTGCGTAACAGAAGTAGTTTGGGCAGAGATGATTACAAAAGGGAGAAGGGAGGAGGAGGTAGAAGTGATAGAAGAAAAGCAATTATACGGATGGGAGTGGGGAGTGATGTATCAGCAGATCAACGAACGACCTGGCGTCGAGGGAGAAGAAGTAGAATTTTTCCTTTGTTCCACGGCGAGGCCAAGGCGGTTCGGTGAAAGAAGCAATAATAACCTGAGGTGATTGATAAACAAAAACAAAAGAAAAACCTCTCTTTGGCTCTATAACCGCGGCATTGCGGTGCGGCAGGGTGGACATGGGGCCCTGACCGGGCCTGGGTTGGCCACTGCCCCTCTTTGTTGGCCTGGATCACAAGTGGAGGGCGGTGCTCCCTCCCTCCCTACCACCCGCTGCTGCGACCTGCTGCCTGCCTACCAGCTATTAGCTTGGGCGGCCTGCACATACCGGCCGACCTACCTACCTACCTACCTCAACCACACACCCTGCAACCCGGTCACCAGTCCACTCACTACCAGTCGTCCACCACCACGTCCAGCACAACGTCCCGCCGTGTCTCGCTCTGCCCTTTGTCCGTCTGCACTTTGCCTGTCTGCACACACCCGCCTTTGCCCGCCACGAGCCCGACGAATAAAACGCCGATCTCGTCGTCGTCGCAAGACGCCCTCAACGCAGCTGGTTTTTGCTCGCGCCATGCCGCTGCTCTGACTTTTAGCTCGCCGTCTCCAGCCTCGTGCGGCTATCGCGAACGGCCCGTCCAGCCGCCCCCGAAGCTTTGCTCTCCAAGAAATCCACCCTGCTCCCATCGACCAGCTCGTCCGTTTCGTAGCCTCGACAGCGCAGACCTGGGCCCAAGGCCACGGGCAACGCCCTCTCCATCTCCATCTCGCCGTATTCGACTTTATCTCCTCCCACCCTACGACGCCTTCTCCTCACCCCGCCAATACCGACCCCGAGTACCACCTCCCCCACGGACTGGATTGCGACATGAATAGAAAGCGAGGCGCTCCATCCACCACGACGGCGGTTGCGTCGATGGGCTCGGCTAAGAAGCGGAAAACAGATGGCATGCAAAAGTTTTACGCCGTCAGAGCTGGGTTTGTACCTGGTGTATACTTGACGTATCCCGAGTGTCAGAAGCAAACGGCGGGGTTTAAGGGAGCTGTGTGTAAGTAAATGTCCAAACCTGGCAATGGATCAGGTGCATAAGCATGGCTTTTGTTTTTATTTAGGTCTTTTTTTTTCTTTATCGGGATATGATGCTAATTTGTTTTTCTCATCAACAGTCAAATCGTTTCTTTCAAGACAAGATGCTTATGATTTTGTGGCGGGCAAAGAAGTCGCCCCATCAGCCAACGAGCCAGACAGATTCTACGCCGTAGCCGTGGGCAATCCTACCGGCATCTACACAAAATGGGAGGATGCATCAGCAGCCATCACCGGTGTCAAGGGACCCAAGTATAAGCGATTCGCTACACGAAAAGAAGCTGTGGGGTATATCAAGCAGCATGGCAACCGCGAAGCCATTGAGGCATTAGGAGAGGTGGCTGTGGACATTGAACCTCCAGAACCCAAACTGCCAGAAACCTCGGTGCCAGCGCCCTCTGTGACAAAGGCCAAGACGGCTTCAAAAAAGAAGCCTGCGTATGAGTCAGAGCCCGGAGAAGGCTTTATTCGGATCTATACGGATGGAAGCAGTCTAAACAACGGCCAGGCCGACGCCCAAGCCGGACTGGGAGTTTTCTTCGGTGAGGGAGATAGCCGTAACTTGTGTGAACGGCTACCAGGTGAGCCACAAACCAACCAACGAGCGGAGCTCATGGCAGTTTTGAGGGCACTCGATCAAGTGGCATCGGAGCAGTCGGTGGAAATCTTCACAGACAGCAGGTATGCAATTCGTTGTGTGACGGAATGGCCACCAGGCTGGAAGGCCAAGGGCTGGAAGACGGCGACGGGCGAGGACGTCAAGAATAAGGATATCATTGTTGTGCTTTTGGAAAAGGTAGATGAGCGAACAAAGGCTGGAGGCGTCACGACCTTCAAATGGGTCAAGGGACACGACAAGTGTCCAGGGAATATTGCGGCCGACCGGTTGGCGAACCGCGGCAGTACATTGTAGGCAGGGCTGTGTATATCATGAACACTGGAACAAAACTGGGAGAGGAATTCTGCTGGCCGCTCTATTTATTTGGTCTGCCTTTCAATAGCTAGGAGTCATATGGGTCATCTATGGGAATCAAACCATTCAGATCTTCATTTTCCCTTGCTTGCTCATGTTTCTTGTGTCGTGTCGTGTTCTGGCTTGTGGTGCATTGACAGTAATGATGGGGTGGATAACTTGGCCCCCAACATTGGGGCGCGGAATTCGTAGAGGAGGGGGGGAGGGAGTGGGTGTTGCTGACGTATGCTGTATTAGGTAAATGCCACCTTCAATGACCGAACCGGAACGCGTGTCAAATTTTATTCCGATAGGTGAAATGTAGCTGTTAGTTGCTGATGCAATGTTGTTTCAATAAAGCTTTGGGATCTCTTCCCCAAGCATTGCTGGGTTTTGGGGGTCTATGTCGTGCGCGAGGCTATTGGGAGACATTGATAATGAATTCTGGAAAGATGTGGAATAAATTCTAAACAGGGAGAAAGAAAGAAACAAAACATCATTATAAACCAGATTAATGGTACTTCTGTGTAAATGCACAATGCATGCAGTATGGTTGAGACATGTTCCTAGAGGTCAGCTGGAACTGTCCTGCAACTCAAATTTGATACAAGCCACGAGGAGAAGGAAGTGTCTCAAAACACTGTTGCTCTGTGTCTCGTAGATGATGAGCACCTTGATTCCTCCTCAAATATGACTTGACAGTGATCAGGATAGGTAAAAAAACACTCCATGTAAACCAGGCAAGTCTCTGCAAGCACTGAACACAGGAGTTCGGGTCAACAGGAAAAGATGAAACGGCGAGACCACCTGTCCAAGTAAATTTTGACTTGGAGAGGAGTGCAATGATATCTAGAACTGTGTTTTTACGGAGCCCAAGTAGTTGATTTGTCCTTTAGATGGAGCATGACATGCGTTCAATCATCTCATCAAATATCAGGGTCTATCTAGCAAGGGGCTTCATCAATCTCTCTGCTGATATATTTCTAGCACTTCTACCAAGTTTTTACAACCACAACATTGTTTTCCAAATCATTACAAGGTGTGAAAGCTTGTTTAACTCTGGTGTCATTTCTGGTCGAGGCCTGCCAATCCGACTGTGTTGCTGCGTTTTAGAAGGATGAGAGACTTAAACCAGCATGGTGCAGACATCTCGGCCTAAGGTAGGCTATTGGGCATAGATGTAATGAATTCCTACATATACGCGGGCACATAGAATCCCTCATGATTGCCCTTATGGTTCTATGCTAGTTTGCCTTCGACATGGTCAATGATTCATAACTGAGACGGCTGCGATATTGCATCTCTCGCTGTCCCTGTCGCCACGCACCTCCCAGAGCAATAAACAGCTACACGCTTTGGGATAGCCACAAGCCCGCGCCCCAACTTGCAAAAAATTTTCCAAGACAGTCCTGTCCCGCTTTACGACTCGTTGATTGATGCCTAGGCTTTGCTAGCACATTAATGTGGGAATCCAGGTGACCAGGGGGGGAAATGGGTTCGGCCGAGCTTCATTGGGGATGGAATGGCTTGTGGATCTCCCGCCTTTTGGCTTGATTTCCTGATGATCAGCGACTATTTTGCCTCTAGGAAGCTGGGTGAAAAACCCCACAAGCTGTTCTAGCCTTGAAGGGATTTGCCTCTTCAAGGGCCACGCACGCTACTTGTTCTCATGGCGTTGTGGCGTTCAATAGTTGCTCGTTTAGCGACCACGTACTTTATTTCCTACTTTAATTGTCTGCCTAGCTCAGCTTGTCTGGATGTAGCTACTCCTTTTTTGTTGAGACCTAGCAATCTTGCATCAGTGCATACACTTTTAGGTCCCGTTTTTACTGCCAAGTCTCTTGTTTTTCCAAGTAGGGGCACTGTATCATTCCGATTCTTTAATTTGTGTACCCAGTAATGCATCGCCGTGCACGCAAAGTGCCTTGTCCTGCTCTCAAGCGTAGGCCTTTGTATGACCAAGGTCAGTTGGGCAGACTAGAGTTTCCCAGATTCAGAGTTGACTACTCGAAACGAGTATGTGTAATCGTCTACTCTGACTCGTGTTGCCGACACAACAACTCTCATTGTCAGTTCTACAGACACACTAAGCGTCTACAACCCACTCTGAACCAACACCAGCGACGACAGAGTCCAGCACAGCCATCGCCGCCACCGAAAGGATACTAAAAACCATAGAAGAATTCACAACAACTACCTCGTTTGCATCTACTGATCCATTGACAATGGCAGCCCCATCTGAAGCCTCGTCAACCACGGCGACCCTCAGTCACCTAAAATATACCAAGGGACCTTTCATCTGGAAACTAATCTTGCCCCTCGAATAGTCATTTATCTAACACGATGAATGCCTTGTCGTATGAACTATGCCAGTCTGTTGCGTTGGTTTCGGGATATCAATATTAGCTCTCGTCGCATATCGGCATAGCCTGCACAGACACCTGCTCTGTGGATGCATTCTCCTGCACTGGTGATTATGTAGAAATGACGTTTTCGCTCAGTGGCTCTCTGGCGCTCTAAACAACGTAAATTACAAATTGTACCCGCTCTAACTGTTCTACGATGGCCCTTCTGGAGCAGACATAGCTGTTTGCGTCAGATTTTCCATCGCCGCAAACTACCTCGTTACAGATGTATATTTTGATGATCTATCAGTTAATCTTATCGCTTAGGAGATTATACGGAAAGATATAGAGATAAGCTGAGGTAGAGATTGCCCTAAGGATTATAGATGGCTTATCTCCCGAAAATGCCGATGACAACTGTAGCACCATTT
This sequence comes from Calonectria ilicicola, assembly GCA_020809705.1. Taxonomy (NCBI): domain Eukaryota; kingdom Fungi; phylum Ascomycota; class Sordariomycetes; order Hypocreales; family Nectriaceae; genus Calonectria; species Calonectria ilicicola. Next base: position 5,018,533 of record CP085827.1, on the reverse strand, counting down.
GCCCATTTACTTAAATATCACCTCGTCAGCTTGATAAAACTAGATTCCATATATAATATCGATTTCAAGAACATTTTCTATGTTTATCGAAAATACGCTGCCCAAGTTGAATGATGGTCAATGTGTAGTTGACGAAATACAAGTGGGTTGGACTGACAGTTGCCCCGTGAGCCACAGATTGAGCAGATACAATCAGATCATTTGCTCAACGAAAAGAGTAATCAATATGAATGCTTGTCTACGGTAATAAAGTTTGGATGCAAGAAGAGCTGAATTAGAGCATCAGCTTAAAGAAAACAACAGGTTTCATAAGCTACTTTGTTTTAGTATTACACACATCATGCAAATATTACCTGTGTTGAGCAAACACAGTAAGAGCTAGTTCCGCTGCATCAACTAAGAGCTGGTTTTGGGATAATTCACTCAGGAGTAAGAAAAACAGAGTCGAGATGGTCAGAAATTTAAGACTTGGCATGGGAAGTCGAAAGCTGCGTATATCGAGGAACTTGATAATGGGAATGTGGCAGGAGGGGTTTCGGGGAATTTCTTTTACATCCTTGTCTGTCTTACCTTGCAGTGGCTGGGAGCTTTATAGGTCCATCTGTACAAGTAGTGCTTGCTCGATCCTTGCTGGTGCCTGGTAGTCTCTCTGGCGTCGTATTTTCCGCGTAAGATGCATTGTTCTCTCCTTACTATAATGCCTCTATGAGGGCTATTTTTTTTTTCTTAGCCCCGACGTGAGCCGAGATCGGACGATGGCATTGCCACAATGATTAATCTGGCCTCAAGGTGATACAGAACATGTAGGTTGAATTGCGAGTGTCAAGACTCGACTCCATGCCGAGCTGAGTTGCATCGCTTATGCCTGGCCCGATTGGGAAGTGGGTTTGGTGTAACCTCCATCGTCTCCTATCGTGGCCAGACCGTGAGCAGCAGCAACACCCCCGCCGTTGATGGGGTGGCATGATCCGTAAATAGAGGAACTGCCGAGGAAGCAGAGGAGGTTAGGCCAGGAACGTGCATGCGTACAGCAAGGTGTTGGCACTTGCGTGCTTTTCTTCACGCTTGTTAAACCGGGTTCGTGGTTGGTGATTGAATGCACTCCTAATGCTGTGCAACTGGGAATGGGGAGACGATCTTCTGGAGACCCGCTTTGCATTCAATCCAGGTGCATATGCAGCGTGTGCTTTTCTGGCTGAGGCACCTATTTCTGGATGACGAGCCAGTTATTATCCAGTTGCTCCTACTCGCTGGGTATGTAAGCTGTATTTGGTTAGTTGCCTCCACCGGTCTATGACTCGGAGAAGATCATGATGCCGACGATTGCAAGGTTGCAGTGAGATCTTCGGAAGCATCGCGCCAAAGCGTCCCTGAGTTGACCTCCGATGTTGCAGCCCGGGACAAGGGGACATGTCAGCGTGTTAGCAACCACGACGCACGGGGCTTATGGAGTGATGCTATTTGAGAGCAGTGGTGGTGTAGTCAACTTCCGGAGTTGCCCGGTTGATGGCGTTTTCGGAACCGCGGAGCACCAATACCATCTATGTTTGGTGTTGGGAGGCTTGTCAATAGACTTTGAACTAGGACGTGCGAACCCAATGCACGATGCTGACTGCCCCTCCTGGGGAAGACTAAAAAAAAAAAGCTCGGCGCGGTAGCATCTCAACATCGGTCCGGTAACTAGATCGGTGGGAGCAAGGTTGACGGAGACCGGTGAGCAGGGCTCTTCAGCGGCCCGAGTGGTAGGATCGGGTGTTTTGCATCGGCGAGAAAAGAGATAAGATGAACAAGTTAATCGCTTACCCTTGGCGTGTTGTTGTCTCCAAGATCGAGAATTCATTCGCCCAACCACCTACCGACCTTGTTATACTGGGGATAAGGGAGGACGGGGTCAAGGCGCTCAAAACGGACGAGGTTGGCGTCAAAATGACGAAGAATTTGAATCTGAGATGTTTTTTTTACCCCACCTTTGCTTTCTTGACCACTTTTTTTATGTGTAGCGCTGCCTTGGGGAAATTTCCAATTGCAGGTTTGGGCGATGTGCATTTCAAGGGGCCGACATGATGTGAACCGAGTGATAGCCGACGTCGTATCCTCGTGTCGGATTACGACTTGCAGATGGCCATGGACATTCTGGGATTCCGCCTCCTCGCCTAAGTGGCAACACCACCACAGCATCCTGGTGTTGACATGTTTTTTTTGTCTTCCGTGTGCCTCTGCCCTTTTCCAATTCTGGCCTACGCGTCAAGGAGTGTGCGTGTAAGGTGTTTGTGTAACGCACGAATGCATGTAAGCAACCTCGCTGAAGGAGGATAGCGGAGGGTCAATGTCACCATGGAGCAAGGCAGGACATGGATCTAGGATCAAATCTTGTAGAAGTATGGCGGCAGTGGTCCCTGATGTGATTTCGAGATAGCAACGTTTCTGCATCGCTGCGGGAAGACCCTCTATCCCAAGCTGGAAGGGATTCGGATCCAAGGGGCCTCAAACGAATGGAAATCATGTCCCAAGAGGGAAGGATTGAGTTTGAAATTTGGACTTAGACATGTCTTCCCTGCTGCCATGTTCGCCGTGGGATGTGTCAGGACGATGATCCAAACAGGACCAAAAAAAAAGATGTGTGTTAACAGCATTGAATACGGATTCACAGTTGAGTTTGGCCAAGAACCGAAGCAGGGTCAATGTCAATACCAATGCCAATGCCAATGCTAATCCTAATGTTAATGTTGGTGTCATTGGAATTGAGAAATCGGCCTTGTTCACACGCAATAGGTCACCGCTATCGCCTTATCAGAGTTTATGATAACTGAGTCTCAAGAGAGATTGAGTGTTGCAAGTTAGCTTGCGCCACAAACCAACGGCTGTTCGTGATAGCATTCGGCTATCTTGCTAATTTTGTTGAGCTATCAGAAAATAAAACAACAAAGCCCCTGTGCAGGGCACGAGCTGCATAAGACATTTGATTCAATACGCCCGCAGGTTGCGGGATGGCAGGGCTAGAAAGAGCAAGAGGCCGGGAGGCATTGGTGTGGGTGCTTGATTGGTCCATGGTGACGCCCGGCTGTCTTGTTTTGTGTCAGTTTTTTGGCAAGTTTGATATTCCCGTTACATTTCAAAAGGGTTCGACAACGATGAAGGAAACATGAGCAAGGGCGGCCATGTGGGTATCGTAAACGGATGGAGGGGACGGGGACGGGGACGGGGACGAGGAGGGGAAATGGGGGGAGGGGTATGGAGTATGGTGGCGGTTACGCTGCATAGTTGCGTGCCTCTTGCAGCTGCAGGCGAATGCACGGTTTTGACAAGGACGGAATGCGAAGGGATGCGAGTAATGTTTCTTTTGACAGGATAAACCCGATTGTGTTGCAATGAAGGCGTTCCTTAGTTGAACATGCTGCCTGCTGCATCCGGATAACGGCTTTCCACACAGTCTGGTACTCCGACCCCCATGTTGATGGCGAGCGATACGACGCAGTTAGTTGCGACGCTTGCTTGTCATTGTTGTTTTTTGAATTGGAGGATATCCTGTCCTCACACGCTTCCTCCCTCATCATCTCTCTGAGCCGCAAAAGGCGGGGAAAGATTCTCGTTGCATGTCAATTGGGCAAAGTGCGCCCGCCAACTCCGCGTTTCGGGTAGAGCAGGCTGCGAATAGCTGCTGATCCATCTCGTCATGCTGTTAAGAGAGGCAGTGTCAGGTTTGTTGGGCGCGTGGAGCTGAAGCAGGGAGTGTAGACATAATTCAGACCGGGGGTTCTTGCAGGGAAAGGGAAGGGCCCCATTGTGGCGGCCACTGGGGAAGCAGGAACTGTCATCATGAGTCCAGAAGGGGCTGGGGTGGGCATGTCCCCGCAACTGAGGCTGGTGCCTCGATGGTGATTCGTGCTTGGCTGGGCTTGGGATGGTGGTTGCTTTTTCCAGGTCCAGTTTGTGCCACCTGCTGGAGAGGACCAATGGGTGGTGATCCGTCGGATCGTCAGGGTCTGGTTTGCCGGTGGTGTCCATGCACGGAGTACAGACCTACAGGAGGTGGTAATGGTAATGGTACTGTAATGGCAATGGCAATGGCAGTGGTAATGCGCGTGCATGGGCACCGTGTGCCGTGCTAGTCCTACCCGCCCACGGCACGCGAGTCCGGGCCATGCTTTGGACCGTGACTGTGGCCTTGACACGGTGCTGGGAAGGGGGAGTTGAGAGCCTGGATGGTGCAGTAATCAGGATGGTCTCCCCCATGAAGACTGCAACTCCAACTCCACCCAGCACGTTGGAGTGCAGCAGCCAAGGGCCCTAGGAAGGGCAACCCGGACGCCCCGACTTGGGCCTGGTGTCTGTAGGAGCACGGCGTGCGTGTACAATTGTACAATATCCTACGAGTACTGAGGACTGTTGACGGAAGTGCGTTTGCCAAGGGGGCCTCGTACTCGGTACCTGGCATCCGGAAGTTTGATGTTTGGGACAGTCTCTGGTAGGCACTGTGGCCAATTAACCGGTCGGCGATTTTCGAGTCCCTTTGATTCCGTTCAGCGCGGGCGGGGGGGTCACGATGTCCGCGGGGGCCCGGAGTCACCATGACATCAGATGGTTAATGGGCATCAAACCTAATCAAACGGTTGACGGAAGCTGCGAGAAGACGACAATTTGAGGACAAGCTGGCGTAGATGCGCTTTGAAACCTCATCTGCCCACAGTATCAACAATAGCCACAGCTTGCATGAGTGCATGGTGGCTGCGTGAGTGTGGTTGCCTCCCATCCCAAGCTTGCGACCCCCGCGTCATCGGCAGACTGTCTCGTCTCCTCCCACCCTGGTCTAACACCAATTTCGTTCCTGTGTGGCCGTGTCCCGGCTGGGCTTTGGATGAAGAGTCACGACTGACCCGTCACCGGGGCACACCACGGGGTCGAGTCCAGCGAGCGAAATTGGGCCACCCTTTTTCATATGTCCCTAATTACTTTAGGCCCGATGGCGAAAGGGTCTCTCGATATTAGGGAGGATGTCAGCATGGTGATGCGACTTATGGGTTTAATTGATTTTTTTTAAGCTTGACCAGCTACAATGGCACCTTTCCCTATCAATCCCAATACCGGTCTGGAGACGATCGACGCCCGAGGAGAGGGAAAGCTTGGAACGCTATACCAGCCAAAGGTAAAACCTGTGCTGGGATCCAACATTTCTACGAATAAAGCAGGCACTTGGGGGACG